>OY821518.1:265010068-266497568 GCA_963682025.1 Cordilura impudica
CTTGTTTTTGTTTTAAACAAAAGAATGAAATTTTATTATAAAATAAATAACAAAAGCAAACATGGTTATAGAAATTTTTTCACAAAAGACTATCTACGAAAGCAGTCAACATCATCGCAACTCAACTCATTTCATGTGATATGTATGATGATGAAGTGATGTGTGATGAATAGAAGAATGACAACTTGTATGCACAATCATCTAATTGTCTATCATTGTCATACCAACCTTCATTTTAGGTTTATTCTGTTTTGCAATTTCATTATAATAAAATGCTGTTGTATTATTTATTTTTACTTTCATATTGTATAGATATTATTTTCTACGTGTTTATTTTGTATGCGTCTATAGAATTTTTTATTCTTATATTATACCCTTATGTGCATGTCTTCAACTTATTGCTGTTAAATTTTGTTTTAAACGGAAGTGGATTTTTATACCCTACATACCAGTGTGCGGAGAGTATATAAATATGAGTTTTTAATTCCCCTCATTATATGTGACCTTCTCCGAGAAAAGGGACCTAGTGTGTCAAAAAAGGGGTTGTGTCAAAAACGGTGGATTCTGGTACCTAAAAGGGTGTAGAAACTTTAAATGCGTTTTTTCCCCAAAACTTAAATTTTCACTTTTCTCGGAGAAGGTCACATATACATATGTATTTATATTATTAATGCTTATAACAAGCGGAGCTGAAATAGCGATAATCGTCCGTCTGTTTGTGGAAATCTTGATCAAGTCCACAACAGGCGAACATTTCTGAGCTATCATTACACTGTGGAACAAATTCAGGTTAGCAAAAGTTAGGTCGATTCTGAGAGTGAGGGGTGAAAATAGAGGCTAAATTAGAAGACCCGTATCGCGGAATTTATTTATGTTAGTTCGAATTTTTTTTTTAATCGACCTTCGAGCTTTGCAGTCAAATGCCGATTTTCAGCATATTGTTTATGTTTTTTTTGGCCATAACTCGTCGACTAATTGATATTTTTCATCTGTAGAAGCCGAATTATTGCTAGAGACCTGTGCAACAATTAAAATTTAAAAAAAAAAATTGATTTAGAAAATTGTTGTGGTGCTTAGAAGCAAAATGTTGGAAAACTTATTTTTTTTCATGCTTTTTGAAAATATTTTCCACACAACTAAGTCTTTTTTGCTTTCTGTTTGATATATAATATGCTTCTCAGTTTCTTCATTAAATTTCATTTGAAAAGAAAACAATCATAACACAAAATTTGCTTTTTCCAGCTTAATATTAATTTACTTTCATTTTTTATGTACCAATTATGTTCAGTGTTGGTTTGGAAGAAACATTGAAAAAGAAATTATAAAAATATGGAAAAAAAAATATATTTTTGAAATGTTAGTTATGAAAAGTTTTAAGTAAAAAAATTAAATAAATTAAATTAATGATTTGGCCAGTTGCCGTTTAGCAGGCGGCTGTGGATCAACATCACTGCTCTCTCTAATATCTTGGTCATCGTCATCATCATCAGAAAGGTCGATAGTTTCGTCCAACAGATATTCTGGAAAATCATATTTGTCTTCCCCTTCTTCCTCTTTTTCCTCGTCTTCCTCTTCTTCAAAGGTGTTTTTATACCACCAACAAATTTTAGCGAGTATTGCATCTGGAGATTTCTTTCCTCTGTACCTGAAACGAAAATAGTTTTCAATCGTTAACATGTTTAAATTGTGCACTCTGACAAAGATATTAGAAAAATCTGGGAATTCAAAATATGCACACTCTATTGTTACCTTATTTCAAATGGAAGCGCAGTTTGGTGATAACGTTCGGACGGATGTGCGCCGACGAAGCTTTGAATAAAGCCGTGTTATAGGAAACTTTTCAACGATTTCAAATATGCTATCCTTAATAATATCACATTTTTAGTTTAGAAGATATAACCGTTCAAAGTTGACCGACTTTCGGTTTTCAAAAAAACACACAATTTTTAATCAATTTGTTGCGATTTCAGGTGTAATATCACGAAAAATAGGTAACGAATCGCCTTATTTTTTGTTTGTGTTGATTGATGTATTTATTAAATGTATAATGATAAAAAAAAATTAACTGTTAGCTTTGTGTTTCTCCTGGTAAATCACTATTTAAAAACTATCCGTTTTTTTCACTATTTTTCAACTTTGACGGAAAATAAAAAAATCCATATTTTTCTATATTTGCCAGATTTGCAAAACATGTTCTTTGATTATTTCTTTACATAATTCAAAAGGTTTTATCTGCCCGTACGTGCCCGTTTGGCTTCTAGAGGTAAAAAAGTTTAAAAAGACATGGTTGCAGAAATTGTATGGCGTGCATCCCTTACATGTTTTGACTGACAGTAGTTTGATCTAATAGTTTGAAAATTGCATTTTAAGTCGGTTGTCTACCTGAGAGCCTCTGCCAAAGTCTACTCCCAATATTCTGTTACAGACACAGGAAGCACAAAAAACTACTCATTGAAATTCGCAGGTACGCACCTCACTTAAAAATTACTTTGGAGTACAAATGGTCAAGAACAATATTGACTTATGGTCCCTCCAGGTAGGCACAAATCTTATTTAGACACGAGCATAATATCAAAATTGCATAACTCAGCCTAAATCCATATGTATGCAGGGAACAGGTAAATTTTTAGGCATGGTTGCATAAGCCTATATATTGCAATATAAGCATAATGCCTGGATTAGTCTACGACTGAAAGTTGGGGCAGCAAGTACTGAAACCATGGCGTTAAACAATTTAAAATTATTTGAACTGTTTAGAAGGCCAACCATACCAGAGTTTTTCACGGAAGCTGCTTTAGAAGAACTTGATAGCTTATGCGGAAATATTGAGAGAAGCGAAATTATAAAAAATAATTTTTATCTGATATATGCAAATATTAAGGCAAAATGGGTGAAATCTAATCGAACCATTCAGAACTTCAACTCCAACATCAACCAGAGAAGCAAAAGGAAGGCCAAAAAAAAGTATTGAGGAGTGTTCAATTTTCACAAGAAAGAGGAAACTTGCCGATGCCACCAATGTCTTGACCACGAAGCATTTATCGGACGCGCTGTCTATTAAATATACAAAGGATAGTGAAAGAGATAGGTCGCAGATTACAAAATCTGTTGCTGATGCAAGCCCACTGCGACTAAAAAGGATTAAGGAAAGCATTCCCACGCCCACAAACGCACACATTAAAAAGTATGGTTCCGAAGAAGCCTTGGTCTTGTTTATGGACTTACAACTTTCCAAAGAAAAATATGAGATACTACGGGCATCCTTGATGCGACACGGGGCTGACGTTTTACCAGGATACAAGCATATTACGCAAGCCAAAATAAATTCACGACCACTGCATACGGAGTTTACGGAAGTCTCTGTGAAAGCCAATCTGCAGGATCTCATGGGCCATACAGCAAAACGGTTGTTGGAGAGTCTTCCTGAAAATGAGGTGAAAATTCTTCCTGAGAAACTGACATTGATCAGCAAATGGGGCTGCGATGGATCATCCGGACAAAGAGTTTATAAGCAAAGGATATCTTCCGATGGCATCTGTTGTTCCTTTGCGGCTAAAATCTGATGTTTCCCTACACTGGAAAAATCCACGTCCGTCATCAGTGCATTATTGCCGACCAAAAATGTTTCAGTTTGCAAGGGAATCGGCAGAACTCATAAGGACCACGGTGAAGGACATTGAAGAACAAATAAGCAAGATTAAGCCTACAAAGCTGCAAATTGGAGAAGGAAAATATATTGAATGCAATTACGAGTTCCACCTGACCATGGTTGACGGAAAAGTCGTAAACGAACTGACAGGAACAACCTCAACATTGTCATGCCCGATTTGCAAATAGAGTCAAAAGAACTTTGGTAATTTAAACGATTCTACAAACGAGGAGAATTACGAATATGGAATGTCACCATTGCACGCAAGGATAAGGTGTATGGAGTTCTTGCTAAAACTGGCGTATACCCTACCACAAGAGGAGGAAAAGTTCGATGAAAATACATCAATAAAGGATAAGGAAAAGATCAGAAAGAAGAAAATTCAGAATGCTTTTTTTAAACAAGTTGGACTAAAAGTAGACTGTCCCAAGCACGGATACGGTAACTCAAACGATGGAAACACTTCTAGGAGATTTTTTTAAAATGGTGTGGCAGTAACTAGAATCACTGGAATTGACAATCAAATCGAAAATACTCAAAATGCGCCACTGTACGGCGTTGATGACTCCATAGTGATTCTATGGGTCAATAAACAACATTTGATTCTACGAGCATTAAAATCGACCTTTTTCAGAGATTGTCAAAAGGTCTTAATTGAGTGGTCCATTCATATATTGCCTCATGCCAAGGCTTGGCCTTTGATCGAATAAATTTGAATGGCAAGAGTAAGTAGCTAGGATTGGAAGTTTGAGATGGAAGGTCATTAAAAAAAACACGTATATGGCGCGATCTCTGAACAAACTTGATATAAGTCGAGAGAAATCATTACAAACAACAACTATAATGTTTTTTTTTTTCAATTTTTTTAATTTTGTTAAGGCAAGTTGGCAAATAAACTTATTTTCATAAAATTAAAAAGTTAAAGCTATTTTAATGAAAATTAGTTTTTATACAAAAAAGGAAAAAGTAAATTTGTACTAATGAAAAAAATTAAAAATTTCAATATTATTCAAAAGATTATTATTTGGCCCTGTTCTTGAAACCACTATCATAAAAATATATAAGAAAAAATTCTTAAATTTACAAGTTTTTTGCTGTTCTATGATTGCAATAAGAATATTTTTTCTTGTTTTAATTCACATAGAAAAGGTTTTGTGGAATCAAAACAAATGCCCTTTTTTTCTACTAAACAAGGCTTAAGAGATAAAAAAATAATTGATATTTAAACTCTAACATGTTTTTTATTGAACCCTGTCATTATATTAAAAAATTAGACATTGATTTTATGAAAAAACACTGTTTTAAGAAACGTCTATATTTTGTAACGATTTAAACGAAAAAACTCGTAATCAGTGGTCGGTGTTAATAAAACACACTTTTGGAGATGATGTTGTTCTATAACAACATTAATTCATACAGTGCATCTATTAAAACAAATGAAATGTAATTGATTATTTTAAGTCCCTTGTTTTGCGAATATTTATCTATGAATTGATTTATTTGCAAAGCAAATTTTGTTCTGATTTTGTTTTAATAACGAAAAAAAATCAATTTACATATTTTCTATTTTGTTTTTGCGATTTTATTTAAACATAATTTTTTTAGTGTATATGAAAATGACCACCATTAATTCATACATTCTTTACACTATGAAAAGAAGTGCAGATTTCTTAAGAGTAGCAAAGTAAATAATCAAAAACCGGTTTAAACCGTTATCTAAGAATGTGGAGAGAACATGTAATCCATAGATTTGTCCTATTAAGATTTAGTTTTCGGTAGTCGCAGAAATTCGCGAGTTGATCATTAAAAAATCCACTTTAAAGGAAAGCTATGCAAAAATTGCTAAAGATTTAGGTTGACCAAGAGCAACTATTCAATCTATAGTGGCAAATTATAAAAAAAAAATGGTAATGTCGCTACTCGAGTAAGCAATCGTGGCCGTGTTCCCAAAGTTACCCCGCGCAAAACAAGAGCATTAGCATCAATAATCAAACGGGATCGTCGGGCTACGGTCAGGAATGTAGCAACGGAATGGTCTCAAGCTGTTGGGAAGACCATAGGACGAGAATGGACCAGGCAGCACTTAAAAAAAAATAGGAAATGGTTTCAACAAGGTACGAATTATTGTATACATTTTATTACAGCTTATTTACTGGGACGTTATTTAACTGCTAGGCCAAGGAAAAGCCTCTGTCAACTGCGGTGCAGAAGAAAAAACAACTGGCCTGGGCAAAGGCTAGGAGCTCTTGGACTCAACGACAATGGGATTCAGTTGTTTTTAGCGATGAATCGAAATTTGACGTTTGTGTTGGTGATAACAGGAAACGGGTTATTCATAAGAAAGATGAAGCATATCACAAGGACTGCCTTAAACGGACAGTAAAGTTTCCAGCAAGTGTTATGGTGTGGGGATGTTTTTCGGCAAAGGGTGTAAGGCAGCTGAATTTTATAGAGGGTACTGTAAATGCACCAAATACATTCAAATTTTGGAGGAACACCTGCTGACATCGGTACCCATGTTAACCACTTTTGATGAATTCATTTTTCAGCAGGACGGAGCTTCGTGCCATACTGCAAAAATAACAAAAAAAATGGCTTCAAGATAACGAGATTGATGTTTTGGACTGGCCTTCTTCAAGTCCAGACTTCAATCCAATAGAAAACCTTTGGGCACTTATGAAGAGACGGTTGCGCAATGAACCCCAACGAACTTTACAGGGTTTAAAAGATAAAATACGTGATATTTGGTCCTCAATAGCACCAGAAGAGTGCCAAAACTTAATAAATACCACGTTTAACTGCTGTAATAAAGAACAAAGGAGATGTAACACAATATTAAAGTGTACAAAAATGAATTTATTTAAACTGTATGAATTAATAGTGGTCTTATTTATCTTCACTGAAGAAATAATATCTACACTAAGTTTCTAATTTCTCTAACTACATTGAATCAATTTTTGTTGTTTTTACTAAATATCTATAAGGCAACGAAGTACCTTTAAAAAAAATGTGAATTAGTATTTGGTTATTGTTAAAGGAAAGATCCAAAAATAAATATATAAATCACATATACGAAAATGGCTTAGTGTATGAATTAATAGTGGTTAGGGCTCGTAATAAAAACTTTTTATTTACACAATCTATATTGCATTAGAATTTCTTCATTATAACATAGATCCTTTATGCACTAATTATTACGAATAAAGGAATTTAAAATAATGTTTCACCCAAATCACACATTTTTATATCTTTTTGCATATGACTGCCATAACTTTGTTTATGTTCAAAACAATAGTGATGCCAGTCAAATCTAATTTATTTATTCGAATTTTCTTTGTTAATGCCTAACTTATTTCAAAAAGAGAAGTCTTTCTTAATTGAATGAAATTGAAGAACAAAACAATTAAATGAACAAGTAAAATGTTATTTTAAAAGAACATATTTTTTTTTACTTTCTTTATAATGTTAAGGAAAAACATGCAAAAATTACTTAATGTTTTTTTGTGAAAGTGACTAAAGAACCATATGGCACCTCGGTTTCTAGATAACATATGGTTCTAAAGCTAAATCATATGCTTCATGTCATTTGACAATAAAAGATATGATTTCGAAAAATACTTCGAAAATATAAAATTTGTGTTTTCAAGAAACCCAAAATTTCAGTTTCATGTTATTTCAAATTTATTCTTATTCAATTGACAACGTTTCAAGAACAGGGCTGATTATTTTTGGCTTTGCGATAAACTATCAAATTCCAGACTACATATATATTCTACTCGATGCTTCATAGTTTCTAAACGACGTCTTGAAACTCTTAGGTTTGAATTGTTTCTTGAAAGGTTGCTCATCAACAGAAAAACAAATAGTATGGTGACCAATAGCAAGTACCACTTTAAAAGCGTACATTAATAATTGCATTTTGTACATTCCATATAGAGTTGAAACATTTATCAAATCCAAATATCACAGCCAGATAATTCAAACGGCTTTGAATGAGAGATTGAAAAATAATATATTTAGTTTTTTCATCAAGTTTGTACCTTAATTTAAACAGCCCTCGAATCTCGAGTGAAAAATCTACGAAATTTTATTTTTTCATTTGATGAACTATCTTATAAGAACCTAAAGGTATGCTAATCACTTTAGCAAATTCACAATTAAACACTTTTTAATGTGGTTATTGGTATATTTCAAAAAATATTTTTGTCGTTAATGCCGTTATTGGTTTATGCCAAAAAATATTTTTCAATTTAACACAGGACTTTTTGCAAACATGAACAAATTTAATAAACACTGTATGTGTGCAATGTATAATTTTATGTGTGTGTCAGTAGCAACTGTAAATGACCATTACTCCAAAAAATTTAAAAATCCCTAATTCTGGTAAACAACTACAAAGAAATACCTTTCAAATAAGGTATGTTTGGTCAACGTCGGGGTAAAACTGACAAAGTTACATTGGTCACAACAAGTCGCCTTGCCAGAGCCGGTGATATGTTGGCCTTCAGATGTTGTAGTCCACGTCCTTACCATCAATATTTATAATGTTATTGTTATTATTACGGCTCGGATGAGGCCTAAATCTTAATAGTTTTGTTTTATCAGCATTTAACACAAGTTCTTTAACCTTGCAAATTCTGAAATTACATCACCATCTCGTTCTGCAAATGTTTCAAAAACCATATCTTCTTTATATGATTAAAAAATACACAAATCATCAGCATACATAAACATCGTTTAAATATATAGTAAACAATAAAGGACACAAAACACTGCCCTCTGGAACAACATGTTTAACAGTATTCATGAATTTGAACATATTGCTTCCTTCCTCCAAAATAGTTTACTACTAGGGCCAATTCTGTATATCTTGTACCATAAAATTTTTATTTTTGTACTAAAATCTTGTGATCGACATAACCAAAAACCGTAGAAAAGGCCCCTAACATCTGTAAAACAGTCAAAAACTTACAAACGTACAAGCAGACACATATTTTATTAACTATATGGATCACAGCTTCATCAGTTCCACAACCCTCCTAAAACCATATAAATAATGGTATATAAGATATTCTCTTTCAAAAAGTTTAAAAGTTATAAGCGCAAAATTTTTTGAATTACATGCAAACATTTCGATGTCATATTGCCACTTTCTGGACTCTTGTTAATTTCCAAATGTGATAGTATATCATAGATTTCAGATGCTCTGGTGAAAAAAAATTAAATCGGTTGTGGTGATTTTGAAAAGTTCTTAAAGAGTTATAACTAACTTTGATTCAATTTGGCCTCTTTTTAAATTTGTATTGCCAAACACTCAGGGGTTGCCCCCTACAGATGCAGTGCGTTATGTTGCTCTCAGGAAAATATGTTATGGTAAGGATGAAAGACGGCGCAGTGTTTGTGGATATTTGACTTAAATTTTATTGGATTGTAACTGTCAGGTTAAACCTATGCGGGGAGTTTATTCCACATACTGCCAGTTAGATTGATAAATAAATTCTCTCTGTAATGCGTTATGCGATCAACTGGACATTAGACTACAAATGGATGTGATCTACTAGAGAAGTCGGTAGCGCTAACTGAAACTCGGGCACTTGGAATGAGTTCGCTAATTTTAGAATAACATTTCCCATGGTACTGTTTATAAAACAGTGCTACACAACCCACATTCCGAAGATGTTCCAACGAGTTAATAGAGTTGGTTAACCTACTGTTATTAATGAGCATCAAGGCCCTCATACCCATATATGGGAGTTGTATTACATTTTCGGTCAGATGTAACTGGTATAGATACTAAGGAGATCAAAAAGAGCTAAGTAAATTTTGCACCGTTTGAGAAAACCAAAACACTTGAATGCTTCTATGGACATTTGAAAAACATGCTCGTCTCAACGTACATCACATTGAATTTTGTCCAGGTGCCGGATTCCTCGATACCTATACCACATATATATATAGATTTTTTATTTATTTTTTTTATTTTTTTTTCTCCTTTATTCATTCCATTTGGGAACATAGGGCTTGTACAAGAAAATTCCAACTTATCCTATCATTACATAAAACTTTTAATTCGTCAAACGATTTGTTTTGGCTATTGAGTTCTTGTAGGACTGTTCTACGCCAGGTGTTCTTCGGGCGGCCTGAGCGGCGGCTACCTTGGGGATTCCATTCCAGTGCAGTCCTTCTGATGCTGCCAATTGGTCTTCGCAAAGTGTGGCCTATCCATTTCCACTTTCGTCTTGCTATTTGGCGAATTATAGGCTCTTCGTTTGTTAGTCGCCAGAGTTCAATGTTGGTGATGACGTTATGCCAAAAGATGCGGCATATTATGCGCAAACATTTGTTTATGAAAACTTGCAATCTTCTCGCTATATTACTCGTCATAAGCCATGTTTCGCTTCCATACAGCAGTGTGGATTTCACACAGGCATTGAAAATACGGATATTGGTATTTTTCGAGATTTTGGGGGAACTCCACGTTTTATTTAACCGACCAAAAGCGGACCTTGCCTTATTTAACCTGTATGACACGTCTTCTTCCACTCCTCTATCTATCGACATCATGCATCCTAGATAACAGAAGGTTTTAGCATATTTTATGCGTTGGTTTTTGTACTACAAAGTGGTTATCAGTAGTGTTATTTATACGCATTGCATGTGTTTTGGCAATATTTACTTGCAGTCCCACTCTATTTGCCAACACAACCAATTCGTTTATTTTGCTCTGCATATCTTTAAACTTGTGCGATATGAGACAAATATCGTCAGCAAAATCCAAATCTTCTAGATGGTTTTGGAGATCCCAGACAATACCCCTTCTTTTACTGCATACTCATAAGCTTGTCCAAAACAACGTCGAATAATAATGGAAATAGAGGGCAACCTTGTTTAACTCCGGCATTTGTCATGAATGATTCGCTGATCATGCCATTATGTCAAACTTGGAGTGTGGTATTGTTGTACATAGCTTTAATCAAATTTACCAATTTTGTTGGTACACGTTTTGCTTTTAATGTCTCTTGTGTTTAACGTGAGTACCCGTCTCGTTGACATAACCTCACGGTGCTCTGAACACTGGATCGGAATATGCGCCGACCACCGCCCCATTGTGTAGTGAACTACACTCCGGTACCAATTCAAGATTTGTGCATTTGGGCAACAAATCCCACTCCTTGGTGGGGAGTCGAGGCCTACCCGCGATTTGGGTATAAACCACAGCCACCACGATACTCCCCAACGGGCCGTACCCGCAAGTCAGCTGGAATCAAAGATTCCAGGGGCATCTGACTTCCCGTGGTACCAGATATATATATAAATATATAGCTTCCGGTCAGACTTCGTAGCAAAGCTACTACCAGTATGGCTCCAAACAGCTATGGACTGGTGGCCATTCGAAGGCCTCAGTTCCACACCCATACACCCACCCTGTGGGTGAGTGTATAGGTACACAACTAAGGCCTTCTAGAAGGTCTTGGGTACACACGCATGCGTACATCCTGTGGATGTAAACACACGTGTGCGATCAAACCCTTCTTAAACGTCTTCTTTTGAAGACTTCACACGCAAACTCATTCATACAACGCACTCTCTCATCATTCATAAGCACACTACTGACATCACAACCATCGTCCGTCAATACGACACCTAGAGAATCTAGGTCCCGTATGTTCGAGTAGAACGTGCATATGCACAAAATATGAAACCAGTCCTCGGTAAAAGGTCCACAGTCACACTCAGGCGTATTAGCCAAAGCTCTTTTTTATACAGAAATGCATTAAACGACCCATGGCCCGTAAGCAAAAAGCCCATACGTAGGCTAAAGCCAAAGTCTGGACGTTTCGCCACGAACGTCACATCGTGAATGAAGGAGTATGTAACCCGTCCATTGTCACTTCTGTCCCATCTATCTTGCCATCTGGAGACAACACATTCATTTAAGAGTGCCCTGCACTCCGTCCAGCTCCTACCACTAACGTCATCGTTAGTCACCCAATCGTCCTGCAACAATGGCTGTCCTTTCTTGATCCTGTAGGCAATACTTTTACGTATCACCTCCAAGTCAAGAGGGGCTACACCTACCAACACCTGTAAGGCCTCCGTGGAGACCGTACGACAACATGGCACACAAGCAAGCAAGACTACCCGTTGACACGACATGATTTTCAGCTTTCCTCTGGCAGTCGTGACCACACTGGACCACACCGAGGAGCCATATGTTGCGCAGGCAACAAATAGTCCACGGTAAATGGTCCGCATAGAACGCCTGCTGAGGCCCCAGTCATTCCTACGAATGCGCCGGACACATCCCACCACACCAGTCAATTACGCCTTGACACGCTCGAGATGAACCAAGAAGTTCATACGCTCACGCATTGTTATCCCCAAGTACTTGACCTCAGTCGCATACTTAAGGCTTAACGCCATTGGCCCTAACAGTTGGAGGTCGATTTAGCGATAATCTGCTCTTGAGCAACATCATCACAGTTTTGTCCATTGCTACATCTACTCCTACTTGTCTAGTCCAATCGCAGACAGTATGCATGGCTTCCTCCCCCCTTCTCTCCAGCTCAGCACGAGACTGGCCTTCAATAAGGACGAGCAAGTCATCCGCATATGCGCACACATTGTATGCAACCATCAGCCTCCGCAAAAGAGGATCCATCATTAGATTCCAAATAAATGGACCGCAGATGGATCCCTGCGGACAACCTCTGACCACCTCAATGCACACGGACTCGTTCTCACCAGCGACGCAAGCCCGCCTGCCAGAGAAGTAGCTTTTCCATAACTCCAACTCTTGGCAGCCGACCTCGCGCAGCCTCGCTAGAATGCCTTCCCATAACAGGAAGTCGAACGCACCCTTGAAATCAATAAAGATTGCCAGGACATATCCTGCCTCTGTCCTGCCCACACACGTTTTAACGTGCTGCCAGGCGTCATCTACACTCCTACCATTTTTAAAGCCAAATTGCCACTCGCATGTGCCCTGGCCGATCTTGTCCTGAAGACTTTTCACCATAATGCTTTCCAGTACTTTTCCAAGCACCGGAAGCTGACTGATGCCCCTATAGGAGCGAGAATTGCTCCTGATCCTATCGGGTGACTTAAGCAAAACAACGACATGGGCTATCTTCCACGGATGTGGAAATACCCCTCTGATACATACTTTTCATAGATTGCCGACAAGTACTCAGGAATGGCCTTCCAGATGCTTTTACACATCTCTCCGGTCATTCCATCCATACCTGGAGACTTTCTACTCCGCGCCTGACAAATGCTTAACTCTAACTCAGTTCTGTCCAACGGAGGAGGGGGATCTACCCCCTGAAAAGGAAGATGGATAGAACCCTCCACCCTTGGAAAGAACTCGCCCAGCAGAACGCGTTTGCATGCCCCCCATGATGGCAATATTTCATTACCAACACGTAGGCCAGACACATCGGTCCGCTGGCCCCTACCTCTACAGAGCTTATAGACTCTGCCCCATGGGTCGTCCCTGTTCTCCCGTACATATGCTCTCCAGTCATCCTCCTTCACTTTCACGATACGGTCCTTATAGGCACGTAGCTGTGTTGCGTAGTTCGTCGCACGCAGTAGCACATCATCTGCATTGGTCCGCCTGGCTCTCTGGAATCGCTTCCTGAGCTGCCGGCCGGTTGAGCAGAGTAATACCTCTCCAATTATCACACTCAGTCAGATCATTTTTCTTTGGAAGCTTTACTATCTCAACTTTTGTCCACGTATTAGGTAGCTGTTCATTTAACCAAGCATCACGTATATATGGATGATTTCCGCGGCTATTGCTGGGTTGGCTTGGAGTAGCTCTGGGGGTATACCTGGTTTCTTTTCAGTTTTTGTACAGCGCATGCAATTTCCTCAATGCTAGGGAGGTCTGTAGATATTGTGTCGTTGGTTGTTGTAGACGCATCAGTATGTGAGGAGCTTTCTGTGTTATCATCGATAATGTTGCTGATTTCTTCGAAATGCTGCTTCCATCTTTGTGCTTGTTCTTCTACGTTCATAAGCAGTTGACCATTTACATCTTTTACTGAATGATTTCTATTCATATTTTGGTTTGAGAGACGACCTATTATTTGGTGTAACTCTCTCATATTATTCGCGCCTGCAGCTGCTTCTGCTTCACTGGCTACTGTTTCAATATATTTTCTTTTATCGTTTCGGGCTGATTTCTTTACGGCTTTCGCAGCGGTGGTATATTGTGGATTGAAATTTGGGCTATTATTCTTCCGTTGTTTTAAGTTTTTCCTTTCCTGAATTAATTTCCAGGTGTTGTCTGACAGCCATTTTTTTCTCTCTGTTTTTTGTTTGTAACCTATTTTCTCTTCTGCAATGGCTTGAGTGAGTTGCATGTTTCTTCCCATGTTGTGTAGATTGCTGGTATACGTTCTCTTTGAACTTCTCCAATTTCATTATTTTTATCCTCGTCCCGTAGTTTTCCAACATCAAAACGTTTACGTATCTGTTGTGTGACTCTTTTGTAAATTTTTTTAAATTTAATTCTTATTGTCGCCACCACTAGTTCGTGGTCACTGTCTGTATCAGCACCTCTTTTAGCGCGCACGTCTATTAATGATCCTCTCCATTTACGGCGAATGCAAATGTGGTCTATTTGATTTTGAATATTACCGTTTTTATAATTCATCTTTATTTATTGAATCTTCACATATCCAATCTTCCAGCTGTTCAATATGGCTCTGTAAAAGAAGAGATGCTGTTGTGGGGTTTTCGTGTACGCCTAAATTTGCAGTATCATCCGCAAAGGTCGACGTAAGTGTACTTTCATTTGTTGGCATGTCTGATATGTAAAGGATGTACAGATGCGGGCCCTAGATACTACCTTGTGGTACCCCAGCATGAGTTGCCTGTGGAGAGCTCACAAAGTTTTTCTCTTTTATAGAGAATTTTATATTAATTATATAGTTCTCCATTTGCTTATGTGTGTTCGGGGGCAACAACTATTTAACTTTATAGAGGAGTCCCTCGTGCCAAACTCGTTCGAAGGCTTGCGAGACGTCTACAAAATGTGCAGGGCAGTACTTTCTCTCTTCAAATGCTCTTCTTATGGCACTTACAATTCTGTGTGGTGCTGTTTTCGTCTGAAACCAAATTGATGTGCAGGAATGATATTATTTTGATCTACGGATATTGTCAGTTTGTTTACCAAAATTCTCTCGAATAATTTTGACAAGTTCAACAGTAAACTTATTGGTCTATACGAATCGACCTTTGTATGATCTTTGCCTGGTTTAGGTATCATTGTAACAAGTGTAACTTTCCATTCTGGGGGAAATTTTCAAGGCGTATTATAGCATTAAAGATAAACAAAAGTATTCTTAAGTACTCCTCGATGCTATTCTTGGGGTTTAAATCAACAATAGCCTTTTCGACCTCAAAATGAAGGGGCACTTCTCCATGCTGTGGAGTAACAGGTGGCAACTCATCAACCTCGGTCATTTCTAGCCCACCCTCCACTCTCAGTTCTTATAGGAGGCTTGCATACAACAGGTCTTTTAAATTTTGTTTGTAGCACGCCACAAAGGGTAATTCGTTTTTTCTGTTGGATACAGATTTTCGAGATATTTTTCAATTTACCGTTTCTTTGTTTTTCAAGAAGTTTCAATTGTTGCTTAAGTTGAGGAGACCTGTGCAGTTTCTATTCTCCTCGAATTCTTCTTTTTTCACCTAATAGCCTTTCAACATCTACAGAAAAAGTTCAATATGGCCTGGTGTGACGAGGGGGTTTAGTAGCAAGTTGAGCAGCTAGTTTGAGATTTTGTTCGAAGCTAACAATCGATAGGTCAATATAATCTGGTATTTTTAGAGGAAAACTTTCCGTGCAATGGGTACTAAGAAACTTTTTGCATTTCAGCCAATCACTTCAAAGTGGTACATCACCAGATGGGGACATGATTTCTTGGGGGATTTGATATAGTAACAATAACTGGTGTGTGGTCAAACGAGAGTTCCAATGAAGATTCAACATGCACAAGTCCTTTTGTGATGTTCTTCGTCAATCCGAAATCGATTAAATCGGGTATTTTTTTGCCTATCTGTTGGCCAGTACGTTGGCTCTCCACTTGATACCACATCCATACCCATTTTAGAAATTGTGTTGAACAAAACATGACCCTTCGGAGAAATTAGCCGAGACCCCCAGAATGTATGCTTGGCATTAAAATCGCCAGCAAGTACGAAACGAGGGCCTAGTGTTTTAAAAAAACTTGTGTATTGATTTTCTGATACAGATAACTTTGGGGGAGAATATATTGATGAAATCACTAATCCGTGGCTCTATGGGTCAACAAACAACATTGAGTCTTCTGCGCATTAAAATCAACTCTATTCGCTTTACCCCACTCGAAGATAGTTAATAGGTCTTGATTTAGCGTGTCATTCATTGTCCGTCTTTTGCCCCCAACCTCAAAGAGGCTTGGTCTACAACTGAAGGAAAATGAATGACAAGAGTTGCTGTGATCTACGAAAGAGTATATAGAATTAAATGTTTGACCAAGAAGGTCGTTCAGAAAGATAAGGCAATGGGAAGGAGAAAGAACGCAATCTTGGGGTAATCCAGAGTTATACTGAATTGAAAATTTAGGAAATACTGATTAGAAACTTCAGCTTTAATGGTGTCGTCATCAATTAGTTCACCATCTTAATTTTTTATATTAGTTGGAGATTATGAACCCCTTGCGAGGGTTTGATTTTAAAATTTCCAACATTTTCTTGGTTCCTGTTGCATTTTTCTTAAATTTTCATGATAATAGTTTAATAATTTTGCAAATTCTCCTTCAATTCATTTCAATATAAGCTTTGTAACATTTTCTTCTTCGCAGTATAAGGAGTTTCATTTTATATACGATTAGAGCCTGCAAAAAGTGCGCTGAGCTGCACCCAGATAGATATATGAAGACCGGCAAACTGACTTTCATCGAATCGGTGAATGGGCTGACTCCAACGTTCCGAGAGAAGCGCCATCAGGTCACTTGAAGAACGACTTCTACGAAAGCCATACTGGCTATCGTTAAGCAATAAGTTGGTCTCTAGATAGTTCACAAGATGGTAATTTACCCTACTAACTATAATCTTTGAATGCGCGGAGAATACTGCAATTGTGCGGTGATTTTCAGGTACGGGGGAAAGGTGCCTATACGGTACGAAACGCTAAAAAGGTGGGCCAATGGACGCGATATCGTCGAGGAGCACCATTTCAGTACCAGTTCTGATGTTCCATCCGGTCCTTGCAAGAATCCTCTTAACAGCACGAGCTCGAAAGAATATCTTAGGCTTAGTATGAGGTACTCTTTCAAGTTCGGGCAGTGGTTCATGGCTTTTCGGCAAGAAAGAATTACTTGCGAATAGCACAGTAGCTTTATAAACCGGGCCAGTGAATATTAGCTCATCCTTTATAAAAGTTGGAATGGAAGAACTAGCATTGAGAATCAGAAAGTACTTTACTTCTAAGAAGCTGTTTTTTCTTATTCCTGCCAGTAGACGATAATGATTTAAGGGCATTATTTATATTCCATGCAAATTGATCAACAAATTTCTTCGTTGTTGTGCCATATTTTGATATTTTTAAAATTTATTTAAAAAAACTGGTCAAACATATTATTAATCACCTTATCCTTA
The DNA here is from genome assembly GCA_963682025.1 of Cordilura impudica. Taxonomy (NCBI): domain Eukaryota; kingdom Metazoa; phylum Arthropoda; class Insecta; order Diptera; family Scathophagidae; genus Cordilura; species Cordilura impudica. The sequence goes on from OY821518.1 coordinate 265,027,371, forward strand.
TCCCTTAATATCTCGAAAAATACATTCAGCTATTCAATGAATATTAAGTAAACCTCCCAGACTTCACTTAAAATTATTTTGAGTTATTGTAATGCCACATATCAATCACTTAAAAAATTTACATATTGGAGCAAAGAAAAAAAATACAATACATGTAAGTGTAAAGACACCAAAGTGACAGACAGGCATCTGAAAAAAAAAAGTAAGCAGTACAACAAAGAAGATGCCAAGAAATAACTGATATGGAAATCGTATACATATATTAAACATTAAACACCAAACAAATCACTTAAAAAATGACAAAACCAAATCAACATAATATGAAGGAGGAAACATGTAAAACAGTAATTTAAAGTAGATGGGCAGGAGAACATAAATGAAAATGATTTGTGTAGAAAAACCACACATGAATTACCACAACTCACTCTTTCCATTGCCGAGAAACAATTTCGAGAAAAGAAAACAATTTGTTTGTACTTTTATTACAATGTTTCATTTCTTCGAGCCTAGTAAAAACATTCAAGCAATTTAACACAATACCTGAGGCGTAGCCTAAAATGTTTGCTGTCTTTTTATCCCATGATATATTCATACGTGAGTTCCTCAAAAGCAACGACAACACAGAATGAACAAAGTTAAAATAATTTATCTTATGTATTGTGTCAAGAAGAATTCTTAAACTGATTGTAAGTCTCTATGAAGGAGAGACAATAAAGAAACTGTAGAACAGCTTCTGTCAGTGCATTTATAAATTCCTTGATGCCACTGTTTGTTATTCCATCTACAAACACTTCGAGCCTGAGAATGATGATGGTGGTAATATAGGTTTGTATGAATGGATGTATGTATGTATATTTGGCAAAGCTGCTGCTACTATTACGGCTGTTGCTTGTCATCTGTTTTTGTGAAAGAAAAAAATAAAATTCAAACAGCTCTCGCTGACACCTCAACATAAGCACGCAACATGAATGCAACACGCCTCTTCAACTGACAGCGCCCTGACAGTTTTGTTGTTCACGCGAGTAATTCATTTTGTGTCATGTGAAGGAAAAAGTACGAAAAAGACGGCAGTCAGTAATAATGCTAGGATCAACGTACATAGAAGGAAAGGAAAACAATGCCAAAAGCATAATATTCATATATATCAGAGATCTGAAAGAGTTAAGACTTGAAAATCTATTCCGAATCTATAATACACGGTGAAGAAATCAGTGAACTAAAAACTAAAATTTTATGTACATATTTCCGGACACATTCAATCTATGTTGTAGTTCTCATTAAATGTAGATTTTAAATATTTATTAGCAGATTCCAGCGCTCGAAATTCGAGTGCAATTTCTAGGCAACTATATTTCTCAACTTAGGCAATTCACAAACCAACACTTTTTTGTTGTATTATTATTGTAAATGAAGATAACAAACTTAAACAAACACATTAACAAATTTAATAAACACACACTTAGCATCTATATATTAATACGTGAAGGTAAATTTTTAGTTCCCTTTTTAAGCAAAATGCGGGCACGGAGGATTATGTAAATTAACATAGTTATAGTTCGTATGGAGGAGAAGCTGAGAATGATACAATTTAAATTTAATCTGTCCTAAAAATATATTAAATTAAATAAAATAAAATATTTCTAATAATTCGTTACACCCTTGTAAATATCTAACCAAATGTCCTGTACAAATGGTCAGAATTTTACTTAAAATGTCGGTTGCCAATGTTATGGCAGTGTAGATGTGTTGTAAGGATAAAGTTAATGTGGATTCAACCCCGACACATAAATCGGTGCTGACACTAAGCTTTAGTCCTTTTATTTTTCCCTTCAAGCACTTGTAACTTGAAAGGTGATGGCCAGTAAATAAAACAATTAGATATGCTGTATTACTAGACTGATTCTTTATTTTGTTTGGGTTTTTATACCCAAAACAATAATCAAAAATGCTTAATACTAAATAGTGTAATTAATGTGTTTGTTATTGTATTTTGGTTAACAGTATAAAAAACGCTGAAAACAAAATAATAATAAATGTGTTTTGTTGTTGTGTATTGATACTTAAATTATTATAAATTAAAAACAGTGTATTTTGTTGTTGTATCTTCAACCATAATAATGCTTACTAGTGTCGTTAGTCATAAATGGTTAAATGATTTCACTGACGGATTGACCTATATTTTGTTTTATTCTGATTAAGCATTATTATGTTTGGTAACAATAAAATATGCGGAAGTAAATGTGGAGTAAAATAAATGTGACTTAATAATAATTACAAAATTATATGTGTCAAATAAAATATAAACAAACTGAATTTAAAATGTAGACAAACTAAAATAAAAACGTATGGTAGACTTCTTTGAAACTGGACATTCTCCCCCACGTTGAACGGATGTTCAACAAATTGATGTATTATAGTGATTGTTCCGTGGAGTGTAGTTAAAGGTCTACAGTGAATTGAAGAGGATGCTGGCGTGGCATTGGTATAGGTGTCATTTTTATTGTTTCAACTCCAACTGATCTTGCCTCGTTGTTGTTTTTTCCAAGCTGCAAGTTGGTGATGTTTTGTTGTTGAATAAATTTATTTCACAAGAGCATACTTCGGAATCATAATGGTATCGAATTTGGACGTTAGAGCACAAAAATTCGTCTTGTTTCATTGTGTAACAGGAATTCAGCTCTGACGTTGTAAGGACAATGTATTGTTGACGGGATGCCATTGTGCCAAGGAACGTAGCACATGGCTTGATGATTATCATGGTGTTATTTATTAAGTTAGGTATAGGTATTAGGTGAAATATTTTGAACTGATCACGGTCAATCAATGGTATGGTGATTTCGAAAACTGCGTGTTGAGGAGTTAGTCCGCCTTTAACCTTCATTATTTTAAATAATTGCACAAGTCTGAGGATGGAAGAGCTACAGAAGGAGGTGCATGTAGTGTGATTTGGTTTGCTTCATTTTGCAATTGTTCTGGAGTAAGTAGTAATGGATTGATTTTTCCATGATGTGTATCCGTACGACTATCCAGGATTGAAGATTGTATTTTTTGTAGATTGTTCGCAATTAAAGTTAATTGTAAAACCCCAGAGGTGAATAGTTGATTAAAGTGTATTTGAAGTAGTACTTGGTCGATGTCGTGCATTTGTGATGAGTAATGTTTAATTTCCTGCTCTAATTCTTCAAATCTTGTTCTAGATGCAATTTGGGTCTGACGTATGATGTTAATTGTTGAATCAACGATTGTGGTTTGGTTTTTGAGTAACCTTAATAAATATGATTCGTTTTCCTTGACTTCAAGTATTGTATTGGACATGTGGTTAGCATATTCAGCGTCCAATATGCCAAATAGTGAATGAGCAACGTTGCCGACTACATCTAATGCTCCTCTTTTAATTCGGAGCAATCGATTGTCCAGTTGCATATCATTTTCCATATGTTCAAAATGATTAATTATATTGCGACAGGATTCGTTAAGGGTCATCATGTTACAAAGAGTCCTTAATGACCTCGTTCCATTGGCTAGAATTGACGTTTCTGACCAGTATGTATCTAGATCATAGTATACCAATAGATTCCATTCAGTAGTTGAGATAGATGCTGTACCCACTTCTTCGAAATGAATTCCGAGTTTTGGTCCGAATTTTGTATTTTTGACTGGAGTTCCAGAAATTATTGGTAGTAGAAATATTAATGCGAGTAAAGTTAGGCAAAGATGATTTGTTTTCAATTTCTTTCTCTTAACCTTGGGTTCATCAACTGACTCAGAAGTATTGGTTTCGTGGTCGTCATTACCAGGGACCGTAGTCAATTCTAAATTCGTATCAATGGGTAAACGGGCAAGTCGGTGTATTGCACGTTTGAAAATTCCTCTGGAGGTTTTTACGTCAACGACTCGTGTGGAGTCATCTGATCCTTGGTGTACGTTAATGATTCGACCCAATGGCCATTGCATTACTGGAACATTATCTTCTTTTATAATGACCATGTCTCCCGGTTTGAGGTTGACGCACTGTGTTTTCCATTTATGTCTTTGCTGGAGTTCATTCAAATATTCGTTGGACCATTGTTTCCAAAAACTCTGCTTTAAATTAGAAACTTGTTCCCAGCGTGATGAAAATGTTAGTTTTGGTGATTGTGCTCGGCTATCTATTTGTGAAGTTAGTGCTTCTCCAATTAGGAAATGTCCTGGTGTTAACGCTGTTAAATCGGTAGGATCACTTGACATTGGGGTTAATGGGCGAGAATTTAGAATTGCTTCAATTTCTACGATAACTGTTTCGAGCTCTTCATATGTTAGTGATGCTGTAGCGACGCTCCGAAGTAGTAAATGTTTTGCTGATTTTACAGCAGCTTCCCATAACCCTCCGAAATGTGGTGCTCTGGGGGGAATGAAGTGAAAATTTATTCCTTTAGAGCTGGATGCTGCAATTATTTCATCTTGACCTTTATCTGAATATACGGTCTGAATTAATTCGGATAATTGATTTTTGGTGCCGACAAAATTTGTAGCGTTGTCGGAGTATATGTTTTGACACCGACCTCGCCGACCAACGAATCGTTTTAGCGCACCGATGAATGCTTCTGTTGATAAATTGGTTACCAATTCGAGATGTACAGCTTTCGTGGCGAAACAGCAAAAAACAGCTATGTAGGCCTTAGTTGGTCTTTTGCCTCTGATTTTGTAATGTATCCAGAATGGTCCGCAGTAATCTACTCCTGCGTTGATGAAAGGTCGTGCTGGTGTAACTCGGTTTTGTGGTAGGTTGCCCATGATTTGTTGGCATAATTGTGGTCGGGCTCTAGTACATGTTATGCATTTTTGTACAATTGCTCTTGCCGTTATTTTGCCTTTTATTGGCCAAAATCGTTGTCTCATTATGTTCAGTAACGCCTGAGGTCCACAATGTTTATTTTCAATGTGTTTTGATATAAATAACAGTTTGGCAATTGGGTCGTTATATGGGAGCAGCATTGGGTGTTTTGCATCGCTCGACAATTCTGATGATTCCAAGCACCCTCCAACTCGAAGAATACCCTTGTCATCGATAAATGGGGATAAACTGCTAATGGAGCTGTTTTTGTCGATTTGGTTATATTTCTTTAACTGTTTAATTTCTGGTGAAAAGTCGGCCAATTGAATTGTTTTCATAATTGCGAAAAGTGCTTCATTCAATTCGTCTGGTGTTAGCGCCTTATGTGATGGGCGTTGTTGGTTTAATAACCTTGTATTGTTGATAAATCTGATGACATATCCCAGTATCCTTTGCAATTTGTTGAAGGAGTTTCTATGTGGGATTTTGTATATGAAATCATCAGCGGAAGTGACAGCTGCTGCGAGTAAAGTTGTCTTCTTTTTCTCAATGTCATTGGTAATTAAGTGTTTTTGTGAAAATGTAGGTGGCCAAATTTCTTGTCGACCATGCAGAAATAATGGTCCATACAGCCATAAGTTACATCCAGATAGTTGAAGTGCTGTTAAACCTCTGGACAGTTCATCAGCTGGATTGTCGTTTGATCGGACGTGGCGCCACTGTTCGGGCAACGTCCATGTTTGAATTTTCGAGATTCGATTAGCTACAAACGTATGGTATGCAGTAGATTGAGAGTTTAACCAATTTAATACTATTTCGGAATCAGTCCACAAGAATAAAGGTTGGTCTTTAATCTGGAGATCCGTTTTGATTCTGTGTGCAAGTTGGGCTGCCATAACTGCGGCACATAGGTCTAAGCGAGGTAACGTTTGTTGTTTCAATGGAGCAACCCGTGTCTTGCCACAAAGTAGTTGTACAATCACTCTTCCATCTTTAAGAGTTGCTCGGATGTAGGCAACTGCACCAAAAGCCTTTTCGGATGCATCTGAGAATATATGGAGCTCGGTTTTTGTTGGGATTTCACCCTTAAAAATGTGTCGAGGGATTTTGAAGTTGTTTAGGTTTTCTAAATCATTTCTGAATTTTGTCCATATAGCGTGAAGGTCATCAGGTAGTGGCTCATCCCAGTCTAATTTGTATTGCCATAGGAGTTGAATAAACATTTTTGCCTTTACAATTACAGGTGCTAATAGTCCAAGAGGGTCGAACAATTTTGCGAGATCGGACGTTGCTGTACGTTTTGAAATTGTCTGCATATGATTCAGTTTTACCTTGATGCAAAACTGGTCCGTCGTAGGCAGCCATAACAATCCCAATGTTTTCACTGTATTCGTGTTGTCATTGTTGAAATCTAAATTTACCTCCTGGTCGCCGAGTGGGATATCTTTTAATAATTGTGGATGATTCGCACACCACTTTTTTAGTATGAAGCCATGTTTTTTTAGCATTGTAATGAGTTCTTTTTGTGTTTGAAGTGTGATGGTGAGATTATCTGAACCTCCCAGGCCGTCATCTACATAAAAGTTATGTTTAAGCATTTGTGAACCGTATGGATATTTTGTAGCGTTTTCATCAGCAATCTTTTGCAAACATCTGGTAGCTAAATAGGGTGCTGCTCGCGTTCCATATGTGACCGTACGAAGTTTGTAGTATTGAATAGGCAGCGATGGATCTTCTCTCCAAATAATTAACTGGTATTGTTGATCATTTGGATGAATTAGTATTTGTCTGTACATTTTTTCGATGTCAGTGGTAAATACAAATTTCGGCAACCGAAAACGAAGTAAGATTGAAAATAACTCACTTTGAACGGTTGGCCCCGCATACATCAAATCATTTAATGAATGGCCCATTGATGTTTTTGCTGATGCGTCGAATACTACTCTTAGCTTTGTTGTGGTGCTGTCGGGTTTGAGCACACAATGATGAAGGATGAAGTATTTTGGATTCGGTACCGCATCTATGTTGGTCTTCTGCATGTGTCCCAGATTTTCATATTCTTGCATGAATTTAATATATTGAGTTCTAATTTCTTCATTTTTTAACAATCGTCGTTCTAGAGCTATGAATCGATTGTAGGCCATTGCATGTGATTCTCCTAATGCTGCTGGATTGTCCCGGAATGGTAGACTGACTACTAGACGGTCTTGATTGTTGGTGTGGACATGCTGAGTAAAATGTGAATCACATTGTCTTTCTGATGGTGATAGAGTTTTGTCGCTGGGTTCAATTTCATCTAATTTCCAGAGCTGTTCAATGGCTTCTTCCAATGATGCTGTGTTGTCAAATACGGCACATGTTAAAGCAGATAATGACCACTTGGGAGTTGAATTTTTGCCAATTGCACCACCCACGATCCAGCCAAGTGACGTATTTTGAAGTGTTGGAAGGCCGTCAGACAGTTGTATTGTTCCCGCTTGAATTAACTTGTAGTAAAACTCTGCACCCAATAGAATATCAATTTTTTCTTGGTTGTTGAAATTGGGATCTGCTAGTTGTATGTTGCTTGGAATTTCCCATGTAGATGTATCAATATGTTGACTCGGCTGCGGTGGAATGATGTTTGGGAGTATAAATGCTTCCAAATTTGTGGAGAAACTGTGATCTCTGGACTTCATTTCTACATTAATGCGGTAGTTTGACCTTTTTTGTACGTTGCCAACACCATCTATGCGAAGTGAAGTTTTGGTTGGGAAGGTAGATAACCTTTGGCAAAGTCGCTTGGAGACAAGGTTCACTTGAGAGCCAGAATCTAATACTGCTCTGAACTCATTGGAAGTACCATTTTGGGCAGAAATAACAACTTTTGCTGTTGCTAGCAAAACATAACCCTGGCCCCCTTCGGCTGCTTTTGTAGCTGAAGATGTAACTGCGACGGCGTTAGAAGATGATGTGTTTCTTTGACTATTCGAACCCATAGTTGTGTTGATTGATGGTTTTGAATCTTTTTTTATGTTGTTCTGTTTCTTTTGTAAATGTAACAGCGTATTGTGTTTCTTCATGCACTTTCTGCAGCCACTTGATTTGCACTCTTTTGAAACGTGATCACTTCTGAAACAGTTGACGCATAAATGGTGTTGTTGTACCCAATTCAGTCGTTCTGCTTCTGATAAGTGATGAAATTTGCTGCAGTAATATAGTTTATGGCCACCGTTATTGCACATTTTGCAGGTGCCATTATCGACTTTGTTGGAGGTTGTAACTGAAGATACTGTTTTCTGTGGCAATTTTCCGGTTTGAATAATTGCCTCCATTGATTGAAACTGAATTTCCAGAAATGATAAAAATTCAGCAATTACTGGTACTTCTCTTGGGTTGGCCAACGACTGCATGTACCTGATGTGTGTTCCCCTGTCGAGTTTTTTAATTAATAATTGAATGAGTATCGCATCCCAAGAGGTTGTTACAATACCCAGATTGTCTAATGCGAGCAAACACTCCTTGGTGGTGTCATGCAGAGCTTTGATAGATGATGTAGATGATGAAACTGGTGGTTGGTTAATAATTTTTTCAACCAAGTTGGCTACCAGTAGTCTTTTGTTGTTGTAGCGATCCTGAAGTGTTTTCCATGCAGTATTGTAATTTGTCTCTGATAAAGAAAACTGACTGATTAAGTGTTCAGCTTCTCCAGATACATTGCTTTTTAAATACCACATTTTCTGAATAGATGGTATTGGCTGTTTGTCCACCATCTCAGTAAACAAATCATGAAACTGACGCCATTTTAAATAATCGCCATCAAATCGTGGTATAGTGACTTTTGGTAGATGTAATGCGCATTTGTTCAAATCTTTTGTCATTGATTGTATTTCATTATATTGACTGGAATCACCATTAGATAAAAGTTTTTGTTTTTTGACGGACAGACTGACTAAGTTTTGTCGCACTAAATCATATATTCTGTCATATTCGTTCTGATCCAGACCAGAATCAGCAGGGTTTTCTAATTTATCATAAATTTCATCGTGTAATACTTCAGCTTGATTCCACAACTTTTCAATGGTGTTGATTTCCACTTCAAAGTACTGCAAGGGATGGTCATCTTCATCTGTTATACCATTTAACAGCCGGTTTAGAGCAGTCAAACGAACCTTAAGCCTTCGGATGAGACTATTAGTGTTATGGATGTCTTCATGACCTTCATGTTGAATAATAGCCTTCCTTGTAGGTATCTCAATACTTCTCCTTTCTATAATTATTGGCTTTTCTGCTGATTGTCTTAACTTATCAATTTCTTTTTTGAAAATTTCTAAGTAATTGTTGGCTATATCACTAATTTTCAAATAGTATTCTTCTGTGAAATATGCATGATCTGTCGCTTTATCTACCAGTGTGCGTAGTTTCATATCTTGGGCATCAAATAAATCCCATGCTTCGCTGAGCCGTCGTAATCGTTCATCAAAGTATTCTATCTTTGTTTTCCTTTCTGCGGAATCTTTTTTATAGTTTCGAACGATTTGTTGAATCTCTTCACCCGTTTTTGATTGGGCTTGTAATAAATGTTCGAACGTAGCCATGTTCTTCAAATTGGTAGCCACTTGTGAGGACAGACTAATTGATGTTTGACTAGTTCTTGTGTATAGTAATTGGTCAAATTTAGTGTTGACTCAATGTTGATTAATTTGACGAAAGCGTCACGGTTCTGATGAACCCAATGACTGTTGTTAGTGTTAGACCTGCTAGTGTTATAGCTGAATCTGCTGTAGTATTGTAGTGTACTGTAGCCACCTGAACGTAAATTTGGTGTTCAATCGCTTGGATGCGAGTTCAAAATGTTTGTAGGGGTAACCAATATGTGGTGTCCTAAAAGGCAATTACTACTAATGCTATGGTAATAATTCGATTGTTGAATGTCGAGGGTCACCAATTGTAGGCTTCCTCAGTGTAGATTGATTTGTCGTTCAAGCTGGATCTGCTACTGAGCCGGATCTGCTTGATGTTTTTAGGGATTACCAAATGTAGAATTGGTAGTCGATCCCTTGTTTGCGTGTTCAATGCGTTTTCAGGTTATTACAGTTCCTTACCACTGGCGGGGGGAAACTTAATTTTTCCAAAAACGTCTAGGGGTCACCAAAATGTAAATATCTAACCAAATGTCCTGTACAAATGGTCAGAATTTTACTTAAAATGTCGGTTGCCAATGTTATGGCAGTGTAGATGTGTTGTAAGGATAAAGTTAATGTGGATTCAACCCCGACACATAAATCGGTGCTGACACTAAGCTTTAGTCCTTTTATTTTTCCCTTCAAGCACTTGTAACTTGAAAGGTGATGGCCAGTAAATAAAACAAATAGATATGCTGTATTACTAGACTGATTCTTTATTTTGTTTGGGTTTTTATACCCAAAACAATAATCAAAAATGCTTAATACTAAATAGTGTAATTAATGTGTTTGTTATTGTATTTTGGTTAACAGTATAAAAAACGCTGAAAACAAAATAATAATAAATGTGTTTTGTTGTTGTGTATTGATACTTAAATTATTATAAATTAAAAACAGTGTATTTTGTTGTTGTATCTTCAACCATAATAATGCTTACTAGTGTCGTTAGTCATAAATGGTTAAATGATTTCACTGACGGATTGACCTATATTTTGTTTTATTCTGATTAAGCATTATTATGTTTGGTAACAATAAAATATGCGGAAGTCAATGTGGAGTAAAATAAATGTGACTTAATAATAATTACAAAATTATATGTGTCAAATAAAATATAAACAAACTGAATTTAAAATGTAGACAAACTAAAATAAAAACGTATGGTAGACTTCTTTGAAACTGGACAACCCTGTTAATGAGAATGATTTAAATTGTATATGACACGCCCTGTGTTAATTTTTTGAATTGTTTAAATTAATTAGCATACCTTTAGGCTCATTTAGATATTCATAAATTTTCAAATTGAATGAAAAAATAATATTTTCTAAAATTTTCACTCTAATTTCTAGTGCTGGGCAATACAAGTACGGATAATTGTATGATTGTGTTAGTAGCAACATTAAATGCAATTTACCCAAAATAAAGAAAAAAATTTTAAATCTGTAAATCTGGTGAATAGCTTCAAAGAAATACCTTTCAAATAATATACATTTCGTCAAAATCGGTATAAAACCGTAGAACAAAACATCGGTAACAATAAATCGCCTAGCCTATCAATATTATAGATAAGCGGAATTCAAACATATTAATATTGAGATTTATTCAGTGTATCACACACAGAAACAGATTATTTTATTGCTATCCAAATTGCGATGAAGTTAATACCCGAATTTCAAGTTGATTATAATTCCGATTCTGTTCTCTTAACAGTAAATATTGTATCACAATAGAAAATGGTTAGCTTTTAATAAATTGCTGTTGGCACAACCGAAAATAGAGTTATTAAACTGTGCAACAAATTGGTTGAGGTTTTTTTCGTTTGTTCAGTGTACAGCTGCGAGTATACAGCAATGGTCCATAAAATGCAGAATTTATGATATATCAATGTATCATTTTGCCAAGGAAAGTTCAGCTTATTTGGAAAATATTAGAGCTTAAATCCGGGAGTATGATTTTTTGCAGTTTTTGTAAAATTATAAGAAAAATTTTTTAAAACTATTTTTAGCATTGTCATAACTGCTCCCTCAATGTGTAAAATTTAAGATTTTATTTCAATTGATTTCAGCGAAAAATTGTGTATCAATATTTTGTTAGTGTTTCATAATTATAATTACGACTGCAGCCCCAGGATAACACGGCCTGACGTATAGATGGCGACAGTAGTTAACAAAAAATTACTTTGGTATAACCAAACTATCAAAAGCAAACGATCTCAGTGAATTTGTAAACATGGAAAAATTGGTCACCGCTATGTAAGTCAATATTTTTATTTGAAAGGTCTCAAGCCAAGCAATATTAAAGTTGAGCTAGATTCTGCTCTGGGGGAGTCTACTCCTGACTTTATGACTATCAAATAGTGGGTGGCAGATTTTAAACAAGGCTGTACGAGCTACCAAGACGAACACTGTAGTCGTCAACCAACTGAGGTAGCCAAGCTTGAAACGTTAAAGAAAATCCACAAAATAATATTGTATCATCGTCGGATGGAGGTGCGTAAGCTAGCTGAAATGATAAGCATTTTCAAGAGTTCTATACATATCGAAAATTTTGAGATGAAAAAGCTTTCCGCAAGATGGGTGCTGCGTTTGCTCAAAATAGGACAATATCAGGTATCGTGAAGATGTTTCAATGAAGGGTTTCGCAATTTTTAACCGCAATAAAGATGCTTTTTTTTTTGTCACACCATAGGTGTAATGGGAAAATCGTGTCCAAGTAAAGCGAAGACAGTTTCTTCTGTAGTAAAAAGCTGTGTTTTGGAATGTTTGTTACTTATTATCTTCAAAAAAGCAATCAATGGCGAATAATATATGCTTACATATTGCAGCATGTGGGAGATGAAATTTAGGGAGAAAAGGTCGCATTTGGCACGTTGTTTCATCAAGACAATACAATAGTTCACACATCCACTACTTCCGTGGCCAAAATCAATTAATTAAAGTTCGAATTACTTCATCACGCACTTTCTTCACCAGATTTAGCTCTCTCGGTTTTTTTTTATTTCAAACTTGAAAAAACGGCTCGGTGGTAAAAGATTTGCCAACAATGAAGAGGAAGAGTCTGCGGTTGATGGCAACTTGAGCTAAACAATTCTTAGTTTAAACAGGGTATCGAAGCTATTTAACATCACTAGGAAAAGTGTATCGAGCGAAAAGGATATTATACCGAGAAATAAAGAAAATTTTTCCCAAACTTGCTGTGTTTTCTTGAAAGAGCAAAGAACTAAGAATTATTTTTACTTATAACTTAATTTTAATTAATTAGCAATATAAGGCCTCGTGGTTCCAATTTCAGTCTGTTTAAAAATTGTCAGAAGTTTTCAGGAAATTGCATTGAAAATAAATCGTTCACGTGTGGTTATCAGAAATTGTGCAAGTAAGCTGAGTGCTTATTGTAAAAAGAAAACTGGCGGACCATAAGGAAAAAGATTTCAAATCAGGACAGACGTAAAATAATCAAAAGTGCCAGCAACACAATGATGACTTTCAATCAGATAGCCAATGATGTAAATGTGTCCACATTAACCATAAATGAGTTTATTTGGGGAGCGGTAACCGGTAGAGTTATGTAGAAAACCGTCAATATAAAAGAGTTTCTTACTTCAAAGAAGTACTTATTGATGCGTGGAGATTTATAACAGAAGAACTATGAATAAATCTGATAGACAGACAGTATGTCAAATCGAATTTTCGAATTGATTCAAAAGAAAGGAAGTCTAACCTAATATTAAAACTACTACTTTAAAATAATTTTCTTAATTGTTTTCAAATTTTGGTATTTTAGGTTAATGTAGTTATAGTTTTTAAGCACTTATTAATTTTGTTATTCTTTTTTTAATTATTTTAAAACAAACACATTAAATTCGGCTGTGCTAAATCCTTGATAGCCCCGCCGAAACAAAATATTATACCAAGGCTAGATTAAATAATAATGGCTTGAAATATTTGAAAATAAAAATCAACAAACATTTTAAACATATTTTCATAGTTTTGTAAGGAAAACTAAGTAGTAAATGAAACTAGCAGAGCTTAGCACTCGAAATTCAATTGCAAATTCTGGGAAATTTTTTTTTTTCATAAATTTTTTTCCTTCAACGTTTTGTAATTTATAGTATACTATATTGAAACAATTTATGAATATTTAAATAAAATTCATAAAATTGTGAACTTTTAAATAAAATTCATTAAATTTTTTATTAATAAATAATTTGATAATTTTATTAATAAATAATTTTATAAGAATAAGTTATGCTAATAAATTTCAGACAATACACAATTCAACACAGGGCTTTTGATATACAATTTTTGCAAACACATTAACAAATTTAATAAGTACACACATAGCATTGTATAGTTTTTTGTGATTTATGTATGTGTTAGTAGCAACTTTAAATGATTATTACTCCAAAAAAATTTGTCATTTGGTGCATATCTGTAAGCATGGTGCGCTTCTACAAAGAAATATTTTTAAAGTATATATTTTTTGTCAAAATCGGTTGAAACCTGAGAGAAGAGAAGAGGTCACATAAAATCTCCTTGCATATTAATATTATAGATGAGCATAAACGTAAAGATATAAAATTACATATTTGTTTGTTTGTTTATCAGCAATGCATACACAATTTTGTGTACTATTCTTTTTTTCTTTACATTTGAACGTTCACATTAACAAACAATAAAAACAATAAGCACTCAGATATGTGCATGCATCGAAGATATATTTCTCACTATTTTTAGTATTTTCCGGACTATATATTTTCGTACGTCATTCACTAATTGGATCTTGAGGCTCCAACCTCAATACCAAACTGCTGCATATTATGACTAAGTACTGCGATCAAGTGGGCCTATTGTAGGCAGGAGAATGCTTCCAGCAGACGGACAGACGGACAAAGAGAAATTTTATAAAGATGAAATGCATTATAGTTTATGGGGTCTCCGCAATTTATTTCGATGAGGATTTGTAAACTGATCTATAGCCTTTGTACATTGGTGTGGAGGGTATAAAAATAAATAAATTTTTTTTGTTAAAATATTGTTTATTTTCCATTGGTTCTACATAATTTCCGGTTAAATCGAAATGAAATGAAATTTTATTTATAGTTTGACAACGCAGAGTATTAGGATTGAAACGTTTTTCGAGCATCTATGCGCATTTTTTATATCACATGAACAGTTATTAAAAACTCTTTCTAATGATTTTAATGTTATTAAATAAGAAACATAAAATTTTTAGTTTATGGGTACTCACATTGCAATAAAATGCCACATCTGCTATTTTGCTCATATGGTAATGTTGGTAGTGGATTATGCAGTTAGCACCAAATGAAGTGGTAATTTTAAAAGGTATTGTGCGGTCTAATTTCATTTTTTTAGTGTCGCCGATATTCCTCAACAGCTAATGAAATTACTTCTCTGAGATATTAAAAGGAGAAATAATAAATAATAAACAAGTAAGAAAATTATAGTCGGTCTAGACCGCCTGCGACCTTTTATCGGCCATACCCTATACCACTATGTGGTTTGGGTATAATGACTTTGTGCTGCTGTTTGTAACAACCAAAAATATTTGACCTACACCCATCTTTAATTATACTGATCGAATCAGAATCACTATCTGATTCGATTTAACGATGTCCGTCCGTTCGTCCGTCCGTCCGTCCGTCTGTGTGTCCATGTAAAGCTTGTAATCAAATATATTTTGACGAAATTTGGTATTTGATCTTCTATTGGCCATGGGATGAACGTCGTTGAAATTGGTGAGAATCGGTCCACGTTCAGACCTAGCCCCCATACAAATGACCCCTATGAAATCAACATATATTGCCATAAGATCCAAATTATCATACAAATCTTAGTCAAATGGGGTTTGTATGTGTATATTACATCCATTAATCAGTAGTCCAAAAATTATCCCTGTGGGACAACTCTTAGTCATAGGCCCCATATAGAGCAGCTTCCCGATCTTCACATAAATCTATCAAAAAACTAAAATATTGCACTGATTCTTCTCAAATTTCGACTATAATTTTCTTACTTGTTAGTTGAATTTTAGTACAAAAGTGAAGTGTTAAAAGGTTAAATAGGTTGTACAACTAATACTTTTTAGAAATTTTATAAGTTAAATTTTGTTAGAAAATGCCAAACTTTGGCCCTCGTAAACTTGTTCTCAATGGCCAAAGGTTGGCTTTTAGTTTTGAAAGAGCCTGAAAGTAAAAGTTGCCTGATATTGGTCTAAAATAGAGAAGTTTCAATGAAAAAGCCGTATGTTTTTACTCTAGTTAAACATTTTTATACCCTATACCACTATGTGGTTTGGGTATAAGGACTTTGTGCTGCTGTTTGTAACTACCAAAAATATTTGACATAGACCCATCTTTTATTATACCGATCGACTCAGAATCACTTTCAGAGTCACTTTCTGAGTCGATTTAGCGATGTCGCTCCGTCCGTCCGTCTGTGTGTCCATGTAAACTTTGTAAACAAAGTACAGGTCGCAAATATGAATGCATTTTGATGGAATTTGGTATATAAGCTTTTATCGGCCACAGGATGAACGCTTTTGAAATTGGTGAAATTCGGCTCGTGTTCAGACCTAGTCCCCATACAAATGACCCCTATGAAATTGACATAAATTGCCATAAGATCCAAATTATGATATAGATCTCAGTCAAATTGGGTTTGTATGTGCTTATTATATGCATTAATCAGTAGTCCAAAAATAATCCCTATAGGACAATCCTTAGTCATAGGCCCTATATAGAGCTGCTTACCAATCTTCACTAAAATCTATTAAAAAAACAAAAATATTGCACAGATTTTTCTCAAATTTGTTTGTATATAGTTATATATATATGGTCAGGATCGGGTTATTTTTCGACCCAGTCCCCATATAAATAGAGCACCCGATATGAACTTTTTCATATCTGCAGCCAAAAACTATTAAAAACAATTCCCCTCAAATTTGGTTTATGCTTATTTTCTGTATCCAATTAGTTGGAATGAAGCGAGAGGATTTCTAAACCATGGTATAGAGTATCGTATAGTCGGTCTAGAGTTATATTCCCTTTTCCTTTCTAAATAAAACGCAATTTATTATTTATTTAGCTTTAATTGTCCTTATTTATTTAATAAACTTTAATTGTTCTTATTTATTTATTAAACTTTAAATGTCCTTTTTTAAATTTAACTTTAAATATCCTTATTTATTTGTTGAACTTTCAATGTCCTTCTTTATTTATTTAATTTTTATTTGTTGCGCTTGGCTTGAAATCTTGTTTAGAACTTGTAAATTGGTGATCGATAGTCGTTGATATACGTAAATCAATTATAATTATTTATGTTCGAAAAAATCGTGTAAGATCATGATTGGTCATGTATTTTCTTATCCTTTCTTACGCACTGTACGTAAGAAAGCAAAAAAAATATTAGTGGGAATATAAGTATGAAAATATGTCTATATGGATTTACATACATATTACTAGCTTTCTCATTCTTCATGCCCAATTGTCTTTCACTTAGTAGCAAAATAATTTACTAAAGCAAGCTTGTGCATGTTCGATCATGTCGATAGCGGTATACATACATGTGTACGAGTGTATGTACATTAGCGTGGCCCTTAATAAAAAAAATGTTCAAACTGTCGGTCTCACACCCTAGAAATATGCGAATAGCAAAAAAACTGAGAAACACAAAGTTTTGGGCCGATCGAAAAACGTTTAGTCGTGGCGCAAAGCGATTGGAAATTTCAAGTGTGTTTATATGGGGAAAATACGACTTTTTTTCAGATTTCGTTCTATAGTTTAATTTTTCCGACAAGCTGTTATACAATTCAGGATCAATATTAAATTATCCGTTCAAAAGGCTATAAAACTTCAAAATCGAATAAAACCTCGCCAAGTAATAGCAAATGCCCCAGACCACTTTTGCGCCACGACTAAACGTTTTTTGATTGGCCCAAAACTTTGTATTTCTCAATTTTTTTTTGCTATTCGCATATTTCTAGGGGATGAGACCGACAGTTTGAACACTTTTTTTTCCCTCCATATAACGAAGGGCCACCCTAATGTACATATACATGCAGGTTTAAAACGAAAGCTATAAAAACAGGATTCTGCATTCCCAATCATAACACTTAGCAACAATAAAATATATTATGTAACAAATCAAATGCCGTTATTATTTTTGACATTTTATAAATATTCTTAGCAACAAAATAATTACATATGTTTAACAGGTTATGGTAGTATACAAATTATATTAAGGGTATTCATTATTAGTATAAATTTATAAACATATACATAACGATATGTAGGTGCATATAACTCTAGACCGACTATAATTTTCTTACTTGTTTTTTTTCTTTTTAAATATTCCATATCTATTTTTATTGTAAATTTATAAAATACTAGATGTAACCCGGCGTGCTTCGCTACCTCCTCCCCGCCACGCATCATAATGAAAAGGCTCACGCAAATCCTAAGGTTCTCACTATTATACTATTAAAGATATATGACATTTATTATATACTGTGTATGAGTGTACCACGCCCCTTTGTCCGATTCCGGCCATTTTTTTACTACTCACGTTATTAATAGTTGACCTAAGACAAATTTGCATAGCTGTCTCTGTCATAGTACAGCATATATATGATATTGAGTAATTGCTTTGCATGGGAGGTAGCACGCCCACTTATCCGATCCCGCCCATTTCCGGCATAGGTACTAACATTAATAATAGGTGACCTTACATATATTTGCAAAGCTCTTCCTATCATAGTACTCAATATATATGAAATTTACTTTGTATAGGAGGTGCCACCCCCACTAAAAATATTTTAAAATGTTACAGCCTATAACACTTCCCATATCAGCAGTACGCGTTTGTGAACATTTCCAAAAGATCAGTTGAGTAATTACGGAGATAACCTCCTACAAACAAACAAACACACGTTACCTCTTTATTATAGACATAAATTTTTAAATCAAGAAAAATTGTTAACTATATAGAAAAGAGTATAACTTATTCTTAGTGTACTTAAAAACTACTTTAGATCAAACAATTTCAGTAAATATTTCTTCTAAATGGCCTGATTTTCATCTCCTAGAAGTTGTTTAGCTTCAATAGGGGTAGTTTTCCATTTTTGTCGGGCATATATGAAGTGAAGTGCACAACGAAATAGTGATAGGGTCATCATTAGTGCAACTCGATATTGAATGCGGTGATTTATCTCCTGGATATTTTTCTTGTGTTGTACAAGCGAAGGAATCTGTAGTCTTCGTTCCTATTTTCTTACGCTTCTTCAGATAGATCTCCTATTGGTAGCATATTTTTTTGAATTATTTGTTCCCCATAGTACAAAATTTTATGAACTGTGGATGTCATATATCTCCAGGAGTATTTTTTGCTATAAAGTATAGCTGTTTTATTGGCATAATCTCCCAATTTTTTTGCATTTATCTCTCTGCTGTATGCTAGAACTTGATTCGTCTTGTTAATTCATGACCTATACCTGTGATAGATGCTGCAGTTTCCGGATCGGAAAAAAATCTCCTTGCAGTATTTCTGTCATTTGAGATTCCTTCTTCTTGTTTTGGTTGCTCGATTATGAGGCCTAGCTGTAGATATTTTT
This sequence comes from Cordilura impudica, assembly GCA_963682025.1. Lineage (NCBI taxonomy): Eukaryota > Metazoa > Arthropoda > Insecta > Diptera > Scathophagidae > Cordilura > Cordilura impudica. Next base: position 265,046,472 of record OY821518.1, read on the forward strand.
CTTGAATTTGTTTGTTTTGCTTTCTTTTTTCTTCATTATCTCTGTTTTTTCTCACTGTTTCCCCTAATGGACCAAATTCCAAATCATAATCCAATTTAAGAATATGCTCCATAAAACGTTTTCTAGCACGAAGAGGTGACATTCCAAATTCGTAGACTTCGTTAAAACTGTAGTCTTGTGGTGGGGTCGGTTTAATTGACTTGATGTCTTTTGGCATATAATGCAGCTAGGTGACTTTGTTTCCGTTAAAGTTTGTGTAACTTTTCCATCAATCGTTGTGACGCACATTTTAAAATTTACTTCAATGTCTTGGTCATTAAATTTAAATATTACTGGTTGAAGTTCTTTAATTTGTTATTTTATTTTTTGAACTTCTGCAGTTATGACATCTTTGGTTTCCTTTTTGAATGCATATTTTATTGGTCTGCAATACTTTGTTGAAGAAGGAATTTCATTTTTCCATACATCAATTTCTGTTGTTCTACAAGTTGACGGCTCTAAGCCGCTATAAATTTTTGTTAAGTGCAATAGAACAAAATATACCATAAGTAAATTAGCATCTGATGAATTTTCGGCATTAAATTGTTTGTATTGTTTCTGACCTGAGAATCCATCACATCCCCTTTTAGAAATTAAAGAAATGCTGCTATTTCCAATTTTTTTTTAAATGATCAGTATCAAGCGTATTTGGCAATCGTTCTGCAGTATGTTCAAGGAGATCTTGCAATTTTATTTTTTTTGAACTTGAAGTGATACTAATAGCAGATTGTGAAGGTAAGCATTCTTTTTTGGCGGAAACTAAATATCGATACTCTTGAAAAATCCCACCATTATTTTCATTGGTTTGGTTCCGCAATTCCTTATATTGATTTTTGGTCAACTTCAAATCTAAAAATAAGGCGAACGCTTCTTCTGGAATAAATTTCTTATCTTCAACTGGTATCGGAATGCTTTTCAAAATCCTTTATGTGCGCCTTGAGCTCGCTTCTACTATTTTTTCAATTATTTAAATTTTATTGTTCTTATTTTGTGCTGGTCGAATTTGGTGCAAAAATGAATCCTTAATAATTCTTTGAGAAATTTCTTCATTGATATTCTCCAGCTTGCGCCTTCGAGATCTTTCACTACATCTGTCAATTGGTTTTGCTGGTCGACTCTTTTTCCCATTTTCGTTGGCAGTTGTAGATCAACTTTCAAAAATAAGTTCCTTTAATAACCAGTCTTGGCGACGTTTGTCTTGTTGTGAGAGCATTCAGTGTGCCGTTTTTTTTTTAAATTTGATGTAAAAGTTGCAATTCTTAAAGAAATGGCTGCTTAATATGTGCAAAATTATATCGTCTACAACTTTTTGTTGAAAATAAATATCAGCGAGATCTCTCTAACAGAACTTAGTAAGACGATTTCTTGAAACCGATGTAAGTTTCACAGTTTTACCCCGATTCTGAAAAGAATTTATCATTTGAAAGATATATTTTTTTAGCTGTTTTCCAGATTTACAAATTTTCACCGACTGGAACATTTTTTTGGAGTTATGATCGTTTAAAATTGTTACTAACACATACATAAAATTATAAAATGCTCAAGTTTATTAAATTTTTAAATGTGTTGAGTTTGTTTCTTCATTTAAAGTGAGATGAATTGTGCAGCATATCTTTAGGGTCTTTATTAAATGAAAAAATAAAATTTCATAGAATTTTGACTCGAACTTCGAGCGCTGGGATCTGCTAGTTATTATAAATACTCTTTCTTGCAATTATGTAAAACACAATTTGTGTATCTCTTATTTCCACTTTTTGAAGCATAAAAAACCCAGAACCTAACCCCCTTTAAAAGGTGAAACATACCTGCTTATATCTTAAAATGATGTGTCGCAATAGTTTTTTTTTTACCATTTACCTGTTATATAAATTTTTTCCCATTTTGTCTGGTATTTAAACTATACAAGTTCCGACCATTAATGTTTTTGAAAAATACCTATGTAAATGTACCGTCAAAATAAAAAAGATTTTACCCATTAATATAATTTAACAATTAACCGCATTATGTCCCAAACCTTTTTATAAGTATATAATAACTGGTGGAAACTCTACCGTTTCCTTTTTCTGTCAGTATAAAAACAAATAAACTCACGAAAAAACATACACCGGTACGATCAACTTTTGTATTCATAACATTCAGACGGACGGACGGACATCGGTAAATCGACTCAGAAAGTGATTTTGAGTTGATCCATGTAATAAAATGGGTATAGGTCAAATATTTTTGGTAGTTGCAAATATCAGGGCAAACTCATTATACCCTAACCACATAGGGGAAAAATTTTGTATTCATAAATTTTGCACGAATTATCTGACCTTGGGTCAGAAAAATTGTTCTGGTGCACACGGGCGAAAACTGCCGGGGGTATAGGTGTGTAGGGGGGAGCAGGCTACAGAAGATTGCAAGACCTTTTTTGATGGCTTTTGTTGGGCAGGAGTTATGCTGTATTAAGTAGGAGGTTTCCGGGAAATTTTTACCTTTTAAAAAAATTTTTTTTTAATTTCTGAACAGCTCAGTGACTCTATAATTCTAACATTAATAGCTTAGGAGTTACAAAATTATACTTTAAATTCTTTTTAAACAAAAAAGTTACAGTCATTTAAAATTTAAAATTTACAAAGAAATTTTTAATTTTAGCAAAATACTGAAAAGGTCCATTTTCGAAGACACTGTTCGCTGTGATATAGTTGAAATAGAGTCACAATTTTTTGTCTTCTGAGATTCACAGGGGTTTACTTTCAAATGAATAACATAATTTAAAAATCGGAAACCACACAGAAAATCATTTTTGGCCGCCTTCTCAAAATATGGTCCACTGTTAATGGTCAGATTACTGTTAATGATTGTATTTGTGTTAGATATTGCTTGAATGCTCGTAGCAATAATCTGTTTATGACACCAGTTTCAAAAAGGAATTAATTCATTTAAAATTATGCAAAAATACACAAAAATATTGCACACAATATCTTCATGTATGACGCTTAAAATGCGAATGTGTGTGTGTGTGCTCGCTTATTCATTTATTTCTTAACTGAAATTCAGAGCTCAATTCGCTTACACACATACTATATGTATGAGTATTTTGCAAATTTTTTGGTTCCCTCTGTTCCTGTCTGTCACCTCAATGCCAACATGTTGACATGTGAGATGTGACAAGTGACAGTGAAGTTGCTTGATGGGAATTGTTTAGCAACGTATTGTTGCTCCGCGTGTATCCCTTGAGTATATGTATATCGCCTGAACACAAAAAGTTGTTGCAAAAATGAGAAACAAGTCGGAGAGAGAAAAATATGCAAAACAACAAACAGAAGCTATCACACATCAAGCTTCAACCAGAACATAAACATATTTGTGCAAAAATCTACATATTATCAACAAATGAACAACATCAACTGTGTTCATCATACAATGCAGTGACAATAACAACATCACACGTTAAATGTACACGTTCATCACTCGTAGTCATACATTAATTTTGAAATATTCACTCCATCAGTCATTTCTGCAGGATGTAAATGACGCGAAAAGGAAATAAATTTCGCGTGAATAAAGTAGAATTTGATTATACGTGGTAAAATGTAATTAAATAGATAATGCGCACGTAGTATTTGCATACTTAGAAGAGGTTGATTAAAAGTTCTTTTGCAAGAGTGATGAGTTTTAGTTTGAATGTGATTAATATCTTAACTTATTCAACAAATGAAAAAATATTTGCATAGTAAATCGGAAAATCACTTAGAGTCGTTATAGTAATATATGAACATTAAAACAAGTAAGAAAATTATAGTCGGTCTAGACCGACTATACGATACCCTATACCATGCGTTTAGAAACCATATCTCTTAGGCCCAACTAACTGGACATTGAAAATAAGCAAAAACCAAATTTGAGTGGGATTTTTATTAATTTTTTTTGGCTGCAGATATGAAAAAGTTCATATCGGATGCTATATCTATAAAGGGACTAGGTCCAAAAATGGACCGATCCCGATCATGTTTGGTAAAGTCTCTTGTATTTTGCAAAAATATGTACAAACAAAATTTGAGAAGAATCAGTGCAATATTTTTGTTTTTTAATAGATTTAAGTGAAGATCAGGAAGCAGCTCTATATGGGGTCAAAGGTATCATTTTTGGACTACTCATTAGTGGATGTAATGAACGCATACAAACCCAATTTGAGTGAGATCTATATGACAATTTGGATCTTATGGCAATTTATGTCGATTTCATATGGGTAATTTGTATGGGGGCTAGGTCTGAACATGGACCGATTCTCACCAATTTCAATAGCGTTCATCCCATGGCCGACGAAAGCTTATACACCAAATTTCATCAAAATATGTTCATATTTGCGACCTGCAGTTTGATTACAAGCTTTACATGGACACACAGACGGACGGACGGACGGACGGACGGACGGACGGACATTGTTAAATCAACTCAGAAAGTGATTCTGATTCGATCGGTATAATTAAAGATGGGTCTAGGTCAAATATTTTTGGTTGTTACAAACAGCAGCACAAAGTCATTATACCCAAACCACATAGGGTATAGGGTATAAAAATGGGAATAGGGTATAAAAATGGGAACAAAAAAATAGACATATTTTATAGTGATTCTTAAAATATTTCGAGAATTTTTGACACACTCACTCTATGCAATTTAGTAAGTTCCTCAACTAAAAAAAAAAAATTACATTTTAAATCGATGTATCAAAAAAAAAAAAAGATGATAAAAAGTATGCGCATGTGAAAGTTTACTTTGTTATATAGATTTCCATGAGCTCCCAGCAATAAAGTTCCATGAAAGAGTCCTTAATGTGGAAAAAAAATATACATATTTATTCTTGATCCTTATAAGAAGAAGAGGTGATATAGAGATGTCCTTCTGTCCATCTATTGAAGTTATGAGAACACCCTCAAAAGGTCAGCTGGGTTGCTCATTTGACATCCTGAATAGGTTGCTCTTTAAACTCATCAAAATCAGTTGTATAGGTCCCGACATTTTAATGAAAATATAAAAAATTCTTGCACAAATATAATTTTTCTATATTGTTCTTGTTAGTGTTCTTATTCCAAATAATGTTTCTTGTCGACAATATTGATATTTTTTGTTGTTATTGTGGTCGATGTATTTGTAGCATTTGCTTCATGAGTGTATATCTATCGTTATGCTCCACGTGTCCAGCTATCAGCGTTCGTCTAATATTTTAATGCACTTAAATTAAAGCATTGAAATTAAAAATACTGCTAATAAAAAAAATCTTTTTCAACTGGACCAACCTACTTAAAATTGTCATAGACGAAGAATAATTTGTAACTATTATAATTATAATTATATAAGCCGATTTCTTTTCTTGTTTTCTCTTGATCCAGCAATGGAAAGCCCACATTAGTAACAGGAAAATAATAAAATAAAAATTTTCACATAGATGTTGATTTTGGGTATGAAAGAAACTTTGTATTTACAAAAAAAAAAAAAAAAAATAGCAAAAAAATAAAAAATTAGTTTAATAAGTTCAAATGGTATGGAAACGTAAAGAATAACTAACTGTATTAAAAAGAGAACTGCCGAACTTAGCACTCTTAATTGTTTCTGTTCGATTTTTGTATGAATTCAAGTACATAACTCACGATGCGAACGATACATGTGCGCAATTTATTTACTAGTTGTTTGCAGAAAAAAAATTGTTCGGTCCGAAAATGGATTAGTGGGCGTGGTAGCTCCCATACAAAGTAGATACTTATCATTACATATCTAGAGTACTATCAAAAGGATAGTCTTGAACATTGCAAGCTATCATTTATTATAAATGTGCCAAGTCGAGACAAAATTGGTCGGCAAGGCAATGCGAGCGTGGCACAGACCATAAAAAGTATGTATTTAATGTGATCTGGAAACCATATTTTATTGGTAGTGTTGTTTAGATAAATAAAATATTTGAAGTCCACATAAACATTCATTTATTTTCTAATGTGGCCTACAGATTTACTACTAAAAAGGTTATATTACGAATAAGCCGATTTGAAAATAGGTCTCAAGTCGAAAATTGGTTCCTGGTCCCATATTATGTTAGGTGAAGTTATAAATAGATATAAAGTAGTAACGGGTCTGCTGTATTTAACGTGAGTACCTGTCTCGCTAACACAACCTCTCGGTGCTCTAAAAATGGATTGGAATATACGCCGACCACCGCTTGATTGTGTAGTAAATTACACTGCGGTGCCAATTTGAAGATATTTCCATATGATCGAGGCTAGAGATCTATCTAACACCTCCGCTGTTCTATGGGTTACATCACCCGGTTGAATGCAACTCCACATCTAGACGCGATTTTGGTTTTAAACCACAACCACCGCGATACTCCCCTATGAGCCGTACCCAAAAAGTCACGTAGTCAGAATCTAGGACTCCAAAGGCTCCTGACTACCAGTAGTACCAGAATATAGCCTCCGGTCAGGCTTTGTAGCCACGCTACTACCAATTTAACTCCAAAAGGCTTTGTGGGCTTAGACCCACACCACATGCATGCAATCAAACTCTTCTGAAATGTGTTCTCCTAAAGACCTCACATGTTTACTCATTCATATACCTCATTTTCTCATCATTCGCATGCACTCCACTGACATCACAACCATCGTCCGCTAACACGACACCTAAAGAACTTACCTCCCGTATGTCCATGTGCATAAAACATGAAACCAGTCCTCAGTAAAAGGTACAAAATCACATTTAGGCATGTTAGCCAAGGCCCTTTAATGCAAAGATGCATTAAATGAGCCATGACAAAAGTCTGGATGTATGGCCACGAACGCTACATCGCGTATGAAGGTAACCCGTTCCTTATCACTGCTCCCGTATGTCCATGTGCATAAAACATGAAACCAGTCCTCAGTAAAAGGTACAAAATCACATTTAGGCATGTTAGCCAAGGCCCTTTAATGCAAAGATGCATTAAATGAGCCATGACAAAAGTCTGGATGTATGGCCACGAACGCTACATCGCGTATGAAGGTAACCCGTTCCTTATCACTGCTGTCCCATCTATTTTGCCATCTGGAGACAATAAGAGTGCATAACCGCCGCTCAGCTCCTTCCACTAACGTCCTCTTCCGTCAACCAATTGTCCTGCAACAACGGATGTCCTTTCTTGATCTTGTAGACAATACTCTTACGTATCACCTCGAAATCAAGAGGAATAGACCATCCAACTCCTGCAAGGCCTCCGTGGAGACCGTACAGAAACATGGCACAGAAGCGAGCAAGACTACGCTTTGACATGACATGATTTTCAGCTTTCTCCTGGCAGTCGTGACCACGCTGAACTACACCGTGGAACCATATGCTGCACAAGTAACAAACAATTTGCGGTAAATGATACACACGGAATGCCTGCTGAGACCCCAGTCGTTCCTAAGGATACACCGAATACATCCCACCACACCAATCAACTTTTCTTTAACATGATCAAGAAGTTAATTTTTATCACCAAGAATTTGACCTCAGTTGCATACTTAAGGCTAACGCTATTGGCCCTGACAGTTGGTGGCCGATTTTGTGATAACTTGCCTTTCAGCAACATCATCGCAACCTTGTCCATTGCTACATCTACATCTTCTCGTCCACCCCACTATCAAACACTATGTATGACTTTCTCTACCTTGCTATCCAGCTCAGCGCAAGATTGGCCTTCGATCAGGATGAGTAAGTCTTTCGCGTATTCGCAAACATTGTATGCTGCGCCAAGCCTCAGTAAAAGAGTATACAGTTGCGGCAAAAGAAGTTTAGTTACTTTCTTAACCCAACACAATGTGAACACATATTCTTGGCCCGATTTGGCATTCTCTCATTTTGGTAAGAAATCCCTCGAGCAATACTCGTAACTTGGTTTTGTACCAAGGGAAGCAAAATTCCTCCCTGACGTTAGGCCAGTGGAAAGATATCGAACTCTTGTGTAAATAAAAATAATAATTAAATTATTCAATAGTTCAATTAAAAAAATTTGGGTTCAATGGTTTCCTTATTATAACATTTTATGTCGTAAAGATTTTTTCGATCCAACTTAGAGGAGTTAGTAGTTGTGGAATTCGCAAACCACAATAACTAACTCTAATGGGTTTACGGTGAAAATTCTATTACAAACTGTACATTCTAACTAATCCAATCTCGCCAATTTTTGTCTCAGATTTATAACTGATAAATTCGCGAACTTATGTTATAGTACTCTATACGAAAGCAGTTTGATAACTTCGTGACTTTTCTGACCTCTATCATACTTAACTCAAAAGCAACTGTAAAGTTTACAGCATGCCGTGTCATTTCTTCACCGTTTTATAGCCCCTGAAAGTAGATAACTTCGAGAATTTTTGCAGAAATAGAAAAATGATTTTCGAATGCTCAGAAAATATTATTTGTTGTCCAAAATCCCACCATCAGAGCCGTCACTAACCATTAAATTCAATAGTTCAGAAGAGGTTTATTGAGTTTCGTTGTGGTCATGGCAGCAAAACTATCGCTGAGTTCGTCGATAAAATCCATGGAATGATACTAAGAGTTCGGGGAAGTGTGGATGCATGTATATTGCCACAGGAAAAAACTTTCTGGGCCACTTGACCATGAGCGCAACAGTGTGACAACCTAAAAGGAATATCTAACGATGGTAACCATAATCAGAAGAAGTTATTGAGTTGGTTTGTAGCCGTGGCCATGCGGAATCGCTCATAGGGATCACACTGAGAAGTATAAAATTATCATCAGCAAGTTTTACTCAAAGTTATTGAACAGATTCAGTGTTGACCGAGTCTGAATTTGATAAAGAAAAATATGCTCTGCCTCCATAAAAACTCAGCAGTGCTCCCGTGTATGAACGTCACGGCAAAACTTTATAAATTGAGCCACACCCGATCCAGCATATTCTCCAGATATAAGTCCCTGCTGCTGTTTCGTATTTTCATACATGAAGAAATGACTCGTCTATTGGGGATTTGGGTGGAGTGAGAAAATTTATTAGCTGTATGGAATAGAAAAATTTGGAGACTATGTAAAAAAAAATATTTTTTATTCAAAAAGCCACTGAGTTATCAAACCGCTTCGTACATATTATTATAAATATTTATTTTGTATGGACTGTATAATGACATTTTGTCCAAAGGGGCCATTTTGGAGGGGGTTACACAAAATTTCAAGACAACCGATCTCATAGTACTCTAGATATTGGTAATTATATACTTTGTATAGGATTTCCAATGTCCACTAAACAAAATCTACCCAAACTATACTTTAGACTGTCAAGATAAAAACATAAACAATTTGCACATTTATAATATTAATAGGCAAGGCGATTTCTTGTGACCGATGTAAGCTTCACAGTTTTACCCCAATTTTGACAAGATATTTATCATTTGAAAGGTATTTATTTTTAGCTGTTACCCAGATTTACAGATTTTCATCGTCTGGAATATTTTTTTGGAGTTATGATCGTTTAAAATTGCTACTAACACATACATAAAATTATACAACGCTATGTGAGTGTTTATTAAATGTGTTTGTGTTAATGTGTTGGGTTTGTTTTCTTCATTTAAAATGAGTTGAATTGTGAAGCATAACTTTACGGTCTTTATTAAATTGAAAAATAAAATTTCCTAGAATTTGCACTCGAATTTCAAGTGCTGGAAACTGCTAGTATTCAATAAATCAGTTGAATAGTTCATGAGCCTATAACCACATATGAAAAGCGATTTTTTCCCAGTTTTTTGCACCTAAATATTATATTAACTTAATTCTCTATACATTATTTTGAGAGAAAGTATAGTCATTAACATACATTTTTTTAAATAGTGGTCCTATTAAACCATTCAGTTTACGAGCTGGTTCTTCATTGCGCTTGCCATTACCATTGCCACAAGATTTAATTAATTGCAGAACGAGTTAAATCTGATATCATATTATCATCATTTTTATTCTTAAATAAGCAATTCAGTTTCTATAAAGCAATATCGTATGCAAACATATCAGTTTTCTACTTAATTCTTAAAATTATTTGCTCACTAAAAACCATAATTTTAAAATGCTGTCTGACATACTCGTGCATGCACATGGCAAGCAAATACAATCGAAGAAATATTTAGTACTAGAGTAAATAAACGATATAATAACCAGACCATGCGTATCACATTAAATATATAGTTTTACTGGCTAAAAGAATAGCTGATGCAACATTTGAGCTGCAAAGAAGTACAAGAAACTCAAATAAAAATTACATTTTATAATTTAGGTTCCCAAACTGAACGGGTTCTCTGCTACTGCTCTGAATTCCTCTATGCTTTTGTTTGAAAATTATTAATGCAACTCGCCCTCCAATGAATTTGAAGTATTACGACCAAAAGATATTCTTTTAGTAGCATGTCTTGATAACAAGTTTTAAAAAAGTTACCAAAAAAAGTTATCGAAATGATCCATGTAAAAACTGAAAATGTTAGGAATGGCATTTGCGAGCCCTATTTAATTCAAATTTTTATATATTAATTTTGATCTTATGGCAATTTAAGTCGATCTCATAAGAGTCATTTCTATGGGACTAGGTCTGACTATGCATCGATTTTCATCAAACAAGTGTTTCAATTGCGGATGCTCATTCATCTGGATGATCCCTTTCATCATCGCTCCAGTTATCAATGATGTCTTGTAATTCTGTGTTTATGATGTACTTTCGGCACGATATTTCACACAATTTCGCAATTATTTCAAATATAAATTAAATAGCGTCAAGTACATTCACCTGTGTGGTGGGTAAAACATCTGGCAACACACTCCAATATATATATTAGGGTGGCCTTCGTTATATGGAGGGAAAAAAAGTGTTCAAACTGTCGGTCTCACCACCTAGAAATATGCGAATAGCAAAAAAACTGAGAAATACAAAGTTTTGAGCCAATCAAAAAACGTTTAGTCGTGGCGCAAAGCGATTGAAAATTTCAAGTGTGTTTATATGGGGAAAATATGACTTTTTTCAGATTTTACGAAAATTTCGTTCTATAGTTTCATTTTTTCGACAAGCTGTTACATAATTCGGGATTAGTATTAAATTATCCTTTCAAAAGGCTATAAAACTTCAAAATCGTATGAAACCTCGCCAAGAAATAGCAAATGCCCCAGACCACTTCTGTGCCAAAAAAAAATAGGTCACGAAATTTGATGGCATTTTTTTCAACTTTGAGAAATTGATTAAAGCCATCATTCTTTTTTGGTCTCTATACTAATAAGTACTCAGATATGAAGTATTGTTTTATTACCACGTTGTTAACCTATTGCGCATTGAGGCCGAAAATTGGAAATATTTTTGATAAAATTTTTAAAACTCCTTTTTCAAGTTTGAAAAAATTTTCTTAAACAAAATTTAAAAAAATTAATCTATCACTCTAAGGTTTTATTAAATACATGTTGCAGATTAACTGTGTGATTTTTTAGGTAAATCCCTCTGCCAGAAGTTTTTTGACAAGGATTTTATTTTCGCGGATTTCGAGAAAAATTGGATTTTTGTGAAATATTCTGTAAATGTACTCTCTCTAAATACTTTGTATCAAAAATTCATCACTTTCCTGCTTTTAAATATTATATTTTATCTTAATAGCCTAGGATTTCGGAACAAAATAATATGACTCCCTTAACCCTTTTAGAATTGGGGTCACATATGACCCCAAACTAATAAAAGACAATTTATGTAAAAAATTCAAATATGTTGTAAGTGCTGTCCAATTTTTAGATGCGACACCTAAAATATAATAACAAAATGTGTAGAAGTTTCGCTCCAAAAATTTGAGATAAATCCGAGAACGTTAACCCATTATTTGCCAAGGCCAGCTTTGGATTTTAAGATATTTTTAAATAAAAATTACCTAAAACGAGTATTTCTATTAAATTTGTTGATACTACTATTTACAATTTAAGAAAAATAATTCGGTTAATTTTTATTTATTTAACCATTCAGTGCTCCTGGGATCAAAATAATCCATTGTGATATATCTTTGGTGCAATTATCTGCTTATTGCTCGCGAATATAAATTGAAACAACTTTTAACCAATTTTGTTATAAAATTACTTTATGTAATAAAGTAATGGTTGAATTTATTGCTGTCTCACCCACAAATTTGGTGGATATTGATAAAAAACGCCAAAAAAAAAAATTTTTTTTCAGGTCAATCGGTGAAGATGCCATTACTTATAATGGTTGACATTTTTCGATTTTTTATAATCGGTCGCTTTATATTATCTTCAATGTCACCTACATGTTTTCAAACTTTTACCATTTTATTTCCCAGTTTTAAAAAGTTTATTAAATAAAAGTGAATTTCAAATATAATAATATGTATAAAAGGTAATATTAAATTACATGTTTTGAAACTTCTGCCATTTTATTATTTTAAATAGTTTATTAAATAAAAGTAAAAAAATAAATAAATAAATAAATAAATAAATAAATAAATAAATATAAAAGGTAATATTAAATTAATACTACTCTTAATGGAATAAATTACAAAATTAAATCAAAGTGAATTTCAAAAAACGTCCTATTTTTTAGACATATGACTTAAGTTGTCTTAATTTATATTCGCGAGCAATAAGCAGATAATTGCACCAGAGATATATCGGAATGGATAATTTTGATCTCAGGAGCACTGAAGGGTTAAATAAATAAAAATTAACCGAATTATTATTCTTAAATTCCAAATAGTGGACCAAAGAGTTTAATAGAAAAACTCGTTTTAGATCATTTTTATTTTAATATATCTTAAAATCCAAAGCTGGCCTTGGTAAATAATGGGTTAGTGTTGTCGGATCTATCCCAAATTTTTCGAACAAAACTTCTACACATTTGGTTATTTTATTTTAGGCTTCGCATCTAAAAACTGGATAGCATTTACAAAATATTTGAATTTTTTGCATAAATTGTCTTTTATTAGTTTGGGGTCATATGTGACCCCAATTCCAAAAGGGTTAATGGAGTCATATTACTTTTTTCCGAAACCCTAGACTATTAAGATAAAACATAACATTTAAAAGTAGAAAAATTATGAATTTTTGATACAAAGTATTTAGAAAGAGTACATTTACAGAATATTTCACCAAAATCCAATTTTTCTCGAAATCCGCGAAAATAAAATCCTTGTCAAAAAAATTCTGGCAGAGGGATTTACTTAAAAATTCACACAGATAATCTGCAACATGTATTTCATAAAACCTTAAAGTGATCGGTTAATTTTTTTAAATTTTGTTTAAGAAAATTTTATCAAACTTGAAAAAGGAGTTTTAAAAATTTTATTAAAAAATTTCCAATATTCGGCATCAATGCGCAATAGGTTAGCAACGTGGTAGTAAAACAATACTTTATTTCTATAGTTATAAGTATATAGACCAAAAAAAGAATCACCGCTTTAATCAATTTCTCAAAGTTGAAAAAAATGCCATCAAATTTCATGACCTAGTTTTTTTGGCACAACAGTGGTCTGGGGCATTTGCTATTTCTTGGCGAGGTTTTATTCGATTTTGAAGTTTGATAGCCTTTTGAAGGGATAAGTTAATACTGATCCTTAATTATTTAACAGCTTGTCGGAAAAATTAAATTATAGAACGAAATTTTCGTAAAATCTGAAAAAAAAGTCATATTTTCCCCATATAAACACACGTGAAATTTTCAATCGCTTTGCGCCACGACTAAACGTTTTCTGATTGGCCTAAAACTTTGTATTTCTCAGTTTTTTTGCTATTCGCATATTTCTAGGGGGTGAGACCGACAGTTTGAACACTTTTTATATTAAGAGCCACCCTAATATATATATTAATTTTTTTTTTATATATTTTGCAATTAGTTTAAAAATAGTATATTTGGACACTTTTTAAAAACTCCCTCTTGTGAAGGAAGGGGCTAGCGAAAATTTTTCCAAATTTTCCTACCAAATACTATTATATTATTATTTGTTCCAGAACCACTATATTAACAGGTTATTTTCTTAATACGTATCGTCTCAGATGAAAAAAAATTTTTAGAATTTTGGTTTTCTACAAGAGACAGTCTGAACTCCTTAATTTCGAATATTTTCTGAACAGAACATTATTCTGTAATTAATTTGGGGAAATGGAAGTAAATATTGTTGTAAAATATTATATTTGGCCCCAATAATCATCATATATCCTTCGCCTCCCATTTAAGCTCATGCAACCACACTTTCAATACATTGAGTAGTATGATTTTAGTATTAAAATACTAAAGTAATTGCTATGAGCTCTAGTCTTCAACGCCACTTAACTTGTAACAACATTATGCAGCAGCAACTAACAACGCCAACAATAACTGATGAGTGTTGAGCATTCTTCGTTGAGTGTATTTTTTTGTTCGTACTGCTGTTAATGTTTCACCACTTTATGATATTTTCACAAGTTTAATTGATTTTCAGTTGAAATATTTATATTCACTGTCGTGGTTATTGTTGTTGCAGTTGTCGAGCAGAAGTGTAACAACTCTTTCTTTTCGTGTAGGCAACCATGCAGTGAGACAACTCTTCATTAAAGTCCTCCACTTAGTGTTTAATGTAAATTAATTTTATGCAATTTTATGATGATGATAAAAACACATGAGTAGGGTAAATGCGTGTGTTATTATGGGAAGTGAATAGATTAAATTGTAAAAATGTATTCTTGTTGTTTAAAAACCTTTTGACATGTTAAGCAATTATTATTATATGATTTATGGAGGTGCAGCGTAAATATGTGTAGAGACTTGTCATCTTTTGGGATGGGATGCTATATAATAAGCTCAACTGTCTGTATACCCTATACTACTACGTGGTCAAGGTGTAATCAGTTTGTGCTGATGTTTGTAACAACCAAAAATATTTGACCTGGACCCATCATTTATTATACCAATCAACTCATTTTCTGAGTCGATTTAGCGATGTCCGTCCATCTGTCCGTCTGTCCATGTAAATCTTGTGATCAAACTAATGGTTGCGAATAAGAATTTATTTTAATCAAATTTGGTATGTAAACTTTTATCGGCTATAAGGCGAACGTTATTGAAATTGGAGAAAATCGGACCTAGACCCCATACAAATGACGCTTATGAGATCGAATTAAACTGGCATAACATCCAAATCATATTATAGATCTTTATCACATTTGGTCTGTGTGTTTTTCTTACACCTATTAATCAGTATTCAAAAATAAACCCTATAGGACAATTCCAAGTCATCGACCCCATTAAAAACTGCTTCCCGATCTCCACTTAAATCTATCAAAAACCAAAAAAAATTTACATATTTTTCTCAAATTTGATTTGTATTTATTTTTGCGAAAAATAAGTGACTTTATTAAATATGGACAGGATTGGTCCATTTTTCAATCAAGTCTCCAATATAAATCTATCCGATATGAACTTTTTCATATCTGAAGGCAAAAAAAAAAAAAAATAACAGCAATGCCGCTCAAATTAGGTTTGTACCTATTTTTTATATCCAATTAGTTGGACATAAGACCCTTTCTCTAGAAGCATGGTATAGAGCATCGTATAGTCGGTCTAGACCTACTTGTTTTATTTTTCGTTTAGCTATCTATATCTATAATATTAATAAGCTAGGCGATTTTTTGTGACCGATATTTTGTTCTACCTTTTTATCCCGATTTTGACCAAACGTATATTATTTAAAAGGTATTTCTTTTTAGGCGTTTTGCAGATTTACAGATTTTTAAATTTTTTCCTTAATTTACATTTAAATTTGCTACTAACACATACATAAAATTATACATATGCTATGTGTATTTTATTAAATTTGTTAATGTGTTTGTTAATGAGTTTGTCATCTTCATTCACAATAATAATAAATCATAAAGGTGTTGGTTTGTGAATTGGCTAAGTTGAAACATAAAGCTGCCTAGAAATTGCACTCGAATTTCGAGCGCTGGAATCTGCTAGTATATATAAAAGCGCAAGTATGAATGTTTGTTTGTTTGTAACTTATAGCAGCTCAACCATTGGATCGATCTTCCTGAAATTTTTACAGACTACCACGAATCTGGAAAAATTATTCTAGGTAATAAATATTTTTACATTTTTAGTGGGCTTGGCACCTCCCAATCAAAGTGTGTATTCATATGTATTGAGTAGTATAATAGTGAGAGCCTCGGGAGTTTGTGTGAGCCAATAGAATATCCATATGATAAGTCAAACAAAAAATGGGCGTGGTCGGAGCAGCGCGCGTGGCACCTCCCACGCAAATAAATATATTATAATATATAACTTGAGTACTATAAAAAATTGGCGGGACAGGATTAGCAGGCGTGGCACCTCCTGTACAAAAAAAAAATCTGAAGTACTATGAAAGCTACAGTCTTGGAACTATTGAAAATATGTGCGGAGTCGCAAAATTCAAAAAGCGCCAAAATCAAAAATCTCCAAAACCGATAATCACAAAAAAATATTCAAAATCAAAAATAAAAAATTGCCAAATGATATTCCAAATTCGACGCCAATCTTTTAGTGTTGCCGTATCAAATGTTTTTTCTGGCAAATTTGATCATTTTTGAAACGAATGATAAAAAATATAAAAC
The DNA here is from genome assembly GCA_963682025.1 of Cordilura impudica. NCBI lineage: Eukaryota > Metazoa > Arthropoda > Insecta > Diptera > Scathophagidae > Cordilura > Cordilura impudica. The sequence goes on from OY821518.1 coordinate 265,063,110, forward strand.
AAAGTGTTGTAATTTTACAATAAAAACTTCGTAGAAAAAATTGGTTATGGAAAAATATATCGCAATAAATATAGGTAAGTCCTAATGAAGCACGACAGGGATATTATTCATCTGTAAAACTGCTACCTACCGGATCGTAGCCAAAAAATTTATGTGAAAAAATAAAATTTTAACAAGGTAGAGAATTGTGAGAGGAGTATTTTAGTTGTTCTTGTTATTGTGATCATTATGTTTGTAGCATTTGATTCAATAATTATACCCTATACCACTATGTGGATTGGGTATAATGACTTTGTGCTGCTGTTTGAAACTGCCAAAAATATTTGAACTAGACCCATGTTTTATTATACCAATCTACTCAGTATCACTTTCTGAGTCGATTTAGCGTTGTCCGTCTGTGTGTCCATGTAAACTTTGTAATCAAACTACAGGTCGCAAATATGAATATATTTTGAAGAAGTTTGGTATATAAGCTTTTTTGGGCCATAGGATAAACGCTGGAGAAATTGGTAATATTCGGTCCATGTTCAGACCTAGTCCCTATACAAAGGACCTATATAAAATCGATATAAATTCCCATAGGATCCAAATTGTCATATAGATCTCAGTTAAACTGGGTTTGTATGTGTCCAATAATCAGTAGTCCAAAAATAATTCCTATAGGACAATACTAGTCATAGGTCCCATATAGATCTTCTTCCCGATCTTCACTTAAATCTATCAAAAAACAAAAATATTGCACAGATTTTTCTCAAATTTGGTTTGTATATATTTTTTCAGAACATAAGTGACTTTGCCAAATATGGTCAGGAGCGGTCCATTTTTCGACCTAGTGCCCATATAAATAGAGCACCCGATATGAACTTCTTCATACCTGCAGCCAAAAAAATAATAATAATGCCACTCAAATTTGGTTTATGCTTATTTTCTATATCCAATTAGTTGGACCGAAGAGATAGGGTCCTTTACCATGGTATAGGTTATCGTATAGTCGGTCTAGACCGATTATAATTTTCGTACTTGTTTTTATATGTGGTTAAACTCCACTTGCGGGGATGGGGTCTTTCACAGAGGTGCACTTGTGCGGAAAGCTCTCTGTCTGCCATCCACTTGGGGGGTGGCAAGAAGCGATTCCTCTGCATTGAATTTCCCAAGCAGCTCACTACTTCCGGTCTTAGACCAATTATCCCCTGGTAATGCTGTCCAGACATCAGTCTGGCGGCAGCTAGAGTGAGAAGGCGTGCAGCTGAGTACCCTGAATGGCATACTAACACCATGCGTCTCGGGTAAGTAGGTGTTATACACTGAAACTTAGCTATCTCTGTAGCCATCTTTTGGCTAACCTGCCTAGAGGTTGTTGGCAGCCCCAACACTAGGATCGGTCAAGGTGGCCCAATCAGTCGCTTCGATCTAAATTATGATTACTACCGAAACCACAACAAATAATAATAACCAACGGATCCCCACGATGACGACATTCAGCTTGAAAAAAATTCGCGTACACTCCATCTAAACTGGCCCAAGTACGCAGTAAATTCGCAAACTACAACCTGCTACTTTTAGGTATGTGCGAGACTAGATGGCCTTATACAGGAGAAATCAACACCTCCGAAAATCTTAAATATATATACTTCGGCAAGCCGGATAACCAACCTAAGTCGGTTTTTTACTGTCGAAAGAAGCTTACGATGCTATAGTCAATTGGAAGCCATACGGAGACAGAATAATAATAGCTAGATTCCGTACAAGAACTCGAAATCTCTGTGTTCAGTGCTATGCACCAACTGTAACATCGGACACATCAGAAAAGAACAATTCTTACAGACATTTAAATAGTGTCCTATCGCAGTTCCCCGCGGAGACATCGTTGTCCTAATGGGCGACCTTAATGCACAAGTAGGTTCCGATAACACAGGTCGGGAACATGTAATGGGCAAACACGCAATTGGAAGGCTTACTGAAAACGGTAGGCTCTTCACTGAGGCATGCGGCAACGCCAATCTTGTGATAGGGGGCACCCTATTTCCTCACAGAAGAGTAGATAGTGCAACGGAGAATCAAATCGATCACATAGCTACAAGCAGGACCTGGCGCAGAAGCCTTCTAGATGTGTGTTCAAAACGCGGTGCTGATTGCAACTCAGATCACCATCTAGTTGTGGGAAGCTTAAGAATAAAGGTTGCTGCCATCCGTAAACCTGAAATTACGGCGCGAAAATTCGATGTAGGTAAGCTCAAAAGTCAGCAAACACTCAACAACTACATATTAGAATTGAGATTTTGACTAGCTGTGCAGCAATCACGCCCTACCCCAGACTGGATGTCAATAAAAAGTCATTTTGTCGACGCTTAAAGAGAAAACAGTGGTATTAAAATTCCTAAGAGATCCCACTGGATGCCAGAAGCCACCTGGAACCTCATTCTCGAATGGAAGGTCTTAAAGGAAAAAATAAATGAAGCCAGAACACGCGGTGAGAACTCCTCGCTAAAAGCGGCGTATACTCCACAAGACAAACTGGTCAAACGTAGTGCCAGAAACGACAAAAGAAGGTGGTATAACCAACTTGCTTCTGATGCACAAAAAGCTTCAACAGAGCATAGAACTAAGGATCTGTATAGCATTACGAAGAGGCTCACCGGTTAAAAATTTCACAAACCAAAGACCTCTCAAAAACGCCGAAGGAGATATAGCAATATCGGCGAAAGATTAGATGGAAATTTGGAAACAGAAATACTCCAATATGCTTTCCTCGACAACTTCCAACTACCAAAATATGTGTGCCCGAGTTAAGTCCGATGGAACACTGAACTCAACAGATTCCATCGAACTTGAAAACCCTATATCTAGCATAAGAATAAATTACCAAGAATAAAATAAATACCATATTATTAAAATTATAATTTTTAATAACTAGAACAAAGTGTTAATAAACTTTGTATTAATAAAATTGTTTACTCAATAATTATTTCAGTTCATCATTTAAAATGAAATAAATGTCAAACTAACAGAATTATAATTTTAAACGAAAACAAAGTGTTAATAAACTTTCATATGGAAACTTACTTCATTCATTGAAACTTGATACCTTTGTTTTCGTCATTAAACTAGAACAAAGAGTTAATAAACTTTGTATTGAAATTTTGTTTATTCATTTCAATCATTTAAAATAAAATAAATGTCAAATCACCAAAATTACAGTTTCAAAACGAAAACAAAGTGTCGATAAACTTTCGTATGAAAAACTCACTTTGTTTTCGTCATTTACTTCCTACAAAATACAATATTGTTTTATGACCAACCAATTAAACGTTCTATAAAAGAAACCAATAGCATAAGCATATTTTTTTATTGAATATTTATAGTTTTAGATTAAGAATATTTTTGTATAAAAATATAGCAAACAATAAAGTAAAGAGCAGTTCATATTAACATTCCAACCAAATGTATTCGTGGACTTTCATTTAACTGGCGCAGTCGGCAAACAAATCCAAAAGATATTCTGAAGAATATCCCTATTTGGTCGCGACGCTATCTAAAAGAAATTAATGAAGATATTCTAAAGAATATCCTTTTTTAAAACAAAGAAACATTAGTGAAAATTGTCTAAAGAATATCCTTTTTTTTAAGAAAAAAAAAAAAAAGTGAAACATTAGTGAAGATATTCCAAAGAATATCCTTTTTTGAAAAAAAATAACATTTGTTAAAATACTGAAGATATTCTAAAGAATATCCTTTAAAAAAAAAAAAAAAATATATATTTGTGAAAAATTTTAAGATATTCCGAAGAATATCATTTTGAAAACAAAGAAGAAAAAAGACTAAAGAACTTATTTTTCGTTACGGTTCGAGTTTGTGAAGGAACAGTGAATTGTGTCTAAACTCCAGGGAGATGCCTAAAGATACGGAGAAAACTGAAACACCACAGTTTAAACCATACTTCAACATATTACAAAGCAACGATATACTCAACACAATGACATCAACATCATCAACAGCAACACTAACTTCTGCTCCAACACAAACATCAGCACCCACAGCAGTGCCAACAGAAACATCATCGTTGGGTCCGATTCCAATTTCTATCCTTTTGAAGGAAGTAGATAGAATAAATGTTTTCACTGGAAAAGATCGAGACTATGACATATCATCATTCATCAAGGAAGTCGAAATCTTCCTACGAATTTTTCAAGATGGTGAAATGGAGGAATATATATACCATCGCTGCATACTTAAGAAGATACAGGGAGAAGCAGCCAATATAATTCGAGGTTTAACCGATAAATCATGGCAGAACGTGAAAAATGAGCTATTAAAGGTGTTCGGCATCAGGGAAAGCTACACCCAACTATACCATAGAGCACTATCAACAAAAAACAATGATGTAAGTCAATTATATAATAATTTAAAAATAATATTAGATAAGTTGAATACAAAATACGAACAAGATTCATGTAAACCATTAGAATTCAACCCAAATATAAACGAATCAATGATTTTTCGAACTTTTGTTAATGGTATACCTCCGCATTTGGCAAGTGTTATATATAGCCGAAATATTAATACTATTCGCGAAGCATATCATTGTTTACAGGAATGCGACATGATCAGGGAAAATAATCGACATTTTAGAAATACTAATCAAAATATTAAATACACTAACCAAAATTCTACCCATAATTATTCCGAACCTCACCAAAGGCAAAATTTTCGACAAACAAATTTTAGACCGAGTAGACAGAATTTCCCAGACCAACGGACACAAGGTTTTTCTTGTCACCAAACACAAAACTTTCCAAATTCAAATCGACAAACACAAGGTTTTGATAATCGGCAAGGGCAATATTCAAACGTAATTCGAAATTCGCAACAGTTCCGACAATCTAATCAGTCGCGACAAAATTCTGGTCAACATCGACATAATGTTGAACCGATGGAAATAGATCATATTGAACAGAGTGAAATTGTTCCGAATGAGGAAGCAAATTTTCGTTCAGCCGAAAAGAAAACGGTTTACCGATAGTACAATTAACTATTGGTAATTCCAAGATAAGATGTTTGATTGATACTGGATCAACCACATCAATATTAAATTGTAATGCACTTCCTAGTTATGAACGTATAAAATTAAGAAAACCATTAACTTTCTCAACTCTGGCAAGCAAAGTAGTTATAAGTGAGGAAATTGTCACGGAAATCCCAGAAGAGTTTTCCGATAATAATTTTATGGCTTGGAAATTGTTGAAATTGACTAATAATAGATTTGATGGAATAATTGGTAATAATATATTGAAACCTTTAGGTGCAAAAATTTGTTTAGAAGAACGGTATATTCAGATTAATGATAGAAAAATTTTTTTTACAAATTCATTTCCTTGCTATTATAACGAGATTCATGCATTGGAATTTTTAGATGTCAATAAGGAGAACATTAAAAAACTTTTTAGAGTCGACATGAATTCCGAAGAAAAAGAGTTTCTTCGTGATCTCATAAGTAAAAATAGCGACTTGTTGTTTCATGAAGGTGATTCACTTACTCATACTCATGAGATAAGACATTCCATAATTACTACTACAGATAAACCTGTATACTCTAAAATATACAGATATCCCAAAATACATGAAGACGAAATTAACAGGCAGATCCAAGAAATGTTACAACAGAAAATAATTGTGGAAAGTAACTCTGCCTATAATTCTCCTATCTGGGTTGTTCCAAAGAAAATGGACCAATCGGGCAGGAAGAAGTGGCGCATTGTTGTTGACTACAGAAAATTGAACGAGATAACGGTGGACGACAAATTTCCAATACCCAATATAGAAAATATATTGGATAAATTGGGAAAATCTACTTATTTTACAACATTGGATTTAGCCAAGGGTTTTCACCAAATTCTCATGAATACAAACGATAGAAAAAAAACAGCTTTCTCGACTCCCTTGGGACATTTTGAATACAACAGGATGCCCTTTGGATTAAAAAATGCTCCAGCAACCTTTCAACGTCTTATGAACTCGGTACTTAGAGAATATATTAATAAAATTTGCGTTGTTTATTTAGATGACATTTTAATTTTTAGTACATCATTAACAGAGCATGTACAGAGTGTCAACAAAATTTTTCAAAAATTACGAGAGCATAATCTGAAGATACAGCTCGACAAATGCGTTTTTTTGGCGAAGGAAACTGAATACCTTGGTCATGTTCTGAGCGAGGAAGGTCTAAGACCTAACCCAAATAAAATTGATGCAATTCAGAAGCTAAAGCTTCCTGAAACAACTAAACAGATAAAATCTTTCTTAGGAGTTACGGGGTACTACCGAAAATTTATTAAAGACTACGCAAAAGTTGCACAAGGATTAACTAAATATCTAAAGAAGAATACGAAAATTAATCTCAACGATCCTAATTATCATGATTCCTTTGAAAAATTGAAAAAGTTGATCATTAACCCACCGATACTTAAGTATCCAGATTATTCAAAAAAATTTAAATTAACTACTGATGCAAGTGGTTATGCTGTAGGTGCCGTATTGTCTCAGGAAAATCATCCAATTGCCTATGCAAGTAGAACATTGAATGACCACGAGAGGCATTATGCGACTGTGGAAAAAGAATTGCTGGCTATTGTTTGGGCAGTAAACTACTTCCGTCCATATCTATATGGCAGGCAATTTGAACTATTTACGGACCATCAACCATTGGTTTGGCTTCAATCCAAAACCAAGGGTAAAGATATAAACCAAAGACTCCAGCGTTGGCTGTTGAGGTTGGGAGAGTATGATTTTAAAATAAGTTACATCAAGGGTAAAGAGAACGTTGTAGCCGATTTTATGAGCCGTATAAATGCACCAAATGATATTGTTTTCATGGCAGATGATCAAATGAGTGTGGCTGCAACTATCCATTCTCAACAGGAAGAATTGAATGATCATTTTTTTATTTTGGACACAGTCGTTAATAGATTTGAGAAGCAAATAATACTAACTGATAACAAAACTAATGAAACTCAAATCATTGACGGCAAACATAAAATTTTTTTAAACACTAACGATATCATAACCGGTACAATGACCGATATAATTAGAAGGAATATAACTATCAAGAGAAATTTGAAGATAGGTATTTACACCGAATTGTCTGATCATTTGTACAATAAAGTACAATTAAAGCTAATTGAAATATTCGGTAACTCAATAAAATTTGTCCGATGTGTTTATCACGCTAAAGATATGCTGAATGAGGATGAATTGTATAGATATATAGCAAAATACCATAAAAATGAAACAGGTCATGCAGGAATTAACGAAAATTATTGTGGTTTGAAAACTAAAATTTATTTTAACAATCTTAAACATTTTATTCAGAAATACGTTAATAATTGTAATGTTTGCAACAAATCCAAATATGATAGGAAACCAATAACACCAAAATTTCATGTCACAGAAACACCAAAAGATGTTAATGAAATAGTACATATGGACGTATATACAAATAAGAAACACAGTTTTTTATCTTTCATTGACAAATTTTCAAAATACGCAGTTATGTTATATTTGGAAGACAGAAATAGCTGTACAATAGTAGAGAAAATTAGACTCTATATATCAATGAGAGGTAAACCAAACAAAGTAGTTACAGACAACGAATTCGCATCCATCAATGTAAAGAACTTTTTACGAGAGGAAAATATTACAGTTCATTTCACCAAACCTAACAACCATACAGGAAATGCAGATATCGAAAGATTACATAGTAGCATATCAGACAAGTTTAGAACATTAGAATTTCAACGATCAGAATTATCAGTACAAGAGCGAATGTATAAATGTGTTGAATGGTATAATAAATCCATTCACTCAACAACGATGAGCAGACCATTTGATGTAATACAAGGAACAATAGATAAAATAAAATTATATAATCGATTAAAAGACTTTAAGGATAAAATTATAACAAAAAGAAATTTGAATAGGGAACAATTTAATTATGACAAACCAGAAGCATATGTGAAAAATTATAAAGCTTTAAGACATAAATACGAACCTCGTTATAGAAAACTGAAAGTAGATAATATCCACCCAACTAACATCAAACGTCCCTTTAAATTTGCAGATTCACTGGATATTACGGCTTACGATTCTAATCCTACTAATATCACCGGTAATGAATAACTTATTGATTCAACCTATAAATGAAGGCAACAGTGGATATACGGAAATTAAGTTGGACAATGTAACAATGGTCGAAGCATATACAACGATAGTTCACACCATTTATCTAAGTGAAATCCAGGAAATAATTAGCCACATTGAAAATAGTATACAGCAGTCTAACATAAATAAACAAGTCTTACAAGCTCAGCTTAACAGGGTTATAATAAAGTTTCGTACTCTACAATTGAATAGAGGTAAAAGAGGTTTAGCTAATGTTTTGGGATCAGGTCTGAAATGGATGGCAGGAACTATGGACGAGGAAGATAGGGAAACAATACAGAATCATTTACAAATTATAGATAACAATAATCATAATATAATAGAAACCGCAAACAAACAAATAAAAATTACAAATCATTTCAATGAAACACTAACTAACTTAAAACACACTATTGAATCGGATAGAGATATTATTCTGGCAAAAATCAATTCAATAGACAAAAATAACTTAGATATTTTTTCACACATTTTTTATCTTGATTTGGTGCTAAAGATTAAAACATTGGACGAACAGATTGAGCATATACAAGATAATATTATTGCAGCTAACCACAATCTTATGACTAACAATATACTAACACCAGAGGAAATTAATGATTTAAATATTGATTTCAATAAATTACAACAAATACAATTAACAGTTGCTAAATACCGGAATGAACAAATTGTATTTTTTATAAAGATACCACTAAATATTATTACAGTCCCAAAATCATTGATTATGCCAATTAAAAACAAGGAAGGTTTTGAATTAGATATAAGAATACAAGAAATTGTTATTATCAATAATACTGTTTACAATTACAATAACGAACAAAATATTTCCAATCTAAAAAAATCAAACCTATGTATTTTTAGTAATAAGCAAAAGTGTTACAAAATTCTCAATAATAAAGAAGAAATTTTAGAGGTTGAACAGGGAATGGTGCTTCTAAAGAATGTAAATGGTGCAAAGGTAGAAAGTAACTGCGACAGCAGGAAATTAGTTTTAAGTGGAAATCAACTTCTTACATTTAATGATTGCAAAATAAAAATTGATGGCAATATTTATGAAAATAAACAAAAAGAATATAAAACCAGTTTTGCATTATCACCAAATTTAAAATTTAAATAATATGGAAACAACCATTTCTTTGGATCAAATAGCTATAAATGAAGTGGAACATATAAAAACCATAGAAGAATTGAAATATCATAAAGCAATACATTTTAATTCAATAATTGGTAATTATTTTCTAACTATCTGTATTGCAATTATATGTTTAACTTTTATAATCATAATTTATAAGAAATACAAAAAATCTCTTAAGAAAATCCAGGAGAATTTTCAATCTAAGGAGGGAGGAGTTAAGTCCGATGGAACACTGAACTCAACAGATTCCATCGAACTTGAAAACCCTATATCTAGCATAAGAATAAATTACCAAGAATAAAATAAATACCATATTATTAAAATTATAATTTTTAATAACTAGAACAAAGTGTTAATAAACTTTGTATTAATAAAATTGTTTACTCAATAATTATTTCAGTTCATCATTTAAAATGAAATAAATGTCAAACTAACAGAATTATAATTTTAAACGAAAACAAAGTGTTAATAAACTTTCATATGGAAACTTACTTCATTCATTGAAACTTGATACCTTTGTTTTCGTCATTAAACTAGAACAAAGAGTTAATAAACTTTGTATTGAAATTTTGTTTATTCATTTCAATCATTTAAAATAAAATAAATGTCAAATCACCAAAATTACAGTTTCAAAACGAAAACAAAGTGTCGATAAACTTTCGTATGAAAAACTCACTTTGTTTTCGTCATTTACTTCCTACAAAATACAATATTGTTTTATGACCAACCAATTAAACGTTCTATAAAAGAAACCAATAGCATAAGCATATTTTTTTATTGAATATTTATAGTTTTAGATTAAGAATATTTTTGTATAAAAATATAGCAAACAATAAAGTAAAATGCAGTTCATATTAACATTCCAACCAAATGTATTCGTGGACTTTCATTTAACTCCCGCGACTCTCATATAGTAAGGCAAGATATCTCCGTAGAATGCCCAGCCGTAGCAGAAGTTATCGTTGCAATAAATTTCTTGAAATCAAATAAGGCTCCTGGAACCGAAAATATATCGCCCGAAATGCTTAAAGCCGACTCTCATATCACAGCCAACATATTGCTTCCCTTTATACAAAATTGCTGGATTACGCACGAACTTGACCCGCATTTAAAAGAAGGTCTTATAGTCAACATCCCCAAAAAAGGTGACCTGTCGGAATGTAGAACTGGAGGGGCATCACCATCTTTAGTTCAGTTAATAAAGTAATAGCTCTGATAATAAGCAAGAGAATATCAGACACTGTTCTTGGAGACCGTAGACCCGAACAAGCTGGCTTTCGGCGCCAATAGTCTTGTGTAGACCACATCAATAGTCTACGGATAATTTTAGAACAATCCACAGAACTTCGCTCGCCGCTTTACCTGGTATTTATCGACTTTGAGAATGCCTTCGATACACTAGATCAAAACGCTATGTGGGGCGCTCTTGCTTGCAAAGGGTTCCCCCCAAATCATTAGCTTTACCCAGTCTTTATACTGTGTAAATATCGTGTTGTCCACAATAACGCTTTGAGCAGCAATTTTGATGCCGTGACTGGCGTCCGCCAGGGTTGTGTGTTATCACCGTTGCTCTTTAACATCGTTCTAGATGTTATAGTTAGCAATGCTACCAGAGTAAATAGAGGTATCAGCTGGGGTCTCAACCAACAACTTGAGGGTCTAGAGTACGCAGACGATATCTGCCTACTTTCCCACAGCAATGAAAGCATGAAGTCGAAGCTAAAGTGCCTGGAAACAGAGGCAGCAAAAGCTGACCTGAAAATAAACATTGGCAAGAGTAAAGTAATGCGCTGCACATCGTGAATAAAAACAAATTCCGCATAGGAAATACTGAGTTGGAAGAGGTCACGTCATTCTGCTACCTGGGTAGCATTTTAACAAGTACAGGTGGTTCCAGCAATGATGTTGCGTACCAAATATCTAAAGCTAATCAAGCATTCGGTACCCTCCGGTCGATATGGAAATCTTCCGCAATATCCAGGCACACTAAGGTAAGCATCTTTAACTCTTGTGCCATATCTGTGCTCATTTATGCGTGCGAGACGTGGAACACAACAGAACGCGATATAAACTCCCTACAAGTGTTTGTTCGATGTCTCCGAAGAATACTAAAAGTTTTTTGGCCTAACACCGTATCCAATGCAGAATTTTGAAGACAAACAAACCAGCGGGCAATCCATATTGAAATAATGAATCGCAAATGGCTTTGGATTGGTACACGCTGCGCAGGCCTCCAGGCGACGTTGCTAAAATCGCCATTGAGTGGAACCCACAAGGTAGGACGATAAGAGTAGGCAGACCGTCTCACATATGGCGCCGTCAACTGAATATAGAAGTCATATCTACTGATCAAAGCTGGGGAGGAGTGAAGAGAATATCATCCAACCGGACCGAATGGAATAAATTCGTTGTGGCCCTTTGTTCCCAATAGGAACCACAGGACATACTATATATATATATAAACTCCACGTGCTCTTTTTTGTAAGAAAATTCACTTTTTAAGAAGATGTAGTTTTTTAAGAAAATTAACTTTTTTGAGAAAAAGTACTCTTTTAAGAAAATTCACTTTTCAAGAAAAGGTACTTTTACTTAAGAAAAGGCACTCATTTTACAAAATGCACTTTTTAAGAGAGAGTACTTTTTTAGGAAAAAGTACTTTTTTAAGAGAAGGCACATTTTCTTTTTAAATAAAATGGACTTTTCTAAGAAAAGTTAGTTTCTTCAGAATAGGTACTTCCTCTAATAAAAGGTATTTTTTATGAAAGGTATTTTGTAAAAAACAGGCACTTTTTCAAGAAAAGATAATTTTTTAATTTTCTTCAATGTTTGCGATTTTAAATCAGCTTCTCTTGTTAATAAGCATCGTACATATATATAGTTTATGGATCTTCGAAATTTATTACGATGAGTTATAAACAGTTAAAAACGTTGTGGTGCGGTGGTTATAAAAATATATTGGCGAGATGTAGTACAGTTCCACGTACACACAAAAAATTAGTTTTTGGAATATAGTTTTGGCTATTACTTCGCAAAGTTCTGATGTGCTTGAGTAATTCTGAGTACGAATTCGTATTCACAATCAGCTTGTAAAAACCATAATTGTACTCTGGTCTCATGGTGCGTAATAAATTTCGTTCATGTAAGAAAATTGTACCCATATGTTATACAAGAGACCACAATAAATTAATAAATAAAACTATTCATGATTCAACTTCTTATGATTTTGTATATAAATATTATTTTTAAAATGTTATAATTTAAGCAGCAAGGCATAAGATATCTAAGATATCGATATGGATTATATGATAGTTATAAAGAAACATATCTGCATATCTATTTTTGAGCTAGGCCTTAACATATTATAATCTTGAATTACATTAATTTAAATTAGCATAAATATTATATTAGGCCTATTGTAAAACCACACACTTCCTAATTTTCTGATACATGCAAAATTTCTAATTCATCTAATAACTCATGTTTATCATCAAATTTATACATCACAATTTCCAAACAATCATAATGTCACAACTGATATGGTTCCTCACTGACTTGAATGACAGTTAGCAGATAAAACAAAAAAAAGACGAAAGGATAGTCATAACGAAAAAGACAATGATACCATAACCCAACTAGGATGAGAGTTGTCAAGTTTTCAAGTGAATTTCAGATTTATTTTTTAATATTTTTTATTTTTTTTGCTGTATTTTTGAATGATAGACAACACAACACAGCACAGCAGCAGCAGCAACATGTACAATGGAAGTGAAGACATGACTTGAGTAAAACTGATGTTGATTTTGATGGGGTTTGATGTGATGTGATGCGGCATTAAGTGACAATGATATAAATGGACAGTAGCAGCTGCTGTAAACTGTCAAATCAAATATAAGCGTTATTATATGAATGATTATATGCTGTAGTCGTATAGTACGCGAGCACTGTAGTTTTTGGGTAATGTATACTATTGTGTTGTATTCATTAGAAACATTCTCCTTTTATCATCCGAATGAAAACTTGGTACGTGTGTAATTGCAAAATTGTCAAGTTACGATAATGACAATACATATTTTTAAAAATCCTATTTTTCAAGTTCTCTTTCTCATTATTATTGAAAAATTATATATTCAGCAGTGTTGTTGATTGAGTGTCTTTACATTTCGTATTTCTATGGTGTATGACAGCTTGACATTTGTTTAAGATTGCTTTATGAATGTACGGATTGTATAAAGATTTTTTTCTAAAGTGGTTATGAAGAGATTCTATAGAAAAAAGTACCTTGGCTTAGGTTAAGTTTTATCAGAAATTATTTTAATCATGTCCGCTTAAAAAATATGGTAGATATGTTTGAGTCTTATTAAACCTCCTCTTTTATCACAGATTATTAATTAAGCGGTTCCATTTAGCTGGCAAAGAATAAGATTCTAGAACTATTTATGTTAAACTCATTAGTTTTACTAAATAAACTACGTTCGGTTTCTTTTTCTTGATGGAAACAATTGCTGAATTATCCGCTACTGGGAAAATTTTGTAGACATACATGCCAGCTCATTGTAAATACGCCACTGTGTTCTAAGACAGGCTTTTTTTTTATTAAATTTGCCACAGAACGTAATTGAAATATGGATTTCATTAAAGGTAACGATAAATTTTTAAGGAAAGGTACTTTTTTGGGAAAACGTGCTTTTTTGGAAAAAGATAATTTTTTGGGAAACGGCACTTTTTTGGGGAAATGTAAAAAGGAAAAAGTACTTTTTCAGAAAAATTTGCCTTTTCAGTAAAATGTACTTTTTAAGAAAACGTACTTTTTTGGGAAAATGTCCTTTTTTGGAAAACTTACTTTTTTCGAAATAGGTACTTTTTTGGGAAAATGTACTTTTTATATTACAGACAAATTTACTTTTTCAGGTAAATGTACTTTTTTAAGAAAAGGTACTCTTTCAGAAAAATTAAATTTTTCCGGAAAAGGCACTTTTTCAGGAAAAGGTACCTTTTCAGGAAGAATCTGCTTTACAGGAAAATTTACTTTTTCGGGAAAAGGCACTTTTTCAATAATAGGTAGTTTTTTAAGAAAAGGTAAATTTATAAGAACGAGTACTTAAGAAAAAGATATTTTCATAGGAAGAGGTGTTCCTTTATGAAAATGTCATTTTTTAAGAAAATCCCCTTTTTTTAGAACAGGTACTTTTTAAGAAAATGTACTTTTTGATAAAAGGTGCTTAAATTCATTTAAGGAATTTATGAATACAGAAAGCAAGCCCCCAAATTCTAAGAATATAGAAATAAAATACGATAGGTCTCGGGACAAGTATATATGAAAGACCATGGAATGGTAATAGCCATGTTTATCAAAACTTCCATAGTTTACGGCCACACTTACTTCTCTACCAAGGGCCAACAAGTACTACGAAGCTATAGTAACTTTTTCAACAGGACTGCCTAGGATGAAAAGCTAAGTCGTCATTTTGTATGTAGTGGCTTATTTAAGAGTATAATAAGATATGAAACAATACCGATCCTAAAATAATAGAACGGAAAATGAAGGTATGAAACTAAAATTCTCAGATAGAGTAATCAAATATGCTATCCTACCCAAATTTAGTTCTATATACTCTGCCGAACTAATAGCTATCTATGAAGGAATTAAATATTTGAGTCAAAACAATGGTAAATTTGCAATATGTACTGATTCCCTTTCTTCACTACAATCTATTGCAAATATAAACGATTTTAATCACTATATTAACGAAATAAGAAACCTGTTAATCGACAAGCAACCAAATGTAAAATTGATTTGGATTCCTGGCCACTGCGGTATCCAAGGTAACGAATTAGCTGATCTCATTGCAAAAAGGGCTAATATATATCCGTTAATCACAACACCTAATAATAATCATTATGACTGGGAAAAACTTATCACAGAACATTACATTGATGACAAAAAAAAATCCCAACTTAGCAACACTACAACATGGTACAAAACATTAAATCATAAAATGAAAGACATTCGATCTTTCTTAAAAAGAAACATTGCTGGCCTTAACAGATTAGATATGATAAAATTTGAACGGCTAAGACTCGGACATTCCAAACTGACTCACGGACACCTAATGAACATTACAATCCCTCAAATTTGTAACTGCATATCTCCCACCCCAAATCCTTCGCACATCCTCTCGAACTGCCCAAATTTCATTACTCATAGACAGAATTGTTTTAAAGGTATTGATCCTACTGGGTATTTATCCAATCCGACCCCAGATAATATAAAAAAAATAATAAAATTCCTAAAAAGAACTGGCACTTATAATTTTATATAGAATTCAATTACTATGTAACTCATAATATTAAGAAATAATGTTATTGTTATTGTTTAATACTATTTTGTGCTGAAGGCCATAGTAGCTATTGCACTAATCCTAATATTAGCTTATAATTTGTAATTGTAAGTTAATACATAAATAAATAAATAAATAAAAAATAAAATTCTCAGAATAACTCAAAGTTTATAGGATGTGCACTGTTCACAAAATACAATACTTTGAAATGCGGACTGAATTCTCATGATCTGTTGCTTAAGAAAGTATTTAATGCACAGACTTTATCAATAGCGAAATATGGGAAGCTATTTACTGACGGCGAATTAATAAAGGGAAGCACTGGTTTATAATGCCTTCTTTGTCACGATTTTCTCGTTCTTAATACATAATTTTTTATCCGATATGTGTCTATGCTTAATATTTCTAGAAGCATAGTAGAATAATAGAAAATTAATCAAATTTATAAACCGTTGTGTAGGCGGGATAAGGCATAATTTGTTCTGAAGCCTTTCAATCGGAAATAGGCTAGAGTATGCAAGAAAACTCATTCAACATCTGTCTGATTTTTTTTATTTAATATTTTTTCCGTGGTGTTAAAAATAATCTTTCTTAATTTTTACCACACAAATTGATTTATATGCACATAACGTCCTATTGACATGTTAAATGAAAGCTTTGCTTCCTTGAAGATAATATCAATGCCACTGCAAAAATGATATAAAATTTGGCTTGCTTGGAACTAAGACATTCATTCATAGAAAAATAAATACCAGTACTGGTATTCAACGCAAACAAGCGATAACCGAATGTGCCAAAGTGCTTACACATGAAAAGCGTTTCCACGAATAGCGTCTTATAACTAAAGTTCTTTCTCCTCCTCGGGGCAGTCAGACCTTCTAGACATTCGTTAAAAGAGTAAAGACTAATTCTTCCATTCCAAATCTATTGAGCTAATATTCACTGACCCAGTTGAGAACCGCAAAGCCATCCACCACTGCCCGCTCTTGAAAGAGGACCATATACTAAGATATTCATTCGATCTCGTGTTGCAAAGCTCAATAAACAGGTCACCGGTACTGGATGGCAACAAACTGGTACTAAAACAGAGTTCTTCGAGGCTATCGCGTCCATTACGTACGGTATGGGAACCTCTCAAAAAAAAAAAAGGATACAGCAAAAATTACCGTCCAATTACAATTAGCTCTGCACTTGCAAAGCTAATGAAGCGCATAATGAATTTCTTGTAAACTATCTAAAACCAACTTATTGCTCAACGTCAGTCCATTCACCGATTCGTTTGAAGTAATGTTGTTGGTCTTGTCAAAACTGACTGTTTTTTGGTGTTGGTAATTATTTCTTTCGATTTATTTCGAGTTTTCATAGAGATCGCACTATTGGTGCTGTTTTGGATGGGTTCTCATCAAAAAAGCTCCAGTTAAAGGAACGAGTAGGGATAACAGGGATAACAGAAAACTTACTGTAACTTTCAACAACATTGTTCGCTATATCTTTGGATTAAGAAAATTTTATCATGTATCCCAATACTCGTGTCATGTCTTACATATGTCAATTGACAACTATATTAAATTCAAGAACATTACATTTCTACATAAAATTATTATAACAAAGGCTCCAAAATATCTTTTTGAATTATTAAAGTTCGCAAGATCTTTCAGAGGGAATCGAATAATTCAATTTAAATACCGGGACCATGCCTCTGAATGTAAATTTTTTATTCTAACTATTCGTTTCTGGAATCAGCTTCCTAATGTCATGCAAAATACAAGCAACGCAATAGGGTTTAGAAAATTACTATACCAATACTTTAATTGATTTTATTTGATTTTTTTTTAATGATTTTAAATTGTAATTTATAATATTTTAAATTTAGATTAAGAGTTACTGATATTAAATATATAGTGAATAACTTACCTGATTCCATTACTGTAATTTATATGATACTGTGTCTTGTTGTAATGCAAAATCGCATTTAATAAATAAATACAAACACAAATACAAATACCGCAAAGCTCTGTTTTTCTCCCTCATTATTTCTTATGTTTCTTTATGACCTTCTATGTTAAACCTCCTCTAATCTCCTTCAAATCACAGCAATATTTGCCACTCATATTCATTTTATGAAAGGCCAAGCCTTAGGGAGATTTGGACCATGAGGAAATATATGAATAACACGCTCAATCAACAAGACCTTTTGACAATGTCTAAGTGCGTTCGAGTGATATGGTCGATTATAGTACTCGTAAGATCCAGTAATGTTTATTGACCCATAGAAGGGCCATGCAGTCATTATATTACTCGTAAGATCCAGTAATGTTTATTGACCCATAGAAGGGCCATGCAGTCATCAATGTCATCTGTATACATGGTGGTCTAATGACGAATTAGATGTTCTTGATGTTCCTGCAATTATCGAAAGAACCTATGTTTCCTAAATCCGTGTAAGAAATACTTCAACCCATCTGATCCTATAATTATTTACAAAACCTCTGTCCGACCCAAAATAGAGTACAACTTTCATATATAGACAGGGTTTTCACAGTTTATTTTGCAGCTTCTTTCTGTACCTTGTGCAAAAGTACGGCTTTGGTGCTTATCAATGAAAGTAGTGCATCCAGCTCTATTGACACATTGGATCATCTTCAGAATATTGGTTGTGTTACACTGAATTAGAGATATTACAATGAGATAAGTGAATTCATCCCTAGAGTCCATGTTGGTCATCGCTCCACACCTGCTCACCTAGTATATGGCATCCATTTGTAGTCTATTTTCGAGTGGATTTCATAACGCATTACAGCGAAAATGTTTTTTATTTTTTTTTTTTATTTTTTTGTTTTTTTTTTATTTTATATTAATTACAATACAAAGTAAATTTGTATTCTAATTTGGGTCCAGGGATAAGCCGGGTGACAAAGACCATTTGGCTGGTTTTTGCAGCGATAGACCAAAGCCTCTGGTGGGAATCGACCCCCGACGCCCCCTCTGGTGGGAATCGATAGGCGAGTACGCTACCTACTCACATACAGGGACGCTTAAAATTTTTTTATTAACCGCACAAGCAGTATATGGAATAAATTACCCGCTGATGTCTTTCCGGTCACTTAAAATATAGATAAATTTGACTCAAACATCTACAATTACTACTCCCTTTTTGCATCGACACATAATATATTTTCCTGATATCAGCGTAGTCCACATTAATAGGGGACATCCCCGGAGTGTCGATGTATATAACGATAAAGTGGCCCAAAAAATATCACCTCTTCGCAAGATACTGCAACTTTTGCAAATGAGGATAACTCTGTGGTTTTTTGATATAACCGCGTATGTCCATTTTTGTCAGTTTTGAGTTAACGATGCCAAATATATTAATTTTTAACGTTTTTTTCTTTAAATAACGACGTGACTTAAATGTTTATTAAATTAATTTGCAGCTCTAACGACGTATGTCAACCTACATTTGATCGCTGACAAATTATTTTCTCACAAAACGACACATAGCGACATACGTTGTTATTAATGAAAAAAATGCAAAATAATTTTGGATTATTTTTCAGTTTATAACCACTTATAAAAACTTGTGTGTTTATTTAAGTTATTTTTTGTCACTATTGTTCTTGATACTTGTTATATTCTCATTCTAAGTCCCGTTAACTTTTTGCTAACGAACAAAAAAAAATCCATTTTCCAAGCAACAACAACTTATGTCTACGTGGGTGGTTGCATTGGTAGTTTTATTTTTCAAAGAAAACGACGTTTGTCGACATAAGTTGTTTTATCTGCATACACTTTAAGTGTTATTTACATATTGTTTTTTCGTCCTCTGAAAATTTTTGACTCAAAATTTTGTATAAAGTATTTATTGCCCATATATATAGGACTGTTAAATAAAAAGCTCTAAAAACTTTATATCAGCCCATAATGTCAAATATAACGTTTTTTGGCTCCCCTGTACATTTTGATTTTATGACATACGCGGTTATTCTAGAAAAGCACAGAACTGTCAGTTTTGTTTTGATATTTGTGAAGTAAACAGATACGGAATAGACGTTGGAGTAATTCTCCAGTGATTTTGGTGCAACGTAAATTTCGGCAAATTTTTGTGGTCATCCCATTTGAACTGGTTAAACACTATAGATAGCATTTGGAGATAAGACCGGAATAACACGGGACAGAGACAGCACTGGAAGGACTCGCATTACTGGTTCTGACGAGAATATCTCCGATATGGCTGAATATGTTGCGTAACATGGATAATATGGTTACTGTCACTGGGGTGATTAATATTGAACTATGATTAGTGAGCTTCTATTGCCGCAACTTGATAAATTTGGTCCTGAGACATGTGGTTGTAAATGAGCGGTGCAACTGCCTATATAGTTTCGGTGACGGTAGAGTTTTTGAAGCATACATTTCCCGTTTTGGCAAACTTAGCGGCCACGATTCTTTTTTTTTTTGTTGTTTTGAAGTTACGAGTCTATGTAAACAAGTCGCAGACTCTGCAAGCTTTCAATTCTGGTTTAATTTCTAACTCAGTTGTAAATATCCTATAATTGTTGAAGAACTTTTCGTCCTAAGTTCTCGCCAGAATGGCTGTTAATGCAAAAAAAGAGCCCAAGTGGACATCAAAAATGATGGCACCTAATTGACTGATATCATCTTCAAAATAAAATAAGAACATCATTAAGGACCAAATAAATTTTCAAACCAATTATAAAATAATGTCAGTTCGTTTTAGTGTTTTAGCAAAACAACATCGGGTATGTGTTCTTGGGCCACCTTGAATATTTCATCAGTTTTAGATTTTCAAATTTGTTTTGACAACATAATGCTGTTAAGGTTTTTCTTTGGTTTAATATAAGTTATAAATTGTGTGAATCATAACTCCTTATTTTTAAACATACAACAAAGTTTATGGGTTAGCTGCAACTTATTTTCTGTTTAATAATCAAAATTAAAGTTAAGATCAGGACTAAGTTAACTTAACAACCTTTAAAGTTCGAAAGATTACTTCCATAATTCCTACGAATACGTACAAGCATTCGATGTTGAATACTCCCATCCGCAGTTCTATTTTTTTTTTATAAAATACTTTCAATAAATATTTTTGAAATATCGACCATCGACACTGCACATTTAAATCTTTTAGCAATAATCGAGACAACATTTAAAATAAATTACATCATTAATCTGTAGCTTCCTTAAATTGTATACTTTATATATATTCCCATCAGTTTTAAATAATAAAAATCCATAAACTACTAGACAACACACTTTTCGAAGAAACAAAGGGAAAGAAACTTATATACACGATTAAAAACTTGTCGATTAGACATCAATTTTACAAATGAAAGCAAAGGAGACACATGCCTGACATCAGCCATTAACGAATGTAATATGATACCAAGGAGGGTAGGGTAAGATGAAGCGTAATGAGATTTTTTGCTAAAGTTAAGCATGCGTTTGTTAACCCTTTGCTTAGAAAGTAAAACTTTGTTGAGTTAAAGAATTATTTTTTTGTTCTAGTATACATATGTTTATATCCTATACGAGTCTGTGTTCAGAATATAATGAGTATATATAATATATATAACCCAGATCCATATTTCGTTATGGCGATTGGCTCAGAAACATGTTCTGAGTGGATTTAGTGATGTCCGTCCGTCGTTCTGTCTGTCTGTCCGCGCATTTAAGAAAACCTTTTAATTAAACTACAGGTCGAAAGTATGAATTATTTCAATGAAATTTTATAAATTTTTTCATGTTGCAGTTTCCGCGACCGAAGAAGAATCGGTAAATTTAGATCTTCTTCCACACTTTGGTTTACAGCGCCGTTATTCTCTTCATCATGCATAAGGCTTCGATGCGTTGGTGTTGTTTCATCATTTAGAGAGAGTGTGGTACAGTTCCGGAATGGCTTGGAGAGATGGACGATTATATGCGCCACAATAACCTCAAAGTTGTCCAGAAGCTGCACGAATCGACGACTGATTTTCAAAGTAAATTTGGATAATTTTGTAGCGTTGTTCAATCCTGAATCTATTTACGATGATTTGGCAGGGTATAGTGAGAGTAAATGTCGAAAAGTGAAGCCAGTGCGGCAGTTCCTTCGAGAACTGAACTCTTACCTAAGTTCTATACAATCAAAAAAATTACCCTTTATATACAAGGACGGCAAAGGTTGTTTCTGCTCGACAAATTATCGTAGTTAATCGCGTTAGGTTTAGTTTACAAATGTTATCATAGTTATTATTATCACGTCAATGTAATCGTTTCTGTCAATATCTCCCTGAACACGATGAAGACAAGGACGGGTCTGATGATGATATTATTTCCAATAGCTATAATGATGAACTACATTTGTATAACGCAGAAAATGAAATGGAATAGTTTCATGTTAGGATGGATTTATTCGCCGTTAAAAAAAGCGGAAAAGGAGCTGGAAACCAAATTTTCTCTTAAAGATTGCTGCAATAATAAATGCCAAAACATTACATATTCAATTCAATTCAATTTTTATTTACATAACATGAGGAAAATATTTACATTAAACAAAATATGGTGTACTAAAGAGTTCAGGCAAAAATTTACCTTTTCTACTTAGAAATATTTACAATTGATAAGATCATTAATACTGTATATGTAATATTTGTATATTACTAGGCAAAAAGTAACAAAAACCTATAGTAAACTGCAAAAAAAAAAACAAAAATTTTTTTTGTTACCCCATTAGAGCATACTGACCTTTTAAAAGGACGTTAACTTTTTTACACTTTACAACGAATTATTTGAATAAAAATTTGAACAAAGTTGGCCATGAGTTTTGTTAACATTTCGTTTTTCGAAATAACACACATTCAATTGAAATTTTTTGTGGTTTGTGGTTTATTTTACCGAAAAAATGGATAATGCATTTAAAAAAAATCGTAAAACTCATGGAGGGTAAGTAAAAATTAAATAATATTATATTTGTTTATTATATATTAATATTTTAAGTAGATATTAATTAAAATATGTTAAAATAATAATTTCAAGTAGATAAAAGTTGCTGCAAAATTTTAGATTTTGCACAATACGCTTTTTTTGTCCATGGCCTTTATAAAGGACGCTATGTTCATAGTACAGTTTTCATCGATAAAATTTTACAGACTTACAGTTGCCAAAATATTAGATGAATTGGAAGCCATTGACAATGATGTGCAAGAGATTGATATATTTGCGATCCCGCCCCTGGATGGATGTGATACAGATCAAGGTTCTGATGAAAGTGATGATGAGCATGAATCAATCAATCATCTTGGACGAGGATTGTTAAACACAGAGTGTGAAATTCGACATGTTGGAAATGAGTCTGTTTCTTGTGGTGAATGGGAGGAAAGCAACGATGAACCACTTGAAAAGTATGCACGAGCCACCCACAAAAACATACGTTGTAAAACCAATTATTGTTGGTCTGAAGTAAATCCTTGCTACGAAATAGAAACTAATTGTGAAAAAGCATTACCAAGCCCCGAAGCTCAATCCGCCAAAACTCCAACAGATTTTTTTCAACTGTTTTTTCCGAGGAAATTTTAATTCACTGTGTAGAACAAACAAATTAGTACGCTCTTCAGAAAAACATTGAGTTGGGAATGACTTCGGATGAAGTTAAAGTCTTTATTGGTGGTATGTTGTTGTCAGGATACGCAAAATACCCAAATAAACGTCTTTACTGCTCTGAAGAAAGTGACACTCCAAACATACTTGTCAATAGCATGCGTTTTAACAGATTCGTAAAAATTTTTAACAATTTTCATATAAATGATAACACCAAACTTCAGAGCAATGATCGCCTTTTCAAGATTCGACCATTAGTTGATCATCTAAACCGAGTTTTTTTAAAACATGGTGGATTAGATAAAAATCTTTGTATTGATGAGATCATGATCCCTTATTACGGAAAACACTATGCAAAGCAATATATTCGGGGTAAACCAATTAGATTTGGATTCAAGAATTAGGCACTTAATTCAAGTAATGGATATATGCTTCAATTTTATATATATATATCGGTAAAAATGCTGATGTCGATTCACAGGGGTTTGGTGTAGGTGGTGACAAAGTTGTTGAACTTCTTACAAAGGCAAATATACCAAACAATAAAGGATTCAAAATAAGATATTAAATTTATTTTAAACTAACAAAGGAATATATATAAAATTTTTTTACCACAAAGGTTTTCATCGATAATTACTTTACATCCGTGAAACTACTTCGTCATTTGTCAAGCAAGGGTTTCTGCGCATCTGGTACTATTAGAGATGGTCGTACTGAAAAGTGTCCACTTCGCTCCATTTCCGATATGAAAATGCAAGAGAGAGGATCTACCGACTTCCGTTTTTCAAGTAATGAAAATATTCTTCTTGTTAGGTGGAAGGATAACAATGTCGTCACTATTGGAACAAATTTCGATAACAACGAAATTGGATCATGCAGACGTTATGCAAGAGGCCAAGGTGCGATACAAATACCACAACCGAAATTATTTCACCGCTATAATCAAGGCAAATGACCCTAATTCTGTTAGTTTGCTCAAATTTCGCCGCTTTATAGCTACCTCTTACCTTAAAACATATGGAGTTCCCTCTATGAGAGGTTCATCTAGAAATAATGTCAACACCGAGGTACGATACGATGGTAGGAATCATACTGTGGACTACTGCGATTTGCAAAGGCGATGTGCGTTTTGTGAAAAAAAAAACAAATTATATATGTATTAAATGTAATAGAGGTCTTCACCCAAAAGAATGCTTCAAAATTTTTCATGCGCCAAGTGTTCATAGCGCATAGCGTCCTTTATAACGGACACATTGTAAAACTCAAGTTAACTGTTTTTTTTTTTTTAAATAAAGACTTCATAAAATGTTTAATTACGTTCTTTTGTTCCATATTAACATAAAAAAAGTTTAGGAAAGTTGCTGGGGATCCTCATGCTCTAATGGGTTAAGATAAAACTTAAGACTACGTTAATGTGATTATATTCAGACAGTTGACATCTGAGATCACAGTTATGAGCGAGAGTCAAAATTCTGTCTTTAACCATAGCAATGTCATCAATGGAATGCAATCGGCGAGTTGAATAGTGGCGTGGAAGATTGTATATCATTTTTAGCAATTTATTCTGTCTTGTTTGAAGTTTTTGAATATGACAATTGGCTACATATTGCCACACTGGGGCTCCGTAATATAAAATAGCCATAAAGATAGCTTTAAAAATAATTATTTTGTTACTGAGACTAAGGGTGGACTTTCTATTTACGAATGAGTATATTAGCCCTGTTACGTTATTTATTTTTATCTATTACGTGGTTAACATGATGATTAAAGTTGATTTTTGAATCTAAGATAATACCAAGGTATTTGACTTTGTAGTCCCATTCAATATTTGTGTTATTAATGCAGAGATTTCTTTGTGGGAGGAAACAAGACTTTCGTTTTCGTGTAAAATATATTGCTTGTGTTTTTTGTGGATTAATAAGAATTTTTCATTTTTTGAAATATTCTTCTATACGCATTAATGAGTTTTGGAGACTGTTGATGATACCATCAGCTAAAATCACATGGCTAAAAACTGCTGTGTCGTCTGCAAAAATTGATGAAGAACAGTTGACCAACAAAGGAAAATCTGATGTATATATGTTGTACAAGATTGGTGATAGACAAGATCCCTGAGGACATCCAGCGGGTATTGTTGTTTCTGAATAGAAATTTTTGCCTATAAATACATTGTATGTTCTGTTTTTGAAGAAGCTTTGCATCATTTTAACAATTTCAGGTGGGAAGTTAAGGTTGATCATTTTAAAAATTACTCCATCATGCCATACTGAGTCAAAAGCTGATTTTACCTGTTGATTTTACAGCAATAAAATTTTCTTGGATCTTTCCTTTTATTCTCACTAAAGGGTGAGACGTGTTATGGCCAGTTCTTAACCCGAATTGATGTGTTGGAAGAATATGATTTTCATCACAATATTTTATAATTTTTTCTTTGATAACTTTTTCTAAGATTTTACTCAATGAAGATAATAAGCTAATTGGACTGTATGAGGATGAACAAGATGAATCTTTTTTTGGCTTACATATTGCAATAATTTTTGCCTGCTTCCAGCAATTTGGAAAATATGATAATTTTAAGCAGTTATTTATAATGCATGTCAAACGCTGTATTCCTTTTTTTGGTAGGGCCTTTAACATTTGATTGTTTATCCCATCTATACCGGGTGACTTTTTTTCTTCAAATTTTTTATTATATTAGTTATTTTATCGACTGATGTTAAAAAGTTGTTGTTGACATCATTGTTTTGAAAAGAGTCCACTAAGGAAGAAACAGTTGAAATAGTGTTGGAGTCGCTTAGGTTTGCTGAAAGCTCTTGATTCAGTTTGAATGAATTGGCTAGCAAATTACATTTTTCTTGTGCAGTTGTGTAATGGATACCATTATGTTTCAGTACTGGCACAATGTTGTGCTTCTTACGCAAAACTTTTGAAATATTCCAAAATGGCGAAGAACCCTTGTCAAGAGATGCCAAAACATAATTCCCAGATTTGTTCCTTTCTATAATGAGCTCTTTCTTTATTCTTTTACTTAACCGATTCATTTCAATTTTGTCATCAGTATGCCTGTTGATGATCCAGCATCTTCTTAAAAAATTACGATTTGCAATCATGATTTTAATGTGTGCTGGAAGAGCTTTATTTATGTATAAGATTTCTCTTGTTGGGATGCTGAGTTCAGCTGCATTTTCAATTAGTATTTTAAAATTATTAATCATAATATTGACGTCATTCTCATTTGTACATTCTTCGCTTGTTTCGGAAAGGTTGTGATTAATGTGTTGTTTAAATAGTCTCCAATTAGCCCTACTAAAATCATATACAAACCTTGTGGTGTTGAAATTCGAACCTTTTAGTGTGATTTGCACCGGCAAGTGATCGGAGCTTAAGTAGTTCAGTGTAGTAGGTATGGAAATTTTTGACGGTATATTGGTTAAATAAAAATCTAATGTTGAAGGTTGGTGATTCTCGTTAGTCGGTAAGTAGGTAGGATCACTAGGATATTTGATCCAAAAGTTGTTCAAATCTAATACTTCGTGGAGGATATTCCCCCAAGCATTGGCTCGCAACATCCCCATGCCCGATGTCTACTGTTGAAATCACCCCCCAAGTATATAATTATTATTACACCCGGTAAGCTTTAAAATATCCGACCTAAAATTGTGCTTTTTAACATTACATATTGTTTTTTTTTTTCGTATTTGAAATCTCTTCATTATAACCTGACCACATAGTCATATAGGGGCCACATAGTGGTATAGGTATGATGACTTTGTGCAGATGTTTGTAGCTAACAAAAATATTTGACCTTTTATTATACCGATTTAGGGAAGTCCGTCCGTCCGTCTGTGTGTCCATGTAAACCTTTTAATCAAATTACAGGTCACAAATATGAATTTGACGATATTTAAGCTTCTATCGGCCATGCGATGAACGCTATTGAAATTGGTGAAGATTGGTTCACGTTCAGACCTAAATTGTCATTATATTGCCATATTATACAAATTATTATATAGATCTGGGTCAAATTGGGGTTCTTTATGTTTATTATATCTATTTACCAGTAGTACCAATATAAACCATATAGGGCAATTCCTAGTCATAGGCCCCATCTGAAGCTGATTCCCGATCTTTACTTAAATCGATCTAAAAAACAAAAATATTGCTAAGATTTTTCTCAAATTTGGCGTGTATATGTTTTTTGCAAAAAATAAATAATCTTACCAAATATAGTTATGATCGGTTTATTTTTAGACCTAGTCCCCATAAAAATATAGCATCCAATATGAACTGTTTCATATCCAAAGGCAAAAAATTAATAACAATTCCACTCAAAATTGGTTTATGCTTGTCTTCTAAAGGGTGTCCCAACAAGAACGCAATTTTTAAATCTGGCAACATTCGAAGTGTCATTGTTTGACATTCGAACAATTGTTATTGTTTGCTAGTAGAAGGTACGAGGTTAGTAAAAATGGAGCGCTACACGACTGAACAATGCATTCTCATTGTGAAATTGTTTTACCAAAATTGTGAAATTTTTGCGGCTACAGTTCGCAAATTGCGATCAATTTGGGGTCACAATAATGCTCCAAAAGAGTCAACTGTAAAGAGATTAATGGATAAATTTGCCGAAACTGGGTCTGTCAGTGATGTAAAGACAACAACGCGCCATCGACCAGGTCGATCGACCGAAAATGTCGCAGCTGTACGTGATGATGTCGCTCAAACTCCATCCACCTCAATTCGACACCGAGCTCAGCAAATTGGTGTCTCCAAATCCACTATGCCGCGAATTTTGACGAAAGATTTGCATCTTCATGCACACAAAGTTCAATTGACTCAGGAACTGAAGCCAGCTGACCATGGACAGCGAAGGGAGTTCGTTAATTGGGTATTGGAGAGACAACATGAAAATGCTGATTTTGCCGCTAAAATCATCTTCAGTGACGAGGCCCATTTCCATCTTGATGGCTTCGTCAGTAGGTAGAATTGTCGCATTTGGGGTGAGGAAAATCCTCGAGTGATTCACGAGAAGCAAATGCATCCTCAACGTGTCACTGTGTGGTGTGGTTTTTGGGCTGGAGGAATCATTGCACCTTTTTTTTTATGAAAATGAGGCAGGTCAAGCGCAAATAATCAATGGTGTTCGGTATCGTGAAATGATAACCAGTTTTTTCTTGCCTCGAATTGAAGAAATGAATGTGGAGGGCATGTGGTTCCAACAAGACGGCGCCACATGTCATACAGCCAGAGAAACAATTTAATTGCTGCATCAGTCATTTCCCGGTCGTGTTATTTCGCGTTTTGGAGATCAGAATTGGCCGCCTAGATCATGCGATTTAACACCATTAGATTTTTTTCTTTGGGGTTTTTTGAAGTCGATGGTTTACGCGAATAAGCCGACGTCGACTCAAGCCTTAAAAGAAGAAATTGGACGCTGCATTAATGAAATACCGCAGCATTTATGCAAAACGGTCATTGAAAATTTCATTATAAGATTGCGTGCATGCCAGCAAGGCCGCGGCGGCCATCTGCACGATATATTGTTCCATACATAACCTCATTCTGTCTACTTTACGATATAATACAGTTTCGCGATTTTTTTTTAAATATCTGTGTTTTATTTAAAATTTAAAAATTGCGTTCTTGTTGGGACACCCTTTATATCTTCTTAGTTGAATCTTAGAGATATGGTCATCAAACGCATGGTATAGGGTAATTTTTCCGAATAATTATGACTACCTGGTTCTCATCATGTAAAAGAGCTTCTCTAATACTCCATCAGAGTCGGCAGAAAAGTGGTAACTGATTGTTTAACACCTAAGCCCCGTTTTCATAGACCAGTCCAGATATGGTGTTAGGCCAGAAAACATTTATGTTTCTCCAGACTCAGCGTTTGTAAGGAATTTAGGCCATATTCTGTTGTACTCCATGTCTCACATGCCTTTCGTACGTTTAGTTTTCGGCCAATTTTTGCGGGCATTTAAGTTTTGATGTTATTTCTTTATGGTTATGTGAAGGGAGGCAGATATCTTAAATTATTCGTAAACTACTAGAGTGGTCTATATAGAATTTCTGGGCCTGAAGGCCAGATTCTCGTCTAAGTTCTCGTGTCACGTACAATTTTTTGTTGGTTTTTAACATACGACCGTCTTTTAGCTTCGAGCCAAATTCATATCTGCAATGGAAGTTACAGATAAGGGGAAGCAGTATGTTAGTTTACTGATATCTGCGATATCTACCTATTCAGTGGAATTATTCTACTTACTGCATGGGAAGTAGTAGAGGAAATCTAATTGGAATAACCGCTGTTCGCCTTTGGAGTTTCTTACAGTTCTAGTATTAAGGCTTTTGTGGGTGATTTTTTGGTGACGATATTAGGAACTTTGAACAATTCCTTAACAGGAAACCAACATGGCGTATTGGCTAGCCATCCAGAATATATTAGTTGGCGAATTCTTTGCACATATAGGCCAGTATATATCTAGTAGTGTGGCCCTGTACTAATGCAGGAAAAGAAAGTCATTGCTAAAGATCGTCATCGTATGGATTATAGTCTATATTTATTGTGGTTGCGTTAGAGATATAATTTTGGGACAAAGTGACTAATTAAGCAATCTGTATGCAGGTTAGCCAAGATACGGCAAAAGAAACAGTTGAGCTTCAATGTCACACCAAATTACCTAAGACACAGTGAAATTAGGTATGCCATTCGACCCTACCTCTTCTTACTGTAGCCATATCTAGATGGGACCCATAACGGGTATTTCCGGGACCATATATTAATAATATTTATTTCTTGATGGTATGGTATCCAAATTTTTTTATATCGTATCTGTATGCAGGTTAGCCGAGATTCGGCAAAAGAACCAGTTGAGTTTCAGTTCACACCAAATTACCTAAGACGTAGTGAAATTGGTATGCCATTCAACTGTACCTCTTCTCACTGTAGCCATAGTTAGATGAGACCCATGACGGTATTTCTGTGACCCCAAATTAAAAAATTAATTTTGTTATATCGCAAGGATCGATTGAAATCTAGTATATATATGTTTTTGCAAATCGAATCTTCCCTCAATTCTACAGTTTAAAATTACTATTAAAAAGCCTCTCTATTAAAGGGTGATTTTTTAAGAGCTATAGGAAAGTTTTCCAAAAAAAAAAACACAAAATTCAGAAAAATGCATGAAATCTTTATTTGAATCGATAGTACGGTCCATATTATTTAATGTTTGAAGATTATTTCATGCAAATGTTAACCGTGACTGCGCCTCAAATGGTCCATCCGCTTAGTCCAATTTTGGCATACTCTTTCCAACATTTCGGCCGGTATCTCACGAATAAATGCTTCAATGTTGTCTTCCAATGCGTCAATTGAAGCGGGATTGTCTGTATAGACATGAGCTTTAACATAGCCCCACAAAAAATAGTCTAAAGGCGTTAAATCGCACGATCTAGGCGGCCAATTGACCGGTCCCGAACGTGAAATAAAATGTTTACCAAACTCGCCTCTCAATAAGTCCATTGTTGCGCGTGCTGTGTGGCATGTGGCACCGTCTTGTTAAATCCACATGTCACGCAAGTCAAGTTCTTGCATTTTGGGCAAAAAAAAGTTGGATATCATCTCTCGGTAGCGCTCACCATTCATAGTTACGTTAAGATTCGCATCATCTTTGAAGAAGTACGGTCCAATGATGCCACCAGCCCATAAACCGCACCAAACTGTGACTTTTTCTGGATGCATTGGTAGCTCTTCCAATGCTTCTGGCTGATATTCACTCCAAAATCGACAATTCTGCTTATTTACGTACCCGCTTCAGTGGGTCAATTAAAGTGACCATAAAATGGAAGAAGCACGCGATGAACTTTCTTAACAGAGCACGCATTTTGATAATAAAATTCAATAACTTGCAAGCGTTGTTCGTTTGTAAGACGATTCACGGTTAAATTATAGAACAAACTGAAGATGTTTGACAATGAAACAAAACACGAAACGTGCGTCAGCTGTTTAAACCAGTGTTGCCAAAAAGATAATAGCTAAAAAAATCACCCTTTATTTGCAACATGGTGGGCAAAGATAACCCCTTCGTAAACTGAATCACAGGCCTTACTACTATATGGACTACA
This sequence comes from Cordilura impudica, assembly GCA_963682025.1. Classification (NCBI taxonomy): domain Eukaryota; kingdom Metazoa; phylum Arthropoda; class Insecta; order Diptera; family Scathophagidae; genus Cordilura; species Cordilura impudica. Next base: position 265,094,517 of record OY821518.1, read on the forward strand.
TTAAGAATCGAGCTAAGTGTAAGCTGTCATCTCGATTAGTTATAATTATCAAAATACAAACTATAAACATCTTCATAACGAATGATTCATATTAAGACTTACTAAATCGATTAAAAAAATTTTTAATCAAATTCTCTGGAAATTATATACTGTGAGCGTCAAAATAAAGTAAACAGCAATTTTTAATCTTTAAATTGTCTTATAACCAAATTATTATTGACTTACGATAAAAAGTAATATTGCAGAGTTTAGTACTATACCATTTAGAGATTGACTACCATAAAACATGAAATCAAATCAATTGGGAATGTTGCACAAATCTCTCGAAGTGAAGATGCATCAGATTTTACGTGTCAAAAAAAAGTAAACAGTGGTAACACTTATTTACGCTTTTTTATATTTCGGGGAAGAACCTAAACTTTTTGTGACAAATGTGTACTGATCCCGTGTTCTACTTTACTAAAAATCATTTGAAGTTGATTTGTACTAATCAATAAATAGCTAAAAATATGTAAAAGCATATATTCTCACTATGGGAAAGCAACTATCGGTTTATGCTCCAAAAATATTTTAGATTAAAAAGGAAAATGTAAATATTTGCGTGAAATTGGCGAAATAGTGGGTAGGAACCACTGCACAATAAGAAAGTAGTTGATGAATGCGCGAAACACCATCAGATGAAGATTTAACGAGATCTGGATGCCCAAAGCAATTTAGTGGTACTGAAGTTAGAGCTGTAGTAAGAGAAGTGAAGACATATGCAGCCTAAAATGCAGTTAAATTATCAGGACACATAACGCAGACATCCGGCAAATCAGTAAGTTCAAGTACAATAAGGAGATCGCTTCACAAAAATGGTCTACATGGAAGGATACCATGCAAGAAATCATACCTATCCAAGGCGAATCAGAGCAAGCTAATGAATTTCGATAAAAATTAGAAAAATTAGGTTCTATCTTTGTGGGAAAGCATATTACATGCAGATAAGAGGAAATTCGAAATTTTCGGCACGAAAAAGCCTCCAAAAATATGGCATGCTAAGAATGAAATATGCAAAGAAAAGTGTGTTACCAAAACTGTTATATACAGTGGGGTTCAGTTATGTTTTGGGGCTATATGGCGGGAACAGGTGTTGGTAATTATGTTTTTATTTACTCCACTATGACCCAAATAGATTACTTAGCCATTTTGAAGGACAATGTTGGCCCTAGCGTCGAGAAATAAGGCATGGCTGGAAATAGGATCTCCCAACAGGCCAACGATTGAAAGCTTACATCTAAAATTATGACCGGACTCCTAAGATACCTGAACAACCGTCGCAGTCCCCGGCCCTTAACCCAATCGAGCAACTGTGGGCAAATCTTGACAGAAAAATCGGTCGAAGGGCTTTTTCAAGCAAGGGAAACTTAAAGATGCCTCAAAAGAAAGAATGGAGCATAATCTCCTCTGATATAACAAAAAAAATTGTGGAGTCGCTGCATAGAAGACTACATAAGGGGCTTAAGACCAAATGAAAATAAACCAAATATTAAAAAATTTTAAAAGTTTACTTTTTGTATTGAAGTTCTGTTGCCTTTTCTTTGCTGTTTATTTTTTTGACGCATAAAATTTGGTCATTTTCTAAATAAAGTGCATTTATTTCTGTTTTGTAATGCTTCTGTTTAATTTTTTTTATTGAGTTCAGCTATAATTAAATAATTCTTGAATTCCCTATATTTATTTTAAATTTTGTGTTAATTACTTCATTTGAATAAAACTTTTAATTTTGACGCTCACAGTATATGTTTATTATTTTCCCATACATCTGAACAGATTATTTTGAAACGTATACTGTTAAAAACGAAAAGTAAAAAACCCAGAACTATTTGGGCATTGTGTCCACTCAGAGCCAGTCAAACAAACATATACTGTCATTAAAAGGTAAACACAAAATAAATTTTCTACAGTAAGAAAAGATACAAACAATGTTAAGATGATATCCTGCTGTTGGTTTAGCTTTGCCATGGTGTTCAGGTATGTGTCCCATGTCAAGATGATCAAACAAGTACAACGACAACATCTTTCAGACTATACTAAATAGCCTTACTGGATGGGTACAGTGATGTGGCCCCATAATGTTTGTAAATAAAAACCACCAAGTATGCAGCCATCTAATTTATGACTTAATTATCGGGCCATATTTAATGTGTCAAATAAACTATAGTATTAAACTATACCAACAACATATTGTATACAAACACACACATACATAGAAAGTAGAGCTGAGATTTTTGAAGCAGTTAACTTCTACTCCATGTCTGTCCGTTGGTGTTATCTGGACTTATTAAGCATTGGTTTTATTGTTAATGTTGTTGCTGTTATTACTAAATAAGCTACAAGCCAAATTGCCTGGTTGGGGTTCATTTGCTAGAGTATGTGTTTGCTTTTTGTGACGTTGCTGTTGTGTTGATGACGACAAATTAATACAGTGGTTTGTTTAGGCAATAGCAATACATTATTTAAATACATATGTATATAAGAAAATACTTTGATGTAGCATACAATCATTTTATAGTTAAGAGCTGCGTAACATAATAGCGGATCTCGTAGAACCTTGTTTCGCCCCTGTCAATTAGTGAATATATATTTTTTTGTATCGATTTAAAATATTCCATTTTTAAAAGCAACAATATTTTCGCTCTGAAATTAGTAATGTATCGTCTCCAGATTGATCATATTAAATATAAACTTTGTATGGGACGTGCCATACCTAACAATGCAATACTGCCCATTTTTTGGTCCCTTCTGTATGGGAAGTGTCATGCCCATAAATCTGATGCCGTCCATTCTCGGCTATACTATTATGTTAATAACTAATGAACTTATACAGAAAATGGTATAGAATGATCCTCGGCTGAAGTTTCGTGAGCTAGCTGAAGTCATAGGTATTTCCAAAAGTGCTTCACATCGCATATTGACTAAAAATTTGGAGATGGGAACGCTGCCCGCAAGATGAAAGCCACGTTTGCTTACAATAGATGTTTCACCGTAATAAATTCGGGTTTTGCATCGATTTGTAACCACGGATGATACTTCGTACTACCACTTCACATCAAAAGAGTGGACAGTGAATGGGAGAATTGTGTGCAAAGAAAACGAAAACAGTTTGATCAGCTGGCAAGCTTATGGCGTCTTTTTTTTTTTGATTCCACGTCAAAAAGGAAAACCTATTAACTGTTAGTATTATGCTAACTTATTGCAGCATTTAAATGATGAAATTAAAGATAGAAGGCCACATTTGGCGAAAAATAAAGTGTTGGTTCATCAAGACAAATTCACACATCAGTTTGATTTGCTTTATCACCCACCATGTTCGCCAGATTCAGCTACCTAGGATTAATTTATATTTCCAAATTCGAAGAAATGGTTCAATGCTAAAAGACTTGCCAATAGTGAAGACGTAGATTCTGCGATTGATGACTATTCTAATGAGGGGTCGGCAACCTTTTGACTCGGAAGAGCCAAGCATTATAATTTGCAAAATTACAAAGTTTTTAAAGAGCCTCAAAATTTTATCTTCCCAACAATAAATAGTTCTCGCATAAGCCAAGTTTTTGATAACAAAAGCTAATCTATTCATAAGAAAAAATATTTGTTTATTTGTTGGATAAATTTGGTTCATAACTTGTTGTTTTAAGTTTCAAACACGAATCGAAATTTTCATTTTTTAATTGGCTTCTTACTTTACTTTTTTTTATATTCATGCTAGAGAATATTTACTCGTACGAATAGGTCGATAGGTCGGTAGCTTATCATTACAGCATCAAAAAATATATATCCGTACGATTCATAACCAGCAAAACTCCTTTAATTTCATAACCAAGGTACCCGGGTACCCGAAGTAGGTTGTTTTGCGTTTATTGATATAAAATAATATTTTCCTGTAAATATTTTTGTTGTTGATTATATTTTGCGTTCTCAACTGTACAAATTTGATATTTGGAAAAAAAAACTGGTTTCTGTTCGTATATAAGTACCTAAAGCGACACAAGTAGGCGGAATGATTTTGATGGCTGGCACAAATCATTCTAATGACGAAAACGCAAGAGATTTGTGGACGTCAAAGGCTCACCCAATATTCCGCGCCACCATGGGAATAAACAGGTTTTTCGATTTGCTGCGTTTTGTGCGGTTTGACGACCCCAGAACACGGGTAGAGCGGCAGCGTCAAGACAAAGCGGCGCCAATTCGCGATATTTGGATAATGCTCAACGCAAATCTTGCCAGATATTATGTGCCATCAGAATATTTGACCATTGATGAACAATTATATCCATACCGTGGTAGAACCGAATTCACCCAATATATACCCTCGAAGCCAGCAAAATATGGCATAAAAGTATGGTGGATTTGCGATGCCAAAAACTCATATCCACTTCATGGCCAAATATATACTGGCAAACAAGAAACTGGTCGTGAAGTTGGTGTTGGCGAAAGAGTGGTGAGAGATTTAGTTGGGCCATACTACGGTAGCGGATGAAATATAACAATGGATAATTTTTTTACGACGCTGCCGTTGGCTAGGCAACTAAAAGTAGAAAAGCTCAGCATTGTGGGTACACTCCGCCGCAACAAAGCTTACATCCCTGCGGAGATGAAAGAAGACAAAAAAAAAGACGTTGGTTCAAGTTTATTTGGCTTCTACGACAACGTAACACTGCTCTCATATAAGCAGCGGAAGTCCAACTCGGTCATCCTTCTTTCTAGTATGCATGATGATGCACAAATTGACGAGAATGGGAAACCAGAAATTATAAATTTTTATAACCAAACAAAAGGTGGGGTGGACGTAATGGACCAAACGCTCCAAGAATACACGACCCAGCGACAAACAAGAAGATGGCCGATGGCATTTTTCTATAACATCATTGATGTGAGCGCATTTGCATCACACATCATATATTATGGAAATAATCCAACTGCAGGATACACCACGATGCGCAGGAAGAATTTCCTGCATCAACTGGCAGAAAACCTGTGCATTCCTGTTATAGAAAATAGAATTTCAAATGTGCAAAGCGTGCGCCAATTCTCAACAAAAAATGCAATTGGAAGCATCATCGGAAGGCCGTTGGAGAGTGTGCTTTGTGCTGCAGGTCCGTCAACATCTCCGTCAGCACGACAAAGGGGCAGAAAAGTACATACGGGCGTGTGCTACATGTGCAACCTTCTTCCAAATAAGCGCAGAAGAAAAACTAGAAAAAATTGCAGCATATGTAGCACGCCGATATGCGATGAGCACGCCATAACAATTACTAAATGCTACAATTGCCACAATAACAACGGTAGTGATTCGGATGAATTATAATATAATATATATAAAATATGATAAAATAAATAAAAAAGACATTTATTTCCAATAAAAACAACACAAAAAAAACGTTTTTTCATTTACATGTCAGGCATTTACATAGGAATTGCATTAGGGTACCCGGGGACCCAGGTTGTGTGTTTATGGGGGTAAAACATTTAAAATCACTTTTTAAAGAAAATATTGAAAATATTTTGAATTTTTTCGTATTTAAATCTTAGTTTAGCCAAAATCTCTCATGATTCGGAGTTTTATGTCCATATCTCAAAAATTATAGGCACAGCAGCACTTTAAAGTCAAAAGAGGTACACGGGTACCCGGTTATGAATCGTAGGGATATTCCCTGTGCATCGACGAAAGAAAATCAGATTTTTTTAAAGAAGATATTGGAAATTTTACTTCGAAACAAAAAAAAAAAAAAAAAAAACAAAGACAAACTTAACGTCTTCAAATAACAAGAACTTAACTTAACTAAAGCGAAAATATCCTCAAAAATATGTCAAAAAAGTATGTATTCATAAGTTAAACAGTTAATTATCCAATGTTCAATGCTTACTTGGAAAGCCTTTATTTGTTATGACTGCTTTTAGATGGGCTTGCATCGATGAACCAGGTTCGTGGTAACGCTCGGTGGTGTATTCCCACTCTTCTAAAAGGGCTTTTTTTCAAGTCTTCTTTGCCTCTTATGTCCTGTTTTCTTATTTGGCGCTCCAGGTGTACCCATAAATCCTCAACAGGATTAATATCGGACGACTGGGGAGGGGCCTTAAGTTGTTTTTTACTTTATAGAGGAACAACTCTTTGATAATAAGCGAGGTGCGCTTGATTCGTTGTTTTGGTGGAACACAAGTGACTCGGCAATCGCAAGGTTAGCACCACTTATATGCAAGTTATTTTTTAAAATATTTGAGTAGACAAACCGATCCATTATACCATCTATAAAAACAAGTTTACCCACTCCAGAGGCAGCCATACACCCCCAAATGAGTACTGGATCCACCACCGCGTTTGACTGTGCCCATCATGTTATGTGGCTCAAGTTCAGAATTGGGTATTCGCCATACCTTGACTCGTCCATCTGATCCGAATTTGCTTTCGTCCGAAAAAATAATGGTGTTCCAAAAGATTTGGGCAGCTGTATCATATTGTTTTGCGAATAAGAGTCTCTTTTTTCGGTTTATTGGGCTTACAAATGGCTTTTGCAAATTTGACGGTTATGGTATCCAGCCGAATGGAGTACTTTGCGAATTGTTGCAATACAAACTTTTCCCACCTCATTTTCAATTTGCATCTGTAATTTTGATGCAGAAATTTTCGGATTTTTTTGCATATTGCGCACGATAATTCGTTTCTCACTGGGTGTGGATGTGGTTGGCCGACCAGATCTTGGCTTGTTATTATTATTTCTTGCCTTCTGTACCTTTCTATTGTTTTTTGGATGGTTGCATGACCTTTTCCAAACAATTCGACTATTTGCCTTTGAGCTTTGTGCTCCAGTTAGAGTTTTATTTTCATTTCTCTGAGATCCGAAGACAATTCTTTGCCCCGTGGTGTCATTGGTGATGTATTTGATGTATGTTTTTAATGTACTTTTTTTTTCCCAAATATACAACAACAACTTTTAAAAACACTGTAAATCCTAATCAAAATATAATTATAAGATTCTTAGTCTTGTTGTGCAGGAAACCAAATAAATAAATAAAATAAATAAATAAAGTATAAAATAATTGTTCTGTAGATCACTTTGTCACCTTACACGCAAAGACCGGAATTAACTGTGCGTTTTGCATACAAACTTTATTGACTATATTTTTACATCAATCAGAAAAAAATTGCTTACAAATCTAACGCTGCTTTAAAAACCGGTTATTCTAACTAGATGCTGGAAGATAACATAATAAACAACAAAATGGAAAAATATAGATGGCTAGGTAACACAGGGTGTGCGAAAAATTTTGAATTGAATTTTGATTTACAGTTTGCATACAAACTTTATTGACTGACTGTAGGTGCCTCAACTCGCGGCAGTTCTTTTAAAGCTGTCCACTTGTATTGCGTTATGTACATACATTTCTGGACCTCCAACGCTTCCAACTTCCTTTTCAACTCTGAAGAGCTTTACTTTTTAAATCGATCAATTGCATTTCTAGTGATCTAGTATCAATTCCAAATGATAATATGGATTTCGTTTCTATTTGTGTTGAGAGGATTTACTACACACAGAAAAAATATTTGCCAACCGAATTGTTCTAAAGTGGAGCAACTGTATTTTCGATTGTATCAACGGAATTTTAACATCATCAGCAAATTTTCTGTTATGATAAAATTTTTATTGTTAAGGAAATAGAATTGTAATCATAGTGAACCCAAAAATCGGTTATTAGCATTATCGCAATTCGGTTGGCAATAAATTCGGTAGCCACAATGAATCTGTTTTCTGTGTGTATGAATTGCTCAAATCTGTCAGCAAATTCATCTTTAATTTTTTTATAACTGTGCTGAAGTAATTCGTGCCAACAATTGCACTGAAGTATTTTACTGGTCTGAATATCTTCTGCAAAAAGAATTAATTTTCCTTCAAAATAAAGCAATTCTTTTACCAAAATATAGGCTGGGTTTCCTTTCCTTGCAGTTTTAAATTCAGCTTATTTTTTTCGCTGTAAGGTACAATTTTTGCAACCATTTGTCGTTCCCTAATTCAGGGTTATTAATGCCTTTTTTATTTAGGAGTGCATTTATTTCATTCAAACACGAAGCAAAACTTTTCTACACCTTTCTTTTTGAAAGCCATCGCACTTTATTTTAAGGAAGGAAATCGGAATAGTGAGTCTACATTTCGTTTAAGAATTCTTTAAACTGACGATGGTAAAGTGCTTTTCACAATATGCTGTTAACAATCTTGATTAGCAACTTCATGACCTCACCTATTTCGGCCGAAAATATTCCGGTTCTTGATGTATTATGCAGTAGAACGTAATAATTTCGTTGTTTATTTTGCTCTGAAGAATCGTTGTTGTTCCTTTATTTTTTCCTGTCATACTTCTGGCTCCATCAGTTGCTACTGAATTATTGTCCACGAGGCATTTTTGCACGGCATTCGCTATATCTTCTGCTCTAGTTTGTTCCGAGAACGGTAGCAATCACAGAAGTTTCTCTTTTGGAACTTGTGAAGACATATACCTGGCCAAAAGGGCAACTTGTGTCGTATTCTTTACGTCGCAAGACTTACCTATAGCAAGTGATAAGGCAAAAGAAAGTTGAATATCTTCTACCTGCAAATGTGATACATTTGAAGACATTTTAGCAATTCTATCTTGTACTGTGTTAACGGATAATGGCAAATCTTTCTATTTTTTCTGGTTTGTTTTTGAAATCACGAGTCAGTTCTTCAGATTCGCGTATGAAGAAAAATTTGACATACTCACCATCTGTGAATGGGTTGCCTTTTTTTTAAATTTTTAGTGACACCGTGAAGTTTGCCAGATTAACACTACCTGCAGATTGCGTCAAGCTACTTATCATGGAACTTGATCGCTGTTTTTTTTTTGCAGCCCGTCGACAGCTTTTTTTAGTGATCTGTCTCTCGAAATTTGATTTCTTATTGTATGCCAATTTTTCGCGACAAATAAGACAAATCGAGACAAGTGGCTGAATGTAAGAATCGGTACCTAATCCTCGTTAATCGATTCAGAATGATTTTTAAATATTTTTTTTTGTTTTGATAAAATGAATAATTATTGCGTATGGAACTAAAGAACCGCAGATTCACATCCAAAGATCCGCATGTGGCTCGCGAGCCCTAGGTTGCCGAACCCTGAGCTATACAGTTCTTAATATGAATAGAGTATGGAAGTTGTTGCTGAAAAATTGTATGGGGCTAAAAGGAGATTATGTTGAGAAATATAGGATATTTCTCCAAAATTTGTTGTGTTTTCTTTGGGCGTTGTTCTAGGACCACCCTCTTCATTCAACCCTAGAGGAATACTCCTATATTGTATTGAAATCAGGAAAATTGATTGTGGGAAGGCGAAAAAGGGAGTACTGTTCGTGGGTATTTGACTTAAATTTTATTCGATTTTAACTGTTAAGGAAATCTTTTGTGGGGATTTTATTGCACGTGCGGCTAGTTGTGAAGTCAACGGGACTATAGACTAAAAACGGATGTCATCTACTGGATAAGTGAGAAGAGTGAACTGAAACTCGGGCCCTTGGATAAGTTCACTAATATCAGAAGAACATTCCTTATGGTAGTATCTATAGGACAGTGTTACGCAAACCAAATTTTACCGATGTTCTAATGAGTCAATAAAGCTGTTTACACTACTGTTATTAACGAGCATCAAATAGACGTAGAAGCTCCTGCCCACACGTGGGAGTTTTATGCCATTTTCGTACGGATGAAGTATATATCTTAAAGAGACCAAAAACAGCGCCACAATTCTACACCGTCTGAAAAAAACATGACACTAGAATTCTTCTTTAGACGCTTGAAAAATAACGGACATTGCACTGAATTTTCAAGTGAAGAACATGAAAAAAAATCTGATTATTCAATACCTACACGATCCATATATACAATCGACACTCTTGAGTCTAAGGCCCTATTGAACAGCAAACAAAATTGGATCTTCCGCTCATTACAGTGAAACATGATTCCTCCACCTCACTCAAAAAAAGTTCCAGCTCCGACCCCGACTCCATCCGCTGACTTCGATGCTAAATATATATGGACATATTTATAAAAACAGTTATATTTTTTTGATGCAGGTGAATTAATATAACATGCATTTTTTAAATATTGCATATATCTTTATTAATTCTTTCAATAATAAACAAAATGCTATAAGATCGGAAATTTGAAATAAAAAGAAGTTAGTTTTACATAAAAAACTAACATACAAAACATACGGTCCAATGCAATGGTGATAAATCTGTTAAGATTTCATATGCCATTACAGTTCCCATCTATGGGACGGTTGGCAAAAACAAAAAAACATTACGAGATTTGTAATTGATCAAAGCGATGTTAATGTAGAGAAAGCTAAAAATTTGAAAAAAAAAACTCTGCTTGTTCGTTCTAACTCTCGTATGAAAAGAGAAAAAAACTTTTCTCATGTGCTATTCTTTCTAATGTTGTTAAATAGTTGATTAAGCATGAGTTGAAGTAATAGGCACAAGGATGCTGAAGATGAAAAAGTCGCTTTGTTCGAAAGTACCTACTCCATTTAACGCTGTCTTCAATTTTTTCCAAATTTCTCTTACGTTTCATAAAGTATTATCTTTTCTAGTATTAGAAAATGTATACATGATCTCGAGCCGAACAATAAATAACTAATTATTAAAATAACAACTCTTCAAAAATTAACTCTGCATTTGTCTTTAGTAATGTCTGGCTTCATTGATGCTCTCAAATCGATTCTGATTAATTTGAGTGCAGAAGATAATATTTCTGCGGACACTTGTTTCGGTGGGATTGCTGCGGTAATCAGAGTAGCACCCTAGATATTTTCAGGGTACCTTGGAATTCCATTTGAGGAACGGTAAAATTTCTATACCTCCTTTAATGCCTGAAGAAAGTCCATTTTAATTGTAGCTAAGACTGTTGGAGTTTTTGTATCTCTCCTACTTTCTACTATATTTAAGCGACGACACTTGAACTGCTTCTGCTTCACCTATAATATAATATGAACTATAATTTTTTATGACACTAAAAAATCTTTTCTATTTTTCCCTAATATTGTTCAAATTCAATTAAATTAACCACAAATCTTAAATAAATAAATAAATTTAGACTCCAGGCCACACTAATAAATAAAATAGCAAAATAAGTTAAATTATGAAAAACTTTTATCTATATATTAATACGTGAAGGTAAATTTTTAGTTCCCTTTTTAAATAATATGCGAGCACGCAGGAGTGTGAAAATTGGCATAGTTATAGTTCATATAGAGGAGAACTAACTAATTCGATATAGAAAATAAGCATAAACCTAATTTGGTTGGCATTGTTATTAATTTTTTTGCTGCAAATATGAAAAAGTTCATATCGGGTGCTATATTTATATGGGGACTAGGTCGAAAAATGGACGGATCATGTAAAGTCACTTATATTTTGAAAAAATATACACAAACCAAATTTTAGAAAAATCTGTGCAATATTTTTGTTTTTTGATACATTTAAGTGAAGATCGGGAAGCCGCTTACATGGGACCTATGACTAATAGTTGTCCTAAAAGAATTATTTTTGGACTACTGATTAATGGATATAATAAACACATACAGACCCAATGTGACTGAGATCTATATTATAATTTGGATCTTATGGCACTTCATGTCGGTTTCATAGGGGTCATTTGGTCATGGACCGAATTTCACCAATTTCAGTAGCGTTAATTCTATGGCCGATGACAGCTTATGTACCAAATTTCATCAAGATATATTCATATTTGCGACCTGTAGTTTGATTACAAGCTTTACATGGACACACAGACAGACGGAAGGACGGACGGACGGACATTGCTAAATCGACTCAGAATGTGAGTCTGAGTAGATCGGTATAATAAAAGATGGGTCTAGGTCAAATATTTTTGGTAGTTACAAACAGCAGCACAAAGTTATTATACCCAAACCACATAGTGGTTTAGGGTATAAAAACTTGGGAAGACAACAATTTAATGAAAAAATAATATTTCCTTGAATTTGCACTCGAATACTAGTATTATTTAATTTCCGTACTTGAATGAGTTTACTCTCATGAAATAATAAAGGGTCCGCAAAATAACTTTTTTTTTTTTTTTGAAAATACCATAAAAAAAACTACTGAATATTATCTCAAATTTCTTTTTTTATTTGAAAGTACAATCCTTCCGGTTAATAATGGAAAATAATTTTATTCAAATGGCTGCCTCGGCTGGCCATGCAGTAGCCTACACGATCGGTCCAATTTTTAAGCACATTATCGATTGTGTGCAGCTGTATTTCACCAATGGCTTCACGAATATTGTCCGTTAAAGCGTCAATTGTCTCTGGCTTGTTGGCGTAACACTTATCTTTGAGGGCACCCTACAAATAATAGTCCAACGGTGTCAAATCGCAGCTCAGAGGTGGCCAAACGACATCAGATCTGCGGCTGATAATGCGATCTTCAAAAACAGGGCGCAAAACATCTAGTGTAGCTTCAGCTGTGTGGCACGTAGCGCCGTCCTGTTGGAACCAAATGTTGCCAATATCCTCCTCTTCAATTTTTGTGAACAAAAATTCGTTCAGCATGGCCCGATAACGATCGCCATTGACTGCAACGGCCACTCCTTGCTCATTTTCGAAGAAAAATGGCCCAATTATGCCTCTGGACCAAAATCCGCACCGAACAGTGACTCGTTTTGGGTGTATCGGTTTTTCAATGTATGCGTGCGGGTTTTCTGTGCCCCAAATCCGGCAATTTTGCTTGTTTACATACCCGTCAAGATCAAAATGAGCTTCATCTGAAAAGATGATTTTTTTTGGCAAAATCGGCATCTTCTGTATGTCGCTCGCAGGCCCACTTAGCGAAGCGAAAACGCATTGGATGGTCAGTAGGCTTCAACTCCTGAACCAATTGGACTTTGTGTGGCGTCATACCAAGGTCTTTATGTAAAATTCGTCTCAATGATGCCTCCGAAATATTCAATTCTTGAGAACGACGGTGAATTGATGTTGATGGCGCTTCACGCACACTTTCTGCCACAGCAGCAATATTCTCGGGTATACGCACTGTTTCTGGCTTTTCACGCTTTGGTTTATCGATGAGGATGCCAGTTTCCTTCACTTTTTTCACAAGATAATGAACATACGGAGATGACGGTGCTTCTCTTCTTCCAAAATCCGTACGCAATTTTCGCACACATTCTGCTCAAGCGTATACACAACCATACTCGTTCAGCGGAAGGATAAAACTAATTATCTGTCAAATCAGACATGATCTAAGTGTTACCATTCACGAAATAAGCACTAGTTGAAAAAAAAAAAAAAAACGTTAGATGGCGGACCCCTTAGAATCATTTTCCGCAAAATATTTTAAAAATTACAAAATTAGTAACACTGCGACTCCAAATCCACAGCTCCGAATCTACAACCCTGCTTGAAAAGGCATTGGTTGGGTATGTCATTCATTGCAAGCGTTTTGTTCCCAACCTCAAAAAGGCTTGGCATACATTTAAAGAAAAACAAATGAAAAATGTTTTTGTCGTCTGCGAAAGAGTGCAAATGATTAGGTCTCCCATAGAACGATTCCTACGAAAGCCATACTGTCGATCATTAAGAAGTGAGTTGGCCTCTAATGGTGTTAGTGATATCTTAACATAAAAATATATCATATCGCTGCACTTATGATGAAGTGCAATTTAATCAGTTAAAATCAGTTTAATTGAACACATTTTATTAATGTATATCTTATTGATAATTTTTCCAATGAAATCGCTTTGTAAACTACTGTGAGCTGTTGTTTGGTATAACGTTAAAAATGTTCTTTTTTTATGTACAACAATCCTTTAGTAGTTTGAATTAAGTCGCACCTTAAGTTTTTCGGTTTCTGTTTTTGCACCAAAACGACAAGGCGTCATTGCTTGTATGAGTACGTATGGACATGGCTTTAATCTTTCTTAGTGTTTAACAACTAACTAACTAAATTCGTACAGACAGACAGACATACAGACATGTGGACAGACAAGAGAGACATACGTATATTATTGTAACTTCAGTCATATTGTGGTTCTTTGTCATTATGGCGTTGTTGTTGTTGTTGTTGTTGCAATAAAATTCCATTTAAAGTGGCAGCGATTATATCTCAACAGACCATTAAAGTCACTCAAATGACAACTACTGCTCTACCCACCACCACCACCATCATCACCACCACCAACACCACAGCACCACCATCATCAATAGCAGCACCAGTTGCAGTATCATCAACAGCGCACAATACCTTTTCCAAGCTACATGCGTTTCTTTTTAAATGCATGTAAATTTCATTCCTTTAAAGAATACATTAAATAATTTATTGTGATTCTTATTTTTTTTATGAACGTAGACTTTTTTATGTTCTTAACAGCTTATTATATATTGTACGTCTGAAGTGCGTTTGTGTGATCATTTTAATGCCTTTCGATGAAAATGTGTTGATATGTTATTTACAAAACCAGTCATAAAACTAATGAAACTTAATACGATTTTACTATCTGAAATTTATTGTAGTGTTCAAGTAGTGTGCTGCATTTTTGAAATAACTTGTTCCATACCTGAGCCATATTAACGTTTCTGAAAAGTTGTGCTGTGTTTATTTCTTAACAATAAAAAAATTAGCAGCGTGTTTATGAGCTTGAGAATTTTGTTTTTAATTTTCCGAAAATCGTGATATGAAGATTCTCTGTAAATTGTGTTTATCTCAAATTTTGTAACTACCAAAAATATCACCTACACCTCGCTTTAATTGCACTAATAAATATAGAATTAACGCCTATCCCTGCCTCTAACTGCCTGTGAGTCCACTTTGACTTTCTTATCAAACTACAGAATTGAAATGAAATTTAAGCATGATTTTCATTCTACTGAAGGACAACCAACATTAAAAATATAGAAAGAATGCTCAGCGTTTTATTCGTACTTCCACAAAATTATTAAGTGTCTTCAGTAGAGTAGAGTACCTGCAGTGAGCGAAATTTGAATTTCTAATTGAATTTTTAAGCAAAGAAATACTAATAGGATTAAAATTCTTTTATATTTTATTATTTATTACAATATCAAAAGAACAAAAACATTTATCAAACTTACACTATAACAAATAAGAAAATTATAGTCAGTCTAGACCGACTACGTCATAACATATACGATGCGTTTAGAGAATTTGTCTTAGGACCAACCATTTTTTTTATACCCTCCACACCTTAGTGGCAGAGGGTATATATAGGTTTGTCATTCCGTTTGTAACGCATCGAAATAAATTCCGGAGACCTCAAAACCATAATTTTTTTTTTATTAAAGAAAATTATTTTAAAATCTCCTTTTTTAATATTAATAATTTGTATAACTTCTAAGGTCTCAAAACAGGATAGGGATCAAACTTTGAATATTTTTATGATGCTAAATACTGAATTTCATTGGTGTTCTATGAAGTACTTAGGGGTTTTCTGCTCTAGTAAAAGAAAAATAATGAAATTTTTCAAATAGTCATTAATTCCTTTTAAGCATCATTGTTTTTTATAATAGTAATTGGCCAACAAGAAAAAAAATTAACTTTAAATTTAATTGGTATTCGGACTTAATGTTTCAGTATCGGCACAGTTTCAAAGTGGTAGCCGTACCTAATATTGGGTGGAGGGTATCAAAAATTCGGTACGGCCGAATTTAACACTCTTACTTCTTTGTGGTAACATTTGCTTGTTTAATATTGTTTTCAATCGACAGTGTCATGTCATCAATTGCAGTATTCTGCTAAAGGTTTGTATTACCAGAGAAAAGACGACTATCTTGGGGCCATGTTCTTGTTCGAGAATAGTTTTTGCGAGCCGGAATTAACTATAATATTATTAGAAACATGAGTATCAAATGTTAGAAAGAGGGACAGAATATGTCTTGCAATCAATATTGAAGTTGCATACAATTTCTAGTTAGCTATGAGAACATACATATATAGAAGTCAATCATAGAGCTACCATGTCCACCACCGAAACTCAATTCACCATTTTTCCTACCATTGAGCACTACCCACCCAATTCTTTTATATTCTCCATAAATGTTTTACCCATCGAGTTAATTACATTGTTTTCAAATATCTTATTTCATTAATGTGTGGTAGATCACGACGAAGATTCCGGTCTAAAATATTCATAGCACACATTTATGTGTTCAGGTCCCCAACAATTCAGAAATGTGTAGGGGGTAGTGGAGTTAAAAAATTATTAGAAGCTTCAAAATCAGCATCCTAATTTGTGCATTTGTAGAACGGGGTATAAAATAAAGCACAATTCATTATTTCATATTTTGGTTTGAATTTTAGACTAAAAGTTTTTCTTAATTCTTTTTTGAAAACGTAAAGGCAGCCACCATTAGCACGACCAGGGTTTTATGTGGCAACAGTCCAGTATGACATGCGTTTCGAAAAGAAAGAAAATATCAAATTTATTTATCCAACAAAATAAGATATTTAACGGCATTCGCTATTTTGCTATTATAATGAATTATTTGTGTTGGTAGGATAGCCATCATCATTATCCCCGGAAATAATATCTGCAGTGAAATTAGCATCAGCTAAGAACATTTTCAAAAAATCAGCATCATTGATATATTGGACCACAGCTTTTCCCGATGACCAAGCGCTTTTTTTATAATTTATAAAAATACAAAATTCTCTCAATCTGACCTTAATGTTCCTATTTAATTTTGAGATGTGTTTGCCTATTTGTCTAAAATTGTAACGAATATGTTGCATCATTATTTTTAATACTTTTCAAGCCATTCACAACGACATTAAGTGTGGAAGTTTTATTAATTTTTTTCCTGCAGATCTTAAAAAATTTATATCGGATGTTATACTTGTATGGAGACTAGTTCGATAAATGCAATGATCCTGACCACATCTGGTAAAGTCACTTATTTTTTCCAAAAACATGTTACAACCAAATTTGAGAAAAATCAGTGCAATATTTTTGTTATACTCGATACTGCAATGTGGTAAGGGTATAATCAATTTATGCTGACGTTTGTAACTACCAAAAATATTTGACCTATTGATTGGTTTAAGTCAGGAACGTTAAGCAGCTTCATATGGGGCTATGACCAAGAATTGTCCTATAGGGCTTATTTGGACTGCTTATTAGAGGATCTATTAAACACACATGAATCCAATTTGACCGAGATCTGTGTGATAATTTGGATCTTATGGCAGTTTAAGTCGATTTATTTTGGGTCATTTGTATGGGGACTAGGTCTGAACATGAACCAATTTCCGACGGCCGATGCAAGCTTATATACCACATTTCATCAAAATGTACTGATGTTTGCGACCTGTGGTTTGATTACAAGGTTTACATGGACACACAGACGCACAGACGGACAATCGGATAGGCAGACGTACAGACGGTCAGACGTGTTCAAGATTAACGCGAGTACCTGCCACGATGGCCTGACCTCACGGTGCACCTAACACTGGGTGGAAACTATGCGTCCACTGGCGCTCTCGCAGTACGAGTACCAATTTGAGGCATGCATTTGGGCATGACCTGCCCCCTGGATGAGGTGCGGAGTACTATCTAGAACTCCTACCGATCTATGGGTCACGGCACCCAGTTGCAATGCAACTCCACACCGAGCTTGCGCTCTCTCCGCGATTTGGCTTAAAACCACAGCCACCACGATGATCCCATAGGGGGCCGCACCACTGCCAGGTACCAGAATAAAGCCTCCGGTCAGGCTTCGTACCGAAGCTACTGCCAGTTGAACTCCAAACAGTTCGGGACTGGTGGCCCTAGACGACAAACATATAGACAATAAAAAGACAAGGACACAACACAACAATGAACAGCCGCATTCTGAGTGATCATGTGCCTCCTCAGCAGCAGCACACAAAAGGAAAACAATAAGCAAAGCTCCCTCGCGGAAGCTCGACAGACAACTCATAAAACGACAGGAACAGATGCGCAGGAACAATTGGTAGCAGCAACAACAGCAATTAGCAGGAAGAGAGCCGAAGACGGTGCACCGTTGTGGAGGGACGATACTGATGTATCAGCCCCCGCCAACAGTCATACTCATATCCAAAATCCAGGCACGACGATGTGCACTACTGGAGCGACCACCCAATGGCAGTTAAGCACCACCACGGATGCCCGCATCAGAAGCCACCTCCACTAACGTCCGGTTCTACTACGACTGAATACGCCCCTTACGTATTCACCAAAATTTCTAGCAGTCCGCCCGTCCTCTAATGCCCCACTAAAATCCCATCCTACTGCTGTTTCAAAAATCCCCATACTAACTAAGCTCCTAATATCACTATAAAGTGAACACCCGGTCAAAACATGTACGCAGTCCTCCGGCCCTTGCCCACACCAACAGTCTGGCGTATCGGACAGACCCCTCTTATGCAGAAAAGCATTCAAAGAGCCATGCCCAGTCAGTAAAAAAGCCAGACTCAAGCCGAAGCCGAAGTCCGGGCGGTCTCTAACGAATGTCACGTCCTTTATTAAGAATTCGTAGGTTGTTCGCCCCTTGTCGCTATCCGTCCAACGTGAACGCCATCTTGTAATAAGATGCTCGTCCAATAGGCGTTTCACCTGCCTCAAGTCTAAATCAGCGATTTCAGTCGAAGTTAACCAGTCATGATAGTGGCAGTCCCTGATAGTGGCAGTCCCTTCTTAACATTGTAAATGATACCACGTCGTATCACCTCCAAGTCAAGGGGAGGTCCATCTAACAGAACTTGAAGAGCATCTGTCGAAACTCTGTGACAAACTGGCATGCAAGCCAGCATTGCCACTCTCTGACAAGACAAGATTCGTTTCTTGCCCATAGCAGACAGAGCGGTGCCTTACCATACAGACGAGCCGAATTTTGCGCAGGCAACGAACAGATCACTATATATGGCACGGAAAGCTCTCCTGCTAAGACCCCAGTCATTCCTAAGGATGCGTCTGATACCTCCCAAAACTACCTTCAACTTTTCTCTTACGGCAGAGAAATGAGCTAAGAAGTTCATCCTCTCACTAACGTGGATACCTAGATACTTGACCTCAGTCACATATCTGTAGCTTACGTCTCCTGTCCGAACTACCGGTGGTCGCGCCTGCGATAAGCTGCCTTTTAGCAGCATCTTCACTCGTTATACTTCAACTCGGACACTGTTTCCCCACTCATTGGCTTCAGTTCAGCACGAGACTGACCTTCGATTAAGATGAGCAAGTCATCCGCGTAAGCACAGAGTTGGTGGGATGCTCTTAGAGACCTTAACAAGGGATCCATAATTAGATTCCATATAAATGGACCGCAGATGGACCCTTGCGGGCAGCCCCTAACAACCTCCCTACAAAAAGTGTCACTAGCTCCTACCGCCAAAACTTTCCTACCACTAAAGTAGCTTCTCCATAAGGAAAGCTCCCTACAACCTGCCGTCCGAAGTCTTTAAAGTACTCTATCCCACGAGAGGAAATCAAACGCACCTTTAAAGTCAACAAATATGCCATGGACATATTTGTTCCGAAAGTCATTCACGCAATTTCGGACATGATGCCAAGCATCCTCAACAGATTTCCCCTCTTTAAACCCGAACTGAAACTCAGAAGGTGCCTCATTGTAGGATTCCTTCAGTCTGTTAACCATAATCCTCTTTAGTACTTTTCAAGCACTGGAAGAAGGCTTATGCCGCAATAAGAGTGGGGATTAGTCCTCACTCTATCGGGCGACTTCAGGAGCAACACAACTTTGGCTTGCTTCCAAGCCTCAGGGAAGTATCCCTCACTAATGCACCTCCTATAGACTGCCTCAAGGAATTCCGGTATGGCTTTCCAGATGCTTTTACACATCTCTCCAGTCATACCATCCAAACCTGGAGACTTTCTACAGACGGACAGACGGACATCGCTAAAAGTTCGACTCAGAAAGTGATTCTGAGTCGATTGGTATAATAAAGGAGATTCCCATCACTCATTAGTTGAGCGTCAAGTAAACCGACAGGTTGGTCCATTCTACACGCCAGAATTATTCAAATCTGCTATTCGTGCAGCAACAAAAATCTGGATTCTTTGATATGAAGGCTTTAGCAACTGAAAAAGAACACCAAAATATGACACAGCTAAAACATTCCACATGGGTGTTTTGCGAGTTCAGCTCATATCTATAAACACTACATCTTATACCGATGACCAATTTAAGGAAACAAATAATAATATCTATAAAAAAATAGAAACAGACTCTGATTTTTACACTAACTCGAGCATTTTATACGAACTTAAGATAGCGGATAGCAAAAGAAAGATCTGCTAGAATTAATACAGAAAAATCACATGTGCAAGTCTTATAAATCCTTTTGCGAACAATTTTAATCCATATTCCATTATTTTTTGTAACTTATTTTCCTTCGTTTTTTGTGACTGAAGTAATTTTTTCTGTTAATTATTATATTAAAACTTGCTGTTTTGATCCTGCGTGGCTTCGGTTTCCCCCAAAAAAAAAAAAAAAAACATTTTGGAGTCATTTGATACGTTGTTTTTTAAAATACCAAGTAAATATTTTATTTGGAGAAAATTAAAAAATAATTTAAATGGAATATGGTTTGAATGTACCCTACTTTAAATTAAATGTGACATAAATTACCTAGATTAAAGAACACTCATATGAACTGCGTTCATAGTTTTTCCGTTTTTCTTAAATATGCGCAAATGTTGCCCATGCGAAAAGCTTTGTGTCTTCAAATGTAAGCCGGCGATTGTTAAAGCTTGTCCTTGGATGAAATATACTGTAATGGCAAATGCTAACTTGACTGGGAATTGCAGGTGTTTGAATTGAAATGGTAAATCTGCCGGTATAAGGGGCATTCGTGGAATGAAAACACCTTCTTCTTTGGCTGAGCCTTTTAATATAGTCGCTCCGAGGAGATTTGCGCATTGAAATTCCGCACTATAATAATTGCAACTCCACCCTTAAGTTCTAATTTGTGGGGTGGAACTCTCGACAACTCAGTTGAATTCAGAAGGTCATCGGGGTATGTAGCGCATTGCTTTTCCGACATAACGGTATCAATCGATTTGTATACTGTGGAGATGCCGGAAATTTGAAATAGAATTTGACGGTTAATGTGATTCATGGATATGTTTTTTGGTGCTAGCAGTGCTCATTGCATAACAAGGATTAGTCGGACATTTTTCGGTTAATTTCCGAATAGACGTCAGATAAAAGTTATTCCTGAGAGGACACCAAATTCCAGAATGCTGGTTTAAATGCTATTTCGTCATTGATGTCTTTAAGCACTTTAACATTTCCAATTTTTTGAAATTCTGGTGAATGTGATCCAGCAGTGGAATCATTATTGGGGGAAAATGCTTAATCTAAAAACATGGTTCCTAATTAGTTTCATCAGCCACTGTGCCTCTTGGAATGACAGACATTTTATGGCTGAAATCTTCTGCAAAAAGCACCACAAAGCCGCCCGTAAGTGCATCGCGACTGCGGATATTCTGCATACTTCGCTGTAAGGCCTCAATTGTGCGCTTGTGAGATACGGTGCACTCGTTCCATGCCAGTAATTTGCACATTCGTAGGTAAACTCCTAAACTATTATTTTTATGAATGTTGCAAGTGACCTCGCTCTGGGGTAATTTGAGAACAGGGTGTACAGTTCTACCACCTCTTCGACGAGTTGCCGCAATCCCTGAGGAAGCTAATGCAATTGCGAAGTTACAGATTTATGCCAATAAAAGATTTAGTAGGAATATTTTCCTTGTACCACCAGGAGCATCCACGGAGAAAGGGGCACCATCATTTGTACTGATCTGCGTTTGTTATGTTTTCAAAAACAATTTTTGTTCCGGGAGTAATATAGGCACCTTCTCCGCAATTCCTGCATTCAAAGCAGTGATGCTGTAGCTTAATTCTCTTGACTACTCATCTGCCTCATTTTGTAATCTAAGTGACCGCGGAATACCAAACTGGCCTGTTTCTTTCTCCACCTTCGATATCAATTTGTCCTTAATAAATAGAAATTCCTTGTACATGTCTTGACGATGACATGTAATATCAGAATTAATTACTTGTCTTCTACGAAGAATGTCTTCAGGAAAATCATTTCTGTAATCCTGCCAGAGTTCCAAAGGTTTAAATAACCCAAACATACCAACTAAAATTCAAAAAAGCTCTCTCAGTTTCCATCGAGAAGAACATAACACGGCCTCTTCCGTGGCTAGGTCCCAGTGTGTGTTTCGCATTCCCGGCTGTTAAAGGTTTTCAAATTTTTAAAACAATTTGGTACTTTTACAATGTTACGAGTTGAAGTAAGTTCTATTTGTATTTGCATTATCATTGAACTAAATGTATTTAATATGGTAAACAGAGTCAAATATGAATACTTTTACAAAAGTAGATATGGCAAAAAAAAATTAAATGAATGCATTTACGGAGGCTTTAAGATCATGTATATTAGAGAGGTCCTTTACAAAATGAAAATGCGATTTTGGGTATACGCGGGGTCCAGTTTGTTACCTTTCCATATAGAACTAGTAAATGTGAAATTTGGGGTCAATCGGATAAAGAAAAGTCGCGCCGAAAATCGATTGAAAATTTCAAGTGTGTTTATATGGGGAAAATATGACTTTTTCGAGATTTTACGAAAATTTCGTTCTATAGCTTCACTTTTCCGACAAATTGTTATCAGAATCGGGATCAGTATTAAATTGTCTTTTCAAAACCCTATAAAACTTCAAAATCGAATAAAAACTCGCCAAGAAATATCAAATGCCCCAGACCAATTTTGTGCCAAAAAAAAAAAAAACGAGGTCATGAAATTTGGTAGAATTTTTTTCAACTTTGAGAAATTGATTAAAGCCATAATTTTTTTTGTCTCTATACTTATAAGAAATCAGGTAAAAATTATTGCTTTATTACCACGTTGTTAACTTATTGCGCATTGAGACCGGAAATGGGAAATTTTTTTGATAAAGTTTTGGAAACTCCTTCTTCAAGTTTTAAAAAATTTTAGTATACAAAATTTAAAAAAATGGATCTGGCACCTTAAGGTTTTGTTAAGCACATATTAACTGTGTAAATTTTCAAGTAAATCCCTATGCCAGAAATTTTTTCACAAGGATTTTATTTTTGCGGATTTCGCGAAAAATGGGATTTTTGTAAAATATTCTGTAAATGTACTATTTCTAAATACTTTGTATTAAAAATTCATCACTTTTCTTCTTTTAAATGTTATGTTCATCTCAATAGCCTAGGGTTTCGGAAAAAAATAATATGACCACATTAAACGTTTTGGACTTGGGGCCACATATGACCCCAAGCTAATAAAAGACAATTTATTCAAAAAATTCAAATATTTTGTAAGTGCTGTTTAATTTTTAGATGCGACGCTTAAAATATAATAACAAAATGTGAGAACTTCCGTTCCTAAAATTTGGAATAAATCCGAGAACGTTAATCCATTATTTGCCAAGGACAGCTTTGGATTTTAAGATATTTTTATATAAAAATTACCGAAAACGAGTTTTTCTATTAAATTCGATGAAACCTCTAATTAGAATTGAAGAAAAATAATTCGGTTAATTTTATTTATTTAACCCTTCAGTGCTCCTGGGATCAAAATAATCCATTGTGATATCTCGCTGTGCAATTGTCTGCTTATTGCTCGCGAATATAAATGTAAACAACGTTTATCCAATTTTATTATAAAAGTATATTATTTTTTGAGCTATAACTCAACATTGTTAAAATAAACTTGACTTTGTACAGGAAGGATGTTGTTTTTTGTGGTTTTAGACTATAAACTGTTTTTGTTATTAGCAGTGCCATCCCATTCTTAATTATGTCAAATCATTAAATTTATTCTTGCATAAGAAAAACTCGGAATATAGAATCATGAACAGGATATATTACAGGCTTTTGTTCACATCGACGTCTTAACCAGATGCTAATTTACTAGTTAAAAATTTTGAAAATATATGTACATCAGTTTAATAACTACAAATGCGTCACGAATTTTTAGTTGATGATGACGTTGCAGCAAATAAACAATGAGTTTGGTCGTAATTTGAAAATAGAAATGGTGGCAGTATCGATGATTAAAACAGAAAGAATTTTAAAATAAATATTTGTTTGACTGTTTATAAATCATTTAAGATATAATTTATAAGAATATTGAGATTTTCTCAGAACATACAGTTCATTAAAAATATCACACGAAACTTGCAGTTCTTATTACTTTCATTAACAAGCGATCTTATTCTCACCACAGAACTACAGAAGCATTAATGGCCCTTGTGTGACCATTGAAGTATGTTGTATGGTTTCGCTGTCCTACGGTATTTCAAATTCATAAAAACGTTGAAATTCCCAGTATAACATTTCAACAATGAAGAGAAAATTAAATAAATCTCACTTTTCAGCGGGTGATATTTCTGCGTCTTCAATTTTCAATCCTGTTAAAATCACAGCTTGAAACTAGATAAATACCATTTTGCAGTAATATATTATATGTTTCAGTTACGAGTTTCACGGTGTGCCTGCCTTCAACCCTGAGTGGTAAAATATATGATTTTAAGTAGATACGCAACCAATGATTTCGTTATTAACAACGAAGTTAAAATGAATTAATATGATAAATTATTTATTTCTGCAACACGCACTAGACGTGCAACCCGAACAAGACTGCTGTGAGAGCAGAGAGAGAAGAAACTCTTAATGCAAAAAAAAAAAATAAAAAATAAAGACTTAAATTAAACGATTGGTTTGAGAAGAAAAGAAAATACTGATTTTTAAGACAGCAGGAGTTCAAAAAACAATCATGCCGCTTTATTTCATACAAAATGAAATCTTTTAGAATTTTCATATATTTTGTTTGATTTAACTGACATGGATAACAGCAGGGAGGCACCACCTTGACAGTGATAGGTCTTTTTCATCTGTCGCTCTTTCGACCGTTTTAACAACCTTAATACCACAAATAACAGCAACAAGAGAATTAGAGTTTAACTCTGCTGACACTGCAGGAATCTTTTTTTTTTTTATTTCAGTTTTTGTTCATCCAAGAACGATGGCTCTTCATTGCCTGTTCAACTCCTTTCAGTTAGAGTAAAACATACTACATAAATGTTTGTAGTATGAAATTGAATGCTGTACGTAAACGCCTTAATGTGTTATAGAAATTGTTTAAGAATTCTGTGAAATCTGCAAATTGCCATGTCATTATTTGTTAGCATCAACATCAACATAAAATATCCCCTGTATATCCAATTGCCGCCACCCATTGACATTAGACTCATATACATCTTTCAATCTGTATATGGAGGCGGTTTCAAATATATACCTACGTTGAGTTCAACCCATACCAAAGTTGGTAGTTATTATGTCTGCTATTTACTGGCTGGTGGTGTCAAAATTTGTAATTGGCAACATGAAAATATTGCAAATTGAATACATGAGTGGAGGGAAATATATCTCTAGAATATTGTTTAACACTAATTTAGCAGTTAAACTTCTATGGTCAATATTTTTAATATTTGTCGAACATAAAAAGTATTTTGGTAGAATCAGCGATCTGTCCATTCGATTGTAAGACCTATCACATTCATAATTGTCCCTTCGAATGATGCTAACTAAACCATTTAGATCTATTAGTTTATTTGTACATATTTGGGTAAACTCTAAATTTTGTATAAATCTTTGGAACATTAAAAAAGAAAAATTTTAAATTAGGCCAAGGTACAAAACAATCACCGGTAGTTTATTAAATGTTAAACACAAACCATCAACCATGTTTTATGTGAATATTTTATATCCCATAGCGAAACTTCAACATTATTTATATCTCTGAGTTTTGTTTGACTTATCCATGGTGATTTGGGTAGACAGCGGTCAGACATTTTTATATTTGTTTGTTGTTTTTCTTCTTGTGAAATTTAGTCCCGTAGATTGTTGGAACATAAATTTAAATGTCAGGAAAAATGTTTCTTTACATATTTGACATAATTTTGGCTTAATTGTTTTCTGGTTTTCTTTTATATATGTGTATTAACATTATCTCCAGCCATTTAGAATGCTTCGTTTATGATGTTTAAACATTAAATTAAGAGAAATGTAATCTATTATATTAATTGGCTAGGCGATTTTTTGTTACCGATGTTTTGTTCTATCGTTTTATCCCGATTTTGACCAAACCTATATTATTTGAAAAGTATTTATTTTTAGCTGTTCACCAGATTTACAGATTTTTAAATTTTTTCCTTTGTTTTGAGTAAATTGCATTAAAAGTTGCTACTAACACATACATAAAATTAATCATATGCTATATGTGTGTTTATCAAATTTGCTAATGTGCTTGTTATCTTCATTCACAATAGTAATAAACCAAAAAAGTGTTGGTTTGTGAATTGGATAAGTTGAAAAATAAAGTTGCCTAGAAATTGCACTCGAATTTCGAGCGGTGGGATCCGCTAGTTTGAATTAATATGCTTATTATGTAGTCGTGCAAATAATGATATTCATCAGAGTTGTTCTTAGAAACCAAGATATTTCTTTAGAGTTTCGAAAAGTTCATTTTCCAATTTTCATCACAAAGGGTCTCACATGAAGTTTGGACCTCAAAAAATTGAGGCGGAAATCTTCTGTAAATGGTATTTTACACCAGCAAAAAAAAAGCGTTATTTACCCATGATTTACACCATTGAAAACCAAGACCATTGTAAATCAAAATTTTTTTAATTCATTTATTTATATCAACTAAAATACAGGCAAGGAACATAAAAAAGAAAAAAATAAAAATTAAAAAAAAACATTAGGAACTAGATTTTTGGAACTGTACCCGAACGGACAATTGTGGAATGAGTATGCTATTTTGTCAATGTTTGCAATTTTTTCAAGCATTCTTTTTCAACACAAAGCGCAACATCACATTGTTCACACAACCATCTGATTCTGTTATGACATTCCCAGCATCGTAAGGAATTGGTTTCAATACCAGAAGCCAATGACCAGTTGGAGTGTATACTTTCTGGGCATAATTTCGTAAGTAAGCAAACAGTATTGCGTTGAAACTTTAGCAACTCCGTTTGTGATCTGTTTGCAGTTTTAAACAACATCGATGCATTTACCATAGAAGAACATAAAATTGCGTTAAAAAGCCGCCTCCAACATTTCTTCCCTTAAACTCGAAGGTCGGCACTACACATTCCCGAATTATATACTAAGATCAACATCTGTTGGCTGACATTAATTTTAGTTTTTACAGTTGAACACCACAGGCTAACCATATGCATTGGTTCGATACTTTTGAAATTAGGCCCTATTGTTACCGCATTATTATCGTTCCCTTTCACAAATATTATTTTGCTGGTCTTGTCAAATCCTATCTTTTCCTTTTAGATTAGCGCTTTTGAATTAAGTGGATAGCTCTTTGTTCTTGAATTACCCACAGTCCTAATAGTTCGAAATCCAATTTCAGGAAATCCTCTTTCAGGAAATCATATGACGTAAATTCTTTTTCGAAAAACACAACATGATTTAAAGGGTTAGGAACATCGTTTAAAAGTGGAATTTTCGATCTGGATCCAAGTGGTATTTTCGATCTATCTGCGCTTACACTTTTGCGATTATGTTTTCAAGCACTGTGTGCTTAATGCAAAACCAAAAACGTTGTCTAATATCTCTTGTTATAAAATTTATGTATATCTAGATATTACCTTTTTTCTGTACTCAAGCAGGTACAATGGCTGGGAGTGGGTTAAGCAAATCGATAAAGAATGCGTATTCCAAAAAAAATTTTCTTTCCAACAAGATATAGAAATTTAAAATCGCTTGAGCAACACATCGAAATGAATTCCGGAGACCCAAAAGCCATATATTTTCTTAATTCTTATAACAAGGGACGTTGATTTAGCGATGACCGTCTGTCAATCTATCCGTCTGTCTGTGGAAATCACGATCACACCCTCAATAACTAAGCTACACTCTTTGTTTTTATATAAAATTATTCACTAACATCCTGAAGGAGTAGTTGATTAAAATCGTCGAAATCGGTCCAAAGGGTCGCGAGGTATGAATGAAGACGTGAAAAAAACTCTGGAAACAATAAAAATGTTCAATTTGTTTGTTGTTTTTCTTATGGTTACAATGCTTGAGCCGCATTAGTTTAGGCAAGTATTGCCACATATATTTTTTACGGTTATGCCGACATAATAATGAAAATCGCCATAATATAAAATAAAATATAATTCCAAAAATATATATATTTTTAAAAATAAGCGCCTTTCCTTAAATAGTGTTTATACCCTATACCACTATGTGGTTTGGGTATAATGACTTTGTGCTGCTGTTTGTAACTACAAAAATATTTGACCTAGACCCATCTTTTATTATACCGATCGAATCAGAATCACTATCTGATTCGATTTAACGATGTCCGTCCGTCCGTCCGTCTGTGTCAATGTAAAGCTTTTAATCAAACTGCAGGTCACAAATATGAATATATTTTGATAAAATTTGGTATATAAGCTTTAAGCGGTCATAGGGTGAACGCTGTTGAAATTGTTGAGGATCGGTCCATGTTCAGACCTAGCCCCCATACAAATGTCCCCTATGAAATCAACATAAATTGCCATAAGATCCAAATTATCATACAAATCTTAGTCAAATTGGGTTTGTATGTATAACTTACATCCATTAATCAGTATTCCAAAAATTATCCCTATGGGACAACTCTTAGTCATAGGCCCCATATAGAGCTGCTTCCCGATCTTCACTTAAATCTATAAAAAAACAAAAATATTGCACGGATTCTTTTCAAATTTTGTTTGTATATATTTTTACAAAATACAACAGACTTTGCCAAACATGGTCAGGATCGGTCCATTTTTGGGTCTAGTCCCCATATAGATATAGCCTCCGATATGAACTTTTTCATATGTGCAGCCAAAAAAATTAATAAAAATCCCACTCAAATTTGGTTTATGCTATATCCAGTTAGTTGGGCCTGAGAGATAGGGTCTCTAAACGCATGGTATCGGGTATCGTATAGTCGGTCTAGACCGACTATAATTTTCTTACTTGTTTCTTTTTTTTTTTGAAGAAGTATCTCTCCTTAAGAAGTAAATTTTCTAATAAACATTGCCTTTACAAAATACCTTTTTTTTGGAACAAATTAATTTATTTAAAAATCTAATTTTTATTTCACGTAACTTTTTTTCAGGAAAGGTATTTTCTTTAAAGGTATCCTTCTGAAAAGAAGTACACTTTAAAAAAAAAAAGTAGTCTTTTAAAAAACAAGAGGTGAAAAAGAGCCCCTTTTTAAAAAAATTGGCCTGTTTTAAAATTTACCCTTTTTTTAAAATGTAAACTTTTTTAAATGTCCCTTTTTTTAACAAGTACTTTTTCTTTAAAAAATTGCCTTATCTCGCTACGAAAACTCGCAACTCTGACTTAAAAATTTTTCGTTATTGCACGTTCATTAAAAATTCAAATAATTTGTAAAAAATTTGCGAAAAGAAATTTTTCAAAATTGGCGACGCACAGTGGACCAGTTGACGAGAAGGCGGTCAAAAATCTATAACTTTTGATTGGATTGGAATTTGGATATGCGGTTTTTTTTTTTTGGTCGGTGAGACTTTAGCCTTCAAGTTTTTAAAACGTAATTCTCGACTAAAAATAAAAACGTTACGGAGGGTTTAAAATTCATTTTCATTTGTAGTTGAATTTTAGTACAAAAGTGAAGTGTTAAAAGGTAAAAAAAGGTTTTTATTAATATAATGTCTTTTTAACAATTTTTTAAGTTAATTTTTTCAGAAAATGCCAAACTTTGGCCCTAGTAAACTTTTTAGCCCTAATGTGCACAAGGCCAAAGGTTGTTTTTTTTTTTTTTTTTTGAAAGATCCCGAGTTAAATTATAATTTATTAAGCAGCGAACGTAAAAGTTAGCTTATATTGGTTCAAGATAGAGAAGTTTCAATGAAAAACTCGTATGTTTTTGCTTTAGTTAAATTTTTTTTATTGTCTTTTTAAATATTTCTATATCAATTTTTATGGTAAATTTATGAAATAACAATTTTTATTGTAAATTTACAAAATATATAAATTTTAAAATCAAGAAAATTTTCTAACTATATAAAAAAAAGTGTAACTTATTGTTAGTGTAATGAAAAAGTACTTTAAATCAACAAATTTTAGTAAAAATATCTTCTAAATAGCCTTGATTTTCAGTAGTTTTCCATTTTTGACGAATGTTGGACATAGAGTATATGGATCTGAAGTGCACAACAAATTAGTGATAAGGTCTTCATTAGTACAACATCTGGACATTTTCCTTGTGTTGTGCTCGCGAAAGAATCTGTAGTCTTTGTTCCTTTTTTCTTGCGCTTCTTCAGATACATCTCCTATTGGTAGCATATTGTTTGGATTATTTGTTCCCCATGGTAAAAAATTTTATGAACTGAGAATGGCATATATCTCCAAGAGTATTTTTCATTATAAAGTATAGCTGTTTTATTGGCGTACTCTCCAAGTTTTTTTGCATTTATCTTTCTGCTGTATGCTAGAACTTGTAATATGATTTTGAATCGTCTTATTAATTCATGATCTACACCTGTGATAGATGCTGCAGTTTTCGGATCGGAAAAAATCTCCTTCCAGTATTTCAATCATTCGTGTTTCCTTCCCCTTGCTTTGGTTGGTCGATTACGAGGCCTAGCTGTAGATATTTTTGTTAAATATAATTTTTTTTTGCTTTCTTTTTTCTTCATTTTCTTTGTTTTTTCTCACTGTTTCGCCTAACGGACCAAATTCCAAATCATAACCCAATTTAAGAATATGCTCCATGAAACGTATTCTAGCATGTAAAATAAAATTTTTTTTCTTTTATTACCACTTTTAGAAGCATAAAAAACCCACACCCTAAACCCTTTTAAAAGGTGAAGCATACCTGCTCATATCGTAAAGGGCTATGTCGCAATAGTTTTTTTTTTACCATTTACCTGTTATTTAAATTGTTTCCCATTTTGTCAGGTATTTAAACTATATAACTCTAATTCAGACTATTAATGTTTTTGAAAGATACCTATGTAAATGTACGTGTAACAATTAAGCGCATTATATCTCAACCCTTTTTCATAAGTATATAACAACTACTGACAACTCTACCGACACGCAAAAAAATACACCGCGGTGCACCGGTACGACCAACTTTTGTATTCATAACACTCAGACGGACGGACGGACATCGTTTAATCGACCCAGGAAGTGTTTTTGAGTAGATCCGTATAATAAAAGATGGATAAAGGTCCAATATTTTTGGCAGTTGCAAACATCACCTCAAACTTAATATATCCTCCTAACCACGTAGTGGACAACTTCTGTATTCATAAATTTTGCAGAAAATATCTAACCTTGGGTCAAAAAAATTGTTCTGGTGCACACGGGCGGAAACTGGTGAGTATATAATAGGGTATAATGGTATAGGGGAGGGTTCGGGCTATAGAAGAGTGCAAGATTTTTTCTGACTGCTTTTGACTGGCAGGAGCTATGCTCTATTAAGTAGGAGATTTTCGGAAAATTTTGACCTTTTATAAAAAAAATTTTTTTTTTAATTTCGGAATGACTCAGTGATTTTACATTTTTATCATTAATAGTACGGAAGCCACAAAATTATACAAAATTTATCTCACTTCAAAATCTTTTAAACCAAAAAAGTTACAGTCATTCAAAAATAAAAATTTACAAAGAAATTTTTAATTTTAGCAAAATACTGAGAAAGTCCATTTTCGAAGACTCTGTTCGCTGTGATATGGTTGAGATAGAGCTGCAATTTTTTGGCTCCCGAGGTTTACTAGCATTTAATTTCAAATGAGTAACATAACTTTAAAATCGGTAACAAAAAAAATGATTCTTGGCCGCCTTCTCAAAATATGGTCCACTGTGCGACGTATTATTTTATAAGAAAAGTTTATTCAAGTACTTAAATTAAGTAATTTAAAAGTGTTTCAATATATAAATTATTTTTTAGTTTTATTTATCAGTGCGGGCAAGACTCTACAGTGTGTTCATAAATGATAGCACATTTGGTAAACTGAGATTCAATCTATACTAATATAATAAAGAGGTAATGTGTGTTTGTTTGTTTGTTTGTTTGTTTGTTTGTTTGTAGGAGGTAATCTCCGTAACTACCCATCTGATCTTCCTGAAATTTTCAAAGAGTCTTACTGCGGATATGGGAAGTGCTATAGGCTATAATTTTTCAAATATTTTTGGTGGGCGTGGCACCTCCCACACAAAGTAAATTTTTAATATCATATACATATATTGAGTACTATGATAGGGAGAGCTTTGCAAATTTGTGTGAGGTCACCTATTGTAAATATTAGTAGCTACGCCGGAAATGGGCGGGATCGGATATGTGGGCGTGGTACCTCCCATACAAGTAATAGTTCAATATTATATATCTCGAGTACTGTGATAGAGAGCTTTCCAAATTTGTCTGATGTCACCTGTTATTAATGTAAGTAGTCGGACAAAAAATGGGCAGTATCGGACCAATAGGCGTGGCACCTGCCATACAAATTAAATATAAAATGCCATATATCTGGAGTACTGTAATAGTGAGAGTCTTGAGACTTTGTGTGAGCCCATAAGTTATTCATTTGATTAGTTAGACAAAAAATGGGCGCGATCGGATCAGTGGGCGTGGCACCGCCCATACAATGTAAATATATGATATCATATAATTGGTGTGCTAAAAAAGGAAGCTTTGACAATTTTCACGAGCCTATCAGATCTTAATATGTGTAGTCGAACAAAAAATTGGCGGGTTCACAACAATGGGCGTGGCACTCCCCATGCAAAGTAACTATTTAATGTCATATATCTGGAGTACTGTAAAAGAGAGAGCTTTGTGGCTTTGCGTGAGCCCATATGTTCTTTGTCTGATTAGTCGAACAAAAAAATGGGCGTGATCCGAGCAGTGGGCGTAGCACCGCCCATGCAAAGTTGATATCTAATATCATATGACTGGTGTACTATAAAAGGGAAAGACTCGATATTTTGCATGACTCCATCAGATATTAATGTGAATAGTCCAACAAAAATTGGGCGGGATGGGATTAGTGGGCGTGGCACCTCCTATGTAAAAAATATGAAGCACTACGAAAGCGACATTCTTTTGACAAGTTCATTAGTTATCAATGTGATTTGTTGTGGAAGATATATCGCCAAAATCAAAAATCACCAAACCCAAAAATCGCAAAAAATAAAAATTGCCCAAAAAAAATATACAAAATAAAAAATGGGCAAAATCAAAAATCGCTCAAAAGAAAAATTGCCAAATGATATTCTAAGTTCAAGGCCAATAGTTAAGTGTTGCCAGATCTAATATGAATAATCCATCTTCTTCTCATGGGCAGCTACATGTACCTTGCTCCAGGGCAGGAACGCCCAAAAATCTGATAAATTGTTGTACCGAATGAAAAAACAAAAAACATTGTATATCAGCATCAGCAAGCATTGAAATAAAAAAATCTACACTTATAATCTATACTAACATAATAAAGAGGTAATATTTGTTCCTTTGTTTGTTTGTAGGATGTAATCTCCGTAACTACTCATCTGATTTTCCTGAAATTTTCACATAGTCTTACTGCAGAGTGCTACAGGCTTTAATTTTTAAATATTTTTAGTGGGCGTGGCACCTCCCATACAAAGTAAATTTTTAATATCATATATATTAAGTACTATGATAGAGAAAGCTTTGCAAATTTGTCTCAGGTCATCTATTATTAACGTGAGTAGTAAGACAAAAAAATGGGCGGGATTAGATAAATGCGCGTGGTACCCCCACACAAACTTTATATTAAATGTGATATATCTGAATTGCTGTATTAGTTAGAGCCTTGGGACTTTGCGTGAGCCCCTTCATAACGATTCGGAAGGGGGGGGGGGGAGCGGGAGGGTGTAGCGAAGCACACCGGGTTCCATCTAGTGTTATATAAAATTTTAACTATCCATGCTATAATTATCATCTCTTTGTGGAGATAAAATCTCTTACATCCCAATAGTTACCATATTAAAGTGGTCCAATAGTATAGCACAAATGCACCAAAGTCTTTGTTTGACAAAAAGTGCCGTTTTAATACAACATATTCTATTTAATTTTATTAAAAACATTATTAATAAGGAAAATGCCACGAGGAAAAGTGTTAAGTGAATTTGAAAAAGGTCAATTTTTAATTTTGTTCAAAAATGTTGCATCAAAAAAGAAATTGCAAGTGAAATCGGCAGAACTCGAAAGGTTGTTTATAATTATTTAAAAAATATTCAAAATTATGGCAAAAATAAAAGCAGAGGTAGAAAAAATAAGTTGAATGAACGCGAGCGTCGAATTATTTTGAACACAGCAAGCAACCATTTGGAATGATCTTAAATCTTCCAAACATATTCGAAGACAACTAATGAAGAAAATTCCTCGTCTCTTGAAACGTCTTATTAATGGACGTTTGGAGTTTTGCAAAAATAATATGGGTACAAATTGGTCAAATGTTAGTTGTTTAATGTTTTGTTGGAAAATAATAAATTAATTTGATTTCTTTTTAATATGGATGGTCCTGATGGGAGTTTTAGTTACTGGCGTGACTTACGAAAAGAACCCCAATGTTTCTTTCGAAGAAACTTGGTTCTGTTATGATTTGGGGTGCGTTTACTGAATATTGATGTCTGGAATTGCAAATCGTGCCCACCAAAATTAACAGCGAAAAATATTGTGAATTGCTTCAATACAGTTTGTTGCCATTTCTACAGGCCAATACAGGAAAAAAATATATTTTTTATGCAGCAAATGTCACCAAATTCACAAAAGAATGGTTAAGCTCGAACAATGTCGATGTTTTGGAATGGCCTGCAAGCAGCTCTCCTGATATGAGCCCCACAGAAAACATATGGGGAATTCTCGTTAGGCGGATTTATGATAATAATCGTCAATACATGAATGTAAATGAACTAAGAATTTCAATTTTCAATGAATTGGAAGCACTTAATCAAGGTCTTTTGAATAAATTAATAAATTCTTTGAAAAATTAAATATTTGATTTCATTAAAGCAAAATGTGGTGTTAAAAATTATTAATATGATGTTATTTTTATTATTTTCGTTATTTTTGTTAAATAAATAAAGGAATTAATTAATTATTTTTGACTTTGCGTGACTATTTTGATATTAATCTCTTTTCACAACATGTCTATAGACAAAGTTTCAGATCGATCGGATGAGGGGAAACGGGGTTTAAATCACCCCGTGACTATGCGTGGCTGTGTGTGACTATCTTAAAATTAATATTTTGTCACAACAAGTCTATGGAGAATGTTTCAGAATTATCGTATGAAGGGAAATGAGGTTTTAATCTCTCCGTGACTGTGCGTGACTATGCGTGACTATGTCTAAGTTAATCTTTTTTTCATAGCAAATGTATGGACCAAGTTTCAGATCCATTGGATGAGGGGAAATAACATTTGAATCACTCCGTGACTGTGCGTGACTATGCGTGACTGCGCGAGATTACCCCAAAATTAATCTTTAGTCACAACAAAACTATGGGCCAATTTTGAGATCAATTAGATAAGGGGGAATGGGGTTGACCCACGACAGACAGACAGACAGAGAGTACGAGTTAAAAGAAAGAGTGTAAAAAGAATTATATTGAAAACGGAAAGTCAACGTGGAGCTTTAGTTTAATAATAAAAATTTGCAAAAAAAAAAGTATATACACGCGAAAAAAAATTTAGACGAGCAGGAGCAGTTCAAGTGTCGTCGCTTAAATTAAGTAGAAAGGAGCGGGTATTAAAGGAGGTAGAAAATTTTCAAAGTTTTTAAAATTTGATCAATTTGATGCAATTCCAAAGTATCCTCAGATTATCCAGGGTGCCAGGGTGTGATCACCACGGCATTGTCACCGAAACGTTTGTTTGCAGAAATATTTTCTTCTGCACTCAGAATCATCAGATTCGATTTGAGAGCATCAATGAAGCTATGTGTTTTTAAAAGTTTTGTTTTTTTTTTATTTGAAGTTTTGTAATTTTAAGTTTCCGGTCTATAGTACTTTGTTTATTATTAAAGGAATTAATTACAAGTAAGAAAATTATAGTCGGTCTAGACCGACTATACGATACCCTATACCATGCGTGTAGGGACCCTATCTCTTAGGCCCAACTAACTGGATATAGAAAATAAGCATAAACCAAATTTGAGTGGGATTTTTATTAATTTTTTTTGCTGCAGATATGAAAAAGTTCATATCGGATGCTATGTCTATATGGGGACTAGGCCCAAAAATAGATCGATCCTGACCATGTTTGGTAAAGTCTCTTGTATTTTGCAAAAATATATACATACAAACAAAATTTGAGAAGAATCAGTGCAATATTTTTGTATTTTAATAGATTTAAGTGAAGATCGGGAAACAGCTCTATATGGGGCCAAAGCGATCATTTCCGGACTACTCATTAGTGGATGTAATGAACGCATACAAACCCAATTTGAGTAAGATCTATATGACAATTTGGATCCTATGGCAATTTATGTCGATTTCGTAGGGGTAATTTGTATGGGGGCTAGGTCTGACCATGGACCGATTCTCACCAATTTGAACAGCGTTCATCCCATGGCCGATAAAAGCTTATATACCAAATTTCATCAAAATATATTCATATTTGCGACCTGCAGTTTCATTACAAAGTTTACATGGACACACAGACGGACGGACGGTCGGACATTGTTAAATCAACTCAAAAAGTGATTCTGCTTCGATCAGTATAATTAAAGATGGGTCTAGGTCAAATATTTTTGGTTGTTACAAACAGCAGCACAAAGTCATTATACCCAAACCACATAGTGGTATAGGGTATAAAAATAAAGAAAATATTTCCTAAAGCAAGTGTTATATTGATTCACAACGTTTTTATAAGTATGTCTATATATATTTATTAGCATCGGAGTCAGATTTGGAATAGGAGTCGGAATCGGAGTCAGAGTCGGAGGCGGACCTTAAAAATTTCAGCGGATGGAATCGGAGTTGGAACTTTTTTTGAATACTCCGCAGCCCTGTTTTTAAGAAAATTTACTTTTTAAGAAATTATTCTTTGTAAGAATAATTCAATGAAATTTACCATTTTAAGAAAATGCGTTTTATTTAAGAAAAGGTTCTTTTTAAGGAAAAGGTACTTTTACAAGAGTAGGTAGTTTTTAAGAAAAAATATTTTTTTATAAAAAGCCTTTACAAGAATATATACTTTTTTAAAGAAAGATAGCTTTTAAGAAATTGTAATTTTATCAGAAAGTCCCTTTTTTAAGAAAAGGTACTTTTTAAGAAAAACTAGTTTCTTAAGCAAAGAAAATGTATATTTTAAAAAAGGGTACTTTTAAGAAAATATAGATTTTAAGAAATGGTCCCTCTTAAGTAAATGTAGTTTTTAAGAAAATTTACTTTTTAGGAAAATATACTTTTTAAAACAAGGTAATTTTTATGAGAAGATACTATTTGGAAAAAGTGTCTTTTAAGAAAATACACTTTTAAAGAAGACTTACA
The DNA here is from genome assembly GCA_963682025.1 of Cordilura impudica. Classification (NCBI taxonomy): domain Eukaryota; kingdom Metazoa; phylum Arthropoda; class Insecta; order Diptera; family Scathophagidae; genus Cordilura; species Cordilura impudica. The sequence goes on from OY821518.1 coordinate 265,132,153, forward strand.
ATTTAAGAAAAGGTACTTTTGAACAATATGTAGTTTTTAAAAATATACTTTTTAATAAACGACCATTTAAAGAATTTTTACTTTTTAAGAATATTTTTACTTTTTGTATGAAATGGTACTTTTTTTTTAAAACATTTACCTTTTTGAGACAGTTACTTTTATAAGAAAATGTACATTTTTAAAAAAGTTACTCATTTAAGAAGTACTTTTTTAAGAACATGTTCTCTTTAAGAAAATTTACTTATTTAAAAAAATTTAGTTTTTAAGCAGAATTTAATTTTTTCAGGAAGGGCAATTTTTAAGGAAAAATAATCGTTTTAAGAAAAGGGATTTTTTTAAGAAACGATAAATTTTAAGAAATCAGTAAACGATTAGAGTATTTAACATGCTACAACTACAAAGACCAAAAACAACGACCACAAAAACGTGCACAAAATAAATATTACAACAAGCATATAGAAAATAAATATATATATTTTTTCATTTTTATCCATAGCCCCTGACATAATTAACCGATTTCGATGGTTTTCAGTAACGATAAGCGCATGTAAATGCTAAACACTTTTGCCGCAAATAGGCAACCGGGATGATTTAGTGGAGTATTATCGTGATTTCCAAAAACGGACATCCGAAAGGCTGGTCCTTGCTATATAATTCCCCGTTCATTAGTATGAAATATAAATTTATTATATGAAGTCCATATTTTTTTTGTATTATTATAAGAGGAACCACAAATTAATATTTTAATTTTTGATAAAGGCAAACATCCATTTTGCTTTGTCTTCCGCCGCATTCTCCATCACTCACTATTTGCTATTTACAAACATAAAGAAATCATTAACCATTGGACAAAGTCCATTGGGCTGAAGGGGAATATGAAGAGATAGTTTATTTGGAAATTTTTTTGGATTCAAAAGGCAACTATCTCGTTGAAAGGATCTTATATATAAGTATGTAACTTTTGTTTTTAATTAAGATAAATATCAGGTCATATATTCCGCTTCGGAAAGGGAGGATACGGCTGCGAAGTACTTATCGATCACAAGTTAGCTGACGATTATAATATTAATAGACTACTTCCTTAACATTCATGTATTAACTTAGCTTCCAAATTCGAAACAATATTTACGCATATTCAATTTATATTGATTTTAATACTCCAATAATCAGCCAAAATAAAGCTTTGCGAACAATAATTTAAAAAAGCTATTAAAAATCAACTTTGTCAACATTATACATATATCGGATATTAAATTATTAAAAATGTTTGATTAACATTTAACATGAAATCGGTATCACTGCTGTTCTTATGCAATGGTCCGTATTTAATTTATTGCCCACAATAATTATTCTGACAACATCAAACGAATAAAGAACACCGCCATACATATGAGCATATCTGAATGATTTTTTTTTTTTGAAAATATGTATTTAATTAGACCGAATTGTACATACCCTACGAGTTTAGTAAAAACTGTGAAAAAATCCCAAGTATAAATGTTGGTAAAAGCAAAGAAAAGTGGGACATAAAGACGATACCAAAAGAAAAAAAGACATCCATATATTGAAATCTATGTAGGTCTTCTGCTAATCACGTCCTTAACATGTTCACTGCCCACTCGTTTTTATTGTGTGTACGCTTTCTGCCAAAACACTAATGATATACATAGTATAATTGTTTTTTTTAATTGATTATTCAGATTGTTTTCAAAATTTCAGGCAAAGTTATGGATAAAATATCTATGAAATTTTTTTTTTTGCGGAATTCTCCGTTGCCCTGCCTAGAAGCTAACTACGAGAATACTCGTATTTTATATGTATACCCTATACCACTATGTGGTTTGGTATTATGACTTGGTGTTGCTGCTTTTAACGACCAACAATATTTGACCTAGACCCATCTTTTATTATACCGATCGAATCGGAATCACTATCTGATTCGATTTAACGACGTCCGTCCGTCCGTCCGTCTGTGTGTCCATGTAAAGCTTGTAATCAAACTGCAGGTCACAAATATAAATATATTTTGATGAAATAAGCTTTTAGCGGCCATAGGATGAACGCTGTTGAAATTGGTGAGAATCGGTCCATGTTCAGAACTAGCCCCCATATTTATTACTTATTTTCTATATCCAGTTAGTTGGGCCTAAGAGATAGGGTCTCTAAACACATGGTACAGGGTACCGTACAGTCGGTCTAGACCGACTATAATTTTCTTGCTTGTTTTATTTTATTTTATTTATTTTCATTTTATTTTATTTTATGTTCTGTTATATTTTGATATGTCATATTATGTTATTTTATAATATGTTATGTTATGTTATAATATGTTATGGTATGTTATGTTATGTTATGCTATTTTATTTATATCGTTTTACTTTATTATATTTTATTTTATTTTATTTTAATTCATGTCATTTTATTTTATTTTATCTGATTTTATTTTAATTTATTTTATTTTATTCTGTTGTATTTTATTGTATTTTATTGCATTATATTTTATTTTATTTTATTCTGTTTTTTCATTTTATTTTGTATTATTTTATTTTACTTTATTTTATTTTATTTTGTTTTTTTTTTTTTTTTTATTTTATTTTATATTATTTTATTTTATTTTATTTTATTTTATTTTATTTTGCTTAATTGTATTTTGTATTAATTTAATTTAATATAATTTATTTTATTTTATTTTATTTTATTTTATTTTATTTTATTTTATTTTACTATATTTTTTCTTATTTTGTTTTATTTTATTGTATTTTATTTGATTTTATTTTACTTTACTTTATTTGATGTTATTTTATTTTATTTTATTTTATCTTATTTTATTTTATTTTACTTTACTTTACTTTATTTGATTTTATTTAATTTTATTTCATTTTGTTCGATATTATTTTATTTTATTTTTATATCTTATTTTATTTCATTTAATTTTATTTAATTTTATTTTATTTTACTTTATTTTATTTATTTATTTATTATTTTTTTTTTTATTTTTTTTATTATTTTTTTTATTTTATTTTATTTTCTATTATTTTATTTTATCTTATTTTATTTTAATTTGTTTTTTATTTTATTTAGTTTTATTTTATTTTATATTATTTTATTTTATTTTAAATTATTTTATTACATTTTTTATTTTATTTAATTTAATTTTATTTATTTTTCATTTTATTTATTTTAATTTATATAAGTTTATTTTATTTTATTTCATTGTATTTTATTTTATTTTATATAAGTTGATATATTTTATTTAATTTTATTTTATTTTAATTGATTTTATTTTATTTTATTTTATTTCATTTTGTTCGATATTTTTATACCCTATACCACTATGTGGTTTGGGTATAATGACTTTGTGCTGCTGTTTGTAACAACCAAAAATATTTGACCTAGACCCATCTTTAATTATACCGATCGAATCAGAATCACTTTCTGAGTTGATTTAACAATGTCCGTCAGTCCGTCCGTCCGTCCGTCCGTCTGTGTGTCCATGTAAAGCTTGTAATCAAACTGCAGGTCGCAAATATGAATATATTTTGATGAAATTTGGTATATAAGCTTTTATCGGCCATGGGATGAACGCTATTGAAATTGGTGAGAATCGGTCAATGTTCAGACCTAGCTCCCATACAAATTACCCATATGAAATCGACATAAATTGCCATAAGATCCAAATTGTCATATAGATCTTACTCTAATAGGGTTTGTATGCGTTCATTACATCCACTAATGAGTAGTCCAAAAATGATCCCTTTGACCCCATATAGAGCTGCTTCCCGATCTTTACTTAAATCTATTAAAAAACAAAAATATTGCACTGATTCTTCTCAAATTTTGTTTGTACATATTTTTGCAAAATACAAGAGACTTTACCAAACATGATCAGGATCGGCCCATTTTTGGACCTAGTCCCTTTATAGAAATAGCATCCGATATGAACTTTTTCATATCTGCAGCCAAAAAAATTAATAAAAATCCCACTCAAATTTGGTTTTTGCTTATTTTCAATGTCCAGTTAGTTGGGCCTAAGAGATAGGGTTTCTAAACGCATGGTATAGGGTATCGTATAGTCGGTCTAGACCGACTATAATTTTCTTGCTTGTTTTATTTTATTTTTATATCTTATTTTATTTCATTTAATTTTATTTTATTTTATTTTATTTTACTTTATTTTATTTATTTATTTATTATTTTTTATTTATTTATTTTTTATTATTTTTTTATTTTATTTCATTTTATTTTCTATTATTTTATTTTATCTTATTTTATCTTATTTTAATTTATTTTATTTTATTTTGTTTATTATTTTATTTAGTTTTATTTTAATTTATATAATTTTATTTTATTTTAGTTCATTGTATTTTATTTTATTTTATGTAATTTGATAAATTTTATTTAATTTTATTTTATTTTATTTTATTTTATATAATTTTATATATATTATTTTATTTCATTTTATTTAATTTTATTTTATTTATTTCATTTTATTTTATTGCATTTTTCTTATATAATTTCATTTTATTGCCTAGAAGCAAACTCCGAGTATACTCGTATTTTTATATTTATACCGTATACCACTATTGGGTTTGGGTATAATGACTTTGTGCTGCTGTTTGTAACTACCAAAAATATTTGACCTAGACCCATCTTTTATTATACCGATCGAATCAGAATCACTGTCTGATTCGATTTAACGGTGTCCGTCCGTCCATCCTTCTGTGTCTCCATGTAAAATTTGTAATCAAACTGCAGGTCGAATGTTTTTTGACGAAATTGGGTATATAAGCTTTTGTCAGATGAACGCTATTGAAATTGGTGAGAATCGGTCAATGTTCAGACCTAGCCCCCATACAAATTACTCCTATGAAATCGACATAAATTGCCATAAGATCCAAATTGTCATATAGATGTTACTCAAATTGGGTTTGTATACGTTCATTACATCCATTAATGAGTAGTCATAGGCCCCATATAGAGCTGTTTCCTATCTTCACTTAAATATATCAAAAAACAAAAATATTGATTGCACTGATTTTTCTCAAATTTTGTTTGTATATATTTTCGCAAAATACGAGAGACGTTACCAAACATGGTCAAGATCGGCCCATTTTTGGGCCTAGTCCCCTTATAGATATAGCATCCGATATGAACTTTTTCATATCTGCAGCCAAAAAAATTATTAAAAATCCCACTCAAATTTGGTTTATGCTTATTTTCTATATCCAGTTAGTTGGGCCTAAGAGATAGGGTCTCTAAACGTATGGTATAGGGTATCGAATAGCCGATCTAGACCGACTATAATTTTCTTGCTTGTTTTATTTTATTTTATTTTATTTCATGTTCTGTTATATTATGATATGTCATATCATTTTATGTTATGTTGTTCTATTTTATTTATATCGTTTCAGTTTAGTTTATTTTATTTTATTTTATTTTATTTTATTTTATTTTACTATATTTTATCTTATTTTGTTTTATTTTATTGTATTTTATTTGATTTTATTTTACTTTACTTTATATGATTTTATTTTATTTCATTTTGTTCGATATTATTTCATTTTATTTTTATATCTTATTTTATTTCATTTTATTTTATTTCATTTTTTTTATTTTATTTTATTTTATTTTATTTTACTTTATTTTATTTGTTTATTTATTATTTTATTTAATATTTTTTTTTTATTATTATTTTTTATTTTATTTTATTTCATTTTATTTTCTATTATTTTATTTTAATCTTTTTTTAATTTTATTTAATTTTATTTTACTTTATTTTATTTTTTTTTATTTAATTACATTTTTTATTTTATTTAATTTTATTTTATTTTATTTTTATTTTATTTATTTTAATTTATATAAGTTTATTTTATTTTATTTCATTGTTTTTTATTTTATTTTATATAATTTTATTTAATTTATTTATTTTATTTTATTTTATTTTATTATATTTTATTTTATATAATTTTATTTATTTTATTTTGGTTTATTTTTTTATTTTGTTTTATTTTATTTTATTTTATTTTATTTATTATTCCTTTTTTTATTTTATTTTTATATAATTCTATTTTATTTTATTTTATTTTATTTCATTTTATTTTATTTTATATAAATTTATTTATTTTATTTCATTTTATATTATTTTATTTCAATTTATTTTATTTTATTTTATTTTATTTCATTTTATTTGATATTATTTTATTTTATTTTATTTTTATTTATACATATTTTAATTTGGAACTCAATTCTGAGAATTGCAGCTGAAAGTAGCCCGAAAAATAAGAACTTCTGCATCATTAGTTTTGTCAAGTTGTCTGCCTTTATAATTTAATGGCCATAAGAACTTGTTTGCTTAAGTTGCATTTTTATCGCTCTTTGTATATTTTAACACGGTTTTAACTCGGCGACCGTAAGGAATATCTCTTTTGTGTCTGAAACAAAGTTGTAAGTACGGAATAGGAAAAAAAGCGGAACAAACCTATCCGAAAAAAGTGCCTTAAAAATCGCAAAAATGACTATTTCCCCCATTTTCACCTTTTTTTGCTAAATAACTGGATTACAAATCCACAAATATGCTGTTTTTTCTTTATTAAATTTACTTTTCATGATAATAAAAATTCCGATTCACATTACAGCTATTCTTACATAGAAAATATGAGATTTTTATTTGTTATCTATGCATGGAAACAAAATTTAGAACAGTTTAAATTATTGTCAATATCCATCCTCGTTGAAGTTGACGCTGGTGATTTAGACATAATATTCAAGGGCATGTTTTCTTCAGTGTGTCCTCCAATTTCAGTGTCACCTTCATCTTCGGTTCTTTTATGTTCAAATTGCATAATTTCGAAGTAATTCTAGGACAGAGCCGTGTACAGCGAGATGACACAGACGCGGGTGGACAAGTAGCTGTATTATTTTCAAAAAATCAATGCATCCATGACGTTAAAATTACATTTCATGCATTTCCACCTTGATACCTTTTTGGCAAAATTACCTCAGGAATCGGACGAACAAGGAGACAGGTTCCACCAGGTAACCATGCCAATTGAAAAGCGATTCGAGGGCAAAAAATTGGATGCATTGCTTGCGGAAGTTTGTTGGTGAAATTTTCAAATAATGCAAAGTTAGATTGACACACAGACGGACGGACGAACAGACGGACGGATAGACGGATGGACTTACGAATGGACATCACTAAATTGACTCAGAAATTGATTCTGAGTCGATCCATGTCATAAAAGATGGGTCTAGGTCAAATATTTTTGGTACTTACAAACATCAGCACAAAGTCATTTTACCCTGAACACATAGTGGTATAGGGTATAAATAACTAAGCTTAATTATTTGTTTGTATGAACAAATATTTCTATATAAGATATATAAAACGTCTGAGAACGCCAAAGTCTTTAGACGTTTTACTATACCGACCTAGTGCTTGCACCACCAGCATGGCTGTTGCACTTTGTAATAGAAACATATTGTTAGTTAATTCATTCTTGCATTATTTGGTCTCAATCATTAGTACATGAGCCTGCACGTACAATTCATGAAACATCATGTTTATAATCCTACAGAGACTCACATTTTACGTGTTCTTCGTGCACCAGTGAAGTGTATATAAACATTACAAACCTGTTGAATTTCTAAAGAAATTTTGCTCATGATCTCTTCTTGACATTAGGCCACCATTCAGTATGACTTAAATTATGCAGCATTTATCCACTTAGTCCCGATGTTTTATACATTAGTATCTTACATGAGAACAAGGCTGTCCGATTCTCTAACAAATGTTACTCCATAAAATACTGGCTTCTCCAACAAACTTATAATTTTATCTATCAGGGTGGATGGTCTGATTGCTAATACTTTCAAATTACCACCAAAATTTTACTGTCTTATGGAAAAATCAATTTTCAGTATGAGAACATGAACAGAAGTTTTGTGTGACTGGCCCTTATCTAGGAAGGATTTCCAATATCTACCTAAGTGTCTCTAGAAGGAAGGACAATAGATTTATTGATATAAAAGAAATAAGATGGTGGAGAAAAAAATTAAGAATATGAAAATTAATCATTGTGATGTTGCCCTAGACCATCAGGATTTCATAATATATTTCGCCAGATTTCTAGGTGGAAAATCTCATTTGTAGGCCCTGCTACCTAAGTCACCACTCATACAACTCCCACAAAGGTCTAATAGTATAGTCTCAAGTGAGCCAGCCCCTAAAGCATGGTGTTCGTCCCCTTAACAAAGATTGTTGTTCATCTAGGATCAATTAAGGGCCATATGTCCTTGAATATTCAACAAGAGGTCAGGTTCTTCCACCTTGTCCTCAGTGTAGTTCCTGATACCTCTGAGACGATATTCGATAATTCTGATTAAGTGATTCAAAGGATCTCTTTACTTTCTAAGAGCGCACTGGTCAACTAACTTGTCGTGCAACACACATTAATCAAACATTGTGTTGCCGGATATGGTTAAGAGGTCTGATACATTTAAAAACATTCTTCGATTTAATTATATTTTATTCTAAGGCTTTTAGAGCAGGAGGATTGCTCACGAAGTTATTAATGGTTGTTGGATCTATATCCCATTTACTTAATTATTCTATTTAGTGTCTCAGACAAAAACTACCGTGAATTCAAGAAACACAAAGGTAAGCTTAGAATTTTTCACCCAGTCTTCACCAGATGGTATACAAATAACTTTTTTATTTTCACAATCTTAATGGAATCTAGCGTCTTATATGGATTCCCCACTCTAGCTTACTATTGTATATTCTTAGTATGGTGATGTACAGTCGAATTATCAATTTCAATAAACAAAAACATATAATACAGATTTTGTGTTCCAAATGCTATGCCTATCAGTGTGTATTGTATAGCGGGCATGTCGGAAGAGAACATTGAATATGTAAATCAAAAGCATTAATAACACACGTTTAGATTTTTACGTCTTTCATATCTGTCGTATATGAATGTGACAAATACTTTGAGGCGGTATATGACTGTGGTCCAGGGGATCGACGGCAAAGAAGTGATGACAGTTTAAATTGAAAACGACAGACGACTTACACACCATACAAACACATACAAGCCACAAGAGCCATAAAATTTCACAATTTATTTTTTTTAATAACTTTTGGATTTTTGACATTCACAATATTGTGGACTACATGAATTTTTAAAAACATTGTATGAGATACATAAATAAAGGGAGGTACGAGGTACATATACACAAGCAAAATTTTGAGATCTCTTCCACTCTAAACACAGGCAGAAATACATTAATAACAAATGACAACTGAATAATTTTGAAAATTGCGTATGTCATATTTCATGCGTTAAATATCAACAATCAACAATTTTAATAGCAAACAACAAATGTCAAGAAAGAGACAGACATAAGAAGCAAATAAATAAAAACTTAAGATTTCAGAGATTTTAAGCATGTTGAAATGAAAACATTTGCCCAAAAGTAAACAGAACAGTACTGAAAACTTAAATGTATGAATCTATTGGTGTAGTCACCACATAGAATCAATGACTGTTAGTTAGAACGTTGATATTAGAAGCACTGATGTGCGAGATATTTATCTTGATTAACAGTGACAACAAAAGCAACAGCAGCAACAACCCAGCCAGCATTCTGCGAGTCTTTGTGCGATTTAAACAATCATAAAAGCGCGACTCTTCTGGAAGAGCCTTCTGCTTTTCTTATCAAGTTCTACTCATTTTCGATTCATATTTATAATCATTTGTGTGACTTTTTCGAGTCATTTTTCAGTCGTATTTCTAATCGTTTAATTATTTGTTCCTTCGGGACATTAGTTTTTCGGCTTCTTTTTTATGCAATATTTTTCATTGTTTGTCTTAATTTTTTTAAGTAAATTTAAATTTATTCACTTAACACTTTTAAATTTACTAATTTGTGAAAATTGTAATTTAAATAGTTAAACTTCACTGCACAATTGAACTAATATTAAAGAATAGAAATTCACTATTGGACTCTTTCTTAAAAATTTTTAGAAAATTGTTCCGTTGGAATTAAAAAGAACAGTATTTCATCATTCATCCAAACGGGCCAAATACGTTCGTACAAGAGTGATAAAATAACGATTACGCCATACGAATGTTTTTCCGCTATATGAAGTATCCGTCCCTCGCAAGGGTTACCAAGTCTGTTTCATGTGTGGAAGGTACGTGCGAAACCTGTAAAAACGTAAACATAAAGTGTACAGTGGGCATATGGAAGCAAAGCCAGAGTGAAGGTGGCCAAATTAAATGGTGAAAAATTTTTGCTTGCAAGCGATATTTGCAAAAACATTTTTTAGAAGCAAAGAACATTGAAGCAAATGAAGAAGTAAAAAATATTTTTTTAAATGTAGAATATACTTTAGAGTAAGGTGATTGAATGCCGAGTGGCTCAATGTATACGAAAGTAGACGAAATAGGAAATTCAATAAAATAACAACGTAGTAGAAAAATATTTTGTAACCTTATTTTAAAGTACGGAACAATGATCTCAAAAAATTTGTTCAAGTATTGTTAGAGCATTTTTATTTAGTGAATACAAAATAAATAAATCAACAAACCACATCTCTTGGTATGAAATTCGAAACAGTTACTAAGATATTATTTTTGATAACTTACGGCTGGAATGGAACTCATAGTTTTTATATTGTAAAAATAGTTATTATAAAATACATTTATGAGTGGTTACCCTGTAGCATATTCAGATTCTTATTTATGTCTGGATCGAGAAAAGTTATTATTCGACTTTAAACCAAATACCACTACGACGTGATGGTTTTTAATGCATTTCGACTTTCGCGCACGATAAACCTTGTTATTAATTAGGTCACAAAGAGCAATAGGACGATCAGCATTGTCAAGTCTTTATCCAAACGTTCCTTCCGATTTTAGCTTATTTTAGTCTAAGACGCATCATCATCAAATATATCTTAGACCAAAATGATATATGCATCTATTCTGAGACATGCAAATAAAACATATTTTGGTTGGATACTAGTATTAGAATATGTATGTATGTATGTGGTCACGATCAGACAATTTTTGAATCTTACACTGGGCAATGTTATTCGTTTGTAATATATCTATAATATTAATGGGAAAGGCGATTTTTTGTGACATCTCTTAAACTCTCATTTACCAACCGATTTTCGCAAAAAATATACCATTTGTAAGCAATTTATGTAAAGGTGTGCAGCGTCTTTACAGATGTGCACCATCCGGTACATTTCTAGCATTAATAATCATTTGAGGTTGATACTAACACATACATAAAATACATATTAAGCTTCAAATAAAAAACTATACAATGCTGTGTGTGTATTTATGAATTGGTTAAAATTGTTTAAGCCTAACGGCATGGCTCTTATAAAATTATATATTAACAAGCCCATTTATATGTATATCTTCATTGTGTTCAACAAATATTTATAATGAAAATTAAATTAATTTTATTTAAAAATTCACAAATTAATGCATTTTATTTAAATATTCATAAACTTTTTTTTATATAATTACGAAAATATTGAAATAATAAAATTAAATAAAAAAAAACTAAACTTTTCTAGAATTTGCACTCGAAATGCTGGGCTTTGATGGTATATTATTAATAACATTGACCAGTTCTGCCGAATATTTTAATTATGTTGTAAATATTTTTTAGTAGATTATTTCTATTTGGACTAAATAATTACATGAGCAGTCGATCACACAATGCGGCAATTTTACGTTCTCATATTGGACTTGAACAGGAACATATACACGTGCAACTAGAGATCGTGTATATCTCATCAAAAAATATTCATATTTCCCACGTGTAGTTTGATTAAAAGTTTACATGGGCATACCGACAGACGGACAGATAGATGAACAGACGGACGGACGGAACTACATCGCTAAATCCAATCAGAAAGTGATAATTTAACACTCTTACTTGTTTATGATTGACATAGACTTCAAAAAGATGCATTATGTAATAAATATAATTTTGTCTTTATTAACATATAACTAGCGCTTGTCGGTTCTTTAAATTTCATTTTAATTTAGCAGTGTTTAGCTCTTTTTGGTGAACAGTTTTGCGCTTGTTGCTTGGAAAAAGTTGGCATGCTGGAAAAAATTAGTACTAAGAAATAAATTGTTTATAATTGTTTTTATAAAGTTTTTTAATATTTTGGCACGAACTTAAATCGAAAGAGTATAGTCTGATTAAAGATCAGAAACTCTTGTTAAGATTGGTTACTTAAGGTTTAGACAGCATTCAAAATGAGCCCTTACATATTTATGTGAGTGTTACTCCAATGATTTATTTTTTTGAAGCACTAGAAATATTTTACATCCCACTGTGCTTTGTGATGGCTTATTAAAATATGTGCATGTGTAAGCAAAAAAAAAAAGAAAAACGAAAAAAACATAATCTGAGAATTGACCAAAACTTTAGGGCGGCAAAGACAACAAACAACACACAACTATGATTGTGAGGCTGATGTTAATGATGGTGTTCTTGTTGTTGTTGTCGTTGCTGATGAAGATGAAAAATCTACAACACATTGAGTGAGGACGCAACAACGCATAAATTAAATTTAATGTGACATTTTTACAAAATGCTCATTTCTCACATTTCATTATTGTATGAATGAATACAAAAGTTGTGGCTGATGTTGTTTGTCCGAAGTTATATTCGGTTCATACATTCAAGTGTATATAAATGTATGTCTGTATGTAGGTATGAATGTACATTATTATGAATATATAAATATTCATGCATCACTGACAAAATGATATGAATGTCGAATATAAAAACCCATAAGAAATATTTTGCCTTAAATTAGCCTCAATTAAATGTTAATGCATTTTGACATTTTTCTCTGTTAGGATATACATTTCTCATATCGTACAGGCTGTTGTTATTGTTGCTATTTATACACTTTTGATGGTGTTGTTGCATTACGTTATACAGTATATACATATATTGACTTTGAATTTGCCAGTCCTGAATATGGATGATGTTGCTGATGATGATGATGATGCTGATGACAAGTTTACAACAGTTTCACATTTCTCATTATTTATATTGAACTCTGGTGCCGTCATATTGTGTTGTCATACAAGTTGTTAAGTTTGGCCATCTTTTTAAGAAACGTTGTCAGTTGTCAACACACGTTTCAGGTACACAAGATTTTATGATTTCATTATATTCATCTTATTTTGGCATATTATAAGTCTTCGATGACTTGGATTTAAAATAAGGTAATCAATTGCCTTTAATATCTGAAATTGATATTTAACAAGTAAGAGTGGATAATTCAGCTGTGTCAATTCGTTGGTACCCTCCAGCTGTGTCTGAAAATCAATATTATAACCAATGTTGGGTACAGTTCCCATTTTAATACTGTTACAGATAATTAACCTTTAAATTATAATACCATTTGAATTTAAAGTTAATTTTTTTTTGGTCAGCATTAATTATACCCTATACCACTACGTGGTCAGGGGGGTATAATGACTTTGTGCTGATGTTTATAACTGCCAAAAATATCTGACGTAGACCCATCTTTTATTATATCGATCGACTCAGAATCACTTTCTGAGTCAATTTGGCGATGCCGTCCGAATGTCCTTCTGTGCGTGTGTTTCTTTGTGTACATGTAAACTTTGTAATCAAACTGGAGGTCGCAAATAATTTGATGAAATTTAGTACGTAAGCTTCTAGAGGTCATAGGATGAATACTATTGATATTGGTGCAAATCGGTTCTTGTTCAGACCTTTATGAGATCGACTTAAATTGCCATACTATTCAAATTATTATATAGATCTCGGGCAAATTGTGTTTGTATATGTTTATTACATCCATTTATCAATAATCAAAATATAAACCCTATACGCAAATTCTTAGTCATAGCCCCCACACTTCACTTAATTCTCTCAAAAAACCAAAAATATTGCACAGATTTTCTTAAATTTTGTTTGTGTATGTTCAGGATCGCTCCATTTTTTATCGGTCTATACCGACTACAATTTTCTTACTTGTTTATTTTAGATTTATCATTTTAAAAATAATTTTAGTATTAATTTTTTTACATCTATTAAATATTTGAACGAAAAATCCAAATGATTGAATAACGCTATGCGACATAATAAAATTTTAGAATAAAATGGTCTGGTGTCTTATTGAAGATTATAGGTATAATTGCAAAAACGTATTTAATAATTGTTTTACATCGCTAAATTCTTAAGTTATTGTCAAAAAATCATTTTTGGGTTTTGAACAGGTTTCTTAACATTAAAGTTAAGCAGTTAATAGGTTTCTTATTCGTAAAAATGTTTGAACTGTACTCATACAATCTGAAAACCTTTCTCAAGAATTTGCTTAAAGATGATAGAAGAGTTAAGAATTTGTGCGAAATAATACAACCAGCTTTCATGGTTGATTTTCATGGATTAGGAAAGTACTGTATATAAAAATTGTTGTCAAATGTTTGAGTACATTTTTTTTAGCAGATCTTTCATATATTTGTTTATTATCCAGTCATTACCAGGGGATTTCCAATGTTATGCATACTGTCTTATATCACTATGTCAAGTATATATATATGTATATATACAGTTGTTGTCCGCTTATTTGATGCAAGCAATCCCAAAAATGTAAACAGCTATAATGAATAATGAAAAAAAAAACATTTTAAATGGCAACATTGGTGCTACAAAACATATGTGTCCCTGCTTAAGAAAACCTACCTTGCCTTTTTTTGGATTTGTATTTAAAGAACCTTAAATTTTCATATGAAACCACTCGCAAGTCTCAAAATGTCGGAAAGTAATGTAAAAATGCAATTATATAAATCAGTCAAAACCCAATTCATCAAATTCATCACACTCGTGAGACATTTTCACAATAATTAAAACAAACTCGGAGTTCTAGCACTAAATGATAAAACAAATATCGAAATCAATCAAAACGAACAAATCAAAACAAACATTCAGCAATGCTCACACTATGAAAATGCATCACAGAGGGGGAAACTTTAATTGTGCTTTACTCAAGGTTCAGAAAATATATAAATCAAACACACAATGTTCTGTTCTACAGCAGCCGACACATATTGTTATATGAAAAATATATATATATGTATATATATATGTGAAATATATATATATATATATATATATATATGTGATCCTGCATATGAAAACCTACCTAGTGTGTCAAAACAAGTAACCCAGAGTTCTGAAACACACACTGAATAAAAAAACTTGTAGATATACGAAAACAAGCATAGCTCAGACCAACAAACACATATTTTTATTTTCATATCAATTATGTGTGTTTCCAAATTTTGTACGGTGCCGAACACAATCATTATTGTGTTTCGTTTTAATATTTCGTTATCTACACGAACATTTTTCTATCACGTATTTTTTGTTTCGAACACACATAAACAACACAGATTCGAGTGTAGCTTTATTTTAAATTCGTTTTCTTGCACGTGTACTGGTAAGAAAACAGAACATGTTCTTCAACGCGCTCAACTAAAAAATTAAAACATTATCCACTCGCGATCGAAAAAAAACGAAATTAAGTCATAAACAACATATACTTCTCAGTTTTCTATTTTATTACTTTTTTATTTTTATTTTTTTTTTTTAATTTTTATTATTATCTTTTTATTTTTATTTTTTATAACTGCTAATGAATTATTTTAGTTTTTTTTTAATAAATTTGGTTAATCAATTGTTATCGTTATTATAGGGGTGTTTCAGATTGTTCCGGTCGCGAGTTGATAATATTTAAATTTTTAGATGTACGCGTTGAAGAACATGTTCTGTTTTTTTTAGCAGTACACGTGCAAGGAAACGAACTTAAAATAAAGCTACACTCGAATCTGTGTGGTCTATGTTTTCATATTCTAGATTGTTCTATAAAAAAATAAAATAAAAAAAATAATCGAACTACTTATATGATGAAGTGAATCCCTAACAGTAATGATACCGTTGTTTAAAAATATAATTCAATTATTTTTCAGTTTCGTTTGGGTTTGTCTTTTCTAATGCTTTTTACATAATTTTAGTATTTTCTTGGACTATCAAGGAGAGTCAGTCATTTAACATTTTAAAATTGGAAAAAGCTCAGCGCAAAATAGCAGAAATAGAAAATTCAGCTACATCTACAGTTCAACACATGTAGGAGAATTGATGGAAAACAAGTAAGAGTGTTAAATTCGGCTGTGCCGAATCTTTGACACCCTCCACCTCGGTTTAAGTATTGATAATAAATGTAAACAAAATATTTGAAAAAGTAAACAATTTGTTAAACTTAATACTAAATTATTTATTCCAAAAGTTGGTATATAGAGCTCTCTCACATTAGTAATTTGCGCTCCAGCGTTTTCGTCTTTTCTATTATTTCGGATAAAAGAAAACACGTTTCTGTGTTCGCTTTTTGCTCATCGCGGTTGCTGACATAATCTCTCGTTTAATTTAGTTTAACTTTGTGCAAATTAAATAGCTCGCCCTAACCTCCATTGTGAAGGTAATGGTTGTGAAGGGTGGCTATACGCATTAAATCGTGCTAATTGGAGATGGCTGTATAGTTTCTTTTAACTGGCCAAATAATTCTTCATTGCGGCCGTATAGGTCGGATCGAGTAACAAAATAATAACCAAAAAAAAGCTCTCTCCATTTTATTGTTAAAATATTGCCATATTTGGAAAATAATTTTTTTTTTTTACATACTAAAAGGGAGATTTCACTATTTACACAATACAATACAAAATATAACCCAGTGATGCCCACTTTTGATTTTGAATTAAAGTATGTTAATAAAATATATTTTCATTTATTGGCTCCAAATACTACTTCCTGGGAATAATTATTGAACTTCAATGTTTTGGGTTTTACCTTGTCTACCATGAAGTCAAATTTTGAAGTCCTCATGGTTCAAATTAGGGATGCCAACCAAACTCAAAAATCCAAATGTCCCAAAAAGGTTAAATAAAATAATTTGTTATCGTTAAAACTTAAAATTTTCATCCAAAAAAATTGTGAAAAATTATATATAAATAACATTCTCATCAAATTGCGCATTATTTATGTAACCATTTTTGTGTTAGCAATTGTTAAATCTGTGGTCACAAGCGGTAACCGCCTAAGTCGACTTAAGAACGATTTGAGTTATGCATGCTATCATGTTCTACTAAAAACGCTTTATATTTGCGCAAAATCCCCATTTCTCTAACACTGTTTATTAAAAAGATATAAATAAAAATAAACTCACTTAAGTCGTAATGAAGCCCCATTACATTTATATAAAAAGTTATTTTTCTCGAAAGCATGATTTTCGACTTAGGCGGTTAGTGCTTGTGACCAAAGAAATATCATTTGAGGTTTCCTAAACTTCATTAAATTTAAATCAACATTTTCCTATACTGAAATGCTATTAATGTCTCCTCAATCGCAACATTTTTGTTTTTAATTTCAGTTGATTTTTTATATGTAAACATATTTGGTGTTTTCTGAATTTCAATTTGTGTATAAAGAGTAAAATATATATTTTAAGAATTCAATTGATGCCTTCTAAATTTCAAGTTATTATTTCCGACGTTTTAATATGATTTTCTGAAATTCAATTGATATTTTCTAATTTATAATTGGAAACCACAATTCCAATTAAAAAAAAAAAAAAAAAAAAAATTGACATTTTCTTAAATTCGAATGGCAAATTTAAAAGAGCAATTTTGTATTCATGTCAATAGTAATGCTTTAGTAATTATAAACAATTTTTAAAAATTATATGTAATCGCAATCAGATATTTTGTAGATAAAGCAGAATAATAATTTTATATATCCATGTAGAAGTGTTTTGAAAGCAAAAAAAAACTCACTCACTATTTTGTAAACACAACAAAAATTTAATATGCCAAACTTATGGTCATATTTGTAAAAGAATAGTGGAAAAACGTATGAAATAAAAGACCAGCCCTGTGTATACTTTTAACATGGTTTTGTTTGATATCTAAATGAAAATGTTGACATTAATTTTAAAATAGATTTAACGATTGCAAACTAATGAGAACAAAAATTGCGGCGCCATCTACTGTGGCATAGCAACACTGAGCAAAATGAAGGGACACTCTGTTAATACAAAAGAAATGTATTTTCCCTAAAACCAAATATATATTTGAGAATTTTAAATAAATGCGATAATATACCGATTTATTTCTAACATGCGGTTATTATAAATGTACATGTATAGAATATATGTATATTATTTTGTTATTTAAAAAAATTTACAAAGGGTTAGTTTTTATAATATTATTACCACAACGAGCACAAAAACAACAAGCCCAGCTATGACAACAACACAACATTTAGCATAACAACAAGAACTATGTAGAAACATCATATTTTTAATTCTTTTTTTAATTTTTCAGAGATTTCCCTGGACCTGATCCACCGATTTTAATAATTTTTACAGCAGAAAACTTCCCATGATATTGGTGAAACATTCTCACTAAAAACGATCCCTCTAGCAGTCCCATTGAGGCCGTGATCGTGACAAGAACAACATAGAAAATCATATTTTCCAAGACTTTTTTTAGTTCTTCATTCAGATCTCGGGCCCAATTGAACCGATTTACACGATTTTAAATAACATACTTCTCAGGAAGTGAGAGAAATATTTTCTGTGCAAACGAGCACACTAGCTGCCCGATTGAAGTTGTCATCGTGATTTCCACAGACGGACAGACGGACATCGCTATATCAACTCCGATTGTTATAAGGATCACAAATATATATTTTATGGGGTCCAGAATTTTTTTTTTGTAATTATTACAAACGGAATGACAAACTTATATATACCCTCTGTACACTGGGGTGAAGGGTATAAAAATATGGGCAGAATTGCACCAAATAAAGTTTTTACCCAAAGCGACGAGCGATGGATTATAAGAAAAATTGCTCAAAACCCAATGTTATCGGCACAAAATTTGATGATGAAGTGCCCAATAGTATTGGCAAGAACTGTAGTGCTCCAAAAATTCGGCTTGCGTTACGCTCACATGTCTTTCATGGTCGAGTACAGCTGAAGAAGCAAATAAAATAAGATCTTCGCAAATACCCACTTATCAAAGAATATTGAAGTCTGAAGTCAGTAATTTATGTTGACGAGTAAAAATTTGACATATTTGAGTCAGATGAAAGGTCTTACGATGGCTGAAGCCTAAGACAGAGCTACAATTGAAGAACCTGTGTGTTGGAAATTTAGATTTCGTAGAAGGTAACATGAACAAAACAATGTATCTGAACATCCTTAGAGACAACTTAGTTCAAAATGCTGAAAAACTGGGTCTGAGCTCCAACTTCCGTTTTTATCAGGATAACGTTTTTACCTGAACACAAATCAAGTGTTGTTCAGAATTGGCTTATTGGCTACCCTCATTTGATGGAATCACCGGCACACTCTCTAGACTTAAACGTGATTGAGAATTTATGGGCATTATTGGAAAATACAATCAGAAACCACAACATTTCAAGCAAAGAAACCTTGAAAAGTGCATTGCTAGAGGAGTGAAATCAAATAACGCCAGAAACCACACAAAAACTTGTTAACTCCATGCCAAATCGTCTTAAGCTGTTATAGAGCAAAAGGTTACCACACAAAATATAAAATAATCTCTTTAACCAAAACTTATGTTAGTTGTTAGTTCATAACATGTTGCATCAAATAAGCTGATCAATTTGAAAATTAGTTTTTTAATGTTTTTTTTTGATTTTGTTATTATGTTATTATAAAATACAAAATAAACAAATTAGTGTTTTTGAAGTAAAAATGTTTCCTATTAAACTGTCTTTTAAGTGATTTTAAAACGTCATTTAGATTTATATTTCAACTATTTCTATATTTCGGTTTTACTTGCATCAAATAAGCTGACAATAACTGGTCTACAGGTTACTTAAAACATGTATTTCAAAGTTATCAATAAATTAAAAAAATTATTTGATATGTTCAATATGCTGACATGTGTTCTTATCAATATGTTTGTTTAAAAATACATTCGGTTTGAGGTCTGGAAATATTTTTCCAAATATTTTTGATATATAAGGGAAACAAGACACACTTCATCATCCTGATTTCGAAACAGAATTTTGGTTTATGTAATTTTAAGCAGAGTTCAGAAAAAAACACACACTGAATAAAAAACTCGTGTATATATGTTAACAAATATAGCTCAGACCAACAAACACAAATTTTTATTTGCATATCAATTATGTGTGTTTCTAAGCTTTGTACTATTTTTTGTTCCGAACACACATAAACCACACAGATTCGAGTACAGCTTTATTTTAAGTTCGTGTTCTGGTACGTGTACTGCGAAAAAAAACAGAACATGAACAAAAAACAAGTTCGAGTTCAGTTATATTTTAAGTTCTTGTTCTGGTACGTGTACTGCAAAAAACAGAACATGAACAAGAAACTGGTTCGAGTTCAGTTATATTTTAAGTTCATGTTCTGGCTCGTACTGCGAAAAAAAAGAACATGAACAATATACAGGTTCGAGTTCAGTTATATTTTAAGTTCGTGTTTGTGCATTGACACTAATTGGTTTGGAAATTTAGGGTGGGTGATTACGTTAATGGAAGCAAAACAACCTTACAACCAGCAAGTGTTTTTTATAATGCAAAATTGTGTTTGTTTCTAAAGTTATTTGTTACAAAAAAAAATTTTTCAAAAGATCTTAACAACCACAAGTGTGTCTTTTATGCCGCAAAATTGGGGTTTTCGTCTACGAAATGAAATGAAAATTACGAGAAAAAAGCAATTGTAAACAATTGCAACGAAAATCATAAAAAGATTGTCTCTCTATTAAAATCACGGTCATTCACAAACTAAAAAATTTACCTTGGTAAACTTAGGATAATAATGTTTGCCATTATTTCGAGCCGATATTATTTAATATGGTCGAAATCGGCCATAGTTTTGCCTACATATGACTGAAAATATGGAGAAACCTCTAAAAAAAAGGCTGTAAGTTCAGTGTGTTTGTTGTAACAATTTAAATATTTTGTTTACGGTGCAAAAAGTCCAGATATTAATGTAAACGGAAAACCTACAACTTGCAGTTCAATGTTTCAATATTCGAAATTAGTTGTCCTCCAAAGTTGCTTACCGAAGTCCTCATTGCTTTTAGAAGGATCTTGCAAAAGAAAGTGTGGCGGTGATCAGAATCCATAAACTACTTGATCACGCGCCTTATTTGCCAGATTTAGCTCTCTCGGACTATTTTCTCTTTCCAGACTTGAAAAAAAACAAGTAAGAAAATTATAGTCGGTCTAGACCGACTATACGATACCCTATACCATGCGTTTAGAAACCCTATCACTTAGGCCCAACTAACTGGACATTGAAAATAAGCAAAAACCGAATTTGAGTGGGATTTTTATTAATTTTTTTGGCTGCAGATATGAAAAAGTTCATATCGGATGCTATATCTATAAAGGGACTATGTCCAAAAATGGACCGATCCTGATCATGTGTGGTAAAGTCTCTTGTATTTTGCAAAAATATATACAAACAAAATTTGAGAAGAATCAGTGCAATATTTTTGTTTTTTAATAGATTTAAGTGAAGATCGGGAAGCAGCTTTATATGGGGTCAAAGGGATCATTTTTGGACTACACATTAGTGGATGTAATGAACGCATACAAACCCAATTTGAGTAAGATCTATATGACAATTTGGATCTTATGGCAATTTATGTCGATTTCATATGGGTAATTTGTATGGGGGCTAGGTCTGAACATGGACCGATTCTCACCAATTTCAATAGCTTTCATCCCATGGCCGATAAAAGCTTATATACTAAATTTCATCAAAATATATTCATAGTTGCGACCTGCAGTTTGATTACAAACTTTACATGGACACACAGACGGACGGACGGACGGACGGACGGACGGACGGACATTGTTAAATCAACTCAGAAAGTGTTTCTGATTCGATCGGTATAATTAAAGATGGGTCTAGGTCAAATATTTTTGGTAGTTACAAACAGCAGCACAAAGTCATTATACCCAAACCACATAGTGGTATAGGGGCTATTTCATAGCCTTGATACCCGGTTTATAGTAAGAACTGTCTAGCTCCTTAAAATTACCATCAATCGCAAACTCCTTCTCTTTATTGTTGACCACCCAGCCATTTTTATACCCTATACCACTATGTGGTTTGGGTATAATGACTTTGTGCTGCTGTTTGTAACAACCAAAAATATTTGACATACACCCATCTTTAATTATACCGATCGAATCAGAATCACTATCTGATTCGATTTAACGATGTCCGTCGGTCCGGCCGTCCGTCTGTGTGTCCATGTAAAGCTTGTAATCAAACTGCAGGTCGCAAATATGAATATATTTTGATGAAATTTGGTATTTAATCTTTTATCGGCCATGGGATGAACGCTATTGAAATTGGTGAGAATCGGTCCATGTTCAGACCTAGCCCTCATACAAATGACCCCTATGAAATCAACATATATTGCCATAAGCCAAATTATCATTCAAATCTTAGTCAAATTGGGTTTGTATGTATATATTACATCCATTAATCAATAGTCCGACAAGTAGTCTTAGTCATAGGCCCCATATAGAGCTGCTTCCCGATCTTCACTTAAATCTATCAAAAAACAAAAATATTGCACTTATTCCTCTCAAATTTTGTTTGCATATATTTTTGCAAAATACAAGAGACTTTACCAGACATGGTCAGGATCGGTCCATTTTTGGGCCTATTCCCCATATAGATAGAGCATCCGATATGAACTTTTTCATATCTGCAGCCGAAAAAATTAATAAAAATCCCACTCAAATTTGGCTTATGCTTATTTTCTATATCCAGTTAGTTGGGCCTGAGAGATAGGGTCTCTAAACGCATGGTATAGGGTATCATATAGTCGGTCTAGACAGACTATAATTTTCTTACTTGTTTTTGTATTAATCTCAGAAGGTACAGCACTAATAAACATGACAATCATTAGTTTTTAATTTTTAGACAATTTATGCATTTATACTTCCAATTTTCACTATTCCCTGATTTGCAAGAGTTGCCTTCAGGTATGTAAGGGTTTACATTCTACTTTTTGCAGTTCTTATATACTTTAACTGAAGCTTGAGCAGCATCACATATTCTATCTCCACTCCTGATAAAAAGGAAATTTCATACAGGAAACTTTCCGAAATATTGCACTCTTCTACAGGGTCAAGTGTTTGGAGTTTTCCCTATCTTATAGACACTGATCTTAACGCTTGAAGTAATAATTTTAAAATTTTATTTAATTAAGTTGTCTAAATATCTGTTTTATTGTTGAGATTTTTTATTTGTTTTTTTTTTTTTTTTTGTTTTGGCAATTAATTTGTTAATTTATATGTTTTGTGTTAATCTTAATGAACTCAAGATTAAGAAAATTTATTAATAATGTTTCTTGTTTTGTTAGAACATAAAGTTTACAGTTTAATGAAAAACAAATATTTTTGGTGTTTTTATTGTTATAGAGATAACAGAAATAATGTGTATAAAAGCAAAAAATCACCAATGAGCAATTAAAAAGCAAAAAAGAAAAGTATTTAAGCTATTTATAGTTGGGCTAGACAGATTATTCTAAATTTATGCTATGAGTTTCGGAAGACGGTCTTTGGACCTATTTTTGTTCTTGACGCTCCCAATTATAGTAATTGGGCAATGTTAATAGTAGCATTGTACTGTTAGTTAAGGTTTTTTCGAATAACTCTTGGTGAATACTTGCTACTTTTCAAGACCTCTCTTAGTGGTTCATGGGAGACGACAACACCACATTAATTTTTGAGTATACCTATTAGTTCCCATATAGAAACGATTATTTTTTCATTTACATTTGTTCGTAAAATAGGTTCCACTTTCTCCAAGTTCTTGATTTGGCACCCATTTGAAGGCTTTTCGAGTCTACCTTCGCTTTCTGCTAAATTTAAAATATTGTAAATCCTCTCTCTTGTTAAAGGAAGCAATGCCGATAATTTTAGCACTGTTTTCCCGTGATTATGGTAGTAGTAAACCAATTGAATCACATCAATTGAGGTTCGGTTGAAATTCAATAAAATGCAACTTTTTATGACGCAAATAATTTTTATTAACGTTTGACTAGAATATAAGAAGTTACTGTGTGCCAAGCTAATAGAATAAGGCCGATGACAGTAAATGCATTTAGAAGAATATTATATTTCAAAGTGCAATTGAAATACACTTTCTTGACGGAAAATTTTTGGGATCTCTTCTCTTTGTTGTTTCATTATTTCACACTTTTTTTTGTATGTCCCATCTTTGTTACTGTCTGTTAATATATACATTAGGGTGACCCTTAATATAAAAAGTATTCAAACTGTCGGTCTCACCCCCTAGAAATATGCGAATAGCAAAAAAACTGATAAATACATAATTTTGGGCCAATCAAAAAACGTTTAGTCGTGGCGCCAAGCGATTGAAAATTTCAAGTGTGTTTATATGGGGAAAATATGACTTTTTTAAAGATTTTACGAAAATTTCGTTCTATAATTTAATTTTTCCGACAAGCTTTTACATAATTCGGGATCAGTATTAAATTATCCTTTCAAAAGGCTATAAAACTTCAAAATCGTATGAAACCTCGCCAAGAAATAGCAAATGCCCCAGACCACTTTTGTGCCAAAAAAAACTAGGTCATGAAATTTGATGGCATTTTTTTCAACTTTGAGAAATTGATTAAAGCGATCATTCTTTTTCGGTATCTATACTTATAAGTACTCAGTTATGAAGTATTGTTTTATTACCGCGTTGTTAACTTATTGCGCATTGAGACCGAAAATTGGAAATTTTTTGATAAAATTTTTAAAACTCCTTTTTCAAGTTTGAAAAAATTTTCTTAAACAAAATTAAAAAAAAAGGATCTATCACTTCAACGTTTTATTAAATACATGTAGCAGATTAACTCTGTGAATTTTTAAGTAAATCCCTCTGCCAGAATTTTTTTGACAAGGATTTTAATTTCGCGGATTTCGAGAAAAATTGGATTTTTTTGAAATATTCTGTAAATGTATTCTTTCTAAATACTTTGTATCAAAAATTCATCATTTTTCTACTTTTATATGTTATATTTTATCTCAGTAGCCTAGGGTTTCGGAAAAAAATAATATGACTCCATTAACCCTTTTGGAATTGGGGTCACATAAGACCCCAACCTAATAAGAGACAATTTATGCAAAAAATTCAAATATTTTGTAAGTGCTGTCCAATTTTTAGATGCGACGCTTAAAATATAATAACCAAATGTGCAACTATCTGCCTATTGCTCGCGAATATAAATTAAAACAAGTTAGGTCATATGTGAAAAAATTAGACGCAAATATTTTGTTGTTGCAGCAAAGCCTATTCTGTTTTTTGAAATTCACTTTGATTTAATTTTTTAATTTATTCCATTAAGAGTAGTATTAATTTAATATTACCTTTTATATATGTATATTATTATATTTGAAATTTACTTTTATTTAATAAACTACGTATTTAAAACTGGGAAATAAAATGTTAGAAGTTTGAAAAGATGTAGGTGACATTGAAGATAATATAATGCGACCGATTATTAAAAATCAAAAATGTCAACCATTATAAGTAATGGCATCCTCACCGATTGACCTGAATTTTTTTTTTGCGTTTTTTATCAATATCCACCAAATTGGTGAGTGAGACCGCAAGAAATTCAACTATTACTTTATTATATAAAGTAATTTTATAACAAAATTGGTAAAAAGTTGTTTTAATATATATTCGCGAGCAATAAGCAGACAATTGCACCAGAGATATATCACAATGGATAATTTTGATCTCAGGAGCACTGAAGGGTTTAATAAAAAAAATTAACTGAATTATTTTTCTTAAAGTTTACATAGTGGTTTCATCGAGTGTAATAGAAAAACTCGTTTTCGGTAATTTTTATTTAAAAATATCTTAAAATCCAAATCTGGCCTTGGCAAATAATGGGTTAGCGTTCTCGGATTTATCCAAAATTTTTGGAATGAGACTTCTACACATTTGGTTAATATATTTTAAGCGTCGCATTTAAAAATTGGACAGCACTTACAAAATATTTGACTTTTTTGAATAAATTGTATTTTATTAGTTAGCTTGGGGTCATACGTGACCCCAATTCCAAAAGGGTTAATGGAGTCATATTATTTTTTTCCGAAACCCTAGGCTATTAGGATAAAACATAACATTTAAAAGTAGAAAGGTGATGAATTTTTAATATAAAATATTTAGAAAGAGTACATTTACAGAATATTTCAAAAAATCCAAGTTTTCTCGAAATCCGTAAAAATAAAATCCTTGTCAAAAAAATTCTGGTAGAGGGATTTACTTAAAAATTCACACAGTTAATCTGCAACATGTATTTAATAAAATCTTAAAGTGATAGATTCAGTTTTTTAAATTTTGTTTAAGAAAATTTTTTCAAACTTGAAAGAGGAGTTTTAAAAATTTTATCAAAAACATTTCCAATTTTCGGTCTCAATGCGCAATAGGTTAACATCGTGGTAATAAAACAATACTTCATATCTGTATACTTATAAGTATACAGACCAAAAAAGAATGATGGCTTTAATCAATTTCTCGAAGTTGAAAAAAATGTCATCAAATTTCATGAACTAGTTTTTTTTGGCACAAAAGTGGTCTGGGGCATTTGCTATTTCTTGGCGAAATTTCATTCGATTTTGAAGTTTTATAACCTGTTGAAAGGACAATTTAATACTGATCCCGAATTATGTAACAGCTTGTCGGTAAAATTAAAATATAGAACGATATTTTCGTAAAATCTGAAAAAAAAGTCATATTTTCCCCATATAAACACACTTGAAATTTTCAATCGCTTTGCGCCACGACTAAACGTTTTTTGATTGGCCCAAAACTTTGTATTTCTCAGTTTTTTTGCTATTCGCATATTTCTGGGGGGGGGGGGGGTGAGACCGACAGTTTGAACACTTTTTTCCCTCCATATAATAAATAAATTTGAAATTTATTTTTTCGTATTTCTAAGAAAATAATAAAATTAAAAATACGGAAGGCACGCCGTTAACGTTAAATGTAAGTTTAGCAAAAACAAAATGTTTCTCTTGTTTTTTCAAGACAAAAACAAACATGTATATTGTAGTATGCAATGTTTACTCATATGCAAACATATTTGTTTCAAAGTTGTTCTATATATTGGAAGAGGCTTAAATAGCATAACTTTTGCTGGAATTCTCATTTGGTTGTTTTCGGCAAACGTATATGTATTTTGTTTTTTTACCAAACAAACTATCTACTGCTTTTGGTTACTGATGAGGGTTGGTGACTCTTCCCGAAACAGCTGTATAACCTGTTATGCACAATATACATAGATCAATTTTTTGACACAAATGCCAATGTTTTTGCTTTATTTAAACTAAAAACCTTTGATCTTGAGCCTGAATAATTTCAAACTCAATCATAAACAAGTGAGAAAATTATAGCCGGTCTAGACCGACTATACGATACCCTATACCGTGGTTTAGAGATCCTATCTCTTCAGTCCAACTAATTGGATATAGAAAATAAGCATAAACCAATTTTGAGTGGCATTATTATTAATTTTTTTGCCTGAAAAAGTTCATATCGGTTGCTAAATTTATATGGACCGATCCTGACCATATTTGTTAAAGTCACTTATATTTTGAAAAAATGTATACAAACCAAATTTGAGAAAAATCCGTGCAATATTGTTTTTTTTATAGATTTAAATGAAAATCGGGATGCAGCTTTATACGGGGGCTGTGACAGGGAATTGCCCTATGGGATTTATTTTTGGACAAATGATAAAAAGATGTAATAAACACATATAAACCCAATTTGACCAAGATCTATATGAAAATTGGATCTTATGGCAATTTAAGTCGAATCCAAAGGGGTCAGTTGTATGAGAACTATGTCCTAATATGCACCGATTTTCACCAGTTTCAACAGCATTGATTCTGCGGTCGGTAGAAGTTCATATGCCAAATTTCATCAAAATATGTTTGTAATTGCAATCTGTTTGATTCAAAATTTACATAAACGCACAGACAGACGGACAGGCGGACGGACGGACGGTCGGATGGATAGACGGAAATCGCAAAATCAACTCAGAAAATGATTCTGAGTCAATCGATAAAATAAAAGATGGGCCTAGATCAAATATTTTTGGTAGTTACAAACATCATCACAAAGTCATTATGCCCTGAGAACATAGTGGTATAGGGTATAACAAGGAGAAATACATTGTTAACTCAAAAATCAGAACTACACTATTGGAGAGTTTTTTATGACGTTTCTTAGTAGACCCCCTAATTTTCTGAGGTTCAGTAAAAACCGGCCTGTGCCAAAATATTGGGGGTAGGACGTGGGCAAGTGGCTCCTCATCGAGCTCAAAGTACAGAGAAAAATAAAAAAATTTACAACAAATAAATACCATAACTGCTGGAGAGTAAAGTCCAGCACGGTAAAATGTAGGACCGACCCCCCCCCCTAATATTTCATCCCCGACATTTTTTTCGAAGATACTTACTCCGTATCTCCATTGCTTAAGGGGCCTCCCATACAATGTTTTAAATTTTATGAAATTGTAAAAAATTGGCCCCCACAGCTGCTAAGATACCTCTAGACGGGAAAAAGGAATGAGCGACTCGCATTAGATTTCCGCCCCTAACAACTGCTGACGAGAGTGGATACCTAGTGTTTACAAAGTCATGATTTTTTGCCATCTAGCATTTATTCCAATAAGACAAAAAGGCGATGAGAAAAAAAATTCTGGCCTTGGTCGCTGAATGGCTAGCTTTGCAAAAAAAAAAAAAAAATAGATTATCTTTTTGACATCGCAAATGCTAGTGCACTCCCAATGGTAACCTACCGGGAACACGCTGCATTTTTACAACTGCAAAGAGAGAAAGGGCGTCCAGAATGCATGGTCTGTATTGATGGAAACCTATAAAAAAAAAAAAAAAAACGGAAAGGACGAGTGAAACGAGACGAGCAAGAAAAAACAACGAAAAAAGCACAAAGGTTGAAAACAATGCCGTTAAGACTCTTTTGCTTCGTACACGGTATCGAATGAATTGGACGTTCTACAAGAAGTTGCCGCTAATGTAAGAGTTTCGCTTATGCGAGTACCAAAGGGAACAAGGGGCACCATCGAATGTATAACTCTGGATCTGTTTCGACAGATGTAAGATATCAGAAAAAGCAACAGTTCGTTTAATGATTGCTGCACCACAAAAATTAGCACACTAGGACCCATCAGTCATGGTCGATGGATGGCGGAAGCCGTTTACTGCCTAAAAATGTTTTTTGTTTTCAGAAAATATTTTGGTTTAAACACAAATTGACTTAAAGGGACTTCGTGATGTTAACATTTACATAGTAACACTTTACGAGAAAGCTTGGCTGAGTACCACTGGAGCAACCGAAGCTCCTAATAATGAGCTAATGATTGGTGGTTATGCTTCAATTGATAAGATTGTGTCTCAACGATTAATCAAGAGAATTTCTAGATATATTAGATTTGACATTTCTATACTAAAGCTGTTGCTCTTGCGATATTTAATTCGAACATCTCCTGTGATATTAGGAAGAAAATGGCGAATGCAATTCGTATTTTCGAAAAAGATAAAGAGGAATATGATGAATGCAATTCGTATTCTGATGATGAAATCGATGAAACTTCTGAAGAAAACAGCGATAAAAGAGCGACTTGAATGATATTGATAGAGAAGGGTTGATAGCGAGGAAGAGGGTGAAAATAATTTCGAGTACAGCGGTGATATCGGAATTGAAGATCGTGAGCGTCAAATTAAGGGTCCGCCAGCTAACGTTTTTTTTTTTTCAACTAGTGCTTATTTCGTGAATGGTAACACTTAGCTCATGCCTGATTTGACAGATAATTAGCTTTATCCTTCCGCTGAACGAATATGGATGTGTATACGCTTGAACAAAGCTGGGAAATATTGCGACATTACTTTGGTTGCAGAATGTGTGCGAAAATTGCGTACGGATTTTGGAAGAAGAGAAGCACCATCAGCTCCGTATGTTCGTTATCTTGTGAAAAGAGTGAAAGAAACTGGCATCCTCATCGATAAACCAAAGCGTGAAAAGCCAAAAACAGTGCGTACACCCGAGAATATTGCTGCTGTGGCAGAAAGTGTGCGTGAAGCGCCATCAACATCAATTCACCGTTGTTCTCAAAAATTGAACATTTCGGAGGCATCATTGAGACGAATTTTGCATAAAGACCTTGGTATGACGCCATAGAAAGTCCAATTGGTTCAGGAGTTGAAGCCAGCTGACCATCCAATGCGTTTTCGCTTCGCTAAGTGGGCCTGCGATCGACTTACGGAAGATGCCGATTTTGCCAAAAAAAAATCAGATTTTCAGATGAAGCTCATTTTGATCTTGGCGGGTATGTAAACAAGCAAAATTGTCGCATTTGGGGTACAGAAAACCCGCACGCATACATTGAAAAGCCGATACACCCAAAGCGAGTCACTGTTTGGTGCGGATTTTGGTCCAGAGGCATAATTGGGCCATTTTTCTTCGAAAATGAGCAATGGCGATCGTTATCGGGCCACGTTGAACGAATTTTTGTTCACAAAAATTGAAGAGGAGGATATTGGAAACATTTGTTTTTGAAGATCGCATTACCAGCCGCAGAGCTGATGTCGTTTGGCCACCTCGGAGCTGCGATTTGACACCGTTGGACTATTATTTGTGGGGTGCCCTCAAAGATAAGTGTTACGCCAACAAGCCAGAGACAATTGACGCTTTAAAGGACAATATTCGTGAAGCCATTGGTGAAATACAGCTGCACACAATCGATAATGTGCTTAAAAATTGGACCGATCGTGTAGGCTACTGCATGGCCAGCCGAGGCAGCCATTTGAATGAAATTATTTTCCATTATTTACCGGAAGGATTGTACTTTCAAATAAAAAAAGAAATTTGAGATAATATTCAGTGGTTTTTTTTATAGCATTTTCAAAAAAAAAAAAGTTATTTGGCTGACCCTTTACTTGTTCTATGCTTCAAAGGTGTAAAAAAATACCTTTACATTAAAGCAAGTGAATAAAGAAATTTTGAAGAAAGATTTGAGTAAATGCGTCATAACTGAGGCAACACAATTTTTGTACATTTTCCCCTTTTGCCCTCGTCCTACATCCCTCTCCCCTACCCCATTTTTTGGCTCTGTCAGTTTTTTTTCCCCAACCTCACGCAATTAGGGGGCCTAGCGTTTCGAAATTCGTGCACTATCCCATACCTAATATACAAATGAACACGTTAATATATTTGGAGGACACTTCCGCTAAAAATAGAGTTTCTTTCAGTTTTTAAGTGTCAAATAAATAAATTAATATAAACAAAACAGAAACAAAACAAAAACATCAAACAAATTTAAAAAAATGTAAATAATATATAATAACTAATCATGACAGTTTTCATGTTTTTTTCTAGCATTTTGTTAATTATTTTTTAAATGAATTTAAAACTAAAACAAAAAAACAACTTTGTTTTTCTTTATTTATCGTTGTCAACAGGTTTGGCAGCAATTTTTTCTTCTTTGTAACCATAAATATTTAAAAAATATCTCCAAAACAATTGCATGGAAATTTATTTTGGAATTCATTCTATTAATTGGTAGTAAGATTTCCGTTTCGTCTTTTGTTGGTTCTTTAATGTCCATTGCCATTAATAAATTTTTTTAATTATGAATATTTAGCTTAGAAAAATTTTGCTGGTAAATATATTTAAAAGCATTGATAGCATTAGTTAACTTCTTAGATTTCTTAGATATGTGTTTAAGAAATCAATCGACTCATTAGATCCGTCGCACAGTGGCGCCCGTAGAGCAAACGAGGTTGCAAAAATCAAAATTTTCATGTGCGCCGACGAAGTTTTGAATAAACCCATGTTATAGGAAACTTTTCATCGATTTCAAATATGCTACTCTTAATAATACCACATTTTTAGTTTAGAAGATATAACCGTTCAAAATTGACCGACTTTCGGTTTTCAAAAAAACACACAATTTTTAGTCAATTTGTTGCTATTTCAGGTGTAATATCACGAAAAATAGGTAACGAATCGCCTTATTTTTTGTTTGTGTTGATTGATGTATTTATTAAATGTATAATGATAAAAAAAAATTAACAGTTTGCTCTGTGTTTCTCCTGGTAAATCACTATTTAAAAACTATCCGTTTTTTTCACTATTTTTCAATTTTGACGGAAAATAAAAAAAATTTATATTTTTCTATATTTGCCATATTTGCAAAACATGTTCTTTGATTATTTCTTTACATAATTCAAAAGGCTTTATCTGCCCGTACGTGCCCGTTTGGCTTCTAGAGGTAAAAAAGGTTAAAAAGACATAATTGCAGAAATTGTATGGGGTGAATCCCTTACATGTTTTGACTGACAGTAGTTTGATCTAATAGTTTGAAAATTGCATTTTAAGTCGGTTGTCTACCTGTAAGCCTCTGCCAAGGTCTACTCCCAATATTCTGTTACAGACACAGGATGCAAAAAAAACTACTCATTGAAATTCGCAGGTACGCACCTCACTTAAAAATTAATTTGGAGTACAAATGGTCAAGAACAATATTGACTTATGGTTCCTCCAGGTAGGCACAAATCTTATTTAGACACGAGCATAATATCAAAATTGCATAACTCAGCCTAAATCCATATGTATGCAGGGAACAGGTAAATTTTTAGGCATGGTAGCATAAGCCTATATATTGCAAAATAAGCATATTGCCTGGATTAGTCTACGACTGAAAGTTGGCGCAACAAGTACTGAAACCATGGCGTTGAACAATTTAAAATTATTTGAACTGTTTAGAAGGTCAACCACACCAAAGTTTTTCACGGAAGCTGCTTTAGAAGAACTTGATAGCTTATACGGAAATATTGAGAGAAGCGAAATTATAAAAAATGATTTTTATATGATATATGCAAATATTAAGGCAAAATGGGTGAAATCTAATCGAACCATTCAGAACTTCAACTCCAAATACGAGGACTGGCTTAATGAATATATGCAAATATTAAGGTAAAATGGGTGAAATCTAATCGAACCATTCAGAACTTCAACTCCAAATACGAGGACTGGCTTAATGAAGACACCATCCTGGATATATTGGCAGTCGATAAACCCAGCACATCAACCAGAGGAGCAAAAGGAAGGCCAAAAAAAAGTATTGAGGAGCGTTCAATTTTCACAAGAAAGAGGAAACGCCGATGCCACCAATGACTTGACCACGAAGCATTTATCGGACGCGCTGTCTATTAAATATACAAAGGATAGTGAAAGAGTTAGGTCGCAGATTACAAAATCTGTTGCTGCTGCAAGCCCACTGCGACTAAAAAGGATTAAGGAAAGCATTCCCACGCCCACAAATGCACACTTTAAAAAGTATGGTTCCGAAGAAGCCTTGGGCTTGTTTATGGACTTACAACTTTCCAAAGAAAAATATGAGATACCACGGGCATCCTTGATGCGACACGGGGCTGACGTTTTACCAGGACACAAGCATATTACGCAAGTCAAAATAAATTCACGACCACGGAAGTCTCTGTGAAAGCCAATTTGCAGGATCTAATGGGCCATACCGCAAAACGGTTGTTGGAGAGTCTTCCTGAAAATGAGGTGAAAATTCTTCCTGAGAAACTGACATTGATCAGCAAATGGGGCTGCGATGGATCATCCGGACAAAGCGTTTATAAGCTAAGGATATCTTCCGATGACGCTACAATATTGGACGGAAATATGTTTATGGCATCTGTTGTTCCTTTGCCGCTAAAATCTGATGTTTCCCTACATTGGAAAAATCCACGTCCGTCATCAGTGCATTATTGCCGACCAATAATGTTTCAGTTTGCAAGGGAATCGGCAGAACTCATAAGGACCACGGTGAAGGACATTGAAGAACAAATAAGCAAGATTAAGCCTACAAAGCTGCAAATTGGAGAATGAAAACATTGTATGCAATTACGAGTTCCACCTGACCATGGTTGACGGAAAAGTCGTAAATGAACTGACAGGAACAACCTCAACATTGTCATGACCGATTTGCATAAAGAGTCAGAAGAACTTTGGTAATTTAAACGATTCTACAAACGAGGAGAATTACGAATATGGAATGTCACCATTGCACGCAAGGATAAGGTGTATGGAGTTCTTGCTAAAACTGGCGTATACCTTACCACAAGAGGAGGAAAGCTTCAATGAAAATACATCAATAAAGGATAAGGAAAAGATCAGAAAGAAGCAAATACAGGATGCTTTTTTTAAATAAGTTGGACTAAAAGTAGACTGTCCCAAGCACGGATACGGTAACTCAAATGATGGAAACACTTCTAGGAGATTTTTTTGAAAATGAT
Organism: Cordilura impudica; assembly: GCA_963682025.1. NCBI lineage: Eukaryota > Metazoa > Arthropoda > Insecta > Diptera > Scathophagidae > Cordilura > Cordilura impudica. The sequence goes on from OY821518.1 coordinate 265,166,668, forward strand.
GAGGCAGTAACTAGAATCACTGGAATTGACAATCAAATCGTGAAAAGATTGGGAACGATCTTGAATGTTTTAAACTGCAAAGAAAATGTCAATTCTACAAAATATGGAGAATATGCATCGAAAACTGCATCTCTTTTAGCAGAAATGTATCCACAGAAGAAGTTGACCCCGACCGTCCATAAAATATTGGCGCATGGCAAAGATATAATTGAGTACCAGTCTTTGCCAATTGGAGAGCTTTCTGAAGAAGCACAGGAGTCTCTTAACAAATTTTATAAAAAATATAGATTGCAGAACACATTCAAATCATCAATGGTGAGGCAAAATGAGGAATTCTTCAACATGTTGGCAGCATCTTCCGATCCACTTATTTCTTCCCTGCGGCATGTGAAGTCACGAATAGAGTTAGAAAATAATTATAGTTTAGAAATGATTAGTCTTTTAGATATACAGAAAATTTAAAAAAATAAATTTAAAAAATAAGTAATTTTTCTTTAATGTGTTGGGTAATAATTTAAAACATAAAACCCTAAAGAAAAAAAAATAAAAACAATCTAAAAATGTCAAAATAATTTTTTTTAGTTACCATAAAATTGATTTTTCTACAAATTTTAACTTTGATAACCCATAAGTAGGCCCCTACAAAGCTAAGCACCCATTCCAAACGCTCGTTTTATAGGCCGAACAGTTATCTATCATATGCTGTTTAAACTGTTCAATGACGTTATTCAGTTCAAAAGATATGATTTTTGCAACAAAAAAACTCAAATGGCGCCACTGTGCGTCGTCATACGTCATTAGACAGGCATTAGACAGGCACCAAATGATTTATACAATTTTTTACCTAATATATGAGAAAAATTCATGAACTTAAAAAAAGTAGGGCTTTCATAGTTGGAAATGAGCAAAAAGATCTGTTGTGGTATATTTTCATTGAAATGGTTTAAATGAACATCATTTATGATTGTCTCCCAAGCTTTAAATATCACAGCTTCAATCATGTCGCATTGCTTATTGCCACCAAAGATCAGGAGTAGAGGCCGGCCATTGCGCTTAAGGTTTATTGTATGACTCTAATGGTATGCGAGTCTGAATATTGCTAGAAAATTATATTTGTTACCGATTTTAGTTGCAATTATATAAACAATAAATTTATGGGAAATAACGGAACTTCTATACCATAGGAATTAATAATGATCATATTGGATGTGTTGCTTTTTTAGGGACTGTTTCAATAAAAGAAAATAATTATCAAGAGTATATCGTCGTTTCAAATTTAAGAACTGCTTAAAAAAAATAATTAATATATTTTTTTTTTATTTGTATTAGCATTATATTTATAATTATATATAGGCGATTTCTTTTGCCCGATGTTTTGTTCTACCGTTTTATGCCGATGTTGACCAAACATATATCATTTGAAAGTCATTTCTTTTGAGCCATTTTGCAGATTTACAGATTTTAAAATTTTTCCTTTATTTTGAGTAATTTGAATTTAAAGTTGCTACTAACACATACATAAAACTGTAAATATGTCATGTGTGTTTTATTAAATTTGTTAATGAGTTTGTTATCTTCATTCACAATAATAAACAAGTAAGAAAATTATAGTCGGTCTAGACCGACTATACGATATAGACCGACTATGGATATAGAAAATAAGCATAAACCAAATTTGAGTGGCATTTTTATTAATTTTTTTGGCTGCACATATGAAAAAGTTCATATCGCATGCTATATCTATGTGGGGACTAGGTCCAAAAATGGACCGATCCTGGTAAAGACTCTTGTATTTTGCGAAAATATATACAAACAAAATTTGATATGAATCAGTGCAATATTTTTGTTTTTTGATAGATTTAAGTGAAGATCGGGAAGCAGCTCTATATGGGGCCATTGATCAAGGTTGTCCCATAGATACCGTTTTTGGACTATTCATTAATGGATGTAATAAATACATACAAACCCAATTTGACTGAGATCTATACGACAATTTGAATCTTATGGCAATTTATGTCGATTTTATAGGGGTCATTTGTATGGGGGCTAGGTCTGAACATGGACCGATTTTCACCAATTTCAATAGCGTTCATCCTATGGCCGATGAAAGGTTATATACCAAATTTCATCAAAATATATTTATATTTACGACCTGCAGTTTGATTACAAGGTTTACATGGACGGACGGACGGACATCGTTAAATCGAATCAGCTAGTGATTCTGATTCGATCGGTATAATTAAAGATGGGTCTAGGTCAAATATTTTTGGTAGTTACAAACAGCAGCACAAAGTCATTATACCCAAACCACATAGTGGTATAGGGTATAAAAACCATAAAAGTGTTGGTTTGTGAGTTGGCTAAGTTGAAAAATAAAGCTGCCTAGAAATTGCACTCGAATTTCTGGTGCTGGAATCTGCTAGTAATACAATAAATTTCGCTATATAATATAAAAAATTTTAAAATATAAAAAGCATAAACAACTAAATTCTGTTATTCACAAAACTAATGGTTACAGATTTATACTTTTTGTATGGGCTTATGGTATTCGTAAATTAACAATTAAAATATGAAGTCCTAATATAAAACACCACTCGACAATTGCCTAAACTTTCGTTAGACTTTACAAGTAGAAATAATTTACTCAATATATTTGGTGCTTATAGAAAACTGGTAATTTCTGAACATTTTTAAACCTAGTCCGTATGCAACAAGCAAATCTCATATGATCTTTCAAATAAATACAGTAATTTCTGGCCATTTTTAGAAAATTTTTGTGTAACTTTTTTTACTTTTTTTTTGCTAGTTGTATACATTATTATAATTTAGTGGTCCTTAATATTTCATAATTTCTCCAACAAATATTTTAATCTCTTGAATAATTTTTTTTTTTTTTGAAATGAACACACAAAAAGAATCTGTCATAATAAATTCTATTTTATGACCGTTTTTTTTTTCAAATGTATGCACAATAATGTTAATATTAAAAAAAAAACATTTTATTAAAAAAAAAAATTAAATAAATTCACAAAGAATGGAAAACAAGTTTTTTTTTATTTTAGAATTTATATTTCAGTCATAAAATTCCCATAACTCATAATAAACTTGTATCTATTTATTGCTGTGTTTGTTTGTTGATTTAACGTGTTCTTCTTTCCAAAGCAGATCCCAACCTCGTTTTAATTATATTTTATGACTACCAATAAATCTTTTTTAATGTCTTGCTGATTATCATAATAGTGCTTATTTAGTAAGAAAATATTAATAATAATTGTTAAAAGCTTAAACAAATAAATTGTTTTTATTATTATTCATTTTTTCGTTGTAAAGAATTTAAACTTTTTCAAAGTTTCTTCGTATTTTGTGGGTAAATTTTATAGCATAGTTAGAGTGATAATAGAGTTTTATATTTTTTGTCATATAAATACAACTTAGAATCGAACACAACTTTAATGGTTTTTCGTATATTGTGCATAATCCGATGTAATTGTCTGTAGAGAGATTTAAAGAGAAATTGGGTGATTATTTTAAACTATTAAATTTAAATGAAGTAAAGAAAATATACAGACACACTAAATATCATATAAAGTATTTTTGTGACTCTTTAAAAACTAGGAAAAAAATATTGTTAAATAATTCTTCAAATTGAAAAGAAAATGTCGAACCGAAAATTCAAGCTGCCAAAAGAAATTGCAAAAAACAAGAAATTTTAGGGGTTTTTTAATATATTAAAATTCTAGGTAATTTCAAATTTACTTTCCTTTACTTTTTCCTTGAAAATGGCGGGTTGACAATTTAATGTACTTAATTTCCAAAACGTTGCGGCTGCTCAGCTTGATCCTTAATCGTCGCACAGTGGAGCAAAAATTTCATATGCCCCTAAAAAGTATTGAATAAACCTTTTTTACAGGAAATTGCCCAACAATTTCAAATATGCTACTCTAATTAAAAGCAGATTTTTGGTTCAGAAGATATAGCCCTTCAAAGCTGACTGATTTTCAGTGATAGAAAAACCAGACCATTTTTAGATAATTTGCTCCGCTTTCAAATATAGTATCTCGAAAACTAGGTAACGCATCGTCATTGTTTTTGACTCTGTTGATAGATCTATTTATTAAAAAAAGAATAAAACAAGTAAGAAAATTATAGTCGGTCTAGACCGACTATACGATACCCTATACCATGCGTTTAGAGTCCCTATCTCTCAGGCCCAACTAACTGGATATAAAAAATAAGCATAAACCAAATTTGAGTGGGATTTTTATTAATTTTTTTGGCTGCAGATATGAAAAAGTTCATATCGGATGCTATATCTATATGGGGACTAGGCCCAAAAATGGACAGATCCTGATCATGTTTGGTAAGGTCTCTTGTATTTTGCAAAAATATATACAAACAAAAGTTGAGAAGAATCAGTGCAATATTTTTGGTTTTTGATAGATTTAAGTTAAGATCGGGAAGCAGCTCTATATGGGGCCTATGACTAAGAGTTGTCCCATAGGGATCATTTTTGGACTACTGATTAATCGATGTAATAAACACATACAAACCCAATTTGACTAAGATTTATATGATAATTTGGATCTTATGGCAATTTAAGTTGATTTCATAGGGGTCATTTGTATGGGGGCTTGGTCTGAACATGAACCGATTCTCACCGATTTCAACAGCGTTCATCTTATGGCCGATAGAAGCTTATATACTAAATTTGATCAAAATATGTTCATATTTGCGACCTGCAGTTTGATTACAAGCTTTACATGGACACACAGACGGACGGACGGGCATCGTTGAATCGAATCAGATAGTGATTCTAATAGTGATTCTGATTCGATCGGTATAATAAAAGATGGGTCTAGGTCAAATATTTTTGGTAGTTACAAACAGCAGCACAAAGTCATTATACCCAAACCACATAGTGGTATAGGGTATAAAAAATGTACTGTTTGCTTAGTGTTTATCCAGGTAAATCGATATTTACCAACTATCCATTTTTCAATATTTCTCTATTTTGATGGAATATAAAAAAAGCTATAAATTTCTATATTTGCCATATTTTCAATATAAGTTATTTGATTATTCCTTTATATAATGCAAAAATTTCCAGCTACCCGTCCTGGCCCCATTTTTTTCTAGAGGCAAAATTTTGAAAAAAGACATGGTTCCAGAAATGTGTTGCAGCATTATTGTGCAATTTATGCCATATAACCGTGAAAACCCATTCTAATTGTTATTGTTTCGTTCGTTATTAATAAGACATTGGCAGATTCCAGTGCTCGAAATTTGAGTGCAATTTCTAAGCAACTTTAAACTTAGCCAATTCACAAACCAACACATTTTGTGAATGAAGATGACAAACTCATTAAGAAACACATTAACAAATTTAATAAACACGCACGTATAATTATATGTATGTGTTAGTAATAACTTAACATGCAATTTACTCAAAATAAAGGAAAAAATTTAAAAATCTGTAAATCTGGTGAACAGCTAAAAAGAAATACCTTCCAAATTACATACATTTGGTCAAAAGCGGGATAAAACTGTAAAAAATCGCCTAACCTATTAATATTTTTGTTTTCCATTCTGTAGTGCATACCAGATATTTTCTGTCAAATTCTGCTCCCTAAATTCAGATGCAGATACAATTTATGACATACAAAAGTGAAAAACCTATTCTTATTGTTATGGAATGAATTTGAATATGGATTCTCACCATTGCACGCAAGATTAAGGCGTATGGATTTCATGTTAAAATTAGCGTATACGCTTCTACAAGAGTGGGAACGTTTTGATGAAAATACATCAAACAAAGATAAGGAAAAGATTAGAAAAAATCGAATACAGGATGCGTTTTTCAAACAAGTTGGACTAAAAGTAGACTTCCCCAAGTACGGATACGGAAACTCAAACGATGGAAACACTTCGAGAAAATTTTGAAAATGATGAAGCTGTTACTCAAATAAGTCAACAAATCGTTAAGAGATTGGGAACGATCTTGAATCTTTTAAATTGCAAGGAAAAAGTTGATTACGTAAATATGGAGAATATGCTTCGAAAACAGCATCACTTTTAGAAGAATTATATCCGCAAAAAAAGTTGACCCCCATAGCTCATAAAATATTGTCGCATGGCAAAGATATAATTGAATATCAGAATTCGCCAATCGCAGAGATTTCTGAAGAAGCACAGGAGTCCCTAAACAAATGTTATAAAAATATAGATTGCTGAACACATTGAGGACCTCTTCAGCATTTTCCGATCCACTTATTTCATCACAGCAGCATGTAAAGTCACGAAAAGAGTTAGAAAATAATAATAGTTCAGAAATTATTAGTCTTTCAGTTACACCTTCTCTTACGGATTGTGAGCAATATTTTACACAAAATTTAAAAATAAAAAAAATATTTTTTTAAATCTTTTCTGGAATAATTTTAAATCCTAAAAGCCTTTAAAAAGAAACATAAAAAATATAAAATTAAAAAAAAAAACGTTTTATTATACTTCCCATAGAATTAATTTTTCCACAAATTTCAAATTTGCTAACCCGTATGTACGCACCTAAAAGACGTAAAACCTTTTTTAAACGCTCATTTAATAGGTTTACCAATTACACAGTGAAACACGAAAAAATGTAACCATATATGGACATCACTACGTGATAAAAGATAAAAAACCCGTGTCTCCCAGTTTTGCACTCTTTTATGGTCCCCCAAAAATTTGGGGCCTCGGTGTCATTTTTGCAAAAAAGTGATCATTTGCTCAGGCTCATATCTTGCAAACCGTTTGTAATTTTGGTTTACTCTCTGAGCAAGGTTATAGCTATTGTCATAAAGAACAAAAATTGTGAACATATAAAATCAAAAAACTTAATCTTCAAGATCAAAATCGCAAAAAACTTTTAAAAGAAATCGATTTTTTTAACCTTTTTTCCCCTGTTCAGGTCCATAGGTAGGAATCCGTTCAAAATTCAAGGAAACAATCAACCAGAAAAATGTACCTAAGATCGCGGTAAACTAACTTCTAGAACATATGAACTTCCTAAGAATAACTCTTAACACCGTTTAGGTAGCGCTTATGTAGCCGCAAAAGTGAAAAATTTCCCGAAAATTTTTTAATTTCATTTGTTTTTTCTTTACATCAACATTGAGATACTATGCTATCTAATACAAAATTAATAAAAAAAATATTCGTATTATGTTTATAATATTGATGGCCCTGGACTTGCCAATCGCACTCTCTTAAGTAGCGGATCCAAATCGTCGTCCGAATCTGACTCTGATTCAGAACTTATGGTGTCCACAGGCTCGTTGCTGCCGGACTGCCCTCCATCGTCAGATTTTTCTTCTTGAAATACTTCAGTAACATCGTACAGGGTGATCACCAACATACCTCAAATGAATTGGAAAAGAAATCAAAAAAGGAATGCAAAACAATGCATCAATAAAATTGATATTACCTTTGCAAGCAATGCGTCAAGTTTTTGCCTTTGTACCGTTTTTCTATGGGCATTGTGGTTTGGATTCGGTAGGGAGTTGTTTGATAAAATCGTCAAAATGAAAATGAAGAAAATGCAGCTTTAGTGTCATCGACGTGCCGATTTTCTCAAAATAATACAGCATTTCCTTCACCCATTCTCTTGCCTCCGGTTCCGCGTCACGATCCTCTCCCAAGACTCTGGTGCATACACGCTGAAGGTAAATCCATTCCATTGAATAAATTCCGAACGGTTTGCACGATATGAGCCTGAGAAAATGAACACTTTTTTGCAAAAATGACACCGAGGCCCCAAATCTTTGGGACCCTTAAAAAAAAGGGCATGACTTGGGGCAAAACTGGGAGACACAGTTCTTTTTTTTGGTCTTTTATCACGTAGTGGTGTTCGTATATGGTTATAATTCAGGAATAGCACTTTTTTAACGCTTTTCAGTGCTCTTGGATTTTCAGATTTGTAAATCAGAAAATGCTTAAATTTAATTCTCCTTCTTCATTTCCTCCCAAAGGAAGTGTTAGTCGATCCTGTGCAGTTTTAAATCCAGGACGTGACTTCTCAGTTTTAGCCAGATATGTTTTTGATGGTAACCTTTTCAAAAAAAGACCTGTTTCATTAGCATTTAAAACATGCTTATCAGAATAACCTCCGTTTTCAATTATGGCTTTCAGTTCAAGCTTCAACTTTTCTGATGCTAATGTATCTGCACTGGCTGATTCTCCTTTTCGCTCGTGTTCTAAAGCGATTAAACCAACCGCTGCACAGTGGTCAATTTCGCGAGATAGCGGTCAAAACTCTATAACTTTTGACCGGATTGGTATTTTACGCAATTTGTTTTGTTTTGTTCAATAGGAGGGACTTTAAGCTTCAATTTGCGTGTTCAAACATAAAAATCGACTGATAGGAACGTAAGTAATTTGGAGTTAAAAATGCATTTTAATTTTTTGTTGAGTTTCCATGTAAAAGTTGAATATTTTGACATTTTAAATAGGTATTTTTTTATAATTTCTTATTTTCTTAATCGTATTTTACAACCAATACTTATTTATTATTCCTAAACTTAATTTTGGTCAGAAAATGCCAACATTTGGCCCCTGACATTTATTTAGCCTCAGTATTCACAGGGGCCAAAGGTTGGTTTTTTTTGGAAGAAAGCTAATTCTTGTGAGGATTAAACTGAAAAATAACACTGAAATTCCCAACAATATCAATACCATTTGGATATATTATATACAGAACACAACATCGATAAAATTTTAAGTAAACTCTTACTATTGATTTAAAGTGCACATATATTTTATTTAAATGTATTAATAAAAATTTATACTAAAATTAGAAACAAATTATAATCTTTAAACTAGTATTAATTAAACAATATTAGTAAAAATTTCTTCCAAATAGCTTTGATTTTCATTTTGCAGTAGTTGTTTAGCTTCTTCATCTAACTCTAATGAGGTTGATTTCCATTTTTGTCGAATACTGGACATATATGGGTCTGATGTGCACAACAAAATATTAATAAGATCTTCATTAGTACAATATCTGGAAATTTTTCTTGTATTGTGCTCGCGAAGGAATCTGTAGTCTTTGTTCCTTTTTTCTTGGGCTTCTTCTGAGAGATCTCCAATTGGAAGTATATTGTGCTGAATTATTTGTTCCACATGGAACAAAATTTTGTGAACTGTGGTTGGCATATGTCTCCAAGAATATTTTTGGTTATAAAGGGTTGCTGTCTCATTAGCATACTGACCAAATTTTTTTGCATCTAACTTTTTGCTACATGCTATAACTTGTAATATGATTTGGAATCGTCGTATTAAATCATAATCTACTCCAGTTATAGAAGCTGCAGTTTCTGGATCGGAAAAAAAATCTCCTTGCTGTGTTTCCATCATTAGAATTTCCTTCTCCTTGCTTTGGCTGGTCAATTATAAGGCCTACCTCACGGTATTTTTCTTGAATATTTTTTTTTTTGCTTTCTTTTTTTTCCAAATTTTCTTTGTTATTTCTCACTGTTTCGCCTATCGGGCCAAATTCCAAATCGTATCCCAATTTAAGAATATGCTCCATAAAACGAATTCTAGCATGAAGAGGTGACATTCCAAATTCATATCCTTCATTAAAACTATCGTCTTGTGTTGGTGGTTGGCTCAATTGACTTGATGTTTTTTTGGCATATGGTGCAGCTAGACGATGACTTTGTTTTGGTTAAAGCTTGTGCAACTTTTCCATCAATCACTGTGAGACACATTTTAAAATTTACTTCAATGTCTTGGTCATCAAATTTAAATGTTACTGGTTGAAGTTCTTTAAATTGATCATTTATTTTTCGAACTTCTACATCTATGACATCTTGATTGGTCTACAAAATTTTGTTGACGAGGGAATTTCATTCTTCCATACATCTATCTCTGCAGCTCTACTAGTTGACGGCTCTGAACCAATATAAGTTTTTGTTAAACGTAATGGAACGAAAGAAATCATGAATAAATTGGCATCTGATGAATTTTCCGCATTACATTGTTTGTATTGTTTCTGGCCAGAGGACCCATCGCAACCCCATTTAGAAATTAAAGTCATGCAGCAATTTTTAAACTTCTTTAAATAGTCAGCATCAAATGTCTTTAATAATCGTTCTGCAGTGTGTTCAAGAAGATCCTGCAATTTTATTTCTGCTGAACTTGAAGTTACACTAATAGCAGTTGGTGAAGGTAAGCAATCTTTTTTGGCAGAAACTATATCTCGATATGATGGAAAAATTCCACAATTTTTTTCATTGGTTCGCTTCCGCAATTCTGTATATTGGTTTTTAGACATTTTCAAATCCAAAAATATTGCAAATGCTTCTTCTGGAGTAAATTTATTTTCTTCAGTTGGTGTCGGCATACTTTCTAAAATCCTTTTTGTGCGTCTGGGGCTTGCTTCCACTATTTTTTCAATGATAGCAATTTTAACCTTTTTAGTTTTCGATGGTTGAATTTGATGCAGAAATGAATCCTTTATGATGCTACAAGAAACTTCTTCATTGATATGTTTCAGCTTGCGTCTTCGTGATCTTTCACTACAATTATCAATTGGCTTTGCTGGTCGACCACCTTTTCCAGTTTCCGTGGTAGTTACTGATGGCTTTTTAAAAATAAGTTTATTTCTTAGCCATTCTTGGTTGCGTGAGTAAAACAATTTCTTGTTTCTGGAACATTGATTGTACCGTTTTCTTAAAGTATTTAAAAAGTTTTTTATTTTTAAGTTATGAATTTTATTTTCTTGTTTGTCGCATATATTGAAGAATGGATTATTCATTATATGTAAAATAATGTCGTTTTCATCTTTCCGTTCAAAATATATATCAGACAGAACACTATAACTGAATTTAGCCATTGTTTAAACAATAATGAAGAAAAAAATGAATGCATGGATTAATATACCATTGCTCGAAGTTTCAACATGATCTTTTTTACCTCTTTGAAACATAATATAACAGGTAGTTGGTTTTACCAGTTATTTCCATTGGTATTAAATTTATTTGCAATTTTCACATATTTAAGTTTTGTAATATTAGATGGCAATAAAATCTTTTTACCTTTTCCAAATGAATTGCCTGATACAACATAATTTGAGAGTTCTATTGTCATTTTTGTCAAAATTTTGATACACCCTTCTATGTGGACTAGTTCAAAATATGGGCCAACTTCTCCTAATTTCAACAGAACTATTTTTTGGGCCAATAAGAACTCTTGTACAAAATTTCATCAAAATATATGCATAATAGCCACTTTCACATACAAATAACTTCTCAAAAAATATGACGTGCATTTGTACCGAATATCTTACCTTGGGTCAGAAAAATTGCTGTAGCTCAAAAAGTGCAGTCCCGATGTATGGACATGTATATATAGGAATGTAGGGGAGAGTTAGGACTACAAAATGGTAAATTTGTGTTTTGACTCAGCTTGACTCACAGGAGTTGTGCTCTATGAAGTAGGAAATTTCCGAGAAATTTGACCTTTTTTAAATTTAAATTGTTCTGAAAACAGTAGAGGAAATAAGTTAGGAAATAAGTTAGGTTACAGCACAAAATTTGTTTCGTCCAAAAATCTTGAAAAACAAAAAAGTTATGATCATTTAAACTTTAAAAATTAACTAAAAATATCATAAATTTACTAAATTCTGAAAAAGCCCATTTTGGACCACCCTGTTCTCAGTGAAATAGTTGAAATAGAGTTCTAATTTTTTGGCTCCCGAGGTTTACTACTGTCTACTTTCATATGAGTCTAATAACTTTAAAATCGGAGAACAAAAACCAAAAGGAGTTTTGGCCGCTATCTCAAAATATTGACCACAGCGCGCTGCTAGCTTCAAATTCTTCTGAATTCCCATTTTGCTGAATGGAGAGTAATCTTTAAGGTCGCTAAATATGGAAAACGCTTTGTTTTTAATCACCTATTTGCTCAGTGGCATTCTTCGTTTATTTTGATTTGGTATCCAACTAGAGAGAAAATATCCATTCTAATCATTAAAGAATGTCTTACTTTTATAACTTGTTTACATTATAATGGTGTGGCAATTTTAGCAAATTGAGTTATTTTGCCACTGTCTCTATTGCATATTGTTTTTACTGTTGTAGGTGCTAACCGAAGGGCTCTTCCTATGTCAACAGCTTTTTCTTCCGATTTAAAACGTTTTAATACATCCAATTTTATTTCCAAATAAGTAAACTTTCTTTTATTTCTACTTCATTTTTTTATTTGCTTAAGTTATTTTATTAATTCTCAACCACAGCACTTCTTATTGGGAACTAAATTCTTGCTTCCTAACACTCACCTATGCTTAGAATAACCTACCTAAGAGAATAAAATGGGAATTCCCCTTTTTACACGCAAATTGAAAAATTCCTCATACATATGTATCGTATGTGGCGACGCAAATCGGAATGAACCAAATTTTAAAAAGCGACACAAATCGAAACGGCGCAAATCGGGGCTTCAATGTATGTGAGTTTCATAGAGTTTTTGTTTTTTAATAATACTTCGTGGTCAGTTCGATATTGTCGCCCTGAATACATACAGGGTTAACCTTAAGAGTCTTGGAGAAAATGCATGAGAGGAACGCAACAAACTATATAAGAGCGAGAGTAGTTCGCATATAAGGAATTGCAGACTAATAGATAATATAACAGTTGTATTTAATAGGACCGTACATTCGGCTCATCTTTTAATGTCTACTTTCTGATTCAAAGAACGGAAAAAACAAAACAAAAAGAAAAATATTCCTGAAGAAGTTATAGTTCTCTTGGAATTTCTCAATATGGAATGTACTCATACATATGAAGATGGTGATGCCAAACGCTGTTATTCGGATGAGGAGGATAACGAAAGGGCAGTTTTATACTGGATACTATTGTTTTGGAAGAAGAAAATACAGAAAAATAAAAAAGACATGGTCAACATTTATTATAATTCATTAAATTTTAATTTATTTTCGGTGTTTATTCATGGCGCACCGAAAAATTAAGTTTAAATAAAAAATCTAAACATGTTGAATTTGGACAAAAAGATCAACCTTTAAAAACGATCAGTATATAGGCGGGCAAAAGGCGTGGTCCAATTTATCCAAAAAATTTTTTTGGCTTTTTTTAGCCTAACAATTACCCAAGCCTAATTTGAAATCAAAATCTTAATATTAAGACTTTATATCAAAAAAATCGCGCCTTAGACCATAGTGCAGTGATAAATATATAGAATTCAGTCTTAATATTTTCTGCTGAAATATAAAGCACTGGATCTCAGTTATATAGTTAATAAATTGAAAATAGAATTCAGTCTTACGAGAACCGTTTGCAACAAATTGTGTTACGTATTAAAGATGTACAATGTTTGATATTATCTAAATAGAATGTTGACAAACGCATTATGATACTTTTTAAAAATTTACTATTCTGCTTTATATGATTTTGAAATACTTCATCTTAATAAAATATAAAATGATACCCTGTCACATTGTTAGACTGCAATTTGACGTGCATTATAAACAAATGCTCATATTATAAGTTAAATGGAGAACATGTTCATTGTGACACACATGGTGACAAATATATAAAAAGACAAAAATAATGAAATATTATGGGAAAGTTTTATTATTGATTTTTTAAATGTGATATCATTTAATTTGGTAATAATTATAACAATTTTAAAAAGAAATAATTTGTTGCAATTCAAAGTTCATTGTTACAAATAATCACTGTCAACATGATCTTATTGTCATATTTATTTGGAAAATTTTTTGTCAATTTTTTTCTTAATAATCAGATACTCATAGTTTGTCCAATAGGAATATTTATTTTACCCTGTACAGAAACACGAGATTGTCTCATGCTTTTAGAGACATTATTTTTTTCACGTGCTTTTTTAAGTATGGAAATTAGACGTTTTGATACTTTTAAATTCCACGCCATGAATAATATAATAGATAAACAAATTTAGATAAAATATGAATTTTAATAAATTAAATTTTTGATGTGTACATATTTCATAATTTAATTCCGCAGTTAAAGTGATGCAATAAGTGACAACTTTATTCTAGATTTTAGCAGTCTACGTTAACTTATCTAAAAATAGCTGGTATGTAAGTGTTAACTGAATGTTATTGTTAGCCTTCATATCATACTGGGTGACGAATGAAATTTTAAGTTTTGATAATAAAACTTAAGATTCTGTCTTAAAATATTTTTTTTTTTTAATTTTAAGCCATGTTAAAATGTTGATACAAAGGAACCTATTAATAGATTCTGTCAAGCAGTATGGTTTTGCTATTACCTTGAGATATTAGTATTAAATAGAACCTACGGCCAAGCTCAAGTGCACGAACTACTCGTGCCACTCAGATAGGGGCCAATTTTCATAATTCATATTAGAGAGATTTTTCATTTTTAAAATGATCTCAATGATCTCCATTTTCGGTTCGGGGACATTTTTCATGGCGCCCAAAAAAATATGAAGCACTATTAAAGCCACAGTCTTGAAACTGATGAGCAGTACATTAATTACCAATGGGAGTAGTTGTGGAAAATATGGGCGAAATCGCCAAACTCAAACATTGCCAAAATCAAAAATCGTAAAACCGAAAATCGTCAAAATCAAAAACCGCGAAAAATAAACATCGCCAAAAACATGAATTTTTAAATCAAAACAAACAAAAATCGTCAAAATCAAAAATCGCTAAAATATAAAATTGCCATATCATATTTTAAATTCAACTCCAATTGTTAAGTGTTGCCGGATTTGTCAAAAGAAAAAAACATATAGTATATCAGCAAGCAATAAAAAAAAATAAAATATAAAATACATTTTCTTTTCAATGGTGCGTGGTAGAGAAGAAGAAAGCATATATTTCTAAAATTCATAACTACACTGTTTGAAGAATACTACTATAATATTAATAGGCTAGGCGATTTCTTGTGACCGGTGTTTTGCTATACTGTTTTATTCCGATTTTGACCACAGGTACATTATGGCCTACAAGCTGCAGCTTAGGACCTACAAGAAGATGATTAGAACAGCA
Source organism: Cordilura impudica (assembly GCA_963682025.1). Classification (NCBI taxonomy): domain Eukaryota; kingdom Metazoa; phylum Arthropoda; class Insecta; order Diptera; family Scathophagidae; genus Cordilura; species Cordilura impudica. Next base: position 265,181,717 of record OY821518.1, read on the forward strand.
AAATGTGATTCTTGGAAGAAATTCTGTGATAATATAGAAGACGTTTCCGAAGCATCCAGGTTGCGAAAGGATTTGGCTTCTACCCCTCACACATTAGGTTATCTGAAAGATCCATTGGGGGTGTGGACTACCTCTAGTGGGGAATCACTTAGCCTGCTACTGGATACCCATTTTCCGGGCAACTCCCCTACGTCGATTCAGGCGTCAGAATACTCAGACGGAGATAGTCAACATACCAACACTGAACTGGGCGATTAGAAGTTTCAAACCTTACAAATCTCCAGGACTTGACGGTATCATTCCAGCTGAATGGCAGCACGAGTCGCACTACATTTCCCCTTGGCTATGTAGGCTTTTCACTCGCTGTATCAACTAGCTTATATACCCCTGAAGTGGAGGGACACGAAAGTGGTGTTCATTCCAAAAGCTGAAAAAGTTCACACACTGTCCCAAAAGACTTCAGACCAATAAGTCTATCATCGTTCTTATTGAAGACAATGGAGCGTATGATAGATTCTTACTTACGAAGAGTTATTGATCCTAAACTGCTGCCGGCGCGACAACACGCTTACAGCAAGGGAAGGTCAACCGAAATAGCTCTTCACGAGCTTGTTAGTGCCATCGAGAAATCGCTCTCGGTAGGAGAACACACCATGACAGCCTTTTTGGATATAGAATAGGTTTTTAACAATGTCACACCGGACTCGATATTAGCGGCACTATCTAGTCTAGGAGTGAACTCCATGATCATCTCACTGATTGGAAATCTGCTTGCCAAGAGGCGAATAACGTCTAAATTGGGAACGACTCTAATATCCCGATTCGTGAACAGGGGAATGCCACAAGGAGGCGTTTTGTCACCACTTCTATGGAACTTAGCGCTGAACTCAATGCTACTTTCGTTGGATGGACAAGGCTACAACGTGGTCGCCAATGCTGATGACGTGGCCATAGCCGCAAATGGAAAGTTTCTATCCACACTTAGAGACATTCTACAGAGGGCTCTCGCTATGCTATCTAGCTGGGCAAGTAGTTGCGGTCTGGTAAATCCGACCAAAACGGAACTTGTTCTTTTCACGAGGAAGTATCAGATACCTACCTTCGACCCTATTTCTCTTTACGGTGCTTATATCGCCTTCTCCGATGGAGCCATGTATCTACGCGTATTCTTACACAGGAAGCTGAACTTCAGACGGAACTTGGAGGAAAGGGCGAAGAAGGCGACTACAGCTTTATACTCCTGCAAAAAGGCCATTGGTGAGCGGTGGGGCTTCAGCCAGAAAATTGCTTACTGGATCTACACAGCGGTGGTTCGCCCAATACTGCTGTACGGGGTCATCGTCTGGTGGCCTGCTCTAGAGAAGTCCTCTAATACCAACCTTCTTGCATGGGTACAGATAATGGCTTCCATGTGTATCGCTGGTGCCCTTCGTACTACACCTACGGATGCCTTGAACATCCTCTTACACCTAATACCGTTGGACATATTAGGAAAGCGGTCGGCGGCCTCATCGGCCATTAGACTAAGAAGCACAATACAATGGCGTGGTCATAATTGTGGCCATGGAGTGATCCTGAATAGCAGGAACTTACCATTGAACGTGGATTACACTACTCCGAGGAGTGTATTCGAACGACACTACAAAACTCTGATACCGACCAGGGAATCCTGGTCAGGGAGGATTCCAGGTAGCAGGCGTTCGATAAATTTCTATACTAACGGATCGAAATTGTGTGGTCAAGTTGGTTTCGGAGTCTATTCAAAGGAGCTTGGACTAAGTCTGACTCGCAAGTTGCCAGACCACTGCAGTGTTTATCAGGCAGAGGTACTGGCAATAAAGGAAGTTGCTGACTGATTGGGTTGGAATATTCTGTATACAACCGCAGTTAACATCTACTCTGATAGTCAGGCCGCGGTAAAATCCTTGGAATCAATGTTCCTGAAAACAAGAACCACACTTAGCTGCCGCACGTCTTTAAATGAGATGGCCAAGCAGTTCGACATCAGACTCATATGGGTCCCAGGGCACAGGAATATACCGGGAAACTGTAAAGCTGACGAGTTGGCAAAACAGGGCACTACCTTACGGGTTCCAGCGGACTTGGAATGTGTTGGTATTTCCCTGGAATCTTGCAAGCTGGAACTTCGGCTTCACACCGCCGACATAACCGACAACAGATGGGCTAATGGATCAACTTGCAATATCACGAGACAGATCTGGCCGGCTCTAAATCATAAGCGCTCTAGCGCGCTACTATCACTCCCCCGTGGGGAGATTTCAACAGTAGTTGCTGTTATCACTGGGCACTGCCTCATAGGGAGACACGTTGAACGCCTCAGGGTCACGTCCAGTGACTTCTGTCGTAGCTGCATGGATGTGGAGGAGGTGGAGAGCATAGAACACTTCCCTTGCTATTGCCCGGCGCTCTCCAGAACGAGACTTCGAACATTGGGATCGCCGTTTCTTCACGATCTCTCCGATCTCTTAAATTTGGACTTTTCACATATCAGGGGCTTCATCAGGAGCTCAAACTGGTTCTACGGTGAGGACTTAGGGGAACACGTATTCGTCCCGTGGTATTACAATGGACCCCAGAGTCTAAGTGTGCTTTTCCTTTGGTTTAGCAGCCACTTTCCACCTAACCTACATTACTTGAAAGGTATTTCTTTTTAGCCATTTTTCAGATTTCCAGATTTTTATATTTTTTCCTTTGTTTTTAGTAAATTGCATTTAAAGTTGCTGCTAACACGTTCATAAAATTATAGATATGCTATGTGTGCTTTTATTAAATATATTAATGTGTTTGTATAAAAGTGTTGGTTTGTGAATTGGCTAAGTAGAAAAATAAAGCTACATAGAAGTTGCACTCGAATTTCTAGCGCTGGAATCTGCTAGTACGCATTAAACCTTCAAATTTTCACTATTAGTTTCGTAAAAGTTATGATGTATGGCTTGTACATTCTACTGTCACACTTTTTACATGTATTAGAGATGTTGTTCCGAAGTGAAGATAATTTTTTTTTTGTAATAGTTTGTTAGATTTGACGATATTTTTCAGACAAATTGCAATTTATACTGTAATTAATATGCAACTTTTCATTTCGTTTTAATGTTAGTTGGTAGAGAAGAGAAGGCATCCTAATCAATTTTGCACAATTCACAATTCAACACAGAGCGTTTAAAATGTTCTCTTTTTTGTAACCATCAATAATAAATAAATGCGTTTAAAATGTTCTCTTTTTTGTAACCATCAATAATAAATGCGTAGGCAATGTATTGTGAATTGGCTAAAATTAATTAGCATACATTTAGCCTCTTATAAAATTATTTATTATAAGTATTTTATTATATTTAATTTAATAAAATTTTAATCATACTATACATAAATTTTTTTATTCTGCACTTTTCCTCTATATGAACTATAACTATGCCTAATTTTACACTCCTCCGCAAGCACATTTTTCCTTAAAACTGGTCGAAAAATTTACCTTCACGTATTAATATGTAGATTAGGGTGCTTCAAAAAAAATTTTTAATTTTATGTCTTTATTTTATATAAAATGAAATCACACCAAAGATGGGCATTCCAGCTCAACTCTAAGAGGTCGCCATATTAGTTTTAGTTTCGCCTTTAATTAATATGGGAAAATTCCCCTTTTAACCAAAATTGGATTTACTTATAATAAACGCAAATATTTATAAGAAAGCATTATATATTCTTAAAGCAGAGTCTTTAAGCTTGGCGAAACGCTATTAAAAAGTGTGATTATCGGCTCTAAATTTGATTCCGAGCTATGATTTATAAACATTTGATTGAACTTATCCTGTACCCCAACATGCTATAGGTTATGAATTCATGACGTTTTTAATAAAATTTAAACAACTTATTTGTTTTTGTAATTTCATTCACACTGCCAACAAACCATTAATTTCATTACGCTCCACCATCATCAAAAAGCATTAAATTGTAATTATCCATAAATGTTTAACACAAACAAATTCCAACAATGCTGCTGTCACAACTGTCTGTAATATTAATCCCTCAAAACAATCACAGCGCTAGAGCAAATGTAAAGCGGTTCAGTTCAAAACAGACTCTACTATACTCGTACATATAAAACATATCACACAGCATGGCTTTAAGTTGACTTAAATACTAACAAATAACTTTACAAAATAGTAAATTCAATTCACATACACTCCATGCTACATACAAATATAGATAGATAAACGCAACTCAGTCATAGATTTTGATATATTGTATACGAGAGTTATGATATGGCATGAAATGTGGTGGCAGCTTATATGAAATGCCTTCATGAAATTGTTTTATTATTTTGCCGGGCGGATCTTTTGAATCAAATACCACCGCTTGCTAGCAAATTCTAGCTGAATGGCTGTTTGGTTAGATGGTTTAAGTACTTAACTTGTATGAAAGATGGATGGTTGCTATAAACCAACCATTCAAACAGTCAAAAAATAGACAGATAGACATACAAACATATACTTACATATAGACAAAACGATAGCCCGAAGTATTAATATATATATATATATTAAAAAAAAAAATATGAAAAGAAAGAGAAGACCCCTTAACGAATGGAGCTTTTATCGTTAATTTATTGCTGCTTTTTATTTCGTAATTGTGATTGATGACTGCGATGAGTATACGTTGTATGTATGTATTTATGTGTGTACTACGAGTACAATACGTACATAGTTAGAACAGTGGTTTATAAATTAGGTTGCGAGGGATAAATTAAATTTGTTGCTACAATAGGAAAAGTTGAACTTTGACCATTTAAATAAACAAAAAATGGGATTCATTCCAAAAAATATATATTATCAGTAATTTAAATACATACATACATTTGCTTGAAGAGCTAACCTATAACATAGAGTGGTGTTTGACGAAAGCGCCTAAATATCTAGGATTCGCTAGGAACTTTAAGCTACATAATTTCTTAACATAACTGTTGGTATGATTCAAAAATTAAGGGGCTTATACTGTAAATCGAAACTTATTGTTAAAAATTTGCATGAAAAATTTAATATTTGTTTTTTAAATTTTTTCTTATAAATTTTAAACTTTTTGTTATGCTTCGCTTTATATAACGAGCCAATAAAAACGCATTTTTCAAATAGTTTATCAGGCATGTAATGGAAATTTTTTGCTTTTAAATCGAAAACGAAATTTTAAAAAGAACGATTTAAAAATAGGTCTGATGAAAATCAAGTGTTTCCATTTTCTTATTTGTCTCACTTCATCATGTTTCTTTCAATACAGTGTCACTATGTTATTATTTTATTATTAAATACAACGCTGTGTTATTGTTTCTCACAAACAAATTTAAATATTAGCTTATTAATTTTTTGTTTTTGTTTCAAAAAATTGATCAAAATGGAATTTATAATAACGACAAGTGTTACAAAAGAAAGCATAATGCATAACCTCTTTTGGAACAAAATTTTTAGGTGAAGCAATTTTTCAACCTCTTAATGATGGCGTTAAATTCCCTTTTTTCTGTCGTGGTTTTATGTGTTTTCCCCTGAAAAATTATACTAAAACATTATAGTACGTAAATTTATTATACTGGCATTTTTTAATTTATATCTATAATATTAATAGGTAAGGCGATTTCTTGTTACCGATGATTTGTTAAATAGTTTTCTCCTGATTTTGACAAAACGTATTTTATTTGAAAAATATTTTATTTTAGCTGTCCACCAGATTTACAGATTTGCAATGCCTGCACAACGTTTTTAGAGCAAAGTGCATTTAAAGTTGCTCTACCACAAACATAAAATTATACAAGGCTATGTGTGTGTTTATTGTTAATTTGTTTGTGAGTTTGTTTTCTTGAACGACAATAATAGTTGTGTTGAACTAAAAAATAGTTCTTGATATACACAAATAATTGGACATAAGCCAATAACGAAAATAATCGATATTTTAAGTATTGAATTGTGAATTGTCTCAAATAAATTAGCATACCTTAAGGGTCTTTATGAAATAAAAAATTTAATTTTCTAGAATTTGCACTCGAATTTCGAGGGCTGGAGTCTGCTAGTTTTTATTAAAGCGTTGCAAAGTTTAGAACAAAAAATTATCTGTTTCAAACCGAAAAGCAAAGTCTTCTTGATTTAAAAACGATAAAAAAAAATAACAATTTCGTTTTCCGTCACATCTTTATTTATCCATATTTCCTATAGAACAAAATGGAAAATGAAATATATTTATTCTTGAAATAAAAACGGAAGCACATCGAGCAAGTAAGAAAATTATAGCCGGCTATCCGATACCCTATACCATGCGTTTTGAGACCCTATATCTCAGGCCCAACTAATTCCATATAGAAAAAAATAAGCATAAACAAAATTTGAGTGGGATTTTTATTAATATTTTCGGCTGCAGATATTAAAAAGTTCATATCGGATGCTATATCTATATGGGGACTAAGTCCAAAAATGGACCGATCCTGACCATGGTTGGTAAAGTCTCTTGTATTTTGCAAAAATATATACAAACAAAATTTGAGAAGAATCAGTGCAATATTTTTGTTTTTGGTTTTTACAAACAGCAGCACAAAGTCATTATACCCAAACCGCATAGTGGTATAGGGTATAAAAATTGATTTGCATTTCGCCTATTTTCGATTCTGTTTCGTTTTGGTATTGATTTCGGTTTTCATCACATGCCTGTATATATTTTTCTTTTTTCTACCAAAAATTAAGAAAAATATCAAGTAAGAAAATTATTTATCCAACTTTTGAAACCGATGTCTTCCGATCGTGATAAAATTAGCGCCAAGGTTAGCCCTATTGGATAGCAGTTCAGCCAATATTTTTCAGCAAGATCGGTCCAGAACTCTCCAAGTTAGGGGGGGTCAAAATATGACATTTTGACCACAGATGTGTTTTTTCTCATCCATGTAACTTTTTATCTATTGTTAATAGCAAAATTTGTCCCAAATAGTTTAGATAGCTATTTATTCAGTCTTTCGGAAAAAAAATTTAAAAAAAAAATCTAAGCCACTTTTGTTTTTAAAATGTTGACGAGCTCCTTCCGAAACGTAGTATACCTTCCCTACTATAAGTTTAGATTTTAGATATTTTAGTATTATATTTTGGTACTTATAAACTGCAATGGTATCATCTTTTAAATCGTGGTATATGTACACATTTCTTCCACAAAATCATCCACATTTAAAGTTATTGTTTTCAATGTGCATCTGTCAGTCTGAATCCAAGATTCAAATTTGACCTCCTCTAAACATTCTCGATCAAAAGAGTTAATTAAATTGTCGTTGATGAATATGGTGGCATACGCGGCAATAATGTAAATCTTCTGGCGAATCATCTGTTAAATGATTTTTTTTCCTGAAGTTAACATATTGGGGGTATTACAGTATCGAAGGTATGAAGTTTTAGTTAGGTATGTTATAATCCGTCGGAAAGGCTAATTTGTCTAGTTTCTCAGTATATGCTTTATTTTTAAGGTTTTAGAAACACTTACACACATATGGTAAAAATTGAAAAACCGTTGTGTTGAGGTACAAAACATTTTTTTTGATAGATATCTCTAAAGGAAAAAACCTAAGCTTTCTTTTGAGCAAAAACAAAAAAAAAATTCTTTTTGAAAATAGTCAAAAAAAATTTTTTGATTTTGAAAAAAAGTAAAAAAAAATTTTTTTCCCAAAAGACTGAAGAAATAGCTATCTAAACTATTCGGGACAAATTTTGCTAAGAACAATAGATAAAATGTTACATGGATGAGAAAAAAACACCTCTTTGGTCAAAATGTCAAATTTTGACCCCCTCTAACTCAGAGAGTTCTGGACCGATCTTATTGAAAAATTGTGTATAAGCTACTATCCATTAGGACTAATCTTAATGCAAATTTCATCCCGAGCGGAAGACATCGGTTTAAAAAGTTGGATCACTTGACATGAAACGCCCCATATATGCATATATGTCTTCTGCTGAGATAGCCCGTAGTGTCCAGTGTATACTCAACGACGCTCAAACTTTAAATAATGCGGGGACAGTCGTTATATTTAAAATACTAAGTTTATTTATATCTTCTCTATAATTCTTATATATATGTTTCAAAATCACACAGTAATTCGGCAGTAATTCTTTGTCTCCACGCGGATCTGTTTCGGGTTTTCTTCGATGATCGGCTACCAGCAGTTCCGGTTGGTTGAATCGGCCAGCGTGTCAGTTACATCGATAGTTCGGGAACGCTGATCGGCAGTTTTCGGCGGTCGATAACGTGGGTGGCGATCGCTGAAATAAGTGTTGGCAACAGTCAGACAATCGGAAAATCTTGGCGGTATTACACATCTTTACTTTAATGTCTTGTTGTCTTGCCGAAACAGGACTGATTTTATCCACATTAACTTTGTATACTTACACTGTGGAACAAATTCAGGTTAGCAAAAGTGAGGTTGATTCTGAGAGTGAGGGGTGAAAGTATGTTTGTTTATGTTAGTTCGAATTTTTTTTTTAATCGACCTTCGAACTTTTCAGTCAAATGCCGATTTTCATCATATTGTTTATATGGTTTTTTTTGGCTATAACTCGTCAACTAATTGATACTTTTTCAATCTGTAAAAGCCAAATTATTGCTAGAGACCTGTGCAACAATTAAAATTTTTAAAAAAATTGATTTAGAAAACTTTCGTGGTGCTTATGAAGTAAAATGTTGGAAAAATTATTTTTTTTTCATGCTTTTTGAAAATATTTTCCACAAAACTAAGTCTTTATACCCTATACCACTATGTGGTTTGGGTATAATGACTTTGTGCTGCTGTTTGTAACAACCAAAAATATTTGACCTAGACCCATCTTTAATTATACCGATCGAATCAGAATCACTTTCTGAGTTGATTTAGCAATGTCCGTCCGTCCGTCCGTCTGTGTGTCCATGTAAACCTTGTAATCAAACTGCAGGTCGCAAATATGAATATATTTTGACGACATTTGGTATATAAGCTTTTATCGCCCATGGGATGAACGCTATTGAAATTGGTGAGAATCGGTCCATGTTCAGACCTAGCACCCATACAAATTACCCTATGAAATCGACATAAATTGTCATAAGATCCAAATTGTCATATAGATCTTACTCAAATTGGGTTTATATGCATTCATTACATCCATTAATGAGTAGTCCAAAAATTATCCCTGTGGCCCCATATAGAGCTGCTTCCCGATTTTCACTTAAATCTATTAAAAAACAAAAATATTGCACTTATTCTTCTCAAATTTTGTTTGTATATATTTTTGCAAAATACAAGAGACTTTACCAAACATGATCAAGATCGGTCCATTTTTGGACCTAGTCCCCATATAGATATAGCATCCGATATGAACTTTTTCATATCTGCAGCCAAAAAAAATTAATAAAAATCCCACTCAAATTTGGTTTTTGCTTATTTTCTATGTCCAGTTAAATAGTTGGGCCTAAGAGATAGGGTTTCTAAACGCATGGTATAGGGTATCGTATAGTCGGTCTAGACCGACTATAATTTTCTTACTTGTTTTTGCTTTCTGTTTGATCTATAATATGCTTCTCAGTTTCTTCAATAAATTTCATTTGAAAAGAAAACAATCATAATACAAAACTTGCGTTTTCCAGCTTAATATTAATTTGTTTAAATTGTTCAGTGTTGGTTTTGAAGAAACATTGAAAAAGAAATTATAAAAATATGAAAAAAAAATTTATTTTTGAAATGTTAGTTATGAAAAGTTTTAAGTAAAAAAACTAAATAAATTAAATTAATGATTTGGCTAGTTGCCGTTAAGCAGGCGGCTGTGGATCAACATCACTGCTCTCTCTAATATCTTGGTCATCGTCATCATCATCAGAAAGGTCGATAATTTCGTCCAACAGATATTCTGGAATTTCATCTTTGTCTTCCCCTTCTTCCTCCTTTTCCTCGTCTTCGTCTTCTTCAAAGGTGGTTTTATACCACCAACAAATTTCAGCGAGTATTGCATCTAGAGACTTCTTTCCTCTGTACCTGAAACGAAAATAATTTTCAATCGTTAACATGTTTAAATTGATATTAGAAAAATCTAGGAATTCAAAATATGCACACACTATAGTTACGTTATTTCAAATGGAAGCGCAGTTTGGTGATAACGTTCGCTTTGCTCATCAGATTCAGTTAGCAACTGTTGAGCAAGTTGATCAAGATGCTGATGCAAGAGATGAATTTTGTACGACATATTAACCCCAATTTCATCGAAAGCTGCCAACATGTTTGCAACAGATTGCCTGTAGTTGTCTGCGTTCTGTACCCAAAAGTCCTTTAATGACTGCTTTCAATGCGAGCCATGCATTTAATTCTCGGTCTGTGAGAACTTGGTCAAAATCTTGACGACTCATTAGTTTCCGTATGTCGGTACCATTAATAACCCCTTCCTGAATTTTGGCGTTACTTATGCCGTTTTCTTTTCTGACAAAAAATGTCGCATTTTATATGCACTTTTTTCGAAATGTGTATTTTTTATATATTCTTAATTAAGAGTAACTTTATATTATATATCAATCGAAAGGTCCCAAAGAGCTTTTTTTATAATATGCAAAAAAATTTGATTATTATCCTCTTTGAAGTCATAGGGAGAAAATATTCAAAAAAGGGGAACAATAGGGAAATATTCTCACACTATGACCTGAAAGAAGTCAATGGCTGCAATTTTGTGCGATTTGCGAGGGGATGACTTTGAGACCTTTCGATTGATGTATAAGATAAAGTTGCTCTTAATTCAGAATATGTAAATAAATACACTTTTCGAAAAAAGTGCTAATAAAGTGCGACATTTGTCGTCAGAAAAGAAAACAACATTAGTCTTGGGAAAATGTCTTTTAAGCGGTTGAATACTGCTGGCGTTTTTGCAATATATTTGAAAATTTTTTTAGCAATGCCAAGTTTAATGTGGAGCAACGCCAACAAAATTTTCATTTCAGGAACAAGACTTTCATGTAGCCTATTGTCTTTAGGCCATTTCCGTCCAATGCGACTATTCCAGTTATGCTGTTTGTACTGGTTTCTTCCTTTAATAGCTTCTCCGTATCGTGCATCCCAATCGCACAAAAGCACGGATATGAACGGCCAGATGCTGTTAAGCCTGTAGTAAATGAAACTATTTTGAGGTCATAACAAATGCGCCACTGGTGTTCGTTATATTTGACTACTTCCAGAATGTGTTTCAAATTATCGAAATTTTAACTAGTGTCAGTGCTATACGCAATCGGAATAGAAGGCATTCTATTTGTCTTGTGCAAAAGCACAACTTTTAAGCTGATTAGTGAACTATCGATGAATAAACGCCAATCATCTTTTTTATAGGTTAACCCTAACGTCTCCATTAACTTTTCAATATCGTTGCAATAAGCGAAATATTTTGCATCATTCACATTGAAGAACTTTTCTAACTCTTTTTGGCGTTTTCGATATGCTGTTACTTTGGTACCTTTCGCCAGCAAATTATTTCCTTTCAAAAATGAAGCCAGTAGTTCTGATTTTTTCTGAGTCAAACACAAATTTGCAACAATTCCATCCAATTGGTTTTGTGTGACTAGGATTGGGTCCTTTGATGTTTCATAGGATGTACCTTCACCAGGGTCGTATTCTGAGAAGAAATCCATGGATGTAGCAGCGGCGGTTGTAGTACTGATATCTGTTTGAAGATCAATACTTCGGTATGTTGGTACTGGAACGAATTCTGAGTGCGGTAATGGTAATTGGACACTTGGCACTGCTACATAAGTTTTATTCTTTGCTTTCCTTCTATTCAAAGTTTTATGGTAGTTGATACATCCATAGCAATTTTCTTCTTGATGCGGACTGTTTTCTAACCACATCATTGGTATACCAAAAGGCATAGCCTTCTTCTTTTCACTTTTCCATTGCATAAGAGTTGAATAGCAATTAAAGCAAACTTTTTTAGGGGCATAATTTACGTCAGTGATAAACTCTTGCGAGAAACATTGTTTATAGGCTTCAAAAAAAAATCACTCCCATTGTCACATTTTTCATCGCTTGGTACGAAACGTCCACAAACATTACAAAAATGGTCCATTTTACATTTTGGTTCCGACATTTTTAATACAATATATATTATACAATGTTTTTTTTGTTATTTTTATGAAACCGATGCACTTAACTTAAATCACTCACAAAATGAAATAAGTTCCAAAAAAAATTAATAGCGAATTTTATCACCACCGTGCGAAAATTAAAAGACATCAGCTTCGGCTGTGTTTCGAGTCTTAACTGAATGTTCATTTTTGAAATTAGTTCACTTGTACGAAATAAAAAAAATCGCTACCTGAGCGGTGGTTGAAAACAAAAAAGTTGTTTTACTAATTCCTAATTCTTGGAACTTCCCTTTTTAATTACTTCTACCTAAATCGCTATTTGTTTAATGGTTTTGGGATTTTTAACTCAAATTATCGAATAAGACCATTTTCTTTTCAAATGAAATTTATTGAAGAAACCGAGAAGCATATTATAGATCAAACAGAAAGCAAAGGAGACTTAGTTTTGTGGAAAATATTTTCAAAAAGCATGAAAAAAAATAATTTTTCCAACATTTTGCTTCATTTTGCCACAAAAATTTTCTAAATCAATTTTTTAAAAAATTTTGATTGTTACACAGGTCTCTAGCAATAATTTGGTATTTACAGATTGAAAAAATATCAATTAGTCGACGAGTTATAGCCAAAAACCATATAAACAATAGCTGAAAATCGGCATTTGACTGCAAAGTTCGAAGGTCGATTAAAAAAGAAATTCGAACTAACATAAACAAACGCCGCGATACGGGTCTTCTAATTTAGCCTCCATTTTCACCCCTCACTCTCAGAATCGACCTAACTTTTGCTAACCTGAATTTGTTCCACAGTGTTATCCTACACGGTGTATTGGACTACTGATAAATGGGTGTTATAAACACACACAAACAAAACTGCACTGAGATCTACATATATGATAATCTGGTTCTTATAGCAAGTTAAGTTGTCCTCATAGGGGTATATATGGGGACTATGTCTGCTCATCCACAAATTTTAACCAATTTCAAAAGCGTTAGTCGTATGGCCTATAAAACTTATAAATCAAATTTCATAAAAATATATTTATATTAGCGACTCAGAAATTGAGTCGATCGTAACTTCCTATACTAAGAGAGGGAATGGATAAATGGTCGTGTCTCTTCCTGTACAGAATGCATTTTCAATATCATATATCATGAGTAATAAAGGAGGGAGGGTAACTATACTTTTTGAGAGTCTCAGGTTATCACTGTTAGTAGCCGTATTGAAAATGGGCGGTATTGCAATAGTAGCCATGGTACCTCCCATACATCATAATTATTGAATATCACAATATGTATTGCAAGTACTAGGCAAGTGATCTTTCGTACTATGAAAGATTTGAAAGGCAAGACAGATACTTTGGAGATACTATATCAGGATAATATTAACAATCTGCGATAGCTGTGCAAAACGACCATTAAAGGAGCAAAACTTTTGACACGGGTATCATAAATATCTTCTATCAAAACATGTTGGAATCTCAGTCATTTCATTGATTTTAACTGACACTGTGTTATAAAAAGGTGAAGGAGTAAATTTTCCAACTGAATTTTTGAATTCACCTATCGTTCTGCTTCCAAACTTTAAAGCATCAAAATTATATGAGGGCACGTAGTCCTTATCAAGAAAATATTGGGCGATCCGATTGAATCGACAAGTATTAATGGCAAATTGAAGGGAGATCATATTATATTTCCAAGAATCACGATGATTCCAACAGATTCTTCAATTGCATTTAAAATCTTACAATTCACAATACATCTGACATATTCACTATTAAGAAACAGATCTCAATAATATTATAAAATTTTGTGTAAGACATAGGTGGAGGGTATCAAAGATTCCGCACAGCCGAATATTATACTCCTTCTGGCTTTTTATTAACACCCCAACAGTTCCACTATCGTAATCGTCATATTCAGTCATCGTAATAACCTGGGGGCAAATCGTTGCATTCGATAACTAGTAAAATCAATCGAAATTCCATATTTTGGTTCTTATTTGAAGAAGGCGGACAATCGTCAGACCTCGTTTCACTTTTATTATTAGCTGTGACAGAGTAAAATTACTCTAAGTATTTATACCTTATACCACTATGTGGTTTGGGTATAATGACTTAGTGCTGCTGTTTGTAATAACCAAAAATATTCACCCTAGACCCATCTTTAATTATACCGATCGACTCAGAATCACTTTTTGAGTCGAAATAGCAATGTCCGTCCGTCCGTCCGTCCGTCCGTCTGTGTGTCCATGTAAAGTTTTAATCAAACTGCAGGTCGCAAATATGAATTTATTTTGACGTAATTTGTTATATAAGCTTTTATCGGTCATAAGATGAAAGCTGTTGAAATTGGTTAGAATTGGTCCATGTTCAGACCTAGCCCCCATACAAACGACCCCTATGAAATCAACATAAATTGCCATAAGATCCAAATTATCATATAAATCTTAGTAAAATTGGGTTTGTATGTATTTATTACATCCATTAATCAGTAGTCCAAAAAGGATCCCTATGGGACAATTCTTAGTCATAGGCCCCATATAGAGCTGCTTCTCGATCTTCACTTAAATCTATCAAAAAAAAAAAATATTGGACAGATTTTTCTCAAATGTGGTTTGTATATATTTTTTCAAAGAATAAGTGACTTTACCAAATATGGTCAGGATCGGTCCATTTTTCGACCTAGTCCCCATATAAATATAGTATCCGATATGAACTTTTTCATATCTGCAGCGACAAAAATTAATAAAAATGCCACTCAAATTTGGTTTATTCTTATTCGCTATATCTAATTAGTTGGACCGAAGAGATAGGGCCTCTAAACCATGGTATAAGGTATCGTATAGTCGGGCTAGACCGACTATAATTTTCTTACTTGTTTATTGTGGAAAATAAAAAAACAGTTTCGACCGAAATATTTCGATAACGAATGCGACGATTTGACCTCTGATGTTTGGAAATTGTTCAATATTTAAGTACGCACGAATATATACGATACATAAATTGTGTTTCTAAATTTAGTATTCTTACGAAGTATTGTCGGTTTGAAATTAGGATGTTATTCGCATTATCGTTTTTTAATACTCTACGTGAATGCTAAATTACTCAGCTAAATTGATTTCTTTTATGTCTATGGAAAAATCCAGAAAGAAATTGGTCAACTCTTTCGAAAAAAAATTTCTTCCAGAAAAAACCGTGCAAGAATTAAAAAAAAAATTTCACTTTAATAGAAAAAAGAGATATGTGAATTTTAAAGCAGAGCATATGTTCAAACTAGCAGAGCCCAGCCCTAGAAATTGGAGTGCAAATTCCAGGAAACTTTATTTTTCAATTTAATAAATAATTTTATAAGAGCCTAAAGTTATGCTAATCAATTTTAGCCAATTCACAATTCAACACTTTTTAAAAAAAATTCATTAAATTTCATTATAAATATTTGTTGAACATACAGAAGATATATAAATGGGTTTGTAAATAAATAGTTTTAAATGAAACTAAAAGTATTTTAATCAATTTTAGACAATTCACAATTCAACACTGGGTTTTGGTATTTATAATAAACACACACACAGTATGTGTGTAATGTATTTGTTAGTAGCAACTTTAAATGAGTATTGCTCCAAAAAAAAGCTCCATGAGATGCAAACCTGTAAATCTGTGAACAGCTTAAAAGAAATGCCTTTCAAATGAGGTATGTTTGGTCAAAATAGTTTATAAACTAAAATTTTTACATCGATCACAAGAAATCGTCTTGCCTATTATTATTGAAGATGTGCTGATGCGAATTACTGTTAATTACATACTTGTTAGCTTCGTAAAAAGTGCTTTCTTTTAATAAGTCCTCAATAGGATTAGTTATGCATGAGGCCAGAATTATCATATAAATATACGTTTGTTGTCGTTGGCCTTAAAACGTGATGAATAAAATATTTTTGAATATCAACAATTTAAAAAAAAAAAAATCAGAGATTGGTTAGTGCATATTTTTTTAATATTTGGCTATGAGTTCATATTTATACCATATACCAGTATATGGTCAGTGTGTAATAAAAAATATTTGATCTAGACTCATCTTATATTATATCAATCGACTCGGAATCACTTTCTGCGTGGATTTAGCGATGTCTGTCCGTCTGTCTTTCTATCCGTCTATGTGTCAATGTAAGCCCTTTAATCAAACTAGAGGTTGCAAATTTGTTATAGAAAGTTCTACCCAACGAATGGCAGTGAAAACCAGTGCATGTTCAGACCTAGTTCACGTACAAATGGGCGCTAGGAGATTAACTTAAATTACCACAAGATCCAAATTATCATATTGATCTCGACGAGGGTTTTTTACACTTAAAACTAATATATTGAACAGATTTTTCTTAAATTTGGTTTGTATATGTTTTTGCAAAAAACAAGTGACTTTACCAAAAATGGTCAGTATCAGACAATTTTTCGACCCAGTCCCCATAAAGAAATAACAAACGATATGCACTTTTTCACATCTGCAAGAAAACAAAATTTCACTTAGATTTGGTTTACGCATATTTTCTATACCCAATTAGTTGGACCTGAAACCAATTCTCTAAACGTAAATACGGCTTAAAATCGAAGGCAAATATCGTTATGTCGCTCTACTCTTAAATATTTTATTTTTATGGAAATTTATTTCCAAACCATGTACCCACCAACCACTGTCTTATTTTGTCAGAGTGCTGTCAGAAGACATTTGCGCTAAATAAGCGCAATGATAAATTAATAAATTGTTATTTCTTTTTTGTTTTTTTTTTTTTGTCGAAAATATACTTTTCGCTGTGAGTTATGCTCTTCATTTTTTGTCTACATTACTTGTGATTATTATTTATTTTCAAGTTATTTTTCATAAGTCATTAAGTCGCCATCTTTGTATATTGTGTTGTCATTTTGAGCGTTCTTTTTTTTTTCATTAACTTTTTTTCTTTTCACTGAATATTATATTTTCCATATTTTGTTGGTCATATATCATATTTTGACAAGCACAACGTTGTTTTTAATCAATATTTATAAGCAATTTTCAATATGAGCAAAAATGAAATGCATAAAAAATTACTTCATTGTCTGGCGATGGAGGGGCTTCAAAGCGTAAATGTCATCATTATTCTAAATGTTTTGCTGCATGTGTTTTTTTTTTTTTGCCAAGCTTATAAAACTGTCAAAAGCTTAAGCTTTCAAACAGAAAATCAAAAAAAAAAAAAAAAAAATCAAAACAAGAAGCACACGGGGTACCAAGAGTATAAAATGATATTTTAAAGTGCCAAAATGACCAAAACGTCAAATACCTATTAGCAGTGACAGTGCGAAGTAACCACCACTAACATACATACTGCCGCTATGCTACGAGTACGTTTAAATTTAAACTTCAAAGCATTTTGTTGTCGGCGTTTTATGTTTGATGGCAAAAAAAAAAACAGCTTAAATGGTTTTTGACGTTTTTAATTCTTTCATACACGCTCTAAATTTAGTAGTCTTCAAAAAAAGAGTTTTATATGAACGTCAAGTAAGTCCCTTGCTGTCTGTCGTTAATGTTTTTTTTTTTTTTTCATTTTTCCGTTTGGACATTTAGTTTGAAATATAAAAAAAAAACCATTGATGCCAAGATTTATGGAAGTTAAATGTCATGACAATAAACAGACACATTCAGTATTTTTTTTAACGATTGACAGCTACTCAAAGGCTTAAACTGTTATTAAGTGTTATGCTTTGACGTTTGTGTGATATCTATACATGATGATAGCACTGAATACAGACGAGTGCGTGCGAGCGTTTGTATTTATTGGGTTTATGAGAGTGTATTAAAATCAACGTGTGCATGTAAAAAATTATTTAAATGCTTAATAATAACATGTACATAGTTCTCTGTCAATTCTTAAAAATGTTTTTCCCGTAACCAAAGAGGAAAAATTTTTAACTTTAAAATACATTAAGTCTTCATACGTTCACGACATGTGTACAGGAAATTAGTAAAAAAGGTTTTCAAAGTGATTAAAAATACTGCAGAATATATATGTCAAAATCACGTGTTCTCAACATCTAAAATTATGGACATTATACTATTCTGCTTATTAGTACTGAAGATTTGTGGATAGAGATATGTATGTCAAGGAAGCTGTGTGCCAATTTAATTTCGTATAATTTCGTTATATTTTCGATTTAAAGATAGTGATTAACAGATTAGAAGCAATAACACTTTATCACTTTATTATTTATTATCGAAATTTAATTTTTTGTGTTTTACTTTGCCTACCATGAAGTCAAATTTCAGAGTTCAGAAAAAAACACACACTGAATAAAAAACTCGTACATATATGCAAGGTTCAGAAAATACACACATGAAACACACAATGTTCTGTTCAAAAGCAGCCAACACATATCTTTATTTTCATATCAATTATGTTTGTTTTTAAATTCTCTTCGGTGCCCAACACAACCATGACTGTGTTCGTTTTAATATTTCGTTATTTACACGAACATTTTTGTATCACGCACTTTTTGTTTCAATCACACATAAAGCACACATTTTTGAGTGTTGCATTATTTGAAGTTCATGTTCTGGTACGTGTACTGAAAAAAAAACAGAACATGTACAATAAACAGGTTCGAGTTCAGTTATATTTTAAGTCGTGTTGTGGCTCGTGTAGTAAGAAAAAACAGAACATGTACAATAAACAGGTGCGAGTTCAGTTATATTTTAAGTCGTGTTTTAAGTCGTGTTTAAGTTCGTGTAAATAACGAAATATTAAAACGAACACAGTCATGGCTGTGTTGGGCACCGTAAAAAATTTAGAAACGCACATAATTGATATGAAAATAAAGATATGTGTTGGCTGCATTTGAACAGAACATTGTGTGTTTCATGTGTGTATTTTCTGAACCTTGTCAAATTTTGAAGTCATCTTGAACACCGACTCAAATTATGGATGCCAAGCGAGAAAAGCCAAAAGTCCCAAAAATTTTAAATAAAATAATTTTTTATCTTTATTTTCATCCAAAAAAATTGTGATAAATAATATATAAATAACATTCTCATCAAATTGCGCTTTATTTATGTAACAATTTTTATATTCGCAATTCTAAAATATCATTTGAGGTTTTTTAAACTTTATTGAATTTAAATTAATATTTTCTTTTCCTGAAATGCTATGTCTCCTCAATCCCAATAGTTTTTGTAATTTCAGTTGATTTTTTAAAAGTAAACATATTTGGTGTTTTTAAATTTCAATTTGTATTTAAAGAATAAAATTTATGTTTTAAAAACTCAATTAATGTCTTCTAAATTTTAAGATATTATTTCCGACGTTGTAATATGATTTTCTGAAATTCAATTGATATTTTCTAATTTATAATTGGAAATCTGAATTCCAGCTTTTTGGAATTGATATTTTCTTAAATTTGAATGGAACATAAACAAATTCTGTAAACAATTTCTAGAAATTATATGTAATCGCAATCGGATATTTTGTAGGTAAAGCAGAATAATAAATTTATATAATTATGTAGAACTGTTTTTAAAGCAAAAAAAAAAAAAAAAAAAAAACACATTGATTCTTCTTTACTCAGCTCTGTGTGTGAATACTTTTAACATTGTTGTGTTTGATATCTAATGGAAAATGTTGACATTCATGTTAAAAGAGAAATAACTATTGCAAAGCTAATTAGAACAAAAATTGTGGCGCCATCTACTGTGGCATAGTCACACTGAGCAAAATGAAGTGACACTGTTTGTTAATGCAAAAGAAATGTATTTTCCCTAAAACAAACTATTGCAGAATTTTATATAAATAAAATAATATACCGATTTATTTCAAACATGGGATTATTATTTTCTGTAAATAAATTAATACATAAAATTTTTTCGGTAAATTTATATTTTTTTTTATTAACAACAGGTAGTTTAGCATTATTTGCTTTAGATGTTGGTGATTTTTACTCCCTTTATATTAACTCGTAGTGCCTGCTTATAGTAAAAATTTTGGATCGATTTTTAAGCCTTTACTGTGACCCACTCGATCTCAAACTTTGCAGGCGTGCTCATGGGGATGACAAAAATTATCTAATTACAGAAACATATATTTTTTTAAATTTTTTTTTACTTCTTCAGTGATTTCTCGGGACCTATTAAACCGATTTTCATGATTTTTCTAACAGAAACCCTCTCATGATGTTAGCCAATCCTACTCACGCCCTAGTTATCCTATTGAAGGCGTGATCGTGACAAGAACAACATAGGCAAATCATATTTTTTCAAGACATTTTTACTTCTTCATTCAATTCTGGGTACCTAATCAACCGATTTAGACGATTTTAATAGGTAACTTTTCAGGATGCTAGTGAGTCATTTTTTGTACCAATGGGCACCCTAGCTACCCGATTGAAGCCGTCATCATGATTTCTACAGACGGACAGACGGACATCGCTATATCAACTGCGCTTGTTCTAAGGATCACAAATATAGATATTCTATGGGGCCCAAAATTTTTTTTCTAATAATTATAAACGGAATGAGGGTATAATTATTGAGTTAGAAATTACGCCGGTACCAGTACCAAATGATTTAACTTTAAATAAAGCAAAAAATTTGGAACATTTGTTTCAAAAATTAATCTAAATGTGAGTTTAGCAAAAACATATAGCTGTCTTCAGGAAAGTTCAATGGTATACTCTTTGCTTGGATTCTCATTGCATTGGTTTCACAGCAGAGGTATATGTATTAAACTTTTTGGCTAACAAACTATCTACTGCTTTTGGTTACTTGTGGTTACGGTGGTGCCCTGACCCGTAAAATGATGGTTGATCGAAAGGTGAACAATAACTAACCAATAACTAACAATAACTAACCGTCTGTGTATCCATGTAAACTTTGTAACCAAACTACAGGTCGCAAATATGAATGTATTTTGATAAAATTTGGTATGTAAGCTTCTATCGCCCATAGGATGAAAGCAATTGAAATTGGTGATAATCGGTCCATGTTCAGACCTAGTCCCCATAGAAATGACCCCTATGACATCAACATAAATTGCCATAAGATCCAAACTATCACATAGATCTTAGCAAATTGGGTTTCTATGTGTTTATTGTGTTCACTAATCAGAAGTCCAAAAAAAAAATACTTATAGAAAATCCTTCTTAGTCATAGGCCCCATATAGAGCTGCTTCCCGATCTTCACTTAAATCTACCAAAAAACAAAAATGTTGCACAGATTTTTCTCAAATTTGGTTTGTGTAAATTTTTTCAAAATATAAGTAACTTTAATAAGTATGGTCAGGATCGGTCCATTTTTCGACCTAGTTTCCATATAAGTATAGCACCCGATATGAACTTTTTCATATCTGCAGCCAAAAAAAATTAATAACAATGACACACAAATTTTCTATATCCAATTAGTTGGAGCGAAGAGATAGGGCTCTAAACCATGGTATAGGGTATCGTATAGTCGGTCTAGACCGACTATAATTTCTTACTTGATTACATATTATTTTAAAAATTTTGTCAGATAATATGTGCGGATATGCTTTAATAATTAAAAAAAAAACAAGGAAGAAAATTATAGTCGGTCTAGACCGACTATACGATACCCTATACCATGCGTTTAGAGACCCTATCTCTCAGGACCAACTAACTGGATATAGAAAATAAGCATAAACCAGATTTGAGTGGGATTTTTATTAATGTTTTTTGACTTCAGATATGAAAAAGTTCATATCGGATGCTATATCTATATGGGGACTAGGCCCAGAAATGGACCGAGCCTGACCATGTTTGGTAAAGTATTTTGCAAAGATAGATACAAACAAAATTTGAGAAGAATCAGTGCAATATTTTTGTTTTTTGATAGATTTAAATGAAGATCGGGAAGCAGCTCTATATGAGGCCTATGAATAAGAGTTGTCCAATAGGGATCATTTTTGGACTACTGATGAACGGATGTAATAAATACATACAGACCCAATTTGACTAAGATTTATATGATAGTTTGGATCTTATGGCAATTTAAATCGATTTCATAGGGGTCATTTGTATGGGGGCTAGGTCTAAACATGGACCGATTCTCACCAATTTCAACAGCGTTGATCCTTTGGCCGACAAAAGCTCACGCACTAAATTTCATCAAAATATTTTCATATTTGCGACCTGCAGTTGGATTACAATCTTTACATGGACACACAGACGGACGGAGGGACGGACGGACATAGTTAAATCGAATCAGATAGTGATTCTGATTCGATCGGTACAATAAAAGATGGGTCTAGGTCAAATATTTTTGGTAGTTACAAACAGCAGCACTAAGTCATTATACCCAAACCACATAGTGGTATAGGGTATAAATATTCACCTCCCAATTTTATGGAACAAATGTCAATGTAGAAATTTTATCAGAGAACTCGTTAGTCATTTATTTAAATTTTTATGAACCAATCTTTTTTCGAAAAAAAAAATTTTCAAACCGCGATTTCGCAAAATTTCTGCCTCGGAGCCCCAAATGTTATATCACATATTTACATACTTACCAAGTACTTTCAATCGGTGATAGAGATGGGCGCGCCCAAAGCAAAACTGCTGAATTATTTCGCATAGTGTAATTGATGGAAATAAAATATATTATAATCGAAAACCATTGTGTTATATGGGATTTTTTCATGGAGCCAGGAATAGCGGAATCGTATAATTGGGTGGGGTTAATTCCATAAAAGTAATTATTGAACTTTAATATATTGGATCGTTTTGAAGCAAAATGTTTAAAAGAAATGGCAATTTCAGCAGCATAACAAAAATTTAAATTTCCGCAATTTTCGTTGGAGTTAATTGTTACTGCGGTACTATAAGATGAAGGAGTGAATTTATAAAAAGATTTTTTAATTTAATTCATTTGCCAGGTCTTTCATCGCATAATTTATTGAATAACTGTTTCTTTAAAAATATATATTTTTTTGACTTTCGGATGAATTTATCATTTTTATTACGATGCCGAGAAGAGTTCATTGCAACATTGGCCGGCATTCTCAGGAAGCAGCGCTGCACCGAAATGTCGCAACACGTCTAACGGAAGAGGAACGTGCTATTGGAAGGGAATCCATTCGACCAGAATGGTTGGAAATCGTGTCGACATTGAGAAGAGATCAACAAAACACACAATGAGCAACAATGATTGAGAAGAAGAGAAGTTCGTGCTCGGCAAATTGATGAAGCCAGATCACAATGTGCGATTTTTGAACGACAACGTAGGCTACAACAAATTATTCAGGTGAACAGTGAGCATGCAGCCTTCCAGTATGAACCCAACATTCAATACAGTTCGCACATATCGGTTTATTCGGCCAGATGTCTGTCGTTTGTGAGTATTGCAATGCAGTTAAATTTGAGATAGAACCGCTTGGATTGTGTTGCGTGGCCGGAAAGGTGAAATTGCCAAATTGCTTCCACCACCAGAGCCATTATGCACGCTGCTTTCCAGTGAATCTCCTAATTCGAATTAAAGTTGGATCTGTCATCCTTATGCCCCGACACTATGCAATTGAACCCGTCTGATTGTAACGAAATTAATTAGTAATGTGATAATGGCAACAATTTTGTGAAGGGCGGTTCAAGGCACATGCTTAATTCCGCGAATTTGATGTTCCGATTCGATGTTCCAGTTCAAAGGTGTTCAGTTCCCAGTGAAACTTGCATTTGCGATGACAATAAACAAGTCACAAGGACAGTCCCTGGAAGTGTGCGGCAATAAATCTGAATGTCATGCTTTCTACACGGCCAGCTATATTTTGCGTGTTCCCTAGGTGGGAAGCCATCCTCACTATGCATTTACGCTCCGGAGCAGAAAACAAAAAATGTTGTATATCGTGCAGCATTAAATTGATTACAATCATCGTTCTATTCTTTTTTTAATTAACACTTGATTTATTCTATTTTCGCCACATGCTAGACGGGACGAAGACCGTTGGGTCAGCTATGCGCATAATTATAAGATATTGAATTCAACTGAATTCGAAAAGCGTTGTATTCAAATTATATTATTGCGTCATCTGTTAAAGGTCGATAATTTTCGATAAAAAAAAAATTTCGAAATTATTTCAATCAAAAAATCTCTCTTGGACAAAGCGAAGTTTGCCGGGTCAGCTAGTTTATAATAGTTTTCAATTTTTCTATTTGATATGTATTAGTAAAAACTCTGGAAAATGGTCGTAATAAATTAACTAACTACCACAATTTATTTCATCGAATTAATACATAAAATCAATTGCCTTAACCATTGTACGCCACAACTGTAAGCGTCAAAATAAAGTAAACACCTAAGTTACCCATATTAAAAGAGTTATTAATATTAAGTAATTAACACAAAATCAAAAATAAATATAAGGGTTTTAGAAATATTTAATAATAACTGAAGTCAATATAAACAATGAGCATAAGTAATACAAACAAAAACAAGTTAGAAAATTATAGTCGGTATAGACCGACTATACGACACCCTATACCATGCGTTTAGAGACGATATCTCTCAGGCCCAACTAACTGGATATAGAAAATAAGCATATACCAAATTTGAGTGGGATTTTTATTAATTTTTTCGGCTGCAGATAGAAAAAAGTTCATATCGGATGCTATATCTATATGGGGACTAGGCCCAATAATGGACCGATCCTGACCATGTTTGGTAAAGTCTCATGTATTTTGCAAAAATATATACAAACAAAATTTGAGAAGAATCAGTGCAACATTTTTGTTTTTTGATAGATTTAAGTGAAGATCGGGAAGCAGCTCTATATGGGGCCTATGGACTAAGAGCTGTCCAATAAGGATCATTTTTGGACTACTGATTGACGAATGTAATATATACATACAAACCCAATTTGACTAAGATTTCTATGATAATTTGTATCTTATGGCAATATATGTTGATATGGTCTGAACATGGACCGATTCTCACCAATTTCAATAGCGTTCATCCCATGGCCGATAAAATATTAAATACCAAATTTTATCAAAATACATTCATATTTGCGACCTGCAGTTTGATTACAAGCTTTACATGGACACACAGACGGACGGACGGACGGACGGACGGACGGACGGACGGACGGACATCGTTAAATCGAATCAGATAGTGATTCTTATTCGATCGGTATAATTAAAGATGGGTGTAGGTCAAGTATTTTTGGTTGTTACAAACAGCAGCACAAAGTCATTATACCCAAACCACATAGTGGTATAGGGTATAATAAGTTAATTTTTATTAGAAAACGACCAACTTTTCCGCGTGAAAAAAGTAATAACAGCAAACAAAAGGTAACAGAACATGCAAAACACCAAAAAGTAAACATTTTAAATTTTTATACCCTATACCACTATGTGGTTAAGGTATAATGACTTAGCTATGTTGTTTGTAACTACAAAAACTATTTGATCTAGACCCTTTATTATATCGTTCAACTCAGAATCAATATCTAAGTCGATTTAGCGATGTCCATCCATCTGTCCGTCTGTGTGTCCACGTAAACTTTGCAATCAACAGTTTTTTTTTTTTATCCAATTTGTCATATGAGCTTCCATCAGCCATAGAATAAACGCTATTAAAATTGCTAAAAACCGCACATGTTCGGACTTAGCTCCCCTACAGATGACCCCTTAAATTGCCACAGAAGATCCAAATTATCATATAGATCTCGGTCAAATTGGGTTTGTGTATGTTTATTACATCTATTAATCAGTAGTCCAATAACAAACCCTATATCACAAGTCTTTGTCATAGCCCCCATATGAAGCTGAAACTAAAATGTTGCACAACTAAAATATTGTTTTTTCAAAAAATAAATGACCATATATGGTAAAGATTAGTCGATTTTTCGACCTAGTTCCGATAAAATGTAGCAGCAGATATGAACTTCTTCATATCCGAAGGCAAAACAATTAATAACAATGCCTCTAAAATTTGGTTTATGCTTATTTTTTATATCTAATTAGCTGGACCTAATGGATTCGTTCTTTAAACGCATTTTATGGGCTATCGCGTAGTCGGTTTGGACCGACTATAATTTTCTTACTTATTTTTAATGGAAAAGCATCAAATTAAATCAATCAAACTTGTAATTAAAACGGAAGCCGGGTGGCTTGTCTGCAGATTCTAATTTTTGGCTATTTTTTTTTTTTTTTTTTTTTTTGCAGCGACAGACCAAAGCCTCTGGTGGGAATCGAACCCACGAACCCCGCATGATAGGCGAGCACGCTACCTACTCACCTACCGGGGCGCTTTACCATTAAAATACCATTAAAAAGAATTCAGTGATACCAAAGCCGTAATTGCAACACTACAGCCTATAGCAAGAAGATTAATATCAGACTCCGAAACTGCTCCTAAAATAACGGGTGTTGATATAAACCTTATTTCACGATTTGAAACAATCGTCGAAGTAATTGCGTGCAATCAACAAATTGATGCTAAAATTTGGTGATTACGCGAACGAAACCGAATGAATATACACAACCAAAAATTTTTGCTCACAACAGTCTATAATTTCCTTTATGATGGCCAAAGTGTCACTAAATATCATTTAGTATCACTTGGAGGTCTTTCACAAAAATCTCAGGAAAACAGCAATAAGTATTAGAGATTTTACAGATTTTATAGATTTTACAATACCAAAAAAATATCAAGTAGTATTATCAATAAAGATCTGTTTAATTTAATATTGGCAATGCCAGATCTATTCGGCCCAAGGCTTTGAAATCAGCGCATAGCTGATACAGATCTGAATATCGAATATTTGGAAGGAATATTTCAGGAATTATAATGATAATTAACTTGTTCTGTTGTTTATAATAAAAATTAAAGAAACTTACTTTAAAAAAAATATGTATGATTTTTCGTTTAAAGTAAGGAACCTGTTCAGAAAAATTCCTCTAAGTATTTCTAAAAGGTTTATTTATCCACAAAAACCCACATTTTCATGCTAAACGCTAAAAATAATTAAAAGCTCAATTTGGACCTTGATTTCTGAGTAACTACTAAACCGATTTTAATTAAATTTAAATTGCAGAAAAGCTCAAGGAATTATCAGTCCTTTAGAAAAAAACTAAAATATCTCAGTTGGTCAAATAATATAGTCTAGACCGACTATACACACCCTATATGCTAAAAAGTCTAATTTTCATAATTCCTTTTTGAAGAAATGAATAATGTTGGATTACTTATTTCATATACACGTTGTAGTGTAACATTTGAATAATCTTTAAAAAAAAATTCAATTAAAAATTTAAATAAATATGTCCGTCACAGCAAATGTCCGAGGGAGTTGTTGTTTTGCGGTGAACATCATAACTCGTTACCGGATCATGTGAAATAAAAAAAATCGAAATGCGTTTAAAAGGTGACATGTTTCGTGAGGTAGTGACGAAGTGTTTTTTATTTTTATTTTTTTTTTCAGCATTTTGAAGTGAATAACACGATTTTTGCTATAAAATTTTTTGTTAAAAAATGGGGAAGGGAATGGAAAATAAAAAGAACTCTTCGTGGTTACCTGATGATTTGTGTGTAGATATAGTGTGTAAAATTTCAAAAGAATCGGTGAAGCAGATTTTGAGTTATGATGTTCACGGACTTCGAACATTTATTTGCGAGAAAATCGACTAAAAGTTTTTTAAAAACTGAAGCGCGGTATTTTCTTAAGTTTCGCTCGGATTTACTTGAACTTTTGACACTACACTCTCGACATTTAGAAAGACAAATGCAAAAAAAATTATTTATAACCTTACCCCCCCTTAAAGACCGTATCTCTTTGGTCCAACTACTTAGATATAAACAAGTAAGAAAATTATAGTCGGTCTAGACCGACTATACGATACCCTATACCATGCGTTTAGAAACCCTATCTCTTAGGCCCAACTAACTGGACATAGAAAATAAGCAAAAACCAAGTTTGACTGGGATTTTTATTAATTTTTTTGGCTGCAGATATGAAAAAGTTCATATCAGATGCTATATCTATATAGGGACTAGGTCCAAAAATGGACCGATCCCGATCATGTTTGGTAAAGTCTCTTGTATTTTGCAAAAATATACATATACAAACAAAATTTGAGAAGAATCAGTGCAATATTTTTGTTTTTTAGTAGATTTAAGTGAAGATCGGGAAGCAGCTCTATATGGGGTCAAAGGGATCATTTTTGGACTACTCATTAGTGGATGTAATGAACGCATACAAACCCAATTTGAGTAAGATCTATATGACAATTTGGATCTTATGGCAATTTATGTCGATTTCATATGGGTAATTTGTATGGGGGCTAGGTCTGAACATGGACCGATTCTCACCAATTTCAACAGCGTTCATCACATGGCCGGTGAAAGCTTATATACCAAACTTCATCAAAATATATTCATATTTACGACCTGCAGTTTGATTACAAGGTTTACATGGACACACAGACGGACGGACGGACGGACGGACATTGTTAAATCAACTCTAAAAGTGATTCAGATTCGATCGGTATAATTAAAGATGGGTCTAGGTCAAATATTTTTGGTTGTTACAAACAGCAGCACAAAGTCATTATACCCAAACCACATAGTGGTACATGGTATAAAAATTAACATAAACCAAGTTAGAGGGCAAGCTTTTTGCCTGCGGATATCAAAAAGTTCAAATTGAATGCTATATTTATATGGGCCAAAGTCGAAGAATGGTTCGAACCTGACCATATTGGGTAAGGTCTCTTATGTTATATACAATCCAAATTTGAGACAAATATGTGCAATATTTTGGTTTTTAAATAGATTTAAGTGAAGATCGGGAATTAGCTTCACATGGACGCTATGACTAAGAATTGACCTATAGGGTTTATTTTGGACTGCTGATACATGGAAGTTATAAAAATACACAAACCTTATTTGACCGAGATCTATATGATAATTTTGATATTATGACAATTTAAGTCTACCTCAGAGGGGTCATTTGTATGGGGACTAAGGTCTGAACCGATTTTCACCAATGTAAATAGCGCTTATGCTATAGCCGATAGAAGCTAACATATCAAATTTCATCAAAATGTATTCACATTTGCGGACATCGTGACTCAGAACGTGATTCTGAGTCAATCGGTATAACAAGAGATAGTTACAAATATCAGCACAAAATCATTTTACGCTAACCATATAGTGGTATAGGGTATAGCAATTCAGAGCCACTGTGCTACGCATAGTTTTCGAGATATAAGCGAGAATAACAATAATTTCAGAGAACCTTAAGAATTCCTTACAAAAGCTATAATTTTTACTTGGAATTTAAATTTAAAACAACTGAACCCTTGACATATTTTTAAACCATAACATTTGCACCCCTTGCAAAGCAATAAAAATAATTTTGAGTCACTTCCAAATAAACTTTGGTCGCTTCCATTTTACAATTTTGATTAAATGTAAACAATATCATTAATAATAAACCAACTGACAATTCTTATGAATAGCGAAACAGTATGAATATAAATTTTTATTGCAGTTATTAGTATCGATACCATTGCTGTTTTTTAGGGTTATCTCTAAATATATAAATCAGTTAAACACATCATTTTTATGAGCTGTCAAGATAGACATACAATATGAATGTTTGTAAAGAAAAAGTATAAAAAAAATGCATAAGTATGAAAAGGAAACCTAAATATAGCAACCGTCGATTATGCGCTGCATAGATAATGAATTTCAAAGGATTTATACTTAAATTAATAAATTTTAATAAGTAAATGAAATATGAACGATTTAAAAACTAAAAGATATATATATGTTTTCGAAACTTGTTCAACATTTTCACCTCTTTACTTACATAGATGTGGCTAATAGCGGAAATGTATAGAACATGAATTAGATAATTATTCAGCGATTTTAAATAGCCAACTAATTACTTGAAATTATCATTTTCTCAGCATGACAATAATTTGTACCTCCCATCTATGTTTATTACGTCTCTGTATATTCATTTTTTATAATTTATTACAACTACTTATTCTATATATTTTTATAATTTTATACTTTACAACATCATATAAATAATAAGCAATGCTTCATCTTACTTACTTTAAGAGTGGGGTAATAAATTAAATTTAATTAAAAAAAAAAAAAATTTGTAAAAAAAAAAACAAATATACTGCTGCTGGTTTTTGCTAGTGTTGTTGTCTATCGGTATATTTTTTCCATTTGTTCGACTGCCAGTCTCTCTGTGTGTCGGTCTGGTAAATAATATCAGCTGTGCTAAAGTAAACCAAGAAAGCGAGAAGATAAATATGACATGTTCAACAATTAAAAGCTGAAAATAAACAGAAGTACAAACCATTAAAAAATATAATTTATATTCGTATATATGACATCTAGTAAGAAATCTTCTCAAACAAATTTATTATGGTTTTTATTTCCTTAATACCCTACAGTAAGTGAAAAATATCCATATTGTCAAATGGGAAAAAATATACAATAAATGAAATATATTGAAGCAATACAGGATTAAAAGAACTTTAAAGCTCATGTAGAACTAGTTACTTTATAACGCCGCAACAAGGTACAGTCTTCATGAATATAGATCCATCATCAACCTGAAAATGGCGTCAGTAGACTGTAATAAGATTAGCTTATAGAATAAATTTATTCTCGTAAGACGATTTGCATTGACCTGATGAAATTATCAAAATAGTTCTCAGATGTGCTATGGTGGTGTCTTTGGTGAAGTCTTCGCAGTTTACGCACAATTTAATAACTCGGTAAAACTGGTACGGTTGCTTGGTTGGTTTAAGTGATAATTCTCCGTCTGTGATATTCAAAAGTAGAGTCAAGTTACTCCGTTTTGAAATACCACACCACTCGAAAGGAATAATTCAAAAGTAAGATTTGTAAAATTATTGTCAGTTTACATAGTATTAAAAGTGAAGGTTCAATAACTAAAAACATGAAAAAAAAATCGTCCAGTCTATGCCTGCCTAGTATTCTGAATTTAATACTAGCCAAAGCTGCACGCTCGCAGAAGAGGTGATATATCGTTCCTACTTCCCCAGGCAGTCCGCAGCTGACGCAGTAATTGCTGTACTGAAGTCCGAGTCTTCCTTTGTGTTTACCGAGCAGACTATGATAGATCCTAAGCTTTGATGTATCCCTTCTTATGCTACTGTGTACAGATTTGGTCCATCTTAAGTTAGAGTTAGGCGTCGTCTGCTTCACAAGCCTGCATGTCTTAATATTCTTCCATCTTTTTTATGCTGCTTATAGGAAATGCATGAATATCTCCCCCTTAATAATTCTCAGTGGTCTCGCAACTGATGCTACAGAAGAAGAATCAAGAGCAGAGCCTGTTCTTGCTAGTTCGTCTGTCCATTCACTACCGTACCCTATGGCCGGCGATCCATACAAGAGTTGTCAGGGACAGGATCCTTAGCTTCGGTATTCCCCCTTGTACTGTCCTATCAGAACGGAATATGTAATATGGGAGTTGAGGGACAAATTGTCTTTCCCTTATGTGCATATAAAATCCTACAGACTTCCTTGATGGCAAAAATCTCAACCTGAGGGACACTAGCATCGCCCGGTAGTCTATAAGAGAGTTGAATACCAACATAATAGGAGAAAATACCTGGACCGACGCCACAACACCTCAATGAGCCATCAGTGAAGACGCCAGTGTCATACCTTCCGGTCGAACGATCCCAATTCCCGCCCTTTCTTGTAGGGAAGTTGCCCTGAAGCGATCTTTCCAAATCCAGCCTAGGTGTAAAATAGTCAGAATTCTGGCGTGTCGATACGTTCTAACTTCCACGAGCCTGTAGCAGCCAATTGCTCTATACTACTAGCAGAAGCTGCCATTACATGCAAGTCAATATAAAGGGTTTTTCAATAAGAGCGCTACAAAAGTTTTTTTAAATAAAACAGAAACGATTTTGGATATCAACGAAATTCTTTACTCCTGTGAAAGTACTTTCGTTGCCATTATGTATGGAAATCGATCTCTTTTGTACGGCCACCACGGGCACGCTTGCAGAAGTCCAGACGCTGAACCCAAATTTCGACGGTTTTCAAGCATAAATCGGCCGATACTGCTGCAATTTCACGTTCGATATTCGTACGAAGTACACCAATCGCCGCTGGCTTATTGGTATAGACCATAGACTTGACGTAGCCGCACAGGAAATAGTCCAACGGAGTCAAATCGAACAACCGAGGCGGCTAATCGACTGGACCATTTCGTGAGATAACACGTTCTCCAAACTTAGTTTCCAATAAATTGATTGTGACATTCGCTGTTTGGCTTGTGGCGCCGTCCTGTTGGAACCACATGT
This sequence comes from Cordilura impudica, assembly GCA_963682025.1. NCBI lineage: Eukaryota > Metazoa > Arthropoda > Insecta > Diptera > Scathophagidae > Cordilura > Cordilura impudica. The sequence goes on from OY821518.1 coordinate 265,214,161, forward strand.
CCTCCAAGTCCATATTATCCAATTGGGGCCAAAAATATCCGGTTATCATTGAACGGTAGCAATTCCCATTCACAGTAACGTTGCGGTCTTGATCATCACGGAAGAGGTATGGCCCAATGACCCCGCCGGCCCAAAACCGCACCAAACCGTTATTTTTTCGGGATGCAATGATGACTCATGGAGTACGTGTGGATTGTTGTCTGACCAATAACGCGTATTTTGTTTATTGACAAAGCCATTCAGCCAGAAATTAGCCTCATCGCTTAAGATGATTTTTCGATGAAAATCCGAATCATTTTAAAGTTGTTGCTCAGCCCAATTCACGAACATACGACGCTTCTGGTGGTCAAGCGGCTTCAGTTCTTGCGTTAGTTTTATCTTGTAAGGATGCAGGCCAAGATCTTTTCGCAAAATTCCCCACAACGACGTCACAGAGATGCCCAACGCTTGAGAACGACGTGTGAGAGACGCATTTGTGCTTTCTTCAACTGAAGCCTCAGCGACAGCAACATTCTCGACACTATGGGCACTTCTTTGTCTCTCTGGCATGGGAACATTTTGTACTGTGCCTGTTATTCAAAATTTTCCACTAGACGCTCAATTGTTGATCTGCTAGGACGATTATGACGACCATAAATTGGACGTAGCGCTCTTAACGTTGAGGCCACTGGCTCCGAATTTCGGTAGCAAATTTTAATAATATCGACTCGTTGTTAGCTCGTATATCTTTCCATCATAAAATGGCAAACCCCACTGTAGAGAAATGTCAAAAGAGCGGCAAGAAATATGGCGTCGTTTGCTGTCCCTGTTTTTCTACTTTTGTAGCGTCCCTGTTGATAAACCCTTTAAATAATATGAAGTATGCTATCCACCATACTAGGGATACACAAGCGAGAAAAACAATAAAACAATTTCTGGGCTCAAAATCTACTTCAAACCAAACATTTTTCCACAGACATCGAAAGCTACCATTGTAATTTTAACTCTTTGTTCATGATTAAACCAAGGTAATTAGTATTGTCAGATAGGGTAAGTTCGCAGCCGTTCAGCGGAAGTATCGCAGTAAGAACAAGTACTTCTGTTCTGCTTAGATGTACTCCTATATCACTAATGGCGTCCCAGTTATTGAGAGTAATCCGAGCACTGGTCATGATACCATATATCACGTGCAAAATATACCAGATACAAGAACCACTACGTCTTCGGCATAAGCGACAAATTTAACCCTTCGATTGTCGAGTCTTATATGAACTAGAAGCCACAGCGATGATAAGATCACTCCACCTTTGGTTTTTCTTCCCTAACTTATTTTGACCTTGCACTTTTACGCACAGAATCAGTTACAATTCGTGTGTTCAGCATGGTGATCATCCAGTCACTGATATAGCATTTAACATCTGGATTTATGAGAACGCGATAAACTACGGCGGTATTACCATTACTGAAGGCCCCTTTTATACATAGAAAAGCTGCCATATTGAATTTTTTAATCTCTCTGCTACCCTCACTACAACTCTGTTGAGCGTCCGTGTTAGAGGGAGATATGACGATGGTAGTAAGAATTTTTGACTCTTTCGGACGTCTGTCTCCATTGCGCGAATAAAACTCGAATATCGTTTGTATTTAAATTAAACTCTAGATTTGTTTTTAGGTACGTAAAGTATTGATTGGTTCTGAAATGTTTCAGGCTCAGGATCAATTGTTTTTTTTTTTATTTAAAGGAAAACCCTTAACACAGTTATTTAAAAAAATGCATCTGTGTTCTGCAATAAAGGTTATATAGCTGTTTCCGGGCGAGACACCCATTTCAAAAACAAAGAATGTCCATAGGGAAACCGGATTTATTTTAACGCAATATTTTTTTTTAAATAAGGTTGACAGCTTAAGAAATTGTGTGTGGGCTCTTTAGATGTTGCAATGAGTAAGTATTAAGCTTTACGCGAAACATTAAAACTCACTAAAATTTTTAAAAAGGGACGATAGCGCTCCAAGTTTGTGAAGCTTGAGGAAACCGATTCTCTTATGGAAAGATGTCTCCTATGCATCCTCTTAGCGGAAACATAGACGCAATGAGAGCAAGTGTTACTGATACCCCGCGGAAATCAATTCAATGTCATTCACAAGAATTGGATGCTTCAAGAAGCATCTGCAACGAGCTTTGACGAAAAATCTACATCAGTATCTCTAAAATATCTAACTATCTAATTAAATCCGGATAACCATTTAAAGTGAATATAATTTATTAATAGCTTGATAGAATGTCAGGTAATGCAAAGAAATTTCGCAACAATAAAATTATTTGTAATGATGCCATATTTCCAGGAAAAGGGGTTTTTTTTTTTTAATTAGATAGAAATTACTAAAATGTTAGCTGTCAAAGGAACTGTAATACTGCGTTCTCTTTTTGACATTTACGATAAGTATACTCTGGCAAGTAACCATGAATAGACTAACGCTTGAACTACGCTACGAAATAATACAAAATCTTTCGCCGACTGGACTTTACAGCAGTTGGAAACTGACTGCTCTAAACGCAAATTGTGTCAAGTGATGGGGCTCATTTTTAACGGATTTGCTAGTAAACAAAATTGCCGCATTTGGAGTGAGACCAACCCACAGCAGACCCTACAGACTTCATATTACATCCACAAAAAAAGCACTGTTCGGTGCGGTTTGCTCGCTGCTGGCATCATATGAACATATTTCTTCAAAAATAATGCCGGAGGTCACGCTACGTTCAATAGAGATCGTTACCACACCGTGATAAATCACCTTTTGTTTGTAATTATAGATGACATTGATCCACGCGAAATGTGGTTTCAATTTGTTGTCGGTACGTGCCACATGGCGATCGTAAGCATAAGCTTATTAACAAAAAAATTTCGCAATAAGTTGGTTTCGAGAAATGTACCTGTCAATTGGCCGTGAGATTTGACACTTTTCCTGTAGGGCTGGATATGTGGACGTCTAGAATACGCTTCGGCTAGAATATCCGCGGTAGCCATATACCGGAAATTATTTTCAAATGTTAAGGGAATGTATTGGTCTTTCGATTAAAAAAAATTTTTTGGATTAAAATTTATTTTCTTTTGTGTTATTTTTTACAATTTCAAGGTTTGTCAGGCTTAAAAACAATTCTTCAATTCACCTTCAGTTTTGAGCCTGTTCAATCCGTCGTGGTTTCTGAAATTTGAAGAGAATTAAAGCTTACATCCTAAATGATAACCGCCCTTGGCGTATCTGTTTTGAATTCGTAATATAACTTATATTTTGTCTAAAGTGATAACTAGCATCGCATTTCTGTTTGCTCCTCAAAGCCATGCCTGCGCCTTATATTCATCATTTTGCCTTTGGACAAATGATAGAATTCTTTCAGTCTACATTAGCATTATGTAAAGAATGACTTCAAAAGTCTTCCAATAATTATATAATTTCAACTTTAATTTCGCCCAAAAAAAAATTTTTTTTATACCCTTGATATCCCTGCATTTAATTTATAACATTTGAAAGATCTTCTCCAGTTTATTGTTTCTATTAAAATTTTAAAGGTGTAATGCAGTCGAATATGCCCAATACCATCCCATATTCTGTGTTGATAAATTATCTTTATTTAATCAACATTAAAATTGCACACTTAACATTAAGATATTGTATGATAAATATTAATTATACATTGTTTACAATACCATTTTACAACACGTTTTTATTTATTTTATTTTAATATTTATATTAATGCATCATCTCTCCATTTTTCTGCTGATATAATTGTGTAATTTTTTTGATAGTGGGGTATTAACACTAACCGACGACAATATCATGCAATTAAATTGTTTCGAAAATAACAACATTTTAAATATGACAAATTTTTGTTATCTTGACTCCATAATTTTATTTCGTTATTTAAAATGTAACTACATTTATTGGACAGGACAAAAATGTCATGTCTAAAATAATAGTAGCAAACAATGTTAACAGGTAGAGTAACTCGGACAAGTTCTCTGAAAGTAGAATACATTTTTCGTATATACAACAACAAAATAATGATTTATTTGCATCGGAAGTATGAGTTTACGTAACCATTTGCGTGCAAAAAATCTAAAAGAGTAAAATATGAGATTGAATGAAAATAAGTTACAAAGGATTTTGTAAATGCTTTATAGCACTAATAAATGTAAAATATGGTTGCCTAAAATTAGATGTAGGTATTTTCGGAGCACTGCAAGGCTAGGTATGGATGGCTTTACCATATAACACCAAAAAGTATCTTAGTTAAATAAAATTGAATTGGGCTTCCATGAGTACCGTGAAAAAATGTACAGATATTCAGCTAAAGAAGGCTACAATTTGCTGAAGAATTATAACTGTTGAAATTTTTCGATCACTTGATTATCTCTGATAATTATATAAGTTGGTTTTCTTTTAGCATCCGAGTAAAAATCTGAGCTAAAAAAAAGAAGAAGCCATGTTGTGCGAAAAGCAAAATTGTTGCCAACTAAACGCCTGTATCAATACAGTTTATTTTATTCATTTAGAAAGGGTATTGGGTTTTTAATATTTCCGAAACTGAGTTGTTGAATTGTAGACTCTAATATTTCGGACGTACGGTTTATCTGGAAAAAGCAGTATAGTTTGAATGAAAACAGTGAGTAATATAAATATATGCCAAGATGGTGCACGAACATTGTATTTCTCCCTGGAAATAATTATTTAAGTGCAAAATAAATTTTCATAAGTTTTGGATCACAAGGAATTAGCTCTTTATTAGTTTAAAAAAATAAAATCGGCAACTATGCACCAAAGTCACTGTATTAAGAATTTCGTACTCAACTTTTTGAAAAATATCGAAACAACATTCTACAACAAAGTTTTTTCCAACTTTGATTCCAAATCTTTACCTTTTGAAATAAAAAAAAACTATTTCAAAAAGTAAAATTGAAGATATTGAAATAATGCTAAAACATTCGATTCTTTTTTGCATTTAAAAAACACAATATGAAAACTACTTGAGATACAAAGGGTCCGCCATCAAACGTCTTTTTTTTCAACTAGTGCTTATTTCGTAAATGGTAACACTTAGCTCATATCTGATTTGTCAGATAATTAGTTTTATCCTTCCGCTGAACGAATATGTTTGTGTATACGCTTAAGCAACGCTGGGAAATATTGCGACATTACTTTGAAAATCATGGTAATGTTGCAGAATGTGTGCGAAAATTGCGTACGGATTTTGGAAGAAGAGAAGCACCGTCAGCTCCGTATGTTCGTTATCTTGAGAAAAAAGTGAAAGAAACTGGCATCCTCATCGATAAACCAAAGCGTGAAAAGCCAAAAACAGTGCGTACACCGTGAATATTGCTGCTGTGGCAGAAAGCGTGCGTGAAGTGCCATCAACATCAATTCACCGTCGTTCTCAAGAATTCAACATTTCGGAGGCATCATTGAGACGAATTTTGCATAAATACCTTGGTATGACGCCATACAAAGTCCAATTGGTTCAGGAGTTGAAGCCAACTGACCATCCAATACATTTTCGCTTCGCTAAGTGGGCCTGCGATCGACTTACAGAAGAAGCCGGTTTTGCCAAAAAATCATCTTTTCAGATGAAGCTCATTTTGATCTTGGCGGGTATGTAAACAATCAAAATTGTCGCATTTGGGGCACAGAAAACCCGCACGCATACATTGAAAAGCCGATACACCCAAAACGAGTCACTGTTTGGTGCGGATTTCGGTCCAGAGGCATAATTTGGCCATTTTTCTTCGAAAATGAGCAAGGAGTGGCCGTTACAGTCAATGACGATCGTTTCGGGCCATGTTGAACGAATTTTTGTTCACAAAAATTGAAGAGGAGGATATTGGCAACATTTGATTCCAACAGGACGGCGCTACGTGCCACGTAGCCGAAGCTACACTCGACGTTTTGCGCCCTGTTTTTGAAGATCGCATTATCAGCCGCAGAGCTGATGTCGTTTGGCCACCTCGGAGCTGCGATTTGACACCGTTGAGCTATTATTTGTGGGGTGCCCTCAAAGATAAGTTTTACGCCAACAAGCCAGAGACAATTGACGCTTTAAAGGACAATATTCGTAAGGCCATTGGTGAAATACAGCTACACACAATCGATAATGTGCTTAAAAATTGGACCGATCGTGTAGGTTACTGCATGGCCAGCCGAGGCAGCCATTTGAATGAAATTATTTTCCATTATTAACCGGAAGGATTGTACTTTGAAATAAAAAAAGAAATTTGAGATAATATTTAGTAGTTTTTTTTATAGCATTTTCAAAAAAAAAAAAGTTATTTGGCGGACCCTTTATATATTTTGGTAATAAAAGAATACCAAAGTTGTAGTTTTTTTTTTTTCTTAGAACTTACGAACGGGTTAGTTGTGAAATGATCTATCATGCTTCGCTCACTTTTATAAATTAATTATTAGCATCCTCCGGCAAGTCATCGTGAATAGATTCGCGCTTAAACAACTTCAATTAATTATTTAAATTTACTTTGAAATTCAGTCATCGATTCGAGAAACTTATATACGATATCATCAATCCGTCTTACTGCATCTCTAAATTATGCAGTAATACCCACACTAGGGTGGCCCTTAATAAAAAAACTGTTGAAACTCTCGGTCTCACCATCTAGAAATATGCGAATAACAAAAAAACTGAGAAATACATAGTTTTGGGCAAATCAAAAAACATTTAGTCGTCTTTCAACGCAATTGAAGTGTGTTTATATGGCGCAAATATGACTTTGTTTCAGATTTTACGAAAATTTCGTTCTATAATATAATAAATTCGGGATCAGTAATAAATTATCCTTTCAGAAAGCTATGAAGCGTGAAAATTTAATAAAACGTCGCCAATAAATAGCAAATGCCCCAGACCACTTTTGTACCCAAAAAACTAGGTCAAGAAATTTGTGGACATTTTTTTGAACTATGAGAAATTGATTAAAGCCATAATTTTTTTTTGGTCTCTATGCCTGTAAGGACTGAGATATGAAGTAATGTTTTATTACTACGTTGTTAACCTATTGCGCATTGAGACCGAAAATGGGAAATTTTTTTGATAAAATTTTGAAACCTCTTTTTTAAGATTTAAAAATTTTCTTAAACAAAATTTAAAAAAATGGATCTGACCCTTTAAGTTTTTATTAAATACTTATCGTGGATTAACGGTGTGAATTTTTAGATGAAGCCCTCTGCCAGATTTTTTTGACAAGGATTTTATTTTTGCGGATTTCGAGAAAATGGGATTTTTGTAAAATATTCTGTAAATGTATTATTTCTAAATAGTTTGTATCAAAAATTCATCACTTTTCTTCTTTTAAATGTTATATTTTATGTCAGTAGCCTAGGGTTTCGGAAAAAATAATATTACCCCATTAGCCCTTTTCGAATTGGGGTCACATATGACCCCAAGCTAATAAGTGACAAATTATTCAAAAATTTCAAATATTTTGTAACTGGGACGCTTAAAATATAATAGCCAAATGTGTAGAACTTCCGTTCCTAAAATTTTTGATAAATCCGAGAAGGTTAACCCATTATTTTCCAAGGCCAGCTTTGGATTTTAAGACATATTTAAATAAAAATTACCCAAAACGAGTTTTTCTATTAAACTCGATGAAACCACCATTAAAAATTTAAGAAAAATAATGCATTTAGTTTTTATTTATTTAACCCTTCAGTGCTCCTGGAATCAAAATAGTCCATTGTGATATATCTTTGGTGCAATTATATGCTTATTGCTTGCGAATATAAATTAAAACAACTTTTAACAAATTTTGTTATAAAATTACTTTATGTACAAAAACTATCTATATTTTTCTAAAACGGAAGTGATATTGTTGCAAAAATAAAAGTGGCAAATAATAAGCAGAACGCGTTATTAAATTGATTGAAGAGTATATTAACATATTAACAAAGAACGAACAAGGAAAGCAATACTTATAGCAAATCTTAAGTGATTACAGAAAACAATTTGAGTTGCACACTAAATAATCCTTAAATACATCAAAATAAATAAAATAAATTAATTTTGTATTTTATAATCTTTTGAATAAATTGTCATTTATTAGCTTTGGGTCATTTGTGGGTCTTCTTGTTTTATTTAGATAAATATAGATAGGTTTTATACATAAAATAATTTTATAACAAAATTGGTTAAAAGTTGTTCTAAATTATATTCGCGGGCAATAAGCTGATAATTGCACCAGAATGGATTATTTTGATACCAGGAGCAATGAATGGTTAAATAAATTAAATCTAAATGAATTATTTTTCTTAAATTCTAAATGGCGGTTTCATCGAGTTAAATAGAAAAACTCGTTTTCGGTAATTTTTATTTAAAAATATCTTAAAATACAAAGCTGGCCTTGGCAAATAATGGGTTAACGATCCCGGATTTATCCCAAATTTTAGGAACGGAAGTTGTACACATTTCTTTATTATATTTTAAGCAACACATCTAAAAATTCAACAACACTTACAAAATATTTGAGTTTTTTGTAAAAATTGTCATTTATTAGCTTGGGGTCATATGTGACACCAATTCCAAAAGGCTTAATGGGGTCATATTATTTTTTTCCGAAACCCTAGGCTATTAAGATAAAATATAACATTCAAAAGTAGAAAAGTGATGAAATTTTGATGCAAAATATTTAGAAAGAATACATTTACAGAATATTTTACAAAAATTCAATTTTTCTAGAAATCCGCAAAAATAAACTCCTTGTCAAAAAAATTCTGACATAGGGATTTACTTAAAAATTTACTCAGTTAATCAGTAGCATGTACTTAACAAAGCCTTGAAGTGCCAGATCCATTTTTTAAAAATTTTGTTAAAGAAAATTTTTTAAAACTTTAAAAAGGAGTTTTCAAAATATTATAAAAAAAAAATTTCCCAATTTCGGTCTTAATGCGAAATAGGTTAACAACGTGCTAATAAAACATTGCTTTATATCTGGGTCCCTACAGGTATAGAAACCGAGAAAAAATTATGGCTTTAATCAGTTTGCGGAAGTTGGAAAAAATGCTGTCAAATTTCTTGACCTAGTTTTTTTTTTTTTTTTTTTTGGCACAAAAGTGGTCTGTGGCATTAGCTATTTCTTGGAGAGGTGGTATTTGATTTTGAAGCTTTATAGCTTTTTAAAGGAAAATTTAATACTGATATAGAACGAAATTTTCGTAAAATTTGAAAAAAGTCATATTTTCCCCATATAAATACACTTGAAATTTTCAATCGCATTGGGGCACGACTAAATGTTTTTTGATTGGCCCAAAACTTTGTATTTCTCAGTTTTTTTTGCTATTCGCATATTTCTAGGGGCGAGACCGAGAGTTTGAGCACTTTTTTTTCCCTACCTATGTTATGAAGAAATGGTCTAGACCGTGTGTATGATACCCTATACTATACGTTTAGAGACCCTATCTCTTAACTCCAACTATTTTGATATGACAACCTAGCATAAACCCAATTTGAATGGCATTGTTATTTATCTTTTGCCTTCGGATATGAAAAAATTCATGTCGGATGCTGAATTTATATAGAGACTACGTCGAAAAGGGACCGATCCTTATCATATTAGGAAAGGTCACCTATTTTTTGCAGGAACATCTACAAACCAAATTTGAGAAAAATTTGTGCAAAATTTTTGTTTTTGAAAAACTCATATAATTTTTAAAATATTAAAAAAAAGAATTCTTTAAAATTGGCGACGGTATATTTTACAGATCACTATGAATAATAAGATTTTAATTAATTTTATGAGACTAAGTTAATTCAAGTACGTAATTAAATAATATAAAAGTGTTTCATAATTTAAATTATTTCGGAATTGTATTTATTAGTGCGGGCAAAAGTCTAAAGTGCATTTGCAGAATTTTATTCGGTTATTGATCGTGTTGAAAATATATGTTTTTGTTTATTTTACAGTTTGTGGCTAATTAAAATCAAAATTAAAATCAATCTTTGTGTCATATATATATAAAAATGAATCTTCCGCGACTTTGTTTGTAACTGCTACGCGAAGGTCTAGGAAAAAAAAAGAAAAATACAAAAGGTATCAACAGATGGCGCTGTACGTGGCTATTCAATTTTAACATCATAAATATTGAGTACTATGAGAGGGAGAGCTTTGTAAATTTGTGGGAGGCCATCTATTATTAATATAGATGGTCATACCGAAAATGGTCGGTATCGGTTAAGTAGGCGTGGTACCTCCCATACAAAATTAACTTTTAACATCATATATCTTGAGTACTGTTTTAGGAAGAGCTTTGCAACTTTGTATAAGGTCATCTATTATTGCTGTGAGTTGCTGTGAGTAGCCATTGTAAAAATTAGCGTTATCGGAACAGTGGGCGTAACACCTACAAAAAATTAATCACTGAATATCAGATTTAATATCATAACAGGAAGAGCTTTGATACTTTACGTGACGTCATTTGTTATAAGTGTAAGTTCATCTGATGAAAATAGGCTGGATCGGATAAGTGGGCGGTGTACAGCCTCTACAAAGTACTGATTAAATATTATTTACATATACCGAGTATAATGATAGGGAGAGCTTTGCAAGTTTGTGTGAGTTCGTCTGTTATTTCTGTGATTAGCCCTGGCAAAAATGGGCGGGATTGGACAAGTGGGCGTATCACCTACCGTATAAAATATATTTTCAAAGTACTAAAAGTATCTTGAATAATATAAAAGGGAAAGTGAAGATAATTTGTGTGAGTTCATAGGTTATTAGTGTGAGTGTGAAAATGTGCGGAATCGGATAAATGGGTGGGGTTAGTTCCATAAAAGTAATTATTGAACTTTAATATATTGGATCGTTTTGAAGGAAAATGTTTAAGAGAAATGGCAATTTGAGCAGCATAATAAAAATTGAAATTTCCGCAATTTTCATTGAAGTTAATTGTTACTGCGGTAGTATAAGATGAAGGAGTGAATTTATAAAAAGGCTTTCTAATTTACTTCATTTGCCAGGTCTTCCATCACATAATTTAATAGCAAAGTTGGATCTTAAAATAATATACATACTTAAATTTAAGCTTACATAAGCGCTTCAATTTAAAAAAATTGGTCTATTATTGAAAAATTCATATTCTTTTTGACTTTCGGATAATTTTATCATTTTTATAATGATGCCAAGAAGAGTTCATGGTAACATTGGCCGGCATTGTCAGGATGCAACGCAGCATCGAAATGTCGCAACACGACGAACGGAAGAGGAACGTGCTTTTGGAAGGGAAACAGTTCGACCAGAATGGTTGGATATCGTGCGCGGCAGTCAGACGAGATTAACGAAGCACACAATGAGCAACAATGATTGATGAAGCCAGATAACAAGTGCAACTTTTGAACGACAACATAGGCTACAACAAATTATTCAGGTGAACATTGAGTATATGAGCCCAACTTCAATACACTTCACACACATCGGTTTAATTCGGCCAGATTTCTGTCGTTTGTGAGCACTGCAATGCAGTTAAATTTGAGAAAGAACCGCCTGGATTGTGTTGCGTGGGTGGAAAGGTGAAATTGCCAAATTGCTTCCAACACCAGAGCCATTATCCACGCTGCTTTACGGTGAATCTCCTAATTCGAATTAAAGTTGGATCTATCATCCTTATGCACCGAAACTTTGCAATGGAACCCGACTAATTGTGACGAAATCAATGAGTAAGGTGATAGTGGCAAGGATTTTGAAAGGGCGGTTCAAGGGAGATGCTTAATTCCGCGAATTCCCTTAACTTCAACCGATTTAACGTTCCAGTTCAAAGGTGTTCAGTTCCCAGTGAAACTTGCATTTGCAATGACAATAAACAAGTCACAAGGACATACCCTGGAAGTGTGCGGCATAAATGTCATGCTTTTCACACGCCCAGCTATATGTTGCATGTTCCCGAGTTGGAAACCATTTTCACTATTCATTTTCGCTCCGGAGTAGAAAACAAAAAATGTTGTATATCGTGCAGCACTAAATTGATTACAATCATTGTTCTTTTTTTAATTAATATTTGATTTTATTCTATTTTCGCCAAATGTTGGTCGGGACGAAGGCCGTTGGGTCAGCTATCGCATAATTATAAGATATTGAATTCAACCGAATTCGAAAAGTGTTGTATTCAAATTATATTATTGCGTCATCTGTAACCGGTCGATAATTTTCGATAAAAAAAAATTTCGAAATTATTTCAATCAAAAAATCTCTTTTGGACAAAGCGAATTTTGCCGCATCAGCTAGTATATTATCGGTCTGGTATTTTAGTTAATTTCTTATTTTAAAAACATAATTTCATTTGAAACTGAAAGTCAAAATGAAGCTTAAGTTTCTTCTGAGTAGCTATTAGCATACAAACAATTAACTTTATTAACTCCAAATAATTAATATAATATAAATTTAGACGAGCAGGAGCAGTCCAAGTGTCATCGCTTAAATCGCTTCAAATTTAGCGAAAAAAGATGCAATTCCAAAGTACCACGAGATTATTCAGCTCTGATCACTGCGGCAGATGTATTATTTTCTGCACTCAGAATCATCAGATCCGATTTGAGAGCATTAATGAAGGCATATGTTATAGAAGCTTTCCTATTTCTAAAGACGAATGCATAGTTATTTTTTTTTGTTTTTTTGTTTTTTTGCTATTTTATTTTGAATTGCCGATCTTATTAAAAAATTCAAAGTAAATAAAATTTTTCTAAAAATAAATGTTATATTGATTCACTCTCTTTAATTACCCACACCATAATTATCACTGTTTTTATTTTATAAATAGGTCCATATATTTAGCATCAGCCCTAGATTTAAGTGAATATAAAAATCAGCATCATATAGGGGCTATGAAAAGACTTGTCCGATGGGGTTTATTTTTGGACTACTGATATAATAATTTTAAAATTTTGCAATTAAAGCCAATTTCATAGGGGTCATTTGTATGGGGACTAGGTCTGGACTTGAACCGATTTTCACCAGTTTCAACAGCGTTCATGCTTACACACTAAATTTCATCAAAATATATCCATAGTTGCGATATGGACACACTGACAGACGGACAGACAGACGACCCAGAAAGTGATTCCTAGTCGATCGGTATAATAAAAGATGGGTCTGGGTCAAATATTTTTGTTAATTACAAACATCAGCACAAAGTCCTACCACATATATATATATATATTAACACGTGAAGGTAAACTTTTAGTTCCCTTTTTAAGCAATACGCGTGCACGGAGGAGTGTGAAAATGGGCTTAGTTATAGCTCATATAGGGTAGAAGCTGAGAATGATAAAATTTATTTAACATCTGTCTCAAAAATATATTAAATTAAATAAAATAAAATATTTATAATAATTCGTTATACCCTGTTAATGCGAATGATTTAAATTATATATCAGACAATCTGTGTTGAATTATGAATCGCTAAAATTGATTAACATACCTTTAGGCTCATTTAAATATTCATAAATTTTTTATATATATAGATTAAAAAAACATTGGAAGACAAAAATTGAATGAAAAAATAATATTTCCTAGAATTTGCACTCGAATTTCGAGTACTGGCCTTTACTAGTAGGGTAGAAAAAAGGGTGTAGTAATTAACCGTAGATTGCTCCTTAAAAAAAAATGAGAATTCCATTCTTTGGAACATTTTTGTTCCATAAGTTAATTTTAAGCCAAATTATTTATTTTATTTTATTTTATCTATAATTGCAAAGAAAAAGCGTGTCGCTTGTATTTATTTTTTTATTTAATAGGCTGCTACTAAATATTTCATTAATTCAGAGGAAGAAAACAGCGCATATATATACATACATATTCAATCAAAATTAGTTACTTTTAATTATAATTTTATAATTTTTTGGTTGGAACGCACGTTGTACAAATGTTGTCAGCATGCGTATCTTTACATATAGCCTTATCACAGATGCAGCAAAACAGAGTAGTCCTCTTATCCTTATTTTCACCAGAATGATAGCATTCATAGCAACGTCCGCGTTTTACAGCTCCCTTTTGCGATTTGTTGTTTTTCTTTGACGATGGCCCCGGAATATCATCTTCAACGATATCATCTTTGTATCCTGTAATTGATTGTAGAAGCGATAAAGACGAACTATTTCTCGGTGCATGTGTTCGCTTGTTCATATAAGCATGGGCTAATGAAATACCTAGCTCATGCAAAAAACATTTGCGTTTAGTGTGCTTTTGTTTCGGCTTCCAGTCTGGAAATACTTCATTGAATATGATAAAAGCATTCAAAGCCGAGATATCTATAATGTTTGAGAAAACCGCCATAGGCCAACGATTCGTTTTACGTTTACAGCTGTAACAGCTGAGCATTTTATCAACCGTGTCTACACCACCTTTTGTGGAGTTGTAGAATGAAATTATCTCCGGTAGCTTTTTTTGATCTATGCCGACAATAGGTTGGTTGTGCATTGTGCTCATTACGACAGTGCATTTATTTTTATGGCTTATATATGAAACAAGTGTTGTATCTTTCGTGAAAGCAAAAGTAGATTGATAAAGGGGACTATTTTTGCATATCAATAGTTTTGGAGGAATACTACGCTTATTTCTTCGTAGAGTTCCAACCATTGTTACGTTTTTTTCTAAGAGCTTTTGCCCTAAGCTCTGGGATGAAAAAAAGTTATCCATTGTAACATTATGGCCTTTTAAACCTTCTATCAGATCGAGAACAACCCTCTCTCCTTGATTTTTTTCCGGGATTCCATTTACTCCTTTTCCCAAATACGGTTGAATTCGCCATACATAGCATGTTTCCGCAGATACAATCAGCCAAAATTTGATGCCATATTTCTCGGGCTTCGAAGGCATGTATTGTCGAAATTTGCATCGTCCATGGTAACCAAGCAACTGCTCGTCTACCGTGACACAAGTATGAGGATTATAGTACATTGGAAGCAATTCCGCCCAACGTTCCCAAAGATCTCTTATTGGTGCAAATTTGTCGTCATTGCGTTGTTGGCGTCGACTTATTACGTCATCAAAACGAATAGTTTTGTGCACATTCAAAAAGACCTTCTTCGACATAATAGCGCGAAATATTGGACGTCCATAAGCAGCATCAAATAAGTCTTCCAAATTTTCATTCTTTGACCTAGTCGTGAAAGTGGAATAATGTTAGGAACAGAGTTAACAATAAAATAAAAAGAAATCATACTTATAAACTCCAGCTAATATCAACACCCCAAAGTAAGCGTGCAACAAATCTGTATCAAGTTGAACATAGTTATTCTCATCCAAGTGCTTCCCATATTTATTCGAATTTTCGATTATAATTTTTTCGACTTGAGGCGGAAAATATAGCAAAAACGCATCTTTTATCTCGTTCACCCGATTCAATGCATATCTAGTAACACCTAAGTATATATGCAATGTACATAACAAAGTCAACAAAAGTACAAAAACAAGTCTTTTATCTTACCGGGACGCATTTCAATCACATTGCATGCCCGTAAACGACCACTTGAGAAAGGCACTGAACTCCAAACAGTGTTGTCTTTGGAAACGTAGAGTGCGTCCGCAGTTACTTCATTTGAAGAACTTTCGGTTTCACTCTCACTTGGAAAAAATACATCTGAGCTTTCATTCGGATCAAAATCACTGCCTGAAAGTTCTTCATTTTCACTTTCTTCTAGCATACTCTCTATTTCTTCACCAGTCAAATATTTAGGAATTGTGCACATTTTTGTATTTTCAAATGAAATGCAGTAAAAGCCAAAACTACTTGATCGCTTATCAAACACGTGTTGCTACAACAGAACTTTGCACAGACTAAATGTTCAAGCTAAGTGAAAAAGAAATAAAAGAAATACCGTTATAACGGCAGCAGCGACGCGAAATCAAGTCTTAGCGCTGTCTCTGTAGGGGGGGGAAGAAATACAAAATATTTCTCTGGAATTCGTATTGTGTTTATTGTTGTAAACTACGGCAAACAGGTTACAGAGTTTGACTTTTTGAAGTAATTTTATAAATTACTTTAGAATTTTGCATAATGTAAGAGTTCTGAACCGAAATATGCAATGGAACATATTTGTACCAGAGGATGGAATTATGAAGTTTTGCAATAACAACAAAACTTTTCAGTGAATTAAGTTAAAAAATGCAAAAAATTACTAAGCAATGAAGGAGTCACGAATTAGTGGAACATAAGATTTCTATCTTCACTAACAAAAAAACAACAAGTAAAACAAAATCCATATGGAACATTTTTGTTCCAAGGATCGATTAACGGTTAAGTTAGTTTTTTATAGTTGTCATACTAAGAGCTGCATTTTAACTATTGAGCCATGGGGGATTTTGTTAAATAGTAGTTTTGCGCAGCAACTGCCCCTTTCGCGTTAGTTGAGGATAAAGTATAACTTGCATTACACTGTGGAACAAATTCAGGGTAGCAAAAGTTAGGTCGATTCTGAGAGTGAGGAGTGAAAATAGAGGCTAAATTAGAAGACCAGTATCGCTGCGTTTGTTTATGTCAGTTCGAATTTTTTATTTAATCGACCTTCGAACTTTGCAGTCAAATGCCGACTTTCAGCATATTGTTTATATGGTTTTTTGGCTGTAACTCGTCGACTAATTGATATTTTTTCAATCTGTAAAGCCAAATTATTGCTAGAGACCCGTGCAACAATAAAAATTTTTTAAAAAATTTATATAGAAAATTTTTGTGGTGATTATGAAGCAAAATGTTGGAAAAATTATTTTTTTTCATGCTTTTTGAAAACATTTTCCACAAAACTAAGTATTTTTTGCTTTCTGTTTGATCTATAATATGTATCTCAGTTTCTTCAATAAATTTCATTTGAAAAGAAAGTGGTCGTAGTCGATAATTTGCGTTAAAAATGCCAAAATCATTAAATAAACAGCGATTAAGTAGAAGTAATTAAAAAGGGGAAGTTCCAAGAATTAGGAATTAGTAAAACAACTTTTTATACCCTATACCACTATGTGGTTTGGGTATAATGACTTTGTGCTGCTGTTTTTAACTACCAAAAATATTTGACCTAGACCCATCTTTAATTATACCGATCGAATCAGAATCACTATCTGAATCACTATCTGATTCGATTTAACGATGTCCGTCCGTCCGTCCGTCCGTCCGTCCGTCTGTGTGTCCATGTAAAGTTTGTAATCATACTGCAGGTCGCAAATATGAATACATTTTGATGAAGTTTGGTATATAAGCTTTTATCTGCCATGGGATGAACGCTATTGAAATTGGTGAGAATCGGTCCATGTTCAGATCTAGCCCCCATACAAATGACCCCTATGAAATCGACTTAAATTGCCATAAGATCCAAATTATCATATAAATCTTACTGAAATTGCGTTTGTTTGTGTTTATTACATCCGTTAATCAGTAGTCCAAAAACGATACCTATTGGACAACTCTTAGTCATAGCCCCATATAGAGCTGCTTCCCGATCTTCACTTAAATCTATTTAAAAACAAAAATATTGCACTGATTCTTCTCAAATTTTGTTTGTATGTATTTTTGCAAAATACAAAAGACCTTACCAAACATGGACGGGATCGGTCCATTTTTGGGCCTAGTCCCCATGTAGATATAGCATCCGATATAAACTTTTTCATATCTGCAGCCAAAAAAATTAATAAAAATCCCACTCAAATTTGGTTTATGCTTATTTTTTTTATATCCAGTTAGTTGGGCCTGAGAGATAGGGCCTCTAAACGCATGGTATAGGGTATCGTATAGTCGGTCTAGACCGACTATAATTTTCTTACTTGTTTATTTTCAAACACCGCACAGGTAGCGATATTTTTTTTATTTCGTACAAGCGAACTAATTTCAAAAATGAAGATTAGACTCGAAACTCAGCCGAAGCTGATGTCTTTTAATTTTCGCTCGGTCGTGATAAAATTCGCTATTAATTTTTTTTGAACCTATTTCATTTTGTGAGTTATTTAAGTTAAGTGCATCGGTTTCATAAAAATAGCAAAAAACATTGTATAATATATATTGTATTAAAAATGTCGGAACCAAAATGTAAAATGGACCATTTTTGTAATGTTTGTGGACGTTTCATAACAAGCGATGAAAAATATGGCAACGCGAGTGATTTTTTCTCGCAAGAGCTTATCAGTGACGTAAACTATGCCCCTAAAAATGTTTGCTTTAATTGCTATTCAACACTTATGCAATGGAAAAGTGAAAAGAAGAAGGCTATGCCTTTTGGTATACCAATGATGTGGTTAGACAACAGCCCGCATTAAGAAGAAAATTGCTATGGATGTTTCAACTACCATAAAATTTTGAATAGAATGAAAGCAAAGAATAAAACTTACGTAGCAGTGCCAAGTGTCCAATTACCATTACCGCACTCAGAATTCGTTCCAGTACCAACATACCAAAGTATTGATCTTCAAACAGATATCAGTACTACAACCGGCGCTGCTGCATCTATGGATTTCTTCTCAGAATACGACCCTGGTGAAGGTACATCCTATGAAACATCAAAGGCCGGAATTATCGATGACGATGACCAAGATATTAGAGAGAGCACTGATGTTGATCCACTGCCGCCTGCTAAACGGCAACTGGCCAAATCATTAATTTAATTTATTTAATTTTTTACTTAAAACTTTTCATAACTAACATTTCAAAAATATATTTTTTTTCCATATTTTTATAATTTCTTTTTCAATGTTTCTTCAAAACCAACACTGAACAAAATTGATACATAAAAAATGAGAAGTAAATTAATATTAAGCTGGAAAACGCAAGTTTTTTATTATGATTGTTTTCTTTTCAAATTTAGAAGAAACTGAGAAGCATCTTGTAGATCAAACAGAAAGCAAAAAAGACTTAGTTTTGTGGAAAATATTTTCAAAAAAAATAATTTTTCCAACATTTAGCTTCATAAGCACCACAACAATTTTCTAAATCAATTTTTTTAAAAATTTTAATTGTTGCACAGGTCTCTAGCAATAATTTGGCTTTTATAGATTGAAAAAAATATCAATTAGTCGACGAGTTATAGCCAAAAACCATATAAACAATATGCTGAAAATCGGCATTTGACTGCAAAGTTCGAAGGTCGATTAAAAAAAAAATTCGAACATAAACAAACGCCGCGATACGGGTCTTCTAATTTAGCCTCTATTTTCACTCCACACTCTCAGAATCCACCTAACTTTTGCTAACCTGAATTTGTTCCACAGTGTTGTTTGTATCAAGTAAGATGAGGAAAATATATAAAAGGTCATCAAAGAAGTTTAGTTTGAGAACGGCAAACCCTTTAAAGCTTTTTCGTATATTAATACGACTTTTACCCTGACTCAGAAATTCTCACAAAACACCCGCGCCCCCAAGAATGACCCTAGCATTGTGTTATTTGCTCGATTACCCATTAAAACAAAATTAATTGATTACGCGAATATCTACACCAATTCGATGAATTTATTAATATTAATAGTATAGTTTATTGTTTAACTTATACAACGGAAGATTCTCTGTTTTGTCAGTTATTTTAATAAATTTAATATGTTTTAATTTAAATTTAAGCTGATGCTCATACTGTTATTTATTACCAGTATTACCTAATTTATATTTTCATTACAAGAGTTTGCAAACATAAAATACAGATTCAATAATGCGCATTAAATTTATGTCGCAGATTAGAGAAGGAGCAACAGATGCTTGGTAGAAATATTTGTGTACAAAATTAACTAAAATTATAATCGATTATGGAAAGCAATTAATATATTATTATTAACATTTTTAGCACCATTATATTTGTTTAACTTAAAATAATAGTATTTCATATTCATATTTATATATATTTACCTTAACTAACCGAAAATAAATACAGTAAATACTTACTTAAGTTACACAAATAATTCCACTAGCTTTCATATACTATCATTTTAAAAACTTAAATACAATAATAAATATATTAAAAAGACAAATTGGAAACCATAGTCAACAAATATTTTAAAGCTCCCATGCATAAGTTGAGAATTTTATAAATGACATGTTAGAGAACATAATATTACTAAGTACAGGAATTAACTCAAATTCAAAAGAAGTATTTAAAATAAACAAAATGATAAGAATTCATAGCAAATATTTAAAAAGAAAACTTAAAATATCCAAATGCTTATTTTAAGATATAGTATTTTTGTTTTATTACAAAAAAAAAAAAAAATAAAAAATAAAAAATTGAAGCATTTTATCATTGTTATAATTTTATATGTTTTGAAAAGGTAAATGTTTTTGTCGCGTGAATCTTTTATTTTATGCATTTAACTCAAACCTGGTGAAATTGTTTAGTTTCGTTTTAATTTTAAACTAATCAGTTTATTTTCAAATTAACTTTTTATTATATCCGCGTCCCGCTCTTTGGTCTGGTTATTATGAAATATACCTATCCATTTTATCTTTTCAACATTGTCACGATTGTTGGTTGGACTAGCATTTTTAGTATTTTTTTTTTTAACTCAAAATACATAAATACAAAATACAAGTCGCTGCTACTTGAGATTTTATGACAGCACGAGTTTAACTGCAAAGTTATAAATTTACTGTCAGCTACACGAGATTTAAGATTGTGTACATTTATTTTATAGTGATATTTTTTATATTTTTTTTTTAAATTATGATGTTGTTGTTTTTCGTAGACAATTTGGAGCTATAAATTTTAAACTCTCTTTAAGTGTGATGAATAACCGTTATGGAAGTGAATGGGACAAAGTACAGTTTCACAATGATTTTAACTAATTACTCTTCAAATATGTGGACATTTAATATTAATTATGGGTTTATAATAAAACGAATTATTATTTTTAAAGTCCAATATCCGTCAGTAACCAAATTTAAATGAATTAATTGAATTTCTTAAGTTGTTTCAGATATTACGTTGCACCCTTGTATATATAAATTAGGGTGACAGCCATTTTTTTTTTGTGAATTTCAAGACGTGCGGGACGGATTATTATGACACGGGATCAAAATTTTAGTGCGCAAAATTTAAGCCAAATCGGACAATGCTTTCTGGACGCGCATCGAGTTCAAAGTTCAAATATGAATTTATTTGTAAAAATTATCAAAAATAAATCGTTTTTCACAAAAATTTTGATATTAATAATTGCGTTTCAATTAAATTAATTATTAAACCATAATCTAGAGTAAACTATCTCTCTAATAAAATAACAAAATCTATTATCGGTTGAAAAAAGCCAAGTTATATCAAGTTCCCCAGGCAACAAATTCTCCGCAGACCACTTGATTCAGATAATCGAGCTCACATTTTTAAAGACATGGAAATAATTTGCCGATCTAAAATAATGTCAAAACGGTGCTTATTTTTTCGCACGATATCAATACCTCAAATTTTACTTTTTCAAAAATTTTGTTCAAGAAATTTTCCGAAATCAACTACTGGTCTTATTAACAAAATATATGTGACTAAAAGTGTCAAACGTTGTGGGTATCCTGTCTTTTTGGTGTTTTAATATTTCAAATATCTCTTGCCAAAATGTTATTCTACTTGATATGGGTTATCAATCTTGTAAATAAAGGTTAAATTGAAGCACTATAAACTGTCCTTCTTTAAGGTAAAAAGACAAATTTAAGGAGATTTACAGTTTTTTAAAACAAAATATCGAAATAATGTATATTTATAAAAGGATGTCAATAAAACTTGTTAATAAATTTTAGTTATTTAAAAAAATAATATGCTGGACTTATTATCTGGGATTAACCCGTGGATACCCTTGATGTCAAATTGACTCCTTATGAAAATCTATAAATATTTTCTTCATCAAGATTTTTTGTTAAATAAAACAAATTTAACGTATTCATAAAATTCCTCAAATTAATTCGTTACTTTTATGAAAATATTTGGATAAATTAGTTTTTATATTACAGCATACACAAATTTGTATATCGAGGGTTTATGTATATTCAAAAAGGGCTATCTGCATTAATAACTATTTTAAAGAGAGCGTGTAAAAACAATTTATTAATAAGATCTGAAAGTATTTGTCGATCGACTTGCTGCAATCATGTCTGATATCAAAATTAATATTATATTTGACAGTTGTATTAGACAACAGTTTGAAATCAAAAATTAATATTGCTGTCAAATGTAGATAGCTCTTTTTGAATATAAGCCCTCGATATATGTGTCTTTATATAAATATAATAATTCTGAAAAAAAAAATTAAAGTAGGACACATTTTTAGACAAGCGAATTGTATATCAAAAATTTTAAAACTTTTTTATTTAAAAACTAAAATAATTAATTAAAAAAAAAAAAAATAATCTCATAAATCGCTATATTTTTGTAGAGCTTGTAAATTTGCATTTTTCAAATACTGTTACCTATAATTCTGTGGTTTTCTGAAATAACCGCGCATGTCCATTTTTGTCAGTTTTGAGTTAACGATGCCAAATATAATAATTTTTAACGCTCTTCACATGTGTTTAATTTTTTTAAAAAAAATATTGACCATTTCTGATTTTTTTCTTTAAATAACGACGTAACTTAAATGTTTTTTAAATTAATTTGCAGCACTAACTACGTATATCAACCTACGTTTGATCGCTGACAAATTATTTTCTCACAAAACGACACATAGCGACATACGTTGTTATTAATGAAAAAAATGCAAAATAATTTTGGATTATTTTTCAGTTTATAACCATTTATAAAAACTTGTGTGTTTATTTCTGTTATTTTTTGTCACTATTATTCTTGATACGTTGTTATATCCTCACCCTAATTTCCGTTAGCTTTCTGTTGACGAAAAAAAAATCAATTTTTCAAGCAACAACAACTTATGTCTAAATGTGTAGTTGCACTGGTAGTTTTCTTTTTCAAAGAAAACGACATTTGTCGACATAAGTTGTTTTATCTGCACACACTTTAAGTGTAATTTACATATTGTTTTTTCGTCCTTCTCTAGGATCTATTCCTCTTAAGATTTTTGACTCAAATTTTTTTATAAAGTATTTATTGCCCATATCTACAGGACTGTTAAATAAAAAGTCCTAAAAACTTTATATCGAGCCCATAGTTTCAAATATAACGTTTTTTGGCTCTCCTGAACATTTTGATTTAACGACATACGCGGTTATTCTAGAAAACCACAGAATTTTGTACCACCTGTTAAATAAAAAAAAAAAAATAAAAATAAGTGGCGCAAAAATACAAGTTTAGCATAATATTATTTAGAACTAACCCTTTAGTATCCTTATATTTTAGTTAAAATTTTTAGTTTTTTATAATAGACTGATATTGACACATAAGTACTTAAGGCTTAGTTAAAAAAAAAATCGAGAACCCCACGGGTTAATTTCAGAAAATATGTCCAGAATATTATTTTTTAGAATCATTAAAATATTATCATAAGTTTTATCGAAATCCTTCCACAAATATATGTTATTTCGATATTTTGTTTTAAAAAAGTGTAAATCTTCTTACATTTGACTTTTGACCTTAAAGAGGGACAGTTTATAGTATCACAATTTAACATTAACTTACACGATTGATAACTTATATCAAGTACTATATTTTGATAAAAGTTACTTGAAATATGAAAACACCAAAAAGTAGTAGCCTAAGATTTGAAAAAGTATAAAAATTACATTTTCTTCTAATCTGTTGAAATAAAAACGCCGCCCTCGCCAAATGAGGAACAGAATACATATAATATTTGCACCTTTAATCACATATATTTTGTTTATTAGACCTTAAAGTCCAATCGTTGATTTCGATAAATTTCTTAAACAAAACTTTTGAAAAAATAAAATAAAATTGGAGAATGCAAAAATGTTGTTGTTGTAAATTATTTCAATGATGTGAGCTCGATTTTCTTAATCAAGTGGTCTGCGGCGCATTTATTGCCTGGAGAACTTGATATAACTTGGCTTTTTTCAACCGATAATAGATTTTGTTATTTTATTAGAAAGATAGTTTACTCTAGAATCTAGAGTCTAGATTATGGTCTATAATTTAATTTAATTGAAACGTAATTATTAATATCAAAATTTTAGTAAAAAAATATTTTTTTTTTAATAATTTTTACATATAAATGCATATTTGAAATTTGAACTCAAAGCGCGTCCAGAAAGCATTGTTCGATTAGGCTAAAATTTTGCGCACTTAAGTTTTAGGTCCAGTGTCACAATAATCCGACCCGCACGTCTTGAAATTCCAAAACAAAATAAATGGCTGTCACCAAAATATATATATGGGGGTTTCATGTCAAGTGCACCAACTTTTGAAATCGATGTCCTCCGATCGGGATGAAATTTGCACCAAGGTTAGTCCTATTGGATCGTAGTTTAGACACAATTTTTCAATAAGATCGGTCAAGATCTCTCTCAGTTAGAGGGGATCAAAATTTGATATTTTGGCCAAACTGGTGTTTCTTGTCATCCATGTAACTCATTACCTATTGTTCTTACAAAATTTTCTCCCAAATAGTTTAGATAGCTATTTCTTCAATATTTCGGAAAAAAATAGTTTAAAAAAAAAAAAAAATTTAGACTTTTTTTTTGCCTATTTTCAAAAAGGGCATTTTTTTTTTTTTTTTCATAAGAAAGCTTAGGATTTTTCCTTTAAGAGCTTTTTGGTCGCTTAGTGGGATGGGAGTGGGATATCTATCAAAATAAATGTTTTGTAACTCAAGACAACGGTTTTTCAATTTTTCACAAATGCACTATTTTGAATTTTTTCCTATTTGTGTGTAAAACCTTACAAATAAAACTTATACTGAGAAACTAGACAAATTAACCTTTCCGAAGGTATGTAACATACCTTCATAACATAACAGAAGAGAATGGTTCTCTGTAACCTGAAAGAGTTATTTGCAACATTTCAATCTGAACACGAGGATGTCAAAATTGGCTTCACAAAATTTACCCAAATGAGGCCAAAACATTGCGTTTTGGCAGGAAGCAGCGGAACTCACACAGTAAGAGTACCATGAAAATGTTGAACTCATGTTGAAGGAAATCAACTTTAACAGATGATTCGGCAGAAGATTAACACGATCACCGCGATTGCCTTAAATTGACTATGTATCCTAATGCAACAACTTCTTGCCACTTAGGTGAATGTACCAATTGCCCGTAAACCGCATTCATCAAAGAAAATTTAATCAACTCATTAGATCGAGAATATATAGATGAGGTCAAATTTGATTCTTGGATTAAGATTGACAGATGCACATTGAAAACAATCATTTTAAATATGGATGATTTTGTGGAAGAAATGTGTACAGGATTGCTAAACTTGAGAAACCATGACTTTTTAGTCAAAGAGCAATGGCCATTCTTCAAGGATTTGAAGATACATTTGAAGTCTGGTGAATTCGTTATTTCATATGATTTCGCAGAAAACTATAAATATGTTCTTCAGGATGCCATACAAGCATTCCACTTCACTAACGACCAAGCAACTATATTCACAGTAGTTATTTACTACATGAAAGATGAAAAACTGGAACACAAAAGTATGGCAATCATATCCGTCGATTTAAAATATGATACCGTTGTAGTTTATGAGTACTAGAAGAGAATACTAAAATTTCTAAAATCTAAATTTACAGTAAAGAAGGTATACTACGTTTCCGACGGAGCTCGTCAACATTTTAAAAACAAAAGTAGCTTGGCAAATCTTATGACCCATGAAAAAGATTTTGGAATGCCAGCTGAGTGGCACTTTCATCCTACAGCTCATGGTAAAGAAGCATGTGATGGTATTGGAGCAAACCTTAAAAGAAATGCAGCGAAGTATAGCCTCCAGTGCTCTCATCAAGATCGCACCTTAGATGCGACTGCTTTATTCCATTGGGCAAAGAGTTATCGTAAAGAACCTAAAATAGTTGTTAGTAGCAAAGAGGATCATCAGGAAACATTGAAAACACTGAAGAGCAGATTCTGCCTCTATTCAATGCGATTTCTTTCCAAAGACAACAAATAAACCAGCAGCGAAATCAACAGCTGAACCTAGTAATGCCAAGAAAGGATTGACAAAAAAACGCAGTATCTAAATAAAGGCGACAAAAAAGCTGGATGAAAGACTGGGTATTTAAAAATTTACAAGACTTAAATACTTCATCAGCTACAATAAATTAAGTATAAAAATAGTTATGATATAAATGGATCTAATGCAATTAAGATTAAATTTTAATAAATTATTTATCTTTTTATTTTTAATATTTCTATTATTATACATTAATTTAATTGTTATTAAAAATAAATAAAAAATTATAATTTTTCAACATTTCTATAGAAGAAAAGCGATTTTTTTTCTGAGGTTAACATATTCTGGGTATTACAGTATCGAGGGTATAAAATTTTTGTTAGGTATGTTACATACCTTCGGAAAGGTTAATTTGTCTAGTTTCTCAGTATAAGTTTAATTTGAAGGTTTTAGACACAAATAGGAAAAAATTCAAAATAATGCATTTGTGAAAAATTTAAAAACTTTTGTCTTGAGTTACAAAAACATTTATTTTGATAGATATCCCACTCTCATCCCACTAAGCGACCAAAAAGCTCTTAAAGGAAAAATCCTAAGCTTTCTTATGAAAAAAAAAAAATTGCCCTTTTTGAAAAAAAAGGCAAAAAATGCTTAAATTTAGCAAAAAAAAAAAAAAAGTCTACAAATTTTTTTTTTAAGTATTTTTTTCCGAAATATTGAAGAAATAGCTATCTAAACTATTTGGGAGAAAATTTTCTAAGAACAATAGGTAATAAGTTACATGGATGAGAAAAAACACCTGTGTGGCCAAAATGTCAAATTTTGATCCCCTCTAACTCAGAGATCTGGACCGATCTTATTGAAAAATTGTTTCTAAAATACTATCCAATAGGACTAACCTTGGTGCAAATTTCATCCCGATAATAGATTAGTATATATTTATTAATTTTAAAATACACATGATATGCATCATGGCCAATCGCAGAGTCTTCAATTTTAAAACAATTTCTAAATTTTATGTTTTTTTTTTAATATTTTCCATAAAGCATAATTTTTATTTATTTTTGAAAATTCCACATAAATTTTAGTATTTACAACAGAACACGATTCATTCCTTCGTTTATAAAAATCAAATTTGTGTTTCTTCTATTGTAGGCGAAAGTTAGATATAAATATCATATATAATATAATAATAATATTAATAATAACTAGCAGATTCCAGCCCTCGAAATTCGAGCGCAAATTCTAGGAAATTTTATTTTTTCATTAAATAAAGACCCTAAAAATATGCTAATCAATTACAGCCAATTCACAAATAAACACAAAAAACAAACTCATTTTTATTACAAACACATTAACAAATTTAATAAACACACACATAGCATTGTATAATTTTATGTATGTGTTAGTAGCAACTTTAAATGCAATTTACTCAAAATAACAGAAAAAATTTAAAAATCTGTAAATCTGAAAATTGGCTAAAAAGAAATACCTTTCAAATAATATACGTTTGGCCAAAATCGGGATAAAACGGTAGAACAAAACATCAGTCACAAAAAATCGCCTAGCCTATTAATATTATAGATTAATATAATAAAGACGTAATGTGTGTTTGTTTGTTTGTTTGTAGGAGGTAATCTCCGTAACTGCTCATCTGATTTTTTTTGAAATTTTCACAGAGTCTTACTGCACATATGGGAAGTGCTATATATAGGCTATAAATTTTTTTATATTTTCTGGTGGACGTGGCACTTTTCATACAAAGTGAATTTTTAATATCATAGATATTGAGTACAACGACAGAAATAACTTTGCAAATTTGTGTGATGTCATCTATTATTTATGTTAGTAGCCATGGTGAAAATGGCAGGGATCCGATAAGTGGGCGTGGCCCCTCCCATACAAAGCAATAACTCAATATGATATATATCGAGTACTACGACATACACAGCTTTGCAAATTTGTCCTAGGTCATCTATTATTAACGAGAGCGATCGGAGCAGTGGGCGTAGTACCGCCATACAAAGTAAAGATTTAATATCATATATCTGTGCCCTGTTCCACAAAAGAACTTATCAACTTTTCACTTCGCACTTATCAAATTTTGCGCCATTTTGCAAAACTTCATGTTCCTCAGAACTATAAAATTTGATAAGTTGTAAGTTGAAATTGCTAAAAGTAACTTGCAAAGTCTTTGCAATTTTTATATTGTCTTTACAATTTTTGTTCCACGTAAGTTCTCTTGTGCAAAGAGTAAATTTAATATTGAAAAGTGCAATTTGCAAAGACTTTGCAAATAATTATGCTGTTTCGTTCCACAAAAACTGAAATTTTTTTTTTGGCACAGCAAAAATTTTTAAAATTCGCTTTACAAATTCATATCATTATAACTAGCTTTCAAAACGTTAATACGCGAGTTTTTGGTCGACGATAGTGAAAATGCGGTTATAACAAGAAATTATAGATAATTAATTTTTCGGTACTACAAAACTTTAATTTTAAAGAGTGCTCTCGTTTCGGAAATGGTTGCCAGTACCATGGTGTTGCAAAGTAAACAGTTTGCAGAACCATCCATAGAGTTTTTGACGTTATAATAGACGTTTTATTTCAAAACTCAGTGGCAGTGGCCCGATGACGTCAGTGGTATTGCTGAAAAGGTTTTTATGATGGGTAGATTCCCTTGGGTGTGTAGCTACGTGGATGGCTCAATCATTAAAATTGAATCGCATACATTACGCGAGGAAGGATATGTGGACCGGCATGGAAACCATTCATTGAATGTGATGATGGTATGCAGGCCAGGCTGCAGATTTTATAGTGTAAATGCAAGATGTCAAAAATTGCAAAGTCTTTGCAAAAATTTGCTAAGTGCAAAGTGAGATTTGCAAAGAATATTGTGGAACAGAAACACTTATCACTTTGCCAAAAAATGCAATTTGATAATTGCAAAGTGAAAAATTGATAAGTTGTTTTGTGGAATAGGGCCCTGGTGTGCTATAAAAGGGAAAGTTTCGATACTCTGCAAGAGTCCATCAGATATTAATGTGAGTAGTCTGGAAAATTGTGTGGTATAGAATTAGTAGGCGTGGCACCTCCTATACAAAAAGGTATTTTATTTACCAATGTGAGTGGTGGTGGAAAATATGGGCGGAATTACCAAATTCAAAAATCGTCAAAACCGAAAATAGTGGAAAACAATAAGCGCCGAAAACAAAAATCAGAAAAATTAAAAATCGAAGAAATCAAAAATCTCCTAGATCAAAAATCGCTAAAATTGAAACAATTGCCAAATGATATTCTAAATTCAATGTTATCGTTAAGTGTTACCGGATTTAATTTTGAAAATCCATATTTTTCTCCTGGGCAGCTATATATGTCTTACTCCAGATTAGGAACGCCGAAAAATTTGAAAATTTGTACATCGAATGAAAAACCAAAAAATATCAGAAATCATTAAAATAAAATAAAAATATGTAAAATATATTAATTAAAATATTTTAATTGTACAATACAAACTTGGAACGAAAAATTGATTATGAAAACATACATGTCAATTAGTCTCGAAAAGTTGTAGCGCAGCAAGACAGGGCAATCTAGTATCATATAAAGCTTATTTTATTATATTAACAATCAATTTATAGCAATATGTGTTTATACGTTTTATGTTGTTATTATATAATTTATTGTTGCAATCCACAATATTTATAATTGCAGCAATTTGTACTTGGTAAACGGAACTAAATTTGCTTTTGTAAATATTTTATTTTTATAAGAATTTCATTAAAAATACTAGAGGACCCCTGCTGCTCCGCAGCATTATACATATTATATTATATTAATTTTTATAATACCAAAATTTGCTAAGAGAAGTTAACGTACAGTAATGCCAAGAGTAGTTAACGTACAGTAAAAGTAAAGTTGATTGTCCACGCATAACTTTCCTCAAACCCAACGAATTTGCCAAGAGAAGTTAACGTACAGTAATGCCAAAATATGCCAAGAGAAGTTAACGTACAGTAAAAGTAAAGTTGATTCTCCACGCATAACTTTCCTCAAACCCAACGAATTTAAGCAGTTAATAGCTCAAAAGAAGGAGCTTGATCCACTGAGTGTTCTTAGACCTATGTCAACAGCCTACGTTAATTAGAACTCTAGTTATAGAGGTTTGAGAGAAGAAAAATATTGAAAAAAATCTTGAATGCAAAGTTTATTCATAAATTCTTTATTATATAAGATTTTTTTAATATATAAGATTGTTAGCGAAGAAATACCTTTTTAGATATTAAACAATTAAAATAAAAAATTGCATTACCTTATCATATTGTTCTAGTGGTAAACGAATTTCAAGTAATCCATTTTCTATGTGTTCAATCGAATTAAAAGATTTTTTTGCTCCCTTTAAAATCAAACTTTAATTAAAATAATTTTTTGAATTCATATAAAGAAAAAACAAGCATTGTAATTATTCAAACAATTTTAATAATAATGGAATGAATTTCAATAAAAAAAAATAATTCCCTCTAATAAGTTTTCAAGTTCAGGAATAACATTTGATAAAGAATGTGCTGTATGCATATCTATAAGGTGGGCACAATGTTTTGTGTTTGTGTTCTTTAAATACGTAACGGATTCGCATAAGTAAATGGTTGCAGTACATAAATAGGTGTTGTAATCAAGATTTTAGGTTTGAATAATAAAAAAAATTTTCGCTCCATGTTTAAGAAATACCTAGGCCCAGAGTGTTGAAATTTATTTATTTTTAAGTGCAACATTTCTCAATGACATTTTCCGCATTAGATATTAAGTTTTAATTAGTTCTAAATGGAAATGTTAGATATAAAATAACATCTTAGATTTTTTTTTAAATAATCGCATCTATTGTGAAAATCTTCCAAAACACTTTCAATTCCTATAATAATAGACATTTTATGTACTTTTAGCTCGAGGCCAGACAGTTTTTGGTTTCCACATTGGAGACTCTTCATGTGCGACTCTTTCCATAATCTGATTGGTATTTAACAATCGTAAAATATCTTATTTATTGTTTTTCGTTAAAATATTTAAAATAACATTTATTTGCAAATATCCCCCCAAAGCTTAGATAATTTATTTAATAAAAAAAATGCTGATCGTAAAAATTTGTGCTTTTTTATTTTTTAAGAAAAAACTTACTTTTTGTAAAATATTTCTTAAAAACAAAAAAAGAAATATTAAATGAAAACATAAAAAAGATATAAAACAATAGTAGTTTATTTAATTTTTTTTTTTTTAACAAGAAAACATAATTTATTGCCACTTAAGTCATAAATACATTTATAATTTCTACCAATTTACTTCACAATCTCTTATGTGCATCTAACAAAGAATAAAAACAAAAGAAATAAAACGAAAATTTATGTTTTCTGATTGTATGTAGGAATGTGTTACGAACATATGAATGCAGTAGGTACATATGATATAAGGTTATGGCACTTTAAAGCTGATATGATAGAGACGAGTTTATTTATGAGGCTGCTGGTGGTAGTGGCAGTTCAGTTCACCAAAAGCAGTAGTAGCGAAACTCTAACAAGGAGGCCAATCAACAGATACAGATATACATAAATACATACAGTAGTAAAACTAATTACAAGGTGTGCCGCCAAAAGCCACCACATTAACAATACACACATAAATATAAATAAAATATATTAGGAAAAAAAACTTTTTTGAAAACAGAACCATAAATAACAAATGATATAAAAACAAAAGAAATGTAAATTATTTTCCTGTATGAATTGTGGGTTTTTTTAATGCAACGCCCTTCTTTTGTTAAAAATGTTTAACTCTCTTTCTTAAAGTTAGTTTCATGATCCATACACACCATTCATCCCTAAGTTAGTTTTTTTGTGTGTTTTTCTTTTTGTTAACCCTGCAATGCGTAAATCATTTTGTAATGCGCTCAAATTGAAGGTGAGAAGCCAAATTATAGATCAATCAATCATTTTCCTTTGAGTAAATTGTGTCTTAATCGACGGTCTTATATTTTAAACAAAGCCTTAATTATAGTTTAAGTTACATTTAGACCTTACAACAGTCCATCTTTCGTAATTCCAAATTAGGTATATAGTTATTATTTTATAGTCCAAATAGTAAATCCACATCGTGAAGATTTCTAAACCCAACAATATACTGGACAAATTTTATATGTTTTGTGTCTCAAGGCATGATCAGTAGGGTAGTTCATTAAGAATGTTTGGATTTTTCAATGGACTAGCTTAAATATAGATTGTGACCGATGTTCTGTTCTACCGTTTCATCCCGATTTTGACAAAATTTATATTTTTTGAAAGGTATTTCTTTTTAGCTGTTCACCAGACTTAGAGATTTTTAAATTTTTGCTTTTATTTTGAGTACATTGCATTTAAAATTGCTTCTAACACATACATAAAACAAGTAAGAAAATTATAGTCGTGTAGACCGACTATACGGTACCCTATACCATGCGTTTAGAGACCCTATCTCTCAGGCCCAACTAAACCAAATTTGAGTGGGAATTTTATTAATTTTTTTGGCTGCAGATATGAAAAAGTTCATATCGGATGCTATATCTATATGAAGACTAGGCCCAAAAATGGACCGATCCTGACCATGTTTGGTAAGATCTCATGATTTTTTGCAAAAATATATACAAACAAATTTTGAGAAGAATCAGTGCAATATTTTTGGTTTTTGATAGATTTAAGTGAAGATTGGGAAGCAGCTCTATATGGGGCCTATGACTAAGAGTTGTCCCATAGGGATCATTTTTGGACTACTGATTAACGGATGTAATAAACACATACAAATCCAATTTGACTAAAATTTATATGATAATTTGGATCTTATGGCAATTTATTTTGATTTCATGGGGGTCATTTGTATGGGGGCTAGGTCTGAACATGAACCGATTCTCACTAATTTCAACACCGTTCATCATATGGCCGATAAAAGCTTATGTACCAAATTTCATCAAAATATATTCATATTTGTGACCTGCAGTTTGATTAAAAGCTTTACATGGACATACAGACGGACGGACGGACATCGTCAAATCGAATCAGATAGTGATTCTGATTCGATCGGTATAAGAAAAGATGGGTCTAAGTCAAATATTTTTGGTAGTTACAAACAGCAGCACAAAGTCATTATACCCAAACCACTTAGTGGTATAGGGTATAATTATACAATACTATGTGTGTGTTTACAAAATTTGTTAATGTGTTTGTTTTCTTCATTCACGATAATAATAAACCAAAAAAGTGTTGGTTTGTGAATTGGCTAAGTTGAAAAATAAAGTTGCCTAGAAATTGCACTCCAATTTCGAGCGCAGGAATTTGCTAGTATACATTAAGATTCGTGAAAAAAGAACAAATGATTTTTTATTTATTTATTTTTTTTTTTGAGTTAAGGTTTAGCGGTCGCTACCTGGTCTTGAAATTTGGGTCTTATACCCTTTTCCTTGTGTGTTAGTTGGACACAACTATGGACACAACTATGGAACGAATATTTTTTTTGTGGATCAAATAGACTAATTTTGTTTGTCAATTACGCTATTTTTGTCCGTCCGTCCGTTTGTTGAAAAGACAAGACCTTCAACTATGTAGAAATTTGGATTCATTTGTTTTCATATCTATGTCGTTATTCCAGACACTAGCCAGAAATATTATGACAATTAGCGAGTATATTCCACATTTTTCGGAAATATGTCCAATATGCGATACCCTATACAATGAGTTTGGAAAATTTGTCTAAGGTCCAAAAAATTGGATATACAAAATAAGCAGAAATCAAATCTGAGTGGAATTTTAATTATTTGTTTGCCTGCAGATCTGAAAAAGTTTATATCGGATCTTTGGACTGAATCAAAAAATGGACCTATTCCGACCATATTTGGTTAAGTCACTTATATTTTGCAAAAAGATATACAGACCAAATTTGAGATAAATATGTGCGACAGTTTTTTTTCTGATAGGTTTAAGTGAAGATCGGGAAGCAGCTTTATATGCCGGCTATGACTAAGAATTTTCCTAAAGGGTTTTTTTTTTGGACTACTGATTAACGTATGTTATAAGCACACACAAACCCGATTTGACCAATATCGATATGATAATTCTGTGGAACAAGTTCAGCTTAGCAAAAGTTAGGTCGATTCTGAGAGTAAGGGGTGAAAATAGAGGCTAAATTAGAAGACCCGTATCGCGGCGTTTGTTTATGTTAGTTCGAATATTTTTTTTAATCGACCTTCGAACTTTGCAGTCAAATGCCGATTTTCAGCATATTGTTTATATGGTTTTTTGGCTATAACTCGTCGACTAATTAATATTTTTTCAATCTGTAAAAGCGAAATTATTGCTAGAGACCTGTGCAACAATTAAAATTTTTTTTAAAAAATTGATTTAGAAAATTTTTGTGGTGCTTATGAAGCAAAATGTTGGAAAAATTATTTTTTTTCACGCTTTTTGAAAATAGATATTTTCCACAAAACTAAGTCTTTTTTGCTTTCTGTTTGATCTATAATATGCTTCTCAGTCTCTTCAATACATTTCATTTGAAAAGAAAATGGCCTTGGTCGATAATTTGCGTTAAAAATGCCAAAACCATTAAATAAATAGCGATTTAGGTAGAAGTAATTAAAAAGGGAAGTTCCAAAAATTAGGAATTAGTAAAACAACTTTTTTATTTTCAAACACCGCACAGGCAGCGATATTTTTTTTATTTCGTACAAGCGAACTAATTTGAAAAATGAAGATTCAGACTCGAAACTCAGCCGAAGCTGATGTCTTTTAATTTTCGCTCGGTCGTGATAAAATTCGCTATTAATTTTTTTGGAACTTATTTCATTTTGTGAGTTAACAAAAAAAAAAAAACATTGTATAATATATATTGTATTAAAATGCCGGAACCAAAATGTAAAATGGACCAATTTTGTAATGTTTTTGGACGTTTCATAGCAAGCGATGAAAAATGTGGCAATGCGAGTGATTTTTTTTGGAAGCCTATAAACAATATTTCTCGCAAGAGTTTATCACTGACGTAAACTATGCCCCTAAAAAAGTTTGCTTTAATTGATATTCAACTCTTGTGCAATGGAAAAGTGAAAAGAAGAAGGCTATGCCTTTTGGTGTACCAATGATGTGGTTAGACAACAGCCCGCATCAAGAAGAAAATTGCTATGGATGTATCAACTGCCTTAAAACTTTGAATAGAAGGAAAGC
This sequence comes from Cordilura impudica, assembly GCA_963682025.1. NCBI lineage: Eukaryota > Metazoa > Arthropoda > Insecta > Diptera > Scathophagidae > Cordilura > Cordilura impudica. The sequence goes on from OY821518.1 coordinate 265,249,378, forward strand.
AAAGAATAAAACTTATGTAGCAATGCCAAGTGTCCAATTACCATTACCGCACTCAGAATTCGTTCCAGTACCAACATACCGAAGTATTGACCTTCAAACAGATATCAGTACTACAACCGCCGCTGTTACATCCATGGATTTCTTCTCAGAATACGACCCTGGTTAAGGTACATCCTATTAAACATCAAAGGACCCAATCCTAGTCACACAAAACCAATTGAATGGAATTGTTTCAAATTTGTGTTTGACTCAGAAAAAATCAGAACTACTGGCTTAATTTTTGAAAGGAAATAATTTGCTGGCGAAAGGTACCAAAGTAACAGCATATCGAAAACGCCAAAAAAGAGTTAGAAAAGTTCTTCAATGTGAATGATGCAAAAAATTTCGCTTATTGCAAAGATATTGAAAAGTTAGTGGAGACGATAGGATTAACCTATAAAAAAGATGATTAGCGTTTACTCATCGATAGTTCACTAATCAGCTTAAAAGTTGTGCTTTTGCACAAGACAAATAGAATGCCTTCTGATCCGATTGCGTATAGCACTGACACTAGGGAAAATTTCGATAATTTGAACCACATTCTGCGACCTCAAAATAGTTTCATTGATTACAGGCTTAACAGCATCTGGCCGTCCAAAATATCCGTGTTTTTTGTGCGATTGATACTAAAGGAAGAAACCAGTACAAACAGCATAACTGGAATAGTCGCATTGGACGGAAATGGCCGATAGGCTACACGAGAGTCACGTTCCTGAAAAAAAATTTTGTTGCCATTGCTCCACATTAAACTTGGCATTGTTAAAAATTTTTTGAAATGTATCGCAAAAAGACCAGCAGTATTCAGTCGCTTAAAAGACATTTTCCCAAGACTAAGTAACGCCAAAATTCAGGAAGGGGTTGCTAATGGTACCGACCTACGGAAACTAATGAGTCGTCAAGATTTTGACTAAGTTCTGACAGACCGAGAATTAAATGCATGTCTCGCATTGAAAGCAGTCATTAAAGGACTTTTGAGTAAAGAACGCAAAGACAACTACAGGCAATCTGTTGCAAACATGTTGGAGGCTTTCGGTGAAATTGGGGTTAATATGGCGTACAAAATTTATCTCTTGCATCAGCATCTTGATCAACTCGCTCAACAGTTGCCAACTGAATCTGATGAGCAAGGCGAACGTTATCACCAAACTGCGCTTCCATTTGAAATAAGGTAACTATAGAGTGTGCATATTTTGGAATTCAGAGTGCACAATTTAAACATGTAACTATTTTCTTTTCAGTACAGAGGAAAGAAATCTCCAGAAATCTCACTGGAATTTGTTGGTGGTATACAAACACCTTTGAAGAAGAGGAAGACGAGGAAATAGAGGAAGAAGGGGAAGACAAAGATGAAATTCCAGAATATCTGTTGGACGAAATTATCGACCTTTCTGATAATGATGACGATGACCAACATATTAGAGAGAGCAGTGATGCTGATCCACAGCCGCCTGCTAAACGGCAACTGGCCAAATCATTAATTTAATTTATTTAATTTTTTACTTAAAACTTTTCATAACTAACATTTCAAAAATATATTTTTTTCCATATTTTTAAAATTTCTTTTTCAATGTTTCTTCAAAACCAACACTGAACAAAATTGGTACATAAAAAATGAGAAGTAAATTAATATTAAGCTGGAAAACGCAAGTTTTGTATTATGATTGTTTTCTTTTCAAGTGAAATTTATTGAACAAACTGAGGAGCATATTATAGATAAAACAGAAAGCAAAAAAGACTTAGTTTTGTGGAAAATATTTTCAAAAAGCATGAAAAAAAAATAATTTTTCCAACATTTTGCTTCACAAAAATTGTCTAAATCAATTTTTAAAAAAATTTTGATTGTTGCACAGGTCTCTAGCAATAACTTGGCTTTTACAGATTGAAAAAGTATCAATTAGTTGACGAGTTATAGCCAAAAAAAGCATATAAACAATATGCTGAAAATCGGCATTTGACTGCAAAGTTCGGAGGTCGATTAAAAAAAAATCGAACTAACATAAACAAACGCCGCGATACGGGTCTTCTAATTTAGCCTCTATTTTCACCCCTCACTCGCAGAATCGACCTAACTTTTGCTAACCTGAATTTGTTCCACATATAATTTGAATCTTATAAGTACCCATAAGATTCAAATTATACTGTGGAACAAATTCAGTCAATTCATAGGGGTCACTTTTGTGGGGACTAGTTTAAACATGCACCAAATTTCATCAATTTCAATAGAGTTCGGACTATGGCTGATAAAAGCTTACATCTGTGGTTTTCTAGAATAACCGCGTATGTCTTAAAATTAAAATGTTCAGGAGAGCCAAAAAACGTTATATTTGAAATTATTGGCTCGATAGTTTTTAGAACTTTTTATTTAACAGTCCTGTAGATATGAGCAGTAAATACTTTATATAAAAATTTGAGTCAAAAATCTTAAGAGGACTAGATCCTAGAGAACGACGAAAAAAACAATATGTAAATTACACTTAAAGTGTATGCAGATAAAACAACTTATGTCGACAAATGTCGTTTTCCTTGAAAAAGAAAACTACCAGTGCAACTACCAATTTAAACTTAAGTTGTTGCTTAAAAATTTGATTTTATTGTTCGTCAACAAAAAGTTCACGGACTAAGGGTGAGGATATAACAACGTATCACGAATAATAGTGACAACAAATAACAGAAATAATCACACAATTTTTTATAAGTGGTTATAAACTGAAAAATAATCCAAAATTATTTTGATTTTTTTTTTTTCATTAACAACAACGTGTGTTGCTATGTGTCGCTTTCTGAGAAAAGAATTTGTCAGCAATCAAAAGTAGGTTGACATACGTCGTTAGTGCTGCAAATTAATTTAATAAACATTTAAGTTACGTCGTTATTTAAAGAAAAATTTCAGAAATGGTCAATATTTAAAAAAAAAAATTAAACACATGTAAAGTGCCTTAAAAATTAATATGTTTGGCATCGCTAACTCAAAACTGACAGAAATGAACATACACGGTTATTCCAGAAAACCACATATATATCAAACGTCATCAAAATATATACACATTTGATTATACACACTTTGATCACAAGGTTTACATAGACACACAGGCGGACGGACAGACAGATGGACATATCTAAATGGACTCAGAAGGTGATTCTGACTTGATCAGCATATAAATTTTGTTACATACAAACATCAGCACAAAGTCATTATACCCTGACCACATATTGGTATAGGCTTTAAAAAAATAAATTTTTTTAAACTTAAAAAAATTATTTTGAAAACCACTATATGAAATTTATTCAGATACAAATATTTATACCTTCACTTATTTCTAAGTTGAAAATTGTAAATTTGACATAATATGTCAAATTTAGAATGACAATGGTCTAAGTCATACTTTATTCGTTTCGAGATATCTGAAGGTTTGAGTTTGAGTCTAATGCACAACATTTTTCCACTAAATTATAGATTGTTTCTTTTATAATATTCTGTCATTGTCTCCAACTTCTATAAAAAAAATCTAAATATTCGTTACGTCTTAAGGAAGTAGTGTTTTCAGAGGGTGCATTGACTTAGACCACTTTCATTCTGTTCAAATTGGACAAAAATAAAGAAATGAAAACAAGTTTAATTATAAAGATGAAAAATTATTCATTTTAATTCGAAAATAGTTCATACAGCCAAAACAAAGGAAATAAACATTTAATTTCAATTTCAAAAATTTTGATTTTTCATATGAAATATTAAATAAAAATTGCTAATTCATTATTATTACGTACTTATGAAGATGTACTTATGAAATGAGTTACGTTTCGGCAGCCACATTTTCAGTAGGTAGAGATTTGTAGTACTCATGGTAAATAGGAGGAATATACTTTAACAGATCAGACATATCTTTATACTTTTCCTGAGATATTGGTATCCTAATGTTGTACAATAGAGGGAATTGGATATTAGATATAAGTGTCGGTCTTTCTTTTTTTTGGCGATATGTACAAGACGTGGAACTTGTCGTTCTTATCAAGAGACGTTTTGTAAAATATTTTATACGACGGATTCACCTTCGGTATTTTTTTTCCTTCATGTAATTAGTTTCCCAAATTCTTTAGTTGTGATAAAGTCTGACTGATTCATACGCGTAATATTAAAAGGGTTTCTTTTGCAACATTTTTCTATTAGGGTGTAATAGTTTTCTGGGATATATAAATATTCTCAAGCGCCCCGGTAGGTGAGTAGGTAGCGAGCTCGTCTATCATGTGGGGGTCGTGGGTTCGATTCCCACCAGAGGCTTTGGTCTGTCGCTGAAAAAACCAGCCAAATGCTCTTTGTCACCCGGCTTATCCTTGGACCCAAAATTGGAATACAAATTTACTTTGTATTGTAATTAATATGAATAAATAAATAAATAAATAAATAAATAATAAATATTCTGTTTTCTTACTTTTCATTTCAATCACACCAAAGTCTCTATCGTTTGGCAAGAATGAATGACCAGATACTAAAACTTTATGATCAATTACTTCCAAGTTCGATGACTGCACAATTTTCATCCACGTTAAAGCAACTTTGATGTTTCTGTTTTGGCCACCACATGCATCACTGTAGGCTAACAAATGCTTCTGAGTTGTCTTATTTTTGATATGTTGTATTATATAAGATGCCACTTCCTGTGAACCTCGGGAAACTATTGTGTCATCCCAAACGTACATCGTCACATTTTTATTGTGAAAATTGTGAAATCCCAAATTATAGACATACATGTTTCGTTTGTAGTATGCGGCAGAAACCGAAAGTTTAGGATACGGAAGGGGTTTTTGTAAATCAAATGAAAATGCGTAGAAATGATTGGGATCTTCCATAGCTGTTTTCTGGTCATCTTTTAATGTATTTCTGTCTAACTCAGCCTTTTGTAAATGAAGGTCACGAGTCTCATGAAAATTTGCTCTTTCTTCTTCTGTAGCAGCTGATTGTATTTGTACGTTTAAGAGGTCACATTTTTGACAAGTGTCTTTACGAGGAGGACGAAAATGCAAATTAAATTCTGTGTTAAAAATTTTTCTATACATCGCTAGATTAACACAAGTTTCAGTATTTTCTTCACATTTTTCTTTGTAGAGGGCATACATTTGTGTAACATCTACATTTGGGTTTAAATATTTTCGACCGGCAGTGTGATGAGCTCTAGTATAGTGGCTTTCATCTGAAGGAAAACTGTAAATATTTTCCTTCACAGATCTAACTTTTTCCACACATGTCTTGCGACTACTTCCAGGCATTTTTCCACGAAAATCTACTCCAGGTGTTTCCGAATGAAGAACTCGAGTTAGTCGTCCATTTGATATTTTGAAAGTATCCAAAAAAAAATTGTTTACATACTTGCACTTTAACCGAATCAGTATTGGTTAAGAAAAATGCATTGCTATATTTTCTGGCCGGTCTTTCGGAAGATCGTGGTCTTTTCTGTATTGGCTTTTGCTTAACCACATTTCCTGCCAATTGTATATTTTGTTTGCTAAAATCTTCCAGTTTCCAGAATGATTCGAAGTTATTTGTTCTTTCTTCAAACGACAATTTCTCCTCGCATTTACGTGAACAATTGCAACTCTTATTTTCAATTTTTTTTTCTCTTACGACCTTTAAAGATCTTGTACTATATTCTCTTCCACTCTTTCTCTTAGTTTTTCCTAGGTTTTGAGCGTGTTTCGAAATATTTCTTATTCTTTTTCTCTTTCTCTCACTTGTTTCGTTCAAATCTTCGTCAGATGATGACATTATTCGCAATCTTTTCAATGCTCTTGCGCCTCTTTGTATATTTTCATGTTCTTCGTCTGAAAGTCGTATATATGTATATTTATTATTTACCTACCAACTAATAACATTTTCGAATTACGTATATCATTTGCAAAAGTACCTGAATTATTTAAAGTTGACATTTTAATTTAGTTTTTAAGTCACCACTCTGCACTTTCACTGAATATTGTCTGACTTAGACCACTCTCATACGAACACTGAACAGAATTGTGATGTGCTTAAAACAAAGAAGGCACATGTAGCGGTACATTTTGTAAAAATTCGAAAAACCAACTACTGAAAATCGAAAAACTAGTCAAAGCAAAGCAAAAAATTTGATTATCTCATTTTTTTTCATTTCCTGACTTAGACCACTGTCATTCTAACTGGCACATATTACATTAGCAAATTATTGAAGCAAATTCGATTTATTTGAATCTGGTATATTTTTTCACCAATATTAACAAAGACAGCTTCTGTTATTCATTGTTGGTATGTTATTTGTTATATTCCTCCATTAGCGGGACTCCGCATTCTGCGACATCGTTAACAACTCTCATAGAATGAACTACGTCTTTTCCATTTCTATAATCCATATTTCCTTCCCAACCTTTAATATCTTTCTTGATAAAAGAAATGGATATTAGTTAAAGGGGGGTAAGGTTTTAAAAGTTAAAAAAATTCGTATTTTCACAACTCTTTTTTGAAGATATGAATAATGTTGTGAATATTTATTTCATATACGCGTTATAGCATAACATTTGCAGAATCTTTGAAAAATTTTCAATTCAAAGATTTTAATAAATATGTTCGTGACAGCGAATCTCTGGAGGCCTTGTTGTTTTGCGGTGAACATCACAACTCGTTACCGGATCATGTGAAGTAAAAAACTCGAAATGCGTTTGAAAGGCGACATGTTTCCTGAGGTAGTGACGAAGAGTTTTTATACCCTATACCACTATGTGGTTTGGGTATAATGACTTTGTGCTGCTGTTTGTAACAACCAAAAATATTTGACCTACACCCATCTTTAATTATACCGATCGAATCAGAATCACTTTCTGATTCGATTTAACGATGTCCGTCCGTCCGTCCGTCCGTCTGTGTGTCCATGTAAAGCTTGTAATCAAACTGCAGGTCGCAAATATGAATATATTTTGACGAAATTTGGTATTTGATCTTTTATCCGCCATGGAATGAACCCTATTGAAATTGGTGAGAATCGGTCCATGTTCAGACAAATGTTCAGCCCCCATACAAATGACCCTATGAAATCAACATATATTGCCATAAGATCCAAATTATCATACAAATCTTATTCAAATTGGGTTTGTGTGCATATATTACATCCATTAATCAGTAGTCCAAAACTAATCCCTATTGGACAACTCTTAGTCATAGGCCCCATATAGAGCTGCTTCCTGATCTTCACTTAAATCTATCAAAAAACAAAAATATTGCACTGATTCTTCTCAAATTTTGTTTGTATATATTTTTGCAAAATACAAGAGACTTTACCTAACATGGTCAGGATCGGTCCATTTTTGGGCCTAGTCCCCATATATATATAACATCCGATATGAACTTTTTCATATCTGCAGCCAAAAAAATTAATAAAAATCCCACTCAAATTTGGTTTATGCTTATTTTCTATATCCAGTTAGTTGGGTCTGAGAGATATGGTCTCTAAACGCATGGTATAGGGTATCGTATAGTCGGTCTAGACCGACTATAGTTTTCTTACTTGTTTCAATTTTTTTTTTGCAGCATTTTGAAGTGAAAAACACAATTTTTGCTCTAAAATTTCGGGATTTTGTTGTTAAAAAATGGGGAAGAGAATGAAAAATAAGAAAAACTCTTCGTGGTTACCTGTTCGGTTGCTGGAAATGCTGTATCTTAAGTTTTGCTTTTGCTCCGATTTACTCGAAATTTTGACACAACACTCCCTACGTGTGGTAAATTCAGAAAGAGAAATGCAAAAAAAATGTTTTGAAACCTTACTCCCCCTTAAACTTGCCTATAGTCAATATAATTATTTGGAATTATTAAGTCAATGGATTTCCCTACAATCAAGGTTAAATTATTGCCGACCATTTTCAATATTGCGAAGAGTTAAAATTTTTACAATTAGGCTTTCCAAAAAATGTGTAGTGTTTGCATTACGTCTCTTATACAATAGAGGGTTAATATTCCTATTTCCTCGGCTGATCTTAATGATCAAACACAAGCAAGACCACTTCAAACATCTACTTCAAATCAAAATGCTAGCATACACGAAATCTTGACAACCATTTGAAGACAATATAGGACAAACAAACATCATAAAGATTGAGAAAATCAAATCTTCAAAACAATAATAAATTTAAAAAAATTGTGCTTCTCTTTTTTGATGATGATGTGTGTTGTTGTTTGTTTCTTGTTTTTGTATAGAGGAGTATTTATTTCATGTTATCGCATGATAATCACTGGCCATTAGTCATTTTGAAGTATCACTAGCATTGGTTTTAAATCAAATTGACATTAAGACAGCCAGTAACAATATTTGGCGTAGCTGAAGCAGCTGTTATTGCACCAACAACCGGTAGCGTTTCTTATCTTTATGATGAAATATTTTTTTTTTTATACAGTTAAATACAAACATACTTCAATATTAATGTATGTACGAGTATTCGAAGCGTAAATTTAAATTGACAGTAAACACACAAGTTGAATGATTATAAAAATTAGTTTTAGTGAAAGTCAAATACTCATTTAATTTGCATTGCATTCATTAATTAATTAATCTGTTTTTTTTTTTTTTTTTTTGTATTTAAATAACTAACTAGTTATCTAATGAGCTCATTAATCTCATGGACTAAGTCAATTGCAGTTAAATTTAATGGAAAAAATTTTTGAAATCGATATTTGCATTTTCAATTACTGGTTACATTGAGCATGGCAACACCAATGTCAGCCGTGTTATGACAAAAAAATGGTTAATTTTCTATTGAAAGTCCATGAAAATTACAATCAAAATTCGGTGAAAAAAGAAGCGCCTTACAGACAATATACAGACTATTTTGACTCACGTAAATGAAAACATTGCTGCTGTTGCCCAGAGTATGCAGGAACTACCAAGCAACCCAACTCGCCAAAATTCCCAGGTATTGAACATTTGATGCGCTTCTATGATGCGAATTTTGCATAAAAATCTTGGTATGACCCCATATAATGTTCAATTAGTGCACGAACTGCTGCCGCACGACCATCGGCAAATTCTCCGGTTCCTAATTGGGCTACGGAACACTTGGATATGAGCATTTTTACCACAATATCATCTTTTCTGACGAAGTTCATTTCCATCTCGGTGGTTACGTCAACAAGAAAAAAAATGGCTGGTGTAAGGAAATCCATACGTGACTGCTGAAAAGCCAACAAATCCCGAAAGATTCAATGTTTGCTACGAATTTTGTGCCGGTGGTATCACTGAACCATTTTTCTTCGAAGATACGAAAGGCAAACGCGTTATAGTGAACGTTGAGCGCTACCGTGCAATGTAAACGCAGGTATCTCTAAGAATCCCTAACAAATGTAGGGTTTTTCAGGCCATGATTCACGTAATTCTCATAGCAATGAAAATAATTCTGGAGCGGGATATGGATGCAAATGCCATTAATATTTTCTCTTGTGTTTTACGTGAGTACCTGTCTCGTTGACATAACCTCACGTTGCGCCGACCACCGCCCCGTTGTGTAGCAACCACTCAGGTAACAATTCAAGATTTGGCATTTGGGCCACAAATCCCACTCCTTGGTGGGAAGTCGAGGCCTACCTAACACACCTCTGCTGTTCTAAGGGTCACAGCGCCCGGTTGAATGCAACTCCACATCGAGCTGTGCTCTTCCCACGATTTGGGTTTAAACCACAATCACTACAATACTCCCACTAAAGGGCCGTACCCAACAAGTCAGTTGGAATCTTGGATTCCAGGGGCTTCGTGGACAGTCTTGCTGCTCTCAAAGCTCTGAAAGCGAGGACCATTAGATCGAAGTGTGTGAGGGAATGTACCTAGTCCGTAGACCATATCCGCCAACACACCGTGAGGCTGAAAGAATAGTGCGGTCAAATGAAACAAGCTGGCTGATGAGAGTGTGTGGAAAAGCTCAGATTCTTTGAGCGGGACGATGGACATTGATATTAAAACCCCCTGTCAGAGCTGTCGAATCTGATTGAAGAGGCAGCTGATATTGCATTAAGAACAAGGCGGACACAACTGACTTCTTGCAGAATATCCCAGATTCTATGGCTCTTATATGGATGTGGACGAGGAGGAGTAAGTGAAGCATTTGCTGTGTGAATGTCCACGACCGAAGGAGCAGTGCTTTATACACCTAGGGATCATACGTATCTTTCGATGGACCAGTTTTCGGTCACATTATGAGCACGAATGCGGGTATTCGGTGGTGCAGCGTTGCTCCATTTCGGACAGGAGCAATTTCTAATTCATTTTCGTAGTCTACCTCCTCATTGATTTCCACATGCTGTTCAATTACGGCATCCGACCCATCAACGTCAAGGTTTGGCTGAACGATTCAGCCCACTTTTTTCATGGAATACGTGTACGGTTCAGGTATTCAACCCATAAAATATTAAGGAGTTGTGAAGTATTGAAAATCAAACTGGTCTCAAGGGAGCTTCTCACAAACAGAAGAGTTAAACTTTGCTTTGTTTTGTATATGTATGTCAAAATTATTTTTGTCGTCTTTTTTTTTATAAAAACTGTAATTTATGTTATTTTTTCATTAAAGATTATTCCTTAATGAAATATCTTATTTTACCGATCCTGTACTTAAATGAAAAGACTCTTAATCTTGTTGTGCACGAAACCAATTAAATGAATCAAAAACTATTTGATTGAGCTTGTAATAGAAATTGAGAAATAGTACAACCTACTGAAACAATAACAAGTAAGAAAATTATAGTCGGTCTAGACCGACTATACGATACCCTATACCATGCTTTTAGAAACTCTATCTCTTAGGCCCAACTAACTGGACATAGAAAATAAGCAAAAACCAAATTTGAGTCTGATTTTTATTAATTTTTTTGGCTGCAGATATGAAAAAGTTCATATCGGATGATATATCTATATGGGGACTAGGTCCAAAAATTGACCTATCCTGATCATGTTTGGTAAAGTCTCTTTTATTTTGCAAAAATATATACAAACAAAATTTGAGAAGAATCAGTGCAATAGTTTTGTTTTTTAATAGATTTAAGTGAAGATCGGGAAGCAGCTCTATAGGGGGCCAAAGGGATCATTTTTGGACTACTCATTAATGGATGTAATGAACGCATACAAACCCAATTTGAATAAGATCTATATGACAATTTGGATCTTATGGCAATTTATGTCGATTTCATAGGGGTAATTTGTATGGGGGCTAGGTCTGAACATGGACCGATTCTCACCAATTTCAATAGCGTTCATCCCATGGCCGATAAAAGCTTATATACCAAATTTCATCAACATATATTCATATTTGCGACCTGCAGTTTGATTACAAGGTTTACATGGACACACAGACGGACGGACGGACGGAGGACGGACGGACGGACGGACGGACGGACATTGTTAAATCAACTCAGAAAGTGATTCTGATTCGATCGGTATAATTAAAGATGGGTCTAGGTCAAATATTTTTGGTTGTTACAAACAGCAGCACAAAGTCATTATACCCAAACCACGTAGTGGTATAGGGTATAAAAACAATATCCAGTAACACTGTAAATATATGATCAATCTAATTCATAACTATCCCTTAACTATTGCGTCTTCTATATCAATGTTGTAGGCACATTCGAAAACATATGTATGTCGCTAGTAAGTATTGTTTTATTTACGACCAAATATCAAGTACTTAAATTATTACAATCTTTACTTTTAAAACTAGACATCCACTTAAACGGATTTCCTTGAACAACAAACAATACAAGACACCCAACACGACAAACACCGCAACCTTAAAATTCAGATGAAAAAGATAAATGAACTAAACTGAAAAGAAAAAGAAATAATAATAATAAAAGACCTAATAAGGCGTCAACCTTAAAGGAGTTGCTAACACATTTTTACATCACTTTGCACAAAATAAATGTCTCCCATGTGAGTGCTGACAGCATGTCACCTACAAATGTCATTTAGTAAAGACAAAAAAAAAAAAAAAAAAAATACAAAAAACGTAACGAAACGAAAAATTAAATAATACAAAATATACACTATGCTATATACGTTGTTGTTGAACTGTCATTATAAAACAAAATAATATGTATTTAACAGCAGCAAAAAGAGCTGCAAGATACAAGTATTTTTTTTTTTTTTTGTCAAATGTAAATGTAACATAAAGAAAGTGTCAAAGTAAGCATTATAAAAATGACAGAAGGAAGCCATAAATATAAAACAACAAACAATGAAACAGAGTAGCAAAGAGTGCATCAACAACCACAGTTGTAGTCGAAGCAACAATGTCAAAAAACAGCAAAAATATAATATATAAAATTTGACATACACGCACCAACAACATTCACCAAGGCCTAGAGCGGTAGGTGGAGGAGGAAATATTACATGACAGTTTAACATAATTACAGTAGGATATGAAAAATAACTTAAATCACCACCACCTCTCCAACGTCATTATTGCCACAATGTTAATCATCACTTTGGTAATAAGATCTTATAGTTTTAAGTAGTCTAAAATTATAAGGAGAAAAGCATTAAAAATGTAGTTATTAAACACATTATTACACTATGTCATTTACAACAAAGTAAGAGACACTATAAGCAATAAAAATATATTCCCCGATACCCTACGAAGTGCCAGTGTTCCTTACAATTTAAAGTGCAGATTGTCTTGCCAATGTGGAACTATTAAAATTATTTGCCTAATTTTACCTGGTTTTAGACAAATTTCGTCTTAGACGAAATTTTGTGTGTACTTTGTTTTTGTACTTCAACAAATACTCGTTCCGCTACGACGAAACGCGCCATAGAAACAGGCGCATTTTAAAGAGTATTACTCTGTCAAAATCAGTCAAACTGACTGTTAATTTCTAAAAAAAATCTTCCAAAAATTCATTTATTGCGAGATCCATTTTGTGTTATTTTTTATAACCCCACGCCACCGTGCAGAGGGTATATATCAGTTTGTCATTCCGTTTGTAAGGCATGAACACATAAACTATATATTCTTGATACTTATAACAACTAGAGTCGATGTAGCGATGTCCGTCTGTCCATCTGCCTGTCTCGGTAAATCTTCTAAGCTCTTGCGCAGTTTTTGGCAACGTTAAGTTTTTTATAGCATCAACTTTTTCTGGTAAAGGTCGGATGCCGTCAGCGTTTACGATATGCCCCAAAAATTTAAATTCGCTCTTGCCAAATTCGCACTTGGAAAGGTTTATCGCAATAGATTTTTGACTAAGCCGTTGATATATTATACGAAGGTCACCACGATGTTGATCTACAGTTGTTGATGCAACGAAAATGTCATCAATATAGGGAAAGACAAAATCGACTCCACGAAACACCTCGTTGATTAAGCGTTGAAACGTCTGGACGGTATTACATAAACCAAAAATCATGGTTTTGAATTCGAACAAGCCAAAAGGCGTACTTATGGCTGTTTTCGGAATGTCCTCCGGCTCTATCGGTATTTGATGAAACGGTTTTTGTAGGTCTATCTTTGAAAAAATTCGCTAACCCCTCTAGTTTGCCGTAAAATCCGTTAAGTGTGACAAAGGGTATCGGTCGGGAAATGCTTGCGCGTCTAAGACCCGATAATTCCCGGTCTCCATGTTTCATCGCTTTCCTTACTGGGTGCAATGGGCTAGACCAGTTGCTCATCGATGGCTGGCAAGTGCCGGTTTTGATGCGGAAGTCGAATTCTTTTTTGGCTGCAGCAAGCTTTTTAGATGGCAGTCGTTCTGGGCGGCAAAATACGGATTAACCAATAGTATCGATTCGATGAGAAATCGATGATTTTGTTTTAGAACCCAATAGTGAGGGTGTGGTTATGTCACTGTATTCGTAAAGAATGTCGGCATAGGAGTCGTTTTCGTTAAACGTTTTTATGACTACGACATCAGTGATGGATGGCGTTGTAAGTTTGAATTTACATCCGGTATTGTTATCGATAATTATATTACGCTTAAATCACAAGATTTGATAAAATCGGAGCCGCTGATTGGTGTGGTTACGTCGCCGATTACAAACGACCGGTAAAAGTCTTTATGAAGCCCAAGGTCCAATTTAATTAGTTTTTCACCTTGATAGGTGACCCATTGGCAGTATTCAAGACAATGGCGAATGGGCGGACATCAAAAGATTTCGAAGTCAAATTCAAGACTAAAACATCGGCACCACTGTCGACTAGAAAAACCTATTGTATGAAGATCTTTAACTTGTAGGCGAAATATCTGAGCTTTCGTAGAACTTTCACCAGAATTCTCAACAGGCCTAGATAGTCAATTGGCTTCGCCGGAACTGACGGTTTTTACTTGTCGCGATTAACGGCTGCAAGGACTTCGATACTTTTGTGCATCAGGCCATATTTTCGATCGTTGACGTACATCGTTTGGTCTACGAGATCGAGAACGTGAGCGTGTATTGAGTTTATCGAATTTCTTACCTAGTTTGACTATTGCTACGCGGAGATCGTTTAATTCACTTGATGACTTTTCTCGAATTCGGCTGACATGACCAGGTGGTATGGCATTGACTACGGAGTCTGCGATTTTCGTGAACTCGGCGGCTGTGCCTGTTGACGCAGCCACAACGAACTGAGCGAATTCGGGCAACCGCTTCGTCCATAAGTCCTTCAACGTTGCCTCACATATTGCCTACTACACGCCTCATCTCGAAAAATAGTTCAGAAGGCTCTTTGTCACCAAACGGCAATTAGGAAAGCAGCCTGCTGAGACGTCTTCGCTCACTATCGGGGATATGCTCAATTATTTTTGTTTAACGTATTCGAATCGGTCGGCTTGTAGAAGCGCTGAAATAACCTCGGTAAGTTGTGCCATTACGTTTGGTCTCAACGCTGCAAGTAAAGTTGCTGCCTTTTGTTTGTCTGAGGTTATGCCCGATGCTGCAAACCAAAAATCCATCGTTGTAAACCAAGCCTCGATGTTGGTATTGCACATTTGTGGAAAGGACCACCTGGCGTAAACTGCAGAAATGTCTCTGTTTGCCGGAGGTATAACCTCAGCAGTCCCTCGTTAGTTGCCATGGTTTCTTAATGCGCGGACGACAAACCATATCGTTCATTCGTTATTAAAACAGAGAAAAAAAAATGTCCACAATTTTCAGCATTTAAAATGGCGTCCACCTTATTAAGTAAGGCGCTTTGTCAAAAAAAAATCAAGGCGTCTATATAAATTTCGTTTATACACGCGTCCTAGAGTTATCAAAAAAAATATTGGTTGTCTTTTTCGACGTCGGGGTCACCACTATGGAGTTTGGGGATTATTAAATGAAAAGATATTTTATTAATAATAAAAGATATGAGGTTTTTATTTTTACTAGTATAGCCCAGCATTCGAAATTCGAGTGCAAATTATTTTTTCATTCGATTTTTGTCTTTCAATGTTTTTTTAATCTATATATATAAACAATTTATGAATATTTGAATGAGCCTAAAGGTATGTTAATCAATTTTAGCAATTCACAATTCAACACAGATTGTCTGATATACAATTCAAATCATTAACAGGGTGTAACGAATTATTATAAATATTTTATTTAATTTAATTTAATTTAATTTATTTTTAAGACAGGATACACATAAATCATTCTCAGCTTCTCCTCCATATGAACTATAACTATGCCAATTTTCACACTCCTCCGTGCCCAGATATTGCTAAAAAACGGAACTAAAAATTTACCTTCACGTATTAATATATAGATTTTATATAATTATAATATTTTTGTATAATTATTTTATTTATATTAAAATGTGATATGAAACTTCTTGTTGAAAGAGGTAGAACGGAAAAGGTCGAGTTCTTTTGCTATTTTTTCTAAGTAGCTTACTTTTCTTACACAAATTGTTCTAGTTATTGAATATCTTGACAACAGACAGGGTGCCACACCACATATGTAATTAATAAAAATGAATAAAAATGGGTTTGTTAACAAATAGTTTCATAAGAGCCTAAAAGTATGCTAATCAATTTTAGCATTTCACAGTTCAACACAGGGTGCGAAATATACAATTATAATGAAGTTCAATGAATTGTGAATTGGCTCATATCGATTAGAAAACCTTCAGGCTCTTATAAGATTATTTTAATAAATATTTTTTTTTAATTGAATATACTTTTAACACATATTATACATAAATTTAATCACTTCGCATTTTCTTCCACATGAACTATAACTATGCGAAATTGCACACTCCTCCGTGCCCGCATTTTGGTTAAAAGCGGTACAAAAATTTACCTTCAAGTATTAATATAAACTAGTAGATTCCATCGCTCGAAATTCGAGTGCAATTTCTAGGCAACTTTATTTTTCAACTTAGCCAATTCACAAACCAATACTTTTTAAACCCTATACCACTATGTGGTTTGGGTATAATGACCTTGTGCTGCTGTTTGTAACTACCAAAAATATTTGACCTAGACCCATCTTTTATTATACCGATCGAATCAGAATCACTATCTGATTCGATTTAACGATGTCCGTCCGTCCGTCCGTCCGTCCGTCTGTGTGTCCATGTTAACTTTGTAATCAAACTGCAGGCCGCAAATATGAATATATTTTATTGAAATTTGGTATATAAGCTTTTATCGCCCATAGGATAATAATTGGTGGGCATCGGTCCATGTTCAGACCTACTATAGACCGACTATAATTTTCTTACTTGTTTGGTTTATTATTGTTGTGAATGAAGATAACAAAATCATTAACAAACACATTAACAAATTTAATAAACCCACACTAGCATATGTATAATTTTATGTTTGTGTTAGTAGCAATTTTAAATCCAATTTACTCAAAATAAAGGAAACAATTTAAAAAGCTGTAAATCTGGAAAACAGCAAAAAAGAAATACCTTTAAACTAATTTACGTTTGGTTAAAATCGAGATAAAATGGCAGAAAAAAATATCGGTCACAAGAAACCGCCGAGCCTATTAATATTATAGATGTATTAGTTAAATCGCCTAAGTTTCAAAATATTACTAGTAGTGAAAAGAGCCATGCGTTATTTTTTTTCTTTCAAAACTTGTATAATTATTTTATGCTTATTCGCATATAAATAGTTTTAAAAGACGGACATAATAATTTTGCATTTATCTAGAATACATAATAATTAAGACATTGAGCAGATATTTTGTTTACTGTACATGCTATATTCAAAAATCTGCCATATTGTCCGAAATTGTCGCGTTTCTGAACTTCTCCAACGTAGTTCTATAAAAATAAATCCAACAACGTTAATCTTCGAATGGAAGATTTTTCAAGATTACCGAACTTCCTTTTCAATAGATCAATTATGGCAATTGTGGCTGTGTGTTAAGTTCATCGAAATCTCGCCAAAAATAGTCTACAAATATTGCATGTTAACATACTTTGTTCACCGTAACATGGCGATCATTCTCGCATTAATCAGAAGTCGAAAAACAAATACTGTAGGACAATTCTTAGTCATATCCCCATATATAGTTGCTTCTTCACTTAAATCTATTAAAACGCAAAAATATTGTACAGATTTTTCTCAAAAGTATATGTTTATCAATATATCGGTCCATATTAGCTTGTGCATGCAAAAAAAAAGTTTACAATTTTCATACTTTTTGTGGAGCAAATAGTGTTTCGAAGCGCATATGTTTTTGTTGTTGTCGAACAATGCATACTTTTTGAGCCAGCAAGCTAAAAGTTAGCTTCATAGGTTAAGATCGTTTTTCGATGTGCAAGCACTCGTAGTTGCTCGTAGTGAAGTTTAAAAATAATCTGTCTTTCGACATATTTCGTTAGAGCTCTCGATACCATGGCTTCGGTTCAAGCTCTTCTGTTTTACTTTGAGCCCATTGGATTAGTGGGCGTGGGAGGTTCCACGAAAATTAAATATTTTTCATAACATATCTGTAGTACTACAATAACAAGAATATTGAAACTTTGTATATTAATATAGGAAGCTACATTTTTAGCTCCCTTTTTTTAGAAATTATCGGGCATGGAGGAGTGTGAAAATTCGCTTTGTTATAGCTCATATGGAGAAGAAGCTGAGAATGATAAAATTTATATTAAATCTGTCTTAAAAATATGTCAAATTATATAAAATAAAATATTTATAATAATTCGTTACACCCTGTTAATGCGAAAGATTTAAATTATATATTGATTAACATACCTTTAGGCTCATATAAATATTCAAAAATTTATATATATATATATATATATAACAGTTGGGCTGAAAAGTCTTCTACATTACAAAGAAATAAATCATTTTTTTGGCTAAATTCAATTTTATTTTTCAACACAGTTGCCTTCGAGGGCGACACAGCGATTATAACTATCTTCCAACTTTTCGATACTATTTCTGTAGTACGATTTGTCTTTAGCCTCAAAATAGGCCTCTGTTTCGGCGAGTACTTCTTCATCGGTCTTAAATTTCTTCCCAGCGAGCATCCTCTTGAGGTCCGAGAACAGGAAATAGTCACTAGGGGCCAGATCTGGAGAATACGGTGGGTGCGGAAGCAATTCGAAGCCCAATTCATGCATTTTTGCCATTGTTTTCAATGATCTGTGACACGGTGCATTGTCTTGGTGAAACAACACTTTTTTCTTCTTCATATGGGGCCGTTTATTCGCGACTTCGTCTCTCAAACGCTCCAACAACGCTATGTAATAATCGCTGTTGATTGTTATTCCGACTGTTGCGTCTTTCCACGCATTGGATTCGGTTCGTTGCTCGCTCTCCACTCCACTGACTGCCGATTGGACTGTGGAGTGTAGTGAGGGAGCCATGTTTCATCCATTGTCACATATCGATGCAGAAATTCGGCTTTATTACGCTTAATCATCTCCAAACACTGCTCAGAATCATCAACACGTTGTTGTTTTTGGTCAATTGTAAGCTCGCGCGGCACCCACTTTGCACAGAGCCTTCGCATGCCCAAATATTCATGCACGATATGTCCAGCATGCTCTTTCGAAATCTCCAGAGTCTCAGCTATCTCGAACAACTTCACTTTACGGTCATTCAAAATTATTTTGTGGATTTTTTTGATGTTTTCTGCGGTAACAACCTCTTTCGGACGTCCACTGCGTTCATCGTCTTTGGTGCCCATATGGCCGGTTTTAAATTTCGTAAACCAATATCTTACGACTGAATAATCGGGAGCAGATGTTGGATGATGCCTATCAAGCGATTTTTTGGCTTTAGAAGCATTTTTTCCGATCAAAGAATAATGTTTTATCAACGCACGAAATTCTTCTTTTTCCATTTTTTTACAAGCACAAAAGTTGCTTCACTCAAAATGCTATATCTCACCAACAAATAATCACACAGCTGTCAAATTTATAGACTTATCTTTTGAAGGTTGGTAATACTTAAAAATGATATGGATTTAATTCTACTAACGCCATCTATGTGTGATGTAAAAGACTTTTCGGGTAACCGAATATATATATATATATACTAGCTGACCCGGCAAACTTCGCTTTGTCCAAGAGAGATTTTTTGATTGAAATAATTTCGAAATTTTTTTTTTATTGAAAATTATCGACCGTCAACAGATGACGCAATAATATAATTTGAACACAACTCTTTTCGAATTCAGTTGAATTCAATATCTTATAATTATGTGCATAGCTGACCCAACGGTCTTCGTTCCGTCCAACATGTGGCGAAAATAGAATAAATCAAGTGTTAATTAAAAAAAGAATAGAACGATGATTGTAACCAATTTAATGCCGCACGATATACAACATTTTTTGTTGTCTGCTACGGCGCGTAGGTGTATAGTGAGGATGGTTTCCCAACTCGGGAACACGCAACATATAGCTGGCCGTTTGAAAAGCATGACATTCAGTTTATGCCGCACACTTTCAGGGACTATCTTGTGACTTGTTTATTTTCATCGCAAATGCAAGTTTCACTGGGAACTGAACACCTTTGAACTGGAACGTCAAATCGGTTGAAGTCAAGGGAATTCGCGAAATTAAGCATCTCCCTTGAACCGCCTTTCCAAAATCCTTGCCATTATCACATTACTAATTAATTTCGTTACAATCGGACGGGTTCAATTGCATAGTGTCGGGGCATACTGATGACAGATCCAACTTTAATTCGAATTATGAGATTCACCGGAAGGCAGCGTGCATAATGGCTCTGGTGGTGGAAGCAATTTGGCAACTTCACCTTTCCGGCCACGCAACACAATCCAAGCGGTTCTTTCTCAAATTTAACTGCATTGCAATACTCACAAACGACAGACATCTGGCCGAATGAACCGATGTGTGCGAACTGTATTGAATGTTGGGTTCATATTGGAAGGCTTCATGCTCAATGTTCACCTGAATAATTTGTTGTAGCCTACGTTGTCGTTCAAAAATCTCACAATGCGATCTGGCTTCATCAGTTTGCCGAGCTCGAACTTCTCTTCTTCTCAATGATTGTTGCTCATTGTGTGTTTCGTTGATCTCTTCACGCTGTCGACACGATTTCCAACCATTCTGATCGAATTGATTCTCTTCCAATAGCACGTTCCTTTTCCGTTAGACGTGTTGCGACATTTCGGTGCAGCGCTGCTTCCTGAGAATGCCGGCCAATGTTACCATATAATAAAAATGATAAATTCATCTGAAAGTCAAAAAAAAATATATATTTTTAAAGAAAAAGTTATTCAATAATAGACCAATTTTTTTAAATTGAAGCGCTTATGTATATTATTTTAGGATCCAACTTTGCTATTAAATTATGTGATAGAAGACCTGGCAAATAAAGTTAATTAACAAGCCTTTTTATAAATTCACTCCTTCATCTTATACTACCACAGTAAAAATTAACTTCAATGAAAATTGCGGAAATTTCAATTTTTGTTATGCTGCTGAAATTGCCATTTTTCTTAAACATTTTCCTTCAAAACGATCCAATATAATAAAGTTCAATAATTACTTTTATGGAACTAACCCCACCCATTTATCCGATTCCGCACATTTTCACACTCACACTAATAAATCACACTAATAACCCATGAACTCACAGAAATTACCTTCACTTTCCCTTTCATATTATTTAAGATACTTTTATTATTTTGAATATTTATTTCATACGGTAGGTGACACGCCCACTTGTCCAATCCCGCCCATTTTCTCCAGGGCTAGTCACAGAAATAACAGATGAACTCACACAAACTTGCAAAGCTCATCATTATCATTATTATCAATACACGCGGTACTTCAGGTGTACTTACACTAATAACAAATGACGTCACATCAAGTATCAAAGCTCTCCCTGTCATGATATTGAGTTTGATATTGAGTGATTCATTTTTTTGTAAGTGCCACGCCCACTGTTCCGATAACGTTCATTTTTACAACGGCTACTCACAGCAACTCACAGCAATAATAGATGACCTCATACAAAGTTGCAAAACTCTCCCTAAAAGAATACTCAATATATGATATTAAAAATTTATTTTGTATGGGAGGTACCACACCCACTTATCCGATACTGACCATTTTTGGTATGACCATCCATATTAATAATAGATGGCTTCACACTAATTTACAAAGCTCTCCCTCTCACAGTACTCAATATATATGATGTTAAAATGGAATAACCGCGTACAGCGCCATCTGTTGAGACTTTTTGTATTTTTCTTTTTTCCTAAACCTTTGCGTGGCAGTTAAAAACAAACTCGCAGAAGAAAGTATCCCTTTTGGTCCTGTAGTTTTCAAGTTTTAAGCAGACGAACAAACCACGATTCATTTTTATATATATAGATATACGTATATATATATATATAGATTAAAAAAACATTGGAAGACAAAAATTTTATGAAAAAATAATATTTCCTAGAATTTGCATTGGAATTTCGAGTGCTGGGCTATACTAGTTAGTTATAAATGTGCATATCCGGGCCAAGAATGGGCGACATCGGATTTGTTGGCGTGGTGACTTTATATGTGACCCAGTCTATAAAAAGGGGACTACATGGGAAAACAATTTATTGAGATAACATATTTAAAGGAAAAAACTAATTTTCTTGTTAGTTGTTCCCTTTTGTCTGCGTTGCCTGGTGCCTAACTATACTCAAGGATGTCAAGGGTTGTTTCTGCTCGGGTTATTGTCGTAGTTAGGTTGAGTGCGGTATCATTGTTATCTAGCTGTTGGCTTTTTGCAGAAAACTGAGTATTGATGAGGAATTTACTGAAAAAGTAGAAAATAATTTTTTGACATGGCGAAAATGTTTTTGCTTATGTAAATCAAATATTTTAAATGGATTGATGGATTGGTAAGTGTTTGATAAGTTTTTTCCCTAAGAACATGACGTATGGCAGCAAATGGTTTTGTGGAGACAGTCTCAAGTTTAGTGCTCTTATAACGTCTTTTCATCAATAGGTGTAAAGTAATCGAATTATAGCTCCTAAAAAGGAGGCACATTATGTTGAAGCCCTTAAGTTGAATACGCTATGTTGATGATATTAAAAACACTTACATTGAAAGCAAAAAATCAAACTTTGTAGCACATTATTTAAAAGAACCAATTTTTATCGCTACCTTGTTTTAATGGAGAATGAGGAAGAAATGATCCAACTATTTTTAAGAGGTTCAAAACCGAAAATACCTATTACCCAATTAATTTCATATTATACTAGAAGTTGGCTACGACCCTAAATGATTTCGATATTTATAAATTAAAGGAATCTTCAAATCAAAGCTGGACATCTTGGCTACAAATAAAAATAAATTCGGATTAAAAGCATCGTATTAATTTTTCTTGTTGATTTATCTGAGTAAGCCAATTAAGGGCCAAATCACCGCATTCAATATCGAAATTTTTCGATCGAAATAACTTTTTTTTTTATATTCCAAAATAAAATGCTAAGAATAATTTTACTATGTCACAGTTAACGAATTATGGCCCCTGGTTAAGAGTTAAAGTGAAACGAGGGCTGTTGATTGTCCGTCTTCTATAAATAATAAACCAAAATATTGAATTTCGATTGATTTTGCTCGATATCGAATGCTGTGATTTCTTTTTTTGTTCGTTTATTTACCTGTTTGAAGTCAAACAAATAAATTTACACTGTAAGTTTTTTTGCTACAAAATAAGAATTTTAAAAATTTTTCTATTCAGTGCTTTATCATCAAAATTCCCCTTTTCGATCCTTCGTATCCGCTTGTTGATCACAAACATTTTATTTACGAAATTTAATGGCTCTTGTGTTTATAAAGCTTAGTGACGCTTAATTTATTATGTTATTACATCAAAATTCTTCTTTCTATTCCTGCGGATAGCCACCTGTTAATCAATATATTATTGATTTGAAACGCCAAACAAACACAATTTATGGAATTATTATTAGTAGTTTCCTGCATATTGAAGCTTTTTTTATGATAATTGAGAAGGAAATATTTCATTATTTTAGTAATTGTTTGCGGTAGCCTTTATCAAATTTCACTTATCAACTTTGGAATCTTAATTCGCAATAAATTATTATTTTTTTATATAAGTGCTTTAAAACAACCTAATAAATTGATTTTTGGAGCATTTAACGGCAACTTTATAACCTATTTTACTTAAGTTCCCTGGGTACTATGAGATTGCGATAATGTTTATTACTTTTAAAAATACGTGATATACATCAAAATATTGTACCGGTTGACTTCGCAGCACTTTATAATCCAATATAGTGCTGTCAACGTAGGGTGCTATTTTAAATCTATCTATAATCAAAATAAGAATACGAGGGCGGATCAATAAGTCCGTAACTTTTAGAACTAAACACTGTTTTCTTTGCAAAAAAAAAATATATTTGTTAACATAATCTCCTTTTAGCTCAATACAATTAAACCAACGTTTTTCCAATTTTTGTATCGCTTCCAAAAAATAGGATTTTATGAAGTCATTAAAATAGGCATTTGTTTGATCAATAATTTCATCATTCGAGCTAAATCTCTTTCCACCGAGCCATTTCTTTAGGTTTGGAAATAGGAAATAGTCACTGGGGGCTAAATCCGGAGAATATGGCAGATGAGGCACCAATTCGTAGCCCAATTCATGGAATTTTGCCACTGAGACTGCACACGTGTGCACCCGTGCATTGTCCAATATGTTGGCATAATATTCGTCGTTTATTGTTTTTCCCTCTTGAAGGTAATCGATGTGGATTATCCCGCGTGCATCCCAAAAAACTGTTGTCATCACCTTATTGGCCAACACACTTACCTTGGCCTTCTTCGGAGCCGGTTCATCAACAGAGACCCATTGCTTAGAGTGCTGGTTGGTCTCCGGAGCGTAGTAATGGATCCCCGTTTCATCCGCAGTTACAAAATGCCGCAAAAACTCATTCGAATCGCAGTTAAACAACTCCAAACAATCCTTTGAAGTTGTCACACGATTACGTATATGGTCAATTAAGAGCAAACGCGGCACTCGTCTTGCAGACAGCTTTCTTAAACCCTACTGATTATTTAAAATCTAAACCACACTGCCATATGAAATGCCTATCGCATCAACAATCTCATATGGTTTTACTCTTCGATCGGCCAACACCATACCGTGGATTTTTTCGACATTTTCCGGTGTATTGACCTTAATTGGCCCTCCAGAACGTTCAGCGTCATTTATATTTGTGCGTCCACAACGGAAGTCAGTAAACCACCTTTTTGCCATTGAAATCGATGGTGCAGTGTCCCGTATTATTTGTCAAACTTTTCCTTAGTTTGATTGACGGTTTTTTTTCGCAAAAAAAATGTTTAATGAACACTCGAAATTCACTTTTTTCCATTAAAAAAAAACCACGAGATTATATGTTTTGAACAGCTGTTAAACGCAAAGTAAATGACGGAACTTGCTCAAAAATTTAGATTAGTCTATTAACAGGTGGTCCTTGATGGGAGCAGTATTGCATTTCATATAACTACGAAGGAAGTTCGAAAAGTGGCGGACTTACTGATTCGCCCTCGTAGTTTAAATGTTCTTATTCCCCATACTAGAACATATTTCATGCTTATTAGAGTACCGAAATAATTGTACTTTATATTTTTCGATTAAATCACATTATTCCAGTAGGATCTTTCAAGTCACTTGATTATTTATTTATTTATTTATTTGGTTTCCTGCACAACGACGCTAAGTATTTTATATTTATAGTACAGTGTCGGTAAATTGTTTAATTTATTAAATTAACAGAATTGAGTGAAAACAATTATAGAATTATTTAATTTTGAATTAGAAGTTTTAAAAAAAAATTATTTTTTATTGAATATTTCTATTTAGAAATTGACATTAAATATTAAAATCTTAAATTAGGCTATACTTTCTGGATCTATTACCATTGGATCTGATATGCATATGAATTTGGTTTTTCACCGATACATAAAAGAATTCGACTTATGGAACACATGCTCAAAATCAAATATGGTTTCGATTTCGGAGCTACACGATCAATAAGAAACAGCGACAACAATGTGGGTTCATTATATATGAAACAAAACAGGGATCAAGGGATACGAATGATGTGGTAACAACAAAAATATTCTTTTCAGACCCCGAAACAGCATCTGAAGTAACGTATTTTGATGTGAACTTTACTTCAAGATTTAAAACAATCATTGAAGTACTTAAGTGCTATGAACATGTTGACACTAAAAAATTTGGTGATTATGCCAAGGTATCAATGGAAAAATGTGTATACACAACAGTCCATAAAATGCTTTATAATAGAGAAGAAGTCATCAAATATCAATTAATACCACTTGGGGATCTACTTGAGTAGGCACAGGAAAAAGAATTAAAGATTACAGATGACAATACCAGAAAAATATCAAGAAACATTATGAAGATCTCTTTAATATCATATTGGCAACGTCACATCCATTTATCTCAAGAATCCGAAACCAATGGATAGTAGAAAAGCTGGACTTAGATGAAGGAAAGAAATGTCTGCTACTGGACATATATAATATAGAACTTAAATTCGAATATTTGGAAGGAATATTCAAACAAAATGAATAATACCAAGAAAGAAAATAATAGTCGATCTGGACCGACTAAACGATACCCTGTATCATGGGTTTAGAGACCCTGTGCTTTAGGACCGACTAATTAGATTCTAGAAAATAAGCATAGACCAAATTTGAGCGGCATTTTTATTAATTTTTTGCTTTCGGATGTGAAAAAACTCATATCGGATGCTATGTTTTTATGGGGACTAGTTCGAAAAATAGACCGATCCTAAGTTCACTTATTTTTTGCGAAACCATTACTAACCATATTAGAGAAAAAATCTGTGCCCTATTTTTTTGTTTTTTGATAGATTTAAGTGGAGATCGGGAATTTGCTTCATATGGGTGCTATGACTAAAAATTCTTCTGTAGGGTCTATTTTTGGACTACTGATAAATGGATGTAATACACACACACAAACCCAATTTGACCGTAGTCTATATGATAATATGGATATATTGGCAATTTAAGTCGATTTTATAGGAGTCATTTGTATGGGGACTTGGTCTGAACATGAGCGGACTTTCACCGATTTTAGTAGCATTTACCGTAAGGACGATAGAAGCTTATAGTCTATATGATAATATGGATATATTGGCAATTTAAGTCGATTTTATAGGAGTCATTTGTATGGGGACTTGGTCTGAACATGAGCGGACTTTCACCGATTTTAGTAGCATTTACCGTAAGGACGATAGAAGCTTATACACCAAATTTCATCAAAATATGTTTATATTTGCGATCTGTTCATGTTTCCACATGGACATAAAGATGGACAGATGGACTCAAGGGGGACGGACATCGCTAAATCGACTCAGAAAGTAATTCTGAGTTGATCGGTATAATAAAAAATGGGTTTAGGTCAAATATATCTGTTAGTTGCATACATCAGCACAAAGTCAGTGCCATGAAATAACCCCCCACGAAATAACCCCCCAAAAAAAATTTTAAAAACCCCTAAAATTTGGGGGATTGTTGCATATGCAATAAACCCCCCAATTTTAATAATGAAGTAAGACCCCAATGAAATGAAATAAGGCCCCAAAACAGTTTGGGGTCTTCTACCATATGAAATAGAACCCTAATTTTTAAAATGAAATAAACCCCCAAGCACGGCGAAGGTGATGAAAAACAAAGTTTTTAGTTACATTTGAAAAAAGTTAAATAACAATTTATGCAAATACTTGGATAGTTTCCTGAACTGTAACTCGGCAACATGGACAGTTGTAATTTGGGAGCTCTTTGATATAGCATCTGTCATCAGCTTCATATCGCATTGACTGCATATTTTGAGATGTTTGCAGGGAATAAAAACAATGTTTGGAGCTTCGTCTTTGCAAATTACACACTCATTAGCATTCGCCGGAGCTGGCAGATCAAAATATTCATCTACAGATTCATCATCAGTAAGCGCTTCTTCTTTAAGCATATTTTCCTCCGGAATCATGTCTGCACACACACCATTTCCCTTGAAAACCATTCTTGAAACAAATTCAGAAACTGTTAAGTTTCCTTCTTCTAATAAAAGCCAAGCTTCTTCAGCTTTCTTCCATGTGGCGGCTTTGCTTTTTTTTCTTCTTTTCTGTGTAAGTGCTCCTCCACTTTCACACATCATCGAAAAATGCATACCTTTAAAAAACTCCTCGTTTCGAATAAATCGCACAAATTTGAAAAAATGGCTGTTTTTTTCTGCAAAACGCCGTAAGACACCGTTATAGGCCTCAACAGCAGAAGTTGTTCTCGTCTTTTTTTATATATTAATTTATTTTTTTATATATTAATTTATTTATTTATTAGGTCAATGGAATAAATCCTTACAGACCTGTATAAATGATATAATTACATATGTACATATATTGAAACAATTAAATGATTTAAAAATAAAAACAAATAGTTAGGAATTTAAGAAAATAATGATATTATGCTTAATTACATCAGTGTTCAACGAAAAATCAATTAATTGATAAAGATTATTATAAACACAACAAATTCTTCTAAAAGGATCAGCTAGAGCATAGTTGGTTTGAAAAGATTTAACAAAGAGGGGTTGGAATTGGCGTGATACTCGTTGAGGAACATTAAAAGTTATATTGTTGACAAGAAAGTCAGAACAGATTTCACCATTAATTAGGTTGATCATAAATGTTACTTTTAGCATAGTCCTACGGCTTTCCAAAATAGGTAATTTTATTAATTTAAGTCGATCAGCGTATGAAGGTAGATTAATTGCAGAATTCCAAGGTAAGCCACGTAAGCAAAAGAGTAGAAATTGTTTCTGTACAGACTCGATTCGTTGAATATGAATGTTATAGAAGGGATCCCATATTATTGACCCATATTCTAAAATAGGCCTTACAAGAGATGTAAAAAGTTTTTTGGTTATGTAAGGATCAATAAATTCTTTTGCCCATCTTTTAATAAAGGCGAGTGTACCTCTAGCTTTATTAACTGTCATGGTGACGTGAGATACAAAGTTTAATTTAGGATCAAGTAGAATCCCTAAATCCAGAAAAGTATCAGCAAGTTCAAGCTGATATCCGCCCAAAAAGTAGTTAGCAGGAAGAACATTATTTCTAGAAAAACGCATACATTTACATTTTTTCAAATTTAGTTCCATTAGGTTACGGTTACACCACGAAAAGAAATTTCTGAGATCTGATTGAAGATGAATATGATCATTATGTTGACAGTAACTTAAAAAAATTTTAACATCATCAGCGTGCATTAAAACGTTGCAAAAATTTATCACTTTTGGAAGATCATTGATGAAAAGGGAGAAAAGAATTGGTCCAAGATGACTGCCTTGAGGAACACCAGAAGTCACAGTAATATCTTTAGATGACATATTATTATACATTACACGTTGTGTTTTCTCAGAAAGATATGATTTTATCCATTTAAGGCTTAATGGTGTTAAACCTAATATATCCAATTTGATCAGTAGAAGGTTATGGTTTACTTTATCGAAAGCCTTACTAAAATCGGTGTATACTGCATCTGTTTGTTTTTTCTTGACAAAACCATCGTTAATTATTGTCGTAAAATGAAGCACATTTGTAACGGTACAGCATCCTTTCCGAAATCCGTGTTGAAATGGTGACAAAATTGACGATGAGTGATAGCACAAAAAATCTGTAATAAATTTCTCGAAAAGCTTAGGGATTACACTAAGTTTAGCAATACCACGGTAATTAGAAACATCCGATCTATTTCCAGATTTAAATAATGGAATGATGTAAGAAGCTCTCCAAAATTTTGGAAAATAACCGTTTTTTATTGACGCATTAAACAACAGAGTCAGTGGTGTTTCCAAGGAAGTAGCACAATAATTGAGTATAGAACTAGGTACTCCATCAGGTCCATGAGTAAATGAAACTTTAGGTTTCTTCAGGCTATTAACAAGTTCTGCCTTATCAATTAGGGGAAAAGATATAGCTTGATTTGTGTATATTGGATATGAATAGCTGTTGGAACAATATTGAGAAACAGAATATGTACTAGCAAAAAAGTCTGCAAACATGTTACTTATTATAGTATCATCACTAGATTCGATATCGTTTAATTTCATTACAGATGGATAACCAGTAGTTTTTCTTTTTGAATTAACAAAGTTGTAAAATGCTTTAGGATCACGATTGAAATCTTCCTTCATTTTGTTTAGATAGTTTTTGTATAAATAATTGTTAAGAATATTATATTCGGCACGATGAATGGAGTATTTTTCAAAAAATACAAGAGAACCAAAAATTTTATACTTTTTATAATACTTGTTCTTCAAATTTTTTAATCTTGATAGTTGTTTTGAGTTCCAAGGCGTACCAGTTCGTTTGTAGACAGAACGCTTTGGGATGCATTCATCCATAAAAGAATACATAGTTCTATAAAAGACCTCCACCATTAAATCAATAGAAGTATGGCACAACAAATCATTACAGTTAGTGTTAGAAATTAGATCAATCAATTTGCTATAGTTGGTTTGTTTAAAACAAAAAAACTTTATCTTTATTAATACGAATGTTGGATCCACCAAAAGTAGGCAAAACACAGCTAATTTCAATAGTTGGATGAAAGCGATCTTCCGGCAAGGTGATAGGATCAGAGCAATCTTCTGGATTATTTGTAAATACCAGATCTAGCAGTTTACCGTATGCATTAAATATGCCATTCATCTGGTAAAGACTAAGATCAACTATCTTATTCAGTATTTAATCATCACAGTTATTAGATTTAATTGGAATAAAATCCGGAGCATCAGGCGAATTTTTCCATATTATAGATGGTAAATTAAAATCTCCAACAACAAAAATTAAATCCTCAGGTTTGGCACGTTGAGCAACTGATTTGATGGCCTGAACGTGTTCAAGGTATATTTCTTCGGAAGAATTAGGAGGTATATACGAACAGGTTATGAAAATGATTTTATAATTAGGCTTTATCATTACACTGACAAACTCAATATTTGGAGAAGATTCAGATTGAAGAGATTCGGAAGCAAACAGGCATGATACAGCAATTAAAACAACACCACCATTACGATCGTTTCTGTTATATCTATATATTTGATAATTGTTACATAGTAACTCAGAATTAAAAACATTATCTTTCAGCCATGTCTCAGTAAAGATGATAACATGAAAATTAAAATCATAACTGTTAACTAGTAGATTAGACATTTTAGTATTTAAACCACGAACATTCTGATACATAATGATTAGTCGTTCAACGGGTAAAGAATCTAGTTTTTTGAATTAATGTTGAAATTATATAAAAATTAATGTCATCAGTGGAGGTATCCGAAGAAAGACGCGAAATAAAAATAGATTTTTTTGGCGGTATTACTTTTAGTTGTTTCGGTAACGCCTCTTCATTAGTTAAAGATGGTGGAATAGCAGTTGTAGGCGTCAAGGACGTATTATTTAAAGATGGTAGCATTGCAGCTTTAGACACCAAGGGAGCAGTATTTGTAAAAGATTGTACATTATCAGTTGTAAGTATCGATGATGCTTTATTAAAAGATGGTAGGACAGCATTTTGAGGCAAAGGAGAAGTAATTGTCGTAAGCATATTTGCAGAATTCAGAGTTGTATGGATTGAAGAAGCAGTAGTATTATCAGGGTTTTCTCTATTCATGAATCTGGGTGACTTTCGGCGATTTGGAGATGGTAATTTAGGTGATTGGAGTCCATCCAATGACTTGAAATCATCGAAAAGCTTTCCATAAGAGTTTATTTGCCCGGATAAATTAGCAAAATGGTTTTGAATTTGCAAAACATTGTTTTTAGTGCTTTGGAAGAAGCGGTAAAAATCAGCGCCAATTTTTTGACAGTCATTACAGCGCCAATGCAAGTTTTTATGCTTCGATACAGATTCGGCTACTAAACCAGATAAGCCACTGCATTTAAAGTGACATACACCAAGACAAA
Organism: Cordilura impudica; assembly: GCA_963682025.1. NCBI lineage: Eukaryota > Metazoa > Arthropoda > Insecta > Diptera > Scathophagidae > Cordilura > Cordilura impudica. Next base: position 265,280,839 of record OY821518.1, read on the forward strand.
GCCAGTAACTCATCATTCTCTCGTCATGACCTTCCAAAGAACAGCCTTTTTTTAAAAATGCCATTTTATGGGATTTAATTTAGTTTTATTGGGGATATAGATTTTTAAAATAACTGGCAGCACTTTTTGTTTATTAGGAATTGTTATTGTTGTTGTTTGGTTTTGCTATTGTTTTTTTTTTTTTTGTTTATAAACGCTAAAATTGTAGCATCCAATCTGGAAATGTTGTAAAATTACATATAAACATTTATTACTATTATTATCCTTATACAAAATTGTTTGTATTTAATATAAATCGTTATACCTTATTCAACCACTGAATTTCATAATATTTGAGGAAGGCCGAAAATCTTCCCTCAGTATCCATTAAAAAAATTTTATTTATTTTTAATGTCCAGAAACGTTTGTCTGATAAGATCCGGAGGAAGCAAGGGCAATGCCATTAGCTTATGGAAATTCAGATGTGCAACTTTAGAAGATCTTACAAATTGGAGAAGCGATTGTCGTTTGGAGAGATTTCTTCTGATAGCCTGACAGAAATGAAACCTATAAATATAGAAGATTTTTGTTTTTAATTTTTCTGTACAGTATATATATTAGAGTGGGTCAATTTGTTCCAAATTCCAAAGAAAAAGTCAGAAATATTGATTTGTAAATATGTTTGGGGTTAGTGTTATGGAGAATGAAGTGCCGCAGGCAAAAAATTTTGTAATAAATAAAAAATCCCGCTATTTTTTAGAATTAAAATCTTATTAATTTTTGTCCATAAATGTGAGCCAATAAACTTAATTGCATTTTCGGAAATTATTTTCAAAAACATATTTAGATATATTGACAAAAATGGAACAAGATTTTGTAACTTACCAACATCCAATGGTTTTTGACAGTGGGAAAATTTTTGAGATTGCTGTTCTCATCGCCTGTTCAAAGTCAGTGATAAGTATGGCCGGCTTCATGTCGAAAACGTTGTATTTTATGTACTCCAGCAATGAAGTATATATTTCTTCAGTTTTTTTATCCATAAGAATGAAGAAGGGGGGAAATATCTAAGAAAGAGCTAAATCTTACCTGAGAAATAACTTTATTGTATATAAAAACTACTTACCTCTTCAAAATATTCGATATATATTATCAAAAGCTGTTTAAAACAGCCTTTAGGCACAATTTTAAACGTTGCGTCCATTAAATATTTTCTTTGCGACGGCTGGCTCTTTTCCTTCGCCAAATTAATGCTTTTTTGAGAAGAAAACAAACAAAATGTGTAATTTTCTTTTATAATGGATGGATTCGCTTCATCCTTGGTCAACCCGAACTTATTCCAAACAAGTTCCAAGTTAAATGACTCTATAATCTGTACCGCATTTTTAGGCGAGGTAATTAAATGTTTGCTAACTATATTCTGTAAACCTCTCTGAATCCTCGGAAAGCAAATATTTTTAGCTTCATCTTGAGAACTACAAGAAAATGGAATTGAAACTTCCACAATGAATTTTAGATAGACATATACAACTCATGTTTCACAAATTTTACGGAATGAAGATCTTATTGAGCTCATTGCAGAGGTATCGCCTCCTAATGTTTCTCCCAGGTCTTGGCATTCGTCCTTAATTTTATTAAGCGCCTTCAACTCTTTATACAATTCTTCTTCGTTCTTGTGGTTGTGCTCCACATAATTCTTGACAAGTAAGCACTTACCATCCAGGAGCACATTTACTCTTGCCTTGCAAGATTTATTCCTGCACTCATATTTAGTTGTACAATTGTACACAGATTTTTTGGTATAGATCATGCGTTGTTCTAAAACATACAACAATTGGCTAGTTTTCCTGAACCCACTTATAATTTCAGAGTTCATTTTTTAACTTTAAACTTTCTTTGCACTGCCAAATTATCACGATCTTAACTCCGCGGAAGTATCACTTCAACTGATAGCACAAACTTTTTTCTTGTGAGTTGTAAATGCTAGTTGCAAATATAACGGGAGAAATTTACAAATTTTACGTTTTCCTCATAAATTAGAAAATGAAATAATCCCCCAAAAAAGATTTTGGGACTTTATTTCATAACGATTACAGCGATGAAATAATACCCCAAAAAATCGCAGTAACCCCCCAAAAAAATTTTGTTATTGCTCTCTGTACTAATTTTTGGGGATTTATTTAATTTTTTTTTTGGGGAATTATTTCGTGGGGGTTATTTCATGCCGCTCACAAAGTCAGTATACCCTGACCACATAGTGATATATGCCATTGTTCCGCAAAGCGTGTACCGTGTCATCAGTTGGTGTGCCGCGGAGAGAAGTTAAGTTTTTGTGAGGATAGTACACTTAAAAATAGCTGAGAGCTATATGAGCGGGGCGATTTGTTGCGCGAGGGGCAGGACTGGCTCACCCGCGTTCCGCGCCTCGCTCACAAGCTATCGCCGAAAGCAGCACGCATGCGTATCGAGTAAGTACTTGTATTTACTCGTATCATTTCATCTCTAGTCCTCTGTCGTCGTTATCGCACGCTACTTAGCGGGCGTAACGTTGTTTTTCGCCAGTAACTAGCCGCAAATTTGTGTTTGTATCGTCGTGAGCGTAGTAGACTTTTTAATAAAAACAAATAAATATCCCCTTAATTCGTTAAACGTACCGCAAGTTTGCCAAGTGAAACTAATGATTTCCAAAAAGAAGCAGAGTCAACAAAGAAAAAACCTAAGCGTGTTTATCGAAAATGTGATGAAAGCTATGTAATTTATGGCTTTCACTTATTGCGGAGACGAATTATGGCCAGTTCCAAAATGTTTTGTTTGCAGAGAAACTTAGGGCAAGAATTCACACATCGGTAGCTAGAAAAGGCAAAGCCTCTTTTCAGAGTTTGAAAGAGCAGTCTGAGAAACAGGTAACTCTGAGTTCATCTTTCAAAATATCAGACAAAGCGCAAAAAGCAAGCTACGTGATCGCTAATATGCTAGTTATTAATATTGATTTATATTTCACTTTTAGCTTGAATATTAATTTTTCACTTATGTAATCGTTTCAAACGAATATTTTACGAATACAAATTGAATAAATATTGTTGTTGTTCTGATCTTAATGTTTATGGGCTTTAGCAATGATGTTGTTTGGACTGGCGTTTAAGCAGCTTCCTTAGCAAGACGTTCGGCCTTTTCGACGACTTCTTCGATGGGGCCAACCATGTAGAAAGCAACTTCGGGAAGATGATCGTAGTCACCGGCCAAAATTTTGGTGTAGCCCTTGATGGTTTCTTCGGCAACTTGGAAAGGCTGAGACATGAAACGTTGGATCTTGCGAGCACGAGCGACTGTCAACTTATCTTCTTCAGACAGTTCATCCATTCCCAAGATATCAATGATATCTTGAAGAGATTTGTAATCTTGCAATATCTTTTGGACACCACGAGCAACATTGTAATGTTCATTACCGATGATATTGGGGTCCATGCTACGAGAAGTGGAATCGAGAGGATCTACAGCAGGGTAGATACCCAATTCAGCGATGGCACGGGACAATACCGTGGTGGCGTCCAAGTGAGCGAATGTTGTGGCTGGGGCAGGATCTGTCAAATCATCAGCAGGTACATAAATAGCCTGGACAGAAGTGATGGAACCCTTCTTGGTGGTGGTAATACGTTCCTGCATAGAACCCATGTCAGTGGCCAAAGTGGGTTGGTAACCTACAGCGGAGGCAATACGACCCAACAAGGCAGATACTTCAGAACCAGCCTGGGTGAAACGGAAAATGTTGTCAATGAAGAGCAATACATCTTGACCTTCTTGATCACGGAAATATTCAGCAACGGTCAAACCAGTCAAAGCGACACGGGCACGAGCGCCTGGGGGTTCGTTCATTTGACCGTACACAAGAGCTACCTTGGAGGTCTTGTCCTTAAGGGAAATGACACCGGATTCAATCATTTTATTGTACAAATCGTTACCTTCACGGGTACGTTCACCGACACCGGCGAATACAGAGTAACCACCATGGGCCGTGGCAACATTGTTGATAAGTTCCATAATCAATACGGTTTTGCCGACACCAGCACCACCGAACAAACCAATCTTACCACCCTTGGCGTAGGGAGCAAGCAAATCGGCAACCTTAATGCCGGTAACCAAGATTTCTTGTTCGACACTCATGTCTACGAATTCTGGAGCTTCGGCGTGAATGGGGGCAGACTTGTCAGTAGTGATGGGACCACGTTCGTCAATGGGTTCACCAATGACGTTGATGATGCGACCCAAGGTTTCGGCACCAACGGGGATACGGATTGGATCACCGGTATCAACAGCCTTTTGACCACGAACCAAACCTTCGGTACCATCCATAGCAATGGTATGTACTACATTTACACCCAAATGCTGAGCAACTTCCAAAACCAAACGGGGTTGACGATTATCGACTTCCAAGTCGTTCAAAATTGGGGGCAATTGATCCTCAAATTGGACATCGACGACGGCACCAATGACAGCAACAATCTTGCCATTGGCAATGCCAGCTTTAGCAGCAGCCTTGGCATATTCGCGTTGGTTTTGGGCAAGTAGTGATATAACTTTCTTGTCCGACCTATTAAGGGCCGAGTGAACATTTTTGATTATTATTTTTTTTTTTTTTTTTATATGCCCGTTAAGAAAGTAAATTAGGTGAACGCGCTCCGATTACGAAACAGCTATTTTTGCAGGCAATGTGGCCGTCTTCGTTTTCAACTTACAGGGCAGTGTTACCGAAAGCCTAGAAGTCTAATTCTCTCGTTGAAACTTTATTTATCCAAGTCTGCGAAGAAGTTGTCAAAATTTTGATTATCAAAGAAAAAATATTCAAAGTAACAGACCAGGGGTCGAATCGTCGCATTCGTTATCGAAATTTTCGATCGAAATTATTTTTTTATTTTCCAAAATGAAATACTAAGAGTAATTTTACTATGCCACAGTTAACGAGTTATGGTCCATAGTTAATAGTAAAAGTGACCATAATTTGGAATGGCACAACTGCATAAGCATTTGTAGAGACGAAGTAGCTGCTGTGACTAGAAAAGTTAGGGGATTTGTAACTAGGGCTTCTGAAAAAGACCCCTAATATTAAAAATGTACATTGTTTTTTACTCAGTGAAGCACTGATGATGAAGCCTCTGCCTGATTAGTTGTTGTCTGTCTTACAAGAAATTCTTCAAACTGTCAAACATAAAGTCGCGACTGCTGAACTCTTGTCTATTAATACAGTGTATCAGGAAATGGGAGCAGACCATCAGTCACTTCTGTTTCCTACCGGAGTGCGATGACTTTCTCGCGGAAAAGTACTATCTCAGATTTACGAACTAACAAATGATACCCGCACTTATGCGACCCTACTTATTCGCATTAGGATTTTCAACTCACGCTACTATTAAATCGAAAAAATAGAACGTCTGTGGACTATCAATGAAGAGATGAGAACAGCCTTATCAACAATTGCTCCAAATTTTGATCGCCAGTGCTTAGTTAGACAGGCTCTCATTTCTCACTAAATATCTTTTCATATTAGGTATATTGATTTTAGTAATAAATAAATTTTAATTAAATATTGGCCTTTCCTTCGGTGTACCTCTAAAATTTCTTGGTTTCATAGGTGTACCTGGAGCACGAAAAATTTGCGGAACACTGGTATAGGGACAACTATAATTTACTTTTACTGTTGTGTGCAGTAAAAATTAGAAAAACTTCCTTAAAAAAATGTTCATGATTATTCGTGTAAAATGGGAAACCTATTAAAAAAATATTCCTAGGTATTCTCCCAATTTCATGCTAAATGCTAACGAAATATATTTAAAAGTTAAATTTTGATTAAATTGAAATTGGAAAAAAGTTCACTGTCTAATAAAATAGCTCAATTGGATCAAAACCTGCGGAGTTTGGGCTAGCGAAACACGATTCTGAACGAAGCACAGTGGGTTCGATGGTACCCAAAGTGGCAATTTATTCAGGGAAGCCGTAATTATAAAATATTATTATTTTTTATTCATAAATACATAAAAGTCAGCATTTGAAAAAAAGATGGACAAAAATTTTTTTTAAGCTGTTAGGCGCTTTTTATATATGTTGGGAAAAGTGTTCTTATTTCACAACTTTGGCTGTGACTTTGGAACTAAAAGCGATAAATTAGCAAATTAAGTTGCATATCTACTGTGCTTTTAGAAAAGGACACGTTTTTAAATTAAAATTTTAAATTAAAATTTTCTCCAATTTCCATAATTCCACAAATTTAACTCAAAAAGTCACATTAAGAAAATTATATTTTTGTGCTGATGAATATACATAGACACATATAAAATAACTATTTCAGCAAAAATATTTAGACAAAATTTTCATTGGGAAGCCTTCTTTTGGAAACCACAATTTATCATTTTATATTTTAATCATCATTAATGTTAAAATTATAAGTTACTTTATAATCATCATTAATTTAAAAGCCATCATTAAATTCATTATAATAATCTTCATCATCATCGTCGCATTATCATTTTCATTGTGAGAAGAATAACACAGTACAGCACATAATTTTGGGACTCAATGCTGACAATTGAACCTGAAGGTAGTCCCAAAAATAAGAACTTCTGCATTATTCGTTTTGCCAAGTTGGCTGCCATTATAATTTAATGGCTATATGATTTTTTTGCTCAAGGTGGATTTTTATCACTTTTTGTATATTTTAGCACGGTTATAACTCGGCAATCGTACGGAATATCTCTTTTGTGTCTGAAACGAAGAAGGTGCATCCAGTGCCTTAAAAATCGCAAAAATGCCCATTTCCTCCATTTTTCCCCATTGATACCTTTTTGACACAATTAGCTAAGGAATCGGACGAACAAAGATAGAGTTTCACCAGGTGACCATGCTATTCAAAGGCAAAAATTAGATGCATTGCTTGCGGAGGTTTGGAGTTCTAAAAGTATGCAGTTTGAAGATGAAAGCACCAAAGATGAAGAAACATGCCCTTGAATATTATGTCCAACTCGGATAATGATGCAGATTCCGACCATGAATATGAACAACCTACGAAGAAAACAAGATCATCAGAACCACAAGCGCCAACTTCAACGAGGATGGATATTAGGGCGGGTCGATTTAAAAATAGTCTATTGCTCAGTGAAAATCGTATTCTAGGAATCAAAATAAGAAACTTTGACGAAGGAACCGTACCTCTAAAATGAATTCTGATGTCCCAACTTTTGACCTGTCTGTCTGTCTGTCTGTCTCACTTTGACCCATTTAGAGTGCCCCAATCGTGTCCAAATGTATGATTGACCCCCCTAACTTTGGAGGGCCGACTCACCCATGCCAGTGGCACACCCCCTGGAACTCCCCTGTGGGGTTCCCCATATAAACATTTAAAAAAATTGCCATTTTTGGCACTTTACATGAAAAAATCAGCGAAATGTCTATGTTTTTTCTTTATTTTTATTTATTTATTTATAATATCTATTTTTTCTCTTAAGAAATTTATTTAGTGAGAACATATATAAATGAAAAAATTAATTAAAGTTAGTTATAGAAAAGAAACTAAAAAAAAATTATTGTTTGAAGTCTTTTTTACTTTCAAGTCTGGGCAATTTCACACGGCTCTCTAATGTCGTCGCCATAACAGCCTCTACAGTTTCCGGTATAACCCGTTTGGAAACGCTAGCTAGCAATTGAACATGTCGTTCCGTTCCTTGTATGTGTGATGGAATTTTTGGATCATTAAACGGTGGATTATCTTGATTTAAATATTCTTTCAATGTATCGTACGGAATGCTTCGCGTGAATGGTGGTTCAAATACGTTAATTATGTTATTCATATTGATCATTTCCGTGTAACTTGTGCAATTAAAGTTTATATCTGGTTTTTTATAAGCTCTAAGTTGCGTTGGGTCGTCAACATCGGTTCGATAGCGTAGAATTTTCTTTATGGCACAGTCGCGCTTTTCTATTCTATCATCAAACAACATTGAGAACAAGATATTTTCCGAATGCGCATAATATGAATTATCTTTAATTACTTGATTGACAATTTTGCGTAAAAGAGGTTCTAGAAATCGTGACCAACCAATGAACTTGAAAAATAATGCATTGCCGTACACGACAGAGCTGTAATACTTGATATTGAAGTACATTGGCACATAACATTTAATTATGAATTCAACCAGAATTCTTAAATTTGCATCTGGATTTTCCGTTTTCCGTAATCGTAATAATCTAGCGGCCTTGGTGAGCCACCGAGAATGTACAATTTTCCCTGGTTTGATGTTAGCCAGATCCACCGAAACCACTCCGCTAGAAATTGCATGGGCCCTGTCGTATAAGTACTTCGAATCGGTGGAAAATTCAATTTTTTCTGGAGCAGGGGGCATATTTTGCAACTCAATTTTCTGGAAGCCGTCCACCACCTGAAAATATATAATAATAAAATAATTAATAATGGTTGACAATTATAATAAATGAGTGATAGCAATAACTTACCGGAAGAGTTTCACAAGTTTCGATTTGACGGCTCAGTTTTTCGGTTGCCGATCTCGGTCCAGTGCTGGTTGATTTATCCAAAGCTTCAAACAAATGCCGAAACGGAAGTTCGTTGAAGTTTAGAAGGCAAACGAACCAATGCAATGGTCTTTTTAACAGCAATTCGAATCGTCGTACAATTCCACCATGTGGGCCAGTGTCTGTTGGCTCACCGTCAGTTCATATTCCAATTAATGCATCCAGTGATATATTTTTATCTTCGAAAAAATCATTTAATTTGGTTGTTTTGTATTCAGCGGTTTCATGTTCCAGTCTTACGTAACTAATCAATTCAGAACTGGGTTCTCTCAAAATAACAAGATGAGGTTCTTTTACCATCCTAGTATGATACTTCTTATCAATTTTATCTATCGTTAAAGTATCATCTTTTCTGCCATCGCATGAAAACGCTAACAAATTTGTATCATCTAACCGTTTGCGAAGCACTTCTTGTCTGCATTTCTCTTTTTCTCTGCGAACTTTCGAGTTATCCATGATGAGAGGTTTCCCATGCTTATCTTTAAATTTAAAATCTTGAAAAAGAGCGGTTCGCAATGCTGATGCTACTCTATCAGGCACACCAAATCTGTCACATACCAAGGCAAAGTTAAAACAATCGTATCTCTCTGTGTATTGTATTGTGAACTTGTGTTTCTATCCATATCTTCTTGAGCCGGTGGCGGTGCGTATGTTGAATCATCGGGATCTTGGTATGTTGGCATTGATGGCATACACGTTGCTCCTTGCTCTTCAATTTCCATCACAAATGCATCCATTGTTAGTCTTCTCTGATTATGTTGATCGTGCATAAACTCTTTGAGGCGTTCGGGAACCAAGCCGCATGCACATGGAGCTGCCTTCAAATCGCATTTACATGTTCCAATGTAAAAAATTGTTTCCAGAGATTTTACATACTCTGTAAATTGTTGGGTTTTGTTTCTTCTCTTGATTTGGTCTTGATATATGTCAAGCTATCTATTCAATTTATTACATACACTTTTTTTCAGCATTATTTCCATACCAAGTTTTTCCCAAATTCCAATCAACTTATCCTGTACTTGAATAGCGAATGATTTATAGGAAAACTTTTTTGTTCTATTTTAGCACGTTCGCATAAGTAAAAATAATATCTCAAGATATCCAGATGGTTTGGTAAATTAAGATCAGTCAAATCAGTAGACACACCAAAAACAGTAACGTCATGCTTGGGTATATGACTCATTGGGTTTTCGATAGTTGTTGTTGCTTCATCTTGCGGTGTAGAGGATGGTGGATTCATTGTAAACTTTTTGATTTGGAATGGTCACTTCACTTATTATTTTTTTTTAAATATTTTTTTATCTGAAATTAGCACTTCACACTTTGAGTTCTTCACAACGACTTAATGCATTCACAAAAACTGTTGCGTTATATATGGTCTACGAGACGAGGTAATAAGAATGAAATGGTAATTTCAATTCTACCTACTGTCTCTTGTGTTGGCTTAAAAACCCACACAAGCAATTTTACGACCTGCAATTGTGTCACAGTGATAAGTTCATTTTTTAAAAGGGTTGAATAAAAAACCCACACAACTAAGTTTACGACATGCAAATGCATCACAGTGATGCCTTGGTTTTAAAAGGGTTGTAAAAAACGCTAATTTCTAATAAATTTTTTTAATTTCTTTTCATTTACATATGTTCTGACTAAATAAATTTCTAAAGAGGAAAATAAACTCCATTTCGCCGATTTTTTTATATGTTTATTTGGGGAACCCCACAGGGGAGTTCCAGCGGTTGTGCCACTGGCATGGGTGAGTCGGTCCTCCAAAGTTAGGGGGGTCAATCATACATTTGGACTCGATTGGGGCACTCTAAATGGGTCAAAGTGAGACAGACAGACAGACATGTTAAAAGTTGGGACATCAGAATTCGTTTTAGAGGTATGGTTCCTTCGGCAAAGTTTCTTATTTTGATCCCTAGAATACGATTTTCACTGAGCAATGGGTGATTTTATTGCCTCCTCACAAATCGACCCGGCCTAATGGATATTGACAATAATTGAAAATGTTCTAAATTTTGTTTCTATGCATAGATAACAAATAAAAATCTCAAATTTACTGTTTAAGAATAGCTGCAATATGAATCGGAATTTTTATTTTCATGCAAAATAAAGTTTATAAAGAAAAAAAAACAGCGTATTTGTGGATTTGTATTCCAGTTATTTAGCAAAAAGTGAAAATGGGGAAAAATGGGGAAAATGGGCATTTTTGCGATTTTTAAGGCACTGGATGCACTTTTTTCTGGTAGAGTAGTTCCGCTTATTTTTTTTTCTCCTATCCAATATCTAAAACTTTGTTTCAGACAAAAAAGAGATATCCCGTACGGTTACCGAGTTATAACCGTGTTAAAATATACAAAAAGTGATAAAAATCTACCTTGAGCAAAAAAATTCGTATGGCCATTAAATTATATTGGCAGCCAACTTGACAAAACGAATAATGCATAAGTTTTTATTTTTCGGGCTACTTTCAGTTGCAATTGTTAGAATTGAGTCCCAAATCAATGAGCTGAAAAATGTACTGTGTACTCAGAGAAACGGAATCGGAATATTCCAACAAGCACCGCACCACTACATAACCGAAGCTAACATACTAATGGTAAATCTTACTTACTTCAGTTCAATACAAAATTTACGTTCTTACCTAATTTTACCATATTCCCAATTAAAACTCCATATATATTTTAAAAGTAGCCTAAATGTAGCCAGCTTTAAAAAAATTATTTTGGTTTTTATTTATTTTTTCTTAAACAAAATATTTATATAATTCTGCTTTATCAAAATCATCACAAATAGTCCAATTAGCATAATCTTTTTCATCGTTATCATAATCTTTAGCAGCATTATCATCATCACTTTCTTCATCGCTGTTATCATAACCTTCTCTAACACCATCTTCATTGTCATCATCTTTATCATAATTTTCATCATAAATATTTGGCAAAAATAATATTTCTAATTCCGGAGCTTATGAAAACATATTGAAAATATCTGCATTGGACTTCGCCCGGCTGCATTTACGAGCAAAGTTCTCTCTATAATTTTTAAAATCTTTGTTTCTTGCTTCTTGAGCTTCTTCCGACAATTCTCCAATTGGTAAAAGTGCGTGCGGATCTTTTTCAACGAAGTATGTAGCTCTCTTGTGAGCAAATGTAGGAAAATTTTCCAAATGAATCTCATGAATACAAGACACAACAATCAGTATTGTATGCATTTTTTTTCTATCAGAGTTAAGTTCACTTTCGCAATTTCAGCAGAAATTTCCGCATTCTGGAAAAAACGTCTAGCCGTATTCCCGTCATAAGAATTAACAAATCCTGGTTTTGTCTGATCTACAATCAAACCAGTTCTTTCTCGAAACTCTTTTTGGATACGTATTTTAGTCTTAGCAACAATTTTTTATGTCTTTTTGCCATTTTTTAATAGGAATTTTATACGATATGTGAAGAAGGCATTCAGAAAATCGAGTCCAGCCATGAATTATAGACAACCCGAACTCCAAAGAAGGTGTTTTTATTTCTCTCGCAATCATGCTGTCAACTGAATTGAACATCTTACTTGTGGCCCCACTTCTGTGTAGCATTTGTGTCCGTAAAATAAAAAAAAACAAGTAAGAAAATTATAGTCGGTCTAGACCGACTGTACGATATCCTATACCATGCGTTTAGAGACCGTATCTCTCAGGCCCAACTAACTGGATATAGAAAATAAGCATAAACCAAATTTGAGTGGGATTTTTATTAATTTTTTTGGCTGCAGATATGAAAAAGTTCATATCGGATGCTATATCTATATGGGGACTAGGTCCAAAAATGGACCGATCCTGACCATGTTTGGTAAGGTCTCTAGTATTTTGCAAAAATATATACAAACAAAATTTGAGAAGAATAAGTGCAATATTTTTGGTTTTTGATAGATTTAAGTGAAGATCGGGAAGCAGCTCTATATGGGGCTTATGACTAAGTGTTGTCCCATAGGGATCATTTTTCGACTACTTATTAGTGGATGTAATTAACACATACAAACCCAATTTGACTAAGATTTATATGATAATTTGGATCTTATGGCAACTTATGTTGATTTCATAGGGGTCATTTGTGTGGGGGCTAGGTCTGAACATGGACCGATTCTCACCAATTTAATTGCGTTCGTCCTATGGCCAAATTTCATCAAAATGTATTCATATTTGATACCTGCAGTTTGATTACAAGCTTTACATGGACACACAGACGGACGGACGGACGGACGGACGGACGGACGGACGGCCATCGTTAAATCGAATCAGATAGTGATTCTGATTCAATCGGTACAATTAAAGATGCGTCTAGGTCAAATATTTTTGGTAGTTACAAACAGCAGCACAGAGTCATTATACCCAAACCACATAGCGGTATAGGGTATAAAAAAATCAAGTGAGTCCGATCACAAGGGAGATGTGTAAACATCTAATAATTAAAGAAAACATCAACATCATATTTTCCAGTGCATAAAAAATAAGTCGATTTTGCTGTTTTCTGAAATGCAATTGATGTTTTCTGAAATTCAAATGATGTTTTCTGAAATACAATTGATGTTTTCTGAAATACAATTGATGTCTTCTGAAATTCTATTGATGTTTTCTGAAATTCAATTGATGTTTTCTGAAACTCGAATGATGTTTTCTGAAATTATATTGACGTTTTCTGAAATTCTATTTATGTTTTCTGAAATTTAAATGATGTTTTCTGAAACTCGAATATTGTTTTCTGAAATTATTTTGATGTTTTCTGAAATTCTATTTATGTTTTCTGAAATTCAATTGATGTTTTCTGAAATACAATTGATGTTTTCTGAAATACAATTGATGTTTTCTGAAATTATATTGATGTTTTCTGAAATTCAATTGATGTTTTCTGAAATTTTATTGATGTTTTCTGAAATACATTTTATGTTTTCTGAAATTCTATTGATGTTTTCTGAAATTCAATTGATGTTTTCTGAAACTCGAATGATGTTTTCTGAAATTATATTGATGTTTTCTAAATTCTATTGATGCTTTCTGAAATTCAATTGATGTTTTCTGAAACTCGAATGATGTTTTCTGAAATTATTTTTGATGTTTTCTGAAATTTTATTTATGTTTTCTGAAATTCAAATGATGTATTCTGAAATTATATTGATGGTTTCTGAAATACAAATGATGTTTTCTGAAATTCTATTGATGCTTTCTGAAATTCAATTGATGTTTTCTGAAATTCGAATGATGTTTTCTGAAATTATATTGATGTTTTCTGAAATTATATTGATGTTTTCTGAAATTCAATTGATGTTTTCTGAAACTCGAATGATGTTTTCTGAAATTATATTGATGTTTTCTAAATTCTTTTGATGCTTTCTGAAATTCAATTGATGTTTTCTGAAACTCGAATGATGTTTTCTGAAATTATTTTTGATGTTTTCTGAAATTTTATTTATGTTTTCTGAAATTCAAATGATGTTTTCTGAAATTATATTGATGGTTTCTGAAATACAATTGATGTTTTCTGAAATTCTATTGATGCTTTCTGAAATTCAATTGATGTTTTCTGAAATTTTATTGATGTTTTCTGAAATTATATTGATGTTTTCTGAAATTCTATTTACGTTTTCTGAAATTCAAATGATGTTTTCTGAAATTATATTGATGTTTTCTGAAATTCTATTTAAGTTTTCTGAAATTCAAATGATGTTTTCTGAAATCATATTGATGGTTTCTGAAAAACAATTGATGTTTTCTGCAATTCTATTGATGCTTTCTGAACTTCAATTGATATTTTCTGAAACTCGAATGATGCTTTCTGAAATTATATTGATGTTTTCTGAAATTTTATTTATGTTTTTTGAAATTCAAATGATGTTTTTTGAAATTATATTGATGCTTTCTGAAATTCAATTGATGTTTTCTGAAATTCTATTGATGTTTTCTGAAATTCAATTGATGTTTTCTGAAACTCGAATGATGTTTTCTGAAATTATATTGATGTTTTCTGAAATTCTATTTATGTTTTCTGAAATTCAAATGATGAAATACAATTGATGTTTTCTGAAATTCTATTGATGTTTTCTGAAATTTTATTGATGTTTTCTGAAATTCAATTGATGTTTTCTGGAATTTTATTGATGTTTTCTGAAATACATTTTATGTTTTCTGAAATTCTATTGATGTTTTCTGAAATTCAATTGATGTTTTCTGAAACTCGAATGATGTTTTCTGAAATTATATTGATGTTTTCTAAATTCTATTGATGCTTTCTGAAATTCAATTGATGAAATTATATTGATGTTTTCTGAAATTTTATTTATGTTTTCTGAAATTCAAATGATGTTTTCTGAAATTATATTGATGGTTTCTGAAATAAAATCGATGTTTTCTGAAATTCTATTGATGCTTTCTGAAATTCAATTGATGTTTTCTGAAACTCGAATGATGTTTTCTGAAATTATATTGATGTTTTCTGAAATTCTATTTATGTTTTCTGAAATTCAAATGATGTTTTCTGAATTTATATTGATGTTTTCTGAAATTCTATTTATGTTTTCTGTAATTCAAATGATGCTTTCTGAAATTATATTGATGGTTTCTGAAATTCTATTTATGTTTTCTGAAATTCTATTGATGTTTTCTGAAATACAATTGATGTTTTCTAAAATTCTATTGATGTTTTCTGAAATTCAATTGATGTTTTCTGAAACTCGAATGATGTTTTCTGAAATTATATTGATGTTTTCTGAAATTCTATTTATGTTTTCTGAAATTCAAATGATGTTTTCTGAAATTATATTGATGGTTTCTGAAATACAATTGATGTTTTCTGAAATTATATTGATGTTTTTTGAAGGACAATTGGAAAATGTTTAGAAAAGAACATATCATAATTTTTTCACAAATACAATCAGATAAAGCACACCGATTTACACTTCAGCTCACACCGATGTGTTACGCTGTTTTTGCGATTGTATTGTGAAATAGAAATTTACTCCCCTGCGCGTATAGATTTTTACACATCAAAAACTATGTGAGTCCGATCACAGGGCAGATGTGTAAACATATATTTACACATCAATTAAAATCAAACAATAAGCGCCATCTATGTATACCAAGCAACTGTTATCATTGTTATACTTGATGGTTGCAGGTGTTTGCTATACCTTCATGGCGCTTTCTGTTGGTAGTTGAATCAGCTAAATAAATTTAAATCATAATCTTTGCACCAACGCACTTACATATACATACCTCACACCGATTTTCCCTTGCGCTGTTTTTGTGATTGTATGTGAAAAATTATTAAAAATTAACCCCTGAGCGCATAGATGTTTACACATCAAAAAGTAAATACCTGAAGTTGAAACTTCGCTCATAAAAGTTTTATCTTGAAAGATTTAATGAGAAAAATAAGCACTTGAATCGTAAAGAATTTCAATTTTTCCACTTTTCGCAAAACCAGCAATAATTACTAACTTTAACAGTACACAGTAACAAGAACTTTGTTTCTAAATTTCAATTAATTGCCACTTTGGGACCATTTGAATTCAATATGGGAAGACACAATCCCGAAAAACCGTTTCTTAAAATATAAAATATTTTTCATTTAGCAATTTGTAGCAATCTGAATCAAACAATTGAACAAAATGTCCATAATGTAAGCCGTACTGTTATATAGGGTGTAGCTGACAAAAATAATTTTCTTACCAACCACAATCATCAACAACAACAACACAAAAATGTCAACGAGTAGGTTAGTTTAGTCATTCATTCTTTATACGGGTGTTGCTAATGTTTCGGTTGGTGCCGTCTCCTTCAACATTCTTTAAGTAGTGTTGTGTCATTTACTTGTCACTTAACACATGATTGAGTTTAAATATGCGTTTCATCTTACGTTCAAAAAAAAGAAATAAATGTAAAAATTTAATTTTCATTTTTTCGTTGCGTTAGTGATGTTGACACTAATGTTTTAACTGTTCAGATAGTAAATATTACATTATAATACATATTTACTATTTGGTTGCTGCATACAGTTATTTGGTACAAAAAGTATATGACTTTAGTTAAATCAAATCGAACTTATAAAAACTTTAATAGAATGGAGCACGTTGCAATTTCTATTAATATTAGGTAAAATGGACAATACTGCGATTGCCGAATAAATATTAATATTTCACTAGTATAACCTGTCCTCTAGAATATAGATAAAGTTTTAAAACAAATGTGCTAAGGTTTTGGCTTATAGCATTGTTCAGACGGCAAAATGAACCACTTGATTCGCTTTCTGAATCACGACTGCGAACCTTGGCGTTCAGACGAGCGTTCTGTGCAAATATTCGAAGACACTTTACGTTTCACTATTTAATTTTTTCCATTATTATTTGAATATATATATGTAAATATATACTTTTTATTTGTTAAATGTTTCTATTTATTTTATTCCCCAATTTAATTTTTGGTTTTTCTTTGTTTATATATTTTTGACAGCTAGTGCAGATAAACTAGCGATAATTTTTTTATCAAAATTGGGGAAGACAGTACATTTTTGGTGGTTAGTAACAATATTCAAAATGAACCAAGTTGGTTCGCTCTCAAAATTTTGTATGACGTATCATGTAGGTTCAATCATGATTGGGGCACGAACCGTGAATGAGAGAGCGAACCTCGAATCCTGCTGTCCGTCTGAACATAGCATTAGGCTTGATTAATTTCTAATCTAATCATTACAATTGCCTCTGATATATCCGGTGTTATTTTTGATATACAAGATTTTAGTTACACTCTTTTAAATTTGGGCCTCCTCCTTTTCCGGTAATATAGATTTCTTTGATTACCATTTCTGATATATTACTCCATTTTTTTTTAAATTGTTAATAAATAACGTCACCTGAAACTATAAGCTTTGTAAACATATCACGGGAATTTCCGAATACTTCTGGAGCACACTATTTATGTATGTAAGTTGTTTGTACGAGTAATATAATTTATATGAAATAAACTACAATGTCGTAATGACATGACGTTTCACTTGTATAGTTTTACAAGAAAATTAAATGGAAAAAAAATTATTTTTATATTTAGTGAAGCATGTTTGAATATGATGATTTTTGTGTGTTGACTTGGGGGAGCACAAATTTAAATTATGTTTTTTTTGTTTTGTTTTTTTTTTTTTTATTTGGTATATTTTATAACAAAGTTGTTAATTAGCTGCGACATCAGCTGTTATTAGATAATTTATGTTTGGTGTTGAGTTAAAGAGCTATTAAATTGTTAAAGGCTCTCGTCATTGTTGACATGCTGCAACTTGACATAATCTATTCGTAATTACCAAATTTTCTTAACGGCAGCATATTTATTTATATGATTTCCCATAAAACAATATTTATAATCTTGTAATTAAAGTATAGGAGTTTTACAATGAATTGAAATAGAAATTGGTTTAAAAAAATAATAAAATATAAATATAAAAATATTTAATAATTTTGAAAGAAAATAACAAATAATGACAAGAAATATTAATACAAGATTAAACATAAAAAACAAGTAAGAAAATTATAGTCGGTCTAGACCGACTATATGATACCCTATACCATGCGTTTAGAGACCCTATCTCTCAGGCCCAACTAACTGGATATAGAAAATAAGCATAAACCAAATTTGAGTGGGATTTTTATACCCTATACCACTATGTGGTTTGGGTATAACGACTTTGTGCTGCTGTTTGTAACAACCAAAAATATTTGACCTAGACCCATCTTTAATTATACCGATCGAATCAGAATCACTTTCTGAGTTGATTTAACAATGTCCGTCCGTCCGTCCGTCCGTCCGTCTGTGTGTCCATGTAAAGCTTGTAATCAAACTGCAGGTCGCAAATATGAATATATTTTGACGAAATTTGGTATATAATTAGTAGATGTAATAAACACATACAAACCCAATTTGATTAAGATTTATATGATAATTTGGATCTTATGGCAATTTAAGTCGATTTCATAGGGGTCATTTGTATGGGGGCTAGGTCTGAACATGGACCGATTCTCACCAATTTCAATAGCGTTCATCATATGGCCGACAGAAGCTTACATAGCAAATTTCATCAAAATATATTTATATTTGCGACCTGCAGTTTGATTACAAGCTTTACATGGACACACAGACGGACGGACGGACGGACATCGTTAAATCGAATCAGATAGTGATTCTGATTCGATCGGTATAATAAAAGATGGGTCTAGGTCAAATATTTTTGGTACTTACAAACAGCAGCACAAAGTCGTTATACCCAAACCACATAGTGGTATAGGGTATAATAAAACTGAAAACAAAAACAAGTAAGAAAATTTTAGTCGATCTAGACCGACTATACGATACCGTTTACCATGCGTTTAGAGACCCTATCTCTCAGGCCCAACTAACTGGATATAGAAAATAAGCATAAACCAAATTTGAGTGGCA
The DNA here is from genome assembly GCA_963682025.1 of Cordilura impudica. Taxonomy (NCBI): domain Eukaryota; kingdom Metazoa; phylum Arthropoda; class Insecta; order Diptera; family Scathophagidae; genus Cordilura; species Cordilura impudica. The sequence continues at coordinate 265,299,854 of OY821518.1, forward strand.
TTTTTATTATTTTTTTTGGCTGCAGATATGAAAAAGTTCATATCGGATGCTATGTCTATATGGGGACTAGGTCCAAAAATGGACCGATCCTGACCATGGTTGGTAAAGTCTCTTGTATTTTGCGAAAATATATACAAACAAAATTTGAGATGAATCAGTGCAATATTTTTGTTTTTTGATAGATTTAAGTGAAGATCGGGAAGCAGCTCTATATGGGGCCTATGACCAAGAGTTGCCCCATAAGTACTTTTTTTGGACTATTCATTAATGGATGTAATAAACAAATACCAACCGAATTTGACTAAGATCTATACGACAATTTGGATCTTATGGCAATTTATGTCGATTTTATAGGGGTCATTTGTATGGGGGCTAGGTCTGAGCATGCACCGATTTTCACCAATTTCAACAGCGTTCATCCCATGGCCGATAGAAGCTTATATACCAAATTTCAACAAAACATATTCTTATTTGCGACCTGCAGTTTGATTACAAGGTTTACATGGACACACAGACGGACAGACGGACGTACGGACGGACATTGTTAAATCGATTCAAAAAGTGATTCTGATTCGATCGGTATAATTAAAGATGGTTCTAGGTCAAATATTTTTGGTTGTTACAAACAGCAGCACAAAGTCATTATACCCAAACCACATAGTGGTATAGGGTATAATAAAATATAAATAACAAGAGTGTTAAATTCGACTATGCCGAATTTTTATACCTTCCACCCCATTCTCAATATCACTACCAATGTTAGGTAATGCTACAACTTTAATATATTTGCCGATACTTAAACACTAAGTTAATTGCTTTTCCTTTGGGCCAGTTCCTATTATAATTTCTTGTTATAAAAAACAGTGACCGTGTCTCCTACAGAACAAATTAATTACAATCTTTAAGTACATTATTTTTTCGCTTAACACAGTAGAAAACCTATAAGTTCCTAAATTACTTCACATAACTCCAATATTAAATCATTATTTAACACAGGCGGATTTAAAATACCCATAGTTTGATTGCGACTATTTCTTGCATAAACATATACAAACCAAGTTTAGGAAAAATCTGTGCAATATATCTGTTTTTTGATATATGTATTTAAGTGAAGATCCGGCATCAGCTTCATATGGGAGCTATGACTAAGAATTGTCCTATAAGGTTTATTTTTGGACTACTGAGAAATGTATGTAATAAACATACAAAAACCTAATTTTACCGCGATCGATATGATAATTTGGATATTTTGGCCATACAAGTCGATCTTGTAGGGGTCATTTGTATGGGGACTCTGAACATGAACTGATTTTCACCAATTTCAATAGCGTTCTACCTATGACCTAGAAGCGTGTATGCCAAATTTTATCAAAATATTATTATTATTATTTGGGTATTTATTATAACTAACAAATTCCAGCACTCGAACTAGGCAACTTTATTTTTCAACTTAGCCAATTCACAAACCAACACTATTTTGGTTTATTACACGGTGTTACAAAAAAGAATGAAGTCGAAATCCCTGGGATATCATATTATTTTTCTGGTAGGTATTGTCGAGTAGAACAAGAATCTATTTTTGAAATTTTCCAGGCACGTCAGAATTTTGAGATACGGGTAAAAAACCGGGTTTTCGGACCTCTATGCACTTAATAACGGGTAACTCAGTTGGTTCTCCACCGATTTTAATTTTATAAACGGATTTGGATAGCAGAGACTTATACCTTTAAAATGATATATATGACTATATGGTTTAATCCAAAAATATGTGTGTATTTCTGCACCAAAGTCATTTTTTACCACTTTTTTCGACATTTTTTAACTTTGGCGATATTTTTACACACTTTTTTTATAAAGGAACCGTAAAGTTTTATAATTTATTTAAATAGCGTATTCAGTTGTGAGCAGTGTTGCCAGATTTGTTGAGCATAAAATCGTCAAAAAAATAAATACTACTAAAATTTTTTATTATTTTAACAAAAAAACAACTTTTAGCCATTTTGGTCAAAAATGTTTGCTGGACCGTCTTTTTTTCAATTCCGTGTCATCGGTTTATCTCTGATGTGACCAGCAATATTCAGAAAGCATTTTTATTTTATTTTTTCCCTGAAAATGTTCACCTTGCTCATCGCTGAACTGTCCCAGATTGTTTGGGAAAAAATCTAAGTGAGAATGTAGAAAGTGTATTTTTATGGACATATTGCAGCCCATTTCACCATACGAATCCAAAAATTCATTTACAACAGCGACATAGTCGTCGCTTCTGTAATTCCCAAGAAAATTATCACAGAGTGCAACAAAACTTTTCAATGCACGCTTTTCCACTGAATTTAATTTATTAATAAAATCTTCATCTCTCATAATTGTTCGAATTTGAGGGCCAATGAAAATACCATCGAAAAATATATAACTATAAAAAGTACTACAATTGGAAACAAATATTTTAGTACCTCCTTTTATTTTAGCTTCACTTAGTTTTGGGAACATTTGTTTAAGATGGCAAAAAGCATCGCCGTTTACATCAAGCTTTTTAACAAATTGTTTCATGTATCCCAACTTCAGATACAGTGGTGGCAGAATCACATCTTCGGCTTTCACTAGTGGGACGTTTAACACATTTTGCCTGCCTATTTGATGAGATTCACGAGATGGCCATACTTTACGTTCATACCGATTTGGTGCACGACTATCCCATTCACATAAATAACAAGGATGTTTTGTGTTACCACCTTGCATTCCAAATAAAATAGTTAAAACCTTTAAATCGGCGATAATTTTCCATTTATGAGCGGTATAGTTGATATTTCTAAGTATTTTTGTCATCACTTCGTAGGTTTCTTTAGTATTTGTAGCATACGCGATTGGAACAGATGGTAACTTATTCTGGTTATGTAATAAAACTGCTTTCAAGCCTAGAGATAACAAATCAGATTTTATAAAACAGAAATAAAAACTTTTTTTGGATTAAACATACTTTTACATGAACCATCAATGAAGAGTCGCCATTCGTCTGCCTTATAGTTTTGATTTAGTGCCGAAAATAATTTGGGTACATCTCCGCAATAAACAAGATTACAATCATTTTCATCCGTCTTAAAACTTTCTTCAATTGACACTGTATGGTCACTCCTTCTACAAGTTGTTACACGAAAATCTTGATCCACCAAATTCCACTGTTTTAATCGTGACCCGAGAATTTCACATTGTCGTTTTGACAAATCTAAATCACGAACAAGATCGCAGAAATCTGCATTGGAAATTAGATGCCGTTCCATTGAAGAATACTTAGGTGGAAGGTACTCTTCATCTTCCAAATCTTTTTCAATTTCAATAGCAGCTTTGCTAGTTGTTGGAACTTCATCACTTACATATATCGGTTTTGTTACAATTAAAACATTTGCGTATTTGACACTTTTGCGCGTTTTAAAAGAGTAACCTTTTGTATTGGTTTGATAAAAATAGCAATCACCTGGTTTATGGTAGAGCTGATGATGCCAAATCATAGGTGTCGAAAAGTGTAAAGTAACTGACGGCTTTTTTAATGTTCTACAGCAATAATCACAAATAAATTCAGGTTCATACCAGCGACTAAATTTATAAGAGCGATTGAAGAGTTTGTTATATATTTCCACCACTCCACCATTGTTTCTAAAATCACGTCTATGATCGATATCTACCAATACACCACAAATATAACAAAATTTATTACGTCTGTCGCACATTTTCTATTTTTAATAAAATTTATTTATCGGGATAAATTCAAATTTAATTTTAATTGCACTTCACTATTATAATATTATCAAATGGCTAACTTTTTTATTTATTTAAGTAAACAAAAGTGATAAACAAAACAAATTAAAAAAACAATACTTTTACATGATTTAAGCTCTCATTGCTAATTGTTGTTGTAATTCTAATTTGAGTTTAATATAACAGTGATTTACAATTTATAGTCCTCAGAGTATATCAATCACATTTATTATAGTTAGTATATATCAAAAAATATACAGTGCAAATAAAATACCACTTATGTTTAAAATCATTATTTTATATTAAATAAGAAAACCCCTCCAAAATCTTTTTTAAGAAACATTTTCGGTTTTCGGAATGTAAAGTTTTGTACAAATAACAATCTGACTCCAAGCAAAAAAAGTTTGGCTAACTCTGTTGTCCCAATTTGCTCCACATTGCATTTACAAAATTTTACCTGCTAACTTCTAGCAAAACATCACTAGACAGAGAGCAAAAAAAACTAGAAAAATAATGTGCAAGCAATTATGCAAAAACTTAGGTTTAAAAACAAAATTAATAACTCTCTTAATTTCTAACGGAATTTTTAAAACAACGTTGAATTTTACTCAGTAAATCATATTAAGAAATTTGTATTTTGCAAGAATTTTGGTTTGATACAATATTTAATAACTTAGTCATTTTTTAACGGATTTTAAAACCGTAAATTGCATTTTACTCCTAACTAAATATGATACTAATATAAATTATAAAGCTTTACGGTTCCTTTATAAAAAAGTGCGCAAAAATATCGCCAAAGTTAAAAAATGTCGAAAAAAGTGGTAAAAAAATGACTTTGGTGCAGAAATACACACATATTTTTGAATCAAACCATATAATCATATATATCAGTTTAAAGGTATAAGTCTCTTCTATCCAAATCCGTTTACAGAATTAAAATCGGTGGAGAACCAACTGAGTTACCCGTTATTAAGTGCATAGAGGTCCGAAAACCCGGTTTTTTACCCGTATCTCAAAATTCTGACGTGCCTGAAAAATTTCAAATACAGATTCTTGTTCTACTCGACAATACCTACCAGAAAAATAATATGATATCCCAGGGATTTTTTTTTTGTAACACCGTGTTTTTATTGTATATGAAGAACACAAGCTCATTAAAAAACACATTAATAAATGTAATAAACACACATAGCATATGTATAATTTTATGTATGTGTTAGTACCAACTTTAAATGCAATTTTCTGAAAATAAAGAAAAAAAGTAAAATCTGTAAATCTGGTGAACAGCTAAATAACTTTCAAATAATAGATGTTTGGTCAAAATCGGGATAAAACCTTCAAACAAAACTTCGGTAACAAGAAATCGCCTAACATATTAATATTATAGATGTAAAATTACAATAAACTTAATTCTAAAGCACAACAACTTAGGCTATCGTTCGTCCGATAGAAGATATATACTAAATTTTATCAAAATATATTTATATTTGCGACATCTAGTTTTATTACAGTGTTTACATGGACACACAGATGGACAAACAGACGGACGGACGGACATAGCAAAATTGACCCAGGAAATAATTCTGAGTAGATCGATATGATAAAAGATGGATTTAGGTCGAATATTTTTGGAAGTTACAAACATCAACACAATGTCATTATATCCTGATCACATAGTGGTATAGGGTATACAAACTATAGAAGCTAGTAAGAAATTAAAGTCGGGTATAAAAGTATACCAGATAAAAGCTTATATACAAATTTCATATAAATATAAATTTGTATAAATGCAAAGTGGTCGCAAACGTGCACTTTTTATGTGTACTGACACACGTTTAATCGACTAGGAAAGTGATTCAGAGCCGATCGTCGTGAAATGAGGTATGTCTGTGTTAAGAATTATTGATAGTGACAAACATTAACACCAGCTTGTTAAACAAAGATACATATTTTTTAAAAGGAACTTTAAATAAGAGTAGATTTTAAAACAGGTACTTTTTTCCAATAGGACATTTTTAAAAAATGTACCTTTTAAACAAAATTTTCATAGAAAAAAGGTTACTTTAAAAAAAGTACATACTTTCATAAAAAGGGGTACTTTTTAAAAAGCGTATTTTTTAAAAAAGGTACTTTTATAAGAAAAAAGAGTACTTAAAAAATGGTACTTTCATAAAAAAGGTCGCTTATTTTAAGAAAGGTACTTTAAAAAAAGGTACTTTAAAAAAAAAAAGTATTTAAAAGATATAATTTTTAAGAAAGAAACTTTTTATACCCTATACCACTATGTGGTTCGGGTATAATGACTTTGTGCTGCTGTTTGTAACTACCAAAAACATTTGACCAAGACCCATCTTTTATTATACCGATCGAATCAGAATCACTATCAGAATCACTATCTGATTCGATTTAACGATGTCCGTCCGTCCGTCCGTCTGTGTGTCCATGTAAAGCTTGTAATCAAACTGCAGGTCGCAAATGTGAATCTATTTTGCTGAAAGCCTTTATCGGCCATAGGATGAACGCTGTTGAAATTGGTGAGAATCGGTCCATGTTCAGACATACCCCCATACAAGTGACCCCTATGAAATCAACATAAATTGCCATAAGATCCAAATTATCATAGTCAAATTGGGTTTGTATGTGTTAATTACATCCATTAATCAGTAGTCCAAAAATGATCCCTATGGGACAACTCTTAGTCATAGGCCCCCTATAGAGCTGCTTCCGAATCTTCACTTAAATCTATCAAAAACCAAAAATATTGCACTGATTCTTCTCAAATTTTGTTTGTATATATTTTTGCAAAACACAAGAGACCTTACCAAACATGGTCAGGATCGGTCCATTTTTGGGCCTAGGCCCCATATAGATATAGCATCCGATATGAACTTTTTCATATCTGCAGCCAAAAAAACTAATAAAAATCCCACTCAAATTTGGTTTATGCTTATTTTCTATATCCAGTTAGTTGGGTCTGAGAGATTGGGCCTGTAAACGCATGCTATAGGGTATCGTATAGTCGGTCTAGACTTACTTGTTTAAAAAATTGACCTTTTTAAAACTCGGATCCTTTTTTTTTTCTTTTAAAAATGGTACTTTCTTAAAAAATTTAGTTTCTGTAAGAAAATCACCTTCTTAAGAAATTGTAGTTTTTAGCAAAGGTTCCTTTTTTTTAAAATTACCTTTTAAGAAAATGCATTTTGTAAGAATGATACTTATTTAAAAAATTTACTTTTTGAGTGTTTAAAATTTTTTTTCATATACGTAGGTGATTTCCTTTATTGCAGTTGAACCTCGATTATTCGGGTTGCTCGGGACCCATCACTGATAATCGAAAATCACGGTTAAAAGATGTTTTATATGTTTATTATATATATTTATTTTTCAAAAAGGACATGTATTTTTGTATCAATAAATATATATATGTATGTATGTATATGATACCTGTGGGGTCACATTATCCTACGCAATCGGAGCTGTCCACATAGATTTCTCAATGGTCACCGACATAACGAACTCACGTCTATTCCTTGAACCAACGATGTTTTGCACGACCAATTTACGGTAATTTCTTTGATGCTGCGTATGACTCTTTGCTCCATATGTTGAATCAAGGCTGTGCAACTAAATAATTACCTGCGCTGCGAAATGATGTTTAATAGAGAGTGGAAAATTTTTGCCTTTTCAGTAATAATTTCATCAAGTTAATCTTTTCTTCACACCAAGTTTATGGACCAAATTTCAGATTGATCGGATGAGGGGAAATGACATTTAGATCACTCCGTGACTGTGGGTGACTATGCGTGACTGTGCGTGACTACCCCAAAATTAATCTGTAGTCACAACAAGACTGTGGTATAAGTTTCAGATCAATTGGATAAGGGGGAATGGGGTTGCCCCACGACAGACAGACAGACAGAGAGTATGAGTTAAAAGGAAGAGTAAAAAAATGTTGTTTTTTTATTTAAAGTGGCAATCAAATTAGTTAAAGATAAATCATAATTTTTGTTTCAACAAAGAATAGTAATTTATTCATATGATTGGAATAAGTGAAGAATTAGCTAATTTTTAGCCTAAGAAATCTACAACAAAACACAAATTTGTTAAACTATAAATCAAAATTTGATAAGCATACATACAATAAAAATGACACGTTATAATAAAAATGTTAAATATGAACTTGATAACTTTTGGAAAGTTCCAATGAGGCCATTCGCATGCTAAGTTTTCATATGTCCCGCTCATAAAAATAAACCCAATTTTTAGACCCCTTCTCCATAAATAGAAGCTGTGAATGGCTACATATAATTTAGTACCGAACTTTTTTTCTCATAAATACCATAAATACCATAAAATTTCCTAAAATTAAATAAAAATTTATAACAACGAAATAGCAAAATGACATTGAACACATACACCAGAAAAATTGGTAATAAAAATCATTAATTTTTATTCCCATTGTTGTAGCTAACAACCATAAACACCCATAAATTTTTGTATTACTCGTATCTTTTTTGCTGGTGAAATAAATGTCGGCATTAATCTAAATTTAAAAAACTTCATATAATTTTTGTCGACGATAAATTTAGGGTTATCGATTGCTTGTTAAAAACATCATTGATTATATGTGGCCATAATATTCCAAAATAATTAAATAAAAACATGTTCGTGTACACTTAATAATATATACACATAATTTATTTATTGACTTAATTTTAAAATATTAGATTGTATGTTTTTTTTAATAATTTGAACATTTGGAGAATAGGCGTAGAGAAAACACGTTTTTACACTTAAGAAAATGTTTGTACAATTTTTAAAATTAAATAAAGTTATCTTTAGGCCGCGAAAATTATAAAGGGTCCGCCATCTAACGTTTTTTTTTTCTGTCAACTAGTGCTTATTTCGTGAATGGTAACACTTAGCTCATGTCTGATTTGAGAGATAATTAGTTTTATCCTTCCGCTGAACGAATATGGTTGTGTTCGCTTGAACAATGCTGGGAAATATTGCGACATTACTTTTAAAATCATGGTAATATTGCAGAATGTGTGCGAAAATTGCGTACGGATTTTGGAAGAAGAGAAGCACCGTCAGCTCCATATGTTCGTTATCTTGGTGTGACGCCATACAAAGTCCAATTTGTTCAGGAGTTGAAGCCAACTGACCATCCAATGCGTTTTCGCTTCCCTAAGTGGGCCTGCGATCGACTTACAGAAGAAGCCGATTTTGCCAAAAAAAAAATCATCTTTTCAGATGAAGCTCATTTTGATCTTGGCGGGTATGTAAACAAGCAAAATTGTCGCATTTGGGGCACAGAAAACCCGCACACATACATTGAAAAGCCGATACACCCAAAATGAGCCACTGTTTGGCGCGGATTTTGGTCCAGAGGCATAATTGGGCCATTTTTCTTCGAAAATGAGCAAGGAGTGGCCGTTGCAGTCAATGGCGGTCGTTATCGGGCCATGGTGAACGAATTTTTGTTCACAAAAATTGAAGAGTAGGATATTGGCAACATTTGGTTTCAACAGGACGGCGCTACGTGCCACACAGCCGAAGCTACACTCGATGTTTTGCGACCTGTTTTTGAAGATCGCATTATTTGTCGTTTATATGTCGTTTGGCCACCTCGGGTCTGCGATTTGACACCGTTGGACTATTATTTGTGGGGTGCCCTCAGAGATAAGTGTTACGCCAACAAGCCAGAGACAATTGACGCTTTAAAGGACAATATTCGTGAAGCCATTGGTGAAATACAGCTGCACACAGTAGTTTTTTTTTACAGCATTTAAAAAAAAAAAAAAAAAAGTTATTTGCTGGACCCTTTATAATACCCGTCGAACGTTGTTTGGTGCGCTAGAACCGTTAGTAAAGGAATACAATATTCTATATACCGTCTAATGGGAGACATTTGTTATCGCGATAAAACTTGGATGTCTTATAGATCAAAAACAGGGTCCTTGTGTTTTATCAACTGGTACAAAGATTGGAGCCAGTAGTTAGCCGTATTAAGAATTTGGATATTTTTACTTTTATTCTTTTTAGTTTCTACTCTATGGTATAATAAATACATAATATTTAAAATTTTTTAAAGTGTAGTTATAATTACTGTAAATATGCATTTCAAATGGGCTACACTGATAAATGAATGTAACCATCAATAAATAACATCTAAATTCCATTATGTGAACTAAATTCAAACATTAATACAATCGAGTTTACTTCAAACAAACAGTTGCCTTAAACTTAGTACGGTTATTTCGAAATTATAATTTAGTTTTTACAGCAGAATAAACTGATATTACATGGGAATTCAAAATTAGGTTGCCGCAACGAATCCGTTTCCTGTGTGTACTCTTGATATTTCAAAAAGATCAGTCAACACCATTTTACAAAATATTTTGTGCCTCAAACGCATCAAATTCGAATGGTTTGAAAAACATTAAATTTTTTGTAGGGTGAATATAGTTCGGCTTAACAACAACACAACAGGTCAACAAAAATCTAAATTATCGACATTAAATATTTTTCTACAAAATAGCATTTTATTATTATATCTGAGACAATGCTTTCTAATTACCCGGATGGGTAGCGTGACTTGATCCCGAGCTATTATCGTGCAAGAGATGAAGCAGGGTCGATGAAGCGAAATGCAAACGCTGTTTCAAACTGGATATTTGAACAACTTGGCACTAATGGTATTAGTATTGCTAAAAAAAAAGAGATGTTTGGAAAAAAAATTAGGAGTTTTGAACTTTATATCAAGAAAAAATTACCAAAATGTAATAGAACTATAGTATATCTACTTTTAAAACTAAACATGCCAAATGGCTCTCATCGACTATGATGGTCAAACTTGATAACAAAAACACCTGGCATATAAAGATCCACGCCTGGCATATAAAGATGCGGGAACACGGCTTATGAGAAAGTTGGCATCCGAAATAGCAGAAACCCACGAACATGACACAAGTCTGCTTGTACATGCTGACACGGTATCAGCAAAAAATCCAATGAAAAAGATACAGCATTTATTTTAAAGGAATCTCGGCTAACTTCAAATAGACCGTGGAAGAGTTCAAGGTTTATATGGGTCTAATCATAGGTATGAGCGTAGTGAAACTACCAAGCATTCGCTTATATTGGTCTACAGATCCGACATTTCTTCAAGGTCAAATCGAAGATATCATGCCTCGGCTTCGGTTTGAGGAAATTACTCCTAATCTACAAGTTGATGTCAGCGACAAATCATTTACCATATGAACAAAGCTATGACAGACGCATACACGTATTCGAGGACCATAACGCCATGAAGCAGTACATGAAGTTATGTTGAAGTTTACTGCGCCAACTTTTCTACGAGCTCGAAATTGACAGAGATTCTACAGAAAAATGACGTAATAGCATGCAGAACAATTCGACGCAACAGAAAACACATGCCTAAGAAGTTTGCGGCCGATAAAGATATGGAGACATAAGCTATTTTACATCCAATAGCATTTCTGTAGTCAAATGGATTTTTTTTTTGTACGTTTATTTATTCACAATTTTGAAATTCTTAAACTATAATAAACACTAGTTATAAAGAAAGTAATATATACAAATATACAAAGTCCCAGAAACGAGCTCTCTAGTATTTCTAATATAAGAATAGGTATTGATTTACAATAATTAGTATTTTTATTTTGTATACACAAATACACAGTAAATATAAATTTATTTTGTGATGAAAAATTTTTTAAAAACATTACTTCTATCTTGGCAGAAGGATAAAAATAAGGTCGAAATGTTAAAAGAAAAATTTTAGTTAATTATTCATGTAGCCACCAAAATTTTTTGGCTTTTGATCTTTGCAGTATGTGAAGTTCTTTGTTAGATATACTTGTGTCATACCTGATATTATTATTTGGAGAATTACAGTCAATTGCTTTGATATTGGCCCGTCTGAAATTATGATATAAAATAGGAATGCCATTTTCATCCTGAATTATATTTAACTTATCTAAGTATAACAAGTAAGAAAATTATAGTCGGTCTAGACCGACTATATGATACCCTATACCATGCGTTTAGAGACCCTATCTCCTAGGCCCAACTAATTGGATACAGAATCTTTTTGGCTGCAGATATGAAAAAGTTCATATCGGATGCTATGTCTATATGGGGACTAGGTCCAAAAATGGACCGATCTCTTGTATTTTGGAAAATATATACAAACAAAATTTGAGATGAATCAGTGCAATATTTTTGTTTTTTGATAGATTTAAGTGAAGATCGGGAAGCAGCTCTATATGGGGCCTATGACTAAGAGTTGTCCCATAGGGATCGTTTTTGGATTATTCATTAATGGATGTAATAAACACATACAAACCCAATTTGACTAAGATCTATATGACAATTTGGATCTTATGTCAATTTATGTCGATTTTATAATGGTCATTTGTATGGGGGCTAGGTCTGAACATGGACCGATTCTCACCAATTTCTATAGCGTTCATCCCATGGCCGATGGAAGATCAAATACCAAATTTCATCAAAATATATTCATATTTGCGACCTGCAGTTTGATTAAAAGCTTTACATGGACACACAGACGGACGGACGGACGGACGGACGGACATTATTAAATCAACTCAAAAAGTGATTCTGATTCGATCGGTATAGTTAAAGATGGGTCTAGGTCAAATATTTTTGGTTGTTACAAACAGCAGCACAAAGTCATTATACCCAAACCACATAGTGGTATAGGGTATAAAAATGCCTCGGGTGGCACAAAACCTTTTTCTAAAGTATTTATTATATAAATGTCATTTGCATAGTACGGTGCCATTATTAGATTATTTTCAATGCACGATGTGCACTTTAAAATATTATTCCTGATTAGATTAATTATAAAGTTATCTATTCTAATTATATTAGATGAATTATATAGTTTTTTATTTGAAACGTATTTTACATAATAACTTGTGACGATCTAAATAATGACGTACAAGCCCTTAAACATTTCCTTTCGAAGACTCGTATTTTTTCCATGGAAGAAGGGGAGATATTGAACCAAATTGGGCATCCATATGTGAGGATTGGTCTAATAAGTGATTGGTACATAATTATTTTTATCTTAGATTTTATATGTTTAGAATAAAATAAGGATTTATATACAAAAAAATGCCTTTCGTGCTTTCATAGTTATTTCGTTTACATGAGTATTGAAGTATAAGAATTTGTCTAAGTGAATGCCTAACTATTTGACTACTCGTTTATTGGGTATGTTGATGTTAGTTAAATTCGATTTAATTCCAAAATATTTCCAGTTTCTTTTTATATTGTTGTTACATTTATCGACAGAGGGCCTGAATAAAATCGTTTCACATTTTTTTGCATTTATTTTCATGTTCCAAACTGAAAATTGTTCTACTGTGTTAAAAGATTCTTGTAAGTTTGCATTTATTTTATCGATTGTGCTGTCGGCGTGGTATATGACAATATCATCTGCAAATGCTATAATGTTTTCTGTTTTGTTAAGCAGATCTAGAATAAAGAGATTAAATAAAATGGGAGAGTTTACAGTGCCTTGTTGTAGGCCATTAATGATTTTGAATGTTCTATTACTTTTATAGTTCTGGTGAAATACTATAAAGGATTTTTCGCTAATCATATTGTAAATGAGTATTATTTGATGTATTGGAAACTGAAATTCATGTAATTTGAATATTAAACCTGGTATCCATATGCTGTCAAAGGCTTTTTCCATATCTATTAAACAAGCTTCAGTGCATAGTTTCCTGTTCCAATTCCAATTAATATTGGAAGCGAGTAATTGTATTGCGTTTGTAGTTGAATGCTTGTATTTAAATCCAAACTATTTTTATACCCTATACCACTATGTGGTTTGGGTATAATGACTTTGTGCTGCTGTTTGTAACAACCAAAAATATTTGACCTAGACCCATCTTTAATTATACCGATCGAATCAGAATCACTTTCTGAGTTGATTTAACAATGTCCGTCCGTCCGTCCGTCCGTCCGTCCGTCCGTCCGTCTGTGTGTCCATGTAAACCTTGTAATCAAACTTCAGGCCGCAAATATGAATATATTTTGATGAAGTTTGGTACATAAGCTTTTATCGGCCATGGGATGAACGCTATTGAAATTGGTGAGAATCGGTCCATGTTCAGACCTGGCCCCCATACAAATTACCCATATGAAATCGACATAAATTGCCATAAGATCCAAATGGTCATATAGATCTTACTCAAATTGGGTTTGTATGCGTTCATTGCATCCACTAATGAGTAGTCTAAAAATGATCCCTTTGACCCCATATAGAGCTGCTTCCCGATCTTCACTTAAATCTATTAAAAAAAAAAATATTGCACTGATTCTTCTCAAATTTTGTTTGTATATATTTTTGCAAAATACAAGAGACTTTACCAAACATGATCAGGATCGGTCCATTTTTGGACCTGGTCCCTTTATAAATATAGCATCCGATATAAACTTTTTCATATCTGCAGCCAAAAAAATTAATAAAAATCCCACTCAAATTTGGTTTTTGCTTATTTTCTATGTCCAGTTAGTTGGGCCTAAGAGATAGGGTTTCTAAACGCATGGTATAGGGTATCGTATAGTCGGTCTAGACCGACTATAATTTTCTTAGTTGTCATTTATCAATCCTGTATCATTACAGAATTTGTTTATATTATTGTTAATACACATTTCAAATACTTTGCTTATATTTGGAAGTAAACTTATTGCACGAAGATTTTGTGGATTACTCGTATCTTTGTTTTTTTTTTTTTTTGCTAAAAGAACAACTTTAGCTTTTTCCGTTTTTGGGGGAAATATGAATTATGTATCATGTTATTAAAAAGACTACAATATTCGAAAATCATTATTTCTGGAATATTTTTTGATACTAGATTCGGTATTGTGTCAATTCCTGACGATAATTTACCTTTTAAACGGGAGTAAATATATGTTATTTTTTCCCTCGTTATGAAATAGTCACCGGCTTGTCTTTCATTTAGATTATTGGAATTTTTTTCTGCGTTGAAATGCATTATAGTGGATTGGTTATTTTCAAAATTTCTTTTTCTTTCCAAAAATTTATTAAAAGCTTCATCAACTTGTAGTTGTGTACTATTAGTATGATCTATCTGTTTGCTAGCATGAACTGACTCAAAAAATGATCCAATAGCATCTAACATTTGATCTTGATCTCGTATAATATAATTATTTAAACTATCCTTTTCTAAATTTCTTGGGCCTATTTCCACATTATTAAGTAAATATTCTAAATGTTGTGGAATTTTTATGTTCTGAAGAATTAAAGGGCTAAAGTTTTTAAAAGTTTTCTTAATTTCTTTAAACATATTTTTCGAATTTTTAGGGTTTATTTTTGTTAATTTTTCTTGTACGTATTTGTTTAAAACACTAGTGATATTTTCCTTTAAAAGGTTTTTAATTAGTTTCAGTTTAGCTTTAAGTGTATTCAGTGCGAGTTCTGTTAAGGTATGCTCTAGTCTATTGTGTTTTTTAATTAACTTTAACAATCTCTCCATAAAAAAGAAAAGCGTGAAACGCTGCGTCAATTGCGCCGCAAATAGGAAATATAGCCGCACAAAAATATTTTGCACTCTATGCAATGTGTTCCTACATCGCGTGATTGGGGTAAAAAATTCCCTTTCAATCCACAGGCAACTATATTTGCCAAGCAAAATCAGGGAAAAGCAGGGAACCCGGGGACCATTTTTTTTTAATTATTATTGGGTCCCATATCACGAAAATAAAAACAAAATAAAAATCGCTTCGGCCAAAAATGTATGGTCCTCAAAGGGTTAAGTCGACTTAGGCGGTTATCGCTTGTGAACACATACATATAAATATTTTTAATTTATCTTAAGAGCTTTTTTTCTTTTCAACACAGTAGTATAACAATATAATATTCTTTTCTTTATTTCTTTATTAAAATACCTCCGAAATAAAATACAATTCTGATCTAATGGAAAAACTAAATTCTAATGAAACCCAAAGCCAAATACACATAAGTACCAATTTCAATTCAAATAACTTAGGCCTGGTTTTCATTGTGTCATATTTACTTAAAAGATAAAATCACATCAATTGCCGTCTCCTAATTTTCTGTCGATTCTGTCAAACGAAAACAAATTGCCAACAGGTTTGCCTTACAACCCGTTTATATACAACTGTCAACAAATGACAGTGAAAACCAGACACATAGTAAATACTATTAATATTTTAGTATGTATGATATGCAAGAATGTTTTTGTGTCAACTATTTGCCTTGAGTATTATAGAAAAATAATATTTTATTTGTTTATTTGATTTTTTTTTATAATTTTTTTAATATCAAAAACACCTACACAAAACACTTAATCAAATAAAATGCTGACATTTGTTTTCATATTTCACAGTTAAAATATTATGATAATTTTTTGTTGAAATTATATATGTTTATTAGTTTTGGAAACTTGTATGAGTATGATTTATTACTCTAATAAATTCAAACTCACATACAAACATACGAGTAATTTATTTTTCTATTTTTTTTTTATTAATTTTTAATATTTTTGGCTAAAAATATATTTTAATTAGCTTTAGGTAAGAGAAAACGTTTTAATCTTTTTTTTTTTTGGAGTTGCTTAATGATAAATATTTCACAAATTGATTTTGGAGGAAATGAATAAACGGAATAAAAGTGCTATGCATGGGTTTTTGGCAAATGACACTGCCTAGACAGGTAATTAATCATGCACAAATTAATATGGGTTTTTCATTACTAATTATTTCGGTTTTTGCAGTGATTAATTATTTAACAAAATTATTAGTTAATTATCAAGCATATTATTAGTAAACAACAAAAACTCTTAATATATTTATCTATTTTGAGAGTTTAGTTTTTTAAACTTTAATTATAAGTATGGTCTAGATTTCGTATGGTTTGTAATTGTTTTTTTTTTGTGTTTTTTTTTTTTAAGTGAAAATGATTGATTATTTTCTGACATATTTATGATTTAAACTCATGCTTAAACACCCAAATTACCAAAGAAAAAAGTTTATTATTTTTTTTTTTACTTTGTACAAAACTCAAACAAAAATCTCGTGACTAAGATTGATTATGTTTTTGGCATTATAGTATGTACTAAAAATCCATTACATCAATCAAACCACATTAATTATAATTTTGTTTATTGTACGAGTAGTAAATTAAATGCGAGAACATATCTGCTACATACTTTATATTTAGTTTTTTTTTTTTTGTTGGAAAACATTTTTTTTTTTAAATCCAACAAAATTTGTCTTACCCGCTGCTGATCTTTTATGTGTGTGTCTCATACACAGAGATTTACTTTCACTGTGTTTTTTCTGTTTGTGATTGAAAATGTTTGTTTTGCCGAAAATACGACAACTGGCTCGTTGGTCTAGGGGTATGATTTCCGCTTAGGGTGCGGGAGGTCCCGGGTTCAAATCCCGGACGAGCCCAAGTGAATTACTTTTTTTTTTTAAGCCTACCAAAGAATATTAAATTTTCTGCACTGTTTGGAACATACCATCGAAGTTTTAAATAGTAAGTAGTCCTCTTCAAAAATTTTAGTGATATTTTTCGGTCCCAGAACAACCCATCTGACGTACAGATGGCGTCAAATATGTTTCTTTGTTGAAAAGTGGCAACCTTATTAAGCATATGTTTTAAATTTCAAGGCGCCATATTGTTTAGTATTTTGTTTTGAGCCATTAAAAAAATGATCTCAGTGAACTTTAAATATTGAACATATTAGTCACCGTTATGTAATTCAATAATTTCTTATGAAACGTCTCAGTCCAACCATCCTTTACGACAATTAAATATTTGGTGGCAGAATATAAACAAGGCCGTATGAGCTACAGAGACGATCACTGTAGTGGTCGAGCAATTGAGGTGGTTAAGAAAATCCACAAATAGTATCGGATTATCTACGGCTGAAGGTGCGTGAGCTAGCTGAAGTGCTGTATATCTCATATTGACCGAAAATTTGAAAATTAGAGAGCTGTCCGCAAAATAGGTTCTGCGTTTGCTCACAATAGAACAAAAAATGCGTGTGGTGATGCTATAATGGAGTATATGGCGATGTTTCACCGTAATAAAGCCGAGTTTTTGGACTTCGCGTTTGAGCTGCTAGCTGTGGTTCACACTAATGATACTGTTGATATACGTCTTTCAAAAAAATTTGGATAAACCATCACCTTGCCCTTACGCCATTTACATTTGATGGGGCAACAGGCAACGGTTGTCCGATGAGAACATTGGACTATATTGTGATACTTCAACTTACAGAATATTTGCGTAAACTCATGTTCAAATATTTCAACATACAGTTATATCTCCAGTAGCCGGAATTTCATATCAGCTACTTACACAAAAATTTATTTGGTTTTAAGTCAAGCAGTTTTTACAAAACATCATGATGATAAAATCTGTCATTAAAAAAATTCTCTTATAAAGGGTCAGCCAAATAACTTTTTTTTTTTTTGAAAATGCTATAAAAAAAACTACTGAATATTATCTCAAATTTCTTTTTTTATTTGAAAGTACAATCCTTCCGGTTATTAATGGAAAATAATTTCATCAAATGGCTGCCTCGGCTGGCAATGCAGTAGCCTACACGATCGGTCCAATTTTTAAGCACATTATCGATTGTGTGCAGCTGTATTTCACCAATAGCTTCACGAATATTGTCCTTTAAAGCGTCAATTGTCTCTGGCTTGTTGGCGTAACACTTATCTTTGAGGGCACCCCACAAATAATAGTCCAACGGTGTCAAATCGCAGCTCCGAGGTGGCCAAACGACATCAGCTCTGCGGCTGATAATGCGATTTTCAAAAACGGGGCGCAAAACATCGAGTGTAGCTTCGGATGTGTGGCACGTAATGCCGTCTTGTTGAAATCAAATGTTGCCAATATCCTCCTCTTCAATTTTTGTGAACAAAACTTCGTTCAACATGGCCCGATAACGATCGCCATTCACTGTAACGGCCACTCCTTGCTCATTTTCGAAGAAAATGGCCCAATTAT
The DNA here is from genome assembly GCA_963682025.1 of Cordilura impudica. Classification (NCBI taxonomy): domain Eukaryota; kingdom Metazoa; phylum Arthropoda; class Insecta; order Diptera; family Scathophagidae; genus Cordilura; species Cordilura impudica. The sequence goes on from OY821518.1 coordinate 265,318,680, forward strand.
GCCTCTGGACCAAAATCCGCACCAAACAGTGACTCGTTTTGGGTGTATCGGCTTTTCAATGTATGCGTGCGGGTTTTCTGTGCCCCAAATGCTACAATTTTGCTTGTTTACATACCCGCCAATATCAAAATGAGCTTCATCTAAAAAGGTGATTTTTTTTGGCAAAATCGGCATCTTCTGTAAGTCGATCGTAGGCGCACTTAGCGAAGCGAAAACGCATTGGATGGTCAGTTGGCTTCAACTCCTGAACCAATTGGACTTTGTATGGCGTCATACCAAGGTCTTTATGCAAAATTCGTCTCAATGATGCCTCCGAAATGTTCAATTCTTGAGGACGACGGTGAATTGATGTTGATGGCGCTTCACACACACTTTCTGCCACAGCAGCAATATTCTCGGGTGTACGCACTGTTTTTGGCTTTTCACGCTTTGGCTTATCGATGAGGATGCCAGTTTCCTTCACTTTTTTCACAAGATAACGAACATACGGAGCTGACGGTGCTTCTCTTCCTCCAAAATCCGTACGCAATTTTCGCATACATTCTACAACATTACCATGATTTTCAAAGTAATGTCGCAATATTTCCCAGCGTTGTTCAAGCGTATACACAACCATATTCGTTCAGCGGAAGGAGAAAACTAATTACCTGTCAAATCAAACATGAGCTAAGTGTTACCATTCACGAAATAAGCACTAGTTGAAAAAAAAAACGCTAGATGGCGGACCCTTTACAATAGAATTACTATTTTTTAAAATTTTGACTAAATGATTTGGTATTTTCCTAGAACATTCAGCCTGTAACATTCCGAACAACAACTCTGCAGGAAATTTACCAAAAAAAAAAAAAATACCAATGCCGTATTAAAAGACATAGTCCGTAAATATCACCATTTAAGTGAAAATTTTAAATAAAACAAATATTAAAATTATATTCCGTCTATACCAACTTACGATATCCCATACCATGCGTTAAGGGATCCTTTCTCTTAGGTATACAAGTTGGATATAGATAATAAGCATAATACAAATTTGGGGACTATTGTTATTAATTATTTTGCCTTCGGATATTCAAAAGTTGATATAGGATGCTATATATTTATAAGGGGACTTGATCGAAAAATGGAACGATCCTGACCATATCTGGTGGTTAATTTTCGGCAAAAAGCATACACCAACTTAATTTGAAAAAAATCTGTGCAATATTATTGTTTTTTTGATAGATTTAAGTGTAGGTCGGGAAGCAGCTTTATAAGGGGGCTTTGATTAAAATTTGCATATAGCTTTATTTATGGGCTAATAAACACACACAAACCAAATTTCACCAAGATCTATATGATAATTTGGATCCTACGGTAATTTAACTCGGTCTCAGCGAGGTCATTTGTATGAGAATTTTTAACAATTTTAAGAGCATTCAGCTTTGGCCGATGGAAGCTCACATACCAATAAAAAAGAATGCATAAATATTCGACCTGCATATTGTTTTGTTTGTTACTAGTATGAATAAGGTTACATTATATGCTGTTTCTAAATAGAATTAAGTCGAAATCATGGCCATATTTATATATATATATATATCTACAGACATACCTGTAATATTAATAGGCTAGGCGATTTCTTGTGACCGATGTTTTCTTCTACCGTTTCATCCCGATTTTGACCAAACGTATATTATTTGAAAGGTATTTCCTATTAGCCATTTTGCAGATTCACAGATTTTTTAATTTTTTCCTTTATTTTGAGTAAATTGCATTTATAGTTGCTATTAACACATACATAAAATTATACAATACTATGTGTGTGTTTATTATATGTTAATGTAATTGTAATAAAAATGAGTTTGTTTTTTTGTGTTGGTTTGTGAATTGGCTATAATTGTTAAGCATCCCTTTAGGGCTTTATTTAATGAAAAAATAAAATTGCATAAAAATTGCACTGGAATTCCGGGGGCCATTTTTTTTAATTTCAAGACGTGCGGATCATATTATTATGACACTGGATCTAAAACTTTAGTGCGCAAAATTTGAGCCAAATCAGACAATGTTTTCTAGACGCATGTTGAGTTCAAAGTTCAAACATGAATTTATATGTAAAAATGATAAAAAAAAATATAAATTTTTACAAAAATTTTGCTAATAATAATTGCGTGTCAATTAAATTAACTAATAAACCATAATCTAAAGTAAATTATCTTTCTTATATCAAGTTCCCAGGCAATAAAGAATATCGAGCTCACATTTTTAAAGACGTTAAAAAAATATACAACAACATCATTTTTGCTTTCTCCTGATCCCGAAATGATCTTATGTAAAGTATTTTGTATCTCGCCTATTGTTACGCCGCACTGTGGCTCAAATTTTGATTTCATTGGCCAAAAGTCAAATTTTTTTTTGTCATCGATTTTTAAAATTTTTACTCCTTTTTGTAGCTTATATATCCAGATTAAGGTAGCCAAAAAATTAGGTTAAACTATTGATAATTGTGGGCGTGGCATGCTGTCAAACTCAACTGTTTTTTTTAATTCAGCAAAAGGTGTTTTTTTTTTTTTTTTTATCAAAAATAAATGGTTACTACTCGCAAGCTATCATCGATATTGGCCTGCGGTCTTTTTTATAATGTTAGTAGGATTATAGTCTTTAGTTTTTGTAAGTAGTCACAGTTCTAACGTTTGATATTAGGGGCGTTATGAAATATTTATGAAACCACTATATTTTTCTCAAATTTAAACTTTAATGGAATAGAACTTCTAAAGGAAGTAAGGGAACAAGAAACGTATACCACCCGGAGAAAGGCGAATGTATCCTGTTTAACCCTATATATACTTTTGCACCCCCCACGAGCCCCCGGTAGAACACTTTTTTCATTTTAATGAAATTACTCTAAAAAAAATTACTCTAAAAAAAATTTTGTTTTTTTACTTTAGACTACGTAAAAGTAAAATAATTAAATAAAATATCTGCGAAAGGGTTTATTGGCTTTGTTTTGATCAGCAAAAAAATAAGTCATAAAATGATCACAATAGGTTCTACAGTAAACAAATGATCTCTTTCTTAATTTACCTGTTGTCAAATTTAAGGGTCAACCAAAGTCATAAACAATTTTATAAGTTTGTCAATAATCGCGGCACTAAACCACTAAAGATAAAAAACCACCCCATATTGGCGAGAAACTAATTAGTTTTACCTGATATTGAAGTCTGGATAACAAGTGCAGTTTTGTTCAATTTAAGTACTACCTGCTATGAAATTAAAGATCAATGTGTGAATAACATGTACCTAAAAATGTATAAAATGACGGATTCTATAAGGGATTACTCAATAATAAGTTAATACTTCAAGTGTACGGACGTATATTCGCAAGTGATAAAAAGTGATAAAAAAGTGATAACAGACGCAAATAAAAATATTGAGAAAAATATGGAGAACTTTAGTTATAAAGAACTGGCCGAAGAGTATTTTCGAAACAAAAACCAGGAAGATGTTCTTAGTTACGTTAAAATAAAATTAAACTTAAATTCGTCTAGTACCGAAATACAAGAGCAATTATCTAATTTCGTCAAAGTACTAAAAAAACGATTGAAAGAAGTTAACTACTGTAAACAAAAGTTTTATAATAAAAGTGCAAACTGGTTAGAAGGCCAACTTAATGTTGGTGGAGAAACAGCAAAGCTAGATAAGGCTGGAAGACCACGCAAATCATTGGACAACTGCAGCGATAGATCTAAGAGGCGGAAACTTAAAAATTTTAACGAGGAAATTGGTTCTACAAATATAAAAGAATCTTTTCTACATCAATTACGAGCACAAAACCAATTAACAAAAGTGGATATCATTGAAAAAACTTGTAATGCTAGTCCAGTGAGAACAAAGCGAATTCTTAAAAGTATACCAACTCCGAGCGATGCAAAACAGTTCACAAATGAGGAGGCATTAGCATTATTTCTGGATTTGAAATTAACAAAACACCAATATATTCAGCTCAGATTGCGTGCGATTGAAAAAGGCTCAAATATGTATCCAGCATATCATCACATAACAGCTGCTAAAATAGACTGTTTGCCATCAAAGGACACTATTACAATCACACCAATTTCGGCAGAAGTACAACTACAATCTTTACTTGATCACACAGCCAAACGCTTGCTACAATCAATAACAGGAACTGAGTTAAAGAAATATGGAAACACAAAGTTAATTCTATTTTGTAAATGGGGATGTGATGGTTCTTCGGGACAAAAACAATACAAACAAGTTGTATGTGAAAATATTTCGGACTCAGATATGTTCATGGTATCATTTGTACCATTGCGATTGAAAAAGATTTTGGAAGATTCGGAGCCTTCGAGTAGTACAACGCAAACAATGGATATTTGGAAAAATGAGACACCATCTTCTACGAAATACTGCAGGCCAATCAAATTTGAATTCAAAAAAGAAAGTCATGATGCCATTAACAAAGAAGTTAGTGATATCAAGGCCCAAATAGCAACACTACAGCCATTACAATTACAGTTAGATGGGCAGCAAATTGAAGTAAGCTACCAATTAGTGCTGACAATGATAGATGGAAAAGTAGGTCAGGCTTTGACTAACACGAAGGCTGCATCCAGCTGCATTATATGCCAAGCAACATCAAGCCAATTAAACCAAGTCCCGACAAAATCATTCGATAATACCGATGCCTTCGAATTTGGATTATCACCACTACATGCAAGAATACGACTTATGGAACACATACTAAAAATCAGTTATGATTTGGATTTCGGGCCTTCAGGATCAATAAGAAACAACGAAACCAACAAAGAGTTAAGAAGTTCAAAAAAGAAACATGTTCAAGATGAATATCGCAAATTTGGATTGATTATAGATCAGCCAAAACAAGGGTCAGGCAATACAAATGATGGCAATACCGCAAGAAGATTCTTTTCAGATCCAGAAACAGCATCTGAAATAACAGGAGTGGATTTAAACCTTATTTTCAGATTTAAAATAATCCTAGAAGTAGTTGCGTGCAATGAAGAAATTGACTCTAGAAAATTTGGAGATTATGCTAAGGAAACTGCAAAAATATATACAACCAACTACCCATGGAGAAATATGTCTGCAACAGTCCACAAAATCCTTTATCATGGAGAAGATGTCATTAAATATCATTTGGTGCCACTTGGAGATCTATCAGAGGAGGCTCAGGAAAAAAGGAACAAGGATTACAGATTTTATAGACAGCACAATACTAGAAAAATGTCACGAAATTCCACAAATGAAGATCTATTTAATATATTATTGGCAACGTCAGATCCGTTCATCTCCAGTATTCGAAATCAATGGAAAGTGGAACATCGGGATTTAGATGAAGAAGCCAAAAAACTACTAAAGAACAGAAATAGCACAGAACAAAATATGGAATATTTGCAATCAATATTTGAGTCTAATGAATAATAATTATAATTGCCTTTCATTGTTATTTAAGTACGAAAAACATAGTATTAGTAAAAAATAATAATAAACAGAACCTACCATTGTTACAAATGCTATTTAAATCTATTGCAGTTTTTATTCTTAAAAGGTTTCCCACATATGAATGCAATGTTTTAATAGATAAGAAAGATTCAAAAAATAAGAACCCATATTTTCATATCAAAATTAAAAAAAAAATTAGAATCATTGCGCTAATGTTTAGCAGATTTATTTAGCTAGTGTAACAAATTAGGCAGCAAACACTAATAAATTTTTCTGTAGTAATAATAATATTCCTTGAGTGTAAGCAAATTGCAAATTTGATAGCAAACATTTTTAATTTTTTAGTAATACTAGTTAAATTTCTAGTGAATTTTACTATTTTGTTGCGTGTAAAAATTTTTTTGAGTGTAAAAATTTTTTTGAGTGTAAGCATTAAAAAAATTTCATTATTACAAAAAATGTTTATAATAATTATTTAACTCCAAATATGACACTTTCTAATAAATAAAAATAAATAATAAAAAAACATATATCACGCTAAAAGTTAAAAAAAATCAAAAGTTAAACTTTGACCTAGAATTCCTTAAAAAGTACTCAATCAATTTAAATGAAATTCACACTGAGTCAAGATCTATCTATCTATTAAAAAAAACAGTACTAAAATATTTTGATCGGTTCAAAAGTTACAGAATTTTGGCCAATGAAAAATGATTTTCAGCCACTGTGCGCCGTTCTAAATTAATGTCATAGCGGTACGTATTTTTTAGCACTATTTAAAAATCACCAATTTTACTATTTCAAAAATTTTGTTTAAAAAATTTTCTGAAATCAACGATTAGACTTTAATTTCTTATTGACAAGATATGTGTGAATAAATATGCTGAATATTGTAGGTATCTTTTTCTTAATTTGGAGAGGGCAGCGTTTTAATTTCAGCGGATTTGAATAAAAATTTGATTTTTCATACTTTTTCAACTTTTAGGCTACATATTTTTGGTGTTTTCATATTTCAAATATCTTTTGCCAAAATATTATATAACTTGATATCAGTTAAGCTAAGTTCTCCATCTTGTAAATTAAGGTTACAGCAAAACACTATAAACTGTCGCTCTTTAAGGTCAAAGGTCAAATTTAAGGGGATTTATTTTTTTTTTTTAACAAAATATCGAAATAATATATATTTGTGGAAGGGTTTCAATAACACTTGTTGATAATATTTTAATTATTCAAAAAAATAATATTCTGGACTTATTTTCTGGAATTAACCCGTGGGGTACTCTTGATGTCAAATTGACTCTATATGAAAACCTATAAATATTTTCTTCATCTCGATTTTTCTTAAATTACACAAATTTAATGTATGCATAAAATTCTTCAAATTTATTCGTTATTTTATGAAAATATGTAGATTAATTAGTTTTTATATTTAATACAGTATAAAAAAATTTGTATATGGAGGGTTTATATTCAAAAAGTGCTATCTGCATCAATAATTATTTTAAGTAGAGCGTGTAAAACAAATTTATGAAGATCTGAAAGTATTTGTCGATCGATTTGCTACAATATCTATTACGAAGTAGTCGTACTAATAATCAAAATTATTAGACAGTTATAAAGGGTGATTTTTTAGCTATTATCTTTTTGGCAACACTGGTTTAAACAGCTGACTCACGTTTCGTGTTTTGTTTCATTGTCAAACATCTTCAGTTTGGTCTATAATTTAACTATGAATCGTCTTACAAACGAACAACGCTTGCAAATTATTGAATTTTATTGCGTGCTCTGTTAAGAAAGTTCATCGCGCGCTTCTTCCATTTCGGGTTATTGTGACTAAATTTCGCACCAAATTTACATTGGAAGAGCTACCAATGCATCCAGAAAAAGTCACAGTTTGGTGCGGTTTATGGGCTGGTGGCATCACTGGACCGTACTTCTTCAAAGATGATGTGAATCGTAACGTAACTGTGAATGGTGAGCGCTACCGAGAGATGATATCCAACTTTTTTTGCCCAAAATGCAAGAGCTTGACTTTGATGACATGTGAATCAACAAGACGGTGCCACATGCCACACAGCACGCGCAACAATGGACTTATTGAGAGGGGAGTTCGGTGAACATTTTATTTCACGTTCGGGACCGGTCAACTGGCCGCCTAGATCGTGCGATTTAACGCCTTTAGACTATTTTTTGTGGGGCTATGTTAAAGCTCATGTCTATACAAACAATCCCGCTTCAATCGACGCATTGGAAGACAAGATTGAAGCATTTATTCGTGAGATACCGGCCGAAATGTTGGAAAGAGTATGCCAAAATTGGACGAAGCGGATGGACCATTTGAGGTGCAGTCAGGTCAACATTTGCATGCAATAATCTTCAAACATTAAATTATATGGACCGTACTATCGATTCAAATAAAGATTTCATGCATTTGTCTGAATTTTATGTGTTTTTTTTTTTTTTGAAAAACTTTCCTATAGCTCTTAAAAAATCACCCTTTATCAGAGAACAGTTTGAAATCAAAAATTAATATTGCTGTTAAATGTATATATGGAATATAAGCCCTCGATATACCTTTATATGAATATAATAATTCTGAAACAGAAATTAAAACTAGGACTCATTTTGAGTACCAAACGGGTTAATTTCAGAAAATAAGTCCAGAATATATTTAGAATTACTGAAATATTATCAACAAGTTTTATCGAAATCTTTCCACAAATATATATTATTTCGATATTTTGTTTTAAAAAATGTAAATCTCCTTAAATTTGAATTTTGACCTTAAAGAGGGACCGTTTGCAGTGTTTCACTTTAATCTTGATTTACAAGATTGAGAACTTATATTAAGTAGTATAAGATTTTGACAAAACATATTTGAAATATGAAAACACCAAAAAGATGTAGCCTAAAAGTTGAAAAAGTATGAGAAATCAAATTTTTCTTCAAATCCGCTGAAATAAAAACGCTGCCCTCGCCAAATTAAGAACAGGATACCTACAACATTTGGCATTTGTAATCGCATATATCTTGTTAGTAGGACCTTACAGTCCAATCGTTGATTTCGGTGAATTTCTTGAACAAAATTTTTTAAAAATAAAATTGGAGATTTCGAAATAGTGCTGAAAAATACGTACCGTTTTGAAATTAATTTCGAACGTCATAGCAATAGACTAGATCCAAAATACTTAACATAAGATCATTTTGGGATCAGAAAAATGCAAAAATGTTATTATCTTAAATTATTTCCATGTCTTTAAAAATGTGAGCTCGATTTTCTTAATCAAGTGGTCTGCGACGCAATTATTGCCTGCGGAACTTTATATAACACGGCTGTTTTTTTAACCGATAATAGATTATGTTTTTTTTTATTAGAAAGACTATTTACTCCAGATTAGGGTTTGTTAATAATATAATTTAAACGCAATTATTGATATCAAAATTTTTGTGAGAAATGATTTTTTTTTAAACTCTTTATTTTAACTCATGCTCTCTGTCAGTCTGTCGTGGGGCGGCAACCCCATTCCCCCCTATCCAATTGATCTGAAACTTAGCCCATAGTCTTGTTGTGACTACAGATTAATTTTGAATTAGTCACGCACAGTCACGCATCGTCACGCACAGTAACGGAGTGATCTAAATGTCATTTCTCCTCATCCGATCGATCTGAAACTTGGTCCAGACACTTATTGTGAAAAAAAAGATTAACTTTGACTTAGTCACGCACAGTCACGGAGAGATTTAAAATGGATTTCCCCTCATCTAGTCAATGTGAACTTGGTCGATATACTTGCTATAAAAAGAGATTAACTTCGACATAGTCACGCATAGTCAACCACAGTCACGGAGTGATTTAAAACCCATTTGCCCTTATCCGATCGATCTGAAACTTGGTCGATATACTTGCTGTGGAAAAAAGATTAACTTTGACATAGTCAGATACAGTCATGCATAGTCACTCATCGTCACGCACAGTCACGGAGTGATTTAAGCCCCATTTCCCCTCATCCAATAAATCTGAAACTTGGTCCACAGACTTGTTGTGACCAAGGATTAATTTAAAAATAGTCACGAAAAGTCACGTTAGTGACTTTATATATAATAGCAATAAAACCATCAAACAAAGAAATAAAATAACGGTACGATGCACAGAAAACATAAGACATTTATGCATAAGGAATGAAAGAGTTTTAATAAAAACTTTGTTTTTATGGGTAAGATTATTGAATTTTTACATATAAATGCATATTTGAATTTTTGAACTCAATGCGCATTCAGAAAGCCATTGTCCGCTTTGGCTCAAATTTTGCGTACTAAAGTTTTAGATCCAGTGTCACAATAATCCGACCCACACACCTCAAAATTCGACCAAAAATTTATTTTCATACAAACCACTGTAACCAAATATGTTCCTGTCGTTCCTATGAGGAGCATAGGACCCCAACATAATACATTACAAATTTTTTTTTTTTTTTTTTTAAGATTTAAGTGAAGATCGGGAGGCAGTTTTATATGAGGTCTACGGTTAAAACTGACGTTCCATGGTTTACTTTAAAATGGTGATTTATGGGTTGTGCTACAAGGAGCAATATTAATTTTAAGTAAATTATAGCAAACTTTTATACGAGCCCACATGGTGGTATAAAGTATACCAATTAAATAATTTGGACTGACACAAACTTTAAAAATTTATTTGGCATTTTCGGAAGTTCTTTAGAAGAAAATCATTTAGAAAATGTAAGACAAAAATGTTCATTTTAATTATTGGCAACGGTTTAATGGTGAGGAATTTCTTTTTAATCAACGGTCTTATAACAAAATAAAATACTCTTTTTGATTAATGTGTTATAAATAATATTGATATAATATCATATCGTCTGAACATTTAATGACTTTGATTTGTAGCTTAAATTATGATTACTGTTAATTTTTCGTATTAATTTATTATTCCCACATTTCATATTTATTTCACAAAAACAAAAAGTTCAATAAACCAAATGCCGCTGTTTTCAAGTGCGTATGTCTACGATAATAGAAAGCATTTTATTAACATTTTTCTGTAATTTTAGTATATAATTTAGAATTATTAAAAATCAAGCTTATCGCCTAAAGAAAGAATAGACAATTGCAAAACGCAGGCGTCAGCAGCATTGGTTAAAACAATATATTTAAAATTTCTTTAACGGGAACAGAGAATGGCTTTTATCTATATCGCTAAGATATGCAATCTACTCTATATGTAGAAAGGTGCACCTTCAGAACTAAACAACACAATGTACACTTATTCCTTTAGACATAGTTAGGATATATGTTGTAACACTTGTGCAAATATTATGTAAAATCTCGTATCTCGAGATTTCATTCCATATAAGTACTCGAATAATGTCTAAAATATGGGTTTTTGCTACTGGTAAGTTGGTGTTAATAGAATTTTTCGATTGCTTTAGTACAGAAGTGGCTTCCTCATATAGTCGACACATTCTGTAAAAAGCTCATTTTATAGAAACTTGGCCCAAAAATTTGGGTACATTATCATATACTTGAAAGTCATTATTTTATATATGTATGTATATATAATAAACACTCAGAAACCAAATTTGATCATGATATATATAATAATCTGTATCTTAGCGCAAAATAGGTCAATTTGAAAAGTAACTCTTAGTTACCGATTTTAACGAATTTCTATCGTTACCATATACAAAATTTTATCGAAATATTTTAATATTTCTAAAAACTATTTTAAAATGCTAATATTTAATTAAAAATTGAATTGTGGTACAATTGCGAATAACTTAGGAATGTATCGTTGGATTATTTATCTTAGGCTTTGTGTGAAAAATAAAAAATACTTGGCTTTTGTCGATATGCTAATATTTACCAATTTTTTCCAAAATTTTCAAATGTGAGGTTTGGCTGAATAAAACAAATAGTTCCAATCTAACTGGAGAACGCTGTTTTTGTCTTTTTTGGTACTTTTGATTAACTATTATACTACTGACAGCGGTTTATATGAAAAAAATTTTTTGGCTGAATTTTGAGGTGTGCGGGTCGGATTATTATGGCACTGGATCTAAAACTTTAGTGTGCAAAATTTTAGTCAAATCAGACAATGCTTTCTGGACGCGCATTGAGTTCAAAATTCAAATATGATTTTATATGTAAAAATTATCAAAACAATCATTTTTCACAAAAATTTTTATATTAATAATTGCGGTTCAATAAAATTAAATAATAAGCCGTAATCTAGAGTAAATTATCTTTCCAATAAAATAAAAAAAATTATTGTCGGTTAAAAAACAGCCAATTTATATCAAAATCCTCAGGGAATAAATGCGTCGCAGACCACTTGATTAAGAAAATCGACCTCACATTTTTAAATGCATTGAAATAATTTACAGCAACAATATAATTGCATTCTCCTGATCCCATAATGATCTTATGTAAAGTATTTTGCATCTCGTTTATTGTTATGCCGTTCTAAATTAATGTCAAAAGGGTACGTATTCTTCAGCACTATTTCAAAGTCTCCAATTCTACTTTTTCAAAAATATTGGTCAAGAAATTTTCCGAAATCAACGAGTAAACTTTAAAGTCTTATTAACAAAATATATCTGATTAAAAATGCCAAATACTGTAGGTATCCTCTTCTTAATTTGGCGAGAGCAGCGTTTTTATTTCAGCGGATTTAAAGAAATTGTATTTTTCATACTTTTTCAAATGTTAGGCTACACCTCTTTGGTGTTTTCATATTTCAAATATATTTTGTCAAAATATTATAGTACTTGATATAAGTCCTCAATTCTGTAAATTAGTCGAAAGACTCTAAACTGTCCCCCTTTATGGTCAAAAGTCAACTTTAAGGATATTAACATTTTTTAAATCAAAATATCGAAATAATATGTATTTGTAGAAGGATTTCGATAAAACTTGTTGATAATATTTTAATAATTCCTAAAAATAATATTCCGAACTTATTTTTGAAATTAACCCGTGTGCTAGTTTTAATTTTTTTTCAAAATTATTATATTCATATAAAGATATATAATGAGGGCTTATATTCAAAAAGTGCTATTTACATTTGACAGCAATATTAATTTTTGATTTCCCTGATATAACTATCAAATATAATATTAATTTTGATATCATTCATGATTAGTACGACTATTTCTTAATAGATATTGTGGCAAATCAATCGATTTTCTTATTAATAAATTAGTTTTGCACGCTCTCTTTAAAGTAGTTATTAATGCAGATAGCACTTTTTGAATATAAGCCCTCGATATAAAAATTTATTTATACTGCATTATAAATATATAAAAACTAATTAAGTTAAATATTTTCATAAAATAACGAATAAATTTTAGGAATTTTATGAATACATTAAATTTGTTTTATTTAAAAAAAAAAAAAAATCCTGATGAAGAAAATATTTTTAGATTTTCATATAGAGTTAATTTGACATCAAGGGTATCCCACGGGTTAATCTCAGATAATAAGTCCAGAATATTATTTTTTAGAATTATTAAAATATTATCAACAACTTTTATCGAAACCCTTCCGCATATAAATATTATATCGAAAACTTGATTAAAAAAAAAATTTAAATATCCTTAAATTTGACCTTTGACCTTAAAGGGGGAAACTTTATAGTGTATCCATTTAATCTTAAGAAGATATACCAAATTAAGAACAGTATAACTATAATGTTTGGCATTTTTAATCACATCACCGTCAAAAAACGGACAATATATAAAAAAACTTAAAATCAGAGATCAAGTTCAGATAGATTAAAATAATATAAATTCAAGTAAATAAAAAAAACAAAAACAAACATGTTAAAAAACTTTAATTTGTGCGTGAGGCAAAAAGCTAAACTTTCTGCTCTCAACAAATTGGTTTCTTCCATATATCATATATTGATTTCGTTATACGTCATTTTTGGTATGGACAGAATCTACAAACACTTCGATTTTTTCCGTTTGCACTCCATTTGTATTGCTGTTAATATGACTTTCATCGTAGATCGTCACATTTTGTATATTTATTTTAGTAAAGTTTTTAGGAGTAGGTATTTTTAACCTTTCTTTCTTCCATGGATCTGCCAGGCTGTTGTGGAGCGCTTTCATGTACTCTATGCAATTTAGTTTTTCGACTTAGTCCCCATATAAATATAGCACCCGATATGAACTTTTTCATATCTGCAGCCAAAAAAATTCAAAACAATTCACCTCAAATTTGGTTTATGCTTATTTTCTATACCCAATTAGTTCGACCATGGTATAGGGTATCGTATAGTCGGTCTAGATAGACTATATTTTTCTTACTTGTTTAAAACTGAACATGTTGTGTGAATAATTTACATAGCTATTTATAAAAGCTATCTTCAGAATATCATAAAATATGCATATTAGCTATCTATTTGGTTTTCTTTCCTTGTTGCATGATGACAATAACAGTATGAAGATATTGGGCTTTGGTTCATAAGAAAGTAATGTCAATTCTTAGCAGTAGCAGAACATGGAACTTTGACATTTATGGCCTTTTGTGTTGGTCAATTCTTTAGGTATTTTCTTTTTATTTGTACGCAATGTTCCTACAAGTGTACGATTATATAGGGCTCTAAATAATGATTTTCTGTAAGTTCCATGAACGACACCTATAAATAAACAACAATGCTTGAAAAATTTACTCCCCACTCAAAAGTCACGTTATTATTAATCTTCGTCGATTCGACGAGCAGAAAACCCAAAACATTACTATTGCAGCACCACAAAGTTAAAAATACACCTGCTTACAGAAAGAGCAGACTAACGACTAATGCCTGGTTTTCACTATGTCATATAAACTGACAACAAACAATTGGCCCAACTGACATCTCGTAATTTTCGATTCATTACATATTCATTACATCTTATAAACGACCAAAAAATCCGGCTGTTACACTAACAAATTGCCAACATGCTGGCAATTTCATTTCAGATGTCAAATGTAGCCAGGGGCTGTAAAAGACAAGACATTAAAACCCGTTTTCATACAACTGACAATAATTGAGAACAATTGCCATTAAAAATGACATATTGAAAACCAGGCATAACAGCATACAAGAATTGGGAGCGATTAGAGCAAACAGCACAGAGATACACGGCAACAAGATAGCGGTTCTCGTCGAGTCGACCAACGTTAGTACTCTAGGGTAAGGGGTCACAAACTTGATTTTAGATGCGTTAGAAATGCAATGACAAACTGATATATATCCTCAGCACAATAGTGCGGAGAGTATAAAAATTAGAAAAAAAACTTGCCCATAAATTTTTTTTAATTTTAATTTTTGAGTTTGGCATAAACCAAGTCAAAATGTTGTTAAAATCAATGTAATAATGAATGTTGGCTACGCACAGTGGTCCAAATGCTCAACCTAGTCGGAAGAAAGTCATAACTCGCTTTTGAAATGCCGCATTGACATGAAACTTTGCACGTTCATAGATTTTATCAATAAAAATACTCACCAAAAAAATGGGTGCAATCTGTCAAATGGGCGTGGCAGATTTTTTGTTAAATAAATAAAAACAAATAATTTACCTGTATTTATGTAAAACATTATTTATTTATCTAAAATTTCGAATTTTTATCACAAATTTTAATCTACATTAATAGGAGCTATAGAAAGAAATAATGTTTTCAATTTAACCCTGGACGGTTACTGTTCGTCGAATCGACGAAGCTCATTTACTCTTTATCATATAAACCAAAAAAAGGGGCCAAATTCGTATCGAATTTTAAGACTGAAAAATAATTTTTATTTTTATATTTTATTTTTTTCTTTATTTTTTAATAAAATTTTTAACTAAAAAAAATTTTTGTTTATTTTTTACAGCTAGAAATTTCGTACAGCTAGAAATTTTTTAAAAAAAATTGTTCGTCGATTCGACGAAGAGTAACATTAATGTACTAAAATGAAGAGTAACCTTCCAGGGTTAATGAAATATGAATATATATTTAATCCAAATATACAAAATGTTAAAAATGTAAAGGCAAATCGAAGACAGTTGAAAATTATTCAAAAAACAACGGCCTGTGGCGATCAAATACAACAAATCGAAAAAGACAATATGTTTGCTTTAATCTGATTCACTTTCTGAATCGAGGAACGACTCTGGTATAGAAGCATCTGAAAGTAACACAATAACTTCTTCGCCCAAAGGCTCTGTACTGCGAGAATAAAAAAGAAGAAATAAGAGGATCTGAAGACAAGAGGAAATAGTGAAAAAGATTATGCATTGTTTTTTCGCGGGACATTTTTCGGGTGTGACTTTCTCGTATATTTCGGAAGTCTTTGTTTCGAGATTCCAATGCTTCTTCCGACAACATTCCTAAAAAAAGTGCGGCATATTGGATAATATCTGCACCATGAATGAGAACTTTGTGAACACTCGATGGCATGTAATACCATGAATACAATTGTATATATAGTTTTGCTGTATCCAAGCCATACGTACAAAATACATTCACGTTAATAGCAAAGCCACATACCACTGTGTTTAAAATTACACCAAATCTCTTTATTAAATCCTCATCAACATTAGTTATTGATGAAGCAAGAGTTGGTTGCTGGAAGAATCTTCTAGCCGTATTCCCGTCATATCTTGTTCCACGTCCTGATTTGGGAATATCAACTAACAAACCCATCTCTTTTCTTAGGCGATCAGTAATTTTTTTCTTGGTTTCCTTCTACACAGCTTTATCAAAATCCCCTCGAGCTTGCCATTTTTGTAAGCTATATGAAGGATGCATTTAAAGAACCGTATCCATACGTGCAACGTCGATAGGCTATACTCAAAAAGGCTTTCATTAGGTTGTAATTTTTCAACTGCCTTAAAGTCATGCATTATAGTAGGCGAAGCTCTACAAATACCACAACGTTGAGGAGAGGAACCCTCGAGCATTCAGAAGATTTTTCCATCTATCATTGTCAAATAAAAATTATGGATGATATTAATTTCTTTGCCATCTTCACAGATTTGCGTTGGGACTATCGCAGCTATTTGAGTTTTTATCACATCAATTTTTTTTTGTAGCTAGAGAATTGCTCTCTTTTTCAAATATATTTTTTATTGGCCTGCAAAATCTTCTGGAAGATGGGCGTGGATTCTGGCAAATTAGTTTGTTACCTTCTTTAAGCTGCAGAGGTACCAAACAAACTGCAAACAAATGTTCATCCGTTCAATCGGCGTCGAATGCTCACTGCTGCCATCGCATCCCCATTTATAGAACAAAATAAATAAGTTGCAAAACTTCGTTTTGTTGCTTTAAAAGTCTTTTTGCAGTGTGATCTACTAAGCTTTGCAAAGATACTTTCGCCGATATTTCAGAAATGTTGATACCATCATTTGGATAGCATTGCCTTTTCACAGCCAAAATTTTATGGTATGAGGGGTAGATATCAGCGTTATGGTTTTTAGCACCTGCATGCAAAAGACTATAAGTGTGTCATGTGTATCCACCATCGATATACAAAGCTAACGCCTACTCATTTGTGTATGGTGTTGGTACTTTTGGAGAAAAGCTCAATTTTTTATACCCTATACCACTATGTGGTTTGGGTATAATGACTTTGTGCTGCTGTTTGTAACAACCAAAAATATTTGACCTAGACCCATCTTTAATTATACCGATCGAATCAGAATCACTTTCTGAGTTGATTTAACAATGTCCGTCCGTCCGTCCGTCCGTCCGTCCGTCCGTCTGTGTGTCCATGTAAAGCTTGTAATCAAACTGCAGGTCGCAAATATGAATATATTTTGATGAAATTTGGTATATGAGCTTTTATCGGCCATGGGATGAACGCTATTGAAATCGGTGAGAATCGGTCCATGTTCAGACCTAGCCCCCATACAAATTACCCATATGAAATCGACATAAATTGCCATAAGATCCAAATTGTCATATATATGTTACTCAAATTGGGTTTGTATGCATTCATTACATCCACTAATGAGTAGTCCAAAAATGATGCCTTTGACCCCATATAGAGCTGCTTCCCGATCTTCACCTAAATCTATTAAAAAACAAAAATATTGCACTGAACTTTTTCATATCTGCAGCCAAAAAAATTAATAAAAATCCCACTCAAATTTGGTTTTTTGCTTATTTTCAATGTCCAGTTAGTTGGGCATAAGAGATAGGGTTTCTAAACGCATGATATAGGGTATCGTATAGTCGGTTTAGACCGACTATAATTTTCTTACTTGTTTTTAATTGTTGCTGCTCTTGACGTAGAATTCGATGTCGATGGCCGATCCAGTAATCCGTCATCCTGAAATGCTGAAGACGGCTTAATTGGAATTACAAAATTCCCATCTATCCACTATTTATTTGTAGCCTCGAAAACTAGCTTTGTTCGATTGGCTTGAGCCTACTTCTTAGCCAGAAACCATACAAACATTCGATCAGATTACTTCACTTGTTTGTGATAGCTAATCGTTTCATTATTCTGAAGCCCGATCTTAGCAAAAACATATGATACAACAGCATTAAGTTTCTTATTTTGTTGTTTTTCACTATACCAAGCATCAAATAGTTCCCTCTTAGTAATGGACATTTTAAACCAAATAAAAAGCATTTAGGCAAAAACTGGCAGCTAATTTTGAAAACATTGACAAGCTACAATCATACAGATTACAAAAACACAAATAAGAGAATTAAAGTTTTATAAATTCCCATTTAAAACTCTAATTGAATTTGGGCATTGAACAAAATGTTTATATAAAAGACACACATGTACAAAACTGCATTTTCTTCTCTAAATAAAACATTTTATTTGAAATATAAAAATAGTAACATTTTTTCCTACCTCTGTTAAATTAATTTCAGCAAAAAAATATTTTAAAAACTTTGTTCTTATTTTTTCACGACAATTTTAATTGCGGTACTAAATATCAACTGAGCTATTAATAGAAAAACAAAACAGCAATTACTTATGTTTAAAAGAAGAAAGCAAACCTGAAACAGAAGTTAAATAAATAAAAAATGTACCGTTATGCACTGTGAGCACTTGTCAACTTATTATCGAACAAAATATTTAGTTTCGAAATAAGAAGAAAAAAATACTTTCTTCCGGCTAGGTGGAGAATTTGGACCACTGTGATACGGTTACTTTTTTAATGCCGTTACTTATCCTTTAAGTTCTAATGCCATTTAAATTTATAGTTAATTGTTAATCTTTTTTGACAGTATATATTATAAATTCTTATTATCATTTTTTATAAAGGCAATGATGGCCTTTTTGATTTCGTATCAAGAATTAGCTTCTATGTGAAAAATTACATTATTTTTCTGATATTAGAGTAGGCATTCCATTGTTGGATCATGCGTAAACGAGAAAAGAAATCGACTACACCTCGCTACGATATAAAAAAAATATTCGTTTTCAACAACTTTAAGTTGGTTGAGCCAAAAAAGCTTTAAAATAAATGTAAGATTTGAATTGCAATCATTTTTCTGCTCGTGATACAAAATTTTCGTTTTTCTGATCACACATGTCAACTGGCTCGTTGGTCTAGGGGTATGATTTCCGCTTAGGGTGCGGGAGGTCCCGGGTTCAAATCCCGGACGAGCCCAAGTGAATTCTTTTTTGCTAATTCCACCAAATAATATTAAATTTCATGCACTGATAGGAAAATAGTATTCAAATTTTAAAATTATCCGTAGTCCTACTAGAAATTTTTATTAAAATTAAAAGAGTTACTTTTCGCTATACGATTATGAGCAAAATGAGCACCCCAGGGTGGGCTTTTCAGGGTGTGATTTTGATCTCCACTCACAGACAGTCGGGCATCGCTATATTAACTCAGCATGTTATAACGATCAGTAATATATGTATATATGTATTGTTAAACAGTTTTTTTTTATTTACTCGTATGTTTGAAATGCCATTACTTATCATGTAAAACGTTAGAGGGTTAAACAAATTATTTAAAAGCGTTTAAAGAAAAATCCAACAAACATATAGTAGTACCAAGTATATAGAAGAAATAACTCATACATATGTGTGTATGTATGTGTGTATAATTTTTAAGTGGCTTATAAACAATATATAGCAATTATAATGTTTAAGTAATAACTACTAAAATATAACTGAAGCGATTTTGTTTCTCCACAATACACCTAAATCAGTTAGAATATGGAAAAAAAAAAGTGTTAATACCTTAATAAGGCATATATCATGACAATATGACATGTTTTATTATCAGTTAATCAAAAATGTTGAAATATATTATGGAAAATTATCAGAAAATCACAGACTAAAATTATGAAATGTACATTATCAACGATACTGAAAAATACAAACATACATACAGTGATTTTCCGATTAAGAGTAAGAGATTATAATTGTTTTTTTTTAAGTGTTTAAGTCAAAAAGATTGAAACAAAGCATTGAAATATAAATACGACTATACGATACCCTATACCATGGTTAAGATACCCTATCTCTTCGGTCCAACTAATTGGATATAGCAAATAAGCATAAATCAAATTTGAGTGGCATTTTTATTAATATTTTTCGCTGCAGATATGAAAAAGTTCATATCGGATACAATATTTATATGGGGACTAGGTCGACAAATGGACCGATCATGACCATATTTGGTAAAGTTACTTATACTTTGAAAAAATATAAACAAACCAAATTTGAGAAAAATCTGTGCAATATATTTGTTTTTTAATAGATTTAAGTGAAGATCGGGAAGCAGCTCTGTATGAGGCCTATGACTAAGAATTTTCCTATAGGGAGTATTTTTGAACTACTGATTAATAGATGTAATAAACACATACAAACCCAATTGGACTGAGATCTATATGATAATTTGGAACTTATGGCAATTTATGTCGATTTCATAGGGGTCATTTGTATGCGGGCTAGGTCTGAACATGGACCGATTCTCACCAATTTCAATAGCGTTCATCCCATGGCCGATGGAAGCTTATCAAAATATATTCATATTTGCGACCTGTAGTTTGATTACAAGCTTTACATGGACACACAGACGGACGGACGGACATTGCTATTTCGATTCAAAAAGTGATTCTGAGTCGATCGGTATAATTAAAGATGTGTCTAGGACGAATATTTTTGGTTGTTACAAACAGCAGCACAAAGTCATTATACCCAAACCACATAGTGGTATAGGGTATAAAAATATAAATAACTGGAAAATATTATCTAAAGGAAATGTCAAAAGTGAACGATTTGTGATAATATATTTGCAGAAAAATCGTTTGCTGGCCTTTTATTATTTTTGGATCGACTTAAATCAAAATATTAATACATATTAAAACAAGATGTAGATGCACAATGCAATAATCTACAACAAGGGTTTACGAAAAATATCGCTGGCACGGATATGGTCAGATTTTAAAACAAGTGAAGTGATCAATGGACATAGATCATAAGTATAAGCTAAATTTGATTAGGACAGTCATGTATGTATAACGCCTATATTATCGTTATATAACTAAAAACAAAAGGTAGTGGATGTAACATTATCGCCCCTGGACTTACCGAAACGATATTCACGACTATGTTCACTTGGCGCTCTGATAAGTTAGCCTCTTTTATAGACCCGATAGGTGAAGCGTAGCTCAAAATATTTCTTTTAATAATATTTATGGTCCAATTTGGCTCAAATTCGCAATAAATTTTGGTATGTGGCGAGTAGACCGAACTAAAATTCCCGCACTTGTAATGAGTTCGCTAATCTCAGAAGAATACTTCACATGTTCTGCAGAAAAGTGTTACACAACCCACATTATGACGATGTTCCAATGAGTCAATGGAGTTGGATACTCTACTGGCATAAAAGGACATCAATGCGTTCCTATGTACATGATCCAGTACCTCCAAAACAGACGCTGAAGCTTCCGCCCACAACTGGGAGTTGACGAACATTTTAAGGAAATCAGTAGGAGTGGAGAAATTTTTGCAACGTTTTAAAAACCCAGACACTGGAATGCTTTTTCGACATTTGAAAAAAATTATTGTTCCAACTGGTAACAGCATGCAGCTTATTAATTGCTTGCGCATCATTTGTTGTCCCAATTTTACATCAAACTTATTTTCCTATTTTCCTTAGTTATAGTTATAACTCCACAAGTCGATTTCGAGCTTCTTTTTAAATCACGTTTAGAGCTAAAATTCCTTGAATTTTGAAAAAAAACTTAGCTCCAATTTAAAAAAAAAAAAAAATATTGGAGGTATTCTATAAGAAGGAAGAATTAATCTTTCATTTACAAATCACTTGTGAATAGGTGCTTTATCAAATGAGATGGACTCGTTTGAATACTTTATATTTATTGAAATTTGTAAATCAGGGACCGAAAATTACAGTTATTTTGAAATTTTAAAACAAAGAAAGCATATAGAAGCAAATATCGGAAAACTGATTCAAGTATACCATATTCATCCTTATGAACTAGTCTATGATAAAATATATGGATTTTTAAAATTTTTATTTTTTCGAACAAACATAACAGTTAATTTTTGGTATTATTTTTTCGAGCAAAAGTAACAGTTTTCGATTTTTATTTTTATAAGCAAAAACAAAAGTTATTTTTTATATTATTTTTTTCAAATGATATGTGATATATGAACTGGCAGGACCGCCATGTAGTGACTTAAGTGATATGCAAACTGGCAGGATCGCCATGTAGTGATTTGTGGTCCTTTATATGGTTTTTCAACCGGCAGAGTTTGCCACTGGTTGATCTATTATATTTGCCGCTCTTACAGAGTAAGGGCAAATAGAAATTTTAATTAAAAGAAAACAAAGCCAGGTGCTGCCGATTGAGTTGTCTAAATTAAAATCTGTTTTATTTTTGGGATTCGAACCATTTTATACTAAATTTGGTTAAGCTTATTTAACATATATATAAAGGGTCCGCTATCTACGTTTTTTTTCAACTAGTGCTTATTTCGTGAATGGTAACACTTAGCACATGTCTGATTTGACAGATAATTAGTTTTATCCTTCCGCTGAACGAATATGGTTGTGAGTACGCTTGAACAATGCTGGGAAATATTGCGACATTACTTTGAAAATCATGGTAATGTTGCAGAATGTGTGCGAAAATTGCGTACGGATTTTGGAAGAAGAGAAGCACCGTCAGCTCCGTATGTTCGTAATCTTATGAAAAAAGTGAAAGAAACTGTCATCCTCATCGATAAACCAAAGCGTGAAAAACCAAAAACAGTGCGTACACTCGAGAATATTGTTGCTGTGGCAGAAAGTGTGCGTGAAGCGCCATCAACATCAATTCACCGTCGTTCTCAAGAATTGAACATTTCGGAGGCATCATTGAGACGAATTTTGCATAAAGACCTTGGTATGACGCCATACAAAGTCCAATTGGTTCAGGAGTTGAAGCCAACTGACCATCCAATGCGTTTTCGCTTCGCTAAATGGGCCTGCGATCGACTTACAGAAGATGCCGATTTTGCCAAAAAAAATAATCTTTTCAGATGAAGCTCATTTTGATCATGGCGGGTATGTAAACAAGCAAAATTGTCGCATTTGGGGCACAGAAAACCCGCACGCATACATTGAAAAGCCGATACACCCAAAACGAATCACTGTTTGGTGCGAATTTTGGTCCGGAGGCATAATTGGGCCATTTTTCTTCGAAAATGAGCAAGGAGTGGCCGTTACAGTCAATGGCGATCGTTATCGGGCCATGTTGAACGAATTTTTGTTCACAAAAATTGAAGAGGAGGATATTGGCAACATTTGGTTTCAACAGGACGGCGCTACGTGCCACACAGCCGAAGCCACACTCCATGTTTTGCGCCCTGTTTTTGAAGATCGCATTATCAGCCGCAGAGCTGATGTCGTTTGGCCACCTCGGAGCTGCGATTTGATACCGTTGGACTATTATTTGTGGGGTGCCCTCAAAGATAAGTGTTACTCCAACAAGCCAGAGACAATTGACGGTTTAAAGCAGTGCTTCTCAAACTGTGAGCCGCGGCCCCCTAGGGGGCCGTAGAACTTTTTTAAAGGAGCCGCAAAACATTTAAGTATTTCTACATTTATGTATTTAGTCTTTAAAATATTTTTTTTTTATTTCATAAATTTCTTTGAAAATGGTGTATTCCTAAATTTAAAATCGTAAAATTTGTTCAAATTAAATTTCACAGTAGGCTTAGTTACACAGAAGCATATTTTTAAACTTTGTTAAATTTTATAAAATTAGATTTCGTAGTAGGCTTAGCTACACAGAAGCATATTTTTTTACTTCCTAGAATTTTATTAAATTGAAAAATTTATTTCCGTAGTAGGCTTAGTTAGTTTGCAAAAAGAAGCACATTTTTAAATTTTATCTTCATTTAGTGATGTGCTTTCAACATTGACGATTTTTGTAGTTTTTTTTTATGTAATATTAAAAAAGTTAAAAAAGTGAATATATTAAAGCAAAAAAAAAAGTATAATTAAATATTATAAAATAATTATATTTCTTTCTATATTCAAGATAATTATTATTATTTCTTTTAATTAGGTGATAAATTTAACTATTATTTTCTTAAAATTTTAACGATTTTAGTACGGGTTTTAAAATGGCTAATAAAAATACCTAAAGAGCGAGAAAATTATGAAAGTGCACATGAATTAATAGAACTTACATCTGAACATCTACAAGAACCATTATAATTATCATCTTTACCAGGAACTTCTACTTCAACATCGGGATTAACAACTGGTAATAAGAGAAAAGTCGCCGCAGATAATACACCTCAATTGAAAAATCGTAAATATAATACTGATTATTTGAAATATGGATTTATTTCGTCAACATTTAATAATCAAGAAAGACCTATGTGTGTAATTTGTTTCACCCAACTATCAAACGATAGTATGAGGCCAGGAAAACTACTGCATCATTTAACTACTTTGCACCCAGAATATCAAAGTAAGCCACTCGAATTTTTTCAAAGAAAGGCAGCAGATAAAAAGGAACAAACTGGTTCTCTTACAAAATATACAAAACTTAATGATGACCTGCTAAAAGCATCTTTCGAAGTTGCCCTATTAATTGCAAAAAACAAAAAACCTTATACGATAGGAGAAGATCTTATATTACCAGCACCAATTAAAATTTGTGAAACTATATACAGTGAAAAAATTGCTAATCCTTTGAAGTCTATTCCTATCTCAAACGATACTATGAAAAGAAGAATTGATAGCATGGAATATAATATTAAAACCCAATTAATATCTCGTATTAAACAGAGCAACTTCTTCGCGATACAAATTGATGAATCTACTGATATAACAAATTACGCGCAGTTTTATTTTTTGTAGGATATCAGTATAACTTCCAAATTCATGACGATTTACTTTTTTGTCGGGAGCTATTAACTTCAACAAGAGGTATTGATATTTTTGTAAAAGTAGATGAGTTCATTTCAGAGAATAAACTTGAATGGTCAAAATGTGTAGGAGTGTGTACAGATGGTGCAGCAGCGATGACTGGGAGAATTTCTGGATTCAAAGCAGAAGTACAAAAAGTATCACCAGATGCGCAACATATTCACTGCGTAATACACAGAGAACATTTAGTTTTTCGACAAATGTGTTCCGAACTCAGTGAAATTTTGAGTGACATTACAACTATTGTTAATTTTGTAAAAAATCGTGCTGTAAACTCGAGATTGTTTAATATTTTATGTAAGGAGATGGGATCAGTGCATGAGGTTTTGTTATATCATACTGAAGTAAGGTGGCTTTCACGTGGAAAAGTTTTAAATAGAATTTTAGAACTTAAAGATGAGTTACGATTATTTCTTTTAGATAAAAAACCAGATCTTGCTACGCACTTTAGTGATGAAAGTTGGATATGTTTATCATCATATTTAGCAAATTTTTTTGCTAAAATAAATGAATTAAATCTTTCTCTGCAAGGAAAAGAAACCAATATTTTAGTTTTGAATACAAAACTTGTTGCTTTTCAACAAAAACTTTGTTCATGGTCAAACTCTATTAACGAAGGAAACTTTTGTTTCGGAATTTATGGAGCCGCAATATGAAAAAGTTTGAGAAGCACTGCTTTAAAGGACAATATTCGTGAAGCCATTGGTGAAATAGAGCTGCACACAATCGATAATGTGCTTAAAAATTGGACCGATCGTGTAGGCTACTGCATGGCCAGCCGAGGCAGCCATTTGAATGAAATTATTTTCCATTATTAACCGGAAGGATTGTACTTTCAAATAAAAAAAGAAATTTGAGGTAATATTCAGTAGTTTTTTTTTTTCATAGCATTTTCAAAAAAAAAGTTATTTGGCGGACACTTACACATATTATTGTTTATTACTTATTGACCAAACATATATTGCATTATTTTACATTGTACATAGAACAAATTGACCAGCAATTGATACTATTGATTGTCTATTCTATGTACTATGTCTGCATTACAGACTTGTGAGGTACACTACAATATCAATGATAATATCAAGTATATATTAATCATCACAATTTAGTTTTACTTACATTAGTGCTTCAAAACTTTCCACTAACAAATTGTACCGCAACTCTCCTAGAAGCAATTTAATATAGTTATCAATTTCATAAAAAGCTTTGCAAACATTGTCACTAATTATTATGCCGTCATTGTCATCATCAGAGGAAGAGTTTAAAATTTCCAATTCCCGCAAACCACTCTTTAGTAAAGAACATGAACACTACTTCATCTACTAAAATTAGTTCTTCTTCACCATGTGTTGGCACGATATGCTAATCGTTATCCAGAGATCTAAATCGTACGCCTTAAACAGCCTTGATGCCACCGCTCACTCTTTCTCAAGTGCCATCCGCTGATATAGGTGCAAGAATTCGACTATCTTGCAACTTTTTTCATTCTTAAATATTCCTATAACTATTAGTATATAGTTTTTGATTGAAAGGTATGACAGAACACACATATGAAATAAGATTTTTTTTCATATTTATTAAGTGCCCCAGTTTGGTTTGCTTCTTTACTTTTTTACTTTAATGTTAATTTATTATGCTTCTCCTTATTAAATTTAGCATTTAATTATACCAGTAAAAATGTGATGAAACAACCAACTGTAAACCAAAAAAAAAAAAAAAAAACTCTAAAATTGGCGATATAAAACTTTTCAGGAACTTTCTTGAACTGAACACAAACGTTAACTTTGTCACAGTTTGGATTACACATACCGTACATCACTTTCGGAATAAATATCTATAATATTAATAGGCTAGCTATTTCTTGCGACCGATATTTTGTTCTAACGCTTTATCCCGATTTTGACAAAATGTATATTTTTTGAAAGGTATTTCTTTTTAGCTGTTCACAAGACATACAGATTTTTAAATTTTTTCCTTTATTTTGAGTAAATTGCATTTAAAGTTGCTACTAACACATACATTAAATTATACAATGCTATGTGTCCGCTTATAAGATTTGTTAATATGTTTGTTAATGAGTTTGTTTTCTTCATTCACAATAATATTAAACCAAAAAAAGTGTTGGTTTGTGAATTAGCTAAGTTGAAAAATAAAGTTGCCTTGAAATTGCACTCCAATTGCGAGCGCTGGAGTCTGCTAGTATTTATAAATTGTTAACTACTAAAACTTTCTTCATCAAAATTTAAGAATTTTTTAACGTTTTAAAGTCAATTTTTAATAGTTAGAATCCATAGACTCTATCGAGTTCTCGAATTCGAGAAAAATTGTACTTTCACCACCTTAAAATAACTGGCTCTTATGTCAGTATATTTGGTATATGTAGTAACTCAAAGTATCTTCAAATAGAGTATGTTAATAAATCTCATAACCTGATTACAACTACGTTCAAAATATATTTGGGCTTCCAGAGTTATAATTCTATTTCTTTAGCAAATATTGAATAATTTTCTGCAACAAATAAAAGTTTTTTTTCAAAAATTTTTTAAACTCAGCACAAAAGTTTCACCTTATTCATAGAAAATTATTCACATATAAGTACATACTTATTCTGATAAATGGAAATTTTTAATAATTTCTCAAGCTCTGAAATTTATTTTGTTGGTATTTGACATGTAATTGCAAATATCCATTGTATAATGGTAGCTATTGTTTACTCTTGGCGGGATCTCTAAATCCTCGAGTACTTTAATTTGTTTAATATGCCCGCATTGTAACAAATGAAACAATTTTGCAACCGCCATCATTCCTACTAAATATAACTGTTATTAATACTCATAAAAAAGAAATCATAACAAAACGATCAGTTTTAATAAAAATTCAAAAAAAAAAATACATTTGTTTGTATACTGTGTTTGTAAGCGAGCTCATAAATAAATTAATTGTGACAATATACCATTGATTTGATTATAAAGTTGTCGACATGGTGTGAGTAGAAATTTGTAGCAGCCAACATGTTGTGATTTTAAATTAGAGATTGTCAAATCAACATAACAACCACTTTTTCAAATAAATACGAGTATTTTGCAGGTTTTTATTAAGATTGCGGTTGATTGATTCAAGTATGTTTTTAGTTAACAATATGGAATTGTTTGATTTGAAAATGACTGCTTATGATTTGTTAATTTAATTAAATCATTTTAATTTTAATAACTTCAGTACATTTAAAGTACACACAGAAAAAAGATTTGTTGGAATTCCATTAGCAATAAAAAAATTTAATCCGGTAATAATAATTTTTATTGTAATTCATAAATATTTTCAAATGCAATAGATTTTTTTCGTTATCTACCATAGAATAATAATTCTCAGAAAATTTATGTACCTTCAATAGACAAAATTTGTTCCATTTGCCAATCAAAGTTGTTATGAAAATTATTATGCTAATTCAATTGAGCGAACTAAATTAAACCTATTATAATAAGACTCGTTCTGAAATGTTGGTAATGACAACATCTAATTTTGTTAACACATTATATTTTAAACCGAAAATGTATTTACAGATATTGTAACCAATTATCGGTAAATATTATAGAAACAAATTAGTAATTAGAATTATATAATTCGGTTATAACAAAAGAAAATCACTCATTAAATTAGGTTTGGTAGATTTAACCGAAATGAATCAAATTCTATTGTAGGTACCAAAAAATATAAGCAGATAATAAGCCCAACCAAATAATTTAATTTATTTGTCATTTTTGAAAAATTAAACATAAACAAGTAAGAAAATTATAGTCGGTCTAGACCGACTATACGATACCATATACCATGCGTTTAGAGACCCTATCTCTTAGGCCAAACTAACTGGACATAGACAATAAGATAAACCAAATTTGAGTGGGATTTTTATTAATTTTTTTGGCTGCAGATATGAAAAAGTTCATATCGGATGCTATATCTCTATGGGCACTAGGCCTAAAATTGGACCGATCCTGATCATGTTTGGTAAAGTCTCTTGTATTTTGCAAAAATATATACAAACGAAATTTGAAAAAAGATAAGTGCAATATATTTGTTTTTTGATAGATTTAAGTGCAGATCGGGAAGCAGTTCTACATGGGTCTATGAGTAAGGGTTGTCCCATTGGGATAATTTTTGGACTACTCATTAATGGATGTAATAAACGCATACAATCCCAATTTGAGTAAGATCTATATGATAATTTGGATCTTATGGCAATTTATGTTGATTTCATAGCGGTCATTTGTATGGGGGCTAGGTCTGAACATGGACCGATTTCCACCAATTTCAATAGCATTCAGCGTATGGCTCATAAAAGCTATATATCAAATTTCATCAAAATATACTCACATTTGCGACCAGCAGTTTGATCACAAGGTTTACATGGACACACAGACGGACGGACACACGGACGGACATCGTTAAATCGAATCAGATAGGGATTCAGATTCGATCGGTATAATAAAAGATGGGTCTACGTCAATTATTTTTTGCAGTTACAAACAGCAGCACAAACTCATTATACCCAAACCACATAGTGGTATAGGGTATTAAAAGAACAACTAAAATAAAACAAGTAAGAAAATTATAGTCGGTCTAGACCGACTATACGATACCCTATACCATGCGTTTAGAAACCCTATCTCTTAGGCCCAACTAACTGGACATTGAAAATAAGCAAAAACCAAATTTGAGTGGGATTTTTTATTAATTTTTTTGGCTGCAGATATGAAAAAGTTCATAGCGGATGCTATTTCTATCTGGGGACTAGGCCCAAAAATGGACCGATCCTGACCATGTTTGGTAAGGTCTCTTGTATTTTGCAAAAATATATACAAACAAAATTTGAGAAGAATCAGTGCAATATTTTTGTTTTTTGATAGATTTAAGTGAAGATCGGGAAGCAGCTCTATATGGGGCCTATGACTAAGAGTTGTCCCATAGGGATAATTTTTGGACTACTGATTAATGGATGTAATAAACACATACAAATCCAATTTGACTAAGATTTATATGATAATTTGGATCTTATGGCAATTTAAGTCGATTTCATAGGGGTCATTTGTATGGGGGCTAGGTCTGAACATGCACCGATTTCCACCAATTTCAATAGCATTCATCCTATGGCCAAATTTCATCAAAATATATTCATGTTTGCTACCTGCAGTTTGATTACAAGCTTTATATGGACACACAGACGGACGGACGGACGGACGGACTTCGTTAAATCGAATCAGATAGTGATTCTGATTCGATCGGTATAATTAAAGATGGGTCTAGGTCAAATATTTTTGGTAGTTACAAACAGCAGCACAAAGTCATTATACCCAAACCACATAGTGGTAACCACTGATGCTCCGTAATCCGGCTGCTAAGCTCATAGCGATGGCAAGATACTGAAGTTGAAGATGCGCCAATTTCGTAGCGCTATTAGCCGGTTCTCTGCTCGAGAAAGCCGACGAACACTTACCTCGGATATAGCTGACGGTTAGGGAAATAGATAGATATTCTGCCAAAATTGCTATGTCTATAAATTAAAGATTATCCTGATGTTGCCCAAGTAAGGAATGCATATACACCATCACTATGTCCAAACAATATGGCCAAGAGGATTTCCTTACGTATTTAATTGCTACAGCCTGTGGTGCTATCGTGCCGAATAAGGGTACCTTCAATGTTGGCAATATTCGTGTATGCAAAATCTTTGGCAGTAGTTTATGCAATTCTGAGGTGGTACATGTCATGGTTTTTAAAAGTTTTGTTGAAGGTGATGTTTCTTCTGCTGAGGAGGCTAATATTGCTATCTCCTCCTGCCCCGTAGATGAGTTAATAAATTTCTCGGCTGGTGAGGAGAATTTGCTGGAGAGTTAAAATGGCGCTAAATTTTGTGTTTGGCGGTGGCAAAATTTGAGATATAGTTTAAATTTGGCTAGAGCTGTCAATGGTACTGCTTTGCCACGCATCACCTTACCCAGCCAGGAAAAATTAGGTTATTGTGACAAAGTATTGTGATATAGCCGGTGCCATTTATAATTATTTGGACGATATTGAACGATAACACTGTCAATAACTTCAAACAAAGGTTTGTCACGTGACGTCTATTACGTGGTCATAGCTGGTGCTACTGAAATTGAATTGGCGATACAAATTGCTGATTTTGTCGATACCTGACATGGTTTGGAACAGTGTGCATTTAGACAACTTACCACTGCTTTAGAAGCATTCCCTGAAGCTTTAGCTGAAAATTCCGGTGTCAATGGTACTGTAGTGGTGAACCAGATATATTTTGTTCATAAAGAGGGTCTGGTAAAAATATTGGTTTCAATATTGAAGCTGATAAGCCCGAAACAATTGATGTCCCCACCATGAAGGCGTTCAATCTCTTCCTAAATACTGGACTATGAAATATGCTGTTAGTGCTGCCAACACAATCTTTTAGATTGATCAAATTGTTATGGCCAAACGTGCTGGTGGACCCAAACCTCCACAAGCTGGTTTTAGTGATGATGAGAGTTTAATTAGGTAAAGGGTTTTTCAACAGGGACGCTACAAAAGTAGAAAGACAGGGACAGCAAACGACGCCATATTTCTTGCCGCTCTTTTGACATTTATCTTCAGTAAGGTTTGCCATTTCTTGACGGCAAGATACACGAGCCAACAACGAGTCGAAATTATTAAAATTTACTACCGAAATTCGGAGTCAGTGGACTCAACGTTAAGAGCGCTACGTCCAATTTATGGTCGTCATAATCATCCTAGCAGATCAACAATTGAGCGTCTAGTGAATCCACAGGCACAGTAGAAAATGTTCCCGTGCCAGTGAGACAAAGAAGTGCCCGTAGTCTCAAGAATATTGCTGCCGCTGAGGCTTCAGTTGAAGAAAGCCCAAATGTGTCTCTCACACGTCGTTCTCAAGCGTTGGGCATCTCTGTGACGTCGTTGTGGCTAATTTTACGAAAAGATCTTGGCCTACATCCTTACAAGATAAAATTGACGCAAGAAATGAAGCCGCTTGACCACCAGAAGCGTCGTATGTTCGTAAATTGGGCTGAGCAACAACTTGAAAATGATTCGGATTTTCATCGAAAAATCATCTTCAGCGATGAGGCTCATTTCTGGCTGAATGGCTTCGTCAATAAACAAAATATGCGTTATTGGTCGGACTGCAATCCACACGTACTTCATGAGTCATCATTGCATCCCGAAAAAATTACGATTTGGTGCGGTTTATGGGCCGGCGGCGTTATTGGGCCGTACTTCTTCCGTGATAATCAAGACCGGCACGTTACTGTGAATGGGAATCGCTACCGTTGAATGATAACCGAATATTTTTGGCCACCAGGACGGTGCCATAAGCCACACAGCGAATGTCACAATCAATTTATTGGAAACCAAGTTTGGAGAACGTGTTATCTCACGAAATGGTCCAGTCGATTGGCCGCGATATGACGCCGTTGGACTATTTCCTGTGGGGCTACGTCAAGTCTATAGTCTATGCCAACAAGCCAGCGACGATTGATGAACTTCGTACGAATATCGAACGTGAAATTGTAGCAGTATCGGCGGATTTATACTTAAAAACTGCCGAAAATTGGCTTCAGCGTCTGAACTTCTGCAAGCGTGCCCGTGGTGGCCATGCAAAAGAGATCGATTTCCATACATAATGACATCGAACGTACTTTCACAGGAATAAAGAATTTCATTGATATCCAAAACCGTTTTTGTTTTATTTAAAAAAACTTTTGTAGCGCTCTTATTGAAAAACCCGTTACTTCAACATCTATAAAAAATCATTCTGCATTTTTGTACTAATACCATTTTCTAAGGTTTTTC
Organism: Cordilura impudica; assembly: GCA_963682025.1. Classification (NCBI taxonomy): domain Eukaryota; kingdom Metazoa; phylum Arthropoda; class Insecta; order Diptera; family Scathophagidae; genus Cordilura; species Cordilura impudica. Next base: position 265,351,415 of record OY821518.1, read on the forward strand.
ATATTCCCTATAACATAATTTTTCACATTAATTTATAAATATAAAAGATATAAATTATATATAAAATTATTTTAAAGTGTAGTTATAATTACTGTAAGTATGCATTGGGCTACTCCAATAAATGGCTGTAACCACCAATAAAGAAAATCTAAATTCCATTGTATGAACTAAATTTAACAGTTCATGCCATCGAATTTTCGTAAAACATCAGTTGCCCTAAACTCGTACGGTTATTTCAATATTATTCAGTAATCACTTCAGAATAATGTGATAGTACATGGGATTATCAAAATTCGGTTGGCAACAAATTTAGTTGCCAGAACAAATCCATTTTCTGTGTGTACTTATCGATAAAATTCCGGAGGCTCCACAAGGCATATATTTATATTATTTTTTCTTACAAATAGAGAAGTTGATCTGGCAATGTTCGTCCGTCTGTCTGCCTCTCTGTTAAAAACAGTCTACTATCAGCAAGAGGTCGTACTGCTTGGGCTTAAAATATTCACCGTAATCTGCAGCCGCTTGGCATTGCATTTGGAGCTTCTATGCCTAATAACTAAGTAATGACGTATGAAAATGTAAAGATAAAATTTCATATAAGAAACAAAAAGTAGTGAGAAATGTTTATACGTAAGAGAACATGAACATATCGATGTGCACAGTGACGAGCAAAAGAGTAACAGGGTACATATAGCTCTGAAATAAACCTCCATATTTTGTTATTATTAATTAGGTATTTACATAATTATTAATTGTTCTCTTAGCGTTCTTCATATGGTCGGTAAAAGCTTATATACCAAATTTTATCAACGTATATTCATAATTGTGACCTGTAGTTTGATTACAAGGTTTACATGGGCACACATATGGGCAGACGGACGAGTGGATGGACATCTCTAAATCTAGGTCAGATATTTTTGTTAGTTACAAACATCAGCACAAATTCATTATGCCCTGACTACATAGCGATATAGGCAATAAATAGAGTTAATTTTTGAAAGTAAGAGAATTGTTTCATTATTCACACAAAACAACAAATCGAAACACCAAATTTTAACTAAATACGTGGTTTTTTAAAATGGAAGCAACAAAAGTGCGTGACATAATAATTATACTGAGAAAAATCATGCGAGTCCGATCACAGGGGAGATGTGTACACATCTAGTAATTAATGATTTTTATGGCACTTTTTTAAACTCTAACAGTAAGCGGCATCTATATATCACTTATAGCAAACAACTGCAGGGGCCCTGCTAATGAAAAAATATTTATTATTATTTATTTCAACTAGTTAATTTTTATTTTTCATTTTTTATGTTTCAGTTTTTATTTTTCATATCTAGTTTTTAATTTTTTTTTTTTCATATTTCATTAAAAGACCCTATCTCTTATCCAATTGATTTGAAACTTGGCCCATAGTCTTGTTGTGACTACGGATTAATTTTGAGGTAGTCACGCACAGGAACGAAGTGATCTAAATGTTATTTCCCCTCATCCAATCGATTTGAAACTTGGTCCATTCACTTGCTGTGAAAAAAGATTAACTTTGACTTAGTCACGCATAGTCAAGCATGGTCACGCACAATCACGCATAGTCACGCACAGTCACGGAGTGATCTAAATGTCATTTCCCTCATCCGATCGATCTGAAACAGTTGCTGTGAAAAAGGGATTAACTATGACTTAGTCACGCACAGTCACGGAGAGATTTAAAATGAATTTCCCCTCGCTATACTTGCTGTGAAAAAAGATTAACTTTGACATGGTCACCCACAGTAATGCACATTTACGCACAATAACCGAGAGACCAAAAACCACACTTCCCCTCATCCGATCGATCTGAAACTTTGTCCATAGACTTGTTGTGGCCAAAGAAAATTTCTAAGATTGTCACACACAGTCACGCATAGTCACGCACAGTCACGGAGTGATTTAAACCCCATTTCCCCTCATCAGATCGATCTGGAACTTGGTCCATAGACTTGTGACCAAAGATTAATTTTAAAATAGTCACGCAAACTCACACACAGTCACGGCGAGATTCAAAACTCACATGCATATACCACTATGTGGTTTGGGTATAATGACTTTGTGCTGCTGTTTGTAACAACCAAAAATATTTGTCCTAGACCCATCTTTAATTATACCGATCGACTCAGAATCACTTTTTGAGTCGAAATAGCAATGTCCGTCCGTCCGTCTGTGTGTCCATGTAAAGCTTGTAATCAAACTACAGGTCGCAAATATGAATATATTTTAATGAAATTTGGTACGTAAGCTTTCATCGGCCATGGGATGAACGCTATTGAAATTGGTGAGAATCGGTCTATGTTCAGACCTAGTCCCCATACAAGTGACCACTATGAAATCGACATAAATTGCCATAAGTTCAAAATTATCATATAGATCTCAGTCAAATTGGGTTTGTATGTGTTAATTACATCCATTAATCAGTAATTCAAAGATAATCATTATAGGAAAATTCTTAGTCATAGGCCCCATATAGAGCTGCTTCCCGATCTTCACTTAAATCTATCAAAAAACAAACCTATTGCACAGATTTTTCTCAAATTTGGTTTGTATATATTTTTTCACAGTATAAGTGACTTTACCAAATGTGGTCAGGATCCGTCCATTTTTCGACCTAGTCCCCATATAAATATAGTATCCGATACGAATTTTTGCATATCTACCACGAAAAAAATTAATAAAAATGCCGCTCAAATTTGGTTTATGCTTATTTGCTATATCCAATTAGTTGGACCGAAGAAATAGGATCTTTAAACGCATGGTATAGGGTATCGTATAGTCGGTCTAGACCGACTATAATTTTCGTACTTGTTGTAATTGTATTGTGAAATAGATTTTTACACCCCATGTGCATAGATGTTTGCACATCAAAAATAGAATCAGTACGAGAAATACGAAAAAAGTTTCGAAAAAGCCAAAGATTAAAGCAAAAATATAATAATATATATTAATATTAATAATATAATAGTAAAACCTCAACAACTCGTCTTGGATACCCAAGAAAGATTGATGACTGAACTGGCAAAATTGGTCATAAGTGGAATACAGTCACTCCAGCTACAGCTAAATATTGACGCCTACGAGTGGACAGCCCGACGAAAGTCTCAAAAGATTGGTTGCTAAGGCTGCAGTGAAGAAGAAGAAACCATTTTTATCAAAAATATCAAACTTCGTAAGGAAGTCAGGCAAGTCTACGAAAACTGGACTGAGGATGACTGGATGAGTGAGGATGACTGTAGCTAGGTAAATACGTTTTACGTCATATATTTTTGATTAAAAGTAAAATCTTTGATTTTTTTTGTCGGAAGATCCAAACACAACTACCCCGAATGGAGTAACTGAAACCATGAAACATGGTGGTGGATCAATAATGGTTTGGGGATACATTACAAAGAATGGAGTTGGTCCTCTGGTAAGAATGGAAGCTATTAGGAAAAAGGAACAATACCTTATAACTTCGCAAAACAATTTGCCTGCTGCATTAAAAAAAAGCGATCTTGCTCAAAACGTCGTGTTTCAGCATCACAATTATCCGAAGCACTCGGCCACAATAGTTAAATATTGGTTGACTATTCTATCCGATAGAAAATTTTTGGAATTAAATGAAATCACAACTCGTAATGTTTCCAGATGTTCCTATCATCGTTAACGATCTTTACGGTAGAATAAAAGTAATTTGGGAAGCGATCCCCAATGAAATGGTTGCATGTTTTTGTAGCAGTATGCCTCGCCCTATAGAAGCTCTCAGAAACGCCAAGGGTTACTGGATGAAATATAAGTCAAATGCTTAAAAGGGAAGGAAGCGGCAGGAAAAAATGAGAGTGCAAAAGAGTAAAACTTCTCTTACTTTACAAAATGAACTGTATGCCACTATGTGATTTGTTACTACAAAAAATATTTGACCTATTATACCGATCGACTCAGTCCCCACACAAGTGACTTCTATGAGATCGACTTAAAATTCCATAATATCCAAATTTTAATTTAGATCTCGGTCAAATTGGTTTTGTGTCTGTTTATCGCATCCAGTTACTAGTAGTCAAAAATTAATCCTCTAGGTTAATTTCTAGCGATAGCCCCCATATGAAGCTTGTTCCCGATCTTCACTTAAATCTATCACAAAAACAAAAATATTGCACAAGCTCTTTTAGAATTTGGGTTGTATATGTTTTTGCAAAAAATAAGTGGCCTTACCAAATATAGGGAGGATCGGTCCATTTTTCGAAGTAGTCTCAATTTAAATATAGCATCCGATATGAACTTTTTCATATCCGAAGGCAAAAAATGCCACTGAAATTTGGTTTATTCTTATTTTCTATATCTAATTAGTTGGACCTATGATATTAGGTCTCTGTGATATTGGGTATCGTATAGTCGGTCTAGACCGACCATGATTTTCTTACTTGTCTTTATTTATTGAAATAGAACAAATTTGTTTAACGTTTCAGATTTACGAAAAAATAATAAATACTTTTTTAAATGCATGATTTAATAATAAACAAAAAATATGGCAGTTTACTTCAGAGCTTTATATACTCTGTTACACTTGTGCTCACCACTGTATAAACGATGCATACTCATTTTTTATTGCTTGTTGCTTTTGTTGTTTTTTGCTGCACATGTGAACAACAACAAGCAAAAAAATGTGCAAGCATCGCTAATAAACAGTTGTTTAAACAAACAGAAATGTAATTGGATGTGTTTACATTTACGCTGATTGCATTTAATAATTGCTTGCAGTTAAAAAAACACGATAATACCTTATTAATTTTAAACATCATTGTAAAAATGTTGATGTGAAATCGTGTTTCTCTTGTGCCTTGGTCTTAACAAAATTGGTTATAATAATGAGTTCAGAACACGGGTGGAGGGTATCAAAGTTTCGGTGCAGTCGAATTTAATACCCTTACTTGTTTTATTTTATTTTGTTTAACTTATCATAACCAAATGGAAAATCGTCTGAATTCCCCCCCTCAGAAAAAAAACAATCTCTTGGCAGCTCTTCCAACATAAGTAAAATAAAAAAATGTTTATCAATTTTTGAACAAATAAACAGAGCTTTATAGAAATTCGTAGTTAATTTGCCACCAAATAGACAGAGCAGAAATGATGAACATAGCACAAACATTAAAAAGGAAGAATATTTTTGTCGTATAAGCCCGACCATAAGGTACTGTCTACAGCTTTACATAGATAAGTGATAATAGGAGAAATGTTTTGTTTGTGGTGTGGGTTTATGAATTGTTCAATCCTAATTTTATTTCCGGTTAAATTTTTCAATTGAACATATAAATGCAAAGCTGAATATTGTTTTGAATATCTTATAAAGGATTAGTCACATTTTTTTTTTTGTAATGAAGTGCAATTATTTCAATACCTTTCATCCTTATCTTTGTTCTTGTGACCTACATATATTGTGAATACAAGTTTAGATAGCTTAATTTATCAAATCAACTATTTTCTAATTTATATTATATATAATTTTGATCTATAAAATAAATTTAACCGTACTCTTTACCTTGGTGTTGAAGACCAAAGTTTTTTTTCGAAAATTTCTAAAAATTGTAAACATTTTCTTTTTTTTTGACTTTTTATAACCTCCATACCACACATTTGTAACGCATCGAAAAATCAATTTCGACCGCAAAAAGTGTATATAGTCGTGACCTTTTTAACAGCTCGAGTCGTTATAACGATGTCCGTCTATCTGTTGAAATCACGCTCATTCACAAAATGAATAATTTACCTATGTAAAGTTACGACAATATTAGTTGCCGTTATTTCAGGCAGGTTTGTGTTCAACTTGGGGTAAATCGGGCATCATTGTGCTGAGATATAGCCTAAAGTTTGTAGACGCTTATAAAAAAAACTAAAAACCCAGTGCGTTTCTTGTAATATTTTAGTGGTTGAGCATAATTTTAGTACACAAACATTCCCAGTTACAAGCAAGACAGCGTGTTAAATAAGGTTATGCCGAATCTTTGATAACCTCGTCCTAGGTTTTACATTTACATTAAGATCTGGACTTATTGCACTATTTGTAACAAATGTAAACAAAATATTCGAAAATGTAAACAATTTGATAAACTTAATACAAAATTATTACAACAAACGCTCTGAATTGTCACTTTTCACAGTGGTGTCAGTTATATCCCATTTTAAATACTAACCTGATCCAGATAATGACAAACAATATGTTCTAAGTTTAACCAGGTAAATGGTTAATTTTGTGAATGAACGTGATTTCAACAGACAGACAGACAGACAGATGCACGAACTGGCAGTTGGAAATGGCTATGTCGACTAAAGTTGTTATAAAGATAAAGAACGGAATGACAAACTGATATATAGAATCTGCACAGTGGTGTGAAGGGCATACAAATTTTGAATAACAAATATAACAAAAGCAACAAAGAAAAATCACATTGCTTCAAGACTACTAAACCGATTCGGCGACTTAAAGTAGCAACCAGATGTCCAGATGTCAGGAAATTTATTTTCACTAAAAGCGAGCTACCCAGCTGACCTATGGAGGGCGCGAGAGTGATATGCACAGACAGAAGGATGGACATCGCATAAGGATTACGAATATATATAATTTATGGGGTCCATATGTATTTTCCAATTATTACAAACGGAATGACAAAGTTATAAAAGGTCCGCCATCTAACGTTTTTTTTTTTTCAACTAGTGCTTATTTCGTGAATGGTAACACTTAGCTCATGTCTGATTTGACAGATAATTAGTTTTATCCTTCCGCTGAACGAATATGGTTGTGTATATGCTTGAACAACGCTGGGAAATATTGCGACATTACTTTGAAAATCATGGTAATATTGCAGAATGTGTGCGAAAATTGCGTACGGATTTTGGAAGAAGAGAAGCACCGTATGTTTGTTATCTTGTGAAAAAAGTGAAAGAAACTGGCATCCTCATCACTAAACCAAAGCGTGAAAAGCCAAAAACTGTGCGTACACCCGAGAATATTGCTGCTGTGCCAGAAAGTGTGCGTGAAGCGCCATCAACATCAATTCACCGTCGTTCTCAAGAATTGAACATTTCGGAGGCATCATTGAGACGAATTTTGCATAAAGACCTTGGTATGACGCCATACAAAGTCCAATTGGTTCAGGGGTTGAAGCCAACTGACCATCCAATGCGTTTTCGCTTCGCTAAGTGGGCCTGCGATCGACTTACAGAAGATGCCGATTTTGCCAAAAAAAAATCATCTTTTCAGATGAAGCTCATTTTGATCTTGGCGGGTATGTAAACAAGCAAAATTGTCGCATTTGGGGCACAGAAAACCCGCACGCATACATTGAAAAGCCGATACACCCAAAACGAGTCACTGTTTAGTGCGGATTTTGGTCCAGAGGCATAATTGGGCCATTTTTATTCGAAAATGAGCAAGGAGTGGCCGTTACAGTCAATGGCAATCGTTATCGGGCCATGTTGAACGAATTTTTGTTCACAAAAATTGAAGAGGAGGATATTAGCAACATTTGGTTTCAACAGGACGGCGCTACGTGCCACACAGCCGAAGCTCGATGTTTTGCGCCCTGTTTTTTAAAATCGCATTATCTGCCTCAGAGCTGATGTCGTTTGGCCACCTCGGAACTGCGATTTCACACCGTTGGACTATTATTTGTGGGGTGCCCTCAAAGATAAGTGTTACGCCAACAAGCCAGAGACAATTGACGCTTTAAAGGACAATATTCGTGAAGCCATTGGTGAAATACAGCTGCACATAATCGATAATGTGCTTAAAAATTGGACCGATCGTGTAGGCTACTGCATGGCCAGCCGAGGCAGCCATTTTAATGAAATTATTTTCCATTATTAACCGGAAGGATTGTACTTTCAAATAAAAAAAGAAATTTGAGATAGTATTCAGTAGTTTTTCTTTATAGCATTTTCAAAAAAAAAAGTTATTTGGCGGACCCAAACTGCTATGGAGACTATAACAATACAATACAAAATCTAACATAGTAAAACACAGTGTTGCCAACTTTTGAAAGAAGAAAATCGTCAATGGCAAACTAATTTTGAATTATATTATGTTAAAAAGATATATTTACATTTATTGACTCTGAATACCACTACCTGGGAATTATTATCGGACTTGAATTTTTGTTGGTTTTAAACAAGTTTTTCTAAAAGCGAAAAAAAATCACTCGCATGAAGTTATATTTTGAAGTCATCATGAACACTAATTCCAATTAGCGATGCCAAACGCAAAAAATCAAATGTCCCGAAAATTTAAAATATGTAATATAAATTGTTATTTTTATTTCCTAAAAAACTTAAAATTTTCATTCAAAGCAATTGTGAAAATATTTAATATATAATATATTCATATAAACAACATTCTCATCACTTAATTGTATTGTTTTAATAAAATTTTTTCTTTCGTTTTATTTATGTAACAATTTTTAGAAATCAATATATCATCTACTTTCGATATTTAAATGAAAAATATTTAAATTTTATTGAAACAAATTGATTTTATAAATTTATGATTTAATTTGTGCGTGAAATATCATCAAAATTTAAAGATCAATTCACTCATGGAATAGAAGATATTAGTTGTTACTAACCAGTTTGTTTATTATTTTTTTATTCATGTCATCAACATTTTTTGAAAACATTTAAATTAATAAAATATTTAATATTATTAGTGGCAATAACTGACATAATGCCTTTCATTGATATAATGATAATATAATCAATTTCTTTGTTATGCCAGTTGCTGCTATTTAGCATTGAACTTTTTTTTCTATTCATTTGCGTCTATTTCATTTTCAGTCTCTCAATCACGGCATATGAACCAATACACAAAAACCCACTGCAAATTTACATTTTACATATGTGTATCAAAAGGAAATGTTAAGCTAAATAAATCGTTTGAAGAAAAGCAAACAATTTTCCCTGATAAAATTACGAAAAAACCAAATGTTTTTAAAACTATAAATCGCAGCATATTTACAACTGGTTTTATCGTGTTGTTGTTGTAGTTCTATTTTGGTAAGCAGCATTGGCTTTGAAAATATCCAACCAAACATGTTTTATTATGTGCACATTTATTGCCATGATCTTGTTGCGATCAATCCAACTGGCTCGTTGGTCTAGGGGTATGATTTCCGCTTAGGGTGCGGGAGGTCCCGGGTTCAAATCCCGGACGAGCCCAAGTGAAAAAAATTTTTTTTTCTGTATAGCCTCTACCATCATATGGACAGGGTATGAGTTTTGTGCTGATGTTTATAACTATCAAAAAAATAATTGACCTAGACCCATCTTTTATTACACCGATCGACTAAGAATCACTTTCTAAGTCGATTTAGTGATGTCCGTCCGTACGTTGCTTTGTCCGTCTGTCTGTCCATGTAAACCTTGTAACCAAATTTTTTTTAATCAAATTTGGTATGCAAGCTTTTATCGGCCATAGGCTACAAGCTGTTAATTGGTGCAAATTGCTGATATTCAGACCTAGTCTCTATACAAGTAACCCATATCAGATCAACATAAATTACCGTTAGATCCGGATTATCGTAAAGATATCGGCTAAAGTTGGTCGAAATCCATGAATAAAAGATCGAATCACGCACCTAATTGGCCATATTTAAGGTGCTATTACACGAAGTGTTTTTTACATATGTACTGTCACTTTTTTTATCCATATGAAATTCCTCATGTCTGTTAAAATTGTCTTTTACATGCTATTCATAATTTTTGCTATCACACATATGCATATGTATTTCCGTATGACATAACCTCTAAATGTAAACAACACCTGATTTAATTTGTGAATTTACAAAAATTTATTGTTAAAAAAAAGGTTATATATTTTTTAATTGTTAATTAATACTAAACAGTTTATTTTTCTTTCAATATTAATCTTTAAAATTTACTCTGTTTTTCTTTCGCCACAAGCAGTGTTGTATTTTCATATGTTTGTCATGCAAAAATAGAACCCGTTCTAATTGAAAAATGTACATGTGACTTTCCTCATGTATTGTACATAAACAATGTTTCATACGGATCGCACGATGTGTACAACTTTTGCTGTGGGGAAATTTGACAGTACATATGTAAAAAACACATCATGTACGAGCACCTTTAGCTCCCTTGAATTATTTTTCATTTTAAAGAGCTGTATGCAGCTTGCTAAAGGTGCTATTACACGAAGTGTTTTTTACATTTGTACTGTCACTTTTTTTATCCATATGAAATTCTTCATGTCTGTCAAAATTGTCTTTTACATACGATTCACAATTTTTCTATCACACGTGCGTATATATTTCAGTATGACATAACCTCTAAATGTAAACAAGTAAGAAAATTATAGTCGGTCTAGACCGACTATATGATACCCTATACCATGGTTTAGAGACCCTATCTTTCGGTCCAACTACTTCGATATAGAAAATAAGCGTAAACCAAATTTGAGTGGGATTTTTATTAATTTTTTTGGCTGCAGATATGAAAAAGTTCATATCGGATACTATATCTATAAAGGGACTAGGTCCAAAAATGGACCGATCCTGATCATGTTTGGTAAAGTCTCTTGTATTTTGCAAAAATATGTACAAACAAAATTTGAGAAGAATCAGTGCAATATTTTTGTTTTTTAATAGATTTAAGTGAAGATCGGGAAGCAGCTCTATATGGGGTCAAAGGGATCATTTTTGGACTACTCATTAGTGGATGTAATGAACGCATACAAACCCAATTTGAGTAAGATCTATATGACAATTTGGATCTTATGGCAATTTATGTCGATTTCATATGGGTAATTTGTATGGGGGCTAGGTCTGAACACGGACCTATTCTCACCAATTTCAATAGCGTTCATCCCATGGCCGATAAAAGCTTATATACCAAATTTCATCAAAATATATTCATATTTGCGACCTGCAGTTTGATTACAAGCTTTACATGGACACACAGACGGACGGACGGACGGACGGACGGACGGACATTGTTAAATCAACTCAGAAAGTGATTCTGATTCGATCGGTATAATTAAAGATGGGTCTAGGTCAAATATTTTTGGTTGTTACAAACAGCAGCACAAAGTCATTATACCCAAACCACATAGTGGTATAGGGTATAACAACAGCTGATTTAATTTTTGAATTTACAAAAATTTTTTATTAAAAAAAAGGTTATGTATTTTTTAATTGTTAATTAATACTAAACAATTTATTTTTCTTTCCACATTAATCTTTAAAATTTACTCTGTTTTTCTTTCGCCACAAGCAGTGTTGTATTTTCATTTGTTTGTCGTGCACCTTAAGGAATCAAAAACTTCATATAAAAAACGCTTAAGAAATGCTTAAGGAATTTTTCTGTCTAAAAGTTTCTGTTGTTAGTCTGCAGCTTTTTAAGGAAGTAGTATTGTTTTTACTACTTTTTTTGATGTAAATTAAGTTAGGAAACCCAGGCTTCGAGCAGGAATATCAAATTCTTCGTTCTTTCTGAACGGAATTTTGACAGGAGAGGTAAGCATAAACAAAATGTAATAAGCTTAAAAAATTAGAAGTTCTTTTTCAGTTGCAAACATGGTTGTTTTCAATTTCAATTTCACAATTCTTAATAATTGACAGAAAACAGCTGATTGCTACTGAAAGGTACTTTTGTGCTTTTTATACCCTATACCACTATGTGGTTTGGGTATAATGACTTTGTGCTGCTGTTTGTAACAACCAAAAATATTTGACCTAGACCCATCTTTAATTATACCGATCGAATCAGAATCACTTTCTGAGTTGATTTAACAATGTCCGTCCGTCCGTCCGTCCGTCCGTCTGTGTGTCCATGTAAACCTTTTAATCAAACTGCAGGTCGCAAATATGAATATATTTTGATGAAATTTGGTATATAAGCCTTCATCGGCCATGGGATGAACGCTATTGAAATTGATGAGAATCGGTCCATGTTAAGACCTAGCCCCCATACAAATTAGCCCTATGAAATCGACATAAATTGTCATAAGATCCAAATTGTCATATAGATCTTACTCAAATTGGGTTTATATGCGTTCATTACATCCATTAATGAGTAGTCCAAAAATGATCCCTTTGGCCCCATATAGAGCTGCTTCCCGATTTTCACTTAAATCTATTAAAAAACAAAAATATTGCACTGGTTCTTCTCAAATTTTGTTTGTATATATTTTTGCAAAATACAAAAGACTTTACCTAACATGATCAGGATCGGTCCATTTTTGGACCTAGTCCCCATATAGGTATAGCATCCGATATGAACTTTTTCATATCTGCAGCCAAAAAAATTAATAAAAATCACACTCAAATGTGGTTTTTGCTTATTTTCTATGTCCAGTTAGTTGGGCCGAAGAGATAGGGTTTCTAAACGCATGGTATAGGGTATCGTATAGTCGGTCTAGACCGACTATAATTTTCTTACTTGTTTTTCTTTAAGAAATATATGAAAATTTTCTGCTAAGATTCCTTAACAAGCTTCATACAGCTCTTAAAGCTTGAAAAAATGACTCTGCGGTAAAAGATTTTTCAACAATGAAGAGCTGGAGTCTGCGGTTGATGGCTATTTTTAGGAAGTAGGCAGTTGGTAGTATAAACAGGGTGTCAAAGCTATTGAATATCGTTGAGAAATGTATATTGAGCTGAAATGAGATTATTAAAGAATTCACTGGTCTACAAATTTAAAACAAAATAAGCTTTACATGGACACACAGACGGACGGACGGACCTCGTTAAATCGAATCAGATAGTGACTCTGATTCGAACGGTATAATTAAAGATGGGTGTAGGTCAAATATTTTTGGTTATTACAAACAGCAGCACAAAGTCACTATACCCAAACCACATAGTGGTATAGGGTATAATTACTGCTAATTAAATAATCTGGGTGCGCTGAAGTCGAATCTGGCATAAAAATTGGGCTATCGCGTCTTGTTCATTTTTTTTATTGCATGCTAATAATACTGTAAAACGGTCAATACTGACACTACAATTTCAAAATTATTAATTTGACAGAAGCCCACATTCATTCTTAATCTTAACAAGTAAGAAAATTATATCGGTCTAGACCGACTATACGATAACCTATACCATGCGTTTAGAGACCCTATCTCATAGACCCAACTAACTGGATATAGAAAATAAGCATAAACCAAATTTGAGTGGGATTTTTATTAATTTTTTCGGCTGCAGAGATGAAAAAGTTTATATCGGATGTTATATCTATATGTGGACTAGACCCAAAAATGGACCGATCCTGACCATGTCTGGTAAAGTCTCTTGTATTTTGCAAAAATATATACAAACAAAATTTGAGAAGAATCAGTGCGATATTTTTGTTTTTTGATGGATTTAAGTGAAGATCGGGAAGCAGCTCTATATGGGGCCTATGACTAAGAGTTGTCCAATAGGGATCATATTTGGACTACTAATTAATGGATGTAATATGTACATACAAACCCAATTTGACTAAGATTTGTATGATAATTTGGATCTTCTGGCAATATATGTTGATTTCATAGGGGTCATTTGTATGGGGGCTAGGTCTGAACATGGACCGATTTTCACCAATTTCAATAGCGTTCATTCCATGGCCGGTAAAAGATTAAATACCAAATTTCATCAAAATATATTCATATTTGCGACCTGCAGTTTGATTACAAACTTTACATGGACATACAGACGGACGGACGGACGGACATCGTTAAGTCGAATCAGATAGCGATTCTGATTCGATCGGTATAATTAAAGATGGGTGTAGGTCAAATATTTTTGGTTGTTACAAACAGCAGCACAAAGTCATTATACCCAAACCACATAGTGGTATAGGGTATAAAAATAGTGGCGTTTAAGCATGTCAAGGAGATCGTGTGCTACTGATTCAAGCTATATTTCCATATTTTTGGTTTTGCTGTCAGAAACTTGAACAAACCATGGATACCGGCAATGTTATAGTTGGAGAATTTTTTTATACGAGTGGTCAAATGGCGAAGGAGAAGGTCAAGTAACCACCAAACCGATTGTTATTACGGTTTAACAAAATTTGCTGGATTCAATATGAAAAATCGAAAAAATATTACTTACGCGAATGTCCCATCTGATTCCAAACCAGTTCAACGTCCACCAAATGATCCATTACCAGTCATTACCAGTGCTACGAGCAGTGAGTCCGAAACATCTTTCATGAGCAGTGGTAGTTTGTATGAGACTGATGATGAATGCCATTTAGTGACTCAAGCTGAGCTGAATGATCTAATTCGGGATTTACATATAACGAAGCAAGATGCAGAATTACTAGCTTCACGCATGCAACAGTGGGAAGATCTTGCAGTTGGGACAAAAGTAACAATCTATAGAGATAGAAGCTTGGAATTGGCTGCATATTTTGAAAAGAAACACTCTATCCTATATTGTACTGATGTTGACAGTTTATTTCAAAAAATGAACCAACCATAACAAAACTGAATGGAGATTATTTATTGATGGCTCTAAGTACAGTTTAAAGGCTCTTCTTTTGCATAATGGAAATGAAAAACCATCCATACCAATTGCTAATACCAATAGTACAAAGGAATATTTCGAAAATTTTTTAATTACTCAAATACAACGGTGACAAAAAAAAATTGGACTTTTGGAAAATGAATTCAAAATTTCAACCAAATTGCGGCGTAGTACACATATTGTTAAACTATGTATGTTGTCATGGATAAAAAACTAATTTTTACATGTTATTTTTAAGTTCAAAGATTGGTCTTGAAGTTATAAAAAATAGAGGATTGGGATTATAGAAAAAAAAATTTTTAATTTTCAGCTAAGGAGAGTTTAAGTGCACGTTTGTCGGTACTCCTCCAATCACTTACACTAAGCCCTTATCATCAACGTTCCTCATTTCGAACATGGGAAACGTTAGCTGATATAGCTTTAGTATTATAAAGTAGCAACATTAATCAGCGAGAACATTTGTCATATTTGTGTACATAGTTATGGCAGTTTCGTTATAAGACTCTAGTGATGGCTTTGAATTTGAGTGATTCGTTTTTTTTTATTGCGGTATTTGAAAGTACATCAATGAAAATCATCCGATTGAATTTTAATCGATTTCGGTTTTATCTGTTATCAGCAAATTATTTCATCGCTTGTGAAGTGTCTCAAAACACTAGTTAAGTATGTACATTAGGGGTATAACTTTTTTTGACTAAAAATTTCCCAGGCACTACGCTATTGTACTCATAAAACTTAGGTCAGTTTGAAAGAAAAAACTTCCGCACCGAATGGGATTTCTAAACGCTTCCAAAATTTTTTGTTATTTTTGTTTTAAATTTTATAACAATATAACAATATTAATAAAAAAAAAGTACATACTTGGTGTTACAAGAAATTAATTTTAAGTTAAGTGTTCGCGTTGATTTGAATAGCGGAAAGAAATCTTGCACTATTTTCGCCGCTCGTTCTGCACATATGTAGCTGCGCTGCAGGGTGTTAATTGCAGACGATTCTTCCACCCAGTACCATAAAAACATTCTTGAGCCTTCTTAAATGGTGTCAGAGAGTTTTTTTTAATGATTGAAACATATTTCTACGGAAACAGTGATCCGACCACCATACATCGTGCCATGACCCTACAGATAGGGTAAAGGTTTTCCCGATAGTTTGAAAGATGAATAAATGTCAAGATGCCAAATATGATTTCAAGTTAATGACTATAATATCTGATTATAATAGCTGAATTCTTTACCGAGCCCAAACAAAAACTGCGGATCATTACGCCATTTAATGTCCATACATTTAATAACTATATCGTTTTGACTATTTTTAAGATGTATGTAGTTATTCAGTTTTTCTACCTAAAATCTCATCCATGCGATATCTTAGTACCAAATCTAGGATGTGGTGCTGGCAACCAATATATTTCGGTGGTAAAAAAAATTGGCTCGAAGTAGTTTTTTAAACATCTAACTTTACTTATTTAAATTCGTTTTTGATAACTTTAGCCTGCACTGCTTTCTTTCCCATCTTGATCCCATCGAATTGATGACGGCAATATTCGTTTTTCAATGTTTTAGCCAGTTCTTCTTCTTCTAGTTTGTATATGCCTGCTTGGCTTTGTATATGTCTGCTTGTGTTGGGGTGGAAATAGTTATTCTAGACCGAGCCAATTGTTTTCAAATCTTAGCAGGTTTTTTGGTGCTTACATTAACATTGTTGACCAAAGTTACAGCTGGACTTAGTTGATCTACATTTTTATCAGTATCATCTTCACGTATTGATGATAAATCAGAATCATCAGAATTTGTATTCTGGACGGGTTCTTGTTCAGAAAGCGATTCTCTTTCACTGGATACATTAAATATTTCATTCAAGTGGATATCATTCGGACGTTCTAAATGGTTTTGGTAAGATAATGTCAACTTTTGATTTGTAAACATCTATACGCGCAGTGGGTAAATTTCAAAAACAGCGTAACATGTGAGCGTAACCTGTTTGAAAATTAAAAATTAAAAATAAAAAAATGAAAAAAAAAATTGAAAAATAAAAAATGAAAGATGAAAAATAAAAAAAAAAAAATTAAAAATTAAAAATGAAAAATTAAAAATAAAAAATGAAAAAAAAAATTGAAAAATAAAAAATGAAAGATGAAAAATTAAAAAAAAAAATGAAAAATTAAAAATGAAAAATTAAAAATGAAAAATGAAAAATAAAAAATTAAAAATAAAAAAGGAAAATTTAAAATTACAAATGAAAATTGAAAAATTATATATAAAAAATGAAAAATGAAAAATAAAAAATGAAACATGAAAAATAAAAAATGAAAAATTAAAAATGAATAATATAAAATGAAAAATAAAAAATGAAAAATAAAAAAATGAAAAATAAAAAATGAAAAACGAAAAATGAAAAATAAAAAATTCAAAATAAAAAATTAAAAATAAAAAATGAAAGATGAAAAATGAAAAATAAAAAATTAAAAATGAAAAAGGAAAAATTAAAAATAAAAAAATGAAAAACGAAAAATGAAAAAAAAAGTGAAAAATGAAAAAAAAACATTAAAAATGAAAAATAAAAATTAAAAAAAAAACAAAAAGGAAAAATGAAAAATAAAAAATAAAAAATGAAACATGAAAAATAAAAAATGAAAAATTAAAAATGAATAATATAAAATGAAAAATAAAAAATGAAAAATAAAAAAATGAAAAATAAAAAATGAAAAACGAAAAATGAAAAATAAAAAATTAAAAATAAAAAATGAAAGATGAAAAATAAAAAATAAAAAATTAAAAATGAAAAAGGTAAAATGAAAAATAAAAAACGAAAAACGAAAAATGAAAAAAAAAGTGAAAAATGAAAAACGAAAAATGAAAAAAAAAAACATTAAAAATGAAAAATAAAAATTAAAAAAAAAAAACAAAAAGCAAAAATGAAAAATAAAAAATGAATAATAAAAAAATTAAAAATAAAAAATTAAAAATGAAAAATTAAAAATAAAAAATTAAAAATAAAAAATGAAAGATGAAAAATTAAAAATTAAATATAAAAAATGAAAAATAAAAAACGAAAAATAAAAAATTAAAATTGAAAAATAACAAGTAAGAAAATTATAGTCGGTCTAGACCGACTATACGATACCCTATACCATGCGATAAGAGACCCTATCTCTCTGGCCCAACTAACTGGATAAAGAAAATAAGCATAAACCAAATTTGAGTGGGATTTTTGTTAATTTTTTCGCTGCAGATATGAAAAAGTTCATATCGGATGTTATATCTATATGGGGACTAGGCCCACAAATGGACCGATCCTGACCATATTTGGTAAAGTCTCTTGCATTTTGCAAAAATATATACAAACAAAATTTGAGAAGAATCGGTGCAATATTTTTGTTTTTTGATAGATTTAAGTAGAGATCGGGAATCAGCTCTATATGGGGCCTATGACTAAGAGTTGTCCAATAGGGATCATTTTTCGACTACTGATTAATGGATGTAATATATACATATAAACCCAATTTGACTAAGATTTGTATGATAATTTAGATCTTATGGGAATATATGTTGATTTCATAGGGGTCATTTGTACGGGGCTAGGTCTGAACATGGACCGATTCTAACCAATTTAAATGGCGTTCATCCCATGGGCGATAAAAGAATAAGTGCCAAATTTCATCAAAATATATTCATATTTGCGACCTGCAGTTTGATTACAAGCTTTACATGGACACACAGACGGCCGGACGGACATCGTTAAATCGAATCAGATAGTGATTCTTATTCGATCGGTATAATTAAAGATGGGTGTAGGTCAAATATTTTTGGTTGTTACAAACAGCAGCACAAAGTCATTATACCCAAACCACATAGTGGTATAGGGTATAAAAACGAAAAATAAAAAATTAAAATTGAAAAATAAAAACTGAAAAAATAAAAATTGGAAAATGAAAAATGAAGAAAAAAATAAAAATGAAAAATAAAAAATGGAAAATAAAAAAAGAAAAATTAAAATTAAAAAATGAACAATTAAAAAAGAAAATGAAAAATTAAAAAAAAATTTTAAATGAAAAACGAAAAATGAAATATGAAAAACGAAAAATTAAAAATAAAATACGAAAAATTAAAAATTAACCGGTTAAAATAATAAATATTTTTATATTAAGAGAGCCCCTGCAGTTGATTGCTATAAGTGACACGCTTTCTGTTTGATTTTAAGAAAGTGCGATAAAAAAATCTTTAATTACTAGATGTTTACACATCTCCCCTGCGATCGGACTCACATGATTTTTTTTGGTATCTACCACACAAAATTTTTTATACCCTATACCACTATGTATTCAGGGTATAATGAATTTGTGTTGATATTTGTAACTACAAAAAATATTTGACCTAGACCCATCTTTTATTATACCGATCAACTCAGAATCACTTTTTGAGTAGCTTTAGCGATGTCCGTCTGTCCGCCCGCCCATCGGCCCGCCCGTTCATCCGTCCCTCCGTCTGTGTGACCATGTATATATTGTAATCAAACTACAGGTCGCAAGTATGAATATATTTTGATGAAATTTAGTATATAAGCTTATATCGCCCGTAGGATGAACACTGTTGAAATTGATGAAAATCATTTTATGTTTAGACCTTAATGAGAAATACAAAGTTTTGGGCCAATCAAAAAACATTTAGAAATGGCTCAACGCGATTGAAAATTTCAAGTGTGTTTATATGGGGTAAATATGACTTTTTCTGATTTTACGAAAATTTCATTTTATAGTTTAATTTTTCTGACAAATTGTTATATAATTCGGGATCAGTATTAAATATTCTCTCCAAAAAGCTATAAGATTCCAAAATCGAATAAAAACTCGCCAAGAAATAGCAAATGCCCCTGAACACTTTTGTGCCAAAAAAAAAAACTAGATCATGAAATTTGATGCCATTTTTTTCAACTTTAAGAAATTAATTAAAGCCAACATTTTGTTTCAGTCTCTATACCTGTGAGTACTCAGATATGAAGTATTGTTTTATTACCGCTTTGTTAACCTATTAAGCATTGAGACCGAAAATGGAAAAGTTTCCTGATAAAATTTTTAAAACTCCTTTTTCAAGTTTTGAAAATTTTTCTGAAACAAAATTTTAAAAAATTGACCTAGCTTTCTAAGGTCTTGTTACACGCATGTAAGAAATTAACTGTGTGAGAATTTTTAGGAAAATCCCTCTTCCAGAATTTTTTTGATAATTATTTTTTTTTTGCGGATTTCGAGAAAAATGGGATTTTTGTAAAATATTCTGTAAATGTACTCTTTCTAAATACTTTGTATCAAAAATGCATCACTTTTCTACTTTTAAATATTATATTTTAACTTAATAGCCTAGGGTTTCGGAAATAAATAATATGACCCCACTAGCCCTTTTGGAATTTGGGTCACATATGACCCCAAGCTAATAAAAGACTATTTATTCAAAAAATTCAAATATTTTGTAAGTGCTGTTGAATTTTTAGATGCGGCACTTAAAATATAATAACCAAATGTGTAGAACTTCTATTCCTAAAATTTGGGATACATCCGAGAACGCTAACCCATTACTTGCTAAGACCAGCTTTGGATTTTAAGAAATTTTTAAATAAAAATTACCGAAAACGTGTTTTTCTATTAAACTCGATGAAACCACTATTTAGAATTTAAGAAAACTAATTCGGTTAATTTTTATTTATTTAACCCTTCGGTGCTCATGGGATCAAAATAATCCATTGTGATATATCTTTGGTGCAATTATCTGCTTATTGCTCGCGAATATAAATTAAAACAACTTTTAAGCAATTTTGTTATAAAATTATTTTTTATGTATAAAACCTATCTATATTTTTCTAAATAAAATAAGAAGACCAACATATGACCCAAAGTTAGTAAAAGACATTTTATTCAAAAGAATATGATATATAAAATTAATATAATAATATAATATTAAAAGAAAGCAACAATTTGATTCGCACACTAAATTATCCTTAAATACACCAAAATAAATAGAATTAATTTTGTATATCATATTCGTTTGAATAGATAGTTTTTTGTTAACTTTGGGTCATTTGTGGGTCTTCTTATTTTATTTAGAAAAATACAGATGGTTTGCATCCTTAAATTTTTGGAATAAATTTTCTTTTATTAGCTTGGGGCCATATGTGACCCCAATTCCAAAAGGATTAATGGGGTCGTATTATTTTTTTTCCGAAACGCTAGGCTATTAAGATAAAATATAACATTTTAAAGTAGACAAGTGATAAAATTTCGATACAAATAGAAATAGTACATTTACAGAATATTTCACAAAAATCCCATTTTTCCCAAAATCCGCAAAAATAAAATCCTTACCAAAAAAATTCTGGGGTACGGATTTACCTTAAAATTCACACAGTTAGTCTCTAACATACATTTAACAAGACCTTAAAGAGCAAGATCAATTTTTTTAAATTTAGTTTCAGAAAATTTTTCAAATCTTGAAAAAGGAGTTTTCAAAATTTTATCAAAAAAATTTTCCATTTTCGGTCTCAATGCTTAATACACTCCGTTAACATAGGATAGCCTCAAATACATATTGGATATAGTTGTAGAAATTTTCAGCATTTCACGAGTTATTTTCAAAATATAAAAACGGTGCCATCAAGTCTGTATTGTATTTATTAATCGACGAAAAGACCAATTGCATCAGTTTAACTGAATAGCAGTTTTACAAGTGTTTGCGCAAACGTTATCAAAAATAATGTTTTTTTATACCCTATACCACTATGTGGTTTGGGTATAATGACTTTGTGCTGCTGTTTGTAACAACCAAAAATATTTGACCTAGACCCATATTTAATTATACCGATCGAATCAGAATCACTTTTTGAGTTGATTTAACAATGTCCGTCCGTCCGTCCGTCCATGTAAACCTTGTAATCAAACTGCAGGTCGCAAATATGAATATATTTTGATGAAATGTGGTATATAAGCTTCTATCGGCCATGGGATGAACGCTATTGAAATTGGTGAAATTCGGTCCATGTTCAGACCTAGCCCCCATACAAATTACCCCTATGAAATCGACATAAATTGCCATAAGATCCAAATTGTCATATAGATCTTACTCAAATTGGGTTTGTTTGCGTTCATTACATCCATTAGTGAGTAGTCCAACAATGATCCCTTTGGCACCATACAGATCTGCTTCCCGATATTCACTTAAATCTACTAAAAAACAAAAATATTGCACTGATTCTTCTCAAATTTTGTTTGTATATGTTTTTGCATATACAAATGTTTGACCAACCATGGTCAGGATCGGTCCATTTTTGGACCTAGTCCCCATATAGATATAGCATCCGATATGAACTTTTTCATATCTGCAGCCAAAAAACTTAATAAAAATCACACTCAAATTTGGTTTTTGCTTATTTTCTATGTCCAGTTAGTTGGGCCTAAGTGATAGGGTTTCCAAACGCATGATATAGGGTATCGTATAGTCAGTCTAGACCGACTATAATTTTCTTACTTGTTTAATGTTAACTTAGATTAGCCTCACACCATTTAAAAAAATAAAACGCAAATTTGATGTTTTGTTTTAACTAATTTCTTTTTTATTAAAATTTTAGTATTGTTTTACAGTATTTAATATTTTGTATGCCCTCCTTTGTTTGAAATAACGTCGAAAATTCGGGTTTGCATAGAATCGTAGAGAGATATTATGTAATTTAACGAAATTTCAGACCAGGCCGATTTTATTGCATCCACTAGCTCCTCCTTTGTAGAGAACTGCCTTCCCCCTTCATAAGCTTTGCGTGTTAGCCATCCCCAAACGTTTTCAATAATGTTCAGGTCCGGCGAATATGGTGGCCGCGATAATATTTCAAAGCCTTGATACTGAAGCCGGATTTTAACAGCATAAACAGTATGGATAGGGACGTTGTCATGTTGAAAAATAAAAGGAAGGGGACCAAAAATGCCCACAAACTCCACAAACGCAGTTTGGAGTAACTTTTTGTAATACGTTCCCGTCATTCGCTCATTCACGAAAACTAAACTGGTAGCACCATAATACGTTATAGCGCTCCATACCATAACGCCACCCTCTCTGCTATGGTGATGACTTAAAAATTTTTCCACCTTCCTGATATCGTGGAAATAATAATTGTACCCATCTGGGCCTTCGATATTAAAACGTTTTTCGTCGGAAAAAATTACTAGTTTCCAATCGTTCGTTTGATGACCTTGTTGCACTATCCACGTCATATGGTCTTTTCCAAATTGCAATCTCTGCTGCTTATGTGCGGCTTTCAGTGGCAGCTTTTTTTTAAGTTTTCGACGCTTTAGGTAGTCCGAGATTTTTATTATATTATGAATCGTTGTTTTACTGACCGTGAATTTGGAGAATGAAACCTTTTTGAATGTTTTGCCTTTGTACCGTGTTCCATATTCTGATGAATTTTTCAAATAATCGTTAATAACTTTTGGGCTTCGACCAATTTTTCCAGCAATTGAATGCCCTTAATCATGACACGTGTCAATTTTTGCGATTTCCGGGTAACTAAGCGACGGTTTTTCCCCACACCTTTTTTTTTATCAAGAACACCTTTGTCTACCGCAATTAAACGTAATTTAATTCAAAGTCGCGTAACAGTCAAAGAAAAATTGTAAATTCTGCCCTGAGGCTAATCTAAGTTAACATTGAGATATTCAAATTATTGCTGCTTGTTACGAAAACAATTATGAAAGTCCCGTTAACATTTACTGACCCATTGGGAATTTTTGTCAATATAACAACAGAGTGCCCTCTTGCCAACGACATTAATACATATTTGCTAGTTATTAAGGAAACACCAAAATTGTTACTTTTCTTTAAAATTTTATGTGAGGCTATCCTATGTTTACGGAGTGTAGACTAACAAGGTGGTAATAAAACAATACTTCATATCTGAGTACTTACAGGTATAGAGACTGAAACAAAATGTTGGCTTTAATTAATTTGACTCCTGTGAGATCCACTTAGATTGTCATAATATCCAAATTATCGTATAGATCTCAGTCAAATAGCGTTTCTGTATGTTTATTACAGCCATTTATCAGTATTCCAAAAATAAACCCTATAAGAAAATTCTTGGCAATAGCACCCATATGAAGCTGATTCCCGATCTTCATATAAATCTATCAAAACACAAAAATATTGCATAAATTTTTCTCAAATATGGTTTGTATCTGCCCATTTCTAAATATTCCCAGGGAAATGAGTTCCCGGGGAATTAATTTTTCCCGAGAATAAATCCTCCTATTCTAAACAGGTGGGGAGAAGAATAAAATGGGAGAGAGAATTTCGATTATTCGAACACAGCTGTTTTGCTTCGGTTGTTTTGTTTTGTTTACAAATTTAAAAATTTTTGTGGAAATTAAAAGTAAAACTTTTTTTTAAAATCTTTAATAAATTAAAAATAAATACAAAAAATGTTCAGCGTAGCGTTTCTGATGATAGCTGAATCAGAAGAGCAGCAGCAGGACAAGACGGAGCAAAGCATGGCAAGAAGAAAGCTACGTGATGCCAGCAACCCACTTGAATTGTTTGCTGCGTTTAATTTCCATTCCAAATTGCGCCATACTCTTTGCTTCCTTTGAACATCCCGCATGCTACATCAGGGTTGGCTTGCATTGTGTTCAAAAGAACATGAATTTGTTTTTTGTTTGATGCTTTTGACCTGAAAGCAACAGCAATGCCATAAAAATATTGTTATACAAAATTTTAAATGATATACAGTATGTAGAAAAAATAAGTTTCCAATGTCATATATTTAAATTGGTGAACTGTGAGCTTCCGAAAGCTTATGAATTGATACATACCATTCTCATTTTAAAAACTACTCATACTATTGTTCTTATTGGAGAAGTTTGAAAGGTTTTGCTCTTCAATAGAAATAAAGGCAATACCAGTTTCACAGAAAGAAATAATTTGTACATTGAAAAAGTAAGTTTCCAAAAGCAATCAAGTAGTGAAACATTGCACACTAACAATAAAATCTCAATATTTCAAGTATTTTAAATAAATTTAGTTAATTTTGCATATAAATAAATACGTTAAAGATAAATTTTTCTACCATTTTATTAATTTTGATTACTTTTTTCATAATATTGAAATTAACCCTTTAATTTAATAGAAAATAATTTAATTTTGCAAAAAAAAAAAAAAAATGGGTAAATTCAAACAATTGACAACTGAGGAACGAAAAGTAATTATTAGTCTTTATAAAGATGGCCGCAACCTTCGATATATTGGACAAAAATTTTGCAAATCGCATACAGCAGTTCGTAAAGTAATTGTGGCCTTCGAGAATGAACACAGAGTTTGTGCTAAAAACAGACCAGGGCGTCCTAAAATAACATCCCAAAGAGTTGACAGAAGAATCCTTGACATATCAGAGGCCAACCCATTAAAATCTGTACCAAAAATTCATTCTCAGTTGCTTAACGAAGGAAGAATTGCCCCGTCAGTATTCACCATTCGTAACAGGCTAAGAGAATGTGGCAAACATGGGCGCGTAGCTCGTAAAATTGCCTACGTTAGCAAAGTAAATAAGACCAAAAGAATGCTGTTTTATGAGGAACACGTTTTAAAGCCCAAAGAATTTTGGTACAACATTTTATGGACTGACGAATCAATGATAAGACTGAAATACTCTCATGGTATGATACACGTTTGGCATTAGGCAGGTGTACCGTTCCAACTGTAAAAGCGGTAGAGAGAGGTTTGATGGTGTGGGGCTGCCTTTCTGCCAAAGGTGCTGGTGAAATCATCGTATTAGAAGGAAAAGTAAATGCTGCTGTGTATATGAGAATTCTGGAGGAAACAGCTGTACCTGAGGGGAATCGCTTAATAGGTGAACATTTCATATTCCAGCAGGATAATGCGCCTATACATACAGCGAAAAGGGTGGTGGAATACCTTGCTGATAGAAATGTTCCTATTTTAAAGTGGCCACCCCAAAGTCCAGACCTTTCTCCCATCGAGAACGCTTGGGCTATACTTAAAATTCGAATTGCTGAGGCGGCCCCTCAAAACCTTAGCCAACTTAAAGATTGCATTGTTTCGAACTGGAAAAAAATTAGTCCAGCAGAGTGCCTAAAGTTAGTAGACACTATGCAAGTCCGCCTTGCTAAAATGTCTCTCCGAAATGGAGGTCACTGCGGTTACTAAGCGAAATGGCAACAAATTTTTTCTACTATTTTCTTTGAATTCTTTTAAGTTTTTTTTATCTGGCTACAATGAATATATAATTTTTGTTAATATTTTTTATTTGTTACTACTGCTGACGTTACAAACGTACAGTAAAGACAAAGAATATTAAAAAATACTACACAGAAAAAGTTTCAAACGTTTTATTCTATAACTATTCTTTGGAAACTTATTTTTTCTACATACTGTATGTATATTACTATTTTTCATAAAAATATTAAATATTTACATTTTTCGCAGCACTCCCTCGCAATTTTTTGGCGGAATTATTCCCAAATTATTCTCCCTTTTATTGACAATTAGAATATGTACTTTTTTTCCGGGGAAGAGTTTCCCATTTCGAAGTTCTTTTAGAATAAGGGTAAAGGGAAAAGAGAAAAAATTCCCGGGGAGATTTTATTAAGAATAGGGGAACAGGGAATAGGGAAAAAATTCCCAGGGAATTGTTATTGAGAATTGGGCTGTATATGTTTTCGCATAAATTAAGTGACCTTATAAAAATATAGTCAGGATCGGATCATTTTTCGATATAGTCCCCATACATATATATATATACCATCCGATATGAACTTTTTCATATCCGAAGGCAAAAAAAATTAATATCAATGCCACTCAAATTTGATTTATACTTATTATCTATATCTAATTATTAGACCTAAGAGATAGGGTCCTTAAACGCATGGTATAGGTATCGTATAGTCGGTTTAAACCGATTTAAATTTTCTTAAATGTTTTATTTGTGTTATCCGCAAATTATAAAATTTTTCCGATATTTTAAAATACCTTCTATCTTTACTCTCTCCTTCTTTGGCTAAAGGGTAAAACCATCCAATAACTCCTTTCTGCTTTGGCATTTGTTTAGAGTACGATAATCACATTTTAACGTTTTGTATTTCTCGCCATTTTGCCAAACCTTTGGTCCAGACTTTGGAATTTTTTCAACGGCGATTTTACTTTTTTCAAATTTTATTTTAGTTTTAAGAAAATACAACCGATATAAATTTCAATACCTCTCTAGTTCTTCAAGTTAAAATTACAGTCAGGATGTGAATTCTATTTTCCGGCACCAAAAAAAAAAAATCCTTACTCCAAACTTCATAGCATTTTGTGCGAAAACCTTTTTTAAAAATCGCGAAAAAGGAAAAACGAAATTATTCATGTTTTTCCTTGCCATGCAAATTTTGATATTTGAAAAAAGTGACAAAAGTTATGTCCCTAATGTACATATTGCTGTCTAAATTATGCAAATTAAAAAAATATACAGAATTTAATTTTTCAAAAAAATGTTTTTTGTTTTTTATATTTTTCATATATATTATTAAATATAATTTACAATGTTTGAAAAATGAAACAAACTTATAAATGTTTTATCATTTGTGGTTGATGTTTTGTATAGAAGTAGCAAATCTTAGGGTTAGAAACTATTTGAATTATACAATTAACTTATGAACTAAATAACTAAAGAATTTTTATTTTTAGTTTTTATTAAAACAAGAGAATTTAAAAACAAAATTATTAAAAACATAAAATAATATTTTAAGAAACCATTTTTTTATAATTATTTTTTAAATGATTTTAAGCAACATATGGAAGTTTTAGGATTTCTTAACTTGATATTTTGTTAATTATTGGAAATGAATGCTTTGGCTGCTTTTAAATAACAAAAGAAAAAAAAAATTAATTAATTAATAAAATAAAATTATTTTTATATAATTGTTTTTTTTTTTTTTTTAGATTTTTATATTTAAATAATGGATTAAAACTAACAAACTAGCGCTCAACTACAATTTAGTATCACAGTATAACAGACCGGTGTCTATATATTCCGGCTTGACTTCATTTTTTTTTTCATTTCTTCGTAATGAGTAAACTTTAATCGTTTTAAACTTTGTTTTTTTTTTTTTTTTAAGATTTTTCTCTCTCTCAGTACATGGCCTCTGTCTGGGGCGTGAGGACGTTTTACAAAAATTTTTGTTCTTTTCTTTTTTGGTATTTTTTCATGAGATGGGTAATTTTTGTTTATTTTCAAATCACATTCTAGAATTTCTAGAAGCATTCCACTCTAGCCTTGCGCTTATTGATGAACAGCAGCTGAGCCAATACGTTGACCATACATGGCATAGGGCGAGTAATAGGGACCGAGTGCAGCCGCAGCGGCGGCCGCAGCTGGATTGAAACCACCAGGGCCTCCGAATGGTGAAGGACCGCCGGCAGCTAAAGAACTTGGAGGCTTAGCATAAGGATGGTAACGAGCGGCGGCAGCAGCAGCAGACATAGGACTAAGAGGTGGTGTAGGATAGCCGCCTCTTAAGGCGGATGGTGGAAACAAAGAACCCAATAATGACTGGGCTTGAGATTGAGCTAAAGCAGCAGCAGCAGCTGCCGGATCAGAGAGATTGCCTGTATGTGTTCTTAAGTGAGAGAAAAGTTCATCTGAAGTCTGGAATCTTTTACCGCAATAAGCATCTCCTACTACCCAACTGCAGACATAAGGGGCAGAACGGGCAGCAGCGGCATTAGCAGCAGCCTGAGCAGCAGCTTGAGAATAAGGATGACCTGGTGGTAAGCCCGCTGCTCCCATCATAGCAGCCATACCATATTTTTGATGTTCACATTGTGTGCAACCGGCGGGACACGGGG
Source organism: Cordilura impudica (assembly GCA_963682025.1). Lineage (NCBI taxonomy): Eukaryota > Metazoa > Arthropoda > Insecta > Diptera > Scathophagidae > Cordilura > Cordilura impudica. Next base: position 265,379,820 of record OY821518.1, read on the forward strand.
CACCCATCAACATTTGTTGTGTATGAGCAGAGTATGGACAGCCAGGGCAATAGGGATCTTTGCAAACTGGCACAATAGCTTCACCACCAGCCGGAGTCTTAATACGTTGATAACTAATATAGGGATTAGGTTGAGCGCTATGACCGTTAGGACCGCCGGGATAACCACCTTGACCAGAAGCAGCAGCCAGCATAGCAGCATGATGATGAGTGAAACCGTTAGAAGCAAATGCTGGACGGAAGGCAGGATTGGCATGTTGTTCCATACCAGGAGGACAGCACAAAGCCGATAAAGGATTGAAACCATATGGACCACCAGCCGCTTTATAGGCGGCCGCTGCGGCAGCAGCAGCTTGAGCCATGCTACTCATCTCTTTAGGATGTTGGGCTTGGCCATTTGCATTATTTAAAACCTCCATGCCAGATCTGACAATAGGACTGGCGCCGCGTTGAGAAGAGTGTGAACCCGACGGCGAAACTGTTTTACGACTTGTATCGTGTGGTGTCGTTGAACCACATTGTATATCCAAAGATCTATTCAAACCATTATCGGGTGTACTGTTCGATTTATTACGTGATGGCACTCTAGTGGCATCACCATTGTGTGACGATGATTTTGAACTGGGTCTTTGTTGTTGTAAATCTTCTGTACTAGCTGATGACTTGAAAGAATTGATATTTTGTTGGCTCAATACATTTGTCTCATAGGGTTTAAAGGCCAATTTAATTTCTGTATTTGTGGGTGTTGTCGATTTTGGCGATTTAGCTTGTGTGGGCGATTTAGCTGAACCTGTTTCAGATGTTACACTAGACGAGGAAGATGAAGCCGATGAGGTAGAGCCGGATTTTTTAGATTTATCCATAGAGAGTATAGGCTTGACAGCCGAAGAATCGGCACCGATTTGTGAACAGGTTTGTGCCAATAAGGCCAAAGGAGATTTTTTAGTATCCATCTAAAATTAAAAGAAAAAAAAAATTTTATTAGTAATTTTATAAAATGAAAAAAAAGTTTGGCATAAAAATTTTGTATTTTAAGGAAATCAGAAAACAATTCAATTTTGAAATCAAATTTAAGCGAAACTGAAGGATCTTGTGATTTTCACAAGACTTTTTTTTTAATAATATTTTTTATTTTAAACCGATTTTAAAATCGATTTAGTTGACATTATATCTACATTTTCATAAAAGTTTGTATATATTATTTATTACATATCAATTTGGAGCAATAAAATTTATTAGTTCCAAATTGTATGATTTTATTTTATATTATAAAAACAAAACGCTCGTAATTATTTGATATATCTCTATTACTTTATTTAATAAAAAATTTTATTTTAAAGATGTAGTATTTTTAATAGTTAATATGTATTTATTTATGTTTTTTTTTTCATTTTGAATTTATAAATTATACTTCGTTTCAAAGTGTGGGGTAGAAATGAAGAAAGCATGCATTTTTAATCAGACCGGTTCGGTTATTGAAACGTTATCAGTGATTGTATTAAACATTATAATAATTGTGCGGCCACAAAATTCAATAGTTACATATGAATATATTTCAAACTAATTTAAAAATTGTTAATTTAAATGTTAAAAAAAAAATCATCCTAAATTTTTAATTTTGTGATTTCTATATAATATTTGTAATTTTTATGTATTTCTGATTATAAGTACTCATAGAGAGTATATGTTTGGCTTTATTTATATTTTTGTATCTCCGATTAACAGTATTCGTAATGAGTTTAGGATTGGATTTTTTTTATTTCAAATTTTTTCTAATTTTTTTTTTGCCTATATAAGATTAAGAGCATTTTTATAAATATCAGTTTGTCATTCCATTTATAGCGCATCTACTCCACAAAGTATATATTCTAAATAATAATGTCCGTCTGTCTGTCCGTCCGTCCGTCTGTTGAAATCAAACTCGTTCACAAACTGAATCGTGCAGTTTGACACTTCGTGCAGTTTGACACTTAAAATGGAATAAATCGTGCACCATTGTGCCAAGATATGGCCCAAAATATGGGAAAACCTCTAAGAAATTTTAAAGCTTCAGTGTGTTTGTTCTAATAATTTAATATTAAGTTTATCAAATTGTTTACTTTTTCAAATGCTTTTTTCTACATTTCATATAAATAGTGTCGTAAGTCCAGCCATTAATGTAAACGTAAAATCCAGATGGAAGATAGCAAAGATTCGGCAGAGCCAAATTAAACACTCTTACTTGTTTGAGTTGTTAATGTGTTGACGATTTTAAAGATTTATTTATTTATTTATTTTAATTGTTGATGTAAAACTTTGCAAAATAAAAATCCGATTAATATTATATATTACATTTTCAGAACAATATTTTAATTATTTATAAAAATTTAATTTATTTTTATTTTTTGGGTTTCGAATTAGTTTTTGTTTTGGTATCAAAATTAAATTTTAATATTTTTTTTTAAATATTTTGGAATCTTGTCTCAATTTTTTCAACTTGAATTTTATAAATATTTATTTTAATTTAAATTTTTATTACATTTATCTTTGTCTTTTTCACTATTTATTTTTTAATTCTTTTTAATATTTTTTTTTTAAGACAATACTAACCGCTGTTGGCAATGGTTGCAAATAATCTGGTTGTAGATATTGGTTATTACCGATGGTTACAATACCACCGCCACCTTCTAAAACAACCATAATGTTTTTAGTTTAAAAAATAAAATTTACTTTGCAGAAATTTGCAAAACAGCTTCTAATCCACAATAATGTTGCTGGCGTAGATGATGCAAGTAATCCACGAATGGCAATAAAATTCCTTCGAATAATATATTTTTTTGAGGAATTAAAGTGACGATAATAATTTAAAGTAAACCACAATACTTTATGGTTAAAATTTTTTTCACCAAATTCACTTTCACACTTAGTTTTTTAAAAGTATTTTTTCTTTTTTTGCATATAAATTTTTTTCAATTGTTATTTGAAAAATATTTCTTGAAATTTGTTTTTGCTTTGATTTTGTTTTTTTTTTTTTTGATAATTTTTTGTCTGATTTTTTCTTTTATAATATATATTTATATATATTTAGTTTCTTCCGAATACGTCTGAACGCTATGAAAGTTAAACTCGAACTGATTTTTGTGTTTAGCTGCAAAGAGTACTTTACCTCAGCCAGAATTTCATGCCTCAGTCAGTATTTGAAAAGTGGTGTTTTATGTTTTGGAAATTCTCTTTGCAGTTAATCTCCTAATATACTCATATACTCTTTTGTTTAAAATACTCAGAACCTGTTTAAAGTTTTTGCTATATAGTTTTGCATTGTGGCCCTAGTGTTAGACAGAGAGGGTTGTTAAAGACTGACATAAACAGCTATAGAGCAATTTTCAAATATGGCGTCTTTATTAACCAATCATTAAGCATGCGCCATGAAGAAAATGTTTGATCTTATGCCGTCTTTAGCAAAAGGCCAGTCTTGTCTATCATCGCTTTAAAGAAAAGCAAACAGGTTTTTCTTTTTAAAGAGCTATGCATGCTTAATCAAAAGAGTGATATGCTCCCATCTGCCGGTAATTCCCATAGAAATGCCTCTTTCTTGAGTAAAACCAAAAATTTGATACTCTTTTGTTTAACCACCAATCACATGAAGGTATTTGTAATTAATTACTATGGTAACCCTTAAAATTGGGGTTACCTAAACGAAAGACATGCTCAAAGAGCAACTGGTAGCTGGAACTTATAAAATGAGCGCCGTACTCTAGGCTGCTTACTAAAAATTATTCTCATTTTTCCTGGCCATAAACTCATTTCAGTAAATATTGTCGTTGTTGTTGTTGTTTATTTCTTAACCATATGCTTGAATGGTGAGTGTAATAAAACTGTCACGTTTATCACGCCTTTTAAGTAAAAAAATACTTTGAAAATCGTTTTTATCATTAGTACAAGTTTGATGGTTGCTTCTTCCTGTTTATTTTTTCAACGAGGAATTTGTTATATTTTCTTTTTATGGATAGCAGCTTAACGCCATTATTATCATCATCAGTTTTAATAAACTATGAAAATTATTTGTTTTAGCTACTTAATTTTATGTTGCCACTTTTTATGCCTGTTTGCTTATTCAACTACACATCAACAATTAGTTCTACCATGAGATTTTTAAACAAAAGTTTTTGCTTTAAGTGGAAAATGTTGTTTTAACGTCAAACTTTTTTTTTGATTTGCAGTGTGTTTTATTTCTAAATGTTGTGGTTTTTCCTTCAAATAAAACAAATGTATATTTTTATTACCTCCATGTTAGTGGTTTTATTTGTGGTCGTTTTCTATCATTAAATTTTATTTTTACCGTCGGTTATTATGAATTAGTTGAAATTTTATTGTTTCTGTCTTTTATGTCTGCAAAATAAAGTTTAATGCAGTTTTCACGTAATTCTTATTATGAATTATTCAAAAAGTTTTTGGTTAAGAGTTAATATTCGTGCAAAAATAGAAATTGTGATGTTTGTTTATAGCGGAACAACCGTGTGTTAATTATATTTTGGCATCAACATTATATGAAAACTCATACCTATTTCTTCTGTGAAATGGCTAAATATCTGAATATTTATGCATCTGAAAATATATTTAGCTCGTGGTAATTTAAATAAATATTATGGCTACACACGGAAAACAGATTCATTGCGGCTACCTAATTTATTCCTATGAAGTTGATAACCAATATTTCTGTTTATTACAATTACAATTCTACTGCCTTAGCAGTAACAATCATAACAATCGAAAATGTTTATCTGCTTTTAAATTTGATAGACTCGAAAATACAGTTGTTAAACTTTGAAACAATTCAATTGGCAAATTTCTTATTCTGTGTGTATTATTATTGTTTGATCATTATTGAGTCATGACTTTTTTAATATACTATTCCAATTTTTATTATTGCTTTCAAACTGTAACTTCTCTTCTCAAAAACCAAAAACCACGAGCAACAATTATATGAAAACTTCGCTAAATGACGGACATCTCTTTTTTCAACGGAATATTAAACTCATATACAGCGGGTGACAACACTCTGGAAACTTTTACAAAATTATAAATTTGCTTATTTTTCTTATTTTTTTTATAATTTCGCGTTTAGTCCTAAAATTATGTTTTTTTTTGTGAAAGCAGTCATCGGTGTTTTGTCTCGAAAGATAAAACAATTTTTTTTTTTTTTAGTGATGGCAAAGTAATGGAAACTTTTGTACTTCTTTACCATAGTTGATTAAAACAATAAAAATAGAAGATGGTATGAAAGAAAATATATAAAATCTTAACTCTCAGCTGTTTTTTAAACACATTTTTATTTTCCAATGCTTTAGTCTTATAATAATTATAAAATGATGGAAATAACAAAGTTTTGTGAAGTGTTAAAAACCAGAATAATCGATGATTTTTTTGCTGGTCTTAAGCGAAAGGAACTTTTTGAGAAATATTCTATGAATAAATCCATATTTTAAAATATTATTAAGAAATATTGTGAATGACCTACAGTGAAGACTCAACATTTGGGCAGCAGGCCGCGGAAAACGAGTCCAAGACAGGATAATTTAATATCAAGACAGTTTAAAAAATTTACAAAAATGCTATCCAAAGAGGCCATTAAGAATCTAAAAATAAAGATATGAGTTTTAACTGATTTCTGACGAGCAATTGACGCTGATCTTGAAAAATCCACAAATATCAGAAAAAAATGTTCTGGCTCACATAAATTTTACTGAAGAGCACATAAACTGGTCAAGATGGAATTGGAACGCTGCCCTCTTCTAGAAGTGTACAAGTTTAATTTAAGGAAAATAAATAGACTAGACTCAAAATATACAAATAATATTATTTGTGGTTACTTTTGAGACCAACCAATGAGTCCAATGTATGTAGTAAAAGACACTCTAACTGGGATTGGATGCATTCATGAGCGGAGAAAAATAAGCCCCTGGTCTGGAAGTTCCAACAAGACAATGACCCAAAACCCAATTCCAAAGTTGTAACCGAATGGCTACAGTCTAATGCCGTTAGAGTTTTTGAACGGCCAGTCCAATAGTCAGATCTCAGTTTCATAGAAAATCTATGGGAAATTGTGGATAGAAAAATTACATCTTTCAATTATGTTTCTTGTTCCAATCTGGGATTCGTTGTATTCGCATAAGTTCTTGGATTGTCTAACGATATCATAAGATACGTTGATGAGCTGTACCCTGCATAAGCCTCATCTCCAAGTGTCAGTTGATCACCACAAGAACCAGATGAGGACATGAATTTAAATCTACTATTACTAAATAAAATTTTATCACGATCTGAACCACTCCAGCGGGTGACTAAATCTGTGAAATATCTAAGGCACACATGGCACAAATTTACGCTTTTTAAAGTTGGAAATATGAGTACATTACGTGCACCAAATTTCAAAGTAATGTGGCCAAAATTGTGGCTCGGTCGAACTACTATTTGAAAAAGATCAGAGTCTTCCCATACAAAAGTGTGAAAATTTGCTCTTATTTCATGTTTGAGATAATTTTACAGAAACTTTTGTCATAATGACTTAGCCAAAAGTTACATTTTTCAGAGTTGTAAATGTAAGGAGAATATTTCTTTTAAATTTCAAGGGTTTCCAAAAATAATTGTAGGGTGGAGGAACTACTACTCGAAAAAGCTCGACCACTTTCCATAAAAATGTATGAAAACATTCGCTCCATGGAAGTTTGACATCATTTTAAAAGATATTTGCCAAAAATACATGCTAAAAATTAATACATATTGTAGTCCCTTATATCAACACATTATTTTCCTAAAATATTGGAGCACTCGGATGAAAGGTGTGGGGTGGGCGAACTACTACTCGAGAAAGATCAGTAATGAAAAAACAAAAATAAAAAAGAAAAAAAATTTTTGTTTTTTTTCTACAATTGCAACTTGGATGTATCATTTAAATGTTTATGCCATTCAGACTAACATTGTGCTATTGGTAACCAACCTACTATTCAAAAAATAGCAGTCAGTTTCCATAAAAATACATGACAAAATGCACTTCATGCAAGTTTGAGATCGATTTACAAGAAATATTTAAGGCACGCATGGTACAAATTTATACACTATAAAATTGCAAATAAGAGGAAATTACGTCCTTAAATTTTCAAAGACTTTCGGTAATAATTGTGCTATTGGCGAATTACTACTCGAAAAAGAAGCCAGTTTCCATACAAATATACGAAATCTCTATGTCACTTTGAGAAAGTTTAGTTTTGACACAACACCTGTACTTGTTATAAATTATCAATTGACAAAAGTTTTTTCCATTAATGTCAATGGAAATGCTATTTACCTGTTGTAAGCAACGGTTTATTGGGGCAAAACGAGGTAGCCCTATAAAAAATGTGGAGTTTATGGTTTTTGGTTTTTTTTTTTAATATTTTACGTACATTTGTATAGAATATGAGTGATCTTTTTCGGCGAATTGAATTGAAAGTGAATGTTTTTTTTTTCGAGTATAAGTTTGCCACGTCCACAATTTTCCCTGGAATATAAATTAAAAATATATAAATTTTTAAAAGCTCTTGAGTGGAAATTTTTAGAAAAATTACATCAAACTTGAAACAATAGCAAACTTTCACACATTTGTATAGAAAGTGGCTGATAATTATCAAGTAATAGTTCGGCAACAGATCAATTATTGCTGGAATACTTTGAAATTTTAAGGACGTAATTTTCTCGTATTACCAATTTTATAATGGACAAATATATACCATGTGTTCTTTAAATATTATTTGTAAATGGATGTCAAACTTGATTGGAGTGAATTTTTTCATATATTTGATAGAAAGTGGTGGAGCTATTTCGAGTAGTAGTTCGTCAACAACACAATTATTGTCGGAATACTTTGAAATTTTAAGATGATTATCTCGATATATTTGCAACTTCAATAGTAAACATTTTTAGAAAGTCATGATGGAAAGTTTTTTTTTTAAGTTACTCAAACTTAAGATAAGAGCAAATTTTCACACATTTGTATTGAAAGTGACTGATATTTTTCGAGTAATTGTTCGTTTTTTGTCCAGTAGTTGTTCCGCCAAGCTTCAATTTTTTGCGGAATGCTTTGAAACTTGAAAGAAATGATCTCTTTATATACACAGCTCTAACGAATATAATTTCTTGTTACGTCGTTGTGGCAAATTGTCTAAAAAATATCATCAAACTTCAAATAAGAGCAAATTTTCACACATTTGTATAGAAAGTGGCCAATATCAGTCGAGTAGTGCTATACCGATGCCACAATTTTGATCGGAATGGTTTAAAATTTTTTATGAGTAATCTATGAATATAGTCAATTTCAGACAGTGAAAAATTTTAAAATCTTCTTTTTTATTAAAAAATTTTTTTTTTTTTGTTTTTTTACACTTTTTGCAAAATATCCGATTTTTTGGAGTAGTTGTTTCAACACACCAACATTTTGTTTCAACACACCGAAATTTTCTACATATATATATTCTCCACATATCTGTGGTCACAAACGATAAACGCCTAAGTCAACTTAAGAACGATTTGAGTTATGTATGATATCATATTCTACTAACAATGCTTTATATTTACGTGAAATCCCCATTTCTCTAGCACTGTTTATTAGAAAGTTAGTAATGAAAATATACTGACCTAAGTAGTAAAGAAGCCCCATTACATTTAAAAAAGAAGTTATTTTTCTAAAAAGCATGGTTGTCGAAGATTTGAGTTATCTTTGCTATCATACTCTATTAAAAACGCTTTATATTTACGTGAAATCCCTATTTCTCTAGCACTGTTTATTAAAAAGTTAGTAATGAAAATATACTGACCTAAGTCGTAAAGAAGCCCTATTACATTTAAATAAAAACGTAATTTTTCTCAAAATCATGATTTTCGACTTAAGCGGTTAATGCTTGTGACCACAGATATATTCAGATTAAAATGCTAGGTGCTTTTTTCCAGGTGTTCTTGAAAATTTTTTTGTAAATAGGCATCAAACATATACCAAGAACCTTTTTCGATATATTTGACGCCACGGCAGTAGGATAGTCCGATTCAAGTGAAATTTAAGTATTATATTCTTGGTGCTGGTATGATTCCAAAAAGTGTACATTTGTTGTACTAAATACTTATATTTATCTTTTTACATGCTTTCAAACATGAAAAATGTTATATGTTAATAACTCGAGCTTCGAGTAGCTCGAGTACTTGAGCTTGACCGTTGCACAGTGGACCATTTGACGAGAAGTCGGTCAAAAATCTATAACTTTTGAGTGGATTGGAATTTTGATATGCGGTTTTTTTTTTGTTTGGTAGGTGAGACTTTAGCCTTTAAGTTTTGCTGTAAAACGTAATTCTCGACCGAAAATAAAAAAAAGTTACGGGGGGTTTAAAATACATTTTCATTTGTAGTTGAATTTTAGTACAAAAGTAAAGTGTTAAAAGGTAAAAAAAAGTTTTTTTTTAATATAATGTCTTATTTTTCAGTTAATTTTACAACTAATACTTTTTAACAATTTTTTAAGTTATTTTTTTCAGAAAATGCCAAACTTTGGCCCCCGTAAACTTTTTAGTCCTAATGTGCACAAGGGCCAAAGGTTGTTTTTTTTTTTTTTTTTGAAAGATCCCGAGTTAAAATATAATTTATTAAGCAGCGAACGTAAAAGTTACCTTATATTGGTTCAAGATAGAGAAGTTTTAATGAAAACTCGTATGTTTTTGCTTTAGTTAAATTTTTTTTATTGTCTTTTAAAATATTTCTATATCAATTTTTATGATAAATTTATGAAATATAACAATTCTTATTATAAATTTACAAAATATATAAATTTTTAAATCAAGAAAATTTTTTAACCATATAAAAAAGTGTAACTTATTGTTAGTGTAATGAAAAAGTACTTTAAATCAACCAATTTTAGTAAAAAATTCTTCTAAATAGCCTTGATTTTCATCTTCTAGAAGTTGTTAGGTTGTTCGTCTAATTCAATAGAGGTAATTTTCCATTTTTGACGAATGTTGGACATATATGGATCTGAAGTGCACAACAAAATAGTGATAAGGTCTTCATTAGTACCACATCTGGACAGTTACCTTGTGTTGTGCTCGCGAAAGAATCTGTAGTCTTTCTTCCTTTTTTTTGCGCTTCTTCAGATAGATCTCCTATTGGTAGCATATTGGTTTGAATTATTTGTTCCTAATGGTACCAAATTTTATGAACTGTGGATGGCATATATCTCCAAGAGTATTTTTCATTATAAAGTATAGCTGTTTTATTGGCGTACTCTCTAAATTTTTTTGCATTTATCTTTCTGCTGCATGCTAGAACTTGTAATATGATTTTGAATCGTCTTATTAATTCATGATCTACACCTGTGATAGATGCTGCAGTTTCCGGATCGGAAAAAAATCTCTTTGCAGTATTTCCATCATTTGTGTTTCCTTCCCCTTGTTTTGGTTGGTCGATTACGAGGCCTAGCTGTAGATATTTTTGTTGAATTTGTTTTTTTTTTCTTAATTTTCTTTGTTTTTTTTCTCACTGTTTCCCCTAACGGACCAAATTCCAAATCATAACCCAATTTAAGAATATGTTCCATGAAACGTATTCTAACATGAAGAGGGGACATTCCAAATTCGTAGGCTTCCTTAAAACTATCGTCTTCTGGTGGGGGTTGGCTTAATTGACTTGATGTATTTTGGCATATAATGCAGCTTGACGTTGACTTCGTTCCAGTTAAAGCTTGTGCAACTTTTCCATCAATCATTGTGAGAGACATTTTAAAATGTACTTCAATGTCTTGGTCATCAAATTTAAATATTACTGGTTGAAGTTCCTTAATTTGATCTTTTATTTTTTTGAACTTCTTCAGTTATGACATCTTTGGTTTCCTTTTTTAATGCAAATTTTATTGGTCTGCAATACTTTGTTGAAGAAGGAATTTCATTTTTCCATATATCAATTTCTGTTGCTCTACTAGTTGACGGCTCTAAGACGCTATACCTTTTTGTTAAGCGCAATGGAACGAAAGATACCATAAATAAATTAGCATCTGATGAATTTTCGGCATTAAATTGCTTGTATTGTTTCTGACCAGAGGATCCATCCCCATTTAGAAATTAAAGTAATGCTGGGATTACCATTTTTTTTTTAATGATCAAAGAGATCTTGCAATTTTATTTCTGCTGATGTTGAAGTGACACTAATAGCTGATTGTGAAGGTAAGCATTCTTTTTTGGCAGAAACTAAATCTCGATACTCTGGAAAAATCCCACAATTCTTTTCATTGGTTCGCTTCCGCAATTCCTTATATTGATTTTTGGTCAATTTCAAATCCAAAAATAGGGCGATCGCTTCTTCCGGCGTAAATTTCTTATCTTCAATTGGTGTAGGAATGCTTTTCAAAATCCTCTTTGTGCGCCTTGGGCTCGCTTCTACTATTTTTTTAATTATTTAAATTTTATTTTTTTTATTTTGGGTTGGTTGAATTTGATGCAAAAATGAATCCTTAATAATTCTTTGAGAAATTTCTGCATTGATATTCTCCAGCTTGCGCCTTCGAGATCTTTCACTACATCCGTCAATTGGTTTTGCTGGTCGACCCTTTTTCCACTTTCGTTGGCAGTTGTAGATGCACTCTCAAAAATAAGTTCCCTTATTAACCAGTCTTGGTAACGTTTGTACATCTTTGCCTTGCTATCAGAGCATTCAATGTACCGTCTTTTCAAATTCGATGCAAAATTATTAATTTTTCTTCTTTTTACATTTCAATGTCTTCTAGGTTACAATTCTTAAAGAAGTCGTTGCTCACTATGTGCAAAATTACATCGTCTACATTATTTCTTTGAAAATAAATCTCTGCCGGATCTCTGTAACAGTACTTAGCCATTGCACAAATTGTAATGAATAATAATTGTGGAAACATTACTATAAATACTCTTTCTTGCAATTATGTAAAATAAAAATTTTTATCTTTTATTACCACTTTTAGAAGATTAAAACCCACACCCTAACCCCTTTTAAAAGGTTAAGCATACCTACTCATATCTTAAAGGGCTATGTCGCAATAGTTTTTTTTTAACCATTTACAAATTTTTATCTTTTATCACCACTTTTAGAAGCATAAAAACCCACACCCTAACCCCTTTTAAAAGGTGAAGCATACCTGTTCATATCTTAAAGGGCTACGTCGCAATAGATTTTTTTTTTTACCATTTACCTGTTATTTAAATTGTTTCCCATTTTGTCAGGCATTTAAACTACATAACTCTAATTCAGACTATTAATGTTTTTGAAAGATACCTATGTAAATGTACCTGTAACAATTAAGCGCATTATATCTCAACCCTTTTTTTATAAGTATATAACAACTCCTGACAACTCTACCGACACGCAAAAAATACACCGCGGTGCACCGGTACGACCAACTTTTGTATTCATAACACTCAGACGGAAGGACGGACGTCGTTTAATCGACTCAGAAAGTGTTTTTGAGTCGATCCGTATAATAAAAGATGGATAAAGGTCCAATATTTTTGGCAGTTACAAACATCACCTCAAACTTAATATGTCCTAACCACATAGTGGACAACTTTTGTATTCATAAATTTTGCAGAAAATATCTAACCTTGGGTCAGAAAAATTGTTCTGGTGCACACGGGCGGAAACTGGCGGGTGTATAATGGGGTATAGGAGTATAGGGGAGGGTTCGTACTATAAAATAGTGTAAGATTTTTTCTGGCCGCTTTTGACTGGCAGGAGTTATGCTCTATTAAGTAGGAGATTTTCGGAAAATTTGGACCTTTTTTAAAATTTTTATTTTTTAAATTTCGGAATGACTTAGTGATTTTGCATTTTTAACATTAATAGTATGGAAGCCACAAAATTATACAGAATTTATTTCACTTCAAATTCTTTTAAATCAAAAAAGTTACAGTCATTCAAAAACAAAAATTTCTTTGTAAAGTACTGAGAAAGCCCATTTTCGAAGACCCTGTTCGCTGTGATATAGTTGAGATAGAGCCGCAATTTTTTGGCTCCCGCGGTTTATTAGTATTTACTTTCAAATTAATAACATAGCTTTGAAATCGGTAACAAAAAAAAAAAAATGATATTTGGCCGCCTTCTCAAAATATGGTCTGAGCTTTTAGCTTGAATATATATCCTACTGTGCCGTATTATTTGGCTTCCTGAAATTATTCATTTTGAATACCGGGTTATACATTGGCTGTTCATGGTTCGATAAAGATCTTTTAATTACTATTTCTATTTCTATTCTTACTATTTCTCCTAAATTCATGAAATCGCTTAAAGCTTTTTGAGCTAATAAATTTTTTGTTAAGAATTTCTTAATATTTTTCCTTTTGCAAATCTCTCCACAATAGTTAGGGTAGTAATTTAAAATTTTTATGAACTTCAGCTGAAGAAGCGTTAATCTAAGTAGCACGTGATCTAACCATATTTTATATTCAATTTCAAATTTTTTTTTCAATGCACAGTGCATCCTCAGATATTGCACATTAACCATTAACAGAGTTACCTACTGTACTCAAAAAAGTACTGTACCATTTTCATCACCAAGTTTTCGGCCATTTAGAATTAGTAGTCCGAAATAATCACAAAATTTAAATAATTATCTTCCTCCTGGATTATAATATTCAGAAGAATTATGAATTATATCGTAAAATGGTGAAAAAAGATAGAAAAAAAATTTTTTTTTTTGATATTTTAGCGATTTGTTTTATACTTGTTTGATTTATATTTGTCTATGGGTACAACTGTAACGAAGAAGGGGAAAAATTTAATTGGTCTCCGAGTTATGGCCGTCAGAAATATTGCATGTTATTCGGAAAAATTAAGTTTTAGTTAAAATACACATGAGGTCATATAATCCGAACTGCAGCTAAACTAGCAAAAGCCAAATGGAATTTTATTAGTTTCGATAAGCACTTCGAAAATCGCACACGAGAAGATGTATATTCGTTGAAGTTGAGGGCACTAAACCTATGGAAACCTTTTGAACTTTTAGCCACTACACTGGATGCTTTCAGTCCTAAGCAATTAAAATTCGATATTTCAGATGGAGTTGTGAAATTATTTGTATATTATTTATTTTTTATTTTTATTTTATTTATTCAGTCTATGGAATCATCCTTACAGACTACTTAAAGTATATGTACATTTATATTATAATTTATATATATAATTAAACATTTAGCAAAATTGATATATAAAATTTGTTTAATTCAGTTGATTTAATGCATTTAAGTGTAATATAATATCTCTTCTCACAATATCCAAACTTTTATTAAAATCAATAAACTGATACAGCATATTAAACTAGTCACAAATTCTACGAAGTGGATTAAAATTAGCATAGTTTGTACAATAATATTTGATAGTTAGAAAGTTATAATTTCTTGATGATCGAAAAGTAATATTTATATTTATATTGTTGATAAGAAATTCAGATTTAAGACTACCAATTAACAGTTTTAACAGGAAAGTAAGATTTAGCATATGTCTGCGACTTTTTAATGTAGGAAGCGTAATTAGAGCCGACGATTTTCATAAGATGGCAACCTCATATTAGGATCCCAGCCCAAACCACGAAGACAAAATAACAAAAATTGTTTTTGAACTGATTAAATTTTGTTCGAATGTACATATATGATATTGCGGATCCCAGACTACAGACCCATATTCGAGTATTGGTCTTACCAAGGTAGTAAACAATTGTTTTGTCGTATGCGGATCCGAAAACTCTTTAGCCCACCGTTTAATGAATCCAAGTACACCAGTAGCTTTATTTATTGTTAGCGAAATATGACTTCTAAAGTCTAATTTTTTATCCAAAAGTACGCCAAGGTCGTTGAATGAATCCACTAAATCAAGCACAGCATTATTCATGATATACCGACCATTAATTGGAATTGATCTTGTAAAAATCATATATTTGCATTTTTGACATTTAGGTCCATTAGATTCATATTACACCAAGTAGTTAAACGATCAATATCATTCTGTAAAAGTGATTGTTGATCAAGATTGTTGAGGGTAAAAATTAACTTTACATCGTCTGCATACATTAATGTAGTTGAGTGTTTAATTACAGAAGGAAGATCATTTATAAATAGCGTAAATAAAAGAGGTCCCAAGTGACTACCTTGAGGTACACCAGATAATACATTTATGTTGTTGGAATACGAGTTACGAAACTTAATACATTGTGTTCTGTCTTTTAAATATGATCCAATCCATTTTATTAGCATTATACCAAAGCCCATACGGTCAGGCTTAAACAACAATAGATCATGATTTACTTTATCGAATGCCTTGCTAAAATCATTATAAATAACATCTGTTTGTTTCATATTAATAAAACCATCATTTACCAAAGTTGTAAGCTCCAAAAGATTTGTTATTGTAGAGCGTGATTTGCAGAATCCATGTTGCGTTGGAGATATGATAGAGGACACATGATGTGATAACGTGTCATATATAAGTTTTTCAAATAGTTTTGGAATAGCACTTAATTTAGCAATACCTCTATAATTCGAAATACCAGCTTTAGATCCAGACTTAAAGAAGGGAATAATAAATGATTCTTTCCAAATGGGAGGAAAGTAACCCAACTTAAGGGATATGTTAAACATATAAGTCAAAGGAATATACAATAAATGTGCGCAGCGCTTTAAAATGCAACTAGGAACACCGTCAGGACCAGCAGCATACGACAATTTTAATTTTGTCAGGGCATTCAGAACTGTATGTTGATTGATGGATGGTATATTAATAATTGAAGATTCCGATATTATGTATGGATACAGATTATTGTTATTAAATACTGTCGAAGAATAAGTTGATGCAAAAAAGTCTGCAAACATATTACTTATGGAGTTATCATCTGAAGATTCTAAATCACCGTACTTCATAACCGAAGGAAAGTCCGCAGTACGTCTTTTAGAATTAATAAATTTATAAAATGATTTTGGATTATTTTTTAGATTATTCCTTACTTTAATTAAATAGTTATTATAGGCCAATTGATTAGCAATAATAAATTCCGATCTTGATAACGAGTATTTCATATAATCTATCAATGTTCCATATTTTCTATAATTTTTGTACATTTTATTTTTCTTATTTTTAAGTTGAGATAGATGTTTTGTATTCCAAGGAGGACCATTCGATTTAGGAGGTAACATTTTAGGTACAGATGCCGAGGAACATTCACAGAGGTGATGATAAAATGTATGCAAACACAAGTCCAAGTTATCATTGCAACGAGATAACACATTTATCCAGTCAATTTGGAATAGATGGAGTTGTAAATCTTGGTAATTAGTTTTATTAAAGCAAAAGATTTTATCGCTGTGAGTTAACTTTTTTTTATGAAGAGGATAGGAACAAAAGCAAGATATCTCAAGTGTTGGATGGTATATATCTTCCGGTTTAGAAATAGGGCTATGCCGCAATATTGAAAAGTCATTAGGTTCATTAACGAAAATAAGGTCCAACAGTCTACCAAATGCATTTGTGACGGAGTTGACTTGGAAAAGACAATTTTCCAATAAATCATGAATAAATGCAGCTGAAGAATCGGAATAATGAGATGGAACTAAATAATAGTATCAGTATCAGCTTTCCAGGATTAGTACGTGTAATTACAGAAATTTTGTTGGAAAACTCGTTTGTAAGCATAAATCTGTTTTCTGTGTGTGCTAAACGACAGTTTTTGGACCAACTCCCATATACCGACTACAATTTTCTATAAATATGTTTTATGTATAAATATATATTTCTAAGAAAGAGATTACATCATATACCCAAGGTCAGCTTATTACGAATCCTTATTACGAAGCCTTATAATAACACACTTTTTTCCAGAAAAATACAAATATTTGCAAAGATTTGCAAAACCACAGATAAGAATAGATTGAAAAATAAAGACTTTGATAGAAATATATAAAGAGAAGACGAAATGTTTTATATTGTTAAAATTACACAATAATCCTTAACAATAATCTGCGGATTAAAGTAACAAAATACTTTTCATTGAAAACATAATATTTTTACAATTTAGAAGAAAATTAACACAACAAATTCTGTGAAAATCTCAAATTTCATAATCATGGCTCGTTAAGAAAATAAATAGGTACAAAGAACATGTGTATAAATTCGCTAACTTTAAATCCTTTAAAATCCTAATCCAAATTTAATGTCTTCAATACAAATTGAATGGAAGTAACACAAAAGTTGATCCCTCTTGTTAAAGTAAACATTATGCATTAACGCGGCGTTAATATAAGACTGTAGAAACAGCTACACTCAAAGAAATAATTCAAACATTGACATTAAAACTGCAGCAATAAATCCCAAATAGCATTTGTGGCATTAAATATGAAATATTACAAAAAAAGGGATTTCCTCCTTTAGTTCTTGAATTTAAACAAACACGCTTTGCAGTTTATTATTGGTATTGATTTGATTTTTTTTGTTTTTTATTTTTTGCTTAACTAAATTTATATCCTGCTGTGTTACTTTGTGTATCCTGCTGTTATTAGTAATGCTGCCACTGCTGTTTTTGAGAATGTCCCATAATTTATTGACAACAATTTATCTAATAGAATTGAAAATATAAATCGTACAGAAAAACAATTCCAGTAATGTAAACTAAATACGACAATTGTGTTTTTTTTTTGCCTTCGGTACCGAAATAATGTGACATTGAAAATTTTACAGTTAAATTAAGAAAAATGCATGTTAGTTTTTTTGTTCAGTTTTCGCAATACAAACTACAGGACATTGTGAACACAATTTTTTTTTATATTTTTTGAAATGTGAAATGTGACCATATCAAACTGATTTTGTATTATTTATTTGAAATCGTGCTGTGTTTTTGCTAGAAAGGGTGTTGCCAAAACGTGAGGGTTACAAAAGGGAGTTTCGTACTTTTGTATATTTGTGTGTGTAATAATAAAGACCAATTAATAATTTTGACATTAAACAATAGACTTATAAGGAATTAATAAATTAAAGATTTATAAGGGTTTTACAAAAATGAACTAATGGCTTTATGATTTGACATTCAGTTTGAATTTTTATGTTGTATGTATTTAGTAGGTCAGTGATACTTTTATTCTCGTCATATCCAAACAGCACAAAATAATGCCGCAGACATGTTTGAATACGTTTTGAGTAAGTTGGGTAAAATAAAAAAAAAATAAAAAAAAAACCAACTCATAATTTTAAAATCACAAAATCAAATTCTTATTTGGCATATCGAGAAAGGTGTACATCAAAGGTGTCCTTAAGTATATTGGAATTTTTATCAGTGCGTTCTAAAACTATATATATAGCTCATACGAAATACGGCCCAATTGAATTATATGAAATTCTGCAAAGTGGAGGCCACAAATGGCACAAAAGAAGCCACATTAAGAGAAAACGAGTAAGAGAATTATAGTCGGTCTAGAGCGACTATGCGAGTACTAGAGAACTCGTCTTATGTTAAGTCGTGTTTAAGTCGTGTTTAAAATATAACTGAACTCGAACCTGTTTATTGTACATGTTCTGTTTTTTCTTACTACACGAGCCACAACACTACTTAAAATATAACTGAACTCGAACATGTTTATTGTACATGTTCTGTTTTTTTTTTCAGTACACGTACCAGAACATGAACTTCAAATAAAGCAACACTCAAAAATGTGTGCGTTATGTGTGATTGAAACAAAAAGTACGTGATACAAAAATGTTCGTGTAAATAACGAAATATTAAAACGAACACAGTCATGGTTGTGTTGGGCACCGAAGAAAATTTAGAAACGCACATAATTGATATGAAAATAAAGATATGTGTTGGCTGCTTTTGAACAGAACATTGTGTGTTTCATGTGTGTATTTTCTGAACCTTGGTAAGCTCATTTTTTTATACAAATTTTAAATATTTTGGGGCATTTTTTCATTTTTAATTTGTAAGCTTGGGGCCTAAATTATTTTTTTTTTTGAAGACTGATGAACAAATGTACTCCAAAAATAAACTACGAAACCGGTTTATGTTATTGTTGTTTGTTTGTAGTTTATTGATTTTCTCGTAAACTAAAAAAATATCGGAAATCGTTTGTTAATTGAAGTAATCAGTGTAAATAAAATTTATCGTAACTGTGTTCCGCGAGCGCATTCGCGCGCCGTTGCCGCACGGGTTTGGCAGCCACAACCGCTCCGCTTAGTTGTCGTTAACTTATTTGTAATCGCCGCGCATAACATATTTTTTGCAGTTCATTCCGATATTTTACATTTTGATGGATAAGAGAAAACGCAAAAATGCTATAAAAGTATTGAACAAACATTGCAAGACATGCTATGGGGTTGCGAGCTAAATGATGCTGCCGCAAAAGAATACAGAAGAAATGGACCTCCTAATTGAAAGGTGAAAAAATATCGGAAATTTGCGAACTGTTAAAAAGAGGAAAAATAAATCACGCAATGTTTTTGGCTAAAATGTGTTATACGAGAAATGGCATGTGCTCGGATATGCTGCCAGAGGAAAAGAACATTTTCGAAGAATATCCGAATATTTATAATCCTTGTTCCGATGGCGAAGAGCTTGCAGTTACTGAAGCACAGATTGAATCAAGTCAAACTTTAAATTGCACCGTTTGCTTGAATTCAAAATTGTGCGTTCTTTTTTTACCATGCAAACATTGCAAGATGTGCTATGGTTGCAAGATAAAGCTCTGCAATGATGCTGCTGAAAAGAATACAGAATTTAAGTGCGTTTATTGCAGGGCAAATATTGAAAGCAGTATGCAAATTTTCATTTAAAAAAATATTTTGCAAAAAAATATTTAAAAAAAATATGTGAAAAAATTCACAATTCACTTTGGGGCGTAAGATCATTTTTGTTATGGTTTTTTGAAAAATTGGGGCATTTGTTCATTTTTTGGGGCTTTTTTAAAGACTCTTTAGGGCTTTTGTTCATCGGGAACTTATTCCCCAATTTTCGGGGTTTTTGTCCTTTTTTTTTGGGCATTTGCTCATTGGGGCCTAAGTTCGCAGCGACGGGGAAATGATTGAATCTTGAATTAAGATATTTTGGTTAATTGTGTTTATATTAAGCTAACAAAAAAAGATAATTTTTATGGTTCTAATCACTAGTTATGAACTTAGTGACCTTTTCTGAAAACCCTTCCATTAGTGATCGTATAGTGTTTTCCGTCACTTCTTTGAAGCTGTTATACGATATGTGTTTAAAATCTTCCGTATTTGGAACACTAATTTTTAGTTTTTCACGTCCCTCTGCCCTATCACTCCACTGGCCTAAGCGCAGGAAAGTTTGAGGGATTTGCCTCTCTTTGTACAAAATCTACGTTATTGTTCTTGTACTAATCAAGAGCTTTCTCAACGTAGAGACAGGATGCAAATCAGATCAGAAATATGTGGACACATTTTGTTGTCTTGTGGAAGGAAGCAGTTTTCTTTGCAAACCCTCCTTAATACAAATTTTGGTATTTATAGAGCCCGTTGTAGCAAAAAACTCGCTTCTTTGTCGCAACTGCATATTGCTTGCCATTTTTTCTTAAATTTCCTCTGCTTTTAGATATTAAACCTATCTCTGATATTTCCTTGAGTATTAGCAACACACGAATTAAAACAAGGAAACTGCAAAAAGTCTGCCGACATATATGTTTTTCGTTCATTCTGCAGCAGTAATATTTTCTTGTGAAACATGACTTAAACTCCCATCCACCGATTTGATCTTTTTTTGATTTATTAACCAACACTCAGGGGATGCCCCTTACAGATGCAGTGCATTGTGTTTATCTCAGGAAAATAGATTATAGGAAGGAAGAAAGAGGGAGTAATGCTTGTAGATATTTGACTTAAATTTTATTAGATTATAACTGTCAGGAAAGACCTCTGCGGGGAGTATATTCCACATATGGCTAGTTCGAATGATAAACGAATTCTCTCTGTAATGCGTTGTGCGGTCAACTGGACAATAGACTACAAACGGATGTGATCTACTAGAAAAGCGGGTAGATCGAACCGAAACTCGGGCCCTTGGAATAAGTTCGGTAATCTTAGAAGAACATTTCGCATGGTAGTATCTATAGAACAGTGCTAGACAACCCACATTCCGACGGTGTTCCAATGAATCAATAGAATTGGATACCCTACTATCATTGATGAGCGCCAACGCCCTCCTTTGCACACGGGCGAGTAGCTCCAAAATATACTTTAAAGCTCCTGCCCATATATGGGAGTTGTATTCCATTTTTGGTTGGATTTAATTGTTATAGATTCTAAGGAGATCAGAGGGAGTGAAGTAATTTTTCCACCGTTTTAGAAATCCAAGACACTTGAATGCTTCTTTCGAACCTTGAAAAACATGCTCGTACCAACGAACATCACATTGAATTCTCATGCATAGAACATCAAGTGTATCCGACTCCTCAATATCTATACCCCCCATATATACAGATGACATTATTGAATCCATGTCCCTATGGGTCAACATACAACATTGAGTCTTCAGCGCATTAAAATCAACCCTATGCGCTTTACCCCACTCGGAGATTGTTAACAGGTCTTGATTGAGTGTGTCTTTTGTTGTCCGCTTTTTGCCACCAACCGCCAAGAGGCTTGGCCTACAATTAAAGGAAAATGAATGACAAATTCCTCTGTCATCTGCGAAAGAGTATATAGAGTTAAACGTTTGACCACGAAGGAGACCTTGTGGTACCCCAGAATTAAGTTGAAACTCATTAGATGAGACCCATCTAGAACTTTAGCATTGAGCTTACAGAATGTGTTGGGAGCTCTTTTCAATATGCTTCTTATTTTCTTGACACTAAAAACATCATCTTCTTCGCGAAACATGTTTTATGTCAATGGTCAAATTTTCCTGATAGTTTCTAGTAACTTTGAAAATAGTTTTACGATCCTTTGGCCAACTTTTTGTAGGACCAGACTGAAATTTGTTAAAAATCTATATAAATTCTAGCTGAGCCCGGTCAGATAAAATAATTATTTTAAACAGAACGACGTTTGCCAGTCACGTAGTATTTAATAATTTTAGAACGTAGTCCTATTTAGTCAGCCATTTTAGTCAAACTAACAACAAATGGATAAGCTTCCATTAAGCATAATAAGTGACATATTCTTTTAAACTTACTTGATCATAAAAAATTTAAATAATGCTTGCGAAAAAACTAAAGAGGAAAAACGTTTTTTAAGATTTTTTCGATCTCATTCCTTATACATTTGCAAGTAATGCAGATTATAGCTAGTTAATGTTAAGGCTAAGATTTTGTAGAGATTTTTATGTTTCCCTGGTGATCTGGGCCAAAACCTTTTAAAATATTTCCGTTTGGAAACAGTTGTTAATGATCGTTATATTCAAAAACCTTTAATGCAAAAAAAGCTTACATAAAAAATTATAAGCACGTCTGTATATGGTGTTCAGCGGGTCAAACTATATAAAATTATACTGGAAACTCCATCGCAGAAAGGCTGTTGCAAAAGGTTATTAATCAATATTCATCATTCATTAAATTACAATTGTCATGCATTTGTAGTCTAAAAGTTAAATTTTATATTGTATAATTCTGGGTTCTCAAGAAGGAACTGTTTTATAAAACCGTTATTAAAATGAACCGTTTTAGTTGTTTTGATATATGAAATCAAATAATTAGCACGCTTATGCTATAAATAACAAATCATTAATTATAATCTAAAAAACAAGGGAAAAATCCGACAATGGTTACAAATTGTAACGAAAACTACTAAACAATGAAAAAGAAAAATGCATTTCTATTGAAAGCAATTGACTTTTTCACAATCTGTGGTAACTTTTTTTATTGGAGAGATTTTGCTTAAAATTTAATGATGAAAAAAAAAAATCAGCTGCTAATGTATTAGAACATAAATATTTTTTTAATTTTTTTAAACAAAACTATTATTTATTGAGGAGAATGAGGTACTGTTTTCTTTTGACAGTGAATTTTTTTCGGAATTTCATTTAACATTTCATAATCTTAATGTGGGGTAGTTTTTTTATTTACTTTTCCTTTACGTATATTTACAACAAAAAAATATATAAGTATATACCCAAATTTTAGTTGTTTTGGACGTAAACTAACACATTGAGGGTAATTAATTTGAAGTGCACACCTAAAAATTTTAAGATTTTTCGCCACCTGTAGTAAAGTAATGATAGTAAATAAATAAAGAAGAAGACTGAATTAGTTGTTTATCTTGGTTAATTCATTTTCAAAGCTGAAATTTAGAAGTTTGTCTTTTTCCTTTTTAACAGCTCATAAAAATTACTCTTGTTTATAGGTATTTTACTCCATAACGTGCCTAGGTACGTTAGTTAAACACATTTCTTTTAACAGATAATTATACAGTTATGAGCAAAAATTATCTATTTACTTTGAACAATGATTGCATTTCGTTAACAAAAATTTATTTTATGTGGCCTTTTTTTCTGTTTTCTGAAATCAAAAAAAAAATTGTTTTTTTTAGTCTCCGAGCTTCATTTCTAATAAAATTCACTTTAAAATAAATGGCTGTAATTCTCGAAATAGCAGCCGTCCTGATAATTGAGCTCACGCGGGTCCTGGAATTTTAGTGCAATTAAATAAAAAAATATGAAATATTAAATGGAGTTCAGCAAATAATGCTTCAGATAACAAGTATTAAGCTAAAATGTGATGATGGTAATCTAGTCCTATCCTCAATTTACTTTCCACCTCGTCGTAACATTAAATGTGATAAACTTGAGGAATTTTTTTCATAACTTGGTAGACGATTTATCGTTGGTGGTGATTATAATGCCAAACATCCATGGTGGGATTCAAGGTTGACAAACCCTAAAGGGATGGAATTTTTAATTTCTCGAGAAAGAAAACTATTCATCGCTATCAACTGGAATGCCAACGTATTGACCAAGCAATCCAAGAAAATTCCAAATCTAGATGTGGGTACTGAAGAGAATATCGCCACTGTAAACGAAAGTCGCAGGTATTGGGGTTTGTCCGTCAACTACGTTGAAAATTTTGTACAAAGATCTTGGCCTACTCACGTAGAACATACAGATTGTGCTGAAATTAAAGCCGCGAGACCATTATATGCCCTGTTCTTTCGCCGATTACGCTCTAGTGCAGTTGGAAACTGAACCGGTTTTATCGCAAATTTGTTTTTCAGCGATTAGGCTCATTCGCTGAGCGGATTTTTTAATAAACAATCTACAGCAGACTCTGCGTACTCCATTGCATCCAGAAAAATACACCGGTTGTTGCGTTTTGCATGCTGGTAGCATCATCGTACCTTATTTACGGTCAATGTAAACAGTTGGCGCAGCATGATCAATGTTTTTATACCCTATACCACTATGTGGTTTGGGTATAATGACTTTGTGCTGCTGTTTGTAACTACCAAAAATATTTGACCTAGACCCATCTTTTATTATACCGATCGAATCAGAATCACTATCTGGTTCGATTTAACGATGTCCGTCCGTCCGTCCGTCCGTCCGTCTGTGTGTCCACGTAAAGCTTGTAATCAAACTGCAGGTCGCAAATATGAATATATTTTGATGAAATTTGGTATTTAAGCTTTCATCGGCCATAGGATGAACGCTGTTGAAATTGGTGAGAATGGGTCCATGTTCAGACCTAACCCCCATACAAATGACCGCTATGAAAACAACATAAATTGCCATAAGATCCAAACAAGTAAGAAAATTATAGTCGGTCTAGACCGACTATACGATAACCTATACCATGCGTTTAGAGATCCCATCTCTCAGGCCCAACTAACTAGATATAGAAAATAAGCATAAATCAAATTTGAGTGGGATTTTTATTATTTTTTTTGGTTGCAGATATGAAAAAGTTCATATCGGATGCTATATCTATATGGGGACTAGGCCCAAAAATGGACCGATCCTGACCATGTTTGGTAAAGTCTCTTGTATTTTGCAAAAATATATATAAACAAAATTTGAGAAGAATCAGTGCAATATTTTTATTTTTTGATAGATTTAGGTGAAGATCGGGAACCAGCTCTATATGGGGCCTATGACTAAGAGTTGTCCCATAGGGAGACTTGGTTAGAACACGATGGCGCTACGTGCTATACCATCGACAAATTACAAATGAAATTACAATTGGCCTCAAAGATCATGCGATTTGACACCTCTCGATTATTTACTGTGTGGCTGCATGGTCTCACTGGTTTATGATGATAAACTAACAATTGACGCTTTGAAGGCCAACATTGTCTGTATTATTCGTGAATATGGCCAAAATGCTCTAGTTCAAGAACTGCCATGTTTACCATATGCCGGAAGTCATTTTCAGATGTTAATGGCCACATACTGGGCTGTGGAATAAAAAAATGTTTTTGTTTAAAATTTAACTTTTTCTGTCAGTTTTTACAATTCCAAGTTGTGTCGGGCTTAAAAATATATCCTTTAATTCCTTATTACGACATAGCCACTTTCCAAATCAATGGAAAACATAAGGATAAGTATAAAGACCTAATAAATTAGAGGGAAAGAGACAAGAACCAAATTCGTGTGCCCAGGATGTAACAATGTTCTCTGTTCCACCTGTTTTGCAATATTCCACCAATAAAACCATTTTCCTTAATATTTACATTTTGAATTTGTTAAGTTCCATTAGTTTCCTTACTTATATGTTCCGAATTTCTGATTTTTCTTTATTTTTCATATAAATAAAAATATAAATAAAAATAAGAATATAAATTGATCAAACCCACTTTTTATACCCTCCACTCCAGTGTGCAGAGGGCATATATAAGTTTGTCATTCCGTTTGTAATAATTAGAAAAAAAATTTTGGACCCCATATAATATATATATTTGTGATCCTTATAACAACCGGAGTTGATATAGCGATGTCCGTCTGTCCGTCTGTGGAAATCACGATGACGGCATCAATCGGGCAGCTAGGGTACTGGTTGAAATAAAAAATGATTCAATAACATCCTGAAAAGTTTGCTGTTTAAAACCGTCCAAATCGGTCAATTAGGGCCCGAGATTTGAATGAAGAACTAAAAAAAGTCTTGAAAAAATATAACTTTCTATGTTGTTCTTGTCACGAACACGCCCTCAATAGTGCAGCTACAGTGATCATTTTTAGTGAGAATGATTCACCAAATTAATGGGAAGATTTCTATTTCAAAAATCGTTAAAATCGGTGGAACAGGTCCAGGGAAATCTCTGAAAAATAAAAAAAACATGAAAAATATGATGTTTCTATATTGTTCTTGTTGTTATTCTAAATGTTGTGTTGTTGTCATAGCTGGACTTGTTGTTTTTGTGGTCGTTGTGATAATAATATAATAAAAACTAACCCTTTGTACATTTTTTTATTAACTCTGGTAGAAAATTTTAAAAGTTTCCATTGTTTTGGCATCACTAAAAAAATTTGTTAGATCATTTCTGTTATTACCACGAGCCTGCCTGCAAAATTTCAGATCGAATGGGTCACGGGAAAGGGGTTAAAATCGATCCAAAATTTTTTCGACAAGCAGACACTACGAGTTAATATAAAGGGAGTAAAAATTCACCAACATCTAAAGCAAATAATGCTAAAATACCTAGTTGTTATTAAAAAAAAGCAATGTAAATTTAGCAAAAAAAAAATAATTTTATGTATAAATTTATTTAAAGAGAAAAACACAAAAATAACGTTTGATGTTGTATTTTTTGTGTGTAATATTTACATATACATACATAAACATAATCGATAATACAAACAATACACATATATTATATATACATATGTATAACCACAACAACTGCATGTTAGAAATAAATCGGTATATTATTTTATTTACATAAAATTCTGCAATATTTTGATGTGGGGAAAATACATTTCTTTTGCATTAACAGAGTGTCACTTCATTTTGCTCAGCGTGACTATGCCACAGTAGATGGCGCCACAATTTTTGTTTGTTCTAATTAGCTTTGCAATAGTTATTTCTATTTTAACATGAATGTCAATATTTTCGACTAGATATCATACAGAACAATGTTAAGAGTATACACGGGCTGGTCTTTTATTTCATACGTTTTTTCATTATTCTTTTACAAATATGAACATAAGTTTGGCATGTTAACTTTTTGTTGTCTTTACAAAATAGAGTTACCGAGTTCATCAATGAGTTTTTTGCTTTCAAAACAGTTCTACATAGTTATATAGAATTATTATTCTGCTTTACCTACAAAATATCTGATTGCGATTACATCTAATTTTTAAAAATTGTTTATAATTACTAAAGCATTATTATTCACATAAATACAAAATTGCACTTTTTAAATTTTTAATTCAAATTTAAGAAAATATCAATTCTAAAAACTGGAATTAAAAATTTCCGATTATAAATTAGATAATATTAATTGAATTTCAGAAAATCGTATCAAAACTTCGGAAATAATAATTTTAAATTTAGAAGACAACAATTGCATCTTTAATATATAAATTTTATTCGTTAAACACAAATTGAAATTCCAAAATAAAAAACACCAAATATGTTTACTTATAAAAAAAATATTGCCATTCAGGAGAAATTAATAGCTTTTCAGTACCGCGATTCAGTAACTTCTTTTAACGATAGTCGAATCGTTAAAAAAATAAAATAGCAAAATTATCAGTAAAATTTTTAAACGATATTCGCTATTGTTAAAGTCAGCTGTTGTTGTTATCTAAACGACAACCATTTTTGTGTTGTTTATTCAATGGATAAAAACTTAAATTTTTAAGTTGAAATGTCGTCATTCATAAATAAAAATCATAAAATAGTGAAAATATTTTGCTTTAATTAAAAAACTTTTTTATATAAATAAAAAAATTAAATAGCATATTCAATTCATTATTTCATTTTAAAATAAATAAACAAAAATATTAGTAAAAAAATAAAGATATTAAACATAAACATAAAATCAGCCTGAAAAACACGAAGTAATTTATTTTTTTCTATTTTTCTTTGTGTTTTTCGCATATTTTGACAGAGATGCCACTCGTTTACAATTTAAATAAATAGAAAAATAGATTTGTCGACTGTAGTTAAGATATATGTACTTAGTGAGTCACTTAATCCTTAGTGCAAACAACAATAGCTGTCGATATATTTTGCGATTGTCGGATCGTTGAAATTTACAGAATCACACTACAGAAAACATTGATTTAAATTCAATGAATTTTAGAAAACGTTAAATGATATTTAAGAATTGCGAACATAAAAATTGTTACACAAATAAACGCAATTTGATGAGAATGTTATTTTTTATATATAAATTTTCACAATTTTTTTGGATGCAAATTTGAAGATTTTCAGAAAATAAAGATAACAATTTCAATTCAATTCAATTGGGGTTCTTTATTTAGCATTAATGTAAATAGAAATTTAACAATATATATATTTAGAGTTTAGGATATATTTTCCTTTTCTACTTAAATATTAAATAACAATTTTTATAATTAATTTGCTTTTTTATTAACATTGTTTGACGATGGAGGCAAAAATTTTCAAAAAACCTTGTGTTTTTTTTTTTTTGTTTTTTTTTTTTTTTTTTTTTTTTATATAAGAAGAATTAAAGTAAGAGGATAAAATTACGATGAGATCAGCTCATTAATATGATTGTACTCAGAGTTGCGACATCTGTTGTAAAAATTTGAAGAAAGCTTTTTAATACGGGTGTTGACTAGTTCGACGTTGGCGATATTGTGTAACCGTTGGGTGGAATAATGCCAAGGCAAATTATGAATCATTTTTAACAGTTTATTTTGGGTTACTTGCAATTTTTTTATGTGACACTGTGCTGCAGTAGACCACAAAGGAGCAGCATAAAACATAATGGCGTGAAATATCGATTTTAATATAAGGGTTTTGTTTTCAGTGCTGAGTATAGATCTTCTGTTTATTAAAGGGTAGAGCAATTTTATTATTTTGTTAATTTTGTCTATAATAAAGGGGACATGATCTTTAAATTTGAGCTTGGGATCTAAAATCACACCCAAATATTTTACTTTGTTCGACCACGGTACCAAATTATTATTAAACGAAATTGGTTGCTGAGGTAAGAAGCAAGGTTTTCGTCGTCTAGAAAAGTAGATTGCTTGGGTTTTTTGCGAATTTACGATTATTTTCCATTTTGTGAAGTAGGAAAGAACTTCCGCTAATGCGCATTGAAGGATGGAGAGAACATCTGTTGAAAGAATGTCTGAACTGAGAATAGCAGTATCATCAGCAAAAATGGAAGTAGCGCAATTACTTAATGATGGGAAATCAGCTGTATAGATATTGTATAATATTGGAGAAATGCACGAACCCTGTGGGCAACCAGCATAAATTTCTTTTTGTGTAGAATGTTTGTATCCAATGTGTACTTCAAAAACACGATTCGAAAGAAAGCTATGGATCATTTTAATAATTTGTATTGGGAAATTATAATTCATCATTTTTGAAACCAATCCGTTGTGCCACACCGAGTCAAAGGCAGCTTTAATGTCCAGCAGAACCATACCAGTAGATTTTCCATTATTAAAATTTGAAGTTACTAAGTCCCGTATTCGGACCAGTGGTTGAACTGTGTTATGTTGTCTACGAAATCTGAATTGCTGTTTTGGTAAAATATCATATACATCAATAAAATTAGTAAGATGTTCTTTAATTATTTTTTCCAGAATTTTACTTAATGAGGATAAAAGGCTTATTGGCCTGTAAGAATAAGGACAATCGGCTGGTTTGTTTGGCTTTCTTATTGGTATGACCTTGGAATGTTTCCATATTTTTGGATAATAGCTGATTCGAAGGCACGAGTTGAAAATATCAGTAATATATTTAATCCCTTTTTTTGGCAAGGCTTTTAGACATCTATTGCTTATTCCGTCCAGCCCAGACGATATTTTTAACTTCAACTGTTTTATGATGTTATAGACTTTAACCATAGAAACAGATAAATCATCTCGAGGGTCCGAAACGGTTGATTCCAAATTGATAACCGCTGTATTTGCCATGGATATAGTTGATGCATCACTGAGGTTTGATGATAATGAATGGTTCTCACTAAAAATTTTGCTCAGTATTTCACATTTTTCAAGTTGAGTATAGAAATTGACATTATTGTGTTTTAATATTGGTATAGTGTGAGCTTTATTCTTTAAAATTTTTGAGATATTCCAAAAAGGAGATGATCCTTTATCGAGCTTTAAAAGATTGTTGTTCCAAGAGTTGTTTTTCCATTGAATTATCTCTTCTGATATGCACTTGTTATACCATTTTGTACTTATTAGGTCAGATGTATCTCGAAAACGTTTCCAATTCCTTCTGAAAACATTCCTTATTTGAATCATATGCTTTATATGTTGCGGTAGTGTTGGTGAGTTTGATTTAATTATTTTGCTAGGAACGCTGTGATTAATTGCAGCTTTGATGGTATCATTAAATGTTGAAATCTTTGACTCGATTTGTTCACCATTGTAATTATTATCAGTTGGAATAGTTAAATTTCTTTTAATAAATGATGAATATCTGGACCAATTTGCTCTATTAAAATCGAAATATGATCTTTGTACAGGTCGGAAGTCTCGGTTTATAGTTATTTCAATAGGAAGATGGTCGGAACTCAAATCATTTATTACCCTTACTGGAGAAAGGCAGTTTGCGATATTCGTTATAAAAAGATCAAGTGTAGAGGCTTGTCTTCGAGGATCAGAAGGGATGTAGGTATGGTCATTTGGAAAAAGTATATCAAAATTTTCGGAATCCAATTTTTCGTAAAGAATATTTCCCCAACAATTAGATCTTTGACAACCCCATAAGTTGTTCCTGCAGTTGAAATCTCCACCAAGTATGAACATTTCGTTAGCTCGCGACAATTTACAAATATCTGATTTGAATTGTTGTTTTTTAATATTATTACTACCCGCAGAGCCAACTGGGAAATAGCCGGAATATATACTTATATAATTTCCGTTTCTCAGACGTACTTTAACACCAATGTTTTCAATAATAATTGTTGGTCGTGGTGGCAATAATGTATGTTCTACATTTTTCCTTACTAGTACTGCAACACCTTCTCCTCTGCTACTTTGACGATCACTTCTATAGCAGTAAAAATCATTATGTTTTATTGATATTTTGTTATTTAGCCACGTTTCAGAAATGAGGCAAATATATATTATTATATTATTTAATTATATTATTTATATTATTTAAAATGTTTGGGACTTTTGTTTTTTTGCGTTTGGCATCCCTAATTTGATTATTTAATATTATTATAAATTTATTCTCTATGTTTTCCAAATATGGCAATATTTTAATAAATAAGTTGAGACAGCTTTTTTTTGGTTATTATTTTGTTACTCCATCCGACCTATATGGCCGCAATGAAGAAATATTTGGTCAGTTAAAAGAAACTATACAGCCATCTCCAATTAGCACGATTTAATGCATATAGCCACCCTACACAACCATTACCTTTGCCATGGAGGTTAGGGCGAGCTATTTAATTAGCAAAAACTAAATTAAACGAGAAGTTATGTCATATAACCGGAAACGCATGCATATATACGTATATAACCTAAATGCATGCCGATCAGCAACCACGATGACCAAAAAGCAAACACCGAAATAAATCCGAAATAATAGAAAAGACGAAAACCAACCCAAAGAATTTGCTGAAATAATTTGGTATTAAGTTTCACAAATTGTTTACTTTTTCATTTACATTTATTATCAAGACTCAAACCGAGGTGGAGGGTATCAAAGATTCGGCACAGCCGAATTGAACACTCTTGCTTGTTTTTTGCTTACTTTAGCTTTATTGGGTCACAGTGTACCACTGTGAAATCTTATTGGAATCCTATATAACAGGATAACAGGAGGGATCTCCGAATTCTTAGGCATCGCCAAGGTCTTACAATTTTGCTTTATTGAAAAAACATACCAGATAAAACTAGGATGTGAAAGGTTTATTTAATAAATTTCGAATCTATAAAGTTATCTTTAAATTAATCTTGACATATGCAAACCCATTATGGGGTACGGCTAACATCTTCAATATTGGTATTCTTCAGAGATACCAATCCAAAGCACTCAAACAAATCCTTGTTGTACCATGGTATGTTAGGAACAGCGCTATCATAAGAAATATTTCTGTGTCATCTATTCGAGAGGAATTTAGGATCCTTAAGCGAGAGATATTTGGAAAGACTAGGTAATCACGATAATTCAGCGCATATCACGTTGTAAGATGAGACCATCGAAATTAAACGCCTAAAGCGCAGCCATACTTTATGGTATGTACCTCATTGGAGTTACATAACCTCTGAGGTGTATCTGGTTAAACAAAGTTGCTTGTTATTCTTCGATAGACTGAAAATAAGAATAAATTATCAAAAACAAGTAAGAGTGTTAAATTGGGCTGTGTCGAATTTTTGATACCCTCCACATGGCTTTAAGTTTACATTAATATCTGTACTTATTGTACAATTACAACAAATGTAAACAAAATATTTTCAAAACTAAACAATTTAATAAACTTAACACCAAATTATTGCAATAAATACACTGAAGTACTAGAGATGTATTAAATTTTTGGAGGTGTCTTTTTCGACATACCTTGGCACAGTCATGCCGAAATTACCTTATTGTCAATAGAAAGCTGATCGTGATAATGTCAAACAATATTATCATAACTCTACCCCAGTAGATGTTACATTTTTTGAATGAGCGTAATTTTAATAGAAGGATGGACACAGATGGACATTGCAATATCGATCAAGAATCAAGAACATATATTCCTTACGGGATCGGAAATTTTTTTCGATGCGTTCCAAATGGAATGCAAATTGATCTATACCCTAACTATTTTTTTTTAATTAGTTAGTTTTACTCAGACATTGATTCTACGGATTCTCTCTAATTTTGCCATATGCTATGAAAAATTATAATTTGTTTCAAAAAATTTATTCAAAATATGAAAGACGTAAACTCATTAGAAAAAAATATTTAGTTACAAATATCCAGCTATACAAAAATTTAAGTCATTTTGCCCTCTACTGTTAACCAAATATTTTTTTATTTTTATTTTGATTATGTTGCTTTGTGAATTGTGCGTACTCGTATTATTGTACTTTTATTACCTTTTTTATTCCTGTCGTTTGTTGCCTGTTTTTATCTCAGATAATCATATTTATTTTTAAACATTCTTAGTTGTTTCTTTTTACGATTTCTTTTAACCATTTAGCATTTTTTATTGTTTGAATGCGTAACTTTTATGACTTAAGTACATGTAAATTTCTTATTGTCTCCAGGTCTCGCAGTCTATCTTTCGGTCTATTTATCTTGTGTAGCAGTCATAATAAACCCGGTTATAAGTCTTAAATTTTTGGTGATTCCGTAGTAGGTGATGTTACACAAAGATAATGTCAAATTTATTGCATTATATTTTTTACGACTTCTTTACCGTAATGGCTGATATTTATTTATAATAGTATGTACTCGTATTGCATGTATAAATACATGCGGGGTAGTAAAAGGTACGGTGTAAATCAAATGGCAAAATATATTTTAGTTGCATTTTAATGTTCTTTTTTGTTTTATTTTATGTTTAAGATATGAAAAAATTTGTATTTTGATGCTTAGTAGATTATAAAATTAGTGATAATATGGTTATAAAAATATACTTAAATCTCAAACAATATCTTGAATTTCCATTCAGGAATGTGTTCTTTGTATTTGGCAGAATAGCATTTTTGGTTCAATCATTTGCTTTTAACCTGAAAAACACAAATATATCATAATTTTGGAAACACATTAATAATTTTTTGTTTATATATGAAACCGTAAATTCCACTATTTAATTTTTGTACTAACACGGAAATGCAAATGCTTGAAAAGATATGGCTAAAACGGCGCACAGTGGAACATTTGACGAGAAGGCGGTCAAAAATCTATAACTTTTGATTGGATTGGAATTTTGATATGCGTTTTTTGTTTGGTAGGTGAGACTTTAGCCTTTAAGTTTTGCTATAAAACGTAATTCTTGGCCGAAAATAAAAAAAGCATTTTCATTTGTAGTTGAATTTTAGTACAAAAAGGTTTTTTTAATATAATGTCTTATTTTTTCAGTTAATTTTACAACTAATACTTTTTAACAATTTTTTAAGTTAATTTTTTCAGAAAATGCGTAAACTTTTTAGTCCTAATGTGCACAAGGGCCAAAGGTTGATTTTTTTTTTTTTTTTTTTTTTGAAAGATCCCGAGTTAAAATATAATTTATTATGCAGCGAACGTAAAAGTTACCTTATATTGGTTCAAGATAGAGAAGTTTCAATGAAAAATTCGTATGTTTTTGCTTTAGTTAAATTTTTATACCCTATACCACTGTGTGGTTTGGGTATAATGACTTTGTGCTGCTGTTTGTAACAACCAAAAATATTTGACCTACACCCATCTTTAATTACACCGATCGAATCAGAATCACTATCTGATTCGATTTAACGATGTCCGTCCGTCCGTCCGTCTGTGTGTCCATGTAAAGCTTGTAATAAAACTGTAATAAAACTGAACACTGTTAAAATTGGTGAGAATCGGTCCATGTTCAGACCTAGCCCCCATACAAATGACCCCTATGAAATCAACATAAATTGCCATAAGATCCAAATTATCATAAAAAAATTTGGTCAAATTGGGTTTGTATGTACACATTACATCCATTAACTAGTAGTCCAAAAATGATCCCTATTGGACAATTCTTAGTCATACGCCCCATATAAAGCTGCTTTCCGATATTCACTTAAATCTATCAAAAAACAAAAATATTGCAGTGATTCTTCTCAAATTTTGTTTGTATATATTTTTGCAAAATACAAGAGACTTTACCAAACATGGTCAGGATCGGTCCATTTTTGGGCCTAGTCCCCATATAGATATAGCATCCGATATGGACTTTTTCATCTCTGCAGCCGAAATAATTAATAAAAATCGCACTCAAATTTGGTTTATGCTTATTTACTATATCCAGCTAGTTGGGCCTGAGAGATAGGGTCTCTAAACGCATGGTATAGGGTATCGTATAGTCGGTCTAGACCGACTATAATTTTCTTACTTGTTTTTATTAACAACTAGGTATTTTAGCATTATTTGCTTTAGATGTTGGTGAATTTTTACTCCCTTTACATATATTAAGTCGTAGTGTCTGCGTAGTGTCTGAAATTTTGCAGGCAGGCTCGTGGTAATAACAGAAATGATCTAACAAATTTTTTTAGTGATGCCAAAACAATGGAAACTTTTAAAATTTTCTACCAGAGTTGATAAAAAAATGTACAAAAGGTTAGTTTTTATTATATTATTGCCACAACGACCACAAAAACAACACGTCCAGCTATGACAACAACACAACATTTAGAAGAACAACAAGAACAATATAGAAACATCATATTTTTAATTTTTTTTTTTACTTTTTCAGAGATTTCCCTGGACCTGTTCCACCGATTTTAATGATTTTTGAAACAGAAATCTTCCCATGAATTTGGTAAATCATTCTCACTAAAAATGATCACTGTAGCTGCACTATTGAGGGCGTGATCGTGACAAGAACAACATAGAATATTATATTTTTTCAGAGACTTTTTTTAGTTCTTCATTCAAATCGCGGGCCCTAATCGACCGATTTGGACGATTTTAAACAGAAAACTTTTCAGGATATTGGTGAATCATTTTTTATGTCAACGAGCACCCTAGCTGCCCGATTGATGCCGTCATCGTGGTTTCCACAGACGGACAGACGGACGTCGCTATATCAACTCCGGTTGTCACAAATTTATATATTTTATGGGGTCCAAAATTTTTTTTCTAGTTATACAAACGGAATGACAAACTTATATATACCCTCTGCACACTGGAGTGGAGGGTATAACGAAAAGTTTAAATTTCGCATAGAATTCCTTAAAAAGTACTCAATCAATTTTAATTAAATTAAAACAGACTCAAGTTCAGCAAAATATCTACCTTAAGCAAATACTAAAATATTTTGATCGGTTCAAAAGTTACAGAATTTTGGCCTATGCAAAAGCAAGTCATTTATTGCAATGCGCTC
Source organism: Cordilura impudica (assembly GCA_963682025.1). Classification (NCBI taxonomy): domain Eukaryota; kingdom Metazoa; phylum Arthropoda; class Insecta; order Diptera; family Scathophagidae; genus Cordilura; species Cordilura impudica. The sequence goes on from OY821518.1 coordinate 265,415,955, forward strand.
TATATACATATACCGAAATATACGATTAAGAGTGTTTGCAAAGAAGACTACTTCCTTTCATAAGCCAAAACAATATGTGCACAGCTTTCTGGCCCGAGTTGGCATTCTGCCACTGCGGCAAGACAGCTCTTGAGGGTAATTCCATGCATAGGTCAACCTTTAGTCCAATTTTGAAATTTAAATTTTAATAATTCTTATAGATACCATTAAAGAAAGAGGGTACGGAAATATGACAATAGCTTGTTAGATGTATTTTTGAACATTTTGATAGCCCCTATTTTTCCAGTAAAGAAAGAAAAAATATAATTAAGTAATTTTTAATATAACGACAGTATCATGTCTGTTACATTACAAAACACTTCTTTCCACTATAATTTATTTTAGAATTAATGTTTTTTATATGCTTTATTAATAAACTAGCTCTTATTTTAACTACACACAACTGTTTTTTATTTGTCATACAAATAGCTACAGAACCTTTCTATGTTTTACAAACGTCCTCTAAAGTGATGTCCGTTTGTTGTCATGTCTGCCACGACAACTTTTTGCCAGCAATTATTAATAAAAACAATACTTTCTCCCTTTTTCTAAATGTAAATTTGTTGGTCACATCCGTCTGCATAATTTTGTATATTTTTATGAAGAAAGAAAAACTTTTATTGCCTAATATTGGATTAGAAAAATCAAATGTCATGTCTGTCACTATAGAATTAGCCTTGAGTGGTACAATAACTACTGCTGTATCGAACTTTTGTTTGTGTATATAAGCAGGCTATTAAGTTTAATAATGTAGGTTAAAGCTAAACAACGTTCAACAGGATCCTAAACTTTTATTTAACATATGTATAAAAATTCCCCGACATTGCATTTGTGAATTATTCCAGTTTTTTCCGGATACGTCTACTTAATTTATACTGAATACATCTTACTATTTTTGTTACATTGCGTCATTAATTGCTCATTTTCAAACTGTCAGTAGCATTTTTTTTTTTTAAAGAAACAAACATTTTAACAAATGGCGAGTGACTACAAATAACTATATAAAACCAATGCTGTCACATTCATGTGTAGGTTTTCAATAGACACGGGATGGTAATATTCGATAAAATTGACACAGCCTTGCTGTAGCGTAGGTAAAAAGAATAATTTAAAATTATTACAAATAAGACTTTAAATTAGAGCCTATCGTCAAACTCGACCGTACTAGACCGACTATACGATACCCTATACCATGCGTTAGAGACCCTATCTCTTATTTATTAATTTATTTAATTCAGCTATAATATAGCAACAGCTGAGCAATAAAATTTAAATATTTTACCAAAAAATTCTTCGGAATGGATCGAAATTGATAAAGTTTGATCCGCTGAAATTCAGGCAAACAGGTTCATAAGATCGAAGTTGTCTATTAGGAACATTTATACATATTTTTCCAGAAGGCATTCAGAATCAATAATCCTTCTAGTTTTCAACGTTGGAAGCCTTTTTAGAACCAAATGACTGCGATACTCTGTGGGACTCAATTCCGCATTCCACCGAAGATATCGAAGACAAAATATTAAGAATTGTTACTGAACTGAATCAAGTTTTTTGATGAGATTAGTGATGCTTATTCAAGTATCCGCCCAAATCTACGAATGTGTCAACTGTGTTTAGTTTTGTGTCATGGATGACGTAATCGTTCGAAGATGGCGAATATCTAGAGAAGGTCATAGACTGACATTTTTTCAGATGTAATTCCATTAAGTTCACATTACGCCATCTGCAGAAGCTATTTAGGTCACACTGGAGACATATGCAGTCTTCATTGTTTATGAGGGTTAAGTAGATTTTTACATCATCGGATATAACTATTCTGAATAGACTTTGGAAGATCATTAGTAAACAGCCAGAATGGGGGAGGTCTTTTGAGAGAAACCGGAAGTAACATCTATATATTTTAATTTAGAGTTATTGAGAAATACACTTTGCTCTTAGGTGTAACTAATTGGATATAGAAATCAAGCATAAACCAAATTTGGGGGCATTGCAATTAACTTGTTTCCTTTCGGTTGATCCTGAAAATATTTGGAAGGGTCACTAATTGGCTCCCAAGATATGTAAAAACAAAATTTGAGAAACATTTGTGAATTTTTTTTTTGTTTTTGAAAGAAATAAATGAAGATCAGGGAGCAGCTTTATAGGGGGGCTATGACTAAGATTTATCATATATGGTTTATTATCAGACTGCTGATTAATGATTTGAACTAGATCTATATGATATTTTGGATATTATGGCAATTTAAGTCGACCTCAAAGGGGTTATTGGTATGGGGACTAGGTCTGAACAAGAACTGCTTTTCATCAATTTTAATAGCGTTCATCCTATGGCCGATAGAAGCTTATGTACCAAATTTCGTCAAGATATATTTATATTTGCGACCTGTGATTTGATTAAAAGGTTTACATGGGAAAACAGACAGACGAACCGATGCACAGTGGCGCCATTTGAGTTTTTTCGTAGCAAAAATTATATCTTTTGAACCGAATAACATAATTGAACAGCCTATGAAATGAGCGTTTGGAAAGGGTGCTACGCTTTGTAGGGGCCTACTTATGGGTTACCAAAGTTAAAATTTGTAGAAAAATCAATTTTATGGTAACTAAAAAAAATTATTTTTACATTTTTATATTGTTTTTGTTTTTTTTCTTTAGGGTTTTATATTTTAAATTATTACCCAACAAATTAAAAAAAAATTCCTTTTTTTTTAATTAATTTTTTCAATTTTCTGTAAAATATTCATCACAATTCGTAAGAGAATGTATATCTAAAAGACTAATCATTTCTAAACTATAATTATTTTCTAACTCTATTCGTGACTTCACATGCCGCAGGGAAGAAATAAGTGGATCGGAAGATGCTGCCAACATGTTGAAGAGGTCCTCATTTTGCCTTACCCTTGATGCTTTGAATGTGTTCTGCAATCTATATTTTTTATAAAATTTGTTAAGAGACTCCTGTGCTTCTTCAGAAAGCTCCCCAATTGGCAAAGACTGGTACTCAATTATATCTTTGCCATGCACCAATATTTTATGGACGGTCGGGGTCAACTTCTTCTGTGGATACATTTCTGCTAAAAGAGATGCAGTTTTCGATGCATATTCTCCATATTTTGTAGAATTGACATTTTCTTTGCAGTTTAAAACATTCAAGATCGTTCCCAATCTTTTCACGATTTGATTGTCAATTCCAGTGATTCTAGTTACTGCCTCATCATTTTCAAAAAATCTCCTATAAGTGTTTCCATCGTTTGAGTTACCGTATCCGTGCTTGGGACAGTCTACTTTTAGTCCAACTTGTTTAAAAAAAGCATCCTGTATTTGCTTCTTTCTGATCTTTTCCTTATCCTTTATTGATGTATTTTCATCGAAGTTTTCCTCCTCTTGTGCTAGGGTATACGCCAATTTTAGCAAGAACTCCATACACCTTATCCTTGCGTGCAATGGTGACATTTCATATTCGTAATTCTCCTCGTTTGTAGAATCGTTTAAATTACCAAAGTTCTTCTGAGTCTTTTTGCAAATCGGGCATGACAATGTTGGAGTTGTTCCTGTCAGTTCGTTTACGACTTTTCCGTCGACCATGGTCAGGTGGAACTCGTAATTGCATTAAATATATTTTCCTTCTCCAATTTGCAGCTTTGTAGGCTTAATCTTGCTTATTTGTTCTTCAATGTCCTTCACCGTGGTCCTTATGAGTTCTGCCGATTCCCTTGCAATCTGAAACACTATTGGTCGGCAATAATGCACTGATGACGGACGTGGATTTTTCCAGTGTAGGGAAACATCAGATTTTAGCCGCAAAGGAACAACAGATGCCACAAACATATTTCCGTCCGATATTGTAGCGTCATCGAAAGATTTCCTTTGCTTATAAACGCTTTGTCCGGATGATCCATCGCAGCCCCATTTGCTGATCAATGTCAGTTTCTCAGGAAGAATTTTCACCTCATTTTAAGGAAGACTCTCCAACAACCGTTTTGCTGTATGGCCCATGAGATCCTGCAGATTGGCTTTCACAGAGACTTCCGTAAACTCCGTATGCAGTGGTCGTGAATTTATTTTGGCTTGCGTAATATGCTTGTATCCTGGTGAAATGTCAGCCCCGTGTCGCATCAAGGATGCGCGTAGTATCTCATATTTTTCTTTGGAAAGTTGTAAGTCAATAAACAAGGCCAAGGCTTCTTCGGAACCATACTTTTTAATGTGTGCGTTTGTAGGCGTGGGAATGCTTCCTTAATCCTTTTTAGTCGCAGTGGGCTTGCATCAGCAACAGATTTTGTAATCTGCGACCTAACTCTTTCCCTATCCTTTGTATATTTAATAGACAGCGCGTCCGATAAATGCTTCGTGGTCAAGTCATTGGTGGCATCGGCAAGTTTCCTCTTTCTTTTGTAAATTGAACACTCCTCAATACTTTTTTTTGGCCTTCCTTTTGTTCCTCTGATTGATGTGGTGGGTTTATCTACTGTCAATATATCCAGGATGGTGTCTTCATTAAGCCAGTCCTCGTATTTGGAGATGAAGTTCGGAATGGTTCGATTAGATTTCACCCATTTTGCCTTAATATTTGCATATATCAGATAAACATTATTTTTTATAATTTCGCTTCTCTCAATATTTCCGTATAAGCTATCAAGTTCTTCTAAAGCAGCTTCCGTGAAAAACTTTGGTGTGGTTGACCTTCTAAACAGTTCAAATAATTTTAAATTGTTTAACGCATGGTTTCAGTACTTGTTGCGCCAACTTTCAGTCGCATACTAATCCAGGCAGTATGCTTATTTTGCAATATATAGGCTTATGCTGCCATGCCTAAAAATTTACCTGTTCCCGGCATACATATGGATTTAGGCTGAATTATGCAGTTTTGATATTATGCTCGTGTCTAAATAAGATTTGTGCCTACCTGGAGGGACCATAAGTCAATATTGTTCTTGACCATTTGTACTCCAAAGTAATTTTTAAGTGAGGTGCGTACCTGCGAATTTCAATGAGTAGTTTTTTGTGCATCCTGTGTCTGTAACAGAATATTGGGAGTAGACTTTGGCAGAGGCTCACAGCTAGAAAACCGACTTAAAATGCAATTTTCAAACTATTAGATCAAACTACTGTCAGTCAAAACATGTAAGGGATGCACGCCATACAATTTCTGCAACCATGTCTTTTTAACCTTTTTTATCTCTAGAAGCCAAACGGGCACGTACGGGCAGATAAAACCATTTGAATTATGTAAACAAATAAAGAACATGTTTTACAAATATGGCAAATATAGAAAAATATGGATTTTTTTTATTTTCCGTCAAATTTGAAAAATAGTGATAAAAAAACGGATAGTTTTAAATAGTGATTTACCACAGAAACAGTTAATTTTTTTTTTATCATTATACATTTAATAAATACATCAATCAATACAAATAAAAAATAAGGCGATTTGCTACCTATTTTTCGTGATATTACACCTGAAATCGCAACAAATTGACTAAAAATTGTGTGTTTTTTTGAAAACCGAAAGTCGGTCAACTTTGAACGGTTATATCTTCTAAACTAAAAACGTGATATTATTAAGAGTAGCATATTTGAAATCGTTGAAAAGTTTCCTATAACATGGGTTTATTCAAAACTTCGTCGGCGCACATGAAAATTTTCATTTTTGCAACCTCGTTTGCTCTACGGGCGCCACTGTGCGACGGACGAACGGACATCGCCTAATAGACTCATAAAGTGATTCTGCATAATAAAGTGATCGCTATAATAATAGATGCGTCTTGGTCAAATATTTTTGGTAACTACAAACATTAGCACAAATTCATTATTTCCTGATCACATAGTAGTATAGAAAGACATTAAAAAATTTATTGTTTTTTGCAGATTTTGGACTATAAATGCGTATGTTTTAATTTTGCTGGTGGCGCAGCACTGATTTAAACCGCCAATTACCTAACCCATAAAGAGAGTTCATTAAAATGAATTCGCATTAACAGTTGTTTTTCATGCAGTTATGTACCGAAAAAAATCAAATAGATACAGCATCTGGTAGCAATTTAGATAGATAGCAAAACGTCAGGGATAAATAACAAATGGACAATTACATGCAGACACACAAACGGACAGACAACGATGATGACAACAACAATGACTATGAGTGACAACAAATGAAATTCGCCACGTTACAAAGTGCTTCACACATAATTAAAAACCAAATACAAGAAAAGAAATGACAATAAACGTATTTGTCAATATGTCACATAATACTGAAATGTAAAGGACGAGCGAGGGTACGTCAACAGAAGGCGCGTAAGGGGACATGTAATAAAAACTAAACAATAAACTGCAGTAAAACTATAAAATTCAGGAAAAAAAATTAGAAGAACACAATAAACTACATTACTGCAGTAATGAATGACGGCTAATCATAAATCAAAGTCAATACTAGAGAAACAGCATCAACAAAAATTTCAAGGATAGAAAACTCCCAATAAAATACTTATGGACAATAGTAATGAAAATCAACCTTGATTGACCACATTTTATACTGATGTTTAGCACGTTTGTTGTTAAGCCCATTACTGTGACAAAAGAAGGGATGTTTATTCTCTTTACGGTGAAAAATCCTTGAAGAAATACTTTAACGACAAGCTGTTTTTTTCACACTATAAACAAGGAATTGTAACGCATTTTTTCATGCATCATTATTTTGCATTTATTACTTGACAGCCAAGAAAAATTTTTGTGAATTAGGGATCTTTAACACATCATGTTTTAAATGAGTATGTAGGGATATTTTTTGGGACTACAGCCAGATGATTCTTAAAAACAAATTTCATTATTTTCAATTAGCATGGATGTTAAAAACAGGGAAACAAACCACATTGGCAAACACACTTCACGTCACAAAAAAAAAACTTTTATTGTTTTCTTTCTTATTTTGTTAGCTTCTTATAATCACTCTCTAAAAGTTGTTCTTAAAACGATATGAGTGGTTAAGTACATAAAAAAAACGGACATATACTCACACTTATTGTAAAGAGTTACCAGATAAAACTATTCACATTTTTTCGAGCAATACAAAATGGTATTTCCGTCACATGCTCTGATTAAAAAGAATTAATTGAATATGTTTTCTAAACCCTATATGCTGTTATTTGTAACAATTACAAAAATTTGAGTCGGCTTAGTGATGTCCGTCCTTCCGGCCCTCTGTATGTATGTATAGGTCGCATATATGAACATATTTTAATGAAATTTGATGTATAAGCTTTTACCGGCCATAGGACGTACGCTATTGAAATTAGAGAAAGTTGGTGAATGATCGGAATTAACACCAATGACCAGAGATCCCCCTACTCCGAGCTGAAGCAGCTCGAGTAGCTCATCAACGAGTAGCTCGAGTCGTAAAAACTAACATTTTTCATGTTTGAAAGCATATAGAAAGATAAATACGAGTAAAGTATTTAGTATAACAAATGTATACTTTTTGGAATCATACAAGTATTAAGACTGTCATCCTAAAATTTCACTTGAATCTGACTGTCTTACTGGCGTGGGTAAACTACTACTCGAAAAAGCTCGACGAATTTTTATACAAATGTACGAAAATATTTACTTCATAATTTTCACACTTTTCTAGGGAAAGAGTCTGATTTTTTTTTGATCAGTAGTTCCTCCGAGCCATAGTTCTGACCAGATTACTTTGAAACGTGGAGTATGTAATATACTCATATTTCCAACCTTAAAATCATAAATTTGTACCATATGTTCGTTCAAAAGTTTTTAAAAATCGATGCCAAAGTAAACGGAGTACACATTTTCATGCATTTGTATGGAAAGTGGTCGAGCTTTTTCGAGTAGTAGATCGACAACAGCACAATTATTGTAAGAATACTTTGAAATTTTTCGAAGGTTATCTCGATATATTTGCAACTAAAAGGAGTAAACAATTTAAGCCAGTCGTGATGTATTTTTAAACTCAATCTTTTAACCAGAGTTCAGAAAAAAACACACACTGAATAAAAAACTCGTACATATATGTAAGCAAACATAACTTAGACCAACACACACATATTTTTTTTTCATATCAATTATGTTTGTTTTTAAATTTTCTTCGGTGCCCAATACAACCATGACTGTGTTCGTTTTAATATTTCGTTATTCACACGAACATTTTTCTATCACGTACTTTTTGTTTCAATCACACATAAAGCACACATTTTTGAGTGTTGCTTTATTTGAAGTTCATGTTCTGGTACGTGTACTGAAAAAAAACACAGAACATGTACAATAAACAGGTTCGAGTTCAGTTATATTTTAAGTCGTGTTGTGGCTCGTGTAGTAAGAAAAAACAGAACATGTACAATAAACAGGTTCGAGTTCAGTTATATTTTAAACACGACTTAAAAACGACTTAAAATATAACTGAACTCGAACCTGTTTATTGTACATGTTGTGTTTTTTCTTACTACACGAGCCACAACACGACTTAAAATATAACTGAACTCGAACCTGTTTATTGTACATGTTCTGTGTTTTTTTCAGTACACGTACCAGAACATGAACTTCAAATAAAGCAACACTCAGAAATGTGTGCTTTATGTGTGATTGAAACAAAAAGTATGTGATACAAAAATGTTCGTGTAAATAACGAAATATTAAAACGAACACAGTCATGGTTGTGTTGGGCACCGTAGAAAATTTAGAAACGCACATAATTGATATGAAAATAAAGATATGTGTTGGCTGCTTTTGAACAGAACATTGTGTGTTTCATGTGTGTATTTTCTGAACCTTGCTTTTAACTAATACCCTCTGTCTGTCTGTCGGTCTGTCTGTCGTGGGACAACCCCATTTCCCCTTATCCAATTGATCTGAAACTCAGTTTTGCTGTGACTACAGATTAATTTTGGGGTAGCCACGCACAGTCACGCACAGTCACGCATAGTCACGCACAGTCACGGAGTGATCTAAATATCATTTCCCTTCATCCGATCGATCTGACACTTGGTCGATATACTTGCTGTAAATAAAGATCAACTTCGACATAGTCACGCACAGTCATGCATAGCCACGCACAGTCACGGAGAGATTAAAACCCCACTTCCCCTCATCCGATGGATCTGGAACTTTGTCCATAAACTTGTTGTGGCTAAGGATAAATTTTAAGATAGTCACCCGAAGTCACGCACTGTCACGGAGAGATTCAAAACTCATATGAATAAGGAAAGAAAGAGTTTTAATAAAACCTTTTTTCATGGGTTAGATCATTCGAGTACTAGTTCGACAATAGCACAGTTCCTGTCAGAATACTTTGAAATTTTAAGAAAGTTATCCCGATATATTTACAACTACAAGGAGTTAACAATTTTAGTAAATCGTGATGTATTTTAAAACTCTTTATTTTAACTCATACTCTCTGTCTGTCTGTCTGTCTGTCGTGGGGCAACCGCATTACCCCATATCCAATTGATCTGAAATTTTTGCCCATACTCTAGTTGTGACTGCAGATTAATTTTGGGGTAGTCACACACAGTCACGCATAGTCACGCACAGTCACGGAGTGATCTAACTGTCATTTCCTCTCATCCGATCGATCTGAAACTTGGCCCATACACTTGCTGTGAAAAAGATTAACTTTGACTTAGTCACGCAGAATCACGCATGGTCACGCACAGTCACGAAGAGATTTAATCATTCTGAAACTTGGTCGATATAGTTGCTGTAAAGAAAGATTAACTTCGACATAGTCACGACGCACGGTCACGCATAGTCACGCACACTCACAGAGTGATTTAAACCCCATTTCCACTCATTCGATCGATATGAAACTTGGTCGGTAGACATACTGCTGTGGAAAAACATTAACTTCGACATAGTCACGCACAGTCACGGAAAGTTTAAAACCTAACTTTCCATCATCCGATCGATCTGAAACTTTGTCTATAGACTTATTGTGGCCATTGATTAGTTTTAAGATAGTTACATACAGTCACGCATAGTCACGTACAATCATGGAGTGATTTAAACCCCATTTCTCTTCATCCGATCGATCTGAAACTTTGTCCATAGACTTGTTCTGACCAAAAATTAATTTTAAAATAGTCATGCTAAGTCACTTACATTCACGGAGAGAATCAAAACCCGTCTAAGGAAGGAAAGAGTTTTAATAAAAACATTGTTTTTATGGGTAAGATTATTTTTTAAGTTACATCGAACTTGATATAAGAGCAAATTTTCACACATATGTATAGAAAGTGGCTAATTTTTTTCGAGTAATTGTTCGCCCAGAGCTCAATTTTAATCGGAATGCCTTAATTTTTTTATTAAGTCATTTGTGAATAAGATCAATTACGGGCAGTGAAAAAAAATATTATTTTTGAGTAGTAGTTCCTCCAAGTTTTAATTTTTGGTGGAAGGCTTTGAAACTTATAGGAGGCGTTCCGCAGTGGACCAAATGCTTAATCTGGCATGCAAGAGAGTTTAGTTCGATTTAGGGAGCACCTACAAATGTAAAATTTTAAACGCAACAAGAAAATTAAATGAGGCACCATATTTTAAAAATGTGGGAGGTATTTAAGGGGGCGTGGCACTCATTGCAAATTTTTCATAATAAACTATAAGTTATGACACAAATCACTCATTTTTCTTGACATAAATTTATATAATATTCTAATTTATAATACAGTAACTCGCGTAGTATATTTCGCTGATTTCATCACTTAAATGGTCCCCGTCTATATTGTTTTCAAATTCTTGGAAGACAGGTTTCGAAAGTAAAGACACAACATCAGCACAAAGGGATCCGATGATGCTATTAGAGATTGAAATAAATCTTGAATTGTTTTTTCACGCGAAATCTTTCGTGTATGAATTTCGCGTACATTTCTAATATCTTTATTTCTTAACTCTAAGGCCTCTACTGATATCAAGCCAATCGGTAAAGAAAACTGTTAAAGTATATCCGCTCCAAGTATTAATATCTTATGGAGGCTGGACGGCATATAGTACCAGGGATAGAGTTCAACATATATTCGTATTTCCGTCATTTGCTGAATCAGGTTTTGGGGCATCGACTGGTAAATGCATTTAAGATTTAATATTTTCTTTTACAGTCTTTTTTTGATTTTCCAACTTAACTTTATCCTCAGCATTGCCAGGTTTTCATCTTTGTATAACAGGCTTATAAGAAATATGTAAAACGCATTCCAAAGAACGTATCCAGGCATGTAAAATAGAAATCCCAAACTTATACAAATTTTCATTGTATGAGAGTTTCGCAATAGCCTCAAAGTCGTTCATTATACTCGGTGTCGCTGCACATATTCCACATGTTTGGGATGACGAGTCTGAAATAGTGCTGAAAACTTTTACATCTATCATAGAAACTTTTACATCTGTCATAGAATCAAAATGTTTAGGGGAGGTAAAAAACGTTATATTTGAAATTATGGGCTCGATATATAGTTTTTAGAGCTTTTTATTTAACAGTCCAGTATATATGGGTAATAAATACTTTATATAAACTTTTGAATCAAAAATCTTCAGAGGAAGAGATCCTGGAGAAGGACGAAAAAACAATATGTAAATTTCGCTCAAAGTGTGTGCAGATAAAACAACTTATGTCCACAAACGTCGTTTTCTTTGAAAAAGTAAACTACCAATGCAACCACCCATGTAGACATAAGTTGTTGTTGCTTGAAAAATGGATTTTTTTGTTCGTCAACAAAAAGTTAACGGGACTTAGGATGAGAATATAACAACGTATCAGGAATAATAGACAAAACAAAACAGAAATAAACACAAAAGTTTTTTCAAGTGGTTATAAACTGAAAACTAATCCAAAATTATTTTGCATTTTTTTTCATTAATAGCAACGTATGTTGTTATGTGCCGTTTTCTGAGAAAATAATTTGTCAGCGATCAAACGTAGGCTGACATACGTCGTTATTGCTGCAAATTAATTTAATAAACATTTAAGTTACGTCGTTACTTAAAGAAAAATCCAAAAGTGGTCAATATTTTTTTAAAAAAAATTTAACACATGTAAAGAGCGTTAAAGATTAATATATTTGGCATCGTTAACTCAAGACTGACAAAAATGGACATACGCGGTTATTCCAGAAAACCACAGAGCCAACAGGAAGTTATGATATACCATAATCTCTTCATATCCAATTTTAATTTTTGTGGGTAGGATTTGCAGAAATGTGGTTTTTAACAGTTAAAATTTCTTGCTTTATTAAAGCTTCGCTTTCTCTTTCAAAAATAATTTTAATAGGCCTACAAAATCGTGTTGATGAAGTGCATTGATTTTTCTATAAAAGAGCGTTATTAGATTTCAGTTGTAAAGGCACTGTACATACATTGCAAAAATATGTTGGTCGGAGTTATCAGAATTAGTATCAGTCAACACTTGCTTATAGTTCGAATGACCACTACTTCCATCACATCCCCACTTTTAAGTCATATAAATTTCACGTGGTTTAGTTTGTTCCAGTAAGTCAATTTGAAGTTCTCCTAACCTTTCAACTGTCCTATCGACTAAACATTGCAAAGAAACCTGTGCTGAAACATCCACAAAGGTCATATTACTCGGATAGCACTATTCTTTTGCAGATTTTACAACATGGTAGCACCTGTTGCCTGTTTGCATTAACTTATATATGTGTTTACTATAGTCTCCGTCTATAGATAAAGCCAAGGCGTCTTCAGGAGTATTTGGAATAGGCATATTAGGTGGGCAAAAAACCGTTTTTTTAGTCTTAGTCGCTCTCTTTGGAGAGGCGTTTAATTCATTTATCATTTTCGTGGCATCTCTTTTTCCAGATTTATATAAACTGACTTTTGTTGCTAAAACAAATTCATCACACAAATTGGCTTTTACAAGCGAAGAAACATTTAAAAGTTGGGTCCTCCTACTTTTTTCAGCAAAATTTTTTTTTGGTTTATGAGTAACAGAGCCAGAGGTAGCAGCAACTTCCGAATCCGTTACAGCGGTCTCAAAATCTGAGGCCCCATTTTTCATATTTACCTAGAAATTTTTTTTCATCCTATTCGCATTTTTCCATTTGTCGCCAAGGTCACGGGCAAATTTGCGTACATTTTGCTTTGCTTTTTTGTATTTTTCATTGTTGGATTCTTCTGTGATTCCAATTTTACTCATTACATATTCAGTAACGGTACCCGATTTTTTTTTTGTCTTGGGCGTTTAGCCAAACATTGAACAATTCTTGTCCTAAAATTGACATTTCGACTGAAAATAAAAAAGCGGCATAAATCCTCAGCCACATTTTTTTATTACTTTGAAGCCTAATATTTATTCCTTCTAAAGCGTACGGAATATCTATAGAAGTATTATAGTAGCTAAATTCTTTAACACAATTCAAGTTTGCTTGAAAAATAATTTTGCTGTAGACACTCCTTTAAATCTATGCTTTTTAGCGAAAAAAAATACAGATATGCTTCAAATTTAATTAGGTATTAAAACATACCTAGAGCTTGAAATATAATAAATAATCTTATTAATTAATTTTCTACGGTCCTAAAAAAACAATTCAAACAATCAACACGTCTATACGGAATTTGAAGAAATTTTTTGTAAAAATTAAATACTCATGTTTGATTGCCTACTGCGATGTTATATTGCAAAAAACACAAAGAAAATTTATAAGCGTTAAGCAAGGTAGGAATATGGCAAGCATAAATGCGATATTAATTTTATTTTGTTAACACCTCTATTATTTAGACCAATTTCACACCAGATTCAACATTTGGTCCACTCCGCGTTCTCTTTATATATGCAGCTCCAACAGATATAAATTCTTGTTAATTCATTGTAGAAAATTATCTGGAAATGTCATCAAACTTCAAATAACGGCATATTTTCTCACATTTGTGTAGAAAGTGGTTATATCAGACGAGTAGTGCTATGCCGACGCCACAATTTTGGTCGGAATGGTTTAAAATCTTTTATGAGTAATCTATGAATATAGTCAATTACAGAGTGAAAAAAATTAAACTTTCCGCTCTTTTTCGAGTAGTTGTTTCCACACGCCATCATTTTTGTCGAAATGCTTTGAAATTTTGTAAACATTCTCTATATATATTCAGATGAAAATACTGAGAGCTTTTTCCAAGTGTGCTTGAAAATTTTTTTATAAATAGGCATAAAACATATACCAGGAACATATTTTCATACATTTGAGTGGAAAGTGGATGATAATTTTCGAGTAGTAGTTAGCCATTATTTTTATCAGAATGAATCATACCATGTATTTTGGGACAATTTTCTTTAATGTAGTCAAACATCTATGAACTATACATTTTAATACATTTGTTGGGAAATTGGTCAGCTTTTTTAGAGTAGTAGCTTGCCCATACCAGTAGCACAGTCAGATTCAAGTGAAATTTAAGGATGATATTCTTGGTACATGTACGATTACAAAAAGAATACACAAAATAATTATATTAATCATTTTACATGCTTTCAAAGGTGAAAATTGTTAGTTTTTACCACTTGAGCTATTCGTTGAGCTCGAGTAGCTCAAGTTTCGAGTAGCTTGAGTACTCGAGCTTGAGCGTAGGCCCTGCAAATTACCCCTAGGAGATCGACTTAAATTACCATAGGATCCAAATTATCATATAGATCTTTGTCAAATTCGGTTTGTGTACTTTTTTACATCCACTAATCAGTGATCGGAAAGTAAATCCTATAGGACACTTATTGCACATAGCCCCCATATAAAACTGCTTCCCTCTCGATGTTCACTTAAATCTATTAAAAAGTAAAAACATTGCACAGATTTTTCTTATATTTGATTTGTATATGTTTATGCAGATAATAAATGTCTTTCCAAAATATTTTTAGGATCGTCTATGTTCCGACCTAGTCCTCATGTAAATGTAGCATCGGACATGAACTTTTTCATATCTAGAGGCAAAAATTGTAAAAACAATGCTACTCAAATTTGGTTTCTGTATATATTCTAAAGCCAATTAGTTGGACCTAAGAGATATGGTATCTAATAAAGGAATAAAGGAAGAGAAACTTATAACCAGGCTTTATGAAAGGCAATGGAACCGAATAAGCCAAGTTAGTGACTACTTCCTCCTAGATTGCCCCATGGACAGGGCTGAGAAGAAATATGATTTCATGAAATACTTTAGTACGGAACTTAGCAATAAGAGAGAATGGAGCGGTTTAAGTACAGCATATTCTCTAAGAGAAGATACAATCAAATGGTACACAGATGGGTCAAAAACCGAAAGTGGAACAGGGGCGGGAGTCTTCGGGCCTAGAACCAAATACTTCGAGCCAATGGGAGTACACACGAGCATTTTCCAAGCAGAGATTTACGCCATCGATAGATGTGGACAAATCAACTTGAATAGGAAGTACAAAAGAAGGAACATAACCATATTATGAGACAGTCAAGCTGCTAATCGAGCACTAAGCTCCTATGAAGTAGACTCTAAGCTAGTATGGGACTGTCTACAGAAGCTAAATGAGTTAGGTAAACACAACAAGGTTAGCCTTTGTTGGGTCCCGGGACACGTTGGGATTCAGGGTAATGAGCAAGCTGATGAACTTGCCAGAAGGGGAGCTTCCACAAAATTAATAGGACCGGAACCATTTTGTGGAATAGGAACAGGAGTATGGGAAGGAGTACTCAGGGAACATGAAAATTGTGTTAGACGGGAATTTTTCTCGAGCCACTTGGGCTCAAGGCATTCCAAAATGTTGTTGGGAGGCTACAACAAGAAGAGATTTGGGTCGTGCATTGGATTGTCAAAGAACGGTCTGAGAATACTAACCGGGATTTTAACTGGTCACTGCAGGCTCAGGGAACAAATGAGCAGGTTGGGAATTGTAGCAAACCCTATGTGCAGATTCTATAATGAGGAAGCCGAATCACCAGAGCACAGCATCTGGGTTCCTTCCAGATACTAGGTAGCGACATAAAATTACTAGAACCAACCAACATCCTCGAATTCCTGAGGGCTTCAGGGTTGGATAAGGGTTTATAGGGACGACCTATAAGCAGAGGGCAGTACAATAGATCACTTTGGTCGCAGCACTTCAAACACCTCTTTATACGATACAATCTAAACGCATGGCATAGGGCAAAAAGTCTCCCAAATAGCCAATAATCCAAATTTTTACTTATAAAACTACCAGCTAGTCGTTGTAGCGACTACCCAGGGAAAAAAACATTACCAAATGTTTGAAGTTTGCCTGAGAAGCTCATTATTTTAACACGGAGATGTCAATGGAGGTAGCTAGTTGCCTAGGAACTCCTTATTTTCACTTTGAAGGTAATGCAGTATGCAAGGAGCTGGCATGAGATATAAGTAGCTGTATAATACATTATTAGTAACGCCTTATTTTCACTTTAGAAATAATGCAGTGGGCAGGGGTAGATCATTATTGGTAATCCAAAAATCAATGAGCTGCTACTACGAAATTTTTCCTGGGTAGTTGCTGTATTTTTTTTTTTTTTTTTTTAAACGTTTATTTACACAAATTCTTTATTAATTCTTAACTATAATAAACAATAGTTAACAATAATAATATTAATTAAATATATACATAGTCCCAAACCCGAGCTCTCTAGCATTATTAGTATTAATAATATATTTTCTTTTTAAAAATAATTTACATTTTGCGTACTTCAAATGAAGACTATTTTATATAGTTGGTTCGTAATGAAAAATTTTGATAAAAACATTACATAAATATATAAAAAATCAAGGGTTAAAATACAAAGATGTAGAAGTTACTAACATAGCCACCAATACTTTTTGGTTTTTGATCTTTGTGAAATGTAAAGATCTCTATTAGATGTACTGGTGCTGTATCTGAAATCAATATTTCCTGTATTATTGCAATTAACTGCTTTGATATTGGCACGTCTATAAATGTGATAGAATAGTGGGGTGCCATTTTCATTTTGGATCATCCTTCTTTTATCGAGGTATAAAAAAGCCTCAGGTGAAACGTACCCTTTTTGTAAGGAATTAATTATATAATCTTCATTTGTGTAGTACGTGGCCAATATTAAATTATTTTCTTTACAAGATGTACATCATACAATGTTATTTCTTATTAAATGTATTATAAAATTATCTATTCATATTATGTTTGTAACACTGCACCATGGTCAATTTCGGCCAAAAATCTATATCTTCTTTGTTTCTTTATGTAAATAGTTGAAATTTGGTACGCGAGTAAAGTATACTATTTTTGACCATATACCAATTTCGGCACGATGTATATAGGGGTTGGCCAATAAAGTATGGACTATTTAAAAAAAAAATTAAATATATCATTTGAAATTCTTATAAATATGTTATGTTATTATATAAAATAATATATTTATAAGCTTTCCAACTATATAAATTTTGCCAAGATCGTCTTATTTCTGAAGATAGATACGAATATCCGTAAAATATTTTTTTTTCTACATATAAACTAAAAAATTACGAAAATCAGATTATAACAACACTACTCACGGAAATAACGACCATTTTAGTTGTTGCCTTTAAAATTGTTATAAAAATTACTATGTTTATAAAGGTCCGAGTTTTCCACTCCTTTCAAGATATTTATAGCCGTTTTCCACTATATTCCCTATTTCTAAAATTAACTCTCATATTAAAAGTTTTTTTTTTATAATTTTATTTATTTTATACTACAGTATATAACTATGTAGATACAGAGATGTTTTAAATTGTTAGTCTTATCGTAGCAAATAAAATCTAAGGCTTCTTCGAACATCTCTTGTTCTTTTTTTTCTTTCTTTATTCTAATATTATTAATTAATGGATCTGACGATATAAGTAAATAATGAATGACGTCTTCATTGTTCAATTTTCTTGATAATGTTCTGCTGTGATTGAGTCTGGCCGATTTGAAAATTTTGTTTGAAGCCTCTTGAGCTTCTTCTGTTAATGATCCTATTGGAATTCCAATATGTTCCACAATATCTGCACCATGTACAAACCTTTTTACTAAATATACGTCAATGTTTAATATTTTTGCAACTATGCTAAAATTTTTAAAAATGTTCGTGCTACATTTCCATTGTTGGAATTAGCTGAATCAGGTCTTACCGCATCTATATTTATTCCTAGTTCATTTTTAATTTCAGTTTGAATTTGTCTTTTTCTGGTTGCTTTTAAAATCTTATTTTCTTTTGATGCAAATGACATTGTAAAATCCATATTATAAGCAATATGGAGAAGACACTCCATAAGGCGTATCCAACAATGTAAAGTGCTCAATCCAAATTTGTAGTTGTTTACTATAGGTTGCAATGATTTAACATATGATAGGTTATTCATATTATATGGATTTGCATTACATATATTGCAAGACCTGGTTGACGGCTATTGTGTAAGGATATTTATAACTTTTCCATCAACCATAGTACATAAGAGAGAATATTGGATCAAAAGCTTGCGAGAATCTTCAAATTCAATTTCGGTAGGCAATAATTGTTTTATTTGTTCCGTAATGTTTTTATATTCTTTTTCCACAACTTCCTTATTTTCTTTAATGAATTCAAACTGTATAGGCCTGCAAAACCGAATAGAGCCAGGTTTCTCGTTTTTCCAAATAATTTTGCTACTTGTTACTGAAATTAACTGAAGGGGAACAAATGCTATCATAAATATAGCCTTTTCATCAACATTTGTTTGCTCTTCTTCATTTTCCCACTTTTGATTAAAAATCTGTTGACCGGTTGATCCATCCATGCACCATTTTCCAGTTAACTCAAATTTTGTTTCACTTATATCTTTCAAATCAGCCTCAATTGATAAAAAAAATTATTTGGGAACTATGATCCAATAGCGCCTGAACTTTTATAGGGGGCTTTTCATTAAAACTTATATCTTCTGGATAGCAATCTTTTTTTCTGTTTAGGATTTCAGGATTAGATGGATAATATTTAGCTCCAAACAACAATTCATTGTATGATCTTAAATTATTATATTTTGCTTTTGTCAGTTGCAAATCCATAAACATAGCTAAAGCTCCATTATTTGTATCTACTGCATCACACTATATTTTACTTAGTTTCTGCGATTTAATTTTTCTTCGTTTGCTTCTCTCTGAACATTCATTAAAAGAGATTGTTGGCCTTCCTCTATCGGATTGATTACTAGTTTTAGCATCATTAAAAAAACATTATTAACAAAAGTTCGTCACAATTATTAGACTTATTTACTTACACAATCTTCATGCTCCAAATAATTAAAACTTGATTTTAACCATTGTCATTCACGTGCTTCAAAAACTGGCTTATACTTTTTACATAACGTCCACTTTTTTTTTACCAGTTGCTATTAAACCAAGCAATTTTCCTTTTAATACATCCACTTTAAAAATTTTGTTTGAATGTTCCTCTATAAATTTTACCATTATTGATGTTAATTCATCCATTTTTTTAGGGGTGAATAAAATGAAAATTAAAAAGCTCCCCATTTGTGAATAACGTACTCACTAAAATTGCTCTTGTTAATAGGTTTGAAAATCTTGGACGTTGAATTTTTGGATACTTACTTTTGATATTTAGGAGTATTTAGAAATATAAAGCATCAACCTCTAAAAAGTCCTAAAAAAATTTCCAGGACTATCAAAACTTTGGTATGAGATTTTTCTAGTTATGGAAGGAAGCAATTAATCATAAATATACAAAAACTGTACTTTTTTTATCTCAAACTTACACAATGTGATAAAATATAAGCACAATTTTAAAATTGTGTACCAATTATATAAAAAAAAATTTAAGTAAAAAGCATAGCCCTCTTTGAATAAAAAGTATATAATAGAATTTTTCAGAAGTAAATATGAGTTAAAAAATAAGTTAATTTGTGAATGATTAATTGTAACGAAGTAAATTTTTAATAATAAGAAGAACAATTAAATCATATGGCTTAAACTGTAGACTTTAATTTGGCATAACAATTTTATCAAAAACAATTTTTTTATTTTTTTGATTTTTGGCCAAAATTGACCATAGTCCGTCCACTGTAGAGTTTTTTATTAGATGCGTATTTTACATATTCACTTTGTGACGTTCTAAAGGGTTCGCCATCTAACGTTTTTTTTTGTTCAACTAGTGCTTATTTCGTGAATGGTAACACTTAGCTCATATCTGATTTGACAGATAATTAGTTTTATACTTTGGTTCAGGAGTTGAAGTCAACTGACCATCCAATGCGTTTTCGCTTCGCTAAGTGGGCTTGCGATCGACTTGCAGAAGATGCCGATTTTTCACAAAAAAATCATCTTTTCAGATGAAGCTCATTTTGATCTTGGCGGGTATGTAAACAAGCAAAATTGTCGCATTTGGGGCACAGAAAACCCGCACGCATACATTGAAAAGCCGGTACACCCAAAACGAGTCACTGTTTGGTGCGGATTTTGGTCCAGAGGCATAATTGGTCGTTACAGTAAATGGCGATCGTTATGGGGCCGTGTTGAACGAATTTTTGTTCACAAAAATTGAAGAAGAGGATATTGGAAACATTTGGTTTCAACAGGACGGCGCTACGTGCCACACAGCTGAAGCTACACTCGATGTTTTGCGCCCTGTTTTTGAAGATCGCATTATCAGCCGCAGAGTTGATGTCGTTTGGCCACCTCGGAGCTGCGATTTGACACCGTTGCACTATTATTTGTGGGGTGCCCTCAAAGATAAGTGTTACGCCAACAAGCCAGAGACAATTGACGCTTTAAAGGACAATATTCGTGAAGCCATTGGTAAAATACAGCTGCAAACAATCGATAATGGACCGATCGTGTAGGCTACTGCATGGCCAGCCGGGGCAGCCATTTGAATGAAATTACTTTCTATTATTAACCGGAAGGATTGTGCTTTCAAATAAAAAAAGAAATTTGAGATAGTATTCAGTAGTTTTTTTTTAAAGCATTTTCAAAAAAAAAAAAAAAAAGGTATTTGGCGGACTCTTTATAAAGTTTAGTGCATGCCCTTAAGCATTTTATTTCAAATACCCTTATCTTCTCCATGTAGGATGGTGAAATATTAAACCATATTGGACACGCATATGTTACAGTAGGCCTGATTAAAGATTGATACATAATATTTTTTATTCTTGTTTTTATGTATCTGGAATAAAATATATTTTTATAAGTAAAAAATGCATTTCTTGCCTTTAATATTATTTCATTTATGTGATTATTAAAATATAAGAATTTGTCTAGATATACACCAAAATATTTAACAATTTCTTTATTAGGTATTGAACAATTTTTAAGATTAAACCCAAACGCTTTCCAATTTCTTTTTATATTGTTATTACATCTATCCACTGGAGGTCTAAATAAAATTGTTTCACATTTTTCTATGTTTATTCTCATGTTTTTATTTATTTATTTAATCGTATATTGGTCTATGGAATTAATCCTTACAGACTATTTACAAAGAAAAACATTTTAAAATAAAATTAATTTTAGTACATAGATATTCATGAATTTAGAAAGCAAATTATATTACTTTTAATTAGATTAGTATTTAATGAGAAATCAATAAATCTATAAAGTTCATTAAATTGAATACACATTCTTCTGAGAGGGTCTGCATTTGCATAATTAGCTCTATAGAACTGTACAGATAAAGGTGAGAAGTAACGTGTTGGTCGTTGAGGAATGTTGAATAATATATTGTTAATCAAAAAAACGGAACAAACATCACCATTAATTATATTAAGAAGAAATGAAACATTTAGCATAGTTCACCGGCTTTTTAAAGTTGGTAGCTTAATAAGGGCAAGTCTGCTGGTATAGGATGGAAGATTACTTGGATTGAAGTTTAAACTCCGAAGACAAAACAAAAGGAATTGTTTCTGCACAGATTCACAGACTGTCGGCATGAATTTGGTAGATTGGGTCCCAAATTATAGAAGCATATTCCAGGATAGGTCTCACAAGTGACGTATATAAAGTTTTGGTGACATAGGGATCATTAAACTATTTAGCCCAACGTTTTATGAAACCAAGTACACGTCTGGCTTTGTTGACAGTAATTGTTATATGAGGAACAAAGGTCATTTTATGATCCAATAAAACACCAAGATCTATAAAGTTATCTACTTTATCGAGACAATAATCACCCAGCACATAGTTGACAGATATCGGCCTCTTTCTGACGAAACGCATATGTTTACACTTTTTAAGGTGTAGCTCCATTAAATTTAAATTACACCAAGAATAAAATGAATTCAAATCATTTTGGAGAAAAACATGATCAGAGTGTTGATTATAACAGAAGAAAATTTTTACATCATCCGCATACATCAAGATGTTTGAAAAACGAATAACATTCGGAAGATCGTTTATAAACAAAGAAAAAAGAAGCGGTCCAAGATGGCTGCCTTGTGGTACTCCTGACCTTACATCTATCGGCTTTGAAGTAACATTTTTAAAACATACTTTTTGTGTTCTATTGGTTAAATAAGAATATATTCACTTTGCGCAAAGATTTGAAAATCCCATCATCTGTAATTTCTTAAGAAGAAGCTTATGATTGACTTTATCAAAAGCCTTGCTGAAGTCAGTATAAATTGCATCTGTTTGTTTGCGTTCAAGAAAACCAAGGCTGACAATTGTAGTAAATTGTAATAGATTTGTAGAGGTTGAACATCTTTTTTGGAAACCATGTTGGAAGGGAGAAATTAACGTATTTACTTGATGGCATAGATAATCCGTTATAATTTTTTCAAAAATTTTAGGTATAATACTTAATTTAGGAATTCCACGATAATTAGTAATATCAGCCTTGTTACCAGATTTGAATAGCGGAATAATGAATGAATCCTTCCACATAATGGGAAAATAACCGTATTTAATTGAGGTATTAAACATGAGTGTTAATGGTACAGCTAAAACTTCAGCACATTTTATTAAAATACAGGACGGAATTTTATCTGAACCACTGTTGCAGGAAAATTTAAGTTTTTTCAATTCATTAGAATCCACAGATACAGCAAGAGAAGGTATGGATATAATTTGAGTAGCAGTCAGTGAATATGAGCAGACATTAGAATCATCAAAAGTTGCATCGGAGTAAGTAGTAGAAAAGAAGTCAGCAAATAAATTGCCTACAATAGTATCATCATAGGAGTCATTTTGTAGAAATTTCATAACAGCAGGATAGCCCTTAGTTTTTCTCAGTTTCCTAGTATTCCAAGGCGGTCCAGAAAGGTTTTTCAAAAATTTTTTAGGAATACATGACTCAATAAAAGAATACATCTTGTTATAGAAAGCTTCAGTCATTTGATCAATGGCACGAGTTGTACCAGTAGATAACGATAATAAATCATGCCAGTTTGTATTATTTATAAGTTCATTAAACATAGTGTAATTCGTTTAAGCGAAACAAAAAACTTTAACACTTTTTTTGGGTGTGTCTACAAGTCCAGATAGAATGGATATATTTACTTCAATAGTAGGGTGATATCCATCTTCAGAAATAGAAATAGGGTTTGATCGCTTCGTAAGACATTCGGTAACTTCATTAACAAATATTAAATCCAATAATTTTGAATGATCATTAAGAATTCCATTTAATTGAAAAAGATGTAAATCAAAAAAAATATTAAAAAGCTCATCACATTTATCATTTGATTTAGTCGGAACAAAGCATTTTTCTACAG
Organism: Cordilura impudica; assembly: GCA_963682025.1. NCBI lineage: Eukaryota > Metazoa > Arthropoda > Insecta > Diptera > Scathophagidae > Cordilura > Cordilura impudica. The sequence continues at coordinate 265,439,664 of OY821518.1, forward strand.
GTAAGAACTTCCACGAAATTGAAGTCAAATTGAAATCTCCAAGAACAATAACAGAGTCATCCGGATTCGCAGAACGTAGAACAGAGTTAATAGCTTCTCCATGTCTAACATATAAAGACTGCGGAGACGATGGAGGGATGTATGAGCAAGTAACAAATATTTTTTTATGATTGTATTTAATTAAAACTGCAACGAATTCGATGTTTGAAGAGGAATGAATTATCAAAACCTCAGATGATAAGATACTTGAGACAGCAATAAGAACGCCACAGCCATTCATCGTCTAAAAATATTATATTTATTACAAAATATTTCAGTATTTAAAAAGGTATGATTAAGCCAAGTTTCAGTAAATACGATAATATGATGACTTATGTTGAAACTTTCAATATATAAAGTTGACAGTTTAGTTCTCAGACCACGAACGTTTTGGTAAACTAACGAAATATTTTCACCAGTAAGATCTTTTAGTTTTTTGGAACGTTTGAATCAGTTTGAGGAAGGCGGCCAATATTGTTAGAATTTTGTCTAAATATATATTCTCGAACCAATGTATTTTCAGGCCAAAAGCTAATATCAATAATACGGTCAAAAAGATCATAAGAAACGGTAATTTTAAAGGCTGTGGTAGATCTAGGTTGAGAAAAAACGAACTTTTGTGTCGAAATTTCTGCTTTTTGGCCCAACTTAGATCTAACAAAGGCATCGACATCTTCAGCAGTAGTTTCAATCGCTAAACGCGAGATAAAAACAGTTTTTTTTGGAGGAACAGCTCTCAGCGCAACAATTTGACCATCATTTATCACAGGACAAGTATTTGTGGAAGGCACAGGTTTATTTAATGGCACTTCAGCAAAGCCCACACGCAAATCAGCATTACAATTAATTACTGAGGCATCAGATGTTAGTGTTACTGAACTCGTAGGAACAGCAGGAAGATTATCAGATTTATCTTTATTTGTATTTATTGACGATTTACGACGTTTTGGAGAAGATTGAGGTGGAGATTTTAAATTATCTAATGTTCCAATCAATAGTATACTTTTCTAAAATATCAAAAAAAGTTTGTAGATTTTGATTTATTTTTTCCACTGTATCATCCGCGTGATGTATTATAATATCGTCAGCAAATGATATTATATTATCTTTTTTGCTGATTAAGTCTAATATATACAGGTTAAAAAGAATGGGCGCATTAACTGTCCCCTGTTGAAGACCATTTGTTACCTTGAAAGATTTTTGCTCTTATAGTTGTGGTGAAACAATCTAAAAGTTTTATCACTTATCATGTTATAAATTAGAATGATTGGGTGGAAAGGAAATTTATATTCATTTAATTTGAATATCAAACCTGGAATCCATATGGTATCGAAAGCTTTCTCCATATCTATCAGACACGTTCCTGTACAGAGTTTGCTCATCCAATTCCAGTTGATGTTGGAAGTAAGTAAATGTAATGCATCAATTGTTGAATGATTATATTTAAACCCAAACTGTTTATCACTTATCAAGTTTCTGTTTTTACAATATTTATATATATTGTTATTTATAGCCATTTCAAAAATTTTGCTTATATTGGGGAGCAAGCTTATAACTCGAAGATTTTTTGGGTCACTCGTATCTTTATCCTTTTTTGGTAATATCACAACTTTGGCTCTCTTCCAAGGAAAGGGAAAGTATGAATTATTTAACATATTGTTGAATAGATTGCAATATTCAAAAATCATTAAATTGGGTATATTTTTAAGAATAATATTTGGAATGTTATCTACACCTGACGATAATTTTCCCCTAAGATTTTGAAATATATACAGAATTTTAGCATTTGTGATAAAATAGTTTTCCGCTTGGTTAGATGTTTTTTCACGACTGAAATTTGTTGCGGTAGTATGATTGCTGTCTAATGCTAATTTTGATTTTAAAAATCCTAAGAAGAAATTGCTAACTTGTGAATGTGTATTATTTAACTCCTTATAAGAGGTAACATTCTCTAAAAATGCTCCAATAGTATCCAACATCTGCTCTTGATCATGAATAATATAATTATTTGACTTGTCCTTCTCTAGACTTCTTATGTCAACTAGTTGTTGTATTATTTAGGTCTAAAGCTTAATTATAAAATATTTAAATAATGACCAACAATATCAATAATTTTATGCTGCTTCTGAATAGCTGGCTGAGGCGATTCAGGAATCATAGTATTAGTATTTGAGGTGATTTTAGAGAATAAAAGTTAGTTTTTTTTATTTTTTTTTTTTAAATGGCCACTCTGTGTAATTATTGCTTGGTTTGTACTCTCTTCTCTCTAATCATAAAAAACTTTATAAAGTTTCGTTTTATACCATAGCTCTACACTTAATATAATTTTACAGTTATTTTGCTTTCTTTTGGTTTTCTTTCGCTGTTTTCAGTATACTATACATGCATAAACTCTTATGAGAGACTATCATATTGTAAGTAATAATTTTCTTAATTTATGAGCTTATCAAAAAGTACGTCGTCATTTTTATGCTTTAACATTAATGTGTTTGTGTATGAACCAACACATACACTCTTTTATACAAACGACTACAAAGGATACGGAAATAAGTGTTGTTTGTTGTTCACTCATATTTTATGATGATGCCCCTCACAAAGAAAAAACAACTGAGCAGTTAACAAATAAGTGGTTATTTTTATGACTTTACTCAAAAAAAAAAATATGTTATAACAGGCATTTCAGACATGTATTCACAAAGAGGAAATTTTCAGTTGCTTTCACTGTTTTGTTCCTATTTTATAATGTCATTAATTTTACATACGTACACATATATTTTGGTTTTTTATATGCTTGCATGCACATTTTATTTTATGACCATTTCTAGATTTATATCTCATTCTTTTGTCTTGTTTTTGTATTAAATAAACAATTTTATGACCACTCATAAATGGCCTTTATTGGTCCTATTGTTTAAAGTAATCTTAAACCATTATGTTATAATTTGCCGTCCACTTTTCATTATAGGGATAAATAAATTTAAATTGTTTAGAAACAGCTCGAATTTCATTGAATAAAAAATAATTCAAAACAGTTTCTTTTTTTTATTAGTTATGAATTACTAATAACAACATGGATTATGGATTATGGATTATTAGAAACAACTATATGACCGGAAATATTATTAATGTACAAATAACATTTAGTTTCTATAGGATTTTTATAAAATATTTAGTTCTAAATCAATATGGGTTTTTTGCTATACCTATTTTAAAATTTTCCAATACTTTTAAATTTTATTCACTATGGAACACAGAAAAAAAAGTATGGGAAATCAATTGATAACTTAAATGCCGTTTTCGTCAATACAATCTATTTTCTAATTGAAAAGGCTCTAAAGCCCGATTTTGTTAATGTAATAAATATTTGTGTCACTTAGAATTGATAAACCGTTTTAAAAATATATCAATTCTAAAAGTCGAGCTTCTGATTATCCGCGGATTTTTTACTACAACTTATTCCAAAACAAGTAAGAAAATCATAGTCGGTCTAGACCGACTATATGATACCCTATACCATGCGTTTAGAGACCCTATCTCATATGCCCAACTAACTGGACATAGAAAATAAGCATAAACCAAATTTGAGTGGGATTTTTATTAATTTTTTTGGCTGCAGATATGAAAAAGTTCATATCAGATTCTATATCTATATGGGATCTAGGCCTAAAATTGGACCGATCCTGATCATGTTTGGTAAAGTCTCTTGTACATAGTTTGCAAAAATATATACAAACAAAATTTGAGAAGAATCGGTGCAATATTTTTGTTTTTTAATAGATTTAAGTGAAGATCGGGAAGCAGCTCTATATGGGGTCAAAGGGATCATTTTTGGACTACTCATTAATGGATGTAATGAACGCATACAAACCCAATTTGAGTAAGATCTATATGACAATTTGGATCTTATGGCAATTTATGTTGATTTCATATGGGTAATTTGTATGGGGGCTAGGTCTGACCACGGATCGATTCTCACCAATTTCAATAGCATTCATCCCATGGCCGACAAAAGCTTATATACCAAATTTCTTCAAAATATATTCATATTTGCGACCTGCAGTTTGATTACAAAGTTTACATGGACACACAGACGGACGGACGGACACACGGACGGATATCGTTAAATCGAATCAGATAGTGATTCTGATTCAATCGGTATAATAAGAGATGGGTCTAGGTCAAATATTTTTGGTAGTTACAAACAGCAGCACAAAGTCATTATTCCCAAACCACATAGTGTCATAGGGTATAAACACAAACGACATTGCTCCGCATCCCTTTAATCTATCGCGTTCATCGGGTTATTATTTTTCATTTATCAGCAATGAAACCGTTTTATTGATCTTAAAAACACTAAAATCTTTTAATTCTTGCCTTTTCAAAAATTGCGCTGAATATATGTGCGGGTCCACTTTACTGCATTCTTCAATAAATCTTTTAAATTAAGTTATTTACCACTCGAATGGAAACAAGTAGGAAAATTATAGTGGGTCTACACCGACTATACGATACCCTATACCATGCGTTTAGAGACCCTTTCTCTCAGGCCCAACTAACTGGATATAGAAAATAAGCATAAACCAAATTTGAGTGGGATTTTTATTAATTTTTTCGGCTGCAGATATGAAAAAGTTCATATCGTATGCTATACCTATATGGGGACTACGCCCAAAAATGGACCGATCCTGACCATGTTTGGTAAAGTCTCTTGTATTTTGCAAAAATATATACAAACAAAATTTGAGAAGAATCAGTGCAATATTTTTGTTTTTTAATAGATTTAAGTGAAGATCGGGAAGCAGCTCTATATGGGGTCAAAGGGATCATTTTTGAACTACTCATTAATGGATGTAATGAACGCATACAAACCCAATTTGAGTAAGATCTATATGACAATTTGGATCTTATGGCAATTTATGTCGATTTCATATGGGTAATTTGTATGGGGGCTAGGTCTGAACATGGACCGATGTCCACCAGTTTCAATAGCGTTCATCCCATGGCCGATGGAAGCTTATGTGCCAAATTTCATCAAAATATATTCATATTTGCGACCTGTAGTTTGATTACAAGCTTTACATGGACACACAGACGGACGGACGGACGGACATTGCTATTTCGATTCAAAAAGTGATTCTGAGTCGATCGGTATAATTAAAGATGGGTCTAGGACGAATATTTTTGGTTGTTACAAACAGCAGCACAAAGTCATTATACCCAAACCACATAGTGGTATAGGGTATAAAAACTGCAAATGTGTTGGTACAAAAATTGTTTATGTGTTAGTTTCAGTCATTCAGTTCTTGTAGGGATTGGTAGCTCCATTTTTATACCCTATACCACTATGTGTTTTGGGTATAATGACTTTGTGCTGATGTTTGTAACAACCAAAAATATTTGACCTAGACCCATCTTTAATTATACCGATCGAATCAGAAAAACTTTCTGAGTTGATTTAACAATGTCCGTCCGTCCGTCCGTCTGTGTGTCCATGTAAAGCTTGTAATCAGGTCGGAAATATGAATATGTTTCGATCAAATTTGGTATATAAGCTTTTATCAGCCATGGGATGAACGCTATTGAAATTGGTGAGAATCGGTCCATGTTCAGACCTAGCCCCCATACAAATTACCCATATGAAATCGACATAAATTGCCATAAGATCCAAATTGTCATATAGATCTTACTCAAATTGGGTTTGTATGCCTTCATTGCATCCACTAATGAGTAGTCCAAAAATGCTGCCTTTGACCCCACATAGAGCTGCTTCCCGATCTTCACTTAAATCTATTAAAAACAAAAATATTGCACTGATTCTTCTCAAATTTTGTTTGTATATATTTTTGCAAAATACAAGAGACTTTACCAAACATGATCACGATCGGTCCATTTTTGGACCTAGTCCCTTTATAGATATAGCATCCGATATGAACTTTTTCATATTTGCAGCCAAAAAAATTAATAAAAATCCCACTCAAATTTGGTTTTTGCTTATTTTCAATGTCCAGTTAGTTGGGCCTAAGAGATAGGGTTTCTAAACGCATGGTATAGGGTATCGTATAGTCGGTCTAGACCGACTATAATTTTATTACTTGTTTTTAACTGGTATATTGTTTCTTTGGAAAAAATGTGAAAAACTAAAAAAAAAAAAAAAAAAAACTGAAAAATATGTTTTTTAAATCGGGTTCATTAACTTTTCTCGCTAAAACCGAGATTTTTTGGTAATCAATATAAAAACTGGCAAAGCTTATTATTTTGAGAACGCAAATTGCATGTATTTTTCCCACATAACTCTAGGCACTCTTATCTATAGACGTCAGTATGTAAATAAAAAAAAATTTCAATATTTCACATGAAATAAAAACATTTCGAATATATTGCCATGCTTATCAACATATTACTCGAAAAGTGAATAAAATAACAATTAAAACTATGTTTTGTTAACATTATTAATTGTTAGTTACAAAAGAAAAGAAAATCCAAAAGACATCAACATTTCTATCAACATATGTGTTTACAATAAAAAAAAAAGAGAAAAAAAAAAAAAACTTAACTACCATTTGTTGTATTTCCTAGGTACATTTAAGACATTTGAAAAATGACACAAATTAAAATGAAACATTACCCTCACCAAAAAAAGAGACACGCAACAAACAGAAAAAGGGTTAAACTATGTTAATTTAAGGTAGCATTTATGTTTTTAAACAAACAGTATATAATTTTCTTGACAAGTTTTCATGCACCCGTAGCCACTATAAATGTAGTGAAATAATAAACCTTTCGTATTTTTTCGACTGTTGTTATTTCTATCGAAAATTGTATCAAATTGCATATAATAAATTGACAATTTTGTGGTAATCATTCAATTTCATTACAAAACATGAACGAACACACACAAAATAATAATAATAATAATAATACTGGTTCGTAACAAAAACTTTTTCATTCACGATTCGAAGGCAGAAAAAAAGGGTTAAAATAACATTTGTGTAAATCTACCCTAATTTATATTGTCATTTATTCAGTCGAATGATATAAATTTATTGTGAAAATAAATTTATTTCATAAATTTTAACAATATTTCCTGTTCTGTTTTGTATTCAATGTTTTTATGAGAATTTTGTCTGTTTTCGTTTTATAACTTTAGGAATTGTCAGGTTTAATGCTTGAGTACATTTATCCAAAATCTATTTAATAGTATGAAAAGATATATAAACTACTTTCATTGTAGTTGTAGTAATAATATAGCAATTTTTTCATTCATCCATATGTGCCACAACAATGGTAGCAGTAATTTTTATGTCGCAGAATAAATTCCCAACCAAACACACACTAAACGCATACACAAATGTTAAGGAAAACAATACAAAGAGTGCCATAAAAACCCTTTTTTATTTGTAGTTAAACCCTTTTTCATTTTTCCTTTAGCTCATTAACTGTCACATAAAATAGTAGGAAATATTATAAAAATAACCATATTTTTATTATTATTTGTTTGCTTGGATTTTGTTTTTGCAAATAAACTCAAATATTGTTGAACTTTGACACATGTTTGCGAAAATTGTAAATGGGAGGCTAATTGATTTATATACATATATACTTCTATGGACTGAATAACATCGTAACAGTATTAGGAAATAGTGTCAGTCATACAAAATTTCATTAAAATATATGTATTCATTTTGGTGACCTGCAGTTTGAGTTCAAGGATTACGAAGACACACAGACTGACAGACATCGCTGAATCGTTTTAGAAAATGAATCGGAAACGATAAGTTGATAAAAGGTGGATCTTTGTCATAGATTTTTGGTACAAACTCATTATACTAATTCACTTTAGATAATTTGATAATTTTTTTTGCCAAACTTAAAATTTCGCACTTTTGAAAATCGATTTTTTATATCCTATACCACTATGTGATCAAGGTATAATGATTCTGTGCTGATGTTTGTAACTACCAAAAATATTTGACATAGAGCCATCTTTTGCTATACCGATTGACTCAGAATCACTTACTGAGTCGACTTAGCGATGTCCGCCCGTCTGCCTGTGTGTTCATTAGGGTGACCCTTTATTATATGGAGGAAATAAAAGTGTTCAAATTCTCGGTTTCACCCCTAGAAATATGCGAATAGCCAAAAACTGAGAAATACAAAGTTTTGGGCCAATCTAAAAACTATGTCGTTACCAGATCTAATAAAGTATAATATCTCTGAAGAAGTTGGAAAAAATCCCAACGAAACGTAGGATGAAATAATTAAATAAATAATCTTTTATTTACATTGATTATGACCTTAAAGGCCCATTAGAAGAATTTCTAAATATATCAAAAAAATACAATGAAAAAGGTCGACAAAAAACTGAAATTAAAAAAGACATTTATTCGTGCCCCAACGCGATTGAAAATTTAAAGTGTGTTTATGTGGGGAATATATGACTTTTTTCAGATTTTACGAAAATTTCGTTCTATAGTTTAATTTTTCCGACAAGTTGTTGTACAATTCGGGATCAGTATTAAATTGCCCTTTCAAAAAGCTATAAAACTTCAAAATCGAATAAAAACTTTTAACGATTTGACTAGCTTTTTCTAAGAAAATAAAATTTTGAATACAACTGTTATAAAAAGATATTTCATTTAAAAAAAAAATAATAATAGACCTCATTCTATAAAACAAAACTTTGGGTCTTATTTTTTTATGCATAGAACAAATCTCCCAAGTCTACAAATTTTGTGTAAAGAAAGTGTTTTCATACTGTAAACGGTAAAAAAGTTATAAGCGCTTAAATTGGACTGCCACGTTACATAACTTTGGAAGGGCTATTTGAGGTGCAGTTACATTTTCCCAAATTTCTGCTCTTCTTATTGACGAATACATACAATTTCTGGAAAAGTAATAGCCAAGGGTTCAGTAAGAATTATTGCGTTTAAATTTTTATATATAGTTGCAGAAATAAAAAGTTTAACGCGAAAATGTACGGACTGCCACGTTACATGTTGGACTGCCACGTTACATCGTTCGAATTTATCAATTAAAGAGAATCGAAAAGCAAATAGATTATAATACACATACTTTATATTCGGATTTGTTCATAGAAAGTGGATGTGGCCATTTGACATAAATACTCAATTTTTAACTTTGGTTTGTATTTTTTATTTAACAATAAACAATAACAAAAAAAAAAAAACAGTCTTATTCTGGACTTTTAAAACATTTTGTATACAAACATGAAAACTTAGGAATTTTGTGTATGGCTTGCCACAAATTTTTTGAATTTGATGAGCCGATGATATATTCGGAACTTGTTGAGCATTAACAAATATTTGAGTACTGCCTAAGTGCTCATTTATTTTATCGAAGTCTTTGCTCGTTAATTCTTCTAGTTCAATTTTGGATTGCGTGCGCTTAAATGTGCTTACAAACTATAGTGCGCTGTTAACAATTACATGCCGTGCTTTAATGTGCTTTCGCACAACAGTCTTAACAGTGGCACTGATACCGTCATCACAACCCTTACCGTGCGAAGTTGTGAAGAAGTTCCGAAATACCTTCACTCCATATTCTTTTTCTAGGTGTGGTATTATAGCCGCAATATATTTATTTTTAAATTGGGATGATGGTTCGTCACTACAAATTTTTAAAATTTTTACTGATGTTGGCATTTCCGACGTCAGCTTGTAAACGAAAGGAATGACCGTATCCTTAGTGTGTTGCAAATTGTCTGTGACGAAAACTTTGGAACAAAGAATACCGTTGTATAAAAAAGCCGATGTGAACAGGCTGAGTTGCCGTTGATTCCAAAGCGCGCTCTGAACTTCATCCTGGCCTTCGCAAACAAAGTTTTCGATAAAATCAATTTGGAGCAACGCTTCTTCCTTATATTGCAAACTACGGGCTCGAGGTCGGTCTCCAAGATTGAACATCCGTGATTGTTCCCGTTTAACAAAGTAGTGCTTCAGAAATTGTGGCGAAAGGCTTGCACTATGTCCGATAAAATCTTCAATCGATCCGTTTGCTTTTTTTTCGTTCTTTCAGATACAAGGTTTTTTTTCCAAACTTTCCATGTTACGTGCTTGTTTAGGATTACTCCTTCCACTAAGGTCGTCCATCTTTCTTCATTGACGCCAACACAACTTTGACATCTTCCAAACCAGCAATCGATAGTTGAGTCTTCACATAAGAATTTTTTGGCAAATCCTTGTTCGTAGCTTGGAATTGAGGGAACAACTGAATGCAAAGCGGCAACGCCTTCGATGTAATTCGAATGGTAGAAACATAAGCAAAGGTTATGTGGTTAATCGTTTATTAATTTCACCCGTTGCGGACTTTGACTACTAAATTTAGTTAAACCACAAAACTCTATAAAAGCAAAAGTAAAAACAAAATATGACGATAAAAGTGACACTTTTTTATATTCTAAACGAAGAACCATGCATATATATCGGTCAATTTCTCAAACATACTTACCTTTTTCTGCACCATTTCTTTCTTCTACAAACAATGCGTCAGCTTTCCTCAAACTTAAAACCATATATCTTAAAGCTATTCGAACTTCTTGCCCATCCGCAATGAAAGATTTCACTTCTCGGGCTTTAGGTGAAACCTGAGAAATGTCATCTCTCTCGAAGAAGCTTTTTATGACCAAATTTAATGGATAAAAATTTGTTGGTTTCTTAGTCGGCTTTTCAGTTAGAGCATTAGCTAAATTAAGTTCACCGCTTTTGTCTATGCTGGAAACTATTGCAACCAGAATTTATTTTTTTCCTTGGACAGGAAGGCAGAGCTTTTTTAACTTTTTATCAGCTTTTCCCGATGTTTGCCTTGCCCTATAGCCTTCCATCGTGTCAAGTGATACCACAGGTTCATTCTCCTTCTTTGCCTTTATACCTTCTCTGTGTTTCCGAACACGCTCTCTTATTATTGCGCGACGTTCCTCAACCACTGTATTTAATTTTGCTTGACTTAGTTTACATTCCTCATTCTTTTTCTTTAAACGGTATGCCCGCGAATCTGCTGCTCTTTTCTTTTTATATTCATCAAACTTTCCGTTATATTTCAGTTTTTTGATATAATTTGCATTTTTTCTGGTTTTGTTAATCGAACCTGTTAATATTTAAAAAAAAAATGTATTCAAAGCAAATTGCTCATATTCGGGACAAAGACTGCCACGTTACACACATTAATTTGCTAATAATTTAGCAACTGTAACCATTTTTGCAAAATATGATTAAAAATCGAAATTAATACCAGAAATGCTTTTAAGAAATAGATTTTATTACTTTTTTTTTAACGACGTATGTCGAAAAAAAGAAACATTATGTTTTTCGGACTGCCACGTAACATGAAATCTGCGACACTTTTCAAAAGCCTTTTTTAGCTTACTCAAAATACTGCCTTGGAATTTATTGCTTGGGTTAATTTAAGTAAGGAATTTTTTTCAGGAAAAGTGCAATAGAAACAAAAATAGCACTCACATTATAATTTTATTTACCTTTTTGCCGCAGCTTTCATTTCCTTCAATTTTTCTGCTATATGCTATTTCTTGCAAAACATGCTCAAATGTCAAAATCTTTTACAATTTTTTCAAATTTTTTATTGTTACCCGACTGTTAAAAGTCCATTATTTTAAGAAATATTAAAAAAATTCCAACATTTAGGAAAACAAATTTCTTGCCACGTTTGACATTTTCGCGTTTATGACCATATACATTTGCTTGTAAAATTAAAAAGTATAAATTTATTTTTTTATTTTTTCATATATTTTTTAAACCGTTGGTTTTATGGCATGAGCCCAAACCTGTAAAACTATAATTTTTGTTATGGCTTTACTTCAATAATAAAATATTTATTTTAACATTTTTATACCCTATGCCAATATGTGAGTCGATTTAGCGACATTCGTCCATCCGTCTGAACATCGGTCTATCCATCTGTCCATATAAACCTTAATCAAACTGCAGGTTGCAAGTATGAACATATTTTGATGCAATATAGTGTGTAAGCTTCTATCGGCTGTAGGATAATAAACTCTGTTAAAATTGGTGTAAATCGGTGCATGTTGAGACCTAATCCCCATACAAATGCCCCATATAAGATCGACTTAAATTGCCATAATATCGAAATTACCATACAGATCTCGACCCAATTGGGTTTATGTATGTTTATGTGTATGTTTATAAAATCCATTCATCAGTAATCCAAAAAATAAATCCTATAGGACAATACATGGTCATAGCCCCCATATGATCAGATTTACGACCTTCACTTAAATCTATCAAAAAACAAAAACATTGCACAGATTTTTTCAATTTTGGTTTGTATATGTTTTTGAAAACAAAAACAGGAAATCAGGATCGGTCTCTTTTCAACCTAGTCCACATATAAATATAGCATCCGATATGAACTTTTTCGTTTCAGAAGGCAAAAAAACTTAATAACATTGTCACTCAAATTTAGTTAATGCTTATTTTGTATACCTATTTATTTAGACCTAAGATATAGGGATTCTAAAGCCATGGGGTATGGTATAATCAGTCTGGACCGACTATAATTTTCTTACTTGTTTCACATATCGACTAGCTGTGACGTCTTCCATATAAAGTAAAGTTTTAATATCAAAATGTAGTATAAAAGCCAGAGGAATAAAATTTAGTACGTGTACATTATAGCACCCATAACAACAAATGTGTAATTTTTTCCACTCCCCGCGCAATTTCCATTAGATTGGGCTTTAAAAATAATACTCGTGCCAAAATTGGTTCTATCGGATGAAAGCAGGCCAGGCCCCCTCGACTTTTAGCTTATAACTAATAGCAAAGTATCGAAAAAGAAATAAGTGTTTGTTGTAACAATATCACTTTCTGAGTTGATTTAGCGATGTCAGTTTGTCCGTCTGTCTGTGTATCCATGCAAGCCTTGTAATCAAACTACAGGTCGCAAATATGAATATATTTTGATAAACTTTACTATATAAGCTTCTACTGGTTGTAGGATGAACCCTGTTGAAATTGGTGAAAATCGGATCTTGTCCAGGCTTAGTCCCCATACAAATGGCACCTTTGAGATCGACTTAAATTGTCGTAATATTCAAACAGATCTTGGATCTGTGTATGTTTATTGCATCCATTAATCAGTATTCCAAAAATAAACCCTATAGGACAGGTATTAGTCACAGCCCTCATCATCCCGGTCCTTACTTAAATCTATCAAAAAATAAAAATATTCCACAGATTTCTCTCAAATTTGGTTTGCATATTTTTTTACAAAATATAAGTGACTATAGGGACTATAACCCAAATCTCAGCATTTCGATATAATCGTGTCTAGTACTGTCGACTTTATTCTCGATTTGATACTTTATGAATTGAACTATTTCGTTCCGAATTGTAACTGGAAAATATTTGTGAATATCAGGATCAAGAATACTAGCTTCAAAATTAACATATTGTAGCTGGGGCCATATGCTCCGAAATTTCTCAAATAAACTTATTTTAGTCGCTTTAAATGCAGTTCCGGCACGCAGCTCCATAATATGATGACGGCATGCTAAATACAACAAATGCCTGTCTAACTTTTGTTCTAAAACAGCACATGCTCCAATTGATGAACTGGTGTTTCTGCTGGTTGTATCAGAACACATGACCGTAACATTACTCTTTGTATTAAAATCTTGGAGTGCTAAATATAAAGCGTCATCTTCAATGGCTCCAGTTTGTTTTTTACTTTTGGCACTCCTAAATCATTGATATTACCACAGGCAGATAATATAATTGCAATTCTATTGCACTTTAACGACTCATGTGAGTGAAATCTTCTAAAACTTTTCCGTCTCAATGGACAGTAAACGCTGAGTTTATTTTTTGGAAAATTGTTTGCCTGTATTTAAGACGTTGCAATCTAAAAATTCAGGTGAAATTTTCAAAGATTTCATATCATAGCCAATGGTTATTGCGGCTTCCGTATTACTCACTTGCGATCTAACCAAGGCTTGTGCAATTCCAGATTTAATAATGTTTTCAAAGGGGCTTTAACACTTTACTTCTTAAATTTTTATTTGGAGGCAAATTCACGGATCCATCCGACTCCGAGTCCATATCAGTGCCGACTTCTATAAAATGTACCTTAACGTTATTGCGAGAGTTTGCATTATTCTCAGTTGGTATTTTTATAATATCTAAGCACAATGAAAGCGAGTTTCTATGATCATGTAAGAACTCGATTTCTTATTATTTTTATTATCTTGTTTTAATGTGATGTGCGAAATATAAAGCAGTTTATCTACCGAATTAACAAATTTTATTACGTGCGACGTGTAGCAAGTAAGATATTTTCAAATAACACTGTCCAACAGCATTTTTGGAACAGCATAGCGACCCTATAATTCTGAAAGGGTATGTCGAGTAGATCATTTTTGTAGAACAAACTTATGGTCCAGCACGTCTGAGTATTTTTTTACAGTGGGTCAAAGTTTTCATTTTTTGGTCGAAGGGAGCATTATACTTTATGAAAAAAATGCTGTAAGTTAATGTGTGAGAGAATTCTTATGGTCAGAGTTGTATCGTGGAATTATATGAGGATTATTTTTGTGGAAGATCTTAACCCTCTAACTGGTCTCTTTATGGGTCAATTTGGCCCTTTTTTCGAGAAAATCAAAAAATATCCTTTAAAAAAGGACATTTAAGGATTAAAATATTCTACGAAAATGTTTGCCGAAAAATTTCAGTGGGGGCTACCAAAGACACCATTGTTATAAATAAAGCTCTTTACGATTAATTGGCAAAATTACACGCCAACTTCTATAAAAAAATTATAATTTTGTTTTAATACTGGTTTATTATAGTATGTACATATTTATAAAACTGCTTTTAAGCTGTGTTTTGAACTATCTATAAATAGTCGCCAAGCGGAAGAGTCCAGTGGAAGCTTTAGATATTTTAGAACCTCTTCAATACTGCAACAGTATACAAGTTCTTCTGATTTTTTAAAATAACTTTCCAGATCGGCGTGTCTTTTTCTTGGAAATGTAACTTTTACATCGGCTTTTATCAAATTCCTGTTTTTCAATCTGGAACATAATATTTCAGCTTTCTCTTTTGTTAGTCCTAAATCTCTTAAAAGATCTTCAAAATAAGCTTGGTCTATCAAATTAGGACATATGGTTAAACCATCAAGAGGCAATTAACTTATATCATATTGGCCGAAAATGTATGTGTAGGCGGTTGAGGCACCGGTACACCTTCACAGCGCACTTCTGGTAAAATGACATTATTTTTTGCTTCGTATGTCATTGTCGCGTAGTGCCTTTGGCTTCTACCAAATTTGTAATTTACGCAGAAATAGCATGTATCTGATTTGTGATCTTCAGGTTCAATCCGTGTAATTGGCGCAGAAAATGGCAGCGCCTTTGTACCAGGTCAAAAGACCACTTTCGCAAATAGTACATACAGTTTTTGGTATCCAAGCTTCAGATAAAAATCGTATTCCAAAGAAAAGAAAATATGGTTCTTCAATTGTAGGCAATATCTTTCTTCTGCTTTGATGGTGCGTAAAATGTCCACAAATAAAACAAAACCAATCTCTTAATTTGCAAACAGAATCCGCCATGCTTATTTAAGCTTTAATTTTTCTTTTTTTGTATTAATTTTAGTAAAAATCACACCCGATATGTACTGCTTAGTAGCTCAATTATGCTTGAATTTTTTCTTTTATTTTTTATTATTAATTTTAATAAATATCACACCCGATTTGTAAGTCACAGCTGACTAGACACGAGAACTCAGTGTTAGGCCCGGCCTAACTTGACGCCGTTTTTACCTGTTTTGTATATGTTGGTGTATAATTTTACTAATTAAGCATAAAGAGCTTTATTTACAACAATGGAGTCTTTGGTGACCCCCACTGAAATTTTTCTGCAAACATTTTCGTAGAATATTTTAATCCTTAAATGTCCTTTTTTAAAGGATATTTTTTGATTTTCTCGTAAAAAGGGGTCAAATTGACCCATAAAGAGACCAGTTAGAGGGTTAAGATCTTCCACAAAAATAATCCTCATACAATTCCACAGTACAACTCTGACCATAAGAATTCTCTCAGACATTAACTTACAGCATTTTTTTCATAAAGTATAATGCTCCCTTCGACCAAAAAATGAAAACTTTGACCCACTACAAAAATGATCTACTCAACATACCCTTTCAGAATTATGGGGTCGCTATTCTGTTCCATTCAAAAAGTCTTAATTTGTTGGACAGTGTAATTGAAAGTAAAAAAAAATCGTGAACTTTGACCTTTAAATTCTGACTAGCCGGACAAGAGATTTCTTGGAATTTTTTCCCAGTTTAAAGTACTTATAATATCCTACGATCTTGTGATGACCAATCTGAAATAGATTCATCCATAGATATATGAGCGCCGTTTGAAAAAAGGTTTTGCCACATTTTGTTATTTTGATCGCAAACTTCATGATGGGCCATAGGTAGCTCAAAATTGCATCCGCGATCTGATTCTGCATGTTCGCCATCTGATTCTGCATTAAAAATTTTTATATGGAGTTTTTTGTAAACCATTTAGCTTAAAAGTTAGAGCGTAAAAAAGCTTTGTACTAATTTTAGTTCATTTTTAGTTCTAAAAGTCGAGGGGGCCTGGCCTGTTTTCATTCGATAGTACCAATTTTGGCACGAAACTGTGCGATGAGCGGAAAAAATATTACCTTTGACATTCCTGTGTATTTCATGGGGGCTCTTGTGTCCATAGACTATTAGTTTCAGTAGGCCTGAATGATATAAGTGGGATCATATGAATGGGAGCGGAAACTGCCAAAAAAAAAAATTTAATCAAGTCCAACTAAAACTGATCAGGGTCCGACTAATAGGGGTGGCACCTTCAATACAGAGTAAAAAATCTGTCAAACATCTGAAGTTCTATGCTATCGTGAGCCTTAGAACTTTGTGCAAGTCCGTAAGTCATGATTACTAATGGCGTAGCAACAAGCGACGGAAGTTTTAGTATCATATAAATATAAAACGAAGTAACGTTTATTGTAATGTAACACAAAACTACAGTTACTAAAAATATTATCTTCAAACTTATTCAAAAGAATACATATATAAATATTTTCACATTTCCTTTTCTTTTTTTTTCTAGCCGGAAACATGTTATTCAAAATTCTAAATTATGATCTCATAAAAAAAAATTAAACAAACAAAAAATATAATTTTTACACACTTAACACGCTTGACAGTAATTAATTATGTTTAAAGTCATTAAATAGCATACAAAATAATAACCATTTTCATGGCTTAAATATTTCACACTAAATTAAAAACCGTAACAAAAACAAAAAAAATAATGTATATTTTTTTTTAAGAACAGAACTTAAACAACTAAAATGAACAAAAATATTTGAAAACTAATTCCAAACTCTCACATGTTTTTTATTTTAATAAAATGAAAAAAAAATCCACACACTTAAAAGAACGACCGTAACAAAAACTCACCACTATTGTTGTCAGCTTTACTGACCATTAATTTACATTTTATGTATGGATATTTGTAAAGCAAAAAGGACATTCAAGTTCATAACTTTCACGTAATGAGCTTGGTTTTGGGTTACAATATTTCCAGATTTTCACACAAAAACTATGCACACAAATTATATATTTCATTTGCATTATGTGAAAATATGTTAATAAGGTCCAGTTTACGTTTGTGTTATTTGTTTTGAGAAAGATCTAGATCTTGAAAAAACCTAGGGTATGATTAGATTTGCATAAGAGGGATTACATATTATCCTGTTATTTATATTTAAACATGTATGAGGACTCCTTTTAAAGACGGCTGTTTTATGCATTTAGGGTTTTAAAGGACATGGATAGATTTATGTCAGAAATATGCATAAATATTAATATATTTATTTATTTATTCAGGTTTAACATTATAATAAAAGAACAATTTTAATGTTAAAAATTATATAGCTATAGCTACTAGGCCTTAAGCTAATATAACGTATGTATAGCAGTGGTGGCCATCGAGAGAATTGAGTTAGTAATAGTGCTTATGAGCATGTGTTAGTTGTACTACACTGATCGAAATCCATGGACGTAACACAACGCCGATATTAAATGGGTTTGTGTAGATTTTGTGTGAATGTTTATATGAATGCATAAAAGGGCAAATACATAGTTGAGTTCACGAAGAATATGGTAAAATTTTAAATATATTTTGTTGTTTTAAAATTTTAAATCTTACATTCTGAATAGGTAAAACAAAATGTGAAGAACATTTAATCTCTTTTATCCATAAGTTTCAAGTTTATTAAATCAATTAAGTAATAATAAGTAATTCATTTCTTTAAAAAACAAAAAACATAAAAATACAAAATAGCAAAACTTAAAAAGATAAGAAATTTCAAAGGTTATTAAGTGGTATGTTACCAAAAACTAGAAAAATTACCAGTAACTGGATATTTTTTAAAATTAAAAAAAAAAATGCATGAAAGGCAGCTATAATGTTGTCAAATGGAGGCGACGTATATTATTTATAGAAAATGTTTAAATTATAGTTTATCAAGCCTTCGAAATTTTCTCAACATTTTTGATTTCTTTTAAACAAATATTCTCTGTGTACCTATTAAAAAAAATATATATGAATTTCAAAAGGCAATGCGACATAGACCTGCTTTTTGCAAAAGCTTTCATAAGCTTTCAAGACTTTTTTTAGTTCTTCATTCAAATCTCGGGCCCTAATCGACCGATTTGGACGATTTTAAATACCAAACTTTTCAGGATGTTAGTGAATCATCTTTTATATCAGCGAGCACCCTAGCTGCCCGATTGATGCCGCCATCGTGATTTCCACAGACGGACAGACGGACATTGCTATATCAACTCCGGTTGTTATAAGGATCACATATATATATATATTTTATGGGGTCCAAAATTTTTTTTCTAATTATTACAAACGGAATGACAAACTTATATATACCCTCTGCACACTGGAGTGGAGGGTATAAAAATTAGAAAAACATTGTTTAGGCCAATCCTGAATTTATCTTAAATAGATTTTAATCCAAAATTTTTTTTATCAATATATTCTAAATCCCTAAACTCTTAAATCGACTTAAAATCAGTTTCCTAGCCATTTCAGAAATTTCCATCCGTGCGTCCTAGGAAGTGGTGAAAATCGGTGCATGCTCGGACTTAGCCCCTATAAGAATGTCCCCTTCCAGACCGACTTAAATGAGAGTCTTTTTTAGTCATAGTCCTCATATAAAGCTGCTTCCCGATCTTCACTTAAATCTATCAAAAAACAAATATTGCATAAACTTTTTTTAAATTTGGTTTATGTATGTTTTTGAGAAAATTAAGTGATATTCGTGAATATAGAATATGATCGGCCATTTTTTGACTTTGTCCCCACACACAGAAAAAAGATTGGTTGGAATTCGGTTACCAGTAGCAAAATTTGTTATGGTAATAATAATTTTTATTGTGATTCTTTAATGTACCAAAATATAGTAGATATTCTTCTATAACTATCGTGTAAATACAATTAATTAAGAATGAAGGTATCTACAACAATAGAATTAGTTCTGTTTACTAACGAAAGTCTTTTTACACATTACCAAACAAATTCAGTTGAGGCAACCTAACTAAAACAAGAATAACATGGCTCAATCTTAAATATTGGCGTCTGAAAAATTCCAAATGAATTTCCTTGCACTACAACAAGAGGGTGGTTAGCAATCTGGAACCGAAAACTAGGAAAAATCCAATAAGAAACATACAAAAGAGTGTTGATTTTTTCATAAAATGTGAAGTAAAAATATACTTTCCTGTATTACAATGTGCAAATTCCAAAACAATTTTTCTTATAAAATATAACGCGAAATTACGGCCAAATTTCGGCGCCACAGCCAAAAAAACGAACTCAATTTGGTTACAAATTCACAACGAATGCCCAAAATACGACAAAATTCTTTCGTTAAATATAGTAATATATATTGAAGGTGGAGTCCTCTATGTGTCAGCTTCAAAATAAGCATTAGGGTGACCATCCCAACTTGAACAGCGTCTGTAATTACTAATTCTAGTATAACAACATATTTCAAACCGAAAATTGTTAAACAGATATTGAAACAAATAATTGGTTAGAGTCCTACACATAAAATTTTTATTTAAAATAATTTTTCGGTTAAAATAAAAGAAACACAAACTTTTAAACTCTTTTGGTATTTCTAACCGAAAAGAAATTGTGTGAATCAGTTTCTGTTGTAGACACCAAATAATATAAAAATATGTGTAGCAAGACCGAATTTGTTGATATAATTGTCATTTTTAAAAATAAAATGAAATATAATACAGAAAATTTTTCAATATGTGTAATGTGATAATTAATTTTATGTGAAAAAGTGCCAAAATACTTTTAAAAAAATGGAAGATATATCCGTTAATCTAGAAACCGAAGATGTAATTGTTCCAATCGCATGAGTTTTTTCTTGGTGTGTTTGGTGAAAGCATAAGAAACAAATCTGTCATACAACAGCTGACTATCAATGCGTCGAAAGTAGGTACGTAGAGATACTCAGAATATATTCGAGTTAATGTAAAAGTGCTTAATTTTCGATTACAATATTGCAGTAAATCAATACGAGCATATAGTGGAACAAATGTCTGTGAGGACGTACCCAACCTGGAAGTTGGCTATCCCGTTGAGATTAGCACACCAAAATGTGTGCAGATATTTATTTATTGCAATGTCTACGCACGAATAATATAAAATTCTTTGTGTTAGACGAGGCAAGATGGACTCAACGGCTAGACCAGATTTTTGATGTATTCAATATGCTTACCACTGCAAGAAACTGTTTTCTGTCAATTCGAAACTATATCAAGATGCTAAGTCGAAATTGGAAAAGAGATGATGATGCGATTGGGTAAGCAATGTGCTGATGTTTATACTCCGAATTGTACTTGGCCTGGACACACTTTTTAAATTAATTTTTTGGAAATGTTATATAACAATATGTGCGGATATGATGAAATTACAACATTGTAGTATGTATATGGGATCATATAATGGATACCTCTTTTGTTTATCATATAAGATGTTGTTTTGTTTAAGTTAATGTAAAATTATTTTATTGTTAATAATAAAATATATAATAATACTTTTTGATTTTTCTATTTCATATGTATTAGTAAAAAGCACGAAAAATATCACAATTCATACAATCGAATTTATATATAAATAGAGCTTAACAAAATAATGTAATATTTCACGGGACTATCAAAATTCGGTTGGCAACAAATTCGGTTGCAACAACAAACCCGCTTTCTGTGTCCATATAAAAATTACATCACATATGAAATTAATAACAATACAACTAAAATTTGCTTTACGCTTATTTTCTATATCGAGATATTGCCTCAGCAAAGTAGAATCCAATACCCTCTCTCGAAACGCATGATATAGGGTATTGAATAGTAGTCTAGACGGAAAATACCACCGGCCTTCGCAATTCTTACACGCAATGGAGCTATATATATTTGAAGTGTGACTATGTAGCGACCATTTATTATATTCTTTAATCAACCAAAAAAATATTTTTTTTTACCTTTTTTACTTAACCAATGAAATTTTGTCTGGCATTAGCTGGATTATAGGAAGACAATGGTCGTATATTCGAAAGTCTATCAGACATCAATAGATACCTTAACTGAAAACATTATTCTCAATTAACTTTTTTTTTGTACTACATTAGGGTAAAAACATATGAAATCAACCAATGAGTTGACCGCACCGATTTCGAATTGGATGAATTTTGGTACGAAGGGAAAGTTAAACATAATAATAGCGTTTGCCAACTTTCAGTGTCGTAGCTCTCGTATTTTCAGAATTATGGCCATTCCAAGTTGGCAAAAATCAATAAAAATGCACTCAGATACCTTAACACAATTTTTAATATCTCGAAAAGTGTTCATTGTACGTTAATAGTCAAGGGCTCATTTTACAGACTAAAACATGCGCCATTCCAAAAAAATTTTTTTTTCAAATTTTCGATCAAGGATAATGTAAATAAAAAAGGACTAAAATTTCCAAAGGATATTTCTCGAAAATCAATATTTTTAAAAATTTCAAAAAAATATATGTTAATTCTTATTATGTTTTGTACAAGTCTGTCAAATTTCAATGTGGAGTCTTTATTACAACATGAGTTATTAAGAAAAAAGCAGGCGAAGGTTTATGTATTTCATGAAATGTACCAAAATACAAAAAGGTGACAAATTACAAAAAGAAGGACATATCAAATGTAACGGAACTTTTTCGACTTTACAACCTAGACGAAATATTTATTGCCTGTTCACACAAAAAATTTACAAATATTTTATGACCTGTGGTCGGCTTATTGGCAGTAGCAAATTCAGTCCCTATTTAAAAAACATTTTATGACCCGTAGTTCACGCAAATTTTCCAATTCAAGAAAAGCAAGGCGTGTATTTTTTTACCTGTAATCTATTTTTTGTACCAAAAAAAACAGTATAAATCGTTCAGAGACTGTAAGTCAAACTTCATTTGAATACTAGATTTCATAAGTGCTAAACGTCAAAGTGTTATAGTGTTAAAGTGACTTGATCGTTTGAAAAAACAAAAAAAAGAGACTAAATATTTAAATAAATTATAATTATTGTCAATACAAAAAAGTCGTGCACAATTCATTCGGTTGTGGTATTTAAAAAAAAAAATATGCCATTCCATTCAACATTTTGCTGTAATCCTTTTAAAAAATCCGGTCACACTGGGTGCAATAAAAGTTTAAGACAAGTCCAAGAATGGATGCTACAGTATACTAAGGATAAAAACATTACGATCTCAAATAAAATTTGTGGGACATGTAGAATAAAATTTTCGCATCTGAAGAAATCTAATAAATCTAATTTGGAAGAAGGTTCAGACATAAACGAAAATGTAGATACTTTCGATGACATTGCGTCAGGCACGGAAAAAGATGACATTGCGTCAGGCACGGAAGAAGTTGCTATTTCAAAATTAAACCAATCTTTACCGTATCTGGAACAATCTCCGATAAAAAAGAAGAAGTTACATCAAAAACGGTACAGAGATGGAAAATTCAGGAAAATAAGTGATTCGATTCAAGACAAAATTTTCCACGGTTCAGCACAATCAACTTCGCATATGTGCCCACAATCCGAAATAATAGAACAATTAAAAGAAAAGTTTAAAACATTAACAAAAAATAGCGAGAAAATCCAACTGCTAACAATTTTACCAAAAAGCTGGGCAATACATAAAATTGAGGAAGAATTCCTGGTTACAAACTATATCGCGCGAAAAGTTAAGCATTTGGTTGAAACAAAGGGTGTGATGAGTACGCCTAACCCAAAACTGGGAAGTCCAATTTCACCAGTGACAAGCAGTTTAGTAAAACCCTTTTATGAATCCGATGACGTCAGCAGGTGTATGCCCGGACAGAAAGATTTCGTGTCTGTTTTTGAAAATGGTACAAAAGTCAGGAAAAATAAAAGACTTTTGCTTGGAAACTCAAGAGAAATGTACGCCTTATTCAAGGAACGACATGATGGAATAAAAATAGGTATTTCCAGGTTTTGCCAACTTCGTCCGAGGAATATAATTCTAGCAAATGCGAGTGGATCTCATTACGTGTGTGTTTGTACAAAGCATCAAAATGTGAAGCTGATGATTGATGCTATAAATTTTAAAAAATTAACTGCTGGTGTTCCGAATTATCAGCTTGAATGTTACAAACATTGTTTGAAACAAATGACATGCATTCCATCTTCTTCAAAGTGTCACCTACGTAAATGTAACAAGTGTCCAGGAATTGAAAATTTAAAAGCAAAACTAAATCAATTACTAGAGCAAAATGATATTGATGAAATAACATATAAACAATGGGTAAGTGTAGATAGGGATAATTTGGAG
The DNA here is from genome assembly GCA_963682025.1 of Cordilura impudica. Lineage (NCBI taxonomy): Eukaryota > Metazoa > Arthropoda > Insecta > Diptera > Scathophagidae > Cordilura > Cordilura impudica. The sequence continues at coordinate 265,463,664 of OY821518.1, forward strand.
ACCATGATTGGCCAAGCCGACGTTTTTGTGGATTCCCTATGTGAAAAACTTGAAATTCTATTACCTCATTCATTTATTGCAAAACAGCAGGCAGCATATCTGAGCGAAAGAAAATCAAATTTGGAAGAAAATGAGTATATAGCAGTTTGCGATTTTTCAGAAAATGCTTCTTTTACTATTCAGGATGCAGTCCAGGGATTTCACTGGAACAACTCTCAGGCCACTTTATACCCAATTGCTATTTATTTTAAATCAGATGGAAAAACACAACATACAAACTTCATAATAATATCTGATTGTCTTGTACACGATTCTGTAGCTGTTCACCTGTTCCATCGCCACCTGAATGTATTTTTGAGAAAAAAGTTTAAAACAACCCCGAAGAAAATCACGTATTTTTCAGACGGTAGTGCTGCCCAGTTTAAAAATAAAAAGAACTTTATCAATTTATGTTATCATATGGAAGATTTTGGATGTAATGCTGAGTGGCATTTTTTTGCAACAAGCCATGGAAAAGGCCCAAGTGACGGTCTTGGAGGTACCGTAAAGAGAGAGGCACGTCGAGCTAGTTTACAGCGTCCATTACAAGGTCAAATAACTACTCCACAACAATTATATGAATGGTGCCTGCAAAATCTTTTGAACTGTAATTTCGAGTTTTTAACTCCAGAAGACCACGAAGAAGAAGCACGGTTCCTTCAAATTCGTTTTAAAGATTTGCGTACTATTCCTGGAACTCAAAAGCTGCATTCTATTGAACCTGTAGATAAAAAAAAATTAAAGTCAAGCGATACGCGGCAGATGCAGATTTTTTAATTGAAATCCTTCAGAAATAAATAAATATGCTGTAATAAAGTGTTTAATAATGATAATACATTATGTTGTACTTTTTATTAAAGGTTTAGCAATGGAGAAAAAGAGTTTAAGCAAAGAAAAGTCGAAAAAGTTCCGTTACATTTGATTTGTCCTTCTTTTTGTAATTTGTCACCTTTTTGTATTTTGGTACATTTCATGAAATACATAAACCTTCGCCTGCTTTTTTCTTAATAACTCATGTTGTAATAAAGACTCCACTTTGAAATTTGACAGACTTGTACAAAACATAATAAGAATTAACATATATTTTTTTGAAATTTTTAAAAATATCGATTTTCGAGAAATATCCTTTGGAAATTTTAGTCCTTTTTTATTTACATTATCCTTGATCGAAACTTTAAAAAAAAAATTTTTTTGGAATGGCGCATGTTTTAGTCTGTAAAATGAGCCCTTGATTATTAACGTGCAATGAATACTTTTCGAGATATTAAAAATTGTGTTAAGGCATCTGAGTGCATTTTTATTGATTTTTGCCAACTTGGAATGGCCATAATTCTGAAAGTTCGAAGGCTATATGTCTGGCAAATATTATTGTGCCGATCCATAGATCATGTGTACAAAATCTTATCAAATTTGGAGGTGATGAGGTCACAAATGTTAATATTTTCGGTTGATTTCATGTGTTTTTACCCTATTAGATGAATTTTAATATTTGTACCAGTCGTTCGTATTATTCCAAATGCTATGGTGTCGCTGGATGGATTTTTTTTTTTAGATTTCTTCTTAAATCATTCAAACTGAGATTCTCAGTTTTAATGAGAGGATATTTGAAACCGTATTTGGCAAAGGAATCTGCGCATTCATTACCGAAAATTCCCATGTGGCCCGGAACCCACATTAGAGTGATTTTATCATGTTTATCTATTAGGATATCACATATTTTATTGGCATATAAATTATTGTTATTAACATTTGCAACTGCGTTTATTGCTTTTATCAGTGCAAATTTTAAATTTGCCGCTTCTATTCTTTGCATAATTTAAAGCTTCATTGATTGCTATAAATTCAGCTGAAAAAATGGAGCTATGACTTGGCAATTCAGATACCCTTGTTAGTATATTTTCATAGGTAATCGCAAATGATGTATTTTCTCCGCTTTTGGAGCCGTCAGTGTAGATGAAAGTGAGATCTCATTGGTTCTGGTGATGTATTATTCTTAAGATGTGAGTGTAGAGAGAAGTCAACAGAGTCTACAGTAAAGTTCCATGGAGGATATTTGGACGGAGCCATATTTTTTTTTTTTTTATATTGATTGTTAAATCTAAATCTGAACAATTTTCAAAGATACTGACGGTATCCTTAAATTTTTTTTATTTTTATTTAATTTTCGAATTATTGAATTTAAGGGGCTGTCCTAATAGAAAAGTAGAGATTTGACTAATTTGCTAGAAATATAGTCTCGGTGGATCAATATATCATTAATATTTATAAGCCTCGAAAAGCATATTGTTAATTGATGTAGAGCGAAGTGCACCGAGCGTTGCACGAATAGCTGGATTTAAAATTGCGGTTATTTTTCTAAATAAACTCGTGGGAGCAAAACCAAAAAAAAAACAAGTTAGAAAATTATAGTCAGCCTAGACCGACTATACGATACCCTATACCATGCGTTTAGAGACCCTATCTCTCAGACCCAACTAACTGGATATAGAAAATAAGCATAAACCAAATTTGATTGAATTTTATTTAATTTTTTCGGCTGCAGATATGAAAAAGTTCATATCGGATGCTATATCTATATGGGGACTACGCCCAAAAATGGACCGATCCTAAACATGTTTGGTAAGGTCTCTTGTATTTTGCAAAAATATATACAAACAAAATATGAGAAGAATCAGTGCAATATTTTTGTTTTTTGATAGATTTAAGTGAAGATCGGGAAGCAGCTCGGGAAGCAGCTCCTATGACTAAGAGTTGTCCAATAGGGATCATTTTTGGACTACTGATTAACGGATGTAATATATACATACAAACCCAATTTGACTAAGATTTGTATGATAATTTGCATCTTATGGCAATATATGTTGATTTCATAGGGGTCATTTGTATGGGGGCTAGGTGTGAACATAGACCGACTCTCACCAATTTCAATAGCGTTCATCCCACGGCCGATAAAAGATTAAATACTAAATTTCATCAAAATATATTCATATTTGCGACCTGCAGTTTGATTAAAAGCTTTACATGGACACACAGACGAACGGACGGACGGACGGACATCGTTAAATCGAATCAGATAGTGATTCTGATTCGATCGGTATAATTAAAGATGGGTGTAGGTCAAATATTTTTGGTTGTTACAAACAGCAGCACAAAGTCATTATACCCAAACCACATAGTGGTATAGGGTATAAAAAGTCCATAGCTAATTTTGGAAACAATTAAAGATTTTACAATATTTATCAATGAAAGAATGTTGCAGCCATACTTTTGGTTGAAAAGGCATTTAATGATGTTAAGTTGTGATCTCCAGTTATATCTTTTATTAAAAATAATTCCTAGAATTTTCAGATAATCTGTTTCAGTGACTTGTATATGGTTAGTGGTAAGTGTACATTTACAATTTTGTTTTCTACAAATGTGGATATAGTTACACTTGGTCCGTGAAAGTACAGCGCCAGAATAATTGCACCAATGAAGCATATCATTAACTAGACTATTAAGATTAATTTTAGGATTTTTTGTCCCATTATTATGTTAAAATCATCTGCATAAGAGCAGAATTTTTGATTTTTATGAGAAAGGATAATATCACTGTTTATTGTACGCTATTAGAAAAAGTAAAACAGACAATGGGGAATCTTGCGGAATTCCATTATACAGACTGTGAGGATAAGAAAAACTATTGCCGATCCGAACTATGATTTTTCGTGCAGACATAAAGTTTACTATGTAGTTTATGATCTTTGGGCCTACATTCGATTTGATAAGTTTATCAACAATGATGTGCAAACCAATTTTATCATAAGCTCTTTCGAAATCGAGTGAAAGAATAGTAAGGTGTTGTCCTGCAGAGAGGGAACAAGTAGCTAGATAGTCAATGTACATTAACGATTCAGCAGTGGATTTACCCCTTCTAAAACCCATCTGATGGCTGTTGATGAGATTGTTAAAGTTGAGAAACCACCATAATCCCTTTGCCACTATTTTGTACAAAATTTTCGAAAATCAAGAATTTAGTTAGTCTGATAATAACTAACTAAATTCTTGATTTTCAATAGGGATTTTAAGATAGGGATTACTAAGCTCGCTATATATTGTTGTGGAATGTTGTAGTTAAGAATACTGGTGAAAAGTTTGAGCATTCTATTTTTAAAACTATTTGGATAATTTTTTAGCATACTATATGAGACCCTATCTTATCCTGGGGATTTCCCCTTCAGTTTAGAGAGAGGTGCTGGCAATTCAATGTAGTTTATGTCGTTTTCAATTTTCATGGCACTATTGTTAGGCATAACATTACGAAGGGACTGTAGGATGCTGTTGTTTTTAATTGAAACTGCTGAGGAAAATTTCTATCCTCTGAAGTAGATGACCAAAAGGAACATAATTCATTTGCCATTTCGGAGCGTTCTATATATACTTCAGTAGGCGAAATATTTTTTTATGCAGTGCTTGCTCATGCTTTGTAGCCACAAAAGGTACGGGTTTTCTTCCCAATCTTGTTTGAAGGTGTGGGGGGCTTTATTTCTGAGCTTCTTTTTTGCTTTTCTTTATCTCCCATTTTAGGAGAATACTAGCTCTCTTATAGTTTATGGTATTATCTTCATTGATATCTTTACGAAAACTATACCAGTTTTTTTATTCTAAAGATTAGTTAGTTAGTTAATTTGTTCTTTATTTTATTTTCAATTTCGTATTAAAAATTTTCTTTAAGGAATATGACTAACATTAGATTAGATTAGATTAGATTAGATTAGATTAGATTAGATTAGATTAGATTAGATTAGATTAGATTAGATTAGATTAGATTAGATTAGATTAGATTAGATTAGATTAGATTAGATTAGATTAGATTAGATTAGATTAGATTAGATTAGATTAGATTAGATTAGATTAGATTAGATTAGATTAGATTAGATTAGATTAGATTAGATTAGATTAGATTAGATTAGATTAGATTAGATTAGATTAGATTAGATTAGATTAGATTAGATTAGATTAGATTAGATTTATTAAAATTTATAGTATTATGAGGAATGTTGCCGAAAGTTTTGTTTTTAAGTTTTAAGACATATATTTTTACACCCTCTCAATATTTATCGGATTTGTTAGAAATACTACCTCTTATTAAATAAAGAAGTATACAAAAATATTCGGAAAAAATATTGTAAAATATCATAAAATATTAACAAATATCAATTATATAACGTGTCCAATTTATTTTCCAGGTTTTATTAGTGTCCCATGTGATCTGGCAGAGGTAAGGTGAGTTTACAGGTAAGAGGTAAGGTGAGTGCCAGGTAAGGTGAGTTTACAAAAAAAAAAAATCATAAATCATATTTAAGTAAGATTGTCATGTATTTTTTTCCTGCCTATATTAGTATGATACAGTTCCTATCGGTTATTATTATATGTGCAGTTGGTCATTTTTATACCCTATACCACTACGTGGTTTGGGTATAATGACTTTGCGCTGCTGTTTGTAACAACCAAAAATATTTGACCTACACCCATCTTTAATTATAGCGATCGAATCAGAATCATTATCTGATTCGATTTAACGATGTCCGTCCGTCCGTCCGTCCGCCCGTCTGTGTGTCCATGTAAAGCTTGTAATCAAACTGCAGGACGCAAATATGAATATATTTTGATGAAATTTGGTATTTAACCTTTTATCGGCCATGGAATGAACGCTATTGAAATTGGTGAGAGTCGGTCTATGTTCACACCTAGCCCCCATACAAATGACCCCTATGAAATCAACATATATTGCCATAAGATGCAAATTATCATACAAATCTTAGTCAAATTGGGTTTGTATGTATATATTACATCCGTTAATCAGTAGTCCAAAAATGATCCCTATTGGACAACTCTTAGTCATAGGAGCTGCTTCCCGAGCTGCTTCCCGATCTTCACTTAAATCTATCAAAAAACAAAAATATTGCACTGATTCTTCTCATATTTTGTTTGTATATATTTTTGCAAAATACAAGAGACCTTACCAAACATGTTTAGGATCGGTCCATTTTTGGGCGTAGTCCCCATATAGATATAGCATCCGATATGAACTTTTTCGTATCTGCAGCCGAAAAAAATAATAAAAATCCCATTCAAATTTGGTTTATGCTTATTTTCTATATCCAGTTAGTTGGGCTGAGAGATAGGGTCTCTAAACGCATGGTATAGGGTATCGTATAGTCGGTCTAGACCGACTATAATTTTCTTATTTGTTGAATCTTTTTTTATTCTACACCTACACCTTTTAAAAAATAAAAACTTCAGGGATAGAAATTAAGATGAAAATTCTACATTTGAAAAATTTTACATTTGAGGAAGCTGTCTTAACACCAAAAAAAAAACATTATTAGCTATCACATCTATCTATATTTATATTTCTCACACTAATAAATATGTATTTATTTTTATACACCACGAAAGACTCTAGATGGAAATATATCAAAAGCCCTAAAACTCGTTCATTAGAAGAGACAATCTTATCTGTCAGATCTCGTATTTACTTAAAAAAGGGGTAAAAAAATCACCCTCTTTCACTTTTTTTTTCAATTCTTTCGCATTTCCTCAATAGTAAACATATTCAAATTCTATGCAAAATAAACGGGGGTTCGAAGACTTATTTAATGATACATGAAATATACACAATCACGCCAGTATTGCTATTTTATTTATGGAATGGTGTAAAAAGGTTGATGCCAAATTAGCATATACTTATCTTTTTTATATTTTAGCGAACATTTTCTTTAACTTTTTTTAATATGCAAAATAAGTTATTTTAGATTTTTTAAAACAGCCCTTTTGCGCAATGAGCAAGTCTGCGTATGTTACAAAAACCTGCATATTTAAAAATTAAAGTATTATTAGTTCCGAATGCAGCTTCACAATATAAAAAACTATCAAGATTTTTATGCTGATAATTAAAAAATCAATGCTAATGTATGTTAGATGATTCGAAAAGCCTGTGAGTGGCTTTAAAAGAAAGTGACCCAACCGTTTAATAGCATTGACAGATATATGGTATAGAAACTATAGTATGCATACTATGGTGTTACATACTAAAATATATTGACATACATTTGACATCTGATCACATGTTATGAAGAATGGCAAAATAATGGGAAAACAATTTTTTTTTCTTGTTTTAATGAATAATTATAATAAAAATATTTATTTATTGTGAGAATATTCTCTTGTTGTTTACAATCGCATTAAAAGGAGAAAAGTTATCATACTTAAAAAACAAATAAAAAAGAAATCCAAACATTTGTGGACATGTGTAGAATTACACTGTGCAACAAATTTAGGTTAGCAAAAGTTAGGTCGATTCTGAGAGAGAGGGGTGAAAATAGAGACTAAATTAGAAGACCCGTATCGCGGCATTTGTTTATGTTAGTTCGAATTTTTTTTTTAATCGACCTTCGAACTCTGCAGTCAAATGCCGATTTTCAGCATATTGTTTACATGGTTTTTTGGCTATCACTCGTCGACTAATTGATATTTTTTCAATCTGTAAAAGCCAAATTATTGCTAGACCTGTGTAGCAATTAAAATTTTTGTGGTGCTTATGAAGCAAAATGTTGGAAAAATTATTTTTTTTCATGCTTTTTGAAAATATTTTCCACAAAACTAAGTCTTTTTTGCTTTCTGTTTGATCTATAATATGCTCCTCAGTTTCTTCAATAAATTTCTTTTGAAAAGAAAATGGTCTTAGTCGATAATTTGCGTTAAAAATCCCAAAACCATTAAATAAATAGCGCTTTAGGTAGAAGTAATTAAAATGGGAAGTTCCAAGAATTAGGAATTAGTAAAATATCGGTCAAAAAAATGTTATACGTGTCCCGGCGTTTCACGCCATCAAGTGGCCATGCCCATGCAAACGCGATATAAAGGCAAAAGGCGCGACTCGCTGGTGGCTGGAATTTGTTGGTGGTCGCAAAAGCCGTACGATCTCGACAATGAAGATGAAGAAGAAGAATATACAATGGAAGTTTCTTCCGAGGGTAAGTCGCAAAATTGAAGTTATCTGACTGATAAAAAACATCTGAAACAGATTCTCAACAAGTAGGCGAACCATCACGCAAGAAAGTGAAGGGAGCATTCAAACGAAAATAAATTTATGCGTTCATCGATCAATATGATCTATGTATCTATGTAATAACCTGATATTTTTAATTTTACGTGTTAATAATATTATTTATTAATAATAAATATTATCCAAATTCGTTGAAACATTAAATCAATATTCTTCCCAAAATGAGATACCTTTACTTAATTATGAATAAAAGCGAAACGCGTTCATCGCTTTCCATGATCTAGGTCTCATTTTGTTCATAGGTTATGTGACTTTACGCAAAAGTAATTAAAATGAATTAAAAAAAAAAAAATTTGTAGTTTTTTAAGCAAAAAATATTTTTTTTTTTTTCATAGTTTTATTTATAACTGCGTAACTGTTGCCTAAGTAGCGAAACGTTATATGAACAGATTAAAGGAATTGTAACATTAAATTTTTCTAAATTTGCTTCAGCAAAATCGGACTAGTGTTTCTCGAGTTATGTCAAATAAAAGAGCCCAAAACGTGACAGATTCACCTATAAGGTACTTAGTAAGTTCAAATCGATGTATCTCGATTCCTAGACGTGACGCAGCGATACGCCGGGACACATATAACATTTTTTTTACCGACATAACTTTCCCCGGTGGTTTCATCCCGATCACAGACCCCTACCATTTGTCGCACAGTGTTATTTATATATATGAAGAAGAAAAGATTTACAGAGAACATAGTTTTTTTTTTAAGATTTTTGTATGGACGCATATCTTAAACTTGCAAAACTTCACATATACTCATAAAACAAAAAAACATATTGCATATGTGTTTTGTGTACGCACAGTTGCAACGATAATGCAAAAAAAGAAAATCTCGGCTGAAATATGGAATTTAATATATTAATACTTCAAGCAATAGATAATAAAAAATGATGAGTCCTCCATAAAAAATCACGAACTATAAAATAGGACTTCAAGACCCTGTTTGTGTTATACCAAATTCGACTATGGTAAATATTGAGCAAATATAAACAATTTTAAAAAGAACTAAGTAACCGGTAATATATTTTCTACCCACCTATTTGACAACATATCATGAGCTCTTCCAGCATTTAGAAGTGTAAAAACGTGTACCATTCCAATGAATATGCTAAAATTTATAAAAGCTTAGTGATTAGGGAAGTATATAATAGCCCTATAAACAAATTATTGAAATGAACCGTAAGATCAAAGACACTTAACGTTCGTTTATTGAAATCTTTATAATGTTTTTATTTGTTTTTGCCTACTACATCTTCTAACAGCTGCTAACAAACTAAACGAATCTATCAGGAAACATATATAAAAATAAAATACCCACTATCATGAAATAACGATGATGGCGACGTTTCGACATGAAGTTGAAAATGTGGATGTTAGTGATGAGGTTGTCTAAAAAGACGTGTCATAATATGACACGCTTTTGATTATTTCTGAAAACTATATGAAAAGACCGCCGCATAAGCTTTATTTTGTCATAGGTTGTACTCTTGGTCATGTTGTTAAATGAAACCAAGCAGACAATTAAAATCATAATGAAGATGACGTTTTATGACGTGAAGGTAAAGGTTCCTTTTTGTTATTTCTGGAATTTTTTTTTTTGCCTTACAATGACTTAAGAGGAAGACCAAGATGGAGAAATACAATCTTGCTCCGACATTGCACTGACATTTTAAAGTGTTTATGACATTGAAGTCTATACAATGTCTTAAGTAATGCCACATAAAAATACTTAAACATGTCCAAATGATTTAATTTTCAATTCTTGTATATGCCATGTTCTACTCTTACTATCTTACTGATAATAATTATGATGATTATGATGTTTGTTGATGATGAGGGTTTCATAAAGAAAAGAAAAAACGCGTGTTTTGTTTGAAGTAGCGCCCAATTCATGTACTTGTCTTCGTTTACTTATTGTTGGTTTTGAAGTACTTTTTTTTTAGTTTCACGGAACTTGAGTATTGTTGGCACTTTCCTTTATAAACTGCTGATTTGATTTTCTTTCAGCATTTCCATTTTGGTTTTATTCGTCAGAACATTAAGAAGTTTTTTCTTGGAATCCAAACACGAGGGCTGTTTGTTTAGTCTTGCATTGTACCGTATTAAAGTTTTTCACATCTGGAAACGATTCCGAAGGCTAGTCGCTAATCGGTATATGTTTGGGATTTGTTTTATAATCATTTGTTTTATTTTCATACATTTGTACATTTGATGACCAATAGCATAACCATTGTCGGAATACTTTCAAATCTTAAGAACATAAAGCCCATATATTTGTAATTACAAACAGTATAAATTTGTACCAAGTGGTCCAGGACAATTTATTATAAAATTACAGCAAACTTGAAATAGAAAAACATTTTCACACATTTGTATAGAAAGTGTTTGATCTTTCTCAAGTAGCAGTTCGACAAGAGTTCAATTTTAATGCGAATGGCTTAATTTATTAATTGAGTCATTTCTGACTACGGTCAATTAGGGGAGTGAGAAAATATATTGTATTAATTTTTTATTTTCTATTTTTCATGGAGTAGTAGTTCCTTCAAGCTTAAATCTTAAGAGAAATTCTTCTTAACTTGAAGGAAGCGTTCTCTTTATACATTTATACAACTCCAGGGAATATAATTTTGTATTAAGTCATTGTGGAACATTCTCTGGTAAATAGCATCAAACTTCCAATAGGAGCATAGATTCACACATTTGTACAGAATGAGGTCAATAATAATCGCCAGACGTCAAAAGAGTGTAGTCAGACCCGGAGACGAAGTTTTCAGTAATTGGTGTATGAATAAAACTACAAATACTCAACAGGCGAGAGTTAAATGTTCAGTACGACCTTCTGGTCAATCCTTTAAATAGTAGCGGACAACTCTGGTTCTTCCATTACAAGCCCATATAAAGGATGACGTAATATTCACTGATCGGGTTGATAAAAATAACTTTTGGGCCGAAAAATTGCAGAATTCCAGAAATTCATCAATCAATGTCCGAACTTAAAGGAGTAGCAACACATCTCAGCTCGTGCTGTAAAGAGGATTCTTGCAAACCCTAGTATAAGCAGGATAGCGGGACCGGATGGCGTATCAGCACTAGTGCTTAAACAGAGCTCTTCGATGCTATCGCGTCCTTTGGCAAAATTATAATTGGCTTCGTTTCATATCATTCAGAACTCCACCAACAAACCTCCGCAAGCAATGCATCTAATTTCGAAGGTATTTTAGTAAAGAACCGTGTACAGCGAGATGACATACTGACACGAGTGGACAAGTTGCTGTATTATTTCAAAAAAATCAATGCATCCATGACGTTAAAATTACATTTCATGCATTTTCACATTGAAACCTTTTTTGCCACAATTACCTCAGGAATCGGACCAACAAGGAGAGAGGCTCCACCAGGCGACCATGCCAACGGAAAAGCGATTCAAAGGCAAAAAGTTAGATGCATTGCTTGCGGAGGTTTATTGGAGGAGTTCTAACATTATGCAGTTTGAAGATGAAGGCACCGCAGATGAAGATGACACTGAAATTGGTGGACACACTGAGGAAAACATGCCCTTGAAACCCAGACTCAGAACATGAATATGAGCAACCTACGAAGAAAACAAGATTACCAGAACGACAAGCGTCAACTTCAACGATGATGTATATTGCCAATAATTGAAAATATTCTTTCGTTTTCTTTTTTCTCTCCTATTCAATATCTACAACTTTGTTTCAGATACAAAAGAGATATTCCGTACGGTTACCGAGTTAAAACCGTGTTAAAATTTATAAAAAGTGATAAAAATCCACCTTGAGCAAAAAAATTCGTATGGCCATTATATTATAATGGCAGCCAACTTGACAAAACGAATGCTGCAGAAGTTCTTATTTGTGGGGCTTCTTTTAGTTGCAATCATCAGAATTGAGTCCCAAAATTATGTGTTGTGGTGTGTATGGGTACCATTCATTCGTTTGGAAGATTGAAAATGTTCAGCTAACCCAAAAAAAGGGACCAGACCCCTGATCATTTCCGCCCAATTGCAAATTGCTCTGCACTTTAAAAGGTAATGAAGAGCATGGTGAATTAACATCTTGTCAACTGTCTAGACACCAACTAACGACAAACAGTATGGCTTACGTGGAAGTCGTTCCACTGTTGATTTCTTTCGGTATTGGTAATGATTTCTCATAGTTTATAGCGAGTTTACTCAGATATCGCACTATACATGTTGTTTTAGATGGAATCTCATTCTAGGAGTTTTAGCTAAATGCATGAGTACCGCAAGAATCTCGTCTTTCTCCTGCACTTTCCCTTATTTTTCTTAATAGCTTTCTATGTCAATTTACTCTTTTGCAGATTACAGCAATACTTGTCATTCATGTTCATTCGATCAAGGGCCATGAGTTAGGGAAATTAGGGGTATGACGCAATATATGAATGACAGACTCAGTCGAGACCTTTTGAAAATCTCTGAGTGGGGTTGAGTGAATAGAGTCGACATAAATGTTTCTAAGACCCAGTGTTGTTTATTTACATATAGACGGCCCATGGAGTCCTCATTGTTATCTGTATCCATGGGCGGTGTACATATTGAGCAATCAGACGCTCTCGATATTTTTGGTTTGAAACTTCAGGGTGATGTCCGATGGAATAAACACATTTTCACTCGTCGAAGGACGCTTAAAGATGTCTAGGTTTCCTAAATCGGTGTAAAAATTACTTCACCTCATCTGATCTCTTCTGCGTCCGCGCGCCGCTTCCGCGCGAAAAAATGAATTTTTATGAAAATTAGGCGTAAAAGTAGATGTGGTCGGTAAAAAGCATATGGCGACCTTCCCTGGAATATGTACTAAATTTCGGAGAAAGCCATTGAAAAATAAAAGTTTGTATAGCAATCAAATAAAGAAACAAATAAAAGGAAAAAAAAAAAGCTTTGTATACATAGAAGTGGGCTCAAAGTAGGCGTGGCCTGCAAGAAGCATATGGTGACCTTCCCTGTAGTATAGAGATCGTGTGACCAGATTTTAGATATCCCTGGCAAAAAAATAATTTCTATAGTGAACAAATATACCAAAAAACAGAAAATTTATTAATTTTTAATTTTATACCAAAAAACAGAAAACGAATTGTATACAAAAAGTGGGCATAAAAGTAGGTGTGGCCGCAAGAATCACACGGTGACCTGGCCTGGGTTACAAAGATCGTGTGTGCCAAATTTCAGAGAACTGCGTTGAAAAATAAAAATTTGTATAGCGAACAAATATACCAAAAAAACAGAAAATGAATAGTAAACAAAAAGTGGGCGCAGAAGTAGGCGTCGCCGATAAGAATCATATGGCGAACTTTCATGGAGTACGGAGATTGTGTGTACGAAATTTCAGCGAAATCCGTTGCAAAATTAAAAATTTGTATAGCGAACAAATATACCAAAAATCAGAAAATGAATTGTATATAAAAAGAGGGCGTCAAAGTGGGCGTGATCGATAAAAAGTATACGGTGACCTTAGCTGGAGTACAGGGATCTAGTATACCGAATTTCAGAGAAATCCGTTAACAAATAAAAATTTGTATAGTGAACAAATATGAATAAAACAAAAAAAGAATTTTACATAAAAAGTGGGCGTCAAAGTAGGCGTGGCCCGTAAAAGGTATATGGCGACCTTTTCTGGGGTATAGAGATCGTGTGTGCAGGCAAATCCGTTGAAAAATAAAAATTTGTATAGCGGTCAAACAAGCAAACAAACAGAAAATTAATTTTATGTATATAGATTAATTTATTTTTATTTTTTTGAATTGATGTCTATTTGAATGGAAAGTGGCCCACTCCACAGCTTTCATCAGAATGCTTCAATATTTCAGGAAAGTAATTTATCAATATAACTAACTCGAAAGTATTTTTTTGTAATTTTAGGCCCGATATAAGTTGAAATTGTAAAATATAAAACAAAAAATTTAATATCTATAATATTAACAGGCTAAGCGATTTCTTGTGACCGATGTTTTGATCTAACGTTTTACCCCGATTTTCACCAAACGTATATTATTTAAAAGGTATTTCTTTTTAGCCGTTTTGCAGATTTACAGATGTTTAAATTTTTGTCCTTTATTTTGAGTAAATTGTATTTAAAGTTGCTACTAACACATACATAAAATTATACAATGCTGTGTGTGTGTTTATTAAATTTGTTAATGTGTTTTTGTAATAAAAAGGAGTTTGTTTTTTGTGTTGATCTGTGAATTCGCTATAACTGGTTAGCATACCTTTAGGGTCTTTATTTAATGAAAAAATAAAATTTACTAGAATTTGCACTCGAATTTCGAGGGCCGGAATCTGCTAGTTAATAAAAAGCTTTTATTAAAAAGAAGAATATACCTACATATTAATAGGGGTAAGGAGATTTCTTGTGACCGATGATTTGTTCAAGAGTTTTCTCTCGATTTTGACCAAGCGTACCTTATTTGAAAGGTATTTATTCTTAGCTGTCCAGCAGACTTACAGGTTTTCATATTTTAAATTTTTTTTTTTTTTTTTTTTTTTAAGTTATGCTCATTTAAAGTTGCAACTAACGCATACATAAAATTATACAATGCTATGTGTGTGTTTAATTAATTTGTTAATGTGTTTGTAAAAAACATGAGTTTGTTTTCTTTATTCACAATAATAATTGTGTTGAATTGAAATATTATTTTAGACACAAACAAAAAGTTGTTGAATTCTGAATTGTCGAAATTTGATAAGCATACCTTTAGGGTCAATAATTTATTATATGAGAAAAATTTAAAAATTATTTTAGACATAAACAAAAAGGTGTTGAATTTTGAATTGTCGAAATTTGATAAGCATACCTTTAGGGTCAATAATTTGTTATATGCCAAGAGAAAATTTACTGGAATTTGCACTCCAATTTCGAGGGCTGGGATTTGCTAGTATAATATTAATAGGTAAGGCTATTTCTTGTGACATGTTCTACACCTTCAATTACCAACCGATTCTGGCAAAAATATACAAAGGTATTTCTTCGCAGATGTGAACCATATTTACATATATGCACCATTTGGTACACTTTTTTGGAGTAAAATTCATTTAAAGTTACTACTAATACTTACATAAAACTCATAATTAATTAACAAAAAACTATACAATGCTGTGTGTGTATTTATTAAATTTTTGTTGACTTGTGAATTGTCTACAATTGATTCGCAGGCCTTTATAAAATTATTTATGAATGAAAAATAAAATATCCTAGACCCTGCACGCAAATTTCGAGGGTTGGGCTCTGCTAGTATGACATTAATACTTGAAAATTTTTTCAGGCATATGGTCATCGCGGCTGTTTTTGGCGAAGTGCATTCTGTGTTTCCAATTTTGAGCCACCTTTTCGAGCATTGTTGCCTGCATGTTACGAATAACATGAACGATGTTGACGCCAAGGCACCAATTGTTGCTGGTTTATCAGCAAATAACAGTGACTTTACGTAGCTTCTTAGGAACTTATCGGAAGGTGTCTAATTGCACGACCATGGAGGCCAATTGACAGATCCATTTCTCGAAATACACCTATCGCCAAATTTTGATTTCAATAAGTCGATAGTTGCGGTCGCCATATGACACGTAGCGTCATTCTGTTGAAACCACATCTCGCCTCGATCAATGTCATCCATATTTTCAATAAAAAAGATCATTGATCATGGTGCGGTAACGATTTCCATTGATCGAACGCAACCACCGTCTTCATTTTTGAGGAAATGAGGTCCAATGATGCCACCAGCTGTAAACCGCACCAAACGTTAAATTTTTTCCGTTAAGCTAAAAATGAGCCTCATCGATTAACACAATTTTGCGATCAAACTTCGGTTAATTCCTGCACGAGTTGGATCTTGTACGGGTTTAGGCCAAGATCTTCACGCAAAATTTTCCACGTAGAGGAAGGACAGAGCCCCAATTCCTGCGACCGACGACGATCGATAATTTGGATCTTCTTCCACACTTTCATTTACGGCGGCAATATTCTCTTCAGTACGCACATTCCTTCCATAAGTTAGTGTTATTGCATCATTTTTAGACTATGTGGTATGAAATCTATCCACAGTTCGACGATGGCTAGCTCAGATGGACGATTATGTCGTCTACAAGGTACGTTTTTAGTTTGTAGTGGTTTGGCTACGTCAGTCTGATTCAATTGAAGTTTAATGATGACATTCCTGGTACTTGTGCAATTCCAAAACAAGTAAGAAAATTATAGTCGGTCTAGACCGACTATACGATACCCTATACCATGCGTATAGAAACCCTATCTCTTAGGCCCAACTAACTGGACATTGAAAATAAGCAAAAACCAAATTTGAGTGGGATTTTTATTAATTTTTTTGGCTGCAGATATGAAAAAGTTCATATCGGATGCTATATCTATAAAGGGACTAGGTCCAAAAATGGACCGATCCTGATCATGTTTGGTAAAGTCTCTTGTATTTAGCAAAAATATGTACAAACAAAATTTGAGAAGAATCAGTGCAATATTTTTGTTTTTTAATAGATTTAAGTGAAGATCGGGAAGCAGCTCTATATGGGGTCAAAGCGATCATTTTTGGACTACTCATTAGTGGATACAATGAACGCATACAAACCCAATTTGAGTAAGATCTATATGAAAATTTGGATCTTATGGCAATTTATGTCGATTTCATATAGGTAATTTGTATGGGGGCTAGGTCTGAACATGGACCGATTCTCACCAATTTCAATAGCGTTCATCCCATGGCCGATAAAAGCTTATATATCAAATTTCGTCAAAATATATTCATATTTGCGACCTGCAGTTTGATTACAAGCTTTACATGGACACACAGACGGACGGACGGACGGACATTGTTAAATCAACTCAGCAAGTGGTTCTGATTCGATCGGTATAATTAAAGATGGGTCTAGGTCAAATATATTTGGTTGTTACAAACAGCAGCACAAAGTCATTATAACCAAACCACATAGTGGTATAGGGTATAAATAATATATTTGCTCAACTATATGCTTATATTTATCTTGATACATGCTTTCAAATATGAACAATTTTAGCTTTTACTACTCGAGCTAATCGTTCAGCTCAAGTAGCTCATTTATTACTTCCAGTTACTTGAGTAGCTTGAGTACCCCAGCTTGATCGTAGGGTATAATAAAATTAGATGTTTTACAAATTAAAATTGACCTTATCACGAATAGTGATTATATGAAAAGGGAACTATGTGAACTCCATTTAAAAGTTTCGCACATAACAAAGTATTCTATACTCTCAATATGGAGCATTTCATTCCAGTATTGAATTATCGAACCGCTCTCGTATACATTATTTTTTCTTGAGATCTTTTTCCAAGTGTGTGAGTTTTTCATGCAGTCAATGTTATTATTGAAATCCGCCTGATTTGTCAGTATTGGAGGAACCCATCCACAACACAATATAACAACAAACTATTAAAAATAGACGAAGAAAAATATAAATAAAAAGAAACCGGCGAAGCGAGTCATATACCGCCATCATCATTTCATTTCAGAAATAACATACAAACAAACAAAGACGACAACGACGACAACTAAACACTTGATGTCGACGACAGGTTTAATATATTCATTATACTGTCGTAGTGGTTATGTTAATGGATATGAATTTAATTGGTGAGGAGGATCTTTATAAACATACGCGCACACAAACATTACAAAACACACACTTGCACACTTAAGTGGTGGTATTTGTGTTGTGGAACGAAATCATTTAATTTGTAAAGAATTTTAAGGTTGGGGAAAGTATGGGGAAAGTTTTTTTTTTATTTGGATTTACGAGTATGCATTATTGTTTCATAAGGGAGTATCTTGTATATTGGTAAAAAAAAGAAGAAGAATGTGAATGTTTAAGGGTTTTTCAAGAACAACGTTCGAGCATGTTTATAACGATAATTTAATTATGTTTATAAATTGAATGTTTAATTGGCGGAAAATGGTTTTTAGAGATTTGAACAGTTTTTATTTTCTATATTAAAGTGTAATTAACGAACTTCTTAATATTTTAATAAAAACATTTAAGGTTCACTTCAACTTTTTGGCGGCTGTAATCGAAAGAAATTATTAAATTATATTCGATCAATTTACACCATATAAAAAGTTACAAAATAATGAAATCAATGTAATAATCGAGACAGCAGGGGGGTAAGGCAGGGTCGATAGTGTTGTGTCAAAATTTCAATTACATTGGAGCCAAACTAACAAGGAAACGCGTTTCAAACGACCGGCTTCATATGATATATCGTATATAAATCAATTTTTAAGCGCACCCAATAGGAAAGCAGACCCATTAGCTCAGTGCTTGGAATATTTGGCGTGAAAAGTTAAATCCAGCGAAGGTGTGAAAACCCACAAAGCCCAAAACTGCTAGACAGGAACACTACAAAAAAATGTAGAGGTCAAAAACAGAGCACGGAAATTGAAATCATATTAAAAAAAAATATACTCCTGCTGCAAATTTGTAAAGGAAACGTATCTGTTGACAAAATTTACGCAGCTTCCGGTTCAACAATTTTATGTTGCTAATACTCGATGAAATGTCGAAGATAAGTCTAGGAACCAAAACCAGACGAAATATAAGAAAAAAAAAATTTTCTTGGTACGTCAAGCAAGATGCAGTCGAGGTAAAATAGCAAGTAGTCGGTAACATCGGGTTCTATAAATATAGAAATTTTTATTATATAGTGTTTGTAAGCAAGATTATTTCCTCTCATAGGCCAACACAATGTGTTCACATATTTTGGCCCGAATAGATATCCTGTCACTACAGAAGTCTCTATGGGTTTTACGTGTGTGCCTGTCTTGTTGACTTAACCACACGGTGTTTTGAGCACTGCGATATATATTATGCGTCCTGCCTACGCCTCGCCATAAGATGGTTACAGGCTGGAGAGATGTACTTGGCATACACTCCACACTTTGTTATTGTATCGGGCCTACCTTGAACCCTTTTGCTATAGAGGCAGCAATACCTGAGTGAATACACCTCCACATCGATCTGTGATCTGCCCGCGATATAGGCACCACAGCCACTGCGAAACTCCCCGAGGGGCCGTTCCCAATAAGGTCGACTTGAATATTCATCACAGATTCCGACATTGACATTGCTTACCATAACACATTTTTCTGACATCTCTCTTCTACGCACTCTTGTATCGTCAAAAGATTTCAACTCATGCTACCATCCGACCTTCTGGCAGCCGACTCATCTTACGACTCATCTTCAACTTATGCCTCTTCCCGAACAACGCATACCAGCCCGGCTTCCCAAGAAACGCACACCAGCTCGCCACTACACCACAAACACTCCCTACTAGTCACTGACAGCAATCTCCTCTGCACATCAGATTCGAGAGCCCTAAAGTGTTCGTAAAGTGTTCCATCAAATACCAACAATTCAACTTTGTAGCACATATAGTTAAGGGATGTGAGCAACCATTTCATCTGGTTGGATGTTTCACCATCCACCAGCCAGCCCATGTGTTATTGTTTGCTTTGTCTCCGTATGAAGGCTAAGAATCCTCTAAGGCAATTCGATCTCTCCGCAGCACCAAATTTAGTGACTTTTGGTAAGGCGTCGTTACCCAATTGGCCAAATTTGGCAACTGCCAGTTATCCCCCAAGTAGGATGGCACTGACAGAACTTGGCGACCTTAACCTTTAGCCGCTATGAATAATCACCAGAATTAACTTGCTTTACCTATCGTTGCCTAGGATCACCACGAGGAGGTAGCTTATATGTTGTTGTATCACCGCCTCTGGCGAACCAGTACTTTTGATGATACAGCTTTGCTTCAAATTTTTTGGAAATCCTAGACTAATATAGGTGTTGAGTGGGACAAGAACAATAGCGCGGTGTTTGTACCAGGGGAGGCAAATCTTACAAACTGCCGGGAGCTTAGGCCAGTGCGGAAGTTTTGAGGTCGTGTGAAAAAGGAACTGGAGGGCAGAAAAAGAGTGTCCCAAAATGTGAAAGATTTTGAACGGAGAAGTGCAACTGTCTCAAAAAAGGAACAGAAACCAATATAAAATCCCAAATTGAAGGGTTTCCGGAAAAGGCCCATAAGTTCACAAGCAGTGATTAGAACTATAAAAGTTATAAATTTTATAAACTTTAATATAATTTCAATTAAATAAAAAAATAATCAAACTCTAGGATTAATGGTTTCCTTATTATTACATTTTATTGGATTTTTCCTTTTGAGGGTAATGCATGTGGAATGCATTTGAACGAACGTCACCGCCACCCACAAGCACACCCATGCTGAACGAATGGGGAACGTTCCCTTAATGTGGAGACCTCATACACAGCAGGTTCCACCCATTACAGATAATATCAATAACACTGGTCAACACAAGTCTTGTTTCGTTTATTTTTTTCTGGCCCTGTCTATGAAAAAATACTGGGAGATTGCCAACTGATTTACCTTTTGAAATATACAGTTTTATTATTTTGACAAAAAAAAAAATATATTATATTAGCAAAATTTATATTGATCACTAGCAAATGATCTTTTATATGATTTCCTTAAATGAACGACTTTAGGTAGATCTCGTTGCAGACTCCAGTAGTGGTCTGCCAATATATGTGAGCCCCACCGCCCCCTGATAACGCCCTTCCATTGTCCGATTATCCTTATGAAATCTTTCACCCTGCTCCCCACTAAAACCCCCCAGATTTTGTGGAAATTGGTCTAAATGCGAGTACAGGATGTCGAATTTTGTGCTGAATCCTAGTTCGTGCAAGTTCGATAGCATGCACTCAACAAGCTCGACAAATGGTCGTCAGATTTTTCTTTGCCTAGGAAATTAGTCACAACCAAGACAAATTCAACTTCGCCTTCATTCATTGATTTAACAAAATTAGGTTCTTTCACGAGTTGCCTAATCTGCGGCCCATCAAAAATACCAGCTTTCAATTTTTCTGTACTTAATCCTGGAAACTTGCGTAAAAGAAAATTCAAACATTCGCCACTTTTGTCAAGCGCCTTCACAAACTGTTTCATTGTGCCGATATTAAGTGGTGGAAGTCTGATGTGGTCTCGGCTAACTAAAGTCACGTCTATAACAGTTTTTATACAAAATTTCGGTCTTCCCGCACTGCCCAATTTTTTGTGACCAATGATGTTGATTGTCACTACTATCCCAGAGACACATGAAGCAAGGGAACTTTGTGCGCCCTCCTTGTTGACCTAAAAGAAAGTTAACCATTTTCAGATCAACACAAATGACCCATTTGTGGTATCGATACTTAATTTTTTCCATAACCTTAGAAACATTTGCGTATTCTTCTTTTAAATTCATCGAATGTGCAATAGGTATAGATCCGTACTTGTTTAGAATTATTATTTATTATTATTTATTAATAGATATAAAAATTGGAAGTACATATTCATATATTTACAAATTTTAATTTATCTGTATTAGGCAAAACATTTTTGTTGTAAGCCTGATTTGGCATTATTTATTAATTTATTTATTCATCTACAGAATATTTATTCTTACAGACTACTTAGATCAAATAATATATTTAGTTATAAAACTTTAATAAATATAACTTAAATTTATCTTTAGTTACTTGGAAATCTATCTCAGAAGAAAGACTATTACATAATTTTTTGCACCTTGTAATTGGATCATTTAAGGCATAGTTTGATCTATGAAGAGAATCTTCAAACATTCGATTATTTCTTAAATCCCTTGGTGGCCGGTATAAATTAAATAGATCAAAAATTTCCGAACAATTTATGTCACCAGCTAAAGCATTATAAACAAACATTATAGAAGAATACGATCGACGATCACTTAGATATTGCAATCCTAAAAGTTTCCTTCTTACTTCATATGTAGGCAACTCATAATGCCAAGAATATTTTAAAATGCTTCTAGTAAACCTCTTTTGCCTCATTCAATACGGTTTGAAGCTGTAATGTAATAAGGGCTCCAAATAATTGAACAATATTCGAGTTTAGTACGAACCACTGACGTAAATAAAGATTTAAATTTAAAAAAATCTCGAAAATCCTTAGAATTTCTATTTATGAAGCCAAGCATGCTATAAGCTTTAGAAACAATAAAGTCAATATGACTAGAAAAAGCTAAATTTACATCAAATATAACACCCAAATCTTTTACCTCAATTTGACGACTATGATATTTACGTCCAATACTATAATAAAATAAAATGGGATGAGAACAGCGAGTGTAGGAAACAACACAACACTTTGTAACATTAACTGTGAGCTCAATTTCACAACACCAGTTCGATACTTTGATTAAGTCGTTCTGCAATTTCATGGAATCAACCACATTTGATATTCTAGCAAATAGTTTCATATCATCCGCAAATAACAAGCATTTTGAAAATTTTAAAACAGATGGAAGATCATTAATAAAGATCATTAATTAATACCGTTATGAAGAAAAACACACTTTAAACATCTTTTGCTTCTGTCACTAGGTTGGTACTGTTTTAATCCCATCTGTTGCAAAAAACCACCAACATCGTTACAAAAAAACTAAATCCTTCTCTTAAGAAAAATGCGGTACAGATTTTTTTTCTCGGGTACGATAAAATGTAATGTAATGGTAAGTTCAGATCTTTTACTAAGTCATTCAGTTCTTTCTAATTAAATGGTTCAGGTTCTGAAATTCTCCATTTGTAGTCTGAATCAGAGTCTTCACTTGATGTGTTTCGTTCGTGTTCACAGAGATTTGGATCATCAGAAAATTTAGCTATGCTGGGTTGTACCTCTGTGTTTTTTAATGAGGTCGTTGGGCAAAAGATAAGTTAGATTATGACCACTTAATTCGATTTTTACGGTTAATTCCATTTATTTTCAGAACGCAGAAGTAGCAGCCGTCATGATGGTTTCGAGATTCTCCACAAATCATGGGTGTTACGGGCATTATTGCATCTTGCTTTCCACTGGAATACCACACATTTCTGGAATACAATATGAGAAACCCATGGCTTGTCTTGATTACACAATTTTATTTTAAAGTATTGATGATACGCAGTTTTCACAAAGTCCGATATAGGTTTTCGATAATTTGCAAACATATGTTCTCCACAAATGTAGCAAAAACAATCGGGATTAAGCAAACAACATATTATTGACGAAGCCATATCGAAAACTACAACAAAATATATTTTAGTGTCAAATAAAAAAGGAAAATCTAGGTAAAAATTGTAAATGAGTGGAGTTAAGTAAACTCAAAAACAAAAGCTGTTTAAAGAAAAATTATTGCCATATTTAAAAATACGCGTCAATTTGTGACAGAAACAAAAAGAAATCACAGGAAACAAACAATTTTATTTATTTCGTTGACCAGTGTAATTATACCCTATACCACTATGTGGTTTGGGTATAATGACTTTGTGCTGCTGTTTGTAACTACCAAAAATATTTGACCTAGACCCATCTTTCATTACACCGATCGAATCAGAATCACTTTCTGATTCGACTTAACGATGTCCGTCCGTCTGTCCGTCCGTCTGTGTGTCCATGTAAAGTTTGTAATCAAACTGCAGGTCGTAATATGAATATATTTTGATGAAATTTGGTATTTAAGCTTTTATCGACCATGGGATGAACGCTGTTGAAATTAGTGAGAATCGGTCCATGTTCAGACCTAGCTCCCATACAAATGCCCCTATGAAATCAACATAAATTGCCATAAGATCCAAATTATCATATAAATATTAGTCAAATTGGGTTTGTATGTGTAGATTACATCCATTAATCAGTAGTCCAAAAATGATCCCTATGGGACAACTCTTAGTCATAGGCCCCATAAAGAGCTGCTACCCGATCTTCACTTAAATCTATGAAAAAACAAATATATTGCACGATTTCCTTTCAAATTTTGTTTGTATATATTTTTGCAAAATACAAGAGACTCTACCAAACATGCTCAGGGTCGGTCCATTTTTGGGCCTAGTCCCCATATAGATATAGCATCCGATATGAACTTTTTCATATCTGCAGCCAAAAAAATTAATAAAAATCCCACACAAATTTGGTTTATGCTAATGTTTATGTCCAGTTAGTTGGGCCTATAATATAGGGTCTCTAAACGCATGGTATTGTTAGTCCTAAAATAGTCCAAACGAAGCGGATTTCAACGTCTTCTGAATCTGCATGGTATGTTAAAACTTAAATTTTACAAAAAAAACTGTAAGTCAACATCTCCGTTGCCAAGGTCGAATATAAACGTAATACCCGGCATGGTCCCCCTATTCTCATGAGTTGGTAGTCTAGGAAGCCACAGCAGATTAGTATACGATGTTCATCTAAACCACGTAGACAGACTAGCAATTTTTTTCTGCGTACACACTTAATTGAATTGTTGTGAACCCGATAATTGGGAATCCAAATAATTGATGCTTATTCCAAAAGAGCCGCAAACAGCAGTTTGGTAATACAGGGATCACAAAACTCCGAAGCCTAAATTCTTTATTGTCTTTTTAAATATTTATATATGAATTTTTATTGTAAATTTTTAAATCAAGAAAAATTGTTAACTATATAAAAAAGAGTATAACTTATTATTGGTGTACTGAAAAACTATTTTAAATCAAACAATTTGATTAAATATTTCTTCTAAATAGCCTTGATTTTCATCTTCTAGCAGTTCTTCGTCTAATTCAATAGAGGTAGTTTTCCAATTTTGTCGAATGTTGGCCATATATGGATCTAAAGTGCACAACACAATAGTGATAAAGTCTTCACTAGTGCAACATCTGGACATTTTTCTTGTGTTGTGTTCGCGAAAGAAACTGTAGTCTTTGTTCCTTTTTTCTTGCGCTTCTTCAGATAGATCTCCTATTGGTAGCATATTGTTTTAAATTATTTGTTTCCCATGGTACAAAATTTTATGAACTGTGGATGGCATATATCTCCAAGAGTATTTTTATACCCTATACCACTATGTGGTTTGGGTATAATGACTTTGTGCTGCTGTTTGTAACAACCAAAAATATTTGACCTACACCCATCTTTTATTATACCGATCGAATCAGAATCACTACCTGATTCGATTTAACGATGTCCGTCCGTCCGTCCGTCTGTGTGTCCATGTAAAGCTTGTAATCAAACTGCAGGTCGCAAATATAAATATATTTTGATGAAATTTGGCATGTAAGCTCTTATCAGCCATGGGATAAACGCTATTGAAATTGGTGAGAATCGGTCCATGTTCAGACCTAGCCCCATACAAATGACGCCTATGAAATCAACTTATATTGCCATAAGATCGAAATTATCATACAAATCTTAGTCAAATTGGGCTTGTATGTATATATTACATCCTTTAATCGTTAGTACAAAAATTATCCCTATTGGACAACTCTTAGTCATAGGCCCCATATAGAGCTGCTTCCCGATCTTCACTTTAATCTATCAAAAAACAACAATATTGCACTGATTCTTCTCAAATTTTGTTTGTATATATTTTTGTAAAATACAAGAGCCTTTACCAAACATGGTCAAGATCGGTCCATTTTTGGGCCTAGTCCCCATATCGATATAGCATCCGATATGAACTTTTTCATATCTGCAGCCGAAAAAATTAATAAAAATCCCACTCAAATTTTGTTATGCTTATTTTCTATATCCAGTTAGTTGGGCCTGAGAGATAGGGTCTCTAAACGCATGGTATAGGGTATCGTATAGTCGGTCTAGACCAACTATAATTTTCTTACTTGTTCATTAGAGTAGAGCTGTTTTATTGGCGTACTCTTCAAATTTGTTTGCATTTATCTTTCTGCTGCATGCTAGAACTTGTAATATGATTTTGAATCGTCTTATTAATCCATGATCTACACCTGTGGTTCGGAAAAAAAATCTCCTTGCAGTATTTCCATCATTTGAGTTTCTTTCTCCTTGTTTTCATTGGTCGATTATGAGGCCTAGCGGTAAATATTTTTCTTGAATTTGTTATCTTTCTTTCTTAATTTTCTTTGTTTTTCCCACTGTTTCGTTTAATGCACCAAATTGCAAATCATAACCCAATTTAAGAATACGCTCCTTAAAAGTATCGTGTTGTGGTGGAGGTTGGCTAAACTGACTTGATGTCTTTTGGCGTATAATGGAGCTCGACGGTGATTTTGTTTCGGTTAAAACTGTTTCGTTTAATGCACCAAATTGCAAATCATAACCCAATTTAAGAATACGCTCCTTGAAAGTATCGTCTTGTGGTGGGAGTTGGCTTAACTGACTTGATATCTTTTGGCGTATAATGCAGCTCGACGTATAATGCTTGGCGTATAATGAAGCTTGTGCAAGTTTTCCATCAATCATTATGAGACACATTTTAAAATTTACTTCAATGTCTTGGTCATCATATTTAAATATTACTGGTTGAAGTTCTTTAATTTGATCTTTTATTTTTAGAACTTCTTTAGTTATGACATCTTTGTTTTCCTTTTTGAATGCAAATTTTATTGGTCTGCAATACTTTGTTGAATAAGGAATTTCATTTTTTAATACATCAATTTCTGTTGTTCTACTAGTTGACGGCCCAAAAACAGTCTAAATTTTTGTTAAGTGCAATGGAATTAAAGATACCATAAATAAATAGTTTACCTGTTATAACTCAAGTTCCGACTATTAATGTTTTTGAAAAATACTTATGTAAATGTACCTGTCAAAATTAAAAAAATTTAACCATTTATATAATTTAACAATTAAGCGAATTATGTTCAACTCTATTTTATAAATATATAATAACTTGTGTCAACTCTACCGTTTCCTTTTTCTGTCAGTATAGAAAACAAATAAAGTTACACAAAAATACACCGGCACGACCAACTTTTTCATTTACCACACAGACGGACGGACGGACATCATTAAATCGACCCAGAAAGTGATTTTGAGTCGATCCGTATAATAGAAACATCAGAGGAAACTACCCTAACCACATAGCAGAAATCTTTTGTATTCAATATTTTGCACAAAATATCTGACCTTGGGTCAGAAAAACTTTTCTGGTGCACACGAGTGGAAACTGGCGGATATGCAATAAGTTATAGGGGTGTAGGGAGGGTTCGGACTTCAGAAGGGTGCGACACTTTTTTTAATGGCTTTTGATGGGCAGGAGTTATGCTCTGTTAAGTAGGAGAGTTTCGGGAAATTTGGACCTTTTTTAATAATATTTTTTTTTTTTTAATTTCTAAATGACTCATTGACTTTATATTTCTAACATTTATAGCTTGGAAGTTACAAAATTACAAAAAATGTATCTTGCTTTAAAATCTTTTGAAACAAAAAAGTTACAGTCATTTAAATATTAAAATTTACAAAAGAAATTTTTAAAATACTGCAAAAGTCCATTTCCGAAGACCCCATTCGCTGTGATATAGCTGAAATAGAGTCGCAATTTTTTGGCTCCCTAGGTTCACTGGTATTAACTTTCAAATGAATAACATATCGGTAAAAGTGGTTAACATAAAAAAAATGATTTTTGGCCGCCTGCTCAAAATATGTTCCACAGTGCTCCAGTCCAACCGCAGAACACCATTTTTCCGATGTTGCTTGTTCTCCGATATATTTCGAATTAACTTTTTCGTATTGCGGTTGACTAACGTCAAACACTCATTTAAAGTTGTCATTTAAGTTGTCTGCTATATGAAATGCCTATGCCTTTGACAAAAAATCTCATCCCTTAACTTCATAACTTCATGGAAAATTTTACTATTTATGATTCCAAAAAAAAAAAAAGATGGTACTTACATTCAACTTAAAAGTCTTTACTAAATTGTCACTTAATGAAATTATTTGCCAACTTGAAAACACTCATATTGTCTAACACCCGTATATAGACATTTTGAATATTATTAGATTTATGCTACAGTTTTTAAGGTTGATTAAGTGGCCAAGTACGAAGGTAGTGTCAAACAACTATAAAAGCCTAGAAAATATTGTGTGTGTTTGAAGAGAAGTTATATTATGGTTTGCTACGAGTACATTTAGGCAATAAGTTTTAACTAAAACAAGATATTTGTGTAACCCCGTTGACCTGTTTGCAGGCAGGTCTGTGTAGAGTATATTAGAGAACTTTATATATAGATATCGTACTTGTATATTTGTCCCTTTTTTTTGGTTAGTTTTTTGTACGATTTCTTTTTTGTTACTTTGAAATGAACTGTGAGCTATGAAATTACATTTTCTTGACTATGACTGTGACTGTGACTGTGACTACATAAAACAAACAGCATATTCTACTTTGTGTCTCGCCTAAAACGACAAACCATGCTATTCGTGCCATTTATTTTATATGAAATTGCTCCATAAATTTTCACATCGTATTGCCATTTAGTAATTTTTATGGTTTTGGTCTGAAAATATTACCATGATGACATTTTTAGTTGTTGCAAAGTATTTTCCTGAATTATCTTAATTTTATTATATGGGGTGCATTATATAGACATACTCTAGCTCACTAAACTATAAACAGATATATATATATTTATACATATGTAGATATATGTAAGTAGACATAGCTATTTGGTGTAGAAATGTAGCATGTGGTCGTTTGGGGGAGGAGGGTTAGTAAGACAAAATTGTTAAGAAATGGTTTTAAGTTTTTGTCTTTTTTGTTCCTGATATTTCTTTATTAGATATTGTGGCTTTAGCAAAGACATTAGTTAATTTACGATGTTATTTAGATATACACACTCTATAAATAATAGTCTTATGATTTGCAAAGACAATTGAAATGTTAGGTAAAGATAAGATAAAGAATAGATTTTTACTTTATTAAGTACACAATTGTGTTTTGGAAGGACAAATTTGTAAGGTTCTTTTTATCAGAAATACCAAATTTAACGTATTCCCTTCTATTATCTATCTCACACCTCAAAAATCAAATAGAAAATCAAGACATTATTTCTTCCAGAAGGACGAACAACGGTTTTGAATAATTTAAAGCACCAGTGCTCAAATTAATATTCTGATCGGAATTTTTGGCTCACACTTAGTATATATCATTCAACAGGCTCCCTCCCTGCTACAACGAAAAAAGTTTCACACGTGTTTTTATACCCTGTACTATTATGGGGTCAGGGTAAAATGAGATTGTGCTGATGTTTGTAGCTACCAAAAATATTTGACATAAATCCATCTTCTATTCTTCTTCTTCTCTCACTGCTTATCCAATTGTGAATACAAGCGATTACATGCAGGTTTTATTCAATTTATAAAAGTACTAAAATATTAAATATTTACAACTTTTTAAGTTATAAGTAAAAAAATACAAAAAAATAAATAATCTAACCCACAAAAACAAAGTTTTTACTAAAACTCTTTCTAAACTTTTATATAAATATGAATCTCTCCGTGACTGTGCGTGACTTTGCATGACTATTTTAAAATTAATCATTGGTCACAAGATGTCTATGGACAAAATTTCAGGTCGATAGGGGAAGTGAGGTTTCAATCCCTACGCGACTGTGCGCGACTAGGCGTGACTGTGCGTGTCTATGCCAAAGTTAATCTTTCTTTTACAGCAAGTGTATTGAACAAGTTTCAGATCGATCGGATGAAGGGAAATGACAATTAGATCACTAATTGGAAGTGAGTTTTAAATCAATTTAACTGCGCATGACTAAGCGTGACTGTGCGTGACTAA
Source organism: Cordilura impudica (assembly GCA_963682025.1). Taxonomy (NCBI): domain Eukaryota; kingdom Metazoa; phylum Arthropoda; class Insecta; order Diptera; family Scathophagidae; genus Cordilura; species Cordilura impudica. The sequence goes on from OY821518.1 coordinate 265,493,473, forward strand.
GTCATAGTTAATCTTTTATCCACAGCAAGTGTATGGACAAAGATTCAAATCGATTGGATAAGGGGAAGTGAGGTTTTAAATCACTCCGTGACTGTGCGTGTATATGACAAAGTTACTCATTTTTCACAGCAAGTCTATCGGCCAAGTTTCAGATCGATCGTTTAAGGGGAAATGGATCTTAAATCACTCTGTGACTGTGCGCGACTATGCCTGACTGTGCGTGGCTATGTCAAAGTTAATCTTTCTCTCACAGCAAGTGTATGGACCCAGTTTCAGATCGATCAAAGGAGGGGAAATAACATTTATATCACTCCGTGACTGTACGTGACAATGCGTGACTGTGCGTAACTACCCAAAAATTAATCTGTAGTCACAAGACTATGGGCCAAAGTTTAGATCAATTGAATAGGGGGGAATGGGTTGCCCCACGACAGACTGACAGAGAGATTGAATTAAAGGAAACAGTTTAAAAATAAAAAAATAAACAAGTAAGAAATTATAGTCTGTCTAGACCGACTATACGATGCCCTATATCATGGTTTAGAGACCCTATATTTTCGGTCCAGCTAATTCGATATAGAAAATAAGCATAAACTAAGTTTGAGTGGCATTGTTATTAATTTTTTGGCTGCAGATGTGAAAAAGTGCATATCGGATGCTATATTTATATGGGGACTAGATTGAAAAATTTACCGATCCTGACCATATTTGGTAAAGTAACTTATATCACTAAAACTCTGTGCAATATTTATATTTTGTGATAGATTTAAGAATTGTTCTATAGGCATTATTTTTGGACTACAGATTAATGGATATAATAAACACATACAAACACAATTCGAATGAGATCTATATGATAATTTGGACCTTATGGCAATTTATGTCGATTTAATATGGGTCATTTGTATGGGGGATAGGTCTGAACGTGGTCCGAATATCACCAATTTCAACAGCGTTCGGCCTATGGGGTGAAAAGCTTATATACAAAATTTCATCAAAATATATTTATATTTGCGACGCATAGTTTGATTAGAAGGTTTACATGGACACAAAGACGGACAGGCGGACGGACGGACGGGTATTACTAAATCGACTTAGAAAGTGAGTCTGAAAAAAAAAAAAATATATATAAAATTTATGTTATGTCTGAACTAATTCACCTATAGTTCATAAGCCTGTCATATTCCTAATGTTTCTTAGCATCGACAGTGCTTGCTTCCTATGCTCCTTCTTCCTTCTATTCTGCCTTGTAGTATTAATTATAGCAATTCGTATTTTTCGCCTCTAATAATATGGCCAAGATAGACAATTTTACGTTGTTTTACTTGTTTTAATGTTTATCGTTGCTTTTGTAATCTGTATAGAACTTCTGTTTTGACTCTTCTATTATACCGATCGAATCACTTTCTGAGTCGATTTATCAATATCTGTCCGTCCGTCTGTATATATATTAATTAAATTTGCTATATGAGCTTTTAGCGGTCATATGGCGAACGTTATTGATACTGGTGAAAATCGGTATATGTTCAGACCAAATCCCAATACAAATGACCCTTAGGCAATAAACTTCAAGTGCAATAGGTACCAAATTATCAAATTATCACTTAAACTTATCAAAAACAAAAAAAAAAAAAAAAACTGACAGTTTTTCTCAAATTTGGATTGTGTATGTTTTTGCAAAAATATAATTGACTTTACCAACTATGGTCGATATGAACTTTTTCAGTTCTGCCGGCAAAAAAAAATAATAGAAATTCCATTCAGATTTGGTATATGCTAATTTCTTATACAAAATTTGTTGGTCCTAGGATCAATTGGACCTAGGATCTGAACGAATCATTTAGGGGATCGCGTAGTCGGTCTAGACCGACTCTTATTTTCTTAATTGTTTATCTTAACTTTTTTCTCATATATTATTTAAATTTTTTTCGAGTTATCTCTGGAAAATATGTCAGTTACTATGTGACGGCATAGGCCAATAAAGTTGCCCGAAGAATCAAGCATCTGCTGACAAACTGTTTTCAATGTTATTTGAAAGTATCAAGAGAATTTGCCCGTTCTCCACGTGCTATATTTAAAGCCAAGAAAATAAAAAGCATTTTGTAACTAGAAAAGCAGGCCGTTGAGCTCAGTGCTCGGATCAGTGTGTGCAAAAAGTTAAGGATAACGTAGCTCTGAAAATATGTAAAGTCCAAAAAGTTCCAGATAGAAATGCTGCAAAAAATATAAAGGACAAAAACAGAGCTCGGAAATTAAAATCGTGTTTCATAACAAATGCTTCTGCTGCATAATGGATGATGAAACGTATGTAGTGACAAATTTTGGCAGCTTCCGGATCATAATCTTTATGTTGCTAATGCTCGATTAAATATCGAAGATAATTTTAGGACGTAATTTTCCACAAAAAAAAAAAAAAACACGGTGTTGCAAGCAGTATGCAATTTCGGCAAAGGAAGCAAGGTATTTATTACAATGGGCTCTAGATATACCGAAATCTATAATATTAATACGCAAGGCGATTTCTTATTTACAAACCGATTTTGACCAAACATGCTTCATTTGAAAGATATTTCTTTCTAGTTATCCACCAGATTTACAGATTTACACCGTCTGGAACATTTTTTTTGAGTAATGCTCATTTAAATTGCTACTAACACATACATAAACTCCAAAAGCCCTGTGTTGAATTGTGAGTTGGCTAAAATTGATTAGGATACCTTTAAGCTCTTATAAAATTATCTATTAAATGAAAAAATAAAATTTCCTAGAATTTGCACTCTCATTTCGGGGGCTGGGTTCTCCTAGTTTATATTAAGGTGTGTTGGCATTGTTGGCATATTTTTGATCTGATTTTGTATCCTGTCACTACGGTAAGAAAGCTCTTGAGTGACATAAGAACCTTAAAGTGGTATTTGTACCAAGGGAGGCAAATCCTTTAAACTGACCGGAGCTTGGGCCAGTAGAGAGATGTTGGGCTTTTGGGAAAAGGAAGTTGACTACCTGTCCCAAGAAATTTACAGAATTTCCTATAAAGTCCCTAATGGAAGGGTTTCCGGGAAATTTTCTTGAGTTGGAAGTAGTGATTAGAAGTACAGTAACCGAAATAATTATACCGGATACTTATATAATTTTTGGTTTTACTTGACTCCATATATTTTGAATGCAATAAGAATAAAAATTAAGTGATATATAACTATAATATAAAACAACAAAAAATAAGATATCCAATAAAGTCAAATGAAATTATGATACTGGAAATATTTTCTGTTTGTTTATTTAAAAAATTTTTTTTTAAATCCAATTTTAGTATATAGTTTTTCCCCATATTTTGTTAATTACTTCAATTAATCGTCGGTTCATTGCGTTAGCGAGAGTTTGGAGAAGGGATATGACAATTTTTCTCCATCTTCATAAATGACGGCTTTAACCCATTAAGGCCCATTGGGTATTTAAACACCCAAGAAAACCTTTTCATTAAAAAAATTATAGCTCGTCCCTGGTGAAAGATATCGCGATAGTCGACATTTTATTGTTTAGGGGATGGATGGACCGATATAAAAAAAATTAAACAGAAATATTTTCCTCCTCTTACATCGAGTATTTTATCGGTTAAAATCGCGTTTTTTTTTTTCAGAATATGCTCAAGAAAAGCGTTGTGAATTTTTAAAAAATGAGGAAAGAAAACAACGCGCATCGTTTCCAGGAAGGTTAAAGTATTCCTTCTAAACTTCCTTTGGATAAACCGGGCTGTGTTTACTCAATTAGCCATTACGCCAGGTCAAATGAAAATGGGTATTTAAATACCCGACAATCCTTAGTGTGTACTTAAAATATAATTTTTTACTGCATGGAAATTTTTGTGTGAGGTGAATAAAAAGCGTATGAAAATCGGAATATTTGTTATTTTATTCAGAAACGACGACGTATATAAAAAAACATAAATTATTGATGCTTAGCATTAGAAATCTCATTTTGTCTGTTATTATGATAATCCAGAAAGCAAGGAAGGAGATGTAATTTCGTCTTGCACTTCAAGCAGCCGCATTCGCTTCTGCCACCACATTGCAGACAAAGAGTTTTCCAATGAAATTTTCTACATGATCACGACACATTGCCTGAGGCCGAAACCTTACCCCAATGGTGCACAGTGGTTCAAAACCAAAAAAAAGTGGTAATAAGTCTGGAACTTCTAAACTATTGTTTGGATTGGAATAGTATATTCTAGGCGATTGTAGTCAAGGATATAGGCTTTCAAAATATTTATTTTTGAGATACCCTGTTGTAACACAGGGTGAGCTACAGGGTGCCAAAGTCGACCACCTCGAGGTGGAAAATGTTTTCAAAGCTTGTAACTTTTATAAATATGGAGTGATTTGTACTTTTTTTAAATTTTTCCAATAACCGTTAAATTATTAACAAAAAACGTGCTTATACTACCTAGTTATCGCTTATGGTTTAAAAAATAATTGATTTTAAAAATCAACATTTGAACTTTTCACCAAATTCTTTCTTGGTTTTTCGCAAATAACATTTTTATTAAAATAGATTAAAAAAAATCTAAAAATATGTGGCGATAGCCAGTACTTTTCAAAAAATACGTTGAAGTATTTTTTGAATTATTTCAAACCGTTTAGTGAGCACAAAATCTTAAAGTTGACTTTTTGAATCAGGTTCTAAAAATTGCAAATTTTTGCCAAAAAATACCCTTCATTCTTTCACTTTTTTCTCACAACCTTGGTAAAACATGTATATATTTTTCTACATATTTTAAAAGAATATGCTGCAAGAATGGTTGTAAGTGAAATTTTTAATATTTTTGGACATGCACCCTACGTCCAGCATTGGACGAAATTGGGCAATTTTTAAAAAAAAAACTAAGTTTTAAAAGTTAATACAAAAATATCCGCTCGATTTTTTCAAATATTTCACCGCAGTATTAAAGCTCCAAATATTTTTATATACCTGCCGCAATAAAATTCACCGCCGTTACATAAACGTGGTCAGGAGGGCTTAAATGGTGAAAAAAAGTCAAATTTTCATACGAATTTTATTTGTTAACATAAAAAACATATTAAGATTAGCTATTTTTATATTTTCTTTATTGATTCAGAACGGCATTTAAATTATCTAAAACACTTCAAAAAATCATTTTGATAACGTTAATAGTTTTTGAGATATTTATATTCAAATTTCAGAAAAAAATATAGAAAAACTATGGTTTTTCGATTTTTTTGGTTTTTTTATTAAAGTGTTCCCAAAATTTTCGAATTTTACTTATTATTATATATATTGTTAAAGAAGACATATTTATCTATTAAACGATATATAACATGTCTATCAAATATATTGCAACATGCTGAAATAATGACCCCAAACCACACTCCACAGGCAAAAATTAAGCTATTTCTCTATTTGTTCATATAAATGGTCATTTACATAGTGAATGACATATTTTTTTATTGTTTTTTGGTTAATGGTGTATGAAATATTTACCTAATGAGTTTCAACTGATCATAAAATTGCCCGAAACTCGGATACCTATTGCAAAATATCTGTAATTCACAATACCTTTTTATGCAAAAAAACAGGTAAAAGCCAAATCCTTAGATTCACTAAAACAAAATGTAAGTATTGGTTGAAGTACATGCCCGATATATTACCTTTCAAAAAGTATTTTCAGTATATAACCATGAGTTTCTTGTTTATTAAGATCACTTACGTATAATCTATCATGGAGGTTACATTAAAGTATTATTCACTTTGCAAAGTTATTTGGGAAAATCCTTCCGATTCTACTATTCATTCATCACGTTCGGAAAAAGTCTCGAAAATATTTTATACAATTAACAACACTTACGGTTTAAATGTGAGATCTGAAGATGTTGAAAATTTTTACAAAGTTTTTGAAAGAAGATTTAGCCAATCGGGTTTATCAAAATTAAAGTTTATGACTAAAAATGAAGAATGGTTGAAAACGGGCCTCACAGTACAAATTGAGAAAAAGGCATTTGGTCGACCTAAAAAGGACTACGAAAATGTTCTATCAAGGACAAAAAAAGAAAAAACAAGAAGAAATCATTAGTAACCATTCGCCTTATGAAATTAAGGATTCTTTTAAATCAGCCTTGACACGCACGCAACCAAAGGAAGCTGCTAAAATGTAATGTAGCAAAAAAATGTAAATGTAGCAAAGAAGCCCAAAATTCCGATTTAATGGAATATTTATTGATATCATCACATCTAGTAATATACTCCATAAGAACAAAATGATTACCAAAAATAAGTCTTGAAATAGAAAATGATGATTCCGAAGCTATGGATATAAAACATCTTTTATCTTTTGATATTTCTGATTGTTTTGTAGAAAATAACTAGTAAAAAAGCAGACAATTGTTATGTAATTTTAAGCCTATTATAAAACAAATAAAAAAATACTCATTAAAAAAAATTTAGTTATATTTGTTATTTAATAATGAAAATATCTTAGGCATTGGCTTTTTACCTGTTTTTTTTTTTGTATAAAATCAGCATCAGAGTTTCGGGCAATTTTATGATCAGTTGAAACTCATTAGGTAAATATTTCATACACCATTAACTTATAATTATACCTTCTTTGAAAATATATATAAAATTATTTGAAGTAATGAAAACGTATGCAACCCTTTACCAAAAAACAATAAAAAAATATGTCATTCACTATGTAAATGACCATTTATATGAACAAATAGAGAAATAGCTTAATTTTTGCCTGTGGAATGTGGTTTGGGGTCACTATTTCAGCATGTTGCAATATATTTGATAGACATGTTATATACCGTTGAATAGATAAATATGTCTTCTTTAACAATATATATAATAATAAGTAAAATTCGAAAATTTTGGGAACACTTTACCAAAAAAACCAAAAAAATCTAAAAACCATAGTTTTTCTATATTTTTTTCTGAAATTTGAATATAAATATCTCAAAAACTATTAACGTTATCAAAATGATTTTTTGAAGTGTTTTAGATAATTTAAATGCCGTTCTGAATCAATAAACAAAATATAAAAGTAACTAATGTTAATATGTTTTTTATGTTAACAAATAAAATTCGTACGAAAATTTGACTTTTTTCACCATTTAAGCCCTCCTGACCACGTTTATGTAATGGCGGTGAATTTTATTGCGGCAAGTATATAAAAATATTTGGAGCTTTAATACTGCGGTGAAATATTTGAAGAAATCGAGCGGATATTTTTGTATTAACTTTTAAAACTTAGTTTTTTTTTAAAAAAATTGCCCAATGCATGTCCAAAAATATTAAAAATTTCACTTACAACCATTCTTGCAGCATATTCTTTTAAAATATGTAGAAAAATATATACGTGTTTTACCAAGGTTGTGAGAAAAAAGTGAAAGAATGAAGGGTATTTTTTGGCAAAAATTTGCAATTTTTAGAACCTGATTCAAAAAGTCAACTTTACGATTTTGTGCTCACTAAACGGTTCGAAATAGTTCAAAAAGTACTTCAACGTATTTTTTTAAAAAGTACTGGCTATCGCCACATATTTTTAGATTTTTTTTATCTATTTTAATAAAAATGTTATTTGCGAAAAACCAAGAAAGAATTTGGTGAGAAGTTCGAATGTTGATTTTTAAAATCAAATATTTTTTAAACCATAAGCGATAACTAGGTAGGATAAGCATGTTTCTTGTTAATAATTTAACGGTTATTGGAAAAATTTAAAAAACGTAAAAATCACTTCATATTTATAAAAGTTACAAGCCTTGAAAGCATTTTCCACCTCGAGGTGGTCGACTTTGGCACCCTGTAGCTCACCCTGTGTTACAACGGGGTATCTCAAAAATAAATATTTTGAAAGCCTATATCCTTGACTATAATCGCCTAGAATATACTATTCCAATCCAACCAATAGTTTAGAAGTTCCAGACTTATTACCACTTTTTTTTGGTTTTGAACCACTGTGTGGTGGTAGTCGGAATTAATCATAATCGATTCGCAAACCTGCATTCTAAATTGGACAAAGGCAATTTAATTTCCAGACATTTACCATAGCCGCGAATAATGTGTTCATTATCAGCGGCCAATACCACTTCCTGCCCCGAATCCTAATCGGACCATTATTGATTGCGTTGTCAAAAAGTCTGCACCTTCCATGCGATGGTTATGTCAACTGACCAAGTGAGGCTGATCAATTGTAACCATATTTCGTTTCTTTCGATCATACTTCATTGCGAAGGCCACTGGTGTACTGCTTAGGAAACTTGATAATAAGGTAACAACCTAAAAAGATGGAAATAATTGAAGAAATTATAATCGTTCCAACGCACAGCGTGTATACACACAGAAAAAATATTTGCCAGCCGAATTGTTCTAAAGTGGAACAACTGCATTTTTGATTGCATCAACTGAAATTTAATATCATCAGCAAATTTTCTATTATGATAAAATATTTACTGTTAACCTTCTGTCAGTGCATAGGGGTCAAATTGACCCCAGTCTTTGTAAAAGTGATTTAATAAGGTTTTACACCAACTTACTATACCAAGCAACTAGATAAGCCTCAACTAATGTTTAACTCACACATTGCAAAAAAAATAATCGAAAAAACATTATAAATGACTAAGCTACGACAGTTTTAAGCAAGTCAAGCATATTTTGGTGCATTGGGGTTAATCTGACCCCAATTATTTTGCTATGCATTTTGTATTTAGTTTTAAATTTCTTTGTGTTTTAGGGGATTTCCCGTGTAACAATATATTGAAGTTCTTTCTTTTTCAAATGCAAAAATTGAAAATAGAAAACATTCAGTGTTTTCTATTCAACACATATGAATAGAGGTGTTTTTATTATAAATTTATTTGTCTGTAATAATTATAAATATATTCACATAAATAACTATTATTATAAGGTGAGTATATATATTTTTTTGGTTACTTTATGTAGTGTAATTTTCTATGCATATAATAATTTGTTTTGTTATTTAGATGGCCCTAAAAAGACAAAATAGCCAGGATATTCGAAATCTTTTCGATAGCATTACCGAATCTGATGAGGAAGAGGTAGTAGATGATAACATTGATAGTGACTTTTCTGATTGTGATTTAGGAGCAGATGAAGCTGCTGTTGAATTGCAAAATATAGAAAACGAAGAAGAAAATATAGAAACTGGTGAAGAAGAAGAAGTACAAAATATTGAAACTGATGAGGAACCTGAAGTGGAAGAAGAAGGAATTTGGTATTACGCGCAAAATAAAAAGTACAAAAGAAAATGGAGAGCAAGTCCACCAAATGTAACCAGAGTTCGCGACTTTCAGATCTTGAGAGAACGACAAGGAATTTCTGCAGAAACAGCTGTAAATATAAATACTCATCTGTCCGCATTCAAAAAATTAGTTCCAGAGACATTAATAAATGTAATAGTGGCCGAAACAAATAGAAAAGCTCGCCATTTCTACACTATAAATAGTAACCCTGCACGTATTTGGTATGATACAAATTCAAATGAAATTTATGCCCTGATTGGTATACTTATATACGCTGGTGTTCATAAAAACTGGGACGAAAGATTGGATGAATTGTACCGCCTAGACAATCGTCCTTTTTATCGGGCTGCAATGTCATTACAAAGAGTGCAGCAGCTTTTACGATTCCTGCGCTTCGACAATTATCAGACTAGAGCAGAACGTTTGAAGGAAGATAAGCTAGCAGCTTTCCGTGATGTTTGGAATATGTTTTTGGCAAATATCAAAGGACCTTATAAACCATCATCATTCTTAACTATAGATGAACAATTGGTATTAACTCGTGGCCGATGTTCATTCAGACAGTATATACCATCAAAGCCAGGCAAGTACGGGATTAAGATTTTTTGGATTTGCGATGCGTTGAATTCGTACCCATTGAAAGCAGAAGTTTATGTAGGCAAACAACCGAATGAGGTACGTTCGGTTGATTACGCATTAAATTTAGTTCATCGATTATCTACACCATATATCAATAAAGGACGAACTATTACGATGGATAACTTTTTTACAAGCTGTCCATTAGCAGAACATATGTTGCAGAAAAAAACAACAATAATTGGAACAATTCGCTCAAATAAACCAGATCTACCTAAAGAATTTACGAACAAGGCCGAAATTAAGAAGCGAGACCTGAATTCTTCTAAATTTTGCTTCGACAACCATCTGACTTTGGTAAGTTATGTTCCGAAGCCAAACAAGAATGTATTGTTACTATCCACTCTACACAATGATGATATTGTTGACCCCGATACGAATAAACCCAACATAATATTGGACTATAATAAAACAAAGGGAGGTGTTGACACACTCGACAAATTAGTTCGTACCTATACCTGCAAGAGAAAGACCAAACGATGGCCAATGGTTCTATTTTTTAATATGATTGATATCGCAGGTATAGCCGCTTATAATCTGTACAAATGTGCTAATCCACAACTATATATTCAGCGGAAAAACAATGAACGTAAAATCTTTTTGAAGGAGCTGGCTATGCAATTGGTAAATGATCATATATTGCACCGATTATCAAACCCACGGGCAATAAAAAAAATGTTAAAATTGCTATTCATCAAATTGGATATGATATAATAAACATAAGACAGAGCACAACAACTGAAGGAACAGCGGCGAATAGATCTGTCAGTAAGCGACCAAGATGTTACATTTGCCCTCGATCCGCTGATAAAAAAACAGGAACAAGATGTTATGTCTGCAATCAGCCTTCTTGCACAACACATATAAAAACCGTTTGCATAAACTGTGTCAACGAAGAAGTAATGGATTCCCTTGAAGAAGAAAACAACGAAATCATGTCAGACGATGCATCTGGCTAATTTTTTATGTAATATAATATAATTTAAATTGTCTTAATGTCAATCTTATATATTCTGAATAAAATAAGTTTTTTTTTCATTAATAAATAACAATAGAAACGACTATTTTTTAACAAAAAGCTTAGAAAATGCATTTAAATATATGTGGGGTCAGGTTGACCCCATGCACAGACTATGTAAAATTTACTATGCACTGACAGAAGGTTAATGTAGTTGAATTGTAATCAAAGTGAACCCGAAAAGCGGTTATTAGCATTATCGCAATTCGGTTGGCAATAAATTCGGTAGCCACAATGAATCTGTTTTCTGTGAGTAGAATTGTTCGTATCAAAACTAAAGTCAGATGTTCTGCGAGGCTTTTTTCACATTTCTTTGATATTCATCAATGATTCGATTATCACGAACGAGTCATTAATTTGTGACTTGTGAAAAGGTTGTCAAACGTAACAGTGTGCTGTTTACATTTTTTGAAACTTTCCCAAGAAATACATTCTTTTATCAGCGCGCATGCCAACGATTCCCGATTTGACTAAGACGTGTGTCCTAAGCCAAAAATTTACTTTTCCGACAATTGTTATAATTAGCTTGTATTTCTCTATACTTTTTTCTGATTCTTATCACTTTTTTACGCAATTAAAAATCCGTTTTAACGAGTACACTGCACAATGCCCATCACCGATGTTATAAACTTTTTTTGCGTTGGTACACATACACAGTGTCTGGCTAATTGTGGGGAAGAACACACTTCTACTCTTGGTGAAGAAAGGAAAACTTCAAGTAACGCACGGTGTTTTTGGCGGATATGATAACGAGGAAGAACTCATATTTACTTTTATTAAGTAATAGGGCGCACAGTGGACCATTTGACGAGAAGGCGGTCAAAAATCTATAACTTTTGATTGAATTGGAATTTTGATATGCGTTTTTTTTGTTTGGTAGATGAGACCTTGGCCTTTAAGTTTTGCTATAAAACATAATTCTTGACCGAAAATAAAAAAAGTTACGGAGGGTTTAAAATACATTTTCATTTGTAGTTGAATTTTAGTACAAAAGTGAAGTGTTAAAAGGTAAAAAAAGGTTTTTTTTTAATATAATGTCTTATTTTTTCAGTTAATTTTACAACTAGTACTTTTTAACAATTTGTTAAGTTAATTTTTTCAGAAAATGCCAAAATTTGGCCCCCGTAAACTTTTTAGTCCTAATGTGCACAAGGGCCAAAGGTTGTTGTTTTTTTTTTTTTTTTTTTGAAAGATCCCGAGTTAAAATATAATTTATTAAGCAGCGAACGTAAAAGTTACCTTATATTGGTTCAAGATAGAGAAGTTTCAATGAAAAACTCGTATGTTTTTGCTTTAGTTAAATTGTTTTTTATTGTCTTTTTAAATATTTCTATATCAATTTTTATGGTAAATTTATGAAATATAACAATTTTGATTGTAAATTTACAAAATATATAAATTTTTGAATCAAGAAAATTTTTTAACTATATAAAACAAAGTGTAACTTATTGTTAGTGTAATGAAAAAGTACTTTAAATCAACCAATTTTAGTAAAAAATTCTTCTAAATAGCCTTGATTTTCATCTTCTAGAAGTTGTTTAGCTTCTTCGTCTAATTCAATAGAGGTAGTTTTCAATTTTTAACGAATGTTGGACATATATGAATCTGAAGTGCACAACAAAATAGTGATAAGGTCTTCATTAGTACAACATCTGGACATTTTCCTTGTGTTGTGCTCGCGAAAGAATCTGTAGTCTTTGTTCCTTTTTTCTTGCGCTTCTTCAGATAGATCTCCTATTGGTAGCATATTGTTTTGAATTATTTGTTCCCCATGGTACAAAATTTTATGAACTGTGGATGGCATATATCTCCAATCGTATTTTTCATTATAAAGTATAGCTGTTTTATTGGCGTACTCTCCAAATTTTTTTGCATTTATTTTTCTGCTGCATGCTAGAACTTTTAATATGATTTTGAATCGTCTTATTAATTCATGATCTACACCTGTGATAGATGCTGCAGTTTCCGGATCGGAAAAAAGTCTCTTTGCAGTATTTCCATCATTTGTGTTTCATTCCCCTTGTTTTGGTTGGTCGATTACGAGGCCTAGCTGTAGATATTTTTGTTGAATTTGTTTTTTTTTTTGCTTTCTTTTTTCTTCATTTTCTTTGTTTTTTCTCACTGTTTCGCCTAACGGACCAAATTCCAAATCATAACCCGATTTAAGAATATGCTCCAAGAAACGTATTCTAGCATGAAGAGGGGACATTCTAAATTCGTAGGCTTCCTTAAAACTATCGTCTTCTGGTGGGGGTTGGCTTAATTGACTTGATGTCTTTTGGCATATAATGCAGCTTGACGTTGACTTTGTTCCAGTTAAAGCTTGTGCAACTTTTCCATCAATCATTGTGAGACACATTTTAAAATGTACTTCAATGTCTTGGTCATCAAATTTAAATATTACTGGTTGAAGTTCCTTAATTTGATCTTTTCTTTTTTGAACTTCTTCAGTTATGACATCTTTGGTTTCCTTTTTGAATGCAAATTTTATTGGTGTGCAATACTTTGTTGAAGAATGAATTTCGTTTTTCCATGCATCAATTTCTGTTGATCTACTAGTTGACGGCTCTAAGCCGCTATAAATTGTTGTTAAGCGCAATGGAACGAAAGATACCATAAATAAATTAGCATCTGATGATTTTCGGCATAAAATTGTTTGTATTGTTTCTGACCAGAGGATCCATCACATCCCCATTTAGAAATTAATGAATTTTAAATGAACAGTATCAAGCGTATTTAGCAATCGTTCTGCAGTATGTTCAAGGAGATCTTGCAATTTTATTTTCTGCTTATATTGATTTTTGGTCAATTTCAAATCCAACAAGTAAGAAAATTATAGTCGGTCTAGACCGACTATACGATACCCTATACCATGCGTTTAGAAACCCTATCTCTTAGGCCCAAATAACTGGTCATAGAAAATAAGCAAAAACCAAATTTGAGTGGGATTTTTATTAATTTTTTTGGCTGCAGATATGAAAAGTTCATTTCGGATGCTATATCTATATGGGGACTAGGTCCAAAAATGGGCCGATCCTGATCATGTTTGGTAAAGTCTCTTGTATTTTGCAAAAATATATACAAACAAAATTTGACAAGAAACAGTCAATAGATTTAAGTGAAGATCGGGAAGCAGCTCTATATGGGGCCAAAGGGATCATTTTTGGACTCTTCATTAATGGATGTAATGAACGCATACAAACCCAATTTGAGTAAGATCTATATGACAATTTGGATCTTATGGCAATTTATGTCGATTTCATAGGGGTAATTTGTATGGGGGCTAGGTCTGAACATGGACCGATTCTCACCAATTTCAATAGCATTCATCCCATGGCCGATAAAAGCTCATATACCAAATTTCATCAAAACATATTCATATTTGCGACCTGCAGTTTGATTACAAGGTTTACATGGACACACAGACGGACGGACGGACATTGTTAAATCAACTCAAAAAGTGATTCTGATTCGATCGGTATAATTAAAGATGGGTCTAGGTCAAATATTTTTGGATGTTACAAACAGCAGCACAAAGTCATTATACCCAAACCACATAGTGGTATAGGGTATAAAAATTGGGCGAATGCTTCTTCCGGCGTAAATTTCTTATCTTCAGTTGGTGTAGGAATGCTTTTCAAAATCCTTTTTGTGCGCCTTGGGCTCGCTTATACTATTTTTTCAATTATTTCAATTTTATTTTTTATACCCTATACCACTATGTGGTTTGGGTATAATGACTTTGTGCTGCTGTTTGTAACAACCAAAAATATTTGACCTAGACCCATCTTTAATTATACCGATCGAATCAGAATCATTTTTTGAGTTGATTTAACAATGTCCGTCCGTCCGTCCGTCCGTCCGTCCGTCCGTCCGTCCGTCCGTCCGTCCGTCCGTCCGTCTGTGTGTCCATGTAAAGCTTGTAATCAAACTGCAGGTCGCAAGTATGAATATATTTTGATGAAATTTGGTATATAAGCTTTTATCGGCCATGGGATGAACGCTATTGAAATTGGTGAGAATCGGTCCATGTTCAGACCTAGCCCCCATACAAATTACCCCTATGAAATCGACATAAATTTCCATAAGATCCAAATTGTCATATAGATCTTACTCAAATTGGGTTTATATACGTTCATTATATCCACTAATGAGTAGTCCCTTTGGCCCCACATAGGGCTGCTTCCCGATCTTCACTTAAATCTATTAAAAACAAAAATATTGCACTGATTCTTCTCAGATTTGGTTTGTATATATTTTTGCAAAATACAAGAGACTTTTCCAAACATGATCAGGATCGGTCCATTTTTGGACCTAGTCCCCATATAGATATAGCATCCGATATCAACTTTTTCATATCTGCAGCCAAAAAAATTAATAAAAATCCCACTCAAATTTGGTTTTTGCTTATTTTCTATGTCCAGTTAGTTGGGCCTAAGAGATAGGGTTTCTAAACGCATGGTATAGGGTATCGTATAGTCGGTCTAGACCGACTATAATTTTCTTACTTGTTTTATTTTGGGTTGGTTGAATTTGGTGCAAAAATGAATCCGTAATAATTCTTTGAGAAATTTCTTCATTGATATTCTCCAGCTTGCGCCTTCGAGATCTTTCACTACATCCGTCAATTGGTTTTGCTGGTCGACCCTTTTTTCCACTTTCGTTGGCAGTTGTAGATGCACTCTCAAAAATAAGTTCCTTTATTAACCAGTCTTGGTATCGTTTGTACATCTTTGCCTTGCTATGAGAACATTCAATGTACCGTCTTTTCAAATTCGATGCAAAATTAGTAATTTTTCCTTTGTGCATTTCAATGTCTTCTAGGTTACGTGCAAAATTACATCGTCTACATCATTTCGTTGAAAATAAATATCTGCCAGATCTCTGTAACAGTACTTAGCCCTTGCACAAAATGTAATGAATAATAATTGTGGAAACATTATTATAAATACTCTTTCTTGCAATTATGTAAAATAAAAATTTTTGTCTTTTATTACCACTTTTAGAAGCATAAAAAACCCACACCCTAACCCCTTTTAAAAGGTGAAGCATACCTGCTCATATCTTAAAGGGCTATGTTGCAATAGCTTTTTTTTACCATTTACCTGCTATTTAATTTGTTTCCCATTTTGTCAGGTATTTAAACTATATAACTTTAATTCAGACTATTAATGTTTTTGAAAGATACCTATATAAATGTACCTGTAACAATTAAGCGCGTTATATCTCAACCCTTTTTTATAAGTATATAACAACTCCCGACAACTCTACCGACACGCAAAAAAATACACCGCGGTACACCGGTACCACAAACTTTTGTATTCATAACACTCAGACGGACGGACGGACATCGTTAAATCGAGTCAGAAAGTGTTTTTGAGTCGGTCCGTGTAATAAAAGATGGATAAAGGTCCAATATTTTTGGCAGTTGCAAACATCACCTCAAACTTAATATATCCCAACCAGAAAATATCTAAGCTTGGGTCAGAAAAATTGTTCTGGTGCACACGGGCAGAAACTGGCGGGTATATAATGGGGTATAGGAGTATAGGGGAGGGTTCGCACTATAGAAGATTGTAAGATTTTTTCTGACTGCTTTTGACTGGCAGGAGTTATGCTCTATTAAGTAGTAGATTTTCGGAAAATTTGGACCTATTTAAAAATTTTTTTTTTTTTAAATTTAGGAATGACTCAGTGATTTTACATTTTTAACATTAATAGTATGAAGCCTCAAAATTATACAAAATTTATTTCACTTCAAAACCTTTTAATTCAAAAAAGTTACAGTCATTCAAAAATAAAAATTTACAAAGAAATTTTAAATTTTAGCAAAATACTGAGATAGCCCATTTTCGAAGACCCTGTTCGCTGTGATATGGCTGAGATAGAGTCGCAATTTTTTGGCTCCCAAGGTTTACTAGTATTTACTTTGAAATGAAACATAACTTTGAAATCGATAACAAAAAAAAAAATGATTTTTGGCCGCCTTCTCAAAATATGGTCCACTGTGTGGCGTATTAAAATTTTGGGCGAAGTTTTTTTTTTGGTAAATAAGTCAAAGTGAAAGTATCACACTATGGCCTGTCGGGTATTTAAATACCCATGTAATATCTCAGATGTCCGGGCAGGTATAAAAAAAGTATTCTTTTTTTGTACTTCTATGGACTATAAGGCACACATATCAAAATTTTATCAAAATCGTAAGAGCCGATATATTGGCGACTATTGAAATAAACGTGTTTAGTTAAAATATCCCACTTGTTTTCTTTGGGACTTCAATATGGACTCACAGCTATTCTAGAAATGTGAATTACTGCATTATATTATTGCAAGCTCCAGTCAGAATCCTATAGATCTTCAGCGAAATCTTTTAAAATAAGGTGTAACAATTCCCAATAAAATTCGAAGTCCATATATAGGTGACTTTCCTGGCATAGCGAGTTACGCGATATCCTTGAATATCTCTCCAATATTTGTGCCAACTCTCAGGTCCATCAAGGTTGGACTTTTTTTCATCAAAAAAAAAAAAAAAAAAAAAACAAGTAAGAAAATTATAGTCGGTCTAGACCGACTATATGATACCCTACACCATGCGTTTAGAGACCCTATTTCTCAGGCCCAACTAACTGGATATACAAAATAAGCATAAATCAAATTTGAGTGGGATTTTTATTAATTTTTTTGGCTGCAGATATGAAAAAGTTCATATCGGATGCTATATCTATATGGGGACTAGGCCTAAAAATGGGCCGATCCTAACCATGTTTGGTAAAGTCTCTTGTATTTTGCAAAAATATATACAAACAAAATTTGAGAAGAATCAGTGCAATATTTTTGTTTTTTTGATAGATTTAGGAGAAGAGCGGGAAGCAGCTCTATATGGGGCCTATGACTAAGAGTTGTCCCATAGGGATCATTTTTGGACAACTGATTAATGGACGTAATAAACATATACAAACCCAATTTGACTAGGATTTATATGATAATATGGATCTTATGGCAATTTATGTTGATTTCATAGGTGTCATTTGTATGGGGGCTAGGTCTGAACATGGACCGATTCTCACCAGTTTCAATAGCGTTCATCCCATAGCTGATAAAAGCTTATATACCACACTCATAAAAATATATTCATATTTGCGACCTGCAGTTTGATTACAAGGTTTACATGGACACACAGACGGACGGACGGACGGACATCGTTAAATCGAATCAGATAGTGATTCTGATTCGATCGGTATAATAAAAGATGGGTCTAGGTCAAATATTTTTGGTAGCTACAAACAGCAGCACAAAGTCATTATACCCAAACCACATAGTGGTATAGGGTATAATGAGAGATTACCGCTCTATGTCCCAAAATGTATATATTTCGGCAACAGTAAACCAATCAAGAACTTAAGAAGTACCCATTGTCCGTTATAATTATTCCGCTTACTGTATAAAATTTGTTTTGTTTTTTTTTGTAAGCTTTAATATAATTTCAATTAAATAGAAACAAAATCAAAACTTTAGGTTTAATAAAATGGACAAAAGATGAGAAACAGAAAGTAGTTTACTACACATGATCGTTAGTTCTACCATTATATTGATAGTTTTAAATCCAATAGGTACTGTTGGACTTCATCGAGCTATATGTTAAGAAAAGAACAAATTTAAACAACATTATTAGCGTAGTGTGTGGCACTGTTCGTCAATATTATATATGGCAACAAAAATATTGCTGATGTTATTAAACTCGTCTAAAAATAAGAATATTATATTATCAACAGCTGAAATCTTACAGTTTAATGTAACGTAACATTTATTTGTTTAACACTTTAGTAACATATGCTTGCGAAATAGCACAAGACGATTGAAAACATTTCAAAGCATAATTAATGTTCAACATTTTTAATTGTGTGATTTATGTGTAACATCAAAGTATTATGCACCGCCTACACAAATACGTATAAAAGAACATTAAGAAAATTATACTCGATCTAGACCGACTTTAGGATACCCTATGCGAGTACCATGCATTTCGAGGGAGAGATTTGGAGCCAACTTTGCTGAGGTAACATGGGAGATAAGCAAATTTCAGTGGTGTTGTTATTAATTTGGGGCCTGCAATTGTGAAAAATTTCATATCTTTATATGGGGACCAGGTCAAAAATTGAAATGATTATGACCATATGTAATGAAGTAACTTTTTTAAAAGAAATCATATTAAACTAAAATTATGCTCTAAAATTATGCTCTAATTTGTTTTTTTTTTTTTTTTTTGATAGATTAAGTGAAGATATGGAATCAGTTTTTTATGGGGACCATGCCGTAGAGGGTTTCTTTCTGTACTACTGATAAGTGGGTATAAGACACATACATAGACAAAATTTTATTGGTAGATATATGATAATATGGATCTCACAACAATCTTAGTCTACCTCAAAAGGGGATATTTGTAATGTGGCTAAGTCTGAATATGAAACAGTTTTTACCAATTTCAATAGAGTTTGTCCTGTGGGAGATAAAAGCTTATAAAGAAAATTTCATCAAAATCTATTCATATCTGCGACCTATAGTTGGATAGCATGGTTTACATGGGCACATAGATTGACGAACGGACGGAGAGATCAGATATGTGATCAGAAAACGTAAATGTTGTTTTGTTGTGTAAAAAGTTTTATTTTGTTTCAAAAAACTGGCCATAATAACATTATAAAATAATTTTTAATAAGATAAAAATCCCGTGGGGTCGCATGACGGCTGTTCGAAGTCGCTGAATGCGAATCTGAAGTAAGTTTTTTCACATCACGTCAGGTTTTTTTCATTCTTTCTTTTATTATATTATTTGGTGCGCGAAACCAGAAATAAAATATATAAAGATGTATAAAAATCATAAAACCTGCAAAGGAGCCCCCTAAGGACTATTCGCAAGGGATGGGTCCCAAAAGAAAATATGCTATTTTCGGAAGAGTAATAGGAGTCAGTCATGTATATTAACCCTCTCCGACCCTCTTTATTGATTGAGTTAACAGTAGGGGGCTAGGCTTACCCCACGTAGCACAAAAACCTGACGTGACCCGAAGAAACTGACTTCAGATTCGGATCCAGCGAATTTGGAAACTTTGAAACCCATCATCAATTCATGCGGGATTTTCGGACTGTTGTATAGTGTAATCAAACAGTTCGATTTTCCACCTCTACCAACTTCGCCGCGAATATGTTGAATTTAGGTTAAAAACATAAATTTTTTGCACTCAATTTGTTTTTAAATTTTCAGGCAGTAATACCGCCCGATTTTGTATTGCATTTAAATTAAAATATTAAATATTTATATATATTTTTATATGCTTGTTGATTTGCTGTGTGCCGAATAATACAAAAATCGGCTATAAGTTTCTTAGTTTTTAATCTCTACAGATTGATATAAGTTTCCAAGAATAGTAAATAATTCAACACATTCCCTATGGTCTACTGAGTGGTCTGTCATAAATCAAAAACTACGTCTCTGTTTGAAATTTTACAATAATACCAACAATTCCACATATAAAGTGCAATAAAAGATCCTGTTGAATAAATCATGTTCAGCATTTTGATGAGTAAATTCTAAAAAAAAATTTAAAAAAAAAACACAGAACATCAACACTAACCACAACTAAAACGCATGTAATAAAAACTAAATTATATCCTTGCAGGGTATAAAGCACTTTGCCGCTGTGTATACAAGATACAAGCAATGCTAATGTTATGAAATGCAACGCCTTGTTTTTTTATGTATGCAGCTTTTACAAATCCATGATTATGATGCATTTACTTAAACATTTTATGTATGACAAGCACACACATACTTTAAATTTAATATCACATTCAGTAATAGCAGAAACCTTAACGCACCGTCAAGGAACGTCTGCAATGTTGATGATGAAGAAACCCAACAAAAACCCACGCATTGTTTAATTTAGTCTACACAAACATTTAACGCGCAGCGCTCACAGTTAGTACGCGTACAAACAATAATTCAGCATAACATTAGCACATCAAATTATCGTCATCATACGAGTTTACATAAATACTTGTGTATGTAAGTATGTGTGTATGATGATCGTTGAATACACCGAACCGAACAAGTAAAATAAAAAAGGCTGTTTCAGAAAAAAAGGGAAATTAAGTGTGAATGTCTGTCTGACAGGAGGTCGTATATTTTGCTCATGATAATTTTCTTTTCTTATTTTTAAACTGTTGTGTGACGTGATCGATGTTTCCTAGAATTTATTCTTTTTTGGATGTAAATAAAATTTAGCTGTGTTTGAATAATAACCTTAGAGATCATATTATTTTTGGAGTTTTTTAATAACTTTCTCATCTTTTTAGTTTGGAGTTGCCATGCCAAGTTATTAGGAATACCTTTACGGTTTGACCTAATTCGCTAATAAAGAAATTGATGAGAAAAAATTGACAAAATATATAACCTGTTCAGTCAACTGTAGTACTACACGTTCCCCTAGAGTATATACAGAAAACCTTGCGATCGGTTCTTCGTCTTTGCTGTGATATGTAATGATTTTTTTTTTTTTATAAAACGTATTCGATCAGCCAAGCACCAAAGATCTACTCTCGAATTTTATCATAGATTCATCAACACTCAATTCTCTGGTTCCTTGATTACATTCCTGCTATTGTTGTTTCAGCTTATCTAACATAGGCCTGATCTTACATAACTTGTCTTTACAATTAAATGCGATTTTAGTATTGTCATTGCACTGTAAGTACGCCAATATAGTTGCGAATCTTTCTCTTGACACTTTTTATTTATTTATTTATTTATTTAATTCAGCTACAATAAAGCAACAGCTGAGCAATATTTACAAAAATATTTTATAAAAATAATACCGACTTTAAATACAGTTATAAACATAATCATTAGAGTTCAAATATGTCGTTAATCTTCTTTTAATAACATCAACATCATCGGATAAATCAATTAAAGCATAGTGTCTGTTCACTTCGGTGCAAATTCTTCGGAATGGATCGAAATTAATGAAATTTGATCTGTGGAAATTCAGGTAAACCGGCTCATACGATCGAAGTTGCCTGTTAGGCACATTTATACAAATTTTTCCGAGAAGGCATTCAGAATCAATTTTACCATAAACCAGGTTGAGGAAGAATGTTATTTTAGAAATGATCCTTCTACTTTTTAAAGTTGGAAGCTTTATTAGAGCCAAACGACTGCGATATGGTGGATGACTCAATTCCGCATTCCACTCAAGATATCGTAGACAAAATAGTAAGAATTGTTTCTGAACTGATTCAAGTTTTTTGATGAAAACATTGTACTGTGTGGATCCCAGATTACTGATGCGTATTCAAGTATCGGCCTGACCAAAGACGTGAATAGATTTTTTGTTATATAAGGATCATTAAATTCCTTTGCCCAACGCTTTATAAAAGATAAAACACCATTTGCCTTATTAACAGTCATTGTTACGTGAGAACTAAAACTTAGGCTTTTTTCAACATGAACTCCCAAATCTATGAACGATCCAACTGAGTGTAGTTTTGTGTCATGGATGACATAGTGGTTCGAAGATGGCGAATATCTAGAGAAGGTCATAGACTGACATTTTTTTAGATTTAATTCCATTAAGTTGACATTGCACCATTTGTAGAAGCTATTTAAGTCAGACTGGAGACGTATACTGTCTTCGTTGTTTATGATGGTGGAGTAGATTAATAAATAAATAATAAACAGCAAAAATAGGAGAGGTCCAAGGTGACTCCCTTGAGGGACACAGGAAGTAACATCTATATATTTCGATTTAGAGTTATTGAAAACTACACATTGCTTATGATGTTTTAAGTACGACCGAATCCATTTTAAGAAGTTCCCGGAGAATCCAGTAGCATCAAGTTTCGCTAGCAGTAGATCATGGCTAACCTTATCAAAAGCTTTGCTAAAGTCCGCGTATATAACATCGGTTTGTTTATTTTTGCAGAATCCAGAGTTTATATAGGAAGTAAATTCCATTAGATTAGTAGTCGTAGACCGTCCTTTGCAAAAGCCATGTTGAGCTGGTGATAGAATTGATGACATTTCGTGTGATAATATATCAGTTATAATTTTCTCAAAAAGTTTAGGTATAGCATTAAGCTTTGCAATTGCTCTATAATTAGTAGCATCACTGCGGCTACCAGATTTGTAGTGCGGAATAATAAATGAATTTTTCCAACACTTTGGAAAGAAGCCGAATTTAAGAGAGTTATTATATACATATAAGAGTTAACGGGGTAGCCAATATTTCAGCACAATTTCTTAAGATACAGCTGGGAATACCATCTGGACCTGGATTAAGTGAACTTTTTATACTTTCTTGCAAATAGGTGATTTATTGAGATCAAGCGCAGAAGAGTACTGGTCGGCCGAAGCAGGACGTGATCTGTAACCCAAGAAAAGTCCACACCTATAAATGCTAAAAGCTCGTTCTCCAGATAATTCGGCATCTGAAATTTCATCGCAATCTGGGAGATCTTCAAGCAGTATAAATATAACCAAAGAGGGCAATAATATGAGTGCGAAAACAGTAATAAGTATGTAAATGATAAAACAAATATTAAATAGAGCACCACGAAAGTGTTTCTATAAGTAACTGAAAACATACTCAAAATTACTGACGGTACTGTAAGTCCCTTTTGGTTTTAGACAGATATTTCGTGCAAAAAGTTATAATATTGTAAATAAACTTGTTATTAAAAAAAATATGAATTAAATTTTTAAATAATTTTTTGAAATGCATTTTAAATCATGTACTTTTTCACTCGTCACTACATGAAAATTTTCTGACTTAAAAATTTTACTGATTGACAAACTTTCGCCATCTGTCAAAATAAGCGCCGTTATTAGAAAGTTAATTAGTACGAAAAAAGGTTTTCAGACTAAATGACGGCTGACATACTTTAATAGTCTCTACATATATTAAGTGCTAAACATCGTGGTACTTATAAGTACCATTAGCTAGGAAAGGGTTAATAAACACACACATAGCATTGTATAATTTTATGTTTAAGTGCATTTTAATTTAAAAAATTTAAAAATGTATAAACCTGGGGGAAAGCTAAGAAGAAATACCGTTCAATTAAGATACGTTTGGTCAAAATCAGAAGAAAACTGTTAAACAAATCATCGGTCACAAGAAATCGCCTTACCTATTAATATTATAGATTTACATTTATTAATACTTTACTGAATGATACCAAGTTCCCTTTCTCGAAAGAAATGAGGCTGGAATTCATCGGTATATTCTCTTAAATGGGCTGCCGAAAAATTGGCTTTTATTAATGTTATTTCTGTGTATAAAGTAGGGTATCCCCATTTATCCATTGATGACTTCATTTATTATTCCTGATAAATCGATTTTTTTAAAGCAGCACCGATTATGCTCTTCAATATTTTCCCACAAATTCAGTATTGTAACTTAAACGAGAAAATTGCGTTTTTTGGCAGAACATACGGTATTTAAAATCTTTAATTACTGAATCGACCAAAGACCAAATTACTTGGAAGCTCTGATTGTGAATCGTTTTTTACGTCTATTTTGTTTTGGAGTAATTGCAGACTGTCAGAAGCTCTAAAACAACCAACCAGTTTTAAATGATGGCGGCTTATTTGTTTTTATGTTGTCTGTTGTTTTTGTTGTTTTAAGGATTTTTATTTATTGCCACATAAATTTTGTATTAAATCATTAGGATTTACTTTAGCGTTTAGTGGTTGTTTTAATTCATTCACTTTGTAGTTGTTGCTGTTGTTGTTGTTGTGTAGTCTTCTTCATTTCACATCATGCCAGCCAAGTGCATTCAAGCATTTTTTTATGTTACGTTTTATTTGTCTTTAAGGCATTCAGGTTGAGTACATTTATTTTCTTTTGCTTAAGATTTATTAAAAGAACGTGAGTGATAATTAATGAGTGTTTAACGTAAACTAAGAGAAAAAGGCTTTAAATTTTAAGGATATGTTAATTTGACGCAATAAATATGAAAAAAAAACCTGAGCATTTTTCCTTACAACTTTATTTTCAAATTAAGAAAATGTTTTTATGGGCAAAAAAAAAACACATTAGGAAAAGTATCGTTGCTGAAAACTGTCGGCGTAAATTTGTTTGTTGTTTCACTTATGCAAGAGGTTTCTTAATTTATATCAAAATCGTAACTTCTATAGGTTAGACCATTTACTAGAAAGACATCTATGCAGCTAAGAATTTAAATTTGGAAATCTTTATACGCACATTTCTACTGACCGTGTGTATGTCACTGAACTCCTCCTAAACGGCTGAACTGATTTTTATAGAATTTTGTATGTGTGATTAGTTGAATCGAAGATGGTTGATATTTACGCATGGGCGGAATTGGATAATTGGGCTTATCACCTTCCTTACAAAATGAATTTTCAATATCCTCTATCTTGAAAACTGTGACAGGAAGATTTTTGATACTATGTGTGACGTCAGCTGTTATTAATTTAAATAACACGGTGAAAATAGACGGGATCAGATAAGTGGGCATGGTAGCTCCCTTAAAAGTATTCGTTCGTTATCATCAAGTACTATAATAGGGATAGTAAAGATACTTAAACATTTTTGCGAGGAAATCGATTATTTCTGTGAGTGGCCATGGCGAAAATGGGCAGGATCGGATAAGTGGGCGTGGCACATACAGATAGTGTATTCAATGCCATATTTCTTGAGTAATATAAAAGGGAGAAAAAAGATACTTTGTGTGTATTAGTGGTCGTGCTGAAAATTGGCCAGATCGGATCATTAGACGTGGCAACTCCCATACAAAATAATTACTGGTTATCACATATTTCAACTAATATAGCAGGGATATCTTTGATAATTGGGTTAACGTAATTTGTTATGAAGTTGAGTAGCATTGGCCAAAATGGGCAGTGTCGGATATGTGGGCCTGTCATAAAAAGTTAATTTTCAACATCATATATCATGACTGAACCACTGAACGTGAAATGCTCCGAATTCCTTTTGTTTATGTTACACCCTAAGAGCCCAATTTACGGTCCGAATTGGCTCAGATTTACACCGTATTATCTTTATACATATAAGCGAAAGTATGTATGTTTGTTTGAAGCTTATAGGAGGCTAAAAAATTGTACCGATCTTCCTGAAATTTTTAAAGTCTTGCGGTGTTTCTTGAAGCAACTTAGGCTATAATTTTCTTTGATCATTTTAAGGGATTTAGCGTGTTAGTAGCCGTGCCGAAATGGGCGGGATTAGATAAGTGGGCGCGTCACCTCCCATACAAATTAATTAGTCAATCTCGTATATCTCGAGTACTATGACAGAAACAGCTTTGAAAATTTGTTTGAGGTCATATATTAGTAGTGTCAGTAGTAGAAAAAAAAAAAAATAGACAGGATCGGATAATGAGGGTGGCACCCCCATGTAAAGTAAATACTAAATGACATATACATGTGGTACTGTAACATTGAGAGCCTTGGGACTTTGCGTGAGCTCATAAATTATTCATGTGATTAGTCGAACAAAAAAATGGTCGTGGTCGAAGCAGTGGGCGTGGAACCGCCCATACAAAGAAAATGTTTAATACCATAGAACTGGAGTACTACAAAAGGGAAAACCTTGACACGAGTATGAGTCCATCAGATATTAATGTGAGCAGTCAGATAAAAAACCGGGCAAGATGGGATTAGTGTGCGTGACACCTCCTATACAAAAAATAAGAAGTACTATGTAAGTGACGGTTTTGAAACTTTTGACAAGTACATTAAATACCAATGTAAGCAGTTGCGGAAAATATGGACGGATTTGCCATATTCAAAAAATCTCTAAAATCAAAAATCGCTAAAACACAAATCGGAAAAACGAAAATCACCAAAAACAAAAATCCTGAAAATCAAAAATCGGCAAAATCAAAACTAACCAATCACAAATCGACAAAATATAAAATTGCCAAAATTGCAGCTATGTTTATGTAGCCGAAAACTTTGCTAATTTTTGCACGGAATGGATAAAAAAATATTGTATAACAGCAAGCATTAAAATAAAAATAATATAAAATAAAATTGTACAATACAAACTTCGCAGGAAAGATTGATTACGCAAACATACTTATATGTTAATAAGTCTCGGTAAGTCATAGCGAAGCACGACAGGGCATACTAGTATTTTAAAAAACGAAAGTTTATGGCAAAACTTACAACCGTTCCTTGATGCTAGGGTGGATATATCCGAGAATGTATTTATCGCTATATATAATTTTCATAGGAACAATATTAAATTGAAATATGATGAAACAATTTAGTAAAATCTATTAAATTGCTCACAGGTGCGCTAGATGTACCACACGAAAATTTTCGATGGCTGAGCGAAAGGTCAATATAAACAGCAACAAATTTTCGAGTATCGAAGATGATGAAGGAATAAATTCTTCAACTACCAGGTCTTGCACTATCTTAGATTTTTTTTTCAATATTTTTCTTCTCTCAAACCTCTATAACTAGAGTTCTTATTGACGTAGGCTGTTGACATAGGTCTAAGAACACTCAGTGGATCAAGCTCCTTCTTTTGAGCTATAAACTGCTTAAATTCGTTGGGTTTGAGGAAAGTTATACGTGGAGAATCAACTTTACTTTTACTGCACGTTAACTTATCTTGGCATATTTTGGCATTACTGTACGTTAACTTCTCATGGCATATTCGTTGGGTTTGAGGCAAGTTATGCGTGGACAATCAAATTTACTTTTATTGTACGTTAACTTCTCTTGGCATATTTTGGCATTACTGTACGTTAACTTCTCTTGGCAAATAATATAATGCTGCGGAGCAGCAGGGTCCTCTAGTATAATTTATTCTTTAAAGTTGGAAACTACAATTATACAGCTCCAAAACCAAAATGCACCAAATTATATAGGGAACATTATTGAATTAAAAATTATCAAATTATCGGGTAACATTACGCTGGGGAACAAATTCAGGTTAGCAAAAGTTAGGTCGATTCTGAGAGTGAGGGGTGAAAATAGTGGCTTAATTAGAAGACCCGTATCGCGGTGTTTGTTTATGTTAGTTTGAATTTTTTTTTAATCGACGTTCGAACTTTGCAGTCAAATGCCGATTTTCAGCATATTGTTTATATGGTTTTTTGGCTATAACTCGTCGACTGATTAATATTTTTTCAATCCGTTAAAGCCAAATTATTGCTAGAGACCTGCGTAACAATTAAAATTTTTAAACAATTTGATTTAGAAAATTTTTGTGGTGCTTATGAAGCAAAATGTTGGAAAAATTATTTTTTTTCATGCTTTTTGAAGACGATTGGCGTTTATTCATCGATAGTTCACTAATCAGCTTAAAAGTTGTGCTTTTGCACAAGACAAATAGAATGCCTTCTGTTCCGACTGCGTATAGCGCTGACACAAGTGAAAATTTCGATAATTTGGAACACATTCTGGAAGTCGTCAAATATAACGAACACCAGTGGTGCATTTGCTGCGACCTCAAAATAGTTTCATTGATTACAGGCTTAACAGCATCTGGCCGTCCAAAATATCCGTGTTTTTTGTGCGATTGGGATTCACGATACGGAGAAGGTAGAAGGAAGAACCCAGTACAAACAGCATAACTGGAATGATCGCACTGGACGGAAATGGCCTAAAGACAATACGCTATATGAGAGTCTTCTTCTGAAATGAAAATTTTGTCGCCGTTGCTCCACATTAAACTTGGCATTGCTAAAAAATTTTTGAAATGTATCACAAAAAGACCAACAGTATTCAACCGCTTAAAATAAATTTTCCCACGACTAAGTAACGCCAAAATTCAGGAAGGGGTTGTTAATGGTCCCGACATACGGAAACTAATGAGTCGTCAAGATTTTGACCAAGTTCTGACAGACCGAGAATTAAATGCCAGGCTCGCATTGAAAGCAGTCATTAAAGGACTTTTGGGTAAAGAACGCAATGACAACTACAGGCAATCTGTTGCAAACATGTTGGCAGCTTTCGATGAAATTGGGGTTAATATGTCGTACAAAATTCATCTCTTGCATCAGCATCTTGATCAACTCGCTCAACAGTTGCCAACTAAATCTGATGAGCAAGGCGAACGTTATCACCAAGCTGCGCTTCCATTTGAAATAAGGTAACTATAGAGTGTGCATATTTCGAATTCATACATTTTTCTAATATCTTTGTCAGAGTGCACAATTTAAACATGTTAACGATTGAAAACTATTTTCGTTTCAGGTACAGAGGAAAGAAATCTCCAGATGCAATACTCGCTTAAATTTGTTGGTGGTATAAAAACACCTTTGAAGAAGAGGAAGACGAGTAAAAGAGGAAGAAGGGGAAGACAAAGATGAAATTCCAGAATATCTGTTGGACGAAATTATCAACCTTTCTGATGATGATGACGATGACCAAGATATTAGAGAGAGCAGCGATGTTGATCCACAGCCGCCTGCTAAACGGCAACTGGCCAAATCATTAATTTAATTTATTTAATTTTTTTACTTAACTTTACTTTTCATAACTAACATTTCAAAAATATATTTTTTCCCATATTTTTATAATTTCTTTTTCAATGTTTCTTCAAAACCAACACTGAACAAAATTGGTATATAAAAAATGAGAAGTAAATTAATACTAAGCTGGAAAACGCAAGTTTTGTATTATGATTGTTTTCTTTTCAAATGAAATTTATTGAAGAAACTGAGAAACATATTTTAGATCAAACGGAAAGCAAAAAAGACTTAGTTTTGTGGAAAATATTTTCAAAAAGCATGAAAAAAAATTATTTTTCCAACATTTTGCTTCATAAGCACAACAAAAATTTTTTAAATCAATTTTTTTTTTAATTTTTATTGTAGCACAGGTCTCTAGCAATAATTTGTCTTTCACAGATTGAAAAAATATCAATTAGTCGACGAGTTATAGCCAAAAAACCATATAAACAATATGCTGAAAATCGGCATTTGACTGCAAAGTCCGAAGGTCGATTAAAAAAAATTCGAACATAAACACACGCCGCGATACGGGTCTTCTAATTTAGCCTCTATTTTCACCCCTCACTCTCAGAATCGACCAAACTTGTGCTAACATGAATTTGTTCTACAGTGTTATTGAATTGAAAATTATCAATGTCAAGTTTAAAGAAGATCATGCTTTATTTCAAAGAATCACAAAGATTCCAACAGATTATCCAACTGAATTTAAGATCTTATTATTCAAAATTCGTTTGGCATACTACACTAGTGGGCATAATTATTTTGACATGCGCAACTGTGATGTTTTCATGTCCAGTGCGTTTGATTGCATGAACTAACGGTAGCTATACGCGTGCCCAATATTTTTTAGTTTACGGTTTGCATTCCCTTTCTGCTGATAAGAAAGCAAGCAAGCAGCGAATTTTTTCGTGGCATAACTATTTTGACAAAATCTTTGTGGCAGTGTTCGCGCATGGTTTAGCAAGTGATAATCAAATAACTCTGGTGCTTAAATTTTATTGACATTGTTTTATAATATTCAAATAAAATATTGAATAAAAGTTATTGGAGACTATGGGAAAACGGCTGAGTTAAGCTGTATTGCTAGAGCTTCAATATTGGCAACTTTAATTCTGGCGTCGCAGTAAAAGACATTGTAATTGAATTTAATTTGTCGCGAAAAACAGCGTACTATCAAATCAACAAATTACGGAACATAATGACATCTAAAACTTACCTAGATCAGGTGCTAAACGAAAAACATCGCTAATTGAAGACCGAGTCCTTTTGCGGAATTTCACAAAAATATTCAACTAAAGCCTCAATCAGTCGGCCAAGAATCCAATCAGTGAGCTTAGTGTTCGGCGACGTTTAAAATACAGAGATTTTCAAACATACCCCCATATCAGATGTGAAAAAGCTGAAAATTTTGGCCTTCCCAAAGGAGCATCTTCAGAAGCCAATAGAGTTTTGGAGAAGTTTTCTATTGACAGGTCAAAGCTCATTTGAGTTCAGCTCATCAAAACAAAAGATTTTTGTAAGGTACGAAAGCCAAAAAGTGAGCCATGGTGGAGGTTCTGTCATGTTGTTGGAGTACATTGCGAATAATGGGTTGGGTGACTTGGTTCGTATCGCCGGCTCGATGACCCAAGGCCAATATGTGAGCACCCTAAATGATAACGTTATCCCTTGCGGTGACAGGTTGATCCCAGAATCATATATCCTGTAACAGGACAATGCCGCATGCCACAAAAGCAGGATGATATCAAATATTTGAAGGATGTAGGTGCTACTACTCTGGACTGGCCACCCCAAAGTCCAGACTTGAATATCATTGAAAACGTGTGGTCTCTTATCAAACATAAAAGAATTGTTTATTTACATATATACATAAAATCAATGAAGAGAAAATTTTCGAAGTCACTTCCCTTTGGAATGAGATATCCTCAGGGGTTCTTAAAAATTTACTGGACTCAGCTCCAAGACGCCTTCAAAAAGCTATTGAAGACAAAGGGGGCTATACATTTTATTAACTCATAATCAAATTTCTATGCAATTGTTAAATATTAAGCTTCTTTTTTTAATAATAATAACTTATTAAAATACTTTTGCCAACACCTCAAAATTACTTTCATTTACATCTTTTCAATTTTTTATGAAAGAAACTCTATTGAGTTTTTTTACCCTATACCACTATGTGGCTTGGGTATAATGACTTTGTGCTGCTGTTTGTAACTACCAAAAATATTTGACCTAGACCCATCATTAATTATACCGATCGAATCAGAATCACTAACTGATTCGATTTAACGATGTCCGTCCGTCCGTCCGTCTGTGTGTCTATGTAAACCTTGTAATCAAACTGCAGGTCGCAAATATGAATATATATTGATGAAATTTGGTATGTAAGCTTTCATTGGCCATAGGATGAACGCTGTTGAAATTGGTGAGAATCGGTTCATGTTCAGACCTAGCCCCCATACAACCCCTACGAAATCGACATAAATTGCCATAACATCCAAATTGTCATATAGATCTTATTCAAATTGGGTTTGTATGCGTTTATTACATCCATTAATCAGTAGTCCAAAAATTATGCCTATGGGACAACTCTTAGTCATAGGCCCCATATAGAGCTGCTTCCCGATCTTCACTTAAATCTATCAAAAAAACTAATATATTGCACTGATTCTTCTCAAATTTTGTTTGCAAAATACAAGAGACTTTACCAAACATGGTCAGGATCGGTCCATTTTTGGGCCTAGTCCCCATATAGATATAGCATCCGATATGAACTTTTTCATATCTGCAGCCGAAAAAATTAATAAAAATCCCAATCAAATTTAGTTTATGCTTATTTTCTATATCCAGTTAGTTGGGCCTGAGAGATAGGGTCTCTAAACGCATGGTATAGGGTATCGTCGGTCTAGACCGACTATAATTTTCTTACTTGTTTTTTTTTTAGTTTGTATTAGCAATATCTAAAAAAACACAAAAAAAAAAATAATTATATTCTATAAAGACAACTAAAAATTGTATACAAAAATGCATCATTTTGCTTTTGTCAAAATAATTATGCCGAGGTGGCGCACAGTGTCACGGCAGTGGCCAAAAATGATATAAGTGAACATTCAAATTTCCAAAAGTTTTTTTCTTTATTAACAAATAAACACTTAAATTAGATGAAATCTAAAATTTTTCCTGGATATGTGAACTAGTATTTTTTTTATAGTAGTTCAATTGTGATAGTTGTTAACCATGTAGTATCATCATTGAAAAATCTGGAATTTTACATAGTTTTCAAACGCTGTTATTTCAAATACTTAATGTAACTGTCGGTAAAAATTGTAATAGATTGTCAAATTTAAGTACCAATTAATATGGCAACACTCGTTTTGTTGACAAATATTGATCATATGGAAAGAACAGTTAGACCTGTTGAAAGCGAACCGCTTGTTTAGAAGACAATAAAAAAAAAACACATCAAACCACTTCTCCAATATTTTGATATTTAGTGCGAAAAAGTGTGTATTTAAATATATATTTAAATATATATATATATTTTATGAATATTTTTCAGTGTCTACCCCATTGAAGATACGCGATATTTTCAACAAATGGTTAGAAATGAAGCAATGTAAAAAGAGCGTTTATGAAATAAACAAATTTGTGGAAAATCATTTGCGTAGATCATTACACTGCGCAGAGGAAACAAAAATCAAGTTTACGATTTTGAAATTTAGCGCTAATTGGGAAAAGAATGGACGGAAAAAAGACTTATTTGAAAAACACTGTAATAACTGGCTGGATAGTGAAATATTCTATGGGGATTCTATTTGTGTTGTAAGTAAATCAGTTCTTGACGTCAATCGAAGATAAAATACGTCTGTTATTTTTTTAGGAACCAAGTTCAAGCTTTGTTAGAGGTCGGCCACGTGTGTCTTTCGAAGAAGCATCACATCGAACTAAGCGAAGACGTGTTGATGAACTTGTTGTGTCAACCTCTGCTGAAGCTCTTAAAAAAGCAGCAGAAAAAATTTCAGAATCAAGTAACAGTGGAACTCCTTCAGTGGAAAAGGCGTTAGCATTGTACATGGATATGGATATCTCTTATAGGGAATACAACATGATGAGAAACGTTGTTAATGGTGTACATAAAAATTGTTTTCCGTCCTATTACTCTATTGTAGAAGCTAAAAAAAAAACTTATTCCAGACGGAATTGAAGTTTCGGAAACGTCAGTACATGTTTCATTACAGGCAATTTTGGATAAAACTTAAGAAGTTAGAATTTGGTGCTGAAAGTGATGTTATTTTAGAGTGCAAGTGGGGATTTGATGGCAGTAGCGGTCATAGCGTATATAAACAAAAATTTGAAAGCCAAGACGCTACTGACGAGTTTTTGTTTGTTACATCTTTCGTACCATTACGTATCGTGGAAAGCAAAAATGAAAAAATTGTGTGGCAAAACAGCAAACACTCTTCTCAAAGGCTATGTAGACCTCTGAAAATATTATTTGCTAAAGAAAATCCTAGACTTATAATGGAAGTAAAAGACAACATACAGCGTGAAATAGAAAATTTAACTACATACGTCTATAATAACGATAAAAAGAAAATTAACGTTCAAATTAAATATGATCGACGGGGCTGTGTTAAATGCATGGGCATAAGAGTTGTGCGACTTGTGTTCTATGTGGAGCTTAACCTACACAAATGAATACCGAATTAGTTCTTGAAAGAAAAGTCAAGGAAAGTTGCTACGAATATGGTATATCGACCTTACATGCATGAATAAAATTTTTTGAATGCATTATTCACATTGCATATAAACTACCTATTAAGTCTTGGCGTATAGTGGATGAACAAAATAAGCAGGTAGTGATGGAAAACAAAAAGAGGATTCAAGATCAATTCAAGAATGAAATTGGGCTTATTATTGATATGGTTAAAACAGGATATGGCACATCGAATGATGGAAAAACGGCCAGACGCTTCTTTTCAAATATTGAACAAGCGGCTCAGATTACAGGTGTTGATAAAACTTTAATAAACAACTTTTCTGTTATTTTAAGAACATTTTCCAGCGGACTGCACATAAATGTTACAAACTTTGAAAAGCTATTAAAAGAAACATTTATTTTATATAATAAGCTATATCCCTGGTACTACATGCCTGTTACTGTGCACAAAGTTTTAGTTATTAGTATTAATTACATCAAGTATTCAAATATACCAATTGGAATGTTATCGGAGGAGGCCATAGATGCCTGTCACAAAGTAATTCGAAATAATAGACTGGGCATACAAGAAAAACGAGTAGAGTTGACTGCAATAGGGATCTAATACATTACCTAATTCTGCAGTCAGAGCCAGATATTTCGATGAACAATAAAAAAAAATTTTTAAGAAGATATGATCTAAACGAAATAAAAGATTTTGTTTTTGTGGAAGATGAAAGCATCATATCTGAGGATGATTTCTGCGATAACATTGAAGATATTGGCGATGGTAATAGTACATAAGAAATATTCTTTGCTTGTCTAAAACTGAAAATAAAGTTTATGTTTAAGCTAATTACATGAAATTATTCGAATTTTTTACTTCAGGATATATGGGAGGTGGGCGTGTCCTTTGAGGTAATTCCATATAATTAAACACAGTTATCAGTTATATATCAGAGACAAATCGAGCCAAATTTGGTTCAATTCCAGCAAAAATTTTGGAAAATATAAGTTTTTTTCATTTCAGTATATATGGGAGGTGGACGTGTCCTTGGGCTGATTTTCTCAAAACTTAGTTTTTTTCTTAGTCTACTTACGTTAACTATCTGTACCAATTTTCATTTACCTACTATAACGCCTTCTATTTTTGGCCAACGCTTATATGAAGTCACGACACTGTGTGGCGTGACCAGTGCAAATTGTTTTCTATTTATTCAGTAGGGCCAACTGTTAACTAACTAATTATAAAAAATGATATCGTTATAAAAATGATGCTGATTTTAAAGTTTTATAAAAAAATGGTTTGCAAAGGGTTTTTCATGGTTTTTTCAATGGGAAAAAATACAGTCCAAGCCAAAAAAAATGGATTGATAAACATTATGGTACTTTGGAGATGTGCGAAATATGCTTAGGAGATGTGTGAAGTAAATTTAACTGAATTTTTACGTCGATCTATAACAATGAATGAGACGTGTATCCATTGTTATACACCGGAGTCCAACAGACAGTCTGCGGAGTGCTTACAAGTGTTCGAAAGCCGATCAAATTGCCAAGGACTCAGTAATTGCCTGGAAAGGTAATGGCCAGTGTTTTTTTTTTTGGATTAGTTCGAGAAAGGAAAAACAACAACTTCCAAGTAGTATGTTGATTTAGTAGACAGATTGGATGAAGAAATGAAGTAAAAACGACCCCACTTAAATAAGAAAAAAATGTTGTACCATCATGACAAGCCACCGT
Source organism: Cordilura impudica (assembly GCA_963682025.1). NCBI lineage: Eukaryota > Metazoa > Arthropoda > Insecta > Diptera > Scathophagidae > Cordilura > Cordilura impudica. Next base: position 265,529,345 of record OY821518.1, read on the forward strand.
CACACTCAACAACTTTGGCTTTATTAACATGTAAGTCTTTACATTGCGAATTGCTTGCCCACTCCCCAAACTTGACAATATGGCTTCAGGGAAAGATATTTTCCACAAATTAAGATGTTATGTCAGAGACGAACGCATATTTTTTAAAGTTTGACAAATCGTATTTTTTCGAGGGTATTAAGATGTAAGAGGATCTTTGGAAGAAGTAAATTTCACTTAACGCAGATTACGTTGAAGAATGAAATTGATTTCAGATCCATTGTTAGGCCATGGAGATTTCACTACATGCAGTATGCTATGTCATTCACTATCAATGCAAACCAGTGCAAGTCGTCTGCTTGGATTTGGGAAATTCATGCTTCGCTCATGTTAAATTATATTTTGCCTGCTCCAGAGTTCGTAAACCAAAGGATTTGTTTGTATACGCCGAAAATGGTGAAACACAATATATTGTCCACACGTTGAATTCAATTTCATTCTTGCTAAAAAAAATTCCTACCGTAATTGATACTTATGAATATAAATCTTGGAATAAAATAATTATATTTGACAGAACAACGTTTGTCGGGTCAGCTGGTATACGTATGTGGATGTAATTATCTGTATAGTTTTTGTAAATTACCTGTTTTTCTTTCTCTTTAAAAATAAAAAATAATAATAACATATGCATATACATATATACATGTGTGTATGTGTATGACAAGTTCTTAAATAAATGCATCATTTCCGGTATGTGTAAATGTGTTTTTTTTTGTACTATACACTTTAAACATCTAGAAATCCAAACACAATTCTTATCCACGGAATTAGAAATAACACTACCATAAAGAATTAATGAATACACAACATCTATCATGTGCTCTTAGCACACATTGTCAAGGGTCATTCAAAAGAAATAAAACTAACTTATAAATTACTTGGCAACAAATTGTTTTCAAGTGTCATTCTAACAAAAACATCATGTATCAGCAAACAGCAGTAGTACTCGTAACAACAACATATTTTATTTATTTTCATTTTGGTTTTATTTTTTTGTCTGTGTCTGTCCGTATTGTGATAATAAACATGTCAATTTGGTAAGAGAATGTAGGAAACAAATTTATAATGAAATAAAGCAAACAAAAACAAAATACTGGATATATCGTTGTGTTGTTTGTGGGTCTCCAAAATGACACATAGAAAAACAATATTTATTTTCATTACTTTCAAATATTTTTCATAATTTATATTAAGGAAAAAAAATAAAACGTTCTTAAGTGTGTCTGCGTTAATTTATATTTATTTTAATATAGTCATTAATGTGGCTTATATCATTATCTAAAAATTATACTGTGGCACATTTTCGGGGTCATTGTTTGGGGGTGGGGGGGGGAGGGCTGAGAAATTACAACTCAGGGCGAAAGCTTTAGGACGGTATAGTAAAAACTCCAAAGTATTTGGCATTTTCAGGCCAAATTATTTGTTGATTAACAACGTCAAAAAAAATTGTATGAATACAAATTGCAAATTATTTATATGCCTATACAATTTTTATAAATTACATTTCGTCTTTCCTATCGCTCATATTGTAAAAATAATAGGAAATATATTTAAAACAAGTAAGAGTTTTAAATTCGGCTGTGCCGAGTCTTTGATACCCTCCACCTCGGTTTGAGTCTTGATAATAAATGTAAATGAAAAAGTAAACAATTTGTTAAACTTAATACCAAATTATTTCAGCAAATTCTTTGGGTTGGTTTTCGTCTTTTCTATTATTTCGGATTTATTTCGGTGTTTGCTTTTTGGTCATCGTGGTTGCTGATCGGCATGCATTTAGGTTATATACCTATATGCATGCGTTTCCGGTTATATGACATAACTTCTCGTTTAATTTAGTTTTTGCTAATTAAATAGCTCGCCATAACCTCCATTGCAAAGGTAATGGTTGTGTAGGTTGGCTATATGCATTAAATAGTGCTAATTGGAGATGGCTGTATAGTTTCTTTTAATTGGCCAAAAATTTCTTCATTGCGGCCATATAGGTCGGATGGAGTATCAAAATAATAACCAAAAAAAACTCTCTCAATTTTTTTATTAAAATATTGCCATATTTGGAAAACATAGAGGATAAATTTATAATAATAAATATTCAAATTAGGGATGCCAAACTAAAAAAACCAAATGTCCCAAACATTTTAAATAAAATAATTTGCTCTCTTTATTTTCTGAAAAACTTCAAATTTTCATCCAAAAAAAAATTGTGAAAATTTATATATAAAAAATAATTTTCTCATCAAATTGCGTTTATTTCTTTAACAGTTTTTATGTTTGCAATTCTTAAATATCATTTGACGTTTTCTAAAATTCATTGAATTTAAATTAATGTTTTCTGTAGTGTGATTCTGTAAATTTCAACGATCCGACAATCGCAAAATATATCGACAGCTATTGTTGTTTGCACTAAGGATTAAGTGATTCACTAAGTACATACATCTTAACGACAGTCGACAAATCTATTTTTCTATTTATTTAAATTGTAAACGAGTGGCATCTCTTTCAAAATAAGCGAAAAACACAAAGAAGAATAGAAAAAAACAAATTACTTCGTGTTTGACAGGATGATTTTATGTTTATGTTTAATATCTTTATTTTTTTACAACTATTTCTGTGTATTTATTTGAAAATGAAATAATGAATTGAATATGCTGTTTAATTTTTTTAGTTATATAAAAAAGTTTTTTAATTAAAGCAAAATATTTTCACTATTTTATGATTTTTATTTATGTATGGCGACATTTCAACCTAAAAATTTAAGTTTTTATCGATTGAATAAACAACACAAAAATGGTTGTCGTTTAGATAACAACAACAGCTGACTTTAACAATAGCGAATGTCGTTTAAAAATTTTACTGATAATTTTGCAATTTTCTTTTTTTAACGATTCGACTATCGTTAAAAATGTTACTGAATCGCGGTACTGAAAAGCTATTAATTTCTCCTGAATGTCAAGATTTTTTTTAAATGTAAAAATTTTTTAAATGTAAACATAGGTATTTGGTGTTTTTTTTTTTTTTGAATTTCAATTTGTGTTTAACGAATAAAATTTATATATTAAAGATGCAATTGATGTCTTCTAAATTTAAAATTATAATTTCCGACGTTTTGATATGATTTTCTGAAATTCAATTAATTGTAATTTATAATTGGAAATTTTTAATTCCAGTTTTTAAAATTGATATTTTCTTAAATTTGAATGGAAAATTTAAAAAGTGCAATTTTGTATTTATGTGAATAATAATGCTTTAGTAACTATAAACAATTTTTAAAAATTAGATGTAATCGCAATCAGATATTTTGTAGGTAAAGCAGAATAATAATTCTATATAACTATGTAGAACTGTTTTGAAAGCAAAAAACTCATTGATGAACTCGGTAACAACAAGAACAATATAGAAACATCATATTTTTAATTTTTTTTTTTTAATTTTTCAGAGATTTCCCTGGACCTGTTCCACCGATTTTAATGATTTTTGAAACAGAGATCTTCCCATGAATTTGGTGAATCATTCTCACTAAAAATGATCACTGTAGCTGCACAATTCAGGGCGTGATCTTGACACGAACAATATAGAAAATTATATTTTTTCAAGACTTTTTTTAGTTCTTCATTCAAATCTCGGGCCCTAATCCACCGATTTGGACGATTTTAAATAGCAAACTTTCCAGGATGTTAGTGAATCATTTTTTATGTCAACGAGCAGCCCAGCTGCCCGATTGATGCCGTCATCGTGATTTCCACAGACGGACAGACGGACAGACGGACATCGCTATATCAACTCCGGTTGTTTTAGGGATCACATATATATATATTTTATGGGGTCCAAAATTTTTTTTCTAATTATTACAAACGGAATGACAAACTTATATACACCCTCTACACACTGGAGTGGAGGGTATAGTTAGGGAAGGCAATCAATATTGTCATTTTAAACAATTGCTTCCTTCTAAATAATCGAACATATAATTTTTTTTTTTCGTTTATTAATTCATAATATTTAAAAAAAAACTACAATAAACAATAGTTAACAATATTTGATTAAATTGCTATATACAAAGTCCCAGAAACGAGCTCTCGAGTATACTAAAGATATTAATTTTATTTTATTTTTTTAATAAATGATTTAATTTAATGACGTACTTCAAATAAAGAATATATTATATTATTTTCAAAGCTTAATTGTGATGAAAAATTTGATTCGAAACATCACATTTATATTGGCAGCTGTTAAAACTATGGTCAAAGAAGTAAAAAAAAAAGAAACAAAAAAGTATAACTGAGTATTAAGTTAAACACCAAAATTTTTTGGTTTTTGATCTATTTGATCTACAAAAATCTCTGTTTGCAATACTATTATCGTGTCTAATATTCGAGGGATTAATAGCTTCGTTACAGTTAACTGCCTTAACATTTGCTCCTCTATAGTTGTGATAAAAAACCGGTACACCATTTTCGTTTTGTACCAAATTTATTTTATCGAGGTATAAAAATGCCTCAGGAGGTACAAATCCATTTTGTAATGCTTTATTTATATATTCTTCAATTGTGTAATACGGTGCCATTATTAAATTACTTTAATTACATAATGTACATCTTAAAATATTATTTCTAATAACATTTATAATAAAATTATGAATTCTTATAATGTTTGATGTGTTGTATAATTTTTTGTTGGATATATACTTAACAAAATTGTTTTCTCGAGATCTATACAAGGCATTGCAAGCCCTTACACATTTTCTTTCGAAAACCCGAATCTTTTCCATGTACGATGGTGAAACATTAAACCAAATTGGGCACCCGTATGTTATAATTGGTCTAATTAAGGATTGGTACATAATAATTTTGACCCTTGGTTTTACGAACATTGAGTAAAATAATGATTTATACATTAAAAATGCTTTCCTAGCTTTATTAGTTATTTCATTAACATGATTATTAAAATATAAAAATGTATCTAGAATCTGGTCTGCCCACTCAGCTGCATTAAAAAGCATAAATGAGATGTTTATTCCAAAACTAACTAGAGTTTTTAAACTCTGAAGAGTTATAAAATCAAACGGCGACTTAGAAAAAAAGGAATCACTATACGTCATCTTGTGCATTGCATCACTTCAACTTTATTAACCACTTGCTCAAATTCTTCGATTTCAATGAAATCTTTTTCGTAAAGCATTTGGTCTGTTGTATTAATTAAATTTGTAAAATCTTCTGTGTTTTCCTTCACTGACATAGTGGATATTTGATTTTTATCTTCTTCTAAATCACTTGAAAAAAGGCTTATGTTTGGATCAATTTTTATGAGTTGCATTAGTTGACCTTGACTATTAATTCCTAACAACTTAACACGTTGATTTTCTTTTTCTTCCACTGAAATTCTGTCATCAAATATTGAAAATATTGCATTTTCTTCGGTTAAATAATCCATATGACGTAGTTGAGTAGATTTAGCACTACTTGCGATCAAAGGAAAATATTTTCCTTCGATTTGGGAAAATTCATCAAGCTCCGTTAGGAAATCTAAATCATTTTTTGGCGCATATATAGTAGATTCACAAGTAAACCAATACTTTAAATATACTGTTATGAAATATATAAGCATCGACTCGAACTGTTCTACTAAGATTTCCGATATATTAAATTGCTCTTTAAAAATTTTGAAAATGTATATAACCTTAGAGAGCCATCTAGCATGGTGATCTGCTCCACAAGATTTAATTTTGTAATTTGAGTTCGCATTTAAATGCACAAGTGCTAGTTCCTCCACTTCCCGGTGGTCTGCTTTACGATGATTAATTTTGGTCTGTTTTTCATAAAAATCTATCACTGCTTGTTTATTTTTTTTCCAGTATTGGTTTAAGTGTTTTGGAATGTAAAGCCGGTGTAATTTTCAAACTGCTGTTTTGGTTGAACCATTTTCGAAACTGGGCAAATATCGGAATTCCAGCACCAACACTTTTCATGACAACAGCTTTGAATGGATTTGCTACACATAATTCTTTCTGATGTAGACGGCATGGTCTTCGGTTTAAATGTTTTGGGTTTGAATCCAAACTAATGGATTTTTCATACAATATTGCTGCTCCACTTTTTCTACCGGAATTTGATGCTGTTGTATCATACGAAAGCCCAACAATATTGTGTGTAATTTTTAACTCTTCGCACTGTTTTTTCAATTCATTTGCAATAGTTTGACCTGAACCATCTTCGATAAAATTGCAGGATATTAGCTTTTGCAGTCCATTTGGTGCAGATACGCTGATCACCAATCTTTCCACCATATCGTTACTGTTGTTCTGCATCTTTTTACCATCCCAATGCAATATTAAATGGTTTGGAAATTTAAATTGGTGAGGCCTTCTAAACGATTCCTGGCGTTCGTAATTTCGCATATTCCATACAGTGGATTTCGATGATTTTCCTCTCACATTATTGAGCTGTTTAAGTTCTAAGAAAAGGCGCGACATAGAAGTGGAAGACATTCCCAGACTATCCAATAGTCCACAGATATTTGGACTAATAAAAACAAACGTGGAAACTTTTGACTTTGCTTCATCAAGCAACCAATTTGGGTCATTGGTTTCACTATCAGATTCTTCGTGCGCTTCTCCAACATCCAGTTCCTTTTCAAGACAAAGTTCTAATTCACGTTTTGGTGTCGCTCGCTCACGTTCTTGGGTACAAGGAAATGGATCAGAGAGCTGGTCGTAAAATCTTACAATGTATGGTTTTTGAACTAAACTTCTTGGTTTAAAATTCTTTTGAACATTCTTAAAGTTTTTGTAAATTTGAATGATTTTATTACGCAGGTAATAACGCTGCTTGGGATATAAATTCAACTTTTGCACATCTTCCTCTATTTCGGATACAACAGTAGAAGCTGTTACGAAATTATTGTGTTTTCCAATAGGATTAAGGATTGTATAAAATCGACGTAAAACGTCTAACTTTGTACACGACCGAATATCTTAGGGAAAAACGTAACTAGTTATATAATTTTATTAAAATAATATATAATGCATTTACCTGGAATCCGTCTAATTCTTTTTTCAGTTATTTTCTTAAGATCACACATTTCATAAAATAATGTTAAAATTACGAATACTTAAAACTCCAAACCTAATTCAATGAAAATTTAAATAATATAAGAATAACAAAATTTTTGAACTCTAACAACTTTTAAAAGTGTTACTTAGTTTATAATTATTTTAATACAAAACAAGTATAGTATACCATTTTTTTCAGATAAGAATCCTCTTTAAATATGTATACGAAAAAATAGTTAAAATGAAAGAATTAAAAAAAATAATTTTTTCCGACCACCCTAATGGCTATCCGGTGCATTATAAAAGGGCAAAAAACTGCTCGTAAGCCTAATTTTGTATGTAGAATCGATTCGTGTAGTCAGATTTTAAGTATATTTAGCTGTTTTTGTTCTACAAAGTAAGGTACCCAAAATTCGTGATATTAGTCGCCGAGGGGCGATTGAAGGAGTTGGAATTTTAAAAAAACAAAAACGCCATTATTTTTATTGGCGCAAAAACCTTCTAAAAAGTAATGATATCAAAAAAATCAAAAACAAAAACCAAAAAAAAAAAACACTCTAATCTAGATATATACCTAAATATTTAACAACATTTTTGATTGGTATATTAATTGTCATATTCCAATTTATTGCATATTTTTCTACAATGTTAAACGATTTTTGAAGTTTTTGATTAATTTTCTCAATCGTTCTATCAGGGTGATATATAATTATATCAGCTGCAAGTGCGATAATATTTTCGATTTTACTCAGTAGATCAAGTATAAATAAATTGAAAAGAATGGGCGAGTTTACTGTTCCCTGTTGTAGTCCATTGACGATTTTAAATGTTTTTTTGCTTTTGTGGTTTTGGTGAAAAATCTTGAAAGTTTTATCACTAATCATATTATAAACCATTTTTTTTTCTTAAATGAGTGCACAGATTCTAACAAGGAACCAATTGAGTCTAGCATATGTTCTGGATCTTGAACTATATAATTATCTAAGTTGTCCTTTTCTAAGCTTTCTGGATCTATTTCGACATTGCTTAATAAATATTCGAAATTTTTTTAAATTTTTATGTTCGGAAGCGTTCAAGGTTTAAACTTTCTAAATTTTTTTTTTAATTTCTTTAAACATATTTGCCGAATCTTTTGGGAGTATATTGACTAACTTTTCTTCTATATTTTTGTTAAGAAATATTGTAATATTTTCATTTATTAGTTTTTTAATCATTTTTAATTTTAATTTTAAAAGATTAACTAATGAATTTCATTGGTGTTCTATGAAGGGGAACTTATAGGTTTTCTACTCTAGTAAGAGCAAATAGTAAAAATAATAATGAATTAATAATAGTAATTTATTCTTTGTTTCTTATAACAAGAAATTATAATAGCAATTGACATCTATAATATAAATAGGCTAAGCGATTTCTTGTGACCGATGTTTTGTTCTACCGTTTTGTCCCGATTTTGACAAAACTTATATTTTTTGAAAGGTATTTCTTTTTAGCTGTTCACCAGACTTACAAATTTTTAAATTTTTGCCTTCATTTTGAGTAAATTACATTTAAATTTGCTACTAACACACACAAAATTATACAATGCTATGTGTGTGTTTATTAAATTTCTTAATGTGTTTGTAAGTTTGTTTTCTCCATTCACAGTAACAATAAATAAAAAAAGTGTTGGTTTGTGAAAAAAGTTGCCTAGAACTTGCACTCGAATTTCGAACACTGGAATCTGCTCGTTCGAATTTAAAGTTTCAATATCGGCAATATTTTTAAAGGGGTAGCCGTTACCAATATTGGTTGTAACATTGGGTTTAAGACGCCGGTGGAGCGTATCAAACGTTCGGGACAGCCGAATTTAACACCCTTACTAACTAATATTTTATTAACAAGACATAATAATAAATATCTTGAAATCCCTATATTAAGAATTCTTAACTAAGTCCGTAAGTATTTTTATTTAGTTAGAAACCCAAATCCCATTATCATCTCTGTTACATAACTAAGTATAATTAACCTTTCTGTTTTTAACATTAAAAACGATTTATATATGTATGTACATATGAATCAAAAAAAAAAAAAAATTCAATACTGTCATATTATAAGAAAATCATACATAATTAAGAGTTGCCGACAAAAAAGTGACAAGCGTAGAAAAATTATAACAACCTAACTGGAATAACAACTTACCAACTACATAAAAAACAACAACAATAGAACTCAAAGTAATAATAAGTATATTTAGAATAATAAAACGATTAATTATAATGGAACAAGAAAAAAGCCCAAACGAACGAGTGAACAAATGACAAAATGTCAAAAAATTATATGAATTACCAAGCAAAAAAATAATAATAAAAACTAATAACAATGGGGAGTTGTTTTCAAAGGTAAAATTATAATTTTGTTTACCTCTAAATGGGTGTTGCTGGTGTTATGAATGGTATAAAATAGAGCTTCTCACTAACATTCAGCTGACAGCTCCGCAACATTAATTTTTGCTCTTGTCAATCTAAAGATTAGGCGTTAACGAAATCCATGAATCAAATCGGAACCATCTACTTAAATAGCAAAGTCCTTAAGTTATTTATTTTTTTTGTTAGAAAATAGTCTCGGGCTGTCACTTTAGCATAAATGACAGAGTTGGTGGGTAAAATAGAAGTGAACAGGCAACTAGTTGAAGCACAATATCCTTTGGGACAATACATAGGCCAGCAAACGAATTTGCAGAGCTCTGAGACAAAGGGTTCCCCTACCACAAACACTCGACTTACTATGCTTGACAAAACGGTAGCTTACTTTTGTACATATACATATGTACATGTATAATGACAAGCAACAAAAAGCGTCTATATAAAGTGATTACAAAGAGTATTTAGATAAAGACCGCAAGGAGAGGTGGTCACTTCTTTTTTTTTATAAACGCAAGTAAGCTATTATAATAACAGTAAAGCATTTGGTTTTTAGACAACCGGCACAATAACCAACATTATTAAACGCATGGTTGGCTGGGTTTTCATATGAAAGTTGTTTTCACAAAAAGTGGGATCATAAATTATAACCCTGCATAAGAGTTAAATAGATGATGAGGAGAAAAAGAAAGAACATTTAACTATAAAACACACGATTATGATATACATTTACTTTTTAATAATAATGACAGTTAAGTATATGTGTAGTTAAAAGTGGTAGTAAGTCAGGAAAAGCTGTTAGACACAAAAAGTCACATAACTACCGCCATAACAAATTGTAACAGAGGTCTAGCTATTTACTTCATCTGTCCAACCTTTGCAATGCGATTAGAATTAGAATTAATCGGAACTCTTACACCTAGTTCATCCATTTCTACCGAGATTAACTAAAAACGTTGATATATACGTGACAACACGATGTAAACTTTTAACAAAATATATTTTTGACGACTTGAACGGTTAATACCAAAAAATTGGAATACTACAACAGCAAGAGATCTGAAAATATGCACATGTACATATTCAACTAATTTGAAGGGTTGCGAAAAAAGTGGGCGGCATCGCACTAATGGGAGTGTCACCTCCCATACATAGTAAATATTTAATGGCATATTTCTAGAGTTTGTCATAGAGAAAGCCTTGGAACTTTGTGTGAATCCATCTATAATATTAATAGGCTAGACTGATATTTTGTTCTACCATATGATCCCGATTTTGGCCAAACGTATAGAATGTGAAAGGTTTTTCTTTTTAGCCGTTTTGTAGATTTACAGATTTTTAAATTTTTTCATTTATCTTGAGTAAATTGCATTTAAAGTTGCTACTAACACATACATAAAACAAGTAAAAAATTATAGTCGGTCTAGACCGACTATACGATACCCTATACCATGCGCTTAGAAACCCTATCTCTTAGGTCCAACTAACTGGACATAGAAAATAAGCAAAAACCAAATTTGAGTGGGATTTTTATTAATTTTTTTGGCTGCAGATATGAAAAAGTTCATATCGGATGCTATATCTATATGGGGACTAGGTCCAAACATGGACCGATCCTGATCATGTTTGGAAAAGTCTCTTGTATTTTGCAAAAATATATACAAACCAAATCTGAGAAGAATCAGTGCAATATTTTTGTTTTTTAATAGATTTAAGTGAAGATCGGGAAGCAGCCCTATATGGGGCCAAAGGGATCATTTTTGGACCACTCATTAATGGATGTAACGAACGCATATAAACCCAATTTGAGTAAGATCTATATGACAATTTGGATCTTATGGCAATTTATGTCGATTTCATAGGGGTAATTTGTATGGGGGCTAGGTCTGAACATGGACCGATTCTCACCAATTTCAATAGCGTTCATCCCATGGCCGATAAAAGCTTATATACCAAATTTCATCAAAATATATTCATATTTGCGACCTGCAGTTTGATTACAAGTTTTACATGGACACACAGACGGACGGACGGACGGACGGACGGACATTGTTAAATCAACTCAAAAAATGATTCTGATTCGATCGGTATAATTAAAGATGGGTCTAGGTCAAATATTTTTGGTTGTTACAAACAGCAGCACAAAGTCATTATACCCAAACCACATAGTGGTATAGGGTATAATTATACATATGCTATGTGTGTTTTATTAAATTTGTTAATGGGTTTGTTAATGAGTTTGTGTTGCTGCCTAGAAATTGGCCTCGAATTTCGAGCGCTGGAATCTGCTAGTAAGTTATTACTGTGAGTAGTCGAACAAATAATGGGCGTGATCGGGCAAATGGGCGTGGCATAAAAATTGCCAGAACCGAAAATCACGAATAATGAAAATCCTCAAAGACAAAAATCGTCAAAATCAAATATCATCAAAATCAAAGATCGCCATAACCGAAAATCACGAACAACAAAAATCGCTAAAATCAAAATTTTCAAAAAACAAAAATCGCCGAAGCCAAAAATCGCCAAAAAATTAAACAAATGCTAAAACCAGTATTCTCAGTTCCTTATATCGTTACGATGCACAGTGGCGCCATTTGAGTTTTTTCGTTGCAAAAATCATATCTTTTGAACCGAATAACATAATTGAACAGTTTAAACAGCATATGATAGATAACTGTTCAGCCTATGAAATGAGCGTTTGGAAAGGGTGCTACGCCTTGTAGGGGCCTACTTATGGATTATCAAAGTTAAAATTTGTAGAAAAATCAATTTTATGGTAACTAAAAAAAATTATTTTTACATTTTTAGATTGTTTTTATTTTTTTTCTTTAGGGTTTTATGTTCTAAATTATTACCCAACAAATTAAAAAAAAATTACTTCTTTTTTTAATTTATTTTTTCAATTTTCTGTAAAATATTCATCACAATTCGTAAGAGAAGGTATATCTAAAAGACTAATCATTTCTAAACTATAATTATTTTCTAACTCTATTCGTGACTTCACATGCCGCAGGGAAGAAATAAGTGGATCGGAAGATGCTGCCAAAATGTTGAAGAGGTCCTCATTTTGCCTTACCCTTGATGCTTTGAATGTGTTCTGCAATCTATATTTTTTATAAAATTTGTTAAGAGACTCCTGTGCTTCTTCAGAAAGCTCTCCAATTGGCAAAGACTGGTACTCAATTATATCTTTGCCATGCGCCAATATTTTATGGACGGTCGGGGTCAACTTCTTCTGTGGATACATTTCTGCTAAAAGAGATGCAGTTTTCGATGCATATTCTCCATATTTTGTAGAATTGACATTTTCTTTGTAGTTTAAAACATTCAAGATCGTTCCCAATCTTTTCACGATTTGATTGTCAATTCCAGTGATTCTAGTTACTGCCTCATCATTTTCAAAAAATCTCCTAGAAATGTTTCCATCGTTTGAGTTACCGTTTCCGTGCTTGGGACAGTCTACTTTTAGTCCAACTTGTTTAAAAAAAGTATTCTGTATTTTCTTCTTTCTGATCTTTTCCTTATCCTTAATCTTGCTTATTTATTCTTCAATGTCCTTCACCGTGGTCCTTATGAGTTCTGCCGATTCCCTTGCTAACTGAAACATTATTGGTCGGCAATAATACACTGATGACGGACGTGGATTTTTCCAGTGTAGGGAAGCATCAGATTTTAGCCGCAAAGGAACAACAGATGCCATAAACATATTTCCGTCCGATATTGTAGCGTCATCGGAAGGTGGGTACCTGCGAATTTCAATGAGTAGTTTTTTGTGCATCCTGTGTCTGTAACAGAATATTGGGAGTAGACTTTGGCAGAGGCTCACAGGTAGACAACCGACTTAAAATGCAATTTTCAAACTATTAGATCAAACTACTGTCAGTCAAAACATGTAAGGGATGCACGCCATACAATTTCTGCAACCATGTCTTTTTAACCTTTTTTCCTCTAGAAGCCAAACGGGTTCGTACGGGCAGATAAAACCTTTTGAATTATGTAAAGAAATAATCAAAGAACATGTTTTGCAAATATGGCAAATATAGAAAAATATAGATTTTTTTTTATTTTCCGTCAAAGTTGAAAAATAGTGAAAAAACGGATAGTTTTTAAATAGTGATTTACCAGGAGAAACACAAAGCAAAAAGTTAATTTTTTTTTATCATTATACATTTAATAAATACATCAATCAATACAAATAAAAAATAAGGCGATTCGTTACCTATTTTTCGTGATATTACACCTGAAATCGCAACAAATTGACTAAAAATTGTGTGTTTTTTTGAAAACCGAAAGTCGGTCAAATTTGAACGGTTATATCGTCTAAACTAAAAATGTGATATTATTAAGAGTAGCATATTTGAAATCGTTGAAAAGTTTCCTATAACATGGGTTTATTCAAAACTTCGTCGGCGCATATGAAAATTTTGATTTTTGCAACCTCGTTTGCTCTACGGGCGCTACTGTGTGATGGGTGTAGCGAAGCACATCGGGTTACAGCTGGTATAATATATTTGAATATATATTAACTTCAGTAATTTTTTATATATAAAGTAAATTAGTAAATTTTCGAAAAATAAAAATCGCCAAAGCCAAAAATCGCAAAAAAAAAAAAAAAAATTTCAAAATGCTAAAACCAGTATTCTCAGTTCCTTATTTCGTTACGATGGGTGTAGCGAAGCTCATCGGGTTGCAGCTAGTATAATATAATTGAAAATATATTAACTTTGGTAATACATATACAATCAGAGTCAATCAAGTGTATAGGCGTAGAAGACCCAACATTTTAAAAATCAAGAGTTTCGCAATTTTTTTCCAGCAAATTGGCCAGGTTTTTTCAACATTTTTCCCCCGCAAAACTTTGATATGCGGCTTTAAACATTTGTTGGATATTAACCCAGCGATCCCTCGGTGTCAAGGAAAATTTACCTTAAATGTTTTGAAGTCATGTGCATAATTTAACTATCTTCGCCCATCATATGTTGCATATAAACACTGTTTAATTAATTAATTTGGAAGTTGCCATCACCATCCAAGATAAGAATCTCTGCTTTACAACCCAAAGCTATGTCCCTGGGTTTTATAGGAAAATATTCACTGATTGTGCAATATATCTTACTTCTCAACTGACGATAGTGCTACCTTTGTTCCAAAGTGGGGATCATCGGCCAATATGAAATAAATGAATTTTTCATAACCACGGGGTTTAAGCCGGGATCCGAATTCGATGCCCAGCAACTGTATATATATTTGCCACAATCGATATGCCAGACCTTTTTTAATAATTCGTGAATAATTTGTTGATTTCATTTTAGACAATCGAAATTTGGAGAGGAATGTTTAAATTTTAAATAATAATTTAGTCGAGCTCGAGGTCACGTTTTTGTTTATAAAATATCCTTTATTATTTTATTTTTTCTCCTCCAATATTTCGTCATTCATTGTATGACATCTTCAGGGAGTATGTACAACAACAATGACGAAATATTGGAGGAGAAAAAATAAAATAATAAAGGATATTTTATAAACAAAAACGTGACCTCGAGCTCGACTAATTTATTAAAAGTCATAAATTTCAGAGGTCGAATAATAATTCACATTTATTAATTTTAAATAATAAAAATTTTAGATAAATTTTAAAAATATTGAACATTTTATACAAATTTCCTAACGTTTTATAAAATTTGAACATTTTCGTAATATTTATACGGATGATGAATACAAAAACAAAAAAGTTCAATCAATTTACTAATTATTTGACTTCTTTTTAAGGCCACTTTTTTCAATTTTACAACAACCAAATCTTTTTTTATTAAATATTCTGTTTAATGATTGAGTTTGAAATTATTCAGGCTCAAGATCGAATGTCTCTACTTTTAATAAAGAGGCTTAAATATTATAACTTTTGCTTGAATTCTAATTTGGTTATTTTCAGCAAATGTATATAAATTTAACTTTTTGCCAAACAAACTATCTACTGCTTTTTGTTACTGATGAGGGTTGGTGACTCTTCCCCGAACAGCTGTATAATATGTAATGCGGAATATAGATCAATTTTAGAAACAAATGGGCCAATGTTTTTTGCTTTATTTAAAGTAAAAACATTTGATCCTGAGCCTGAATAATTTCAAACTCAATCATTAAAATGATAAAGATCGAAAATAAGATTTTTATTTTTTTAGAAAATAACAAAATTTTCTGTTTAATCTGTTATATTTATGCATTGTTGTAAAACATCTTTATTTCCGTCTTTTACAATATTGAAACAATAAATCGTTTCGTAACGAGCAAGAAAATTAGAAATATTTGCATTATCGAAATAAATTTCGATGCTGAATTATTTCAAACAGATCGAAAATTAGGCCGCGGGAAAAAATTGCAAAACTTTAAAGATTAATTTTTATACTGTTGACAAACCTTTACTACATAACAAGTGAAAACTTTCTTTCTATTTTTGGCTTCATTATTTTGTTGTGTGTCCATTATTTTATTGTATGGCTATACTAAGCAGAGCAATGGAGTCAATTAAATTGCCGATGATGTCCACCGAAATCTATCGTCAATCTGAATTAACTACCTCTATGAGATCTGCCTTATTTGTGTAATTTCGTGTCCAGCCCTCGAAATTCGAGTGCAAATTCTAGGAAATTTTATTTTTTCATTTAATAAATAATTATATAAGAGCCTAAAGGTATGCAAATCAATTTTAGCAAATTCACAGCTCAACACTTTTTAAACAAAATTCGTTAAATTTCATTATAAATATTTGTTGAACACAAAGAAATAATGTAAAAGGAGTCTAAAGGTATGTTAATCAATTTTAGCCAATTCGCAATTCAACACAGGGCTTTTGGTATTTATAATAAACACACATATTAGTAGCAACCTTAAATGAGCATAACTCCAAAAAAAAATAGCTCAGATGGTGGAAATCTGTAAATCTGGTGGACAGCTAAAAATTTCAAATGAGCTACGCTTGGTCATTAACTACAGTTTTTACATCGGTCACAAGAAATTGACTTGCCTATTTATAATATAGATACTACTATGTGGTCAGGGTATAATGACTTTGTGCTGAATTTGTAACTACCAAAAATATTGGACGTGGTCCCGTCTTTTTTTTTATTATACCGATCGACTCAGAATAACTTTCGGATGTTTGATGTCCGTCCGTCCGTCCATCCGTCTATGTGTCAATGTAAATTTTTAATCAAACTATAGGTCCCAAATATGAATTATAAAATTTAGTATAAAAGCTTGTATCAGCTAAAGGATGAATGTTGTTGAATTTGGAGCAAATAGGTTGATGTTCAGGCCAAGTCCCCATAGAAATGACCCCTACTAGATCGTGTACATCTCGGTTAAATTGGGTTTGTATATATTTATTACTCTATTTATCAGTAGTCCAAAAATAAACCCTCTAGGACAATTCTTAGTCATAGCCCCCATATGAAGCTAATTCGCTAAAATCTAACAAAAAACAAAAATATTACACTGATTTTCTCAAACTTGGTTTGTAATGTTTTTACAAAAACTTAATGACCTTACCAAATATGGTCAGAATCATTTCATATTTCAATCCAGTCCCCATATAGATATAGCATTCGATATGAACTTTTTCATATCCGAAGGCAAAAAAATTACTAAAAATTATACTCAAATTTGGTGTATGCTTATTTTTTATATCTCATTAGTTGTGATATAGGGTCCCTAAACGCATGCTCTTAAATTAAACTTGAACGTATCTGGAAAGAGAACAGTATTCCAATTCCATGTCGACCAGCAATATTATGAGAGCCAGACGACTTTAATCAGCCTAAATTGCTCACCTCTTTAGGTAGCATTTTTGGATAATATTTTATCTTTTGCTATTAAATTGTCCTGTCTTCAACTTATTTTACGGGGCCTTCCGCATAAATGTTGAGTCATCATCGTAGATCTTTCAAGATATTTCTTGATACTTTTTGAAATTATGGATTTATTCATAAAATATTTCTCACAAATTTTCTCTGGTTTTAACTCTTCATAAAACTTTATTCTTTCCATTGTTTTATAACAATTTATTATTAAATTAAAACATTGGAAAATATGTTTAAATATGTTCAAGAAAACGTCAGAAACCATAAAATTTAAATAGCGGTTAAGTTTTATACATTTTCTTTCAGATCAACTTCTATTTATACCCTATACCACTATGTGGTTTGGGTATAATGACTTTGTGCTGCTGTTTGTAACAACCAAAAATATTTGACCTACACCCATCTTTAATTATACCGATCGAATCAGAATCACCATCTGATTCGATTTTACGATGTCCGTCCGTCCGTCCGTCTGTGTGTCCATGTAAAGCTTGTAATCAAACTGCAGGTCGCAAATATGAATATATTTTGACGAAATTTATATTTGATCTTTTATCGGCCATGGGAAGAACGCTGTTGAAATTGGTGAGAATCGGTCCATGTTCAGACCTAGCCCCCATACAAATGACCCCTATGAAATCAACATATATTGCCATAAGATCCATATTATCATACAAATCTTAGTCAAATTGGGTTTGTATGCATATATTACATCCATTAATCAGTAGTCCAAAAATGATCCCTATTGGACAACTCTTGGTCATAGGCCCCATATAGAGCTGCTTCCCGATCTTCACTTAAATCTATCAAAAAACAAAAATATTGCACTGATTCTTCTCAAATTTTGTTTGTATATATTTTTGCAAAATACAAGAGCCTTTACCAAACATGGTATAGCATCCGATATGAACTTTTTCATATCTGCAGCCGAAAAAATTAATAAAAATCCCACTCAAATTTGGTTTATGCTTATTTTCTATATCCAGTTAGTTGGGCCTGAGAGATAGGGTCTCTAAACGCATAGGGTATCGTATAGTCGGTCTAGACCGACTATAATTTTCTTACTTGTTTTAAACTCTTTTAACTCATACTATCTGTCTGTCTGTCGTGGGGCAACCCCATTCCCCCTTATCCAATTGATCTGAAACTTGGCCCATAGTCTTGTGACTACAGATTAACTTTGGGGTAGTCACGCACAGTCACGCGTGACATAGTCATACAATCACGGAGTGATCTAAATGTAATTTCCTCTCATCCGATCGATCTGGAACTTGGTCTATAAACTTGCTGTGAAAAAAAATTAACTTTGACTTAGTCACGCACGCTCACGCACAGTCGCGGAGTGATCTAAATGTCATTTCCCCTCGTCCGATCGAGCTGAAACTTGGTTGATAGACTTGCTGTGAAAAAAAAATTTACTTTGACTTAGTCACGCAAAGTCACGTATGATCAGGTACAGTCACGGAGAGATTTGAAACGGATTTCCCCTCATCCAATCAATCTGAAACTTGGTCGATATACTTGCTGTAAGGAATGATTAACTTCGACATAGTCACGCACAGTCCCAGAGTGATTTAAATCCCATTTCCCTTATCCCATCGATCTGAAACTTGGTCGATAGACTTGTTGTGGCCAAAGATTAACTTTAAGATAGTCACAGAGTTTTAATAAAAACTTTGTTTTTATGGGTTAGATTACTTATTGATTTAATTAAACTTGTCAAAAAAGTTTAAAAGTTTCCATTGTTTTGGCATCACAAAAAAAATAGTTTTTTCGTTATCCATTTTTTTATTGTATTTCTTGTGACAAATTTGTTATCTTTCAATAGAGAACACACCAAAGAGGGATTTCGCAAACAAAAAATTTAATTTTAGAGCTTAACGCGAAATTACGAGTATTGAACAAAAAAATTTGCAAGTTCAGAGTTTTGGTAAAGTTTCAACGTATTGAAATGAAAACATAAGAATCGTCATGAATTTGCCATGACAAGAGTAACGGCAGTACAGTCGAATTTGTGTGTTTATAATTTGATTCTGAAATTCCTTCCATTGTTAAATCAGATTAGAAAACTCAAAGTCGTCAGTATGATTTAAGAGATGAAAAGTTAATAAGTTTTAAGGTTGGTCACATCTGATCACCACACACATGTTGGTTTAGAGTTCATAAGCTTTTGTTGGTTGTCACTTTAACTGAATTGTATTGTCGTGTCGCATTAAATAAATTTCTATAGAACTACAAAAACAAATTATTAATCATAATATGATTTGCCGCACAAAAACTTAAGCGTTAGTATGGTGTTAGTTTTTGTCTATCGATGTAACTGCTTTTAAACATGCATTTAGAAAAATATTAGTTTTTTGCTTAAAATTCTAATGAACTGACAGAAAATTATATGAAACAAAAATACAGTCAACTATAGGAAGTATGTAGTATGTTTATATATACATGCCACTGTGAATGATATAGAAGTTGTTGTTGTTGTTGTCATTTTATAACTTTCCCTCATTTAGTATTTGTGACTTTTTTGTCTCTGAACTATGGTAATGGCTATTATATAAAACAAGTTATTCATCACCTTTACTCTTGTCTTATGCTAATTAATCATTTATTTTTAGACGAATGTCAACTTTTTTCAAGTAAAGTGTGCAGACGTTTAATTTAATTATTTCTTTAGTTTGATTTTTAACTCTTAACTAAAATATAAGAAATAATGTATCAAATGAAGAGATACCACAAGAGATGGGAAATTAAATAAATAAATAAATCATTTAGTAAAAAAGTAGGATATTATGTCTCAAACTTATCCTACACTGCTTTAATTGGAATGATGAGTAATGAACAAAAATATACACATATACAAATATTAACGAGATACATGTAATTTTCTGTATCTTAGGGTAATAAACGTCGATATCATAGGGGTCATTTGAATATATGACCATAACTCTTACCCAGTACCTTCAGACCTCAATGCCTTTTCCGAATCGTGTCCAATTAGGTAATCCGGCATTGTACGGGTTACTCGAAGAGATTATGTGTATTATATACCGAAAATTAAAAGCACTACAATTTATTTGTGATCATTTCAAATCACAATTTAGCTGGAACTACACACGCTTAGGGCATTTGGGTTAGATAATAGCTGTATGGTATGGTATGAAAACTGTTACTAACCACACTGCTGGTAGGCCTGACTTTAGGGGAGTGTGTTAAACCGCTGACCAAAAAGTGCAAGTACGAGTGTATGTGAAGGTTCAGGGTTCAAACCTCACGGCCGCCCTAGGTAGAAAAATTTATATAGAAACAATCTAATTAATCGCTGATGGAGGCTGAAATGCCAGAAACTGGTCCGGTTAAGTATACAGTGTAGTTATGAATTTTTGAAATATATGCTTTCTTCTTCTCTATCACGTATCATTGAAATAAAATTAAAATTTGCATATTAATTACAGTATTAATTGCAATGTGTCTGAAAATTACATCTAACAAACATATTTTTTTTTCTTATTTACTTACAATCAGGGCATTCCCTTAAAAATACAGTACATGGTGTTGATCTCAGGAAAAGAGAGGAAACAGGGAGTAGTGTTCGGGGATATTTGACTTAAGTTTTAAGATACTGTAACCGTCAGGAAAGACTTTATAAACAAATTTTCTCTGCACTGCGTTAAGCAGTTAATTGGGCAACAACTGCATATGGATGCGATCTACTAAAGAAGTAGGTAGTACGAGCTGAAACTCGAGCACTTAAAAAAAGTTTATTAATATCAGCAGAACATTTCTCATGGTAGTATTTATAGAACTGTGTTATATAACCCACGTTCCGATGATGTTCAATGATGATGATGAATACCCTATTGCCATGAATGAGTTTTAACTGTCTCTTTTTCACACGATGCAGTAGCTCAAAAAAAAACTTCGAAGCGCCTGCCTATAGATGGGAGCTGTAATTCTGTTGCGGTCAGATTTTAAGGAAATCACAAGGATTGATGACATTTTTGCGACGTTTTAGAAAACCAAGACACTTCAATGCTTTTTAGACTCTTGAAAAACATATACGTTCCATTAAACATCGCCTTCTAATACCCAGAACATCAAAAGTATCCGATTCCTCAATACCTATACTACCCATACAGATGACATTGCTTATTACATGGCTCTACGGGTCAATGAACAACATTGAGTGTTTCGCGCAATCAAATCAACCCTATTCGCTCTACCCCACTAAGATATTCTTAATAGGTCTTGAATGAATGTATAATTTATTGTCAGCCTTTTGCTCCCAACCCCAAAATAGCCTGGCCTTCAATTAAAAGAAAATGAGTGACAAATATTGCTGTCGTTTTCGACTAAATAGATAGAGTTGAATGTTTGACTAAGGAAGTCAAAGAACGTAAAAGAGACGGAGAAAGAACGGAACCTTGGGGTACCACATGATTAACCTGAAACTAATTGTGTGACCACACAACAGTAAAACACGTATTGTGCTGTCTGTGAGAAAACCTGATATATATTTACAAAAGTCGATGTCGGTATTAACGCACCATGCCACACTCGATCGAATGTCCGATAAATATCTAGAATGGAGTGGCTTCAGTGCTCAGAAAGAAAACTTAAAAATTAACAACTTAGTTGGCCTCTGGATAGTTGGCAATATGGTAATTAGTCAAGCACATTTAAGAGCGCAGCACAGAATGCAATTGGATGGTAATTTTCAGGGTTATTAGCCGTATCCCTTTTAGGGTGTGGTTGACCATTGGCAAGCCTATAGTAAGAGGCAAAGACTGATGCATGGTATGAAGAACTGAAAACGTTGGCCAATGGACTGGCTGGCGTCGAAGAGCACTGTTTCAGCACCAGTGCTGGCATTCCATGCGGTCCCGGAAATTTATCCACATTGAGATCCGAAAGAACTTTTTGAACTGCTCGAGCTCGGAAGAATATTTTAAGTATAGCACAATATACCCTATCGAGTTCAGGCAGAGATTTGTCGCTATCCGGCAAAAATGCATTTTTTGCCAAATGTTCAGCTAAAAGGTTAGCCTTATCAACCGTGTCAGTGAATATTTGTGTCATTAATTATAAGAGTTTGACTAGAAGAACTAGCATTATTCTCTACTCTTTTAACAAATGCTCAGAAGTTCTGGCTGCTCAGAGGAGCAGAAAAAACTTCAGCATGAAGACACTTTTCGTAAAGAAACTTTTCGCATCTTAGTACTTCGGCATATTTGGTTCTCACCTGTTTGCTTAGCAGATCCTTACCTCTCGCTAATCCCGTTAATATCGTTGCTCCAATAAGATTAAGTCCAACATTTTTCTTAAACGATTTCTATTACGAAGTTTTAGGGCATAAGTATTCTGCGCAACTATTATAAGTATACCAAAAAATTCAAAAGAGTTAGGGAACTCGATTGGTTATGTGCTTCTAAGTACTTTATATATAACGAAATATTTACTACTAATCAGAAATTACGCCAAACATTTTGTGGATATAGTTTTCTTAATGGAAATCAGTACAGAGAAGGTGGAGCAAGGATCTGCTCTTTGTGTAATATAATGAAATAGAAACAATTCTGTAAGATTAAGATATTTTCAATTTTGTAAGATTAAGATATTTCCAAAGCATAACGTTGACGGAGTTTTAAATAATTCGAATATTAAATGGTGGTGAAGATGCTAATTGGCAAAGCCTTTACGAGTTCCTTAAAAATGCACTAAGATATAGAAGTATGTTAGTTAGTGAATTTCATTTTTAAATCTAACTTAAAAAAAAGATGTTGTACAAAGCAGACGGTTCTAAACCATGCCCTATATTATTTATTGTTTTAAATAAGTTATTGAAATAAGTATTATTTTTTAACCATTATTGAAAAAATGAACAAATAAAGAAAATCTTTCTATCTATCTATACCCAGTAAAAAAGGAAATTCCAAAGAAGTAATAAAAAAACCACATCTAATGCATTAGAAGTAGTTCAAAGTTAGGTGAATAACCAATGATTTTAACATTGGCGTGTCCTAGGAAAGAAGTTGTTCATATATATCTTCTTTCCACTTAATATAATTGGGTTTTTAGATGCCTAAGATTCGATGATTGGATGTTCTTCTTAATAATTGTAAAAGAATCTATTCTTTTGCGTATTTAAGATGCGATGAAAAAAAATTTCTTATGAATTGGTTCAATTTCGGATTTTAGAAGTAATTTTGTCCTACTATTAGAAACACATCCGAAGCATTTCAAAAAATTAAAAATAGAAGAAAATGTGGCAAATATTTTTTTTTATGATTTACTAAAATTTAATATTTTTGTCAAAAAACAATTCATTTTTTTTAAAGGAGATCAATATTAAATTAAAAATGTATTATAAAGTAATAAAATTTTTAGAAACTATCTTCTAACAAATTTGATAGTAAACTGTTAACTTGATTAACAGAAGCATCTTGTTGCGGCATATTTTCCTTTGGAATTATATCTTTTTTCTTCAAAATATGCTTTTCTTTTAAGTGGCGATTTTTTCCGAGTTTCAATGCAGATCTTAAATCACTTTTGAAAGATTTTTCGGAATTATTTTCGCAACAAGTTCCACCTATAAATACAAATAAAATAATATCTAGTATTTCATTTCCCATTAAAATATGTATAACAAGTAAGAAAATTATAGTCGGTCTAGACCGACTATACGATACCCTATGCCATGGCTTAGAGACCCTATTTCTTCGGTCCAACTAATTCGATATAGAAAATAAATAAAAGTCATTATACCCAAACCACATAGGGTATAAAAATTACAGTTGATATATTACTTACCCAATAATATTTTTATAAATTTAGGGTAGTTCAAAAGACGTTTTTTATTGTGGCTTCCGTCTACATTGAAGTGCACTAATACTTCCGGTGAAACAATATCACATAGTCCCTTTTTTATCCCACGGGCTCTTATTGAAGCACTCTAAATGAGAAATTAAATTAATTTTTGTTGAAACTAAATGTTAAAATATGTAATAATAAGACTTAAAAATTTATTATTTGATCAACAAAAGTTTATGAATATATTATGAGTTATACTAACATATTCCTTTTCATTGTCCTCGTTTATATTCTCTTCTAACTTTTTAAACTCTTCCAATGTTGTAATTGGAAACATTGTGGTATATTTTGGGGTTTGGATTTTTATAGAATTTTTTATAGCAGCGGTGTTTTCACCCAAAACATCCACAACCAAAGCATTTTGTGTTTTAATATCTAAGTAAAATAAATAATTAATTTTAATGAACAGGTAAAAAATATTAATCTCAGTTTTAGGGAGGAATAAAATAAAAAGGATGGATCAATGTGATCAATAAAAAAAACTATTGTCAAATTAATCATGACAAAAATTTTAATTAAATTTTATTCCTCGTTTTACATTCAATTGCCTCCCATTTCATTTTTCATTGTTTCATAATTTTCTGAAAATAAACAAAAATTTTTTATACTCGGATAATAAAAATTTATATAATTATTCTTACCTGTTAACAAGTCTATTTTTTTGTTTAATATGCCAATTATTGCAATTAATTCATTTTGTAGAACTTGGCTTTGAGGTTCATCATTTCTAGGTACTGGTGGTTTTTTATTGTACGGTTTTTTGTACATTTTGAAAAGTTTTCTAAAAAAAATATTTTTATAAATCTATTAATTTATTAAAGGAATCAATACAGCACCTTCCTTATAAGGAAGTAACTGAATTTTTGTTACATATTTTAAGAAAAATGCACTCTCTACTTCGTCTATTTCCCAATTTTCGGAATAAGCAATACCAATATTTAGCGAATGTATTGGATATTCAAAAAAACTTTTTAAATATAAGAATTTTTTCCACAAAAATTTCCATTTTCAGAAATGCATGTTATTGTCATATGTGTGGTATTGCTTATACAACGTATATTGTCGGGAAATTTTGCTTTGAATGTAAAGCCGTTTAAAATTATTGATTTCACTTCTTCATTTTTATGTTTTTTAATTTTTTTATTTACTGGATTCAAAATTATAGGGCTGTACGAAAATTTATTAAAAATTTGTTTGTCGATATGTCTGGGCATTTTAACACTCCGCTTTAATTGTTGGAGAAAATTTTCGAAATCGTATGCAGATACATCCATTAAGTTCCCATAATCTTTATAGCATTCGGCCACGTGAAGAATGTTGTGTATGTTATATGATAAATTTTCGTTCCCATAAAAAATTGAGTAATTTTTTACAAAAAGTTTTAACATATCTTCAGCATTTCTGTGATATATAGTTGGGTTAAATATTTTTGATCCAACAAATATCCTATACCCTACCGCAAACAAACAAAAATGTTGGAAAAAATCGGAATCCACATAGTCTTTTAGCAACACTATGCCTGAGTACAAAGCTATTTGCCTGTACTCAACGGCCTTCCACCTTTTCATTTCGTCGAGTGTTCTTGGTTTTCTTGAAAATTCCATTGATATAAAGGGGGCAAAAGAAATTAGATGACTTGAGATTATGGCTTTGGTGGAAGGCCGAATTTGTTGGTTACTTTTATTGTTGAACAAAAGGTGTAAAATTTTTTTCGTAACTCCTAAATCCAATAAATGCATGCAGTCTAAAGGAAACTGATTCTTAATTTGAACCCATTTCTACATACTGCCCTTTGTGATAAGTAATGTCCGTTCTATTTTTAAAGCCAATGTCTGTTCGTTTTGGGCCAACACTATCAGAAAAGACCGTTCTGCGTCCAATCCGGAATCCTGCTTGAAGACACTTATGGCAGCCGTTCAAAGCATTGTGACCTTTTGTACCACATATGAACGACCTTGCCGGGGTGTCACAAATAAAAGCCCGAATTTGAATTTTGAAAATCCTTTGTCCTAATTTTAATCCTTCTGCTAGTGATTTTAATTCTTCCACAAAATCGTACGTTTGTAGGGAATAAAAAAGGATAATTAAAATATTAGAAAACTATCAGAAGGACGTTTTTAATGGGTATCTATAAATTTATATGAAAAGCATATAAATATTTTTTCTATATACTCTTATGTACTTTCTTAAAGTATCTACTTTTTAATGAATTCGACACACAAAAAATAATTTTATATAATAATTTTTTTTAAACCTTTTAAAAATGTATGTACAAGAGGGATATAAATTAACCGAATTTTAATTTTTGTTATCACTTTACAGCTACTAGTAGTAGAATACACATCTTCATTAAATTAATATATTAGGAATCAGATATAATTTTTTATTTTATAAATCAACAACCTTTTAAATATGGAATTAAATATCCTACAGTAACATTAAAACCTATCAAAAGGCACTTTGAAAAGTAAGTTAATTTTTATGTTTAGGGGTTTAAAAACGGAAAATGGGGATACAAATTTTAGTTTTTGTATGTAGTACTTTAAATATATCTCGTAAAGGCCACTACAGTAAAAAACCGGTCCAAATTTGTAAAATTGGAATTGGTTAATAATGACATTTTTAGTATTGTTTAGAATAACTTCTTACAATGCTAAAATAATGCAATATGTGACAATTTGGAAGTAATGAAAAAATGGCATCGTGAAGAATGACTTTCATTTTTTTTTGCTGGGTAGTTTTCTTTTTTTGGACAAACAATGATATTTAGACAAACAAAGAAAATTTTTATGTTTATTTCTGTATATGGTTTGAAGCTCAATTACAAAATATTTAATGGGAATGCCAATTCGCTATATTCTTTTCTTACAGTTTGACCGTTTCCAATTCGAAGAAGAAGTTCATTATCATTAATTCCCGATTCTGTGTTTGCATGAAATCGTATAATGGCACTTAGCTTAGATTCGGTTCTTTCTTAGTTTTGCTTCATAAGCGAGAGCCCTTTACGCAAATATTAATTTTATTAGCTATCATTTCTCTATCCGAACATCCGCCAAATGTGGAAAGACAATACCACCTGTAATTGATCCACAGCTTCTTATATTCTGCACACTGTGATTTCCTCAATCATATGCATGTGTAGTACGTTACACACATCCCATATCAAAACAAGTAAGAAAATTATAGTCGGTCTAGACCGACTATACGATGCGTTTAGAAACCCTATCTCTTAGGCCCAACTAACTGGACATAGAAAATAAGCAAAAACCAAATTTGAGTGGGATTTTTATTAATTTTTTTGGCTGCAGATATGAAAAAGTTCATATCGGATGCTATATCTATATGGGGACTAGGTCCAAAAGTGGACCGATCCTGATCATGTTTGGTAAAGTCTCTTGTATTTTGCAAAAATATATACAAACAAAATTTGAGAAGAATCAGTGCAATATTTTTGTTTTTTAATAGATTTAAGTGAAAATCGAGAAGCAGCTCTATATGGGCCACAGGTATAATTTTTGGACTACTCATTAATGGATGTAATGAACGCATATAAACTTAATTTGAGTAAGATCTATATGATAATTTGGATCTTATGACAATTTATGTCGATTTCATAGGGGTAATTTGTATGGGGGCTAGGTCTGAACATGGACCGATTCTCACCAGTTTCAACACCGTTCATCCCCAGGCCGATAAAAGCCTATATACCAAATGTCATCAAAATATATTCATATTTGCGACCTGCAGTTTGATTACAAGGTTTACATGGACACACAGACGGACGGACGGACGGACGGACGGACGGACGGACATTGTTAAATCAACTCAGAAAGTGATTCTGATTCGATCGGTATAATTAAAGATGGGTCTAGGTCAAATATTTTTGGTTGTTACAAACAGCAGCACAAAGTCATTATACCCAAACCACATAGTGGTATAGGGTATAAATATGAGCTGTTACAACAAAACTCCTCGACTACTTCTTTTGGTAATGTTGAAAGCAAGATTTATTTTATTAATTGCAAATTTTTGAGCAAAGTGTGCCTAAGGAAGCTATGGCAATATTTGTGTTTCAAGAATCCGAGATAATAAAAGATTTATGAGAGATGATTTGCCTCTATATCCTGGAGTGTCTAAACGAAAAGACTCTAATCCTCTAATTAAATATGCGCCCATACCTTATCAAAGAAAGACATGTTGGCAGCACCTCCGTGAATGTGAACTTTTGGTTGGAAGATCGTAGTTCTTTTTAATCGACAACTTTTTATATAGGTTTTTCATTTGCTCTGGGTTTGCAATATCTGTTCCAACTATTGCTATCAATTTGTCCTTAATTATTATGCGAGCCTTGTTATTCTGAATTTGGCATTTCTGTGAGGACTAGGGTTTAAAGGGTTGGGCAGGCCCCAATTTTGTCAGGAAAAGAAAACAACACAGTTTCTCACAACGCCTAATCCCACTGTTTGTCATTTTGCATCAATCCCAAGGATTCAAAGGCTTCTCGAAACATCTCACATTTATTAACATTGCTTCTTTTGGGATCAATTAAATGTTGGTGGCCTATTTATCTTGTGAATCACTCTAAGTTAGAAATGTTCATGGTCTATATAAGGCCGAGAGCACCCCCCGCTCTAATTTTCCCATTTCATGGTACTTGAGTATAATATTGATCTTAAAGCAATAATATTTCTTCTGGATATTTGTCTGAATATCGAGTTGCTTTTTAGACATTTGATCCTCGATGAAATAACAAAAATCTAAAAAAAATCTAAAATATTTGAGATAAATATCAAGAATTATATATTGCAAGATGATGAACACGATAATAGCTCTATGTAATCAAAGAAGGGAATAAATTCAAGAAAGATTTCAACCTTTAATGCTCTGAGCTGAAGTATGCTTGTATAACATAATGTTAAATCTAATGTTATTTATTAAAACCACATACTCGTATTTTTCATTGTTTTTTATGATTATGTTTTTATTTGCATGGCCGTTTGCAATTTATGATTTATTAAATTTTGCTATTCATACTCTGCTAACAATATTCATTGTTCGCATTCAGTTTTTTTTTTTATAACCAGAGGTGCTTGTAAAATTTTCAGTTTGAGTTAGTTTATTTTATTTTTTTTTATATCAATTGATATGTTAATTTTAATGCCGTTAATGTTTTCAGTTGTTTTTTTTTTTATTGTTATGTTAAATTTTTTTTTAATGTTGTAAGTTGTTATGGTACGTTAATTTATGTATTTGTAGTTTGAAATGTCATTCATTATATTTAATGTAGAAAAAGTGTCAGAATTCATTATAAAACTTGAAGTAACTATGATTTATAGTTGTTTTATGAAAAGGTAAAGAGTTACTGGCTGGTAAGTAGAAGTGTTGAATAAATTTATTTGTACAACATAGCGAAGAAAAAAAACCGAATTGTAGAATGTAATAAAAGCTGAAACGTTTGGAAATCCCACAATATGCATATGTGGAGTATCTGTTTTAAATAAGATCAACATTATTAAATGGAAAAACCTTTAGATGTTTTCTTTCTCTACGTTTACGTAGTTTCTGAGGTGTCTCCATTGCATATAAAGTCTTCTAGCGTACTGTCTGGATCCCAAGTTAGGCCAATGGACCACATTATTAATATCGAGACTTTTTTCTAATTTTTTTCTTTTTTTTTTGGCAAAAACGTTAAACGTTGGCAATTTACAAGCAAATCAGACTCTTAGTACCAAGTGGTGCCACAATAAAACTTTATTAAGGAATTTTACTTTGAACAGTTTTTCTTATGTGCAGGCAACACATGCATAATAATGCCTCTCAAAATTCGGTTTACGTTTACCAGTTGGGATTCACTCTATCTCTAAAATCATGGTAGATGGTATATGTAGTCGGTAGACCCACTATAATTTTGATAATTGTTTTTTGTTTTTTTCCAGACACAGGATCATTCAAAAGATCCCAATTGAATAACGAGATTGCTTATCACAAGGGAATTAGATTCAACGACGCACAGTGGCGCCCGTAGAGCAAACGAGGTTGCAAAATTCAAAATTTTCATGTGCGCCGACGAAGTTTTGAATAAACCCATGTTATAGGAAACTTTTCAACGATTTCAAATATGCTATTCTTAATAATATCACATTTTTAGTTTAGAAGACATAACCGTTCAAAGTTGAGCGACTTTCGGTTTTCAAAAAAACACACAATTTTTAGTCAATTTGTTGCGATTTCAGGTGTAATATCACGAAAAATAGGTAACGAATCGCCTTATTTTTTATTTGTATTGATTGATGTATTTATTAAATGTATAATGATAAAAAAAAAATAACTGTTTGCTGTGTGTTTCTCCTGGTAAATCACTATTTAAAAACTATCCGTTTTTTCACTATTTTTCAACTTTGGCGGAAAATAAGAAAATCTATATTTTTCTATATTTGCCATATTTGCAAAACATGTTCTTTGATTATTTCTTTACATAATCCAAAAGGTTTTATCTGCCCGTACGTGCCCGTTTGGCTTCTAGAGGTAAAAAAGGTTAAAAAGACATGGTTGCAGAAATTGTATGGCGTGCATCCCTTACATGTTTTGACTGACAGTAGTTTGATCTAATAGTTTGAAAATTGCATTTTAAGTCGGTTGTCTACCTGTGAGCCTCTGCCAAAGTCTACTCCCAATATTCTGTTACAGACACAGGATGCACAAAAAACTACTCATTGAAATTCGCAGGTACGCACCTCACTTAAAAATTACTTTGGAGTACAAATGGTCAAGAACAATATTGACTTATGGTCCCTCCAGGTAGGCACAAATCTTATTTAGACACGAGCATAATATCAAAATTGCATAATTCAGCCTAAATCCATATGTATGCAGGGAACAGGTAAATTTTTAGGCATGGTAGCATAAGCCTATATATTGCAAAATAAGCATAATGCCTGGATTAGTCTACGACTGAAAGTTGGCGCAACAAGTACTGAAACCATGGCGTTAAACAATTTAAAATTATTTGAACTGTTTAGAAGGTCAACCACACCAAAGTTTTTCACGAAAGCTGCTTTAGAAGAACTTGATAGCTAATACGGAAATATTGAGAGAAGCGAAATTATAAAAAATAATTTTTATCTGATATATGCAAATATTAAGGCAAAATGGGTGAAATCTAATCGAACCATTCAGAACTTCAACTCAAAATACGAGGACTGGCTTAATGAAGACACCATCCTGGATATATTGGCAGTATATAAACCCACCACATCAACCAGAGGAGCAAAAGGAAGGCCAAAAAATTATTGAGGAGTGTTCAATTTTCACAAGAAAGAGGAAACTTGCCGATGCCACCAATGACTTGACCACGAAGCATTTATCGGACGCGCTGTCAATTAAATATACAAAGGATAGTGAAAGAGTTAGGTCGCAGATTACAAAATCTGTTGCTGATGCAAGCCCGCTGCGACTAAAAAGGATTAAGGAAAGCATTCCCACGCCCACAAATGCACACATTAAAAAGCATGGTTCAGAAGAAGCCTTGGTCTTGTTTACGGACTTACAACTTTCCAAAGAAAAATATTAGATACTACGGGCATCCTTGATGCGGCACGTGGCTGACGTTTTACCAGGAGACAAGCATATTACGGAAGCCAAAATAAATTCACGACCACTGCATACGGAGTTTACGGAAGTCTCTGTGAAAGCCAATCTGCAGGATCTCATGGGCCATACAGCAAAACGGTTGTTGGAGAGTCTTCCTGAAAATGAGGTGAAAATTCTTCCTGAGAAACTGACATTGATCAGCAAATGGGGCTGCAATGGATCATCCGGACAAAGCGTTTATAAGCAAAGGATGTCTTCCGATGACGCTACTATATCAGACGGAAATATGTTTATGGCATCTGTTGTTCCTTTGCGGCTAAAATCTGATGTTTCCCTACACTGGAAAAATCCACGTCCGTCATCAGTGCATTATTGCCGACCAATAATGTTTCAGTTTGCAAGGGAATCGGCAGAACTCATAAGGACCACGGTGAAGGACATTGAAGAACTAATAAGCAATATTAAGCCTACAAAGCTGCAAATTGGAGAAGAAAAATATATTGAATGCAATTACGAGTTCCACCTGACCATGGTTGACGGAAAAGTCGTAAACCAACTGACAGGAACAACCTCAACATTGTCATGCCCGATTTGCAAAAAGAGTCAGAAGAACTTTGGTAATTTAAACGATTCTACAAACGAGGAGAATTACGAATATGGAATGTCACCATTGCACGCACGGATAAGGTAAAACTGGCTAAAACTGGCGTATACCCTACCACAAGAGGAGGAAAACTTCGATGAAAGTACATCAATAAAGGATAAGGAAAAGATCAGAAAGAAGCAAAAACAGGAAGCTTTTTTTAAACAAGTTGGACTAAAAGTAGACTGTCGCTTGGGACGATACGGTAACTCAAACGATGGAAACACTTCTAGGAAATTTTTTGAAAATGATGAGGCAGTAACTAGAATCACTGGAATTGACAATCAAATCGTGAAAAGATTGGGAACGGTCTTGAATGTTTTAAACTGCAAAGAAAATGTCAATTCTACAAAATATGGAGAATATGCATCGAAAACTGCATCTCTTTTAGCAGAAATGTATCCACAGAAGAAGTTGACCCCGACCGTCCATAAAATATTGGTGCATGGCAAAGATATAATTGAGTACCAGTCTTTGCCAATTGGAGAGCTTTCTGAAGAAGCACAGGAGTCTCTTAACAAATTTTATAAAAACAAGTAAGAAAATTATAGTCGGTCTAGACCGACTATATGATACCCTATACCATGCGTTTAAAGACCCCATCTCTCAGACCCAACTAACTGGATATAGAAAATACGCATAAACCAAATTTGATTGGGATTTCTCTTTATTTTTTTGGCTGCAGATATGAAAAATTTCATATCGGATGCTATATCTATATGGGCACCAGGCCCAAAAATGGACCGATCCTAACCATGTTTGGTAAGGTCTCTTCTATTTTGCAAAAATATATACAAACAAAACTTGAGAAGAATCAGTGCAATATTTTTGTTTTTTGATAGATTTAAGTGAAGATCGGGAAGCAGCACTATATGGGGCCTATGACTAAGAGTTGTCCCATAGGGATCATATTTGGACTACTGATTAATGGATGTAATATACACAAACAAACTCAATTTGACTAAGATTTATATGATAATTTGGATCTTATGACAATTTATGTTGATTTCATAGGGGTCATTTGTATGGGGGCTAGGTCTGAACATGGACCGATTCTCACCGATTTCAATAGCGTTCATCCTATGGCCGATAAAAGATCAAATACCAAATTTCATCAAAATATATTCATACTTGCGACCTGCAGTTTGATTAAAAGCTTTACATGGACACACAGACGGACGGACGGACGGACGGATGGACGGACGGACGGACGGACGGACGGACATCGTTAAATCGAATCAGAAAGTGATTCTGATTCGATCGGTATAATAAAAGATGGGTCTAGGTCAAATATTTTTGGTAGTTACAAACAGCAGCACAAAGTCATTATACCCAAACCACATAGTGGTATATTGTATAATAATCAATTATAATTGATGGTGATCGGGTTAAATCCCCAAAAGTGTCATTGTTTTAATAAGTTATTAAATAAAATATGTGAGTGGGAGGTTATGGTGTGCCCGAGTCTCATGCGTATTATTTTTGTTTGGTCTTTTCTTGTAAGAAAACTGTTGTTGTTGATTTTTAATATGTTGCAGGCATTTAGATTTACAGGATTACTAAATGTAACCGAACGCGCTTCGTTCGGGAATACATATTGCAGAAAAATATTTTATTTAGTTTTGTCGATTTTTGTTTTTGCGATTTTCGATTTTGGCGATTTTTGATATTGGCGATTTTTGACTTTGTTCTTTCCGATTTTTGATTTTGGAGATTGTTGTTTTTTCACTTTTTGATTTTAGCGACTTTTTACTTTTGAGATTTTTGTTATTCGCGATGTTCTTTTTTGCCGATTTTTGACTTAAAGATTTTCGTTTTTTGTGATTTTTGTTTTTGGCGATTTTTGTTTTTCGCAATTTTTGAAATTGGCGATTTTTGATTTTGGCGATTTTTGTTAATGGCTATTTTCGGTTTTGGCGATTTTTGGTTTGGTGAATCCGCCCATATTTTCCAAGACTACTCAGATCTATAATATTAATAGGCAAGGCGATTTCTTGTGACCGATGTAAGTTTCACAGTTTTAGCCCGATTTTGACAAAAAATAATTATAATTATAATAATTATAATAATAATTATAATTTTAAAGGTATTTCTTTTTAGCTGTTACCCAGATTTACAGATTTTTTTTTATACAATGCTATGTGTGTGTTTATTAAATTTGCTAATGAGTTTGTGTTAATGTGTTGAGTTAGTTTTCTTCATTTAAAATGAGTTGAATTGTGAGCACACCTTTAGGGTCTTTTATTAAATGAAAAAAAAAAATCAGATTTCCTAGAATTTGCACTCGAATTTCGAGTGCTGGAATCTGCTAGTTGGTAAATAATTTATTTCTCAAAAGTTTCAAGACTGTAATTTTCATAGTACTTAATTTTTTTTATTGAATGGGAGGCGCTACGCCCATTAATCCTATACTACTCATTTTTGGGGCAACTACTCACATTAATAACTTATGAACACAAGTCCCAAGGCGTTTCCTATTATAGTTATATGATATTATATGATATTAGATATTTACTTTTGTGGGGTGACACGCCCATTTGTCTGATCCCGCCCATTTTTTCCCGACTCTTCTAGTTAGTTTAATACGTACATGTACATAGCCCTAGAACTCTTGCTGCCGTAGTACTCCAGACATTATATGTTAAAATTTGATGTAAAAAAATCTCTTCATATGGGTTGCTCCACGTCCCCTTGAACAAGACTTGACTTACTGAAAAATTTCAAGATGATCGGTCCACTGGTGAAGCCTCCTATATACTACCACAAACAAACAAACATACAAAACTGCATTTTGCATGCTCGAAATTTTGATGTTATAAAATTTGAGATATTATAGGTTGATAAGAGGTGCTTTAGTATAGTTATCCGCATCTTCATTACCTTTCATTCTCCTGGGTGCCCTGGTTCCCAAATCAGTTTAATGTCAGACTGTCTCTCAATAATTATTTATCGGATAATGTTGGTATATACTTCTTCATTGTTTAAATTATGGAATGCTTCTATGTATATCTGAATGATAGTCAGCAAAATTTCCATGTTTCCTTCCTAATGTACCATTAGATAAAAACTGTTGTTTGTTGTTGCTTACTTTCTTCGCGAGATATACGGTTTGTATAGAAATTATTCTTTCCTTACAGTCCGTCGTTATGAAGATATAGTATGAAATTTAGGGACCTTATAATAGCGAAAAGCACCTTATATAAGTTGAGTTCGCAGTTTTCCACCATTGGTCTGTGTGTGTGTATATGTGCGCTATGCCAAAAATATGCATAGCATCGGTTGAATCGAAATTGTTGATATAGCCGATATCGATATTAATTGCCCTAATATCCAAATAATGAAGGCGTACAATTATGCATATATTTTACTTGTAAGTTTCGGCAACATTTATCTTCACTTTGCTGAATAGAGTTTCGACACAAGTTAGTGAATTATTTAGGAAGTATTTTTGGGAAGAAGATTTTCATAAAACACCTCATATGTGTAATAATTTTACTTTGTTAACATCCTTGTTATTGTTATTCCAAAATCCTTCTACTGTAAAAAGATATATTTTAGAAAAGGGAAGGTCAATTACTGCCATAACTTTGGTACATTTAAAGTGCAATAAAAAAATTTATATGATGTCATAAATATTAAAATAACAATTAATTTAAATGTATGTTCCAAAAAAATATGTACATAAAGAAACGTATAGAAAATGTTAAATGCAAAATAATGGCTCTGTTAATTTTGCAACCCCAAAAAATATAACAAAATTTCACATACCAGACAAGAGAATATAAAATGAAGCTTGTAGGTATTTCTTTTTTTATTATTTAGGTAATAAAAAGGTGCACTGAAAATATTCTAAATTATACTACCATACTTACGCAATAAATTATAATTAAGTATTATCTATGACAGGCATTGCTACCATAAAATAATGAAAAACGTAGCAAAATTTGTAAGTGCTGCTCAAAAGTACATTAATCACTTTGATCGTATTTCATTGATAAAATTGCGATATGCAGATAATAAAAGATCGTGATTGTTGAAAAATACAAACATATTTTAACATAATAGTGTTTTCAAGGGATATAAATTCGTATGGAAGAACGATAACGTATGTTAATATTTGATCTAGAAAATAAGGATAAAATTAATTTATGGTAATATAAGTACAATTAAAATGAGACAGGCAACCAATAAACCATTCGGAATAATACATTTTTTTAACTGGCATTATAGCACTGATAAATTCTATAAAAAGTGAAAAAAAATATTGCACAAAAATATGTGTACAAATTTATGTAGTCATTTCAAAAAGATTTGGACTCAAAACTGAATATAATCGAAATAAATAAATGTGATAACCCTCATTGATTTCGATAAAGATTGGAATTAAGAAATATTAAATAAGTCAGAAAATTTTAGTGGGTATAGACCGAATGTACGATACCCTATACGATGTGTTTAAGGACCCTATCTCTTAGGTTCAACTAATTGGATATAGTAAATAAGTATAACCCAATTTTGAGTGGCACTGTTACTAATTTTTGTGCCTTTGAACATGAAAAAGATCATATCGGTTGCTATATTTATATGGGGATTATATCGAAAAATTTATCGACCATAACTATATTAGAGAAGGTCGCAAAACCTTATATAAGCCAAATTTGATAAAAATCTGTGCATTATTATTGATTTTTTTTTTTTTATTTTACTGAAGATCGGCTTTATTTGGGGGCTATGGCTAAGAACAGCGCTATAGGGTTTATTTTAGGAGTATTGACAAATGGATGTAAAAAACATACAGAAACGCAATTTGACTGAGATCTGTACGATAATATATGAATATTACGGCAATTTAAGTCGATATCAAAGGGGTCAAGGTTTGAAAATGAACCGATTTTCACTAATTTCAATAACGTTCATTCTTTGGCTAATAGAAGCTTACACATCTAATTTCGTCAAAATATATTCATATTTACAACTTGTAGTTTTCAAGGCTTACATGGACACACAGACGGTCGGACGGACAGACAGACGGACGAACGGACATCGCTAAATCGACTCAAAAAGTGATTCTGAGTCGATCGGTATAGCAAAACATGAGTTTTGGTCAAATATTTTAGTAATTACACACAACAGCACAAAGTCATCATACCCTGATCTGAGATAGTCAAGAAGAGTTGGGTTCTATTTGTCTCGTTCAAATGGTATTGAGCCATTTTTGCATAAATGATGAACAAACGCGAAGCATCTAGCAGCGCGAAATGTTTTGGTTTTTTTTTATTCAAGTTATCTTTGTTTAGAATTTATTGTTTTTATTGAAAGCCCTGTTTATTTGTTACTAGTAAGCCCTGTCGCGCATCGCTACGACCTCCCGAGAGTTATTGTTGTGTTTTATTTCATAATCAATTTTTCTTTCGAAGTGTGTATTGTGCAATTAAAATATTTTATTTCGTTTTTCTATTTTAATACTTCAATGTTTGCCGGTATAAAACTTTTTTATTCGGTGGAACAATTCTGTGGTTTTCTGGAATAACCGCGTATGTCCATTTTTGTCAGTTTTGAGTTAAAGAAAATATATTAATTTTTAACGCTCTTTACATGTGTCAAATCAAAAAAAAAAAAAAAAAAATATTGACCATTTCTGAGTTTTTTCTTTAAATAACGACGTAACTTAAATGTTTATTAAATTAATTTGCAGCAGTATCGACGTATGTCAACATACGTTTGATCGCCGCCAAGTTATTTTCTCAGAAAACGACACATATGGACATACGTAGTTATTAATGAAAAAAAATGCAAAATAATTTTGGATTATTTTTCAGTTTAAAACCACTTATTTCTGTAATTTTTGTCACTATTATTCTTGATACGTTGTTATATTCTCATACTAATTCCCGTTAACTTTCTGTTGACGAACAAAAAAATCAATTGTTCAAGCAACAACAACTTATGTCTACATGGGTGGTTGCATTGGAAGTTTTCTTTTTCAAAGAAAACGACGTTTGTCGACATAAGTTGATTTATCTGCACACACGTTAAGTGTAATTTACATATTGTTTTTTCGTCCTTCTCTAGGATCTATTTCTCTGAAGATTTTTGACTCAAAATTTTATATAAAGTATTTATTGCCCATATCGTGCCCATAATTTCAAATATAATGTTTTTTGGCTCCTCTGAACATTTTGATTTTACGACATACGCGGTTATTCTAGAAAACCACATAATTATCAAATTTTTCGGTGTTCCTAAGCTACAAAGGTACATATAGCTGCCCATAAGAAGAATATGGATTTTCCAAAATAAATCTTGAATTTGTAATATCATTTGACAAATTTACATTTTTTAGCGATTTTTGAATTTAGCGATTTTTTATTTTTAGCGATTTTTGATGTGGCACATTTTTAATATTGAAAATTTTTGTTTTTGGCGATTTTTATTATTTTCGCGATTTTCGGTTTGGTGATTTTTGATTTTGGCGATTTTTGAAATTCTTATTGAATTCTTCTTGAAATACTTATCAAAAGTTTCGAGACTGTCGCTTTCGTAGTACTTTATATTTTTTGGTATAGAATTTGCCACGCCCACTAATATTTTATCGGACTACTGACATTAATATCTGATGGACTCGAGCAAAGTGTCGAGGATTTCCCCTTTGTAGTACACCAGTTACGCCCACTGCTCCGATCACGTCCATTTTTTATTCGACTAATCACATAAATAACTTATGGGCTCACGCAAAGTCACAAGGCTCTCACTTTTACAGTACCCCAGATATATGACATTTTCTATTTACTTTGCATAGAAGGAGCCACGCTCACTTATCCTATCCCGTGCATTTTCGTCTTGGCTGCATGACATCGCATAAATTTGAAAAGCTCTCTCTGTCATAGTACTCATTAAAAATATAAAAAAAAATTATAGTCTATTTTTTTTCCTTGAGAACCTTTCTAAATATTGAAACCAACATTTTTAAAATCGGATAAGTAGTTGCGGAGATTACCTCATACAAACAGAACAACAAAACATATTACCTCCTTATAATATTAGTATAGACTAGTTTGATTAAAATGATTGATGAAATATAAGTGCGTTCTAAAATTGTTAAATATTTTCAACAAAATCTAACTTGGTCTACAAAAAGTTGGACAATGGCTCAACAGTCTGCTGCTAAACTCTGTCCAATGTTAATAGATTTTCTGGTGCGGGAAGAAGACCAAGAAAATAACTCCTAAGACTTCCGGTGGAAAAGCGGCCCGGTTAGCCTACTGCTTGAACTATTTGGAACGAAAAGTTAAAGCCAATGCAGCTTTGAAAACAGACAAAGTCCAAAAAGTTCCAGAAACAAACGCTGTAAAGATTTCAGAGACCAAAAAAGAGTACTGAAATTGAACACATGTTTCATCAAAAAAAGTAAGAAAATTATAGTCGGTCTACACCGACTATACGATACCCTATACCAAGGTTTAGAGACCTTATCTCTTCGGACCAACTAATTCGATATAGAAAATAAGCATAAACCAAATTTGAGTGGCATTGTTATTAATTTTTTTGGCTGCAGATATGAAAAAATTCATACCGGATGCTATATTTATATGGGGACTAGGTCGCAAAATGGACCGATCCTGACCATATTTGATAAAGTCACTTATTTTTTGAAAAAATATATACAAACCAAATTTGAGAAAAGCCTGTGCAATATTTTTGTTTTTTGATAGATTTAAATGAAGATCGGGAAGCAGCTCTATATGGGGCCTATGACTAAGAGTTGTCCTATAGGTATTTTATTTGGACTACTGATTAAGGGTTATAATAAACATACACAAACCCAATTTGACTGAGATCTATATGATAATTTGGATCTTATGGCAATTTATGTCGATTTCATAGGGTTCATTTGTATGGGGACTAGGTCTCAGCATGAACCGAATTTCACCAATTTCAACAGCGTTTATCCTATGGCCGGTAGAATTCTTATATACCAAATTTCATCCAAATATGTTCATATTTGCGACCTGTAATTTGATTGTAAGGTTTACATGGACACACAGACGGACCGACGGACAGTGGGACGGTATAATAAAAGATGGGTCCAGGTTAAGTATTTTTGGTAGTTACAAACAGCAGCACAAAGTCATTATACCCAAACCACATAGTGGTATAGAGTATAAATACTTCGGCAATACGCACTTGCGGCAACAGAAGCAAATTATTTGTAACTATATTATAAAATTAAAAGAAGTTTTACGGACGTGTCCACAATATACTTTCAGAAGACACTCTTACCATTCCCTGGGTGTTTCAGATCCCGTGACCCCTTTTTGATCCCCCAAAAGATATATTCGTCTAAAATTTTAATTTGAGCAAAATATGTTGCTTCAAAAAATATTTCATAATACACCACATATCTGTGGTTTTCTGGAATAATAAATTAATTTGCAGCTCTTACGACGTATGTCAACCTACGTTTGATCGCTGACAAATTATTTTCTCAGAAAACGACACATAGCGACATACGTTGTTATTAATGAAAAAAAAAAACGCAAAATAATTTTGGATTAGTTTTCAGTTTATAACCACTTGAGAAAACTTGTGTGTTTATTTCTGATATTTTTTGTCACTATTACTCTTAATACGTTGTTATATTCTCATCCTAAGTCCCGTTAACTTTTTGTTGACGAACAAAAAAATCCATTTTTCAAGCAACAATAACTTATGTCTATATGGGTGGTTGCATTGGTAGTTTTCTTTTTCAAAGAAAACGACGTTTGTCGACATAAGTTGTTTTATGTGCACACACTTTAAGTGTAATTTACATATTGTTTTTTCGTCTATCTCTGCGATCTATTCCTCTGAAGATTTTTGTGTCAAAATTTTATATATAGTATTTATTGCCCATATCTACAGGACTGTTAAATAAAAAGCTCAAAAAACTTTATTTCGTGCCCATAATTTCAAATATAACGTTTTTTGGCTCCCCTGAACATTTTGATTTTATGACATACGCGGTTATTCTAGAAAATCACATTACAATTATCAAATATACTATTTTTCAATGACTATAATCTTGTGAGGAGTGATGATAATATACATATTTTTGATGAAATTTAAAAAATCAATTTTTTTAATTTTGTGAAAACTTTGTACTCACGCCCATAATTTCAAAATTTTTAACCAATTTTTTGGCTGCTTTAGTTCCGATATTAAATGACGATAAAATCAGTGACAACAGAAAAAATTTTAGTTTTGGCCCACGTATTCAATTCGTTAACCACTTTGTAGTTCATAAAGTGCTTCTGATTCCAATATTTAATTTTCACTACAGATGTTCATTATGAAATTTTTACTTCAAGTTTTTTTTTTACATTTCTTACACTTTATGAATACAGTGTATGAATGACAATATTCTATTTTTTTAAATGTACTTATATACAATAATACTTTTGAAAATATTTTTGTTGTTCTCTGCATAAAAATGGAAGAAAGGAAATTGTAAATTTATGTATTATATGTACGAGTGTATTGCAAATGACACCAGCATTTGTGACAGTATGACAACGACACTGACAGTTGTCAACTGCTGTTGTGTAGTCTGTCTCATTTTATAAATTGTGATTTTATGTTGTTCTTCTGTTCTTTAGATTTTTTTGTTTTGTTGATTTTTTGTCTATTGTTGTTTCAAAATGTCTTCACAATGACCAACAAAACTATTGTTATTGTATGGGTATGAAAATGACAATGATGTCCTTGTTGCATTTAATTTGCACAAAAAGGAGAGGAAAATATCCTGATAAGAAAACATAAAAGATGTTTACTTAGCAAAATTGGTTGCAGTGAATTCCATCACAAGCAGCCATTGAAGGTCGACGTGTAGGAAGTGATGAGAGATGGTGATAATTTTACTTAAAAGTTGTTGTTTGTCATTCTGATTTTTTTGTTGTTTTTTTTTTTTTTTGTTTATAAAATCCATTGTGCCTAAACTACGAGTTCAATCTTAAACATATTTGTACCATCAGTTCGGTTGGTGCTACAAAAGGTTTATCTCTTCTGTAGGACTCGAGTTATATTTTGGAACCGTTTTGGAAGATGTTAACAAAATTCTTATTTCCAGTGCGATTTAGATGTTAATCTGATGGTTTTTATGATTCGTCATGAAAAAATTTTGTGTGTAAGAATGGACCCAATAGTTAA
The DNA here is from genome assembly GCA_963682025.1 of Cordilura impudica. NCBI lineage: Eukaryota > Metazoa > Arthropoda > Insecta > Diptera > Scathophagidae > Cordilura > Cordilura impudica. The sequence goes on from OY821518.1 coordinate 265,571,969, forward strand.
CGCTAGAAGAGATTAATTTTGAAAATTTATTCAGCACCAGTGTGCAGATGTTTTATATAAGTTTGTCACTCCATTTGTAATAATTAGAAGAAAAAAAAACTGGATCTTGATCCTTATAATAGCTATGTCCGTCTGTCCGTCTGTGGAAATCACGATCACTCTCTCAAAAGCTCAACTAATTTACTAGTTTTTTGTGAAAATCATTCACTTATAACCTGGGCAGGCTGTTACTTAATGTCATCAATATGGCTTTAATAAATCTCTAGATATCAAAGAAAGAGTAAAAAGAAATACTGAAAAATATGATTTTTCTATGTTGTCTTGTTGTTATTCTAAGTTTTCTGTGTATGCTATCTGAAATTGTCTATTTTCTGTTCTTTTATTATTAATTTCATGAGCAAGTAAGTATGGTTATACTCCACTTGCCGTGCGGCTTGAGCCAACTTTGGGCCGCCACCGACTCTTTGCCTAAAATTTAAATGGTATTATAATTCAACGGATAAGCATCGGTAGAGCAGAATTTAACACCCTTACTTATTTTATTTTACACTTTAAGTTGGTATATGAAAAATCGTTTATTTTGCACAGGATTTTTTTTAGTCAGAAAATAGATTCATTGTAGAGACCGAAGTTATTGTTAATAACCAAACGAAAATTATTAAAATAAAAATTTCTTCATCTTATCCCATCTTGTAGCACTATCCGAAATCGTGTAGATATCTAAAAAAGATCACTAAAAAAGAAAAAAATCGGCAGTCAATGTCGGCCGTGGTGGAGTGTTGCGAAAACTCAACGTTGTGTAGTAAAGTCTAAATCACATTTTTTATAACATGTACTCAACTAATGTTTTTATTTTCGTTTTTTTATTAGAATAATGCATGGAATGTATTATTTTTGGCAGTATAAACTTTAACATGAATCTTTGAGCATTTTTGTTCATATAAATGGCACTTTGGGTGCAATATAACATTACATTTATTACATTGGTAAACCGTTTGTGAATGGCATTCACTTCCTCTTTTTCATTTCTTTTCCGGAGTTTTCCAAATGACGTGCTCACGGACATCAGCACGTGGCAAATGCCGCGGATTTTCCCTCTCTTCCAACAACAAATCCCCAACAGATTGTTCTTCATCCGGGTTTTCATGAAATAACAGTAATTTTGTAGCTATTTGAACTTTGAAATCTATTTGCGATAGTGCTCGGGTTCCTTCAGCTTTAGCAATAAGAAATGGTGCCATGGTAAATGCATGGAAGTTATTTACAACTGCAAACAAATCCAAAATGGACGTGCTAGAGTTTCAACGTAACATTCTTCGCTTTTACTTACGAAATTATACCCAGAAAGTGTACACTTCCAAACGGTCACTGGCTTCTGGTGTTGCAACTACTGCTGGAAATCACTTTCGTAAAACGATAACAAATCAATAACGATGCCGTGAATGCCATAACAGAATCAGATGGTTGTCTGAACAAGGTAATGTTGCGCTTTGTGTTGAAAAAGAATGCTTCAAAAAGTTTCACACATTAAACAAATACCATACTCACTACACCATTGTACCCATTCGGGAACAGCAACAAAAACACAACAACTTATATTTTTCAAATTTTTTTATATTTTTTATGTTCCCTTGACTGTATTTTAGTTGAAATATATAACTGAACTAGCTGACCCGGCAAACGTTGTTTTGCCTAAAAATGTTCCATGATCTGTAAAACATACATTGAGCATACCCCTCCACCAATGAAACTAAAATTTAAAAATTTAAAATGCGTACTTACTCGTAGGAAAATATTTTTTTATTTATTTAATTGTATTTCCCCACATTTAAGCAATCTGTGATAAACGATATTTTTCGTTTTGTTGTCAGGTGCGAACACGATCAAAGCAGATGCTTTTGCGACACGGGAACATGCGACATACAGTTGTCCCTGTGAAAAACATGCATTTTCCAGATTCATGTCACAAACACTCAATGATAGGCCTTGTTATTTATTAATTGTCATGGTGAATGCGAGACGAATTGGAAATTGGATTCGCTTAAACTCGAATGGCATATCGGTTGGGATCATTGGAATTCTCGGAATGAGGTGGAATTCCTCACCTTTCAATTTTCCTTTTAATAATCTCGCATAAATCACATTTCTCGTTAGTTTTCTGATCGCTAAACGCCTTCCGTTGCATGATTTTGCGGTGGCAAGCCGGGCACATCCAATGAATTCAAGAACTCAGTTGGTTAGTTGGTTGCTTCGCCTTCGTTTGTTACATAGTTGATAGATTTGAAGGAATGCAGTGACCCAACGATTTGATTTTGAAATGTGAACTTTAAGTGATCCACATCCTTGTTCTTTGCCGCTAAAATTGCTCTTTCACTCAACCAATCGTAGTTTCAGAATGAAATGATTAGCAAAATAATCCACCTAAAAATTAATTGCACAATGAAATGAACAGCGAATTCAAATTGTTTTTCAAAATAATCCACCTAAAAATTAATTGTACAATCCGAAATTAACGTTTGGGTTTATTGTCGATGGGCACGCAATCACAAAGAATATAACCATTTACAACATGTACTTCATCAAATGGAACTCACCTCTATGAACTCACTTTTCGCTGGTAATCGCAAATTCACAAAAAATCGTTTCAAAACAATGTATTTAATCAAATTGAATTACAATTACTATTTAAAGCTGATAAAAATTTGATAAACTGTTCAAATCAATCATCTGTCAGAAGCTGATGCACACAACGCCATCTACTGGCAATACCGGAACCAGCATTTGAAATCATGTTCTTTTTTATAGATTCTTAAGTTAAGATGGCGTTTTAAAATCGCTCCATACGAAATGTATGGGAAAATGAGTTTTCTTCGTAATTTTTTTTTCGGGAAATTTCCCGGAATTTTCTTGGGTATTCTTCTTGTTTGGGCAAAAAAACAGTCCGAGTTGGAGCTAACCATCGAAATCGATCTAGGAGTTCTCGAGTTATAAGCGTAGTAACTAACGTCACTCTCTTTTATATATATAGATTAAAAAGGTTTTAATGGTCTTGATTTTTAATGGGTCAAATGGGGTGCCAATAAAATCGGGCTTGTAAAGTTTGTATTGTGATCTAAAACTGGCTTAGCTATTCTTAGTAAAAAACAAATACTTCGTTATAATACCGTTTTAAAAAATTATTGTTTACTTGTGTAAAATGCGGTTATTAAACTTGAATTTGATTATTATTCAACGAATTTACACTTTCTTTTCTTGACTTTTTTTCTATTTTCAACAAAAGATCTTGGTATTCAATATATCCAAACTACAATAGTAAATAAATTTTGAACTCATAACAGATGATAAATTGTACACCATACACAGCATATTGCTTAAATGTTGAACTTTATTCACTAAAAAAATACTATTTTTCACCATTTTCCATTACTCCATTTTGCCATCTTCGAGCTACCAAGAACTTTAAGAAAAAAAATTCTCACACCTTCTCTAAGTTTTAAATAAAAGCAGTAAGAAACTATAATTTCTACTTTTACAAATAAATTGTAAGGATACAAATATATTTAAGTATGTATGTATGTAGAACGAATCTTGTTGTTATATTGTATATTTTGTAGCAGTGAAACTCCCAATTGCATTGCATTTGACAAATGATCAAGTGTTCTCAACCAGAGCAAAAGAAATATTTATTGTATGAAAGTCGTTTGTATGGATAAACCTAAAGACCAACACAGATACAGCTGAACAGAACTTGCAGAAGCAGACCTATATAGAGTAGTGTAAAGTCATGGAAATCAAATACAGAGTACGAGTCTATTTAGTTAGTTGTACGAAAGTTAAATGGCATAAGGAATGAAAGAAAGGATGAAGGAATGAATGAATGAATATTTATATGTTTCTACGTTCATATGTATTTGTGTGTATAGAGAAATGAAAACAGAAAATAATAGATGGCATCTGAGTTAACAAAGTAAATGAATGAGCGAGAAACGGTATGAAAGAACGAGCCGAAGTTGTCTGTCTATTTGTTTGTGTCTGTGCGTTGGCTTGAGTAAAGGGTACATGCCAAGAGAAGCCATCAAAATAACAAATAACATCGTCTCACAAAATTGATTGCATGTCATTAATTTTCATTTCAAATTACACCACCACTATGTCTTCCGGCGCGCCAAAATAACGCGCGCGCTTATACACCATGTTCACAGCATCTTTAAAATCGACATTGAAACATACCACTAAAGCCATATCAACCCAAAAACAGCCAATGTCATCTGCAAAATTGAATGCATAGTACTCTATCTATCAGCACAACTAGTTAGTAGTAGTACGAGCGAGCAGTTGCTTCATGAGGAAGTTGAAAGAAGTAAGGTTCAGAGAGTTAGAGGACCAACTAACAAACAAATCTTGCTTGCTTAAGGCTGTTAAACATGCTCTGCTGTTTGGAAGATTTATGTTGTGTTGCTGCTATTGCTGAATCGTCTGTTTCTTCTTTTTTTTTTTTTGCTGTTCCACTTCGTGCTGCCAACATTATTACTATTGGAAAATCTATGGCTTTTAGTTACTCCAATCTCTAACAACCACATTCACGTCATTTGTTTTGGCATGCTTGCATTTTCATTGCTTTTAACTACTTCCCATCTTCATCTCTGTATAGTGCTTGTACAGCTCCTGCTTAGAGTCTTTTCCATTTTGATGTTGGTGCTCGTAGTGTCCAGTATAAAACGAGTAAAATGTAATAACATGACATGGTTAATGGCTGACAGTGCTCTTCTGCTATTGTGCTGCTGCTAGCTTTCATTTCAAATAATTTATTCCTTTTCTTCAACATGTTCTTTACGAACGTTTTTCTTTATTGGATGGGTTCAAAAAAAATTTTAATTCTAGTTCAAAATCATAATGGTTTTGTATTTAAATAAAAACAAGTAAGAGTGTTAAATTCGACTATGCCGAATTTTTGATACACTTCACTTGTATCTTAAACTCAATGTTATAACCAATGTTTGAATATGGTTATCATTTGCATACAGTTACTTAACCTTGTAGTACTAACACCATTTGATTTTATAGTCCATTGTTTTCCTTTTTTGATTAGTATATATCTTTTGTTCCCTTTTTAAGCAAAACGCGAACACGGAGGATTATAAAAATTGTCAAAGTTATAGTTGATATAGTGGAGAAGTGTCAAATGATAAAATTTATGTATAATATGTGTTAAAAATATATTAAATTAAACAAAAAAAAATATTTATAATAAATTATTTTATATGCTAATCAATTTTACCTAATTCGGGATTAATCGCATTTTATTATATGAGGGCGGATCAATAAGTTCGTGACTTTTAGAATGAAACACATTTTTTTTCAAAAAAAAAAATTTTTCAACATAATCTCCTTTTAGCTCAATACACGTAGTCCAAAGTTTCTCCAATTTTTTAATCCCTTCCCAAAATAGTATTTTTCGAGGTCCATAAAATATACTTTTTTTGATCAATAATTTCATCGTTGGAGCTAAATCTCTTCCCACCGAGCCATTTCTTTAGGTTTGGAAATAGGAAATAGTCACTGGGGGCTAAATCCGGAGAATTTGGCGGAAATTTTTCCATTGAGACTGAAGTTGTCACACGATTACGTTTATGGTCAATTGAGAGCAAACGCGGCACTCATCTTGCAGACAGCTTTTTTTAAACCAAACTGATAATTTAAAATCGAAATCGCGCTTTTATTCTTCGATCGGCCAACACCATATCGTGGAATTATCGACATTTTCGGCTGTAAAAAAAAAAATTTTTCAACATAATCTCCTTCTAGCTCAATACACGTAGTCCAAAGTTTCTCCAATTTTTTTATCCCTTCCAAAAAATAGTATTTTTCGAGGTCCATAAAATATACTTTTTTTGATCAATAATTTCATCGTTGGAGCTAAATCTCTTCCCACCGAGCCATTTCTTTAGGTTTGGAAATAGGAAATAGTCACTGGGGGCTAAATCCGGAGAATTTGGCGGAAATTTTTCTATTGAGACTGAAGTTGTCACACGATTACGTTTATGGTCAATTGAGAGCAAACGCGGCACTCATCTTGCAGACAGCTTTCTTAAATCAAACTGATAATTTAAAATCGAAATCGCGCTTTTATTCTTCGATCGGCCAACACCATATCGTGGAATTATCGACATTTTCGGCTGTATTGACTAAATTGGCCATCCAGAATGTTCAGCGTTATTTGTATTTGTGCGACCACAACGAAAGTCAGTAAATCACTTTTTTACCATTGAAATCAATGTTGCAGAGTCCCCATAGTATATATCAAGCTTTTCTTGGTTTGGTGACGGTTTGTTTTCGCAAAAAAGAGCGTTTAATGAGTACTCGAAATTCACTTTTTTCCATAAAAAAAAAACCACGAGGTTGTATGTTTTCAACAGCGGGTAAACACAAAGTAAATGGCGGAACTTGTTCAAAATTTTACAGTCGTCTATTGAAAGGTTGTACTTGATGGGAGCAGTGTTGCATTTCATATAATTACGAGGGAATAAATAAATATTCAAATTTTTTTTATATGTATAGATTAAAAAAAACATTGAAAGAAAAAAATTGAATGTAAAAATAAAATTTCCTAGAATTTGCACTCGAATTTCCAGTGCTGGGCTATACTAGTTTACTAAAATTTGTTATTATTTTTAAACTCTTTCTTTTAGCTCATTCTCTCTGTATGTCTGTCTGTCGTGGGTCAACCCTATTCCCCCTTATCCACTTGATCTGAAACTTGGCGAATAAACTTGTTGTGACTACAGATAAATTTTGAAGTAGTCACGCACAGTCACCCATAGTCACGCACAGTCACGGAGTGATTTAAAACGAATTTCCCCCCATCCAATCAATCTGAGACTTGGTCGATATATTTGCTGTAAAGAAAGATTAACTTCGACATAGTCACGCACAGTCACGGAGTGATTTAAAACCAATTTTCCCTTATCAAATCGATCTGTAACTTGGGCGATAGACTTGCTGTGAAAAAATACTTACTTTTACATATTCACGCACAGCCACGCTTAGCCACACACAGTCACGGATTGATTTAAACCCCATTTCCAGTTCCCATTTCCGATCTATCTGAAGTTTCGTCCATAGACTTGAGTTTTATGGGTTAGATTATTTTTAATATAAATTAATTCAAATTTGAATAAAATTTTTATTTCCAACAACTATTTGCGGAGATTCCAAAAATTTGGGTATTAATAAGCAATATATTTTATAATACCCCCAATATGGCCAGCACTGTAAATAAGCTGAATGAGTATGCATGATTTTGATGAACATAGAAGAAATCAATGATAATTTAGTTAGATTTGTGACTGCTGCTACAAATATTTCCGAGATCTTTAATATGCTGTATGCAGTGCAACTCGCAATTCGTGATGGCTTGGAAGATTATCATGCTAATAGACTTATTGCAAGAATATGGAGTATCGTGGTTTCATGCAGAAAACCGAAACTAGATGCCTTTTTGAATTGGCGTGCTGGAAAAGAGACTATCTTAGATCAAGCTATGAGTTGGGGGCGTATTTAATTGATTTTTTCTTTCTGATATGGTTAACAATGAAGTAGAAAAACTTGAAGATCTTCCTCGTCATCCTATTACCGCAACCGAAAAATGTCAAGCAGCAGGTTAAACTGCTAATATGTTTTACAACATTAACATTAGTTCCCATTAGTAACATTAGTTCCCATTTTTCTAAACCAAATTGTAAAATATCGGATATAATTAAGGATTCAATGAATCTTACTAGCGTGTATGTGTGTCGATCCAATGGTCTTAGTATTACTAACCGAAGAACATCAAAATAAAGCTTAAGATGCTTGTTATGAATTAGTCATTCTTATAAATGATATACAATTGCAAGATGAACAACGCAATTCTTACTCTTGATGAAATACAATTCCTGAGGCCATTTTAGAATAAGATGATGAAATATGTTTAGAAAAGCAGGAGCACGACCAGCGCCGTTGCTTAAATTTAGTGGAACGTAGCGGAGACACAGAAACTCCAAAAGTCTTAGCTAAATTGAAAATTGTCTTTTAACAGACATTAAAGTATGGTAGCAGATTCCAGCACTCGATATTCGAGTGCAATTTCTAGGCAGCTTTATTTATCAACTTAGCCAATTCACAAACCAACACTTTTATGGTTTATTATTGTTGTGGATGAAGATAACAAACTCACTAACAAACACATTAACAAATTTAATAAAACACACATAGCATATGTATAATTTTATATATTACTCTTTTATGCCTTTATGCGATTTACTCAAAATAAACGAAAAAACTTAAAAATCTGTATATCTGTAAAACGGCGAAAAAGAAATACCTTTGGAATAGTATACGTTTGGTAAAAATCGGGATAAAATGGTAGAACAAAACATTGGTCACAAGAAATCGCCTAGCCTAAAATTAATTATATAGATACGCCGCGGTATGCCACCGATACAAGTTGTTTTTTTTCTGCACCCAGAATCATCAAATTTGAAAGCATCAATGAAGCCGAATATTATTGAAGCTATCCTCTTTCTAAAGATAAATGGAGGGATTTTTTTATCTTAGACTTACCATTTGTAGTTTTATTACTTATTTTATATTGAAACATTTGCATCAAATAGCCACAGCATAATTATCACTGTTTTTATAAATATGTCCTCAAATATAAATTTAGCATTGGAGTCTAAGTTGGAGTTGGAGTTGGAGTCGGTCTTTAAAAATTTCAGCGGTCCGATTCGGAGTCGCAGTGAGAACTACATTTTGATGGCTACACAACACCAACTCTTTCCATTAAAAATAAAAAATAAACTTTTATCCGATAAATTTCGTGGTTTTTCTGTATTTAGAGTGGGCTTTCCATTGCTAAGCCATGTTTAAACAAGAAAAGACATCGCCTAAGCCTATTAAAAAAGAGATATTCGACCATGACCGTTTTAAGTTGCTTGAGTCGCTAAAAGCTTCTGAAAAAACGCAAGATTTTATTTATTTTATAAGCAGTATTTTAAATTTTATTTCAGTATATTTTCTGTGGGCGCCGGTTTCAAGCCGCGTGACTTTTCTCTTTGACATGTGTCATATAACCAGAGTTCAGAAAAAAACACACAATGAATAAAAAAATCATGCATATATCGCACCTGTACCTCTAAAGTGAGTCAACTCAAAATTTTTCAATTTTCACTTTTTGCAAGAAAATGATACATAGTGGTCATATTTATCTACTGTCAAAATCTTACATCGGTTTCTCTATTCTTTCGCAAAAAAAAAAAAAAAATCAGTTGTAACCCTCTTTGTGTTATAAGAGTAGCTTCTTTAAGATCCACTAAAAAGATATATTTTGAGTTGCACCCAAAAAACTTGCTATTTTTGTGATCACTGAAAAAATCGCAAAAACGACTACTGTTGTATGCTTATTATTCGCAATTCTTTACAATGAAACAACTGTTTTTAAATTTTATAATAAATATTAAAAAAACCGTTTTTTGCCTACACTGAAAATTTGTTAATTTTGGGTTCAGTCACTTTAGAGGTACTGGTGCGATTTGTAAACAAACATAGCTCAGACCAACAATCACAAATTTTTATTTTCTTATCAATTATGTGTGTTTCTAAATTTTTTACGGTGCCCAACACAATTCATGAATGTGTTTCGTTCTAATATTTCCTTATCTACACGAACATTTTTCTATCACGTATTTTTTGTTTCGAACACACATAAACTACATAGATTTGAGTGTAGCTTTACTTTAAGTTCGTTTTCTTGCACGTGTACAGCTTTAAAAAAAAGAACATGTTCTTCAACGCGTGCATCTAAAAATTAAAACATTATCCACTCGCGATCGGAAAAATATGAAACAGCCCTATAATAACCACAACAATGTTTTCAACCCAATTTATTTAAAAAAATCTGAAATAATTCATTGGCAGTTATAAAAAAATAAAAATACAAAGATAATAAAAATAAAATAAAAGAATAAAAAGAAAAAGATAGTAATAAACTAGGAAACGGAGAAATTTTATATGTTGCTAATGCCTTAATTTAATTTTTTTTCCGATTGCGAGCGGATAATGTTTTAGTTTTAAGATGTACGCGTTGAGAAACATGTTCTGTTTTTTTTTAGCAGTACACCGGCAAACAAATGAACCTAAAATAAAGCCACACTCGAATCTCTGTGGTTTATGTGTGTTCCAAATAAAAGATGCGTGATAGAAAAATGTTCGTGTAGATAACGAAATATTAAAACGAAATACAGTAATGATTGTGTTGGTTACCGTACAAAATTTAGAAACGCACATAATTGATATGAAAATAGAAATGTGTGGGTTGCTTTAAAACAGAACATTGTGTACTTCATGTGTGTATTTTCTGAGCCTTGCATATAACCAAACAAATAACTAATGAAGCAAATGCTATAAGTATAACGACCACAACAAAAAAGATCAATTACAGCTATCCCACATAAGAAATACATTTTGAATATCAAAAATAATAAAAACACCATTGCGTTTTTTTATATTTTCATTCAAATCTCGGGACTTATTAAGCCGTTTTGACAATTTTCAACAGCAACTTGCTCAGGATACCACGAAATCAGTTTTCCATATAATGAAATCAGGTGGGTACTGATTTATTGTGGGCTTGGTTGTGATTTCCACAAACGGACAGACGGGCAAAGCTATATGGACCCCGCTTGTCAAAGGGATCAAGTTTATCAAAATTTTATGGCGCCCAGATTTTTTGCAATTATCACAAACAGAATATTAGAAAGTAAGGGTGTTAAATTCGACTATGTTGAATGTTTGATACCCTCCATCTTGTTTCTACCTTTACAATAATATCTGGACGTATTTCACTATGTAAACAAAATATTTGAAAACAAAAACTATTGGATCAACTTAGTACTAAATTATTATAACTCGTTCTCGGTAATTTTTATTTAAAAATATCTTAAAATCCAAAGCTGGCCTTGACAAATTATGGGTTAACGTTCTCGAATATATCCCAAATTTTTGGAACGGAAGTTCTAGACATATGGACATTATACTTTAAGCATCGCATTTAAAAATTCAACAGCACTTACAAAATATATGAATTTTTTGAATAAATTGTCTTTTATTAGCTTGGAGTCATATGTGACAACAACTCCAAATGGGGAAATTGGGACATATTATTTTTTTCCAAAACCCTGGGCTATTAAGATAAAACTAGCAGATTCCAGCCCTCGAATTCGAGTGCAAATTCTAGGAAATTTTATTTTTTCGTTAAATAAAGTCCCTAAAGGTATGCTAATCAATTATAGCCAATTCACAATTCAACACAAAAAATAAACTCATATTTATTACAAACACATTAACAAATTTAATGAACACACACATAGCATTATATAATTTTATGTATGGATTAGTAGCAACTTTAAATGCAATTTACTTAAAATGAAGGAAAAAATTAAAAAATCTCTAAATCTGCAAAACCGCCTAAAAGAAATACCATTTAAATAATATACGTTTGGTCATAATCGGGATAAAACGGTAAAACAAAACATCGGTCACAAGAAATCGTGAAGCCTATTAATATTTTAGATATAACATTTAAAATAGAAATGTGATGCATTTTTGATACAAAGTATTTAGAAAGAGTACATTTACAGAATATTTTACAAAAATCCCATTTTTCTCGAAATCCGCAAAAATAAAATCCTTGTCAAAAAATTTTGGCATAGAGCTTTACTTAAAAATTAACACAGTTAATCTGTAACATGTATTTAACAAAACCTTAAAGTTCCAGATCTATTTTTTTTAAATTTTGTTTAAGAAAATTTTTTAAAACTTGATAAATGAGTTTTCAAAATTTTGTCAAAAAAATTTCCCAATATCGGTTTCAATGCGCAATAGGTTAACAACGTGGTAATAAAACAATACTTCACATCTGATTACTTATAAGTATAGAAACAAAAAAAATTATGGCTTTAATCAGTTTCTCAAAGTTGAAAAAAATGATATCAAATTTCATGACCTACTTTTGCTAGTTCTTAGCGAATTTTTATTCGATTTTGAATTTTTACAACTTTTTGAAAACATAATTTAATGCTGATCACGATTCTTACAACAGCTTGTCGGAGAAGTTAAACTGTAAAACGAAATTTTCGTAAAATCTCAAAAAAAGTCATATTTTCCCCATATCAACAGACTTGAAATTTTCAATCGATTTCCGGCGCGACTTTTCTTTATCCGATTGTCACCAAACTTCATATTTGATAGTTTTATATTGAAAGGTATCAAACTGGACCCCGTCTATCCCCAAAGTCGCAATTTGAAAAATGTCCATACAACGTAGGACCACTCAGTCGATCACTCAGTCGATTCAGAAAGTGAAATTACGTCAATCGGTATAATAAAAGATGTGTCTAGGTGAAATATTTTTGGTAGTTAGGAATATCAACACAAACTAATTATAGCCTGGCATAAGGTATAAAAACCAATTTGTATTCTTTTATCTTCCTGTGGTCCGGCTATAATGAATTTGTGCTGATCTTCGTCACTAACAAAAATATTTAACCTTGCCAACCTTTTGTTGTAATCATCGAATCAAAATCAGAACGTCCATCCCTCCGTCCGTCTGCAGCTCGCAAATATAAATATGTTCTTTTTGTATATTTGTGATTAGCTAATAAGTAGTCCAAAAAGAAATCCTGTAGGGTCAGTTTTATAGAGTCTATGAGGACTGTAATGACCTCTTTCATTCTTGCGACCAACAAATTCAGGAAAATGGCACTGAAATTAGGTTTATACTTATTTAATCACCCCTGTTCTTGAAACCACTATCACAAAAAAAAAAAAACTCGTAAATGAAAAAATTCTCAAATCTACGAGTTTTTTGCTGTTCTCTAATTTCAATAAGAATATTTTTTCTCGTTTTAATTCACATAGAAAAGGCTTTGTGAAATCTACTAAGCACCTCTTAAGAGATAAAAAAAACTAATTGATATTTAAACTCTAACATGTTTTTTATTGAACCTTGTCATTATTTTAAAAAATTAGACATTAATTTTATGAAAAAAAAAACGATTTTAAAAAACGTCTACATTTTGCGCTGATTTAAAAAAAAAACTCGTAATAAGTCTTCGATGTTAATAAAACACACTTTTTGCGATGAGGCTGTTCTATAACTATAATAAAACCTTTTTGTTTACACAATCTATTTTCCATTATAATTTTTTCAATTATAACATAGATTCTTTATGCCCTAATTATTGCAAATAAAGGAATTAAAAAATATTTTTTCATCAAATCACATATTTTTATTTTTTTGCATATGTTCGCAACAGTAGTGATGCCAGTCAAATCCAATTTATTTGAATATCGAAATTTTTTTTGGTGATGGCTAACTTTTTAAAAATAAAAAAGACATTTTTAATTGAATGAAATTGAAGACCAAAAACAATTAAATGAACAAATAAGTTGTTATTTTAAAAGAAAATATTTTTCTTTATACTTTTTCAATAAACTTAAGAAAAAAAACATGCACAAAATACTTAAAAGTTTTTTGTGAAACCATATGGCACCTCGGTTTCTAGATAATATATGTTCTTAACTCAAACATATGTTTTCATTAAATAAATAAAAAAAGTGGTTTCAAGAAACCCAAAATTTCAATTTCATGTGATTTTAAATTCACTCTTATTCAAATAACAACGTTTCAAGAACAGGGCTGAATATCTCTAAAGTATTTGATAATTCGGTCTAGAAATACTTGAATATTCTCGTTTTGGCGTATCCAAACTTTTAGTTTTTCCATTTTTCAATTAAAACGAATAATTCGAATAAACAATTTGAACTAGTTTGAGTAACCGGAAACAATTAACCGTTCGACAAAATCGAATATATATTATTTGCAAATTTTTAATTAGAAACATATGCCAACAGGTACATGCTTCACTGAATCCGAATCAGAGATCAGAATCGCACCATCACATCAGGAATATTCGATTTTCTGAGTTCAGAGTCGAACTCAGAGCTCTAAATACCATTAGAAAAGGTAACCTCCTCCCAAAGTGAGGTGTTTTTCATATTGTGAGGGACTGGGTATTCAATTTTCAAAGTTCTAATAATTTTTTATTTTTGCTTTAAAAATATTTTTTGTTTTACTCTCGGGAAATTTAAAATTTTCTAATCAAATCTCGCTTTAATAAATTTATTTCGGGAGTGAATGGAGCATACGTCTGCGATTATTGGAATATTTTACCTCAATTACAAAAATACATTTGTTTGCATATCACAAAATGTCAAATGCCGAGTTCTTTGTCTCATTTAATTGTTTTATTTGGAAATTTCTTTGAAAATTTCGTTAATTATTTTTCTTAAAGTATTAATTTCATATCCATCAACATTTTAGCATTATAACAAACATACTTTCAACGAACTTATGTGTTAAGTGAAAACCTGTCAATCGTTTAAACTTGTCAACATTCTCGTTTAATATGCAGACGTATTCAAACGGAAGGAAATACTTGCGGTTATGCCACCTTAATCGACACTCGATTTACTTGTTAGTTGGCAACAACGTGCATGCAACCATCAAAAGAAAAACTAACTCGTTTGATAGAATGTAAGTGGAATAATGTTTGAAGTAAAATAAAATGTGGTTTTTGCACACAGAAAAGGGAAGCCAGTCAAAGACTATTGATGTTGTATGTAAACTCAATCTATATCGCTTAGAAGTATACAAAAAAATTTTAGTTGCAAAAGAAAGAACTATTTTGGAAATGAATTCGAATTTGAATTTGTCTGTAATTTCATTCAACCCTGGTCACCTTATTTTGATACTTGCATTTATGTTCGACAAGCATATAAAATGAAGCCAGAAATCACTGAGTTTAAGTTTATTAAACATCCTTCTAGCTATAACTACTCAACAGCAGCGTCTAATATTTATAACACGAGTTCTTATGTCAAATTGTGTGTGTTTGAGTTTGTGTGATAAGTGTGAAAATTTTTCAATTAAATGTCAAATCATGGTGGTTGATGCTTTTGTCGTTTGTTATTAGAGGGTGGTTTGGAAGGAGCTGTCAATTTATATTTGCATGAAAGGAACATAAAAGACGTATAAATGTTCATGCTTACAATGTGTAAAGCAACAATTAATGCATTAGACAGCTACAACAACAAATCATTATTGTTTTTTCTTTTTCGATTTATACAGAAAGTAAAAGAGGGTATTGAGTTAAAGAAAAAATTATTAAATTAAAAATATATTCGAACTCTCTACTAATATTAAAGTGGGTCGAAACACAAACATTTTTTAGTGGCCTCCTAATAGTGAACTTTGACATTTTTATTAGGAGTACCATAGAGGGAATTGCGTTGTTACTTTGTACGAGTACATCAGATATTAAAGTCAGTAGTCAGATACAAAATGGGCGGGATAGCATTAGTGGGCGTGGCACCTCCTATACAAAATAAATGAAGAACTATGAAAGTGGCTGTTTTCAAACTTTTGAAAATAACATTTATTACCAATGTAAGTAGTCGTGAAAAATGTGGGCGAAAACGCCAAATTCAAAAATCGCCCAAATCATAAGTCGCTAAAACCGAAAAACGCTAAAAAGAGAAATTTTTGAAATCAAAAATAGCCAAAATCAAAAATCGCTATCATAAAAAATTGCCAAATGATATCCTAAATTCAAGACCAATCGTTAAGAGTTGCCGAATTAAATTGGGAAAATCCATGTTTTTCTCTTGGGCAGCAAAAATTTTTCAGAATTTTCGGATACGTATACGCTAAAGAATATAAATATATACTTCCTTTGTTAGATTAAAGTTGGAATATGCTTCTGTAACTTTTAGCCCTCATGTCTCTTTATCTCTGTATCTTTCATATTGAGTGAGTTCAACGTAAAATTATAAAATTTTTGCTCAGATCACTAAATTATTTGCAAACCGTTAACTATCAATCCAAATGCCTTTTCATAGCCCTGCGAACTTTCGAATATCACCGAATATTTCCATTTTGTTTACTTGTGTTTGATGTAGTAATGGCAATATTGATTGTCCGAATTTACTCGCATTTTATTCTATTTTATGTACCACCAAGAACTGTTAGATATGTGGATACTTTTAATATCCCAACCCATCGCGAGAGTTATGCACTCAAGGGTGTTTTAACCCGCAACTTTATTATTTTAAATAATATTAATTTGGATCTTCAAAAACTATCTAACCATTTTATCGAATTTCGCACTACAAAAAATAAGTTTAAATTATTTCTTTTTACTGTAATAAAATAAAATGAGTATAATGTGATAATTATTTTTGACTCTTCATTAGGGTGACAGCGGTTTGTATGAAAAAAATTTTTTGGTCGAGTTTTGAGGTGTGCCGGTCGGATTATTTCGACACTTTAGTGCACAAGTACGCGCATTGAGTTCAAAGTTCAAATATGAACTTATATGTAAAAATTATCAAAAAAAAAAAAATTATTTTTCACAAAAATTTTGATATTAATAATTCAGCTTCAATTAAATTAGTTATTAAACCGTAATCTAGAGTTAATTGTCTTTCTTATCAAGTAACAAAATCTATTATCGGTTGAAAAACAGCCAAGTTATATCAAGTTCCCCAGGCAATAAATGCGCCGCATTTATTCAGAAAATCGAGCTCAAATTTTTAAAGACATTGAAATAATTTACAACAACAATATTTTTAACCCGTGGGGTACTCAAAATGTGTCCTAGTTTTAATTTTTATTCTCAGTATTATTATATTCATATAAAGGTATATCTAGGGCTTATTTTCAACAAGTGCTATCTACATTTGACAGCAACATTAATTTTTGATTTCAAACTGTTCTCTGCCAAATATAATATTAATTTTGATATCATTCATGATTAGTACGACTATTTCTTAACCCTATCCGTGTCAAAAATAATTTAAAAATCTGAAAATTTTTAGCTTGTCATGGCGATAAAGCCGGAAAAAATATAATTTTAACCTGAGATTTTCCACCTAACAAGTAAAGTATATGCATATTAGGGCGGGTCGATTTGTAGGGATGCAAAAAATCGCTCAAGTGACAAGGAAAATCATATTCTAGGGATCAAATTAAAAAACTTTGCCCAAGGAACCATACCTCTAAAATGAATTATGATGTCCCAACTTTTTACCTGTCTGTCTCCAAGGTTCCGTTCTTTCTCCTTCTATTTTCCTTATCTTTCTGAACGACCTTCTTGGCCAAACTTTTAACTCTATATACTCTTTCGCAGATGACAGCAGCATTTGTCATTCATTTTCCTTTAATTGTAGGCCAGGCCTCTTGGAGTTTGGGGGCAAAAGGCGGACAATGAATGACACACTCAATCAAGACCTCTTAACAATCTCTGAGTGGGGTAAAGCGAATAGGGTTGATTTTAATGCGCTGAAGACCCAATGTTGTATGTTGATCCATAGGGCCATGGAATCAAAAATGTCATCTGTTTATATGGGTGGTATAGGTATTGAGGAATCGGATACTCTTGATGTTCTGGGCATGAGAAATCAATGTGATGTTCGTTGGAACGAGCATGTCTTTCAAGTGTCGAAAGAAGCATTCAAGTGTCTCCTTAAAATCTATACCACTTACATCCGACCGAAAATGGAATACAACTCCCATATATGGGCAGGGTCTTCGAAGTCTATTTTGGAGCTACTGGACCGTATGCAAAGGAGGGCGTTGGCGCTCATCAATGACAGTAGGGTATGCAACTCTATTGACTCATTGGAACATCGTCGGAATGTGGGTTGTGTAGCACTGTTCTATTGATATTACCATGGGAAATGTTCTTCTGACATTAGCGAACTTATTCCAAGTGCCCGAGTTTCGGTTCGCTCTACTCGCTTCTCTAGTAGATCACATCCGTTTGTAGTCTATTGTCCAGTTGACCGCACAACGCATTACAGAGAGAATTCGTTTATCAGTCGAA
Organism: Cordilura impudica; assembly: GCA_963682025.1. NCBI lineage: Eukaryota > Metazoa > Arthropoda > Insecta > Diptera > Scathophagidae > Cordilura > Cordilura impudica. The sequence continues at coordinate 265,589,950 of OY821518.1, forward strand.
CTAGCCGTATGTGGAATAAACTCCCCGCAGAGGTCTTTCCTGACAGTTATAATCTAATACAATTTAAGTCAAATATCCATAAACACTACTCCCTCTCTCCTCCTTCCCATAACCTATTTTCCTTAAATCAACACAATGCACTGCATTTGTAGGGGGCATCCCCTGAGTGTTGGTTAACAAAAAAAAAAAAAAAAACATGGAGGGGGTTAATAGGTATTGTGGTAAATCAATCGACAAATACTTTCAGATCTTATTAATAAATTAGTTTTACACGCTCTCTTTAAAATAATTATTAATGCAGATAGCATTTTATGAATATAAGCCCTCGATATAAAAATTTTTTTATATTTAATACTATAAAAACTAATTAATCTAAATATTTTCATAAAATAACGAATAAATTTGAGGAATTTTATGAATACATTAAATTTGTTTTATTAAAAAAAATCCTGATGAAGAAAATATTTATAGATTTTCATGGAGAGTCAATTTGATATCAAGATTAACCTACGAGTTAATTTCAGAAAATAAGTCCAGAATCCAGAATATTATTTTCTAGAATTATTAAAGTATTACCAACAAGTTTTATCGAAATCCTTCCACAGACATATATTATTTCGATATTTTGTTTAAAAAAAAATGTAAATCTCCTTAAATTTGATTTTGACCTTAAAGGGGGACACTTTACAGTGTATCTATTTAATCTTAGTTTACAAAATCGAGAACTTATATCAAATAGTGTAATATTTTGACGAAAGATATATCAAATATCAAAACACCAAAAAGATGTAGCCTAACAGTTAAAAAAGTATGAAAAATCACATTTTTTCTTCAAATCCGCTGAAATAAAAACGCTGCCTTTGCCAAATTAAGAAAAGGATACCTACAATATTTGACACATTTAATCATATATATTCTGTTAATAAGACTTTTAAGTCCAATCGTTGATTTCTAAAAAATTCTTGAACAAAATTTTTGAAAAAGTAAAATTGGAGATTTTGAAATAGTGCTAAAAAAATACGCACCGCTTTGACATTAATTTAGAACGCCATAGCAATAGACGACATGCAAAATACTTTACACAAGATCATTCTGGGATCAGGAGTATAGAAAAATATTGCTGCTGTAAATTATTTCAATGTCTTTAAAAATGTGAGTTCGATTTTCTTAATCAAGTGGTCTGTGGCGCATTTATTGCCTGGGTAACTTGATATAACTTTGCTGTTTTTCAACCGATGATAGATTTTGTTATTTCGTTAGAAAGATAATTTAATTTGCCATAATCTACTAATATCAAAATTTGTGTGAAAAACGATTTTTTTTTTTGATAATTTTTACATATAAATTCATATTTGAAGTTTGAAGTCTATGCGTCAAGAAGACATTGTCCGATTTCGCTCAAATTTTGCTCACTAAAGTTTTAAATCCCTTATCATAATAATCCGATCCGCACGTCTTGAAATTCCAAAAAAAAAAAATGGCTGTCACCCTAATACAGACATATGTTACATGCTGCATATCTTTAATCATAGTCTGTAAGGAATTGTTTTCCATTTACTGAAATAAATAAATAAATAAAAATCCGTCATGGCCGGGATCTGACGCTTTCGGTGGGTAAATGAGTGACTGCGTTAAGTAGTTTATTATCCTAGCAGATTTAGAAAAACTTGTAGGTGCATTCTATAGATTTAGAAATCTGACTATTCTCACAAAAAATCATACATAAATGCCTGTTATATGGAAGATTGTAATGGTGCGGCGTTGGTGGAAGATCCGCTTCCGTTTCCCTGAGCCTTTGCTGGTCGCACGTGCTTGCGAAGGGGCCTAGCTCGCCGGATGGGTGGGGTCTTGCTCAGGCCCAGGGAAACCGCACTACAGTTTTTCACGGGCGATTTAAAAAAAACAACTGTCAAAACAAACGGACGCTAAATGGGACGGATGGCCATACTTACCTTGGGATTGCGGACTAGGTGTTCTGCCCCTTTTGCCCTCCCTACCATGTTACCTCGACTCCATCTTAATTGGAGGTAACCCACATAAAATAAGATTATTGGTTTGGTTTGGTTTTCTACATTGGGTTTAAAAACTTTTTTATTTACCCTTCATTTTAAGGTTTCAAAATTTAAATTATACATATTTAGCAAAACTTATTTAATTTTTTTTATATTTTAGCAAAATTTTACCTTTTAGAAAAATTTTAAGTTTAGCAAAATTTTATTTATAGCCAAATTTTAATTTTAGGAAAATTTTAATTTTAGAAAAAATTTTAAATTTAGCTTAATTTTAATTTTAGAAGAATTTTTAAATTTTAGCTAAATTTTGTTTTAGGAAAATTTTAGCAACATTTCTATTTTTAACTTTATGATTAGATAAATTTTATATTTAGTAAAATTTTTTTCTTTTAATAATTAGAAAATTTTTATATTTATACAAATTTTATATTTCGAATATTTTATATTTTGCGACTTTTGACATTTCGAAAATTATATATTTATTTAAATTTTATAATTAGAAAACTTTTTATGTAATTTTAGAAAAATTTTGTATTTAGGTAAATTTTTATATTTAGAATACCTTACACTTAGCTAATTTTTTAATGACAAAAATTTGGTTTAATTAGAAAACCTCACATTTAGAAAACTTTTAAATTCTAATTAGAAAAATCTTAAAAAAACTTCTCATATATAGTTAGACAAATCTTAGGAAATTTTTGTTTTCCTTTTTTTTTCTTTTAATTTTATACCATAATTAGCAAGATTTAGGAAAAGTTTAATTATAGTAGAAAAATTTTAATTTTAGCACCATTTTGATTTTTGCACAATTTTAATTTTAGCAAACATCATATCTAAAAATATTTGATATATAGTTTAAATTTATAATTAGAAAAAAATTTTGATTTATAATTAGAAAAATCTTTAAAAAATAATTTTAATTTATAGTTAGACAAATCTTAGGAAATTTTTTTATTTAATTTAGATTTAAGAAAACAATTTAATTAGTTTCTTTTAATTACCGCCATATGGTTGTAGTTGTTGAGGATGAAGCTGCTGCCGCCAGACGCCGTGGTTGTGTCTCGCAATATTCCATTGAAAAAATCGGCCATAGCTGTATTAATGATGATATTGTAGTGGATTTCAATACAAAATATTTATATAGAGCTATTTATTTGTTGTATAGGCTTGATTGGTTTATGAGGTAAACTTTAATTTAATTCCTTAATTTTGTTTAATCAACTTGTGTTGTTTTATATTTTTATATTATGATTCAATTATTTATTTTTTTTTTAAACCTTCTTTTCTTTTCTTAACAGTCTTTAAGTTCTTAAATATAATTTGATTTTTAGTTTCTTTAAAAAGGTTCTTCCACACTTCTTTAGTTCTTAAACATTAATAATTTTTTCTAAACATTCTGTTCTTGTCTTAACATTATTGTCTTTATTTTTTTTTTTTTGATTAACTTAAAATTTTTTGCTCAGAACGCTTTCTTTAGCACAAATAGCAATATTCATTAACACAGAATTTTATTTATTCACATGTCCATAAATCTAATAATTTTTTTCGTAAGGTTTATTTAATTTTTATTTCTTTTTATTCCTTAAATTTTTCACTACTTTTAATTTCACTTAACTTTCTTAACTTTACTTTATTTTATTTGTTTTAATTTAACTTTCACTCTAATTTTAAATTTCCTAAACTACATTTTTTTTTTTAGAGCTTTTTCCTCAACCTTTTTCTTCCAAAACAAAACTTCAACTCCTCGATTTAAATTTAACTTTATTACATTAACCTTCTCATCTTCATTCATTCATCTGCAGATAAAAACCTGTTTATTAAAAAACAAAATCACCACCAATTCATTGAGAACATTCATATGCATTCATAATATTCTCTAGTATTTATAACATTCCCACTCATATATGACTATGAGAGCAAGTGAGATCAATACAAAAAAATACGTGGTTTGACCAGCATGATTGCATATGAATGTGTTCATGATTTCATACAACACAATGAAGAGAAAAAAATACGCCATAAATCAGTTTGCCAAAAAAAATGCCATCAACATTTTACCATATAAGGTGTTGTTTATATGTACATACTTGAACTTGAAAATAATTTATTATTTTTTTTTTCTTTCTTATTCTGCTTGTAACAGAAATTCTTTTGCTACAGTGCAGAGCAAAACAGATCACCGTCACAAGATATGTATATTTTTTTCGAGTATACAAGATATTAAGTAAAACATTTTAATTTCAATGGTGCGTAGTAGAGAAAAAGGAAGCATATATTTCAAAAATTCATAACTACACTGTATTCTTAATCGGACCGGTTTCTGGCATTTCAGCCTTAATCAGCGATTTATTGAACATTGTGATAATTGTTATGTTATAATTGAATAGATTGTTCCTATATGAGATTTTTCTACTCAGGGTGGCCGTAAGGTTTGAACCTGCGTCTATCTCACACACACTCGTACATCCACTTTCTGGTCAGCGCTTTAACACTCTAACCTAAAGTCAGGTCTACGAGCAGTGGCTAAGAATCAGTTTGCATACCATACAGCTTTTACTTCGTATTAACTTCAGACGATACATCTCTGTCCAAACAAACAATCGCTATTTTTGAATTTTTTATTATTTTTGCATTTAATCTTCAAATTTCCAATTTTCTCAGTTTCGTAAGAGTTGCTATATTTTGGTTTTAAAATTTTTAGATGAACTTAACTTTACGTCTTTCAAAAAAAAATAAAATAAATAAGAAATATATAAATAAAAGTCGTCCTACAAATATCATAAATATGAAAATGTTTATTGAACTTCTTAAATACCGTCTATATTGGTTCGAAATTTTTGCATGTTATACAGAAAACAGATTCACTGTGGCTACGGAATTTATTTCCAACCGACTTCATTTTAACTATCACTGTTGTCTTAACAGTAAATAAATAACCATAATAAAATTTCTGGTGATACAATTTAAAATAAAGTTATTCTAGTTTAGAACAATTTGGTTGGCGAATATATTTTCTGTAGCCAAATTTTAGTATATCACTAATGTAACATGTAACCGAATTTCTTACCAACCGAATTTTGGTCCTATATGCCATCTTATTAATTTGTTGTGATTACTGAAATTTGATTTTATGATTTAGTTTAATTAACTGATACTGTGGAGTTCAGGTTTAAGGTATAGCTTAACAGAACTATATATTGAGGTAAACTATTTCAAAAGTGCAGTAACTGCAATGGGTATAAAAACACTAATGCCGTTTTCTTTTCTGAAAAAGATACCGCATTTTACTTGCACTTTTTTCGAAAAGTATATTTTTTGATTTATTCTGAATTAAGAGCAACCTTATCTTATATATCAATCGAAAGATCTCAAAACGCTGAGTTCATAAAATGTACAAAAATTTTGACTAATATCCTCATTGAAGTCATAGGGTGGAAATATTTAAAAAAGCGAACAATGGGGAAATGTTATCACACTATGACCCGAAAGAAGTCAATGGCTGCAATTTTTTGCGATTAAAGAAGGCTCGTCACTCAGACCCTTCGATTGACGAATAAGATAAGGTTGCTCTAAATTCAGAATATCTATAATATTAATAGGCAAGGCAATTTCTTGTTACCGATGTTAGTTTGTCAGTTTTAATCCTATTTTGACCAAACATCGCTCATTTGAAAGATATTTCTTTTTAGCTGTCAACTAGATTTACAGATTTTAGCATTTTTTACCTTATTTTTTTTGGAGTAATATGCATTTAAACTTGCTACTAACACATACATAAAATTGCACAATACTGTGTGTGTGTTTATTAAATTTGTTAATGTGTTTGCAAAAAGCCACAATAAAAAGTGTTAAATTGTGAATTGGCTAAAATTAATTAGCATATCTTTTGGGTCTTTATTAAATGAAAAAATAAAATTTCCTAGAATTTGCACTCGAATTTCGAGGGCTGGAATCTGCTAGTATAAAATAAAATGCGATATTTTTTGTCAGTATGATTTATATATTAAATTTATTGACTTTTCCATACGAAATTAAATGTAAAATAAAATATCGAATATCTAACATAATAATAACAAATTTATAACTTACATATTATTGATAAAATTTAAGAAATTCACGATTAATTTATGAACCGCTTGCTTTAACGATGTATAGACCCGTAAAAATGGATGCTAATTTAAAATCTTTTGCCAGTAAATAACCTACCCAGTTAAGCGCCCCGATAGGTGAGTAGGTACCGTGCTCGCCTATCATGCAGGGGTCGTGGGTTCGATTCCCACCAGAGGCTTTGGTCTGTCGCTGCAAAAAAAAAAACACACTACTCCCTCTTTCCTTCTTAACCTATATTTCAGATCAAAACAATGCACTGCATCTGTATTGGGCATCGCCTGAGTGTTGATTAATTAAGAAAAAAAAAAAAAACCTTGAGCAAGGTATCTGAACACATACCTCTAAATATTAACTTAGCTTAAAGAAATAATTCTTAAATAACTCTGCTTTCTGGGTTGCCTTGTGTTTTCGTACATAAAATTTAGATGTGCTAAATTTGTTTTCATTTGCTATACTCTTTGTATCTTTGTTTTAATTTAACAACTTAACTTTGAACATTTTTTTACAGACATTCAAAAAAAACATAAAAAATTCTTCAATCGATTTTGAAGCTGTGGTAATATACCCTATGAAAAAGGTATGATGAGTTTGTGCTGATATTTATAACTACCAGAAATATTTGACCCAGACCCACCTTTTTTAAATTCCACTCAACTCAGAATCTCTTTTTGTGTAGAGTTCGCGATATCCGTCCGTCCGACCGTCTTTCTGTCTGTCTGCCCGTTTGTCTGTGTCTCCATGTAAACTTTGAAATCAAGCTACAGGTCCCAAATGTAAATGTGTTTTGACGTAACTTAGAATACAAGCTTTCTTCGAACATAGGACTAACGCTATTGACATTGTTTGAAACCGATGCATGTTCAGATATAGCCCCCACGACCCGTATCGGACCGAATCAAATGGTAGCTAGATCCAGATTTTCTTATATATGTTTATATCGATCAATATTGTAGGATCATTTTCAGTCATAGTAACCATATAAATCTGATTCCTCATCTTCATTTAAATCTATCAAAATATAACAATATTGCTTTAATTTTTTTAATTTGGTTTTTATATATATTGGAAAATATTAAGTGACTTTACTAAATATGGTTAAGACCTAGTTCCCATTATAAATATAGCCTCCAATATATACTAGCAGAGCCCAGCCCACGAAATTCGAGTTCTATAAGAGCCTAAAGGTTCTAATTAATTTTAACCAACACTTTTAATCAACACTTTTTGAATTAATTTCGCTAAATTTTATTACAAATATTTGCTGAAGACGCAGAAGATATATAAATGGGTTTGTTAATAAATAATTTTGTAAGAGCCTAAAGGTATGCTAATCAACTTTAGCCAATTCTCAATTAAACACAGGGCTTTGTATATTTATATTAAATACACACACTTAAAATTAGCATCACTCCAAAAAATGTTCCAGACGGTGCAAATCTGTGGACAGTTAAAAAGAAATATCTTTCAAATGAGGTATTTTTGACGTGTAAACATCTATACGCTCAGGGAGCTAAATTTCTATCTCACAATACAATCACAAAAACAGCGTAACAGATGAGCCGTAAGACAAAATCGGTGTGACTTATGATTGTTTGAAAATGAAAATGGAAAAATAAAAAATTAAAAATAAAAAGTGAAAAATGAAAAATAAAAAATGAAGAATAAAAAATGAAAAATTAAAAAATGAAAAATTAAAAATAAAAAATGACAAGTATAAAATAAAAAATGAAAAATTAATAATAACAAGTAAGAAAATTATAGTCGGTCTAGACCGACTATACGATACCCTATACCATGCGTTTAGAAACCCTTTCTCTTAGGACCAACTAACTGGACATAGAAAATAAGCAAAAACCAAATTTGAGTGGGATTTTTATTAATTTTTTTGGCTGCAGATATAAAAAAGTTCATATCGGATGCTATATCTATAAAGGGGCTAGGTCCAAAAATGGACCGATCCTGATCATGTTTGGTAAAGTCTCTTGTATTTTGCAAAAATATGTACAAACAAAATTTGAGAAGAATCAGTGCAATATTTTTGTTTTTTAATTGATTTAACTGAAGATCGGGAAGCAGCTCTATATGGGGTCAAAGGGATCATTTTTGGACTACTCATTAGTGGATGTAATGAATGCATACAAACCCAATTTGAGTAAGATCTATATGACAATTTGGATCTTATGGCAATTTATGTCGATTTCATATGGGTAATTTGTATGGGGGCTAGGTCTGAACATGGACCGATTCAATAGCGTTCATCCCATGGCCGATAAAAGCTTATATACCAAATTTCATCAAAATATATTCATATTTGCGACCTGCAGTTTGATTACAAGCTTTACATGGACACACAGACGGACGGACGGACGGACGGACGGACGGACGGACATTGTTAAATCAACTCAGAAAGTGATTCTGATTCGATCGGTATAATTAAAGATGGGTCTAGGTCAAATATTTTTGGGTGTTACAAACAGCAGCACAAAGTCATTATACCCAAACCACATAGTGGTATAGGGTATAAAAATGTGCCTTTTGGATTGAGAAGACTATAATCGGACTATTGAGGTGCATTTGAGAATTAACGTTGGAGATTTGAGAAATGTATTTGATCTCAAATGTACCTCAAGTTGATAGCAAACACAAATGTTTATTGGGATGTGTGTGTTTATTAAATTAGTTAATGTGTTTGTGATAAAAATGAGTTTGTTTTTGGTGTTGATTTGTGAATTGACTATAATTATCAGCATAATTTTAGGGTCCTTATTTAATTAAAAAATAAAATTTCCTAGAATTTGCGCTCGAATGTCGAGGGCTGGAATCTGCTAGTTATAATAAATATTTTTATATTTATAAGTTATACATAGATGACGCTTTCTATTTGATTGTAAAAAAGTGACATAAAAAAACTTGGATAGATGCTTACACATCTCCCCTGTGATCGGACTCACATATATTTTTGTCAAAATCGGTTGGCAACTAAAATTTTTATATCGGTCACAACTAATCACCTTGCCTTTTAATCTTGTACATTGTCTTAATTCTTTTTTCTTGGCAAATTTCAAAGCTCTGGAATACGAAATCAAAACCTTTCACTATTTCTTACCGGTAAATTACTAAGTATGAATATAAGGCACCAGTTTATTTATAGATTAGTTAGTTATATTTTTTAAAATAAATAAATATATTTTTTTAAGAACTTCTAAAATTCGTAAGTAGCTGCAATTGTTAGTAAAGCATTCCTCGATATACATTACTTAATTATTTGAAGCAATGACAACCACTGGTTTTTTTTGAGTGCATCGCTTTAATAAAAGTATATTCGGGGTCAAGCGTTTTGGTTGCTACGAACATCAACACAAAGTCATTATGCCATGACCACAGATTGTCATAGGGTATGGAAACGACGAAAATAATTATTATTCAGTTCAATATGCCAAGAAAAGCATCATGTTTTTTCTCTCACACAAATGTCTTTTATTATAATTGATGGTGTCATGACTCGTGACACTTTACTTGTCAGATTAATTTGAAATGAACATTAAGTTTATTAGTTAAATTGAGTTCATTACTTTTAAGCGAAAATTCCAAAACTGAAGAAGAGCTCATAAGTGAACATACAAAATGGAAAACAAGGATAGTGTTGCTAATTTAGCATAATTTCTTTCTGATTTATTATTTCAGTACGTTTAGTAATAAAAAGGTATATGAATTTAAGGTGAAAACCCTTTATTTTACATCGCAATCATGGTATGTTAAAGAAAGGAAATCATTTATCCATCAAAATTGTTGTATCGCGTTATTTTTACAAGATCCGAAGATGGTTCAATAAATCCCTGAATCATTAAATAATAAACAGATTAAAATGTCGGAAGAATGCTTGAACTTTTCAGTCCAGCCACGAATCGAACTAATTTTTATTGTCTTCACATAATGTGAAGGGATGCACAGGTAGACTATGTGTCATCGATCGTTATAAGCAGAAAAAGGAAGTAAAGGGTTTTTCAACAGGGATGCTACAAAAGTAAAAAGAGAGGGACAGCAAACAACGCCATATTTCTTGCCGCTCTTTTGACATTTCTCTTCATTAAGGTTTGCCATTTCACGTTGGAAAGATATACAAGCCAACAGCGAGTCCAAATTACTAAAATTTACTAACAGAAATTCGGAGTCAGTGGCCTCAACGTTAAGAGCGCTACGTCCAATTTATGGTCGTCATAATCGTCCTAGCAGATCAACAATTGAGCGTCTAGTGGAAAAATTTGAATCCACAGGCACAGTAGAAAATGTTCCCGTGCCAGTGAGACAAAGAAGTGCCCGTAGTATCGAGAATATTGCTGCCGCTGAGGCTTCAGTTGAAGAAAGCCCAAATGTGGCTCTCACACGTCGTTCTCAAGCGTTGGGCATCTCTGTGACGTCGTTATGGCGAATTTTGCGAAAATATCTTGGCCTACATCCTTACAAGATCAAATTGACGCAAGAACTGAAGCCGCTTGACCACCAGAAGCGTCGTATGTTCGCGAATTGGGCTGAGCAACAACTTGAAAATAATTCGGATTTTCATCGAAATATCATCTTCAGCGATGGGGCTCATTTCTGGCTGAATGGCTTCGTCAATAAACAAAATATGCGTTACTGGTCAGACAGCAATCCACACGTACTCCATGAGTCATCACTGCATCCCGAAAAAATTACGGTTTGGTGCGGTTTATGGGCCGGCAGCGTCATTGGGCCGTACTTCTTCCGTGATGATCTAGACCGGCACGTTACTGTGAATGGGAATCGCTGCCGTTCAATGATAACCAAATATTTTTGGCCCCAATTGGATGATATGGAATTGGAGGACATGTGGTTCCAACAGGACGGCGCCACAAGCCACACAGCGAATGTCACAATCAATTTATTGGAAACCAAGTTTGGAGAACGTGTTATCCCACGAAATGGTCCAGTCGATTGGCCGCCTCGGTCGTGTGATTTGGCGCCGTTAGACTATTTCCTGTGGGGCTACGTCAAGTCTATGGTCTATGCCAACAAGCTAGCGGCGATTGATGAACTTCGTACGAATATCGAACGTGAAATTGCAGCAGTATCGACCGATTTATGCTTGAAAACCGTCGAAAATTGGGTTCAGCGTCTGAACTTCTGCAAGCGTGGCCGTGGTGGCCATGCAAAAGAGATCGATTTCCATACATAATGGCATCAAACGTACTTTCACAGGAATAAAAAATTTCATTGATATCGTTTTTGTTTTATTTAAAAAAACTTTTGTAGCGCTCTTATTGAAAAACCCTTTAGTAATGTGTGATGTTGAAAGGTGATGGGGTAAAAGGGGTAAAAACCAATTGAATGATTCCAAATAGGTTTCGAACATGCCCAGTGCCTCAGAATCATTTTTCGTTGGCCAAATCACTGCAAGTTCTGATCCAATTGAGATTTTTTAACATAGTTTTTATATTGGACATATAATTCCTTGCACTTTCTCCAATATTAATTTAATTATAATCGGTTTAGCAAGTACTGAGGAATTCAAAGTAAATATTGAATTATGATAAAATTGCTGCAATCGGTGACAACATAAATTTTGAGTTCTGCCCTACGAATTTCATGCTTGAGGCTCTATGCGGCGCAGTGTGGTGATATCGCACAAAAAGGTCAAATTGTCATCAATGGTATTTTTAAATTTCGGAATTACTGGTACAATCAAATCAAAAAGAACTAATTTGGTCTGACCACTATTCTTTTATACCCTATACCACTATGTGATTTGGGTATAATGACTTTGTGCTGCTGTTTGTAACTACCAAAAATATTTGACCTAGACCCATCTTTTATTATACCGATCGAATCAGAATCACTATCTGATTCGATTTAATGATGTCCGTCCGTCCGTCCGTCCGTCCGTCTGTGTATCCATGTAAACCTTGTAATCAAACTGCAGATCGCAAATATGAATACATTTTGATGAAATTTGGTATGTGAGCTCTCATCGGCCATGGGATGAATGCTGTTGAAATTGGTGAGAATCCGTCCACGTTCAGACCTAGCCCCCATACAAATGATCCCTATGAAATCGACATAAATTGCCATGGGATCCAAATTGTTATATAGATCTTACTCAAATTGGGTTTATAGGCGTTTATTACATCCATTAATGAGTAGTCCAAAAATGATGCCTATGGGACAATTCTTACTCATAGGTCCCATATAGAGCTGCTTTCCGATCTTCACTTAAATCTATCAAAAAACATAAATATTGCACTGATTCTTCTCAAATTTTGTGTGTATATATTTTTCCAAAATGCAAGAGACTACCAAACATGGTCAAGATCGGTCCAATTTTGGGCCTAGTCCCCATATAAATATAGCATACGATATGAACTTTTTAATATCTGCAGCCAAAAAAATTAATAAAAATCCCACTCAAATTTGGTTTATGCTAATTTTCTATATCCAGTTAGTTTGGCCTAAGAGATATGGTCTCTAAACGCATGGCATAGGGTATCGTATAGTCGGTCTAGACCGACTATAATTTTCTTACTTGTTTTAGGATATTTTAATAGGCTGAAAAAAAAAACATAGCAGAGATTGTTATTTTCTGTTTAAAAATATGTATAAATGTAGAATAAAAGTCAATATTTCTCCAAACTCTTGGATCCCCAATTGTAGCCACATTTGCCTTTAGTTGGAAACCACTATCAATAATTTGTCTAATATCACCTTTTGCATTTTAAAACAATTTCAAGTGGACCGAGGTGCCCCTGTTTAATAAGTTGCATTTATAACGGAACGCTATTAACGATCTGTCTTTTTGAACTGCTTGGATTGACGCAATATTTTGCAAACAATTACTTTATACTTATCTTACGTGTAAACACTTACCAGTAGCTATTAATAAACTGCGGATTGTGATAATTATAGTGAGTTAGATACACGCTAATGGAAGCTTACGGCATATGACAAAGACAGAACAGAATTAAAACGGTTTTTGGAGCAAACGTACATTGGATTAAGCGCAGATAAAGTATGTGAAATTTTGGATACAAATACAAAAGTTTTTACTCTTAATTTAAACAAAGGTGGCAGGATTCTAGTCGTATGAAACCACGATTTGAAAAAAGAATGCAGATTGGCTTGAAGGAACGTTTAGAATTGAGATTAGTGAGGGTGAATGTTCTACTTGTTCTGTACTTGGTCGGCCACGGAAATCATTTGAGGACTGCTGTGATCGCCTCAAACGAGAAAAAAGAGCTAAGGATCGTGTTATATTTCCTCAAGAATTGAGCAAAAAATTTGTACAAAAAACATTGGGCATGTTTACAAAGCTTGAAACTACAAAAGGAAAATAATGCATTGGTTACGAAGTGAAGGGTATGACAGATTTGTACCACGAAAGAAAAAACTAACAATTATCCTCAAGGCATTGCTAACATTGAAAGTTCATGTAATTAATTTACTTCTACAAGATCTGTTGGACCAAACTGACAAAAGAATCCTAAAAACCAAGTCAGTAGAAGAGATAAACGAAATTGAAAGCGGAAATCTAACAATGTACTGTAAATGGACTTTTGATTGAACAGAGGATAAAATATCTCGCTCCCATTTATATATGGCATCAGTTGTAGCACTAAAGTTATCATTCAGCGAGGACATACATAAATCATATGGAACAACGATGAAGCTTCTTCCAAACTTTATTATAGAACATTACAGTTTGAATATGTCAAAGAGATGCCTGCAGTTATATGAAAAGAAAAGAGAAGGATCGATGAGGAAATATCGCAACTATGGGAAATCTACTTTAGAATAAGTAATCGTAATTTTAAAGTAAAACATGAATTACATTATACAATGATTGACGGAAGGAAGAAGTTCAAGTTGGGCCCGTAAGTGAAGAAGCACTGTAATTAGTATTTCACCACTTCACGCACGTATTAAGCTGATGGAGCTTCCTTTTCATGTAACTTATAATATTGAATTTAAACATGGGAAGTCGACACAAATACTAGTCCGGTAAAGGAAGCCCTTCTTCGATCTAGACGAAGACATAATTAAGAGGATTTCAATTGTCAGCGAGGCAGTGGAACCCAAAAATTTTCTGATTTTTGTTTGGAGACAGGAATAAAGTTTGCTGCACTGTACGAGTGGTACAAGATGCCATCTACACTCCACAAAATTCTTATTTAGGGAAATGTCTATTTTTCCTCTAGACCTACTGTCCAAAGAGACTCAATAAAGTCGTAGCAAAGACTATAAATGATATCAACTCAGACACTGCAGGAAATTTAGTCGAATTGCCGTAAACGAAGATGTTATCCACCGAATGATGATAACATCAGACCAGATGATACCACATTTAACTACTTCGTTTTGCAAGAAAAAACGTAGTGATATAAGTAATGAAGTTAAGGATCTTTTAGAATAATAATGTATATTTTCCTACAACTTAAATTTGTCGTTAATATATTTAAAATATACGTATATTGTTTTCACTTCAATTATTTTTTGTTCTTCTATATGAATAAAATTATATTTATAATATTAATAGGCTAGGCGATTTCTTGTGACCGATGTTTTGTTCTACCATTTTATCCCGATTTTTACCAAACGTATATTATTTTGAATGTACTTCTTCTTGGCTGTTTTCCAGATTTCCAGATTTTTAAATTTTGTCCTGTATTTTGAGTAAATTGCATTTAAAGTTGCTACTAACACATACATAAAATTATACATATGCTATGTGTGTTTATTAAATTTGTTAATGTGTTTGTAAATGAGTTTGTTATCTTCATTAAAAAAAATAAAAATAAACCAAAAAAGTTGGTTTGTGAATTGGCTAAGTTGAAAAATAAAGTTGCCGAGAAAGTGCACTCGATTTTCGGACGCTGGTATCTGCTAGTCCATTATTACGCCACTATATTTTTTCAAACAACTTATTTTTTCTTACCTTCATACAAAAATCCCCAGTGTGTGGCGCCTCAACATGTGGACGAGCTTGCTAAATTATTACTCCTAAGGTAAGCAAAATTTTTTTTTGTATTTGGCATGACTTTTGTTACAACAATGCTTCCAATTCCGCATCTTCATACACACTGAGTATAAACTATAAGAAAACTACAGCTAAAAAAACACATTTGAAATTGGCGAAAGTCTTTAATTTTATTTTATCCATTTCCATTGAGATGGGGAACATGATACAATACAATACTGACACACTCAATCAAGATATTTTGACAAACTCTGAGTAGGATAAAGTGAATAGGGTCCATCTCAGTGCTCGTAGGACCCAATGTAGTGTATTGCTCCATAGACGGGCCATAGAGTCATAAATGCCGGATGGTATAGATATTGAGGAATCAGACGCAGTGGATCGTTTGGAATGAAAATTAATTGTCATGGAATAAATACATTTTTCAATTGTCTAAGAAAGCATTTAAGTGCCCAGCGTGACCAACTGTATTGGCACATTGGATCATCATAGGAATGTTGGCTGTGTTAATCTGTATGCTAGATATTACAACGCTAAGTGTTCTGCTGAGATAAGCGAACACATCCTTATACTTAGTGTGTCTTTCTTTGTCCAGTGGATGGTACAGCGCATCACGACGAAAATTCGTTCATTAGCCACACAAGCCATACGTGGAATAAACTTCCCGCTGAGGTCTCTCCTGTCACATACAATACAGATAAATCTAAAGCAAATATCCACAAACATTACTCCCTCTTTCCTCCTACACAAAACATATTTTCCTGATATCAACACAGTGCATTGTATTAACAGGGGACATCCCCTGAGTTTTGATGTCTATAGAAAAAAAAGATACAAAATAGGAATATGAGCATTTCTATTACTTATTTCTATCCTCGATATTCACTTTCTGGGAATCATTTGTCAGGCAGCATCGGATATATGTAAAGACGCATTAAATTTCTCATTCTATTTGCATTTCATTACGATATTTATGCACGTTAAAATACAACTTTATTTGAAAGCTGTCAACACCGGATATTATTATTTTTTTGCTTTTCTTTAAGGAGTGTATTTTATGTTCCAACACAACAATCAAAAATGACATAAAATGAAAATAATATCCTATGTGCATACTTAGGATAAACCAACAAGGATATTGCAGACTTACGGTTCGTAAAGTATGCTAAAAAGGATTTCTCCTAAATAAACAAGTTACACAAGAATTTGTAAATTCCATGTTTGCAAATGCGAAGCAAGGAAAAAATAAACATCAATATTATGGCGTCACTTGAGGATTGATTGCATTCGAAAATGTATATACCTATAGAGAACCACCCACTGCAAAATAAAATATTCTAGAAACTACAAGATTTCTTGCAAATGTTAACAAATTTCCATAACAAGTTATGGAAAATAAGTTATTTTTTTCGCCTCAAACATGACGTTACTGTCATCTACCGTACGTTTCTGTTGGCTTTTATGATATAATAAATTCTTTAATCGATGCATTAATTTAAAAATGCATAAAGTAAAGCTTGAGCATGTATAAGCATTTTTTTGTATACTGAGGTAGTGCTGATGTTTTTAACTACCAAAAATATGTGACCTGGACCATTTGTCTGTCCTTCCTCCCGTCTATATATTTGTTTGTCCATGAAAATTGTGAGATCAAACTACTGGTAGGAAAAAAAATATACAGTGGTGCACTAAATTGGATATATTATTGAATATTTTTTAAACAATTTTAATAACTTTTGTTCAATTTGTGATATCCAAGTGAAATTTTGAAATTATACATTTTGTACTTTCTTTACTTTAAAAAAAATATGAAAAAAAATATCTTATATATAAATAAAGGGTTTTTCAATAAGAGCGCTACAAAAGTTTTTTTAAATAAAACAAAAACGGTTTTGGATATCAATGAAATTCTTTATTCCTGTGAAAGTACGTTAGGTGTCATTATGTATGGAAATCGATCTCTTTTGCATGGCCACCATGGGCACGCTTGCAGAAGTCCAGACGCTGAACCCAATTTTCGACGGGTTTCAAGCATAAATCGGCCGATACTGCTGCAATTTCACGTTCGATATTCGTACAAAGTTCATCAATCGCCGATAGCTTGTTGGCAGAGACCATAGCCCCACAGGAAATAGTCTAACGGCGTCAAATCGCACGACCGATGCGGCCAATCGACTGGACCATTTCGTGAGATAACACGTTCTCCAAACTTGGTTTCCAATAAATTGATTGTGATATTCGCTGTGTGGCTTGTGGCGCCGCACAGTGGCTGAAAATCATTTTTCATTGGCCAAAATTCTGTAACTTTTGAACCGATCAAAATATTTTAGTACTGTTTTTTTTAATAGATAGATAGATAGTTGATCTTGACTCAGTGTGAATTTCATTTAAATTGATTGAGTACTTTTTAAGGAATTCTAGGTCAAAGTTTAACTTTTGATTTTTTTTAACTTTTAGCGTGATATATGTTTTTTTTTATTTATTTTTATTTATTAGAAAGTGTCATATTTGGAGTTAAATAATTATTATAAACATTTTTTGTAATAATGAAATTTTTTTAATGCTTACACTCAAAAAAAATTTTTACACTCAAAAAAATTTTTACACGCAACAAAATAGTAAAATTCACTAGAAATTTAACTAGTATTACTAAAAAATTAAAAATGTTTGCTATCAAATTTGCAATTTGCTTACACTCAAGGAATATTATTATTACTACAGAAAAATTTATTAGTGTTTGCTGCCTAATTTGTTACACTAGCTAAATAAATCTGCTAAACATTAGCGCAATGATTCTAATTTTTTTTTTTAATTTTGATATGAAAATATGGGTTCTTATTTTTTGAATCTTTCTTATCTATTAAAACATTGCATTCATATGTGGGAAACCTTTTAAGAATAAAAACTGCAATAGATTTAAATAGCATTTGTAACAATGGTAGGTTCTGTTTATTATTATTTTTTACTAATACTATGTTTTTCGTACTTAAATAACAATGAAAGGCAATTATAATTATTATTCATTAGACTCAAATATTGATTGCAAATATTCCATATTTTGTTCTGTGCTATTTCTGTTCTTTAGTAGTTTTTTGGCTTCTTCATCTAAATCCCGATGTTCCACTTTCCATTGATTTCGAATACTGGAGATGAACGGATCTGACGTTGCCAATAATATATTAAATAGATCTTCATTTGTGGAATTTCGTGACATTTTTCTAGTATTGTGCTGTCTATAAAATCTGTAATCCTTGTTCCTTTTTTCCTGAGCCTCCTCTGATAGATCTCCAAGTGGCACCAAATGATATTTAATGACATCTTCTCCATGATAAAGGAATTTGTGGACTGTTGCAGACATATTTCTCCATGGGTAGTTGGTTGTATATATTTTTGCAGTTTCCTTAGCATAATCTCCAAATTTTCTAGAGTCAATTTCTTCATTGCACGCAAGTACTTCTAGGATTATTTTAAATCTGAAAATAAGGTTTAAATCCACTCCTGTTATTTCAGATGCTGTTTCTGGATCTGAAAAGAATCTTCTTGCGGTATTGCCATCATTTGTATTGCCTGACCCTTGTTTTGGCTGATCTATAATCAATCCAAATTTGCGATATTCATCTTGAACATGTTTCTTTTTTGAACTTCTTAACTCTTTGTTGGTTTCGTTGTTTCTTATTGATCCTGAAGGCCCGAAATCCAAATCATAACTGATTTTTAGTATGTGTTCCATAAGTCGTATTCTTGCATGTAGTGGTGATAATCCAAATTCGAAGGCATCGGTATTATCGAATGATTTTGTCGGGACTTGGTTTAATTGGCTTGATGTTGCTTGGCATATAATGCAGCTGGATGCAGCCTTCGTGTTAGTCAAAGCCTGACCTACTTTTCCATCTATCATTGTCAGCACTAATTGGTAGCTTACTTCAATTTGCTGCCCATCTAACTGTAATTGTAATGGCTGTAGTGTTGCTATTTGGGCCTTGATATCACTAACTTCTTTGTTAATGGCATCATGACTTTCTTTTTTGAATTCAAATTTGATTGGCCTGCAGTATTTCGTAGAAGATGGTGTCTCATTTTTCCAAATATCCATTGTTTGCGTTGTACTACTCGAAGGCTCCGAATCTTCCAAAATCTTTTTCAATCGCAATGGTACAAATGATACCATGAACATATCTGAGTCCGAAATATTTTCACATACAACTTGTTTGTATTGTTTTTGTCCCGAAGAACCATCACATCCCCATTTACAAAATAGAATTAACTTTGTGTTTCCATATTTCTTTAACTCAGTTCCTGTTATTGATTGTAGCAAGCGTTTGGCTGTGTGATCAAGTAAAGATTGTAGTTGTACTTCTGCCGAAATTGGTGTGATTGTAATAGTGTCCTTTGATGGCAAACAGTCTATTTTAGCAGCTGTTATGTGATGATATGCTGGATACATATTTGAGCCTTTTTCAATCGCACGCAATCTGAGCTGAATATATTGGTGTTTTGTTAATTTCAAATCCAGAAATAATGCTAATGCCTCCTCATTTGTGAACTGTTTTGCATCGCTCGGAGTTGGTATACTTTTAAGAATTCGCTTTGTTCTCACTGGACTAGCATTACAAGTTTTTTCAATGATATCCACTTTTGTTAATTGGTTTTGTGCTCGTAATTGATGTAGAAAAGATTCTTTTATATTTGT
This sequence comes from Cordilura impudica, assembly GCA_963682025.1. Taxonomy (NCBI): domain Eukaryota; kingdom Metazoa; phylum Arthropoda; class Insecta; order Diptera; family Scathophagidae; genus Cordilura; species Cordilura impudica. Next base: position 265,609,748 of record OY821518.1, read on the forward strand.
AGAACCAATTTCCTCGTTAAAATTTTTAAGTTTCCGCCTCTTAGATCTATCGCTGCAGTTGTCCAATGATTTGCGTGGTCTTCCAGCCTTATCTAGCTTTGCTGTTTCTCCACCAACATTAAGTTGGCCTTCTAACCAGTTTGCACTTTTATTATAAAACTTTTGTTTACAGTAGTTAACTTCTTTCAATCGTTTTTTTAGTACTTTGACGAAATTAGATAATTGCTCTTGTATTTCGGTACTAGACGAATTTAAGTTTAATTTTATTTTAACGTAACTAAGAACATCTTCCTGGTTTTTGTTTCGAAAATACTCTTCGGCCAGTTCTTTATAACTAAAGTTCTCCATATTTTTCTCAATATTTTTATTTGCGTCTGTTATCACTTTTTTATCACTTTTTATCACTTGCGAATATACGTCCGTACACTTGAAGTATTAACTTATTATTGAGTAATCCCTTATAGAATCCGTCATTTTATACATTTTTAGGTACATGTTATTCACACATTGATCTTTAATTTCATAGCAGGTAGTACTTAAATTGAACAAAACTGCACTTGTTATCCAGACTTCAATATCAGGTAAAACTAATTAGTTTCTCGCCAATATGGGGTGGTTTTTTATCTTTAGTGGTTTAGTGCCGCGATTATTGACAAACTTATAAAATTGTTTATGACTTTGGTTGACCCTTAAATTTGACAACAGGTAAATTAAGAAAGAGATCATTTGTTTACTGTAGAACCTATTGTGATCATTTTATGACTTATTTTTTTGCTGATCAAAACAAAGCCAATAAACCCTTTCGCAGGTATTTTATTTAATTATTTTACTTTTACGTAGTCTAAAGTAAAAAAACAAAATTTTTTTTAGAGTAATTTTTTTAGAGTAATTTCATTAAAATGAAAAAAGTGTTCTACCGGGGGCTCGTGGGGGGTGCAAAAGTATATATAGGGTTAAACAGGATACATTCGCCTTTCTCCGGGTGGTATACGTTTCTTGTTCCCTTACTTCCTTTAGAAGTTCTATTCCACTAAAGTTTAAATTTGAGAAAAATATAGTGGTTTCATAAATATTTCATAACGCCCCTAATATCAAACGTTAGAACTGTGACTACTTACAAAAACTAAAGACTATAATCCTACTAACATTATAAAAAAGACCGCAGGCCAATATCGATGATAGCTTGCGAGTAGTAACCATTTATTTTTGATAAAAAACAAAAAAAAAACACCTTTTGCTGAATTAAAAAAAACAGTTGAGTTTGACAGCATGCCACGCCCACAATTATCAATAGTTTAACCTAATTTTTTGGCTACCTTAATCTGGATATATAAGCTACAAAAAGGAGTAAAAATTTTAAAAATCGATGACAAAAAAAAATTTGACTTTTGGCCAATGAAATCAAAATTTGAGCCACAGTGCGCCGTCCTGTTGGAACCACATGTCCTCCAATTCCATATCATCCAATTGGGGCCAAAAATATTCGGTTATCATTGAACGGTAGCGATTCCTATTCACAGTAACGTGACGGTCTTGATCATCACGGAAGAAGTACGGCCCAATGACGCCGCCGGCCCATAAACCGCACCAAACCGTAATTTTTTCGGGATGCAATGATGACTCATGGAGTACGTGTGGATTGCTGTATGACCAATAACGCATATTTTGTTTATTGACGAAGCCATTCAGCCAGAAATGAGCCTCATCGGTGAAGATGATTTTGCGATGAAAATCCGAATTATTTTCAAGTTGTTGCTCAGCCCAATTCTCGAACATACGACGTTTCTGGTGGTCAAGCGGCTTCAGTTCTTGCGTCAGTTTGATCTTGTAAGGATGTAGGCCAAGATCTTTTTGCAAAATTCGCCACAACGACGTCACAGAGATGCCCAACGCTTGAGAACGACGTGTGAGAGACACATTAAGCCTCAGCGGCAGCATTATTCTCGACACTACGGGCACTTCTTTGTCTCACTGGCACGGGAACATTTTGTACTGTGCCTGTGGATTCAAATTTTTTCATTTGATCTGCTAGGACGATTATGACGACCATAAATTTGATGTAGCGCTCTTAACGTTGAGGCCACTGACTCCGAATTTAGGTAGTAAATTTTAATAATTTCGACTCGTTGTTGGCTCGTATATCTTTCCGTCATGAAATGGCAGGTCTTACTGAAGAGAAATGTCAAAAGAGCGGCAAGAAATATGGCGTCGTTTGCTGTCCCTGTCCCTCTACTTTTGTGGCGTCCCTGTTGAAAAACCCGTTATATGTTTCCTAATCGCATTTAGCCAGTTTGGTCCGATCTTTGCCTTTTTTGATTTGTATATTTTTGGAAGAAATTGACAAAATACTCATGAAAAGCGAAATTGAAATTGGTGCCTACCAGATCGACTTAGATTGCCATAAGATCCAAATTATTATGTACATCTCGATGAAGTTTGGTTTGTGTGTGTTAATAACACCCATTAATTAGTTGTCAAAAAATAAACCCTATAGAATAATTCTTAGTCATAGCCCCCATATGGTCTCGTTCTACACTCACATCTATGGTGGGTAGGTCCGGACACGAAGCACCAATTTCAATGGCATTCATCCTACGCCCGGTAGAAGCCTACGTACTAGCTTTCATGAAAATATATTCATATTTGTGATCTGTAGTTTACATGGACACATAGACGGACAGACGGACATCGGGATCCAAACAATTGCAAGTCTGGCCTTCTGGAAAAGTTTGCAATCTTCTCATTGCACTTAGAGATAGTCTTTGATCTAGTTTTGTATGAGGATATTGCCCTGATAGCCGCTAGACTGTCTGTAAATATTTTCACGTTTCTGGGATTTGGGATTCCCCGTATGTCAATAGATGTAATACATTCCATTATCGCGACCAATTCCGCCTGAAAGATGGAGTTGTGATCCAGAAGTCGATGGTATTTACTAGTGGATTGGCACACAAACCTATGCCAGTTCCCCGTTCATATTCCCGTTCATCCAACTTTCTCTGGCTGGTATCTGTATACTGCAGAGTATGTTCGCCGACACATCCACGATTCACTGCTATGATAGTCTCGTGTCTCTAATGATAGTCTCGTGTCTCTAATTTCTATAGCAACCAGATCGTCCACACAGTTGACGGAAAGAACCCCAATTCCTGCGACCGACGAAAAGTCGATAATTTGGATCTTCTTCCACACTTTCGTTTATTCTCTTTCCATATTCTCTTCAGTACTATATTCTTCTCAGTAGGCACATTACTTCTAGGTGTTAGTGTAGCTGCATCAGTTAGATTGTACGTGGCATGAAATCTGTCCACATTTTGAGGGATGACTTGCTCAGATGGACGAATGTGTGTATCATAAAAATCACGAAGTCATTTATAAGTTGCGCAAAGCGATAACTGATTTCGAAGTAAATTTAAATAATTTGGTAGCGCTATTCAAGCTTCAATCTATTTATGGTGATTTTCCAGCTTTCTGGTGTTCTACAAGAAAGTGATCTTGGTCTAGTACTGGTTATTTTATTTATGAACGATCTCCCTTCTGTTATTTAACATTCAAAAATTCACCTGTACGCTGATGATGTCAAACTATATTTCTCTCTTCAAAATTACATTCAACATTTTTGTAGATGGTGCATTATAATTCCAATGGACCTCAAAATAGAAAAATGCAAGCACATGTCCTTTAACAGATTAAAAAATCTACATTCTACTTATTTTGTTAATGATAGTGAACTGGATTCGGATGATACATTCTTAGATCTTGGCATTCCATTAGATCATACATAAAATTTTCGTTCGCATGTACATATCTTTGGCAATAAACAAAGCTTATGGCATTCTTGGATTTATGAAGCGATGGAATAATGAATGTTCTGATCCATATGTAATAGAATATTGTTCTATAGCATGTCCGCAAACAATTTCTTTTATTCTGTATACTCGGACGTGGATGGAACTCCCGTGCCTTGTCCTCTTATAAATCCAGATATGCTCTAATCAAGTCACCGAAAATTAAAATTCTTAGAACTGTGCTTAGCATTTCCTTACTGCTCAGTTTATTCCTTGGTTATATTAACTACAAGTACTTGTTAATTAGAATCTATAATATCAATATCCTAGGCGGTTTCTTGTGACCGATGTTGTGTTCTACCGTTTTATCCCGATTTTAACCCAACGTATTGTAGTGTGTTTGATAAGTCATAGTTACCCTACCTTCTGTACGGTAACTAAATAGTAAAATTAAATTACTAATTGTAACTAAATATATCCACCTGCACCGAACTCAAGCGTGAGAAAAGTATTTCTCACAATTGTACTGTAGTATAGTTACGTGTGAACTGCTTAATACGCAAATTCACTCGTCTACTCAGTTACACATAATGTAAGTGTATGTGTACGCGTGTACAATGCATGTGCGCGCGTACGTAGGTAGATATACGTTAAAATTAGTATAGAAAAAGAATTAATAAAGAGACGTGAAAGTAAACAGTCGCATGAGCGGCTGTTTTTAAACAAATAATAAAAAGTGTAATTATTTAAATTATATGGCGATCCTGCCAATGAAAAAAAATAAAATATGAAAAAAATAATAAGTCAATTAAAATTTTAAGAAAAAATTTAATTTGTGAAAAAATCAGAAAAACAATAACTACATATACCAAGCATGAAAAGTCGAAAAACGTATATTATTAATCAACATTTAAATTTAATCAACAATTGAAAATTTGTTAAGAAGGAATACCAAAAGTGTAAAAGCCAAAATAATTGTAAAAAAGTGAAGAGTCGAAAAACGTACATTATTAATCAACATTTAAATTTAATCAACAATTAAAAATTTGTTAAGAAGGAATACCAAAAATGTAAAAGCCAAAATAATTGTAAAAAAGTGAAGAGTTGAAAAAGGTAATAACGACATGAATAAGCAACCGCAGCAACAACGGATTCATCAAACTGGAATACCAAAAGTGTAACAGCCAAAATAATTGTAAAAAGTGAAGAGTCGAAAAACGGTAATAACAACATGAATAAGCAACCCCAGCAACAGATTCATCAAACTCTACGTCAACAACAGTAACCATCATCTACAGCAGCTGGAGAATAAAACAACAGCTAAGTAGCATATTTTATTTTTTTAAATAAGTTGAATCATACATATTACATAGTAGTTAAATATTGATTTCTTCGATACTCGTATTGATAACATTTTTTTTTGTTAAAATCAATCAATTGAAAAGAAATTTGAATACAAAATATTAGAAAAAAAATTATGTATTTAATTATATTAAAAAAAAGAAAAATTTTTTTAAAAACAAAAAAACATGATTATTAATATTGAACTCACTTTAAAATTAATTAAACTGTGAATTTTTCTATAAAATAGAATAACTTAATATATAGAACAGAACATAGAAAAGTCATCATATTTAGGAATAAATCTACAATTTAAAATATTTAATGTATCATTAAAACTAAAATATTGATTCTTTAATATAAATTTAAATATTGATTTTTATTGGGAATAGGAAATTAAAAGATAAATTATATTTTAACATGGGTAAGCCGGAATCAAAATTAGAAAACCCGAACGCAAATGTAATAACCAACGTTGAGGTTGTCGACCACACAAACCAAATACAATCCTTGTGGTACCTCACATTGTGCTTGGTATTGATAAGCGGGGTAAACTTATGCTAAAATTATACCTACTGCACAAAAGATCTCTCCGTAAGAGATATCTAAGTAGAGGCGACAACCTTGACAAGGTTTAAAAATGGGCCCATAAGATTTTAAAATTATATACTCCTCGAATAGATTTAAACAAAAAAAAAAAAGAAAGAGAACAAAGCAGAGACTGCGATAACATCATGTTATATATTATCAAAATTTTTTTATTTTGTCATCATTATTAAAAATACTGACTAAAGAGAATAAAATTTTACATAAAGTGCCGGAGGAGTCCTATTATTGAATTACTTTATTTTGTTGAATATTTGAATTAATTGCTAATATAGCAGGAACTTTGGGGGACAAATCCTAAATGACAAATATTTTGAATATTTTTTTTTGTGCGATTTTCTGGTAAGATTTTCTGTCCTAGCAGACAAAAGTCAATTTTAATCTGCATGTATGGACTGGTCTGCGATACTAGGCCAGTGCAGACTTATCAGAGAGGAATTTGACAAGTCCTATAAATGCCTCAATAGCGATAGGCCTACCAAAGAGGAAACTGTTGAAAAACATCTAAAAAACCTCTACTTACGACTTGAAGAAATAAGAGTCGTATTAAACGTAAATTATCAGCGTTTAACACCCGCACATAAGGTTGCAGCAGAGGGTTTTTTCATTGACCTAAGAAGTAAACTCATCAGTGTAGCAGCTCGTAGGGGTCTTGAAGTAGAATTGCCCAACTCATTACATGAAAGGGTAGAATTTGCGGATGACAAAAATAAATTAGCAATACAGACAGAAATAATAAGCGCAAACATGCCACAAACAGCAACGGAATTTTTAAGGACAGCATCCAGAATCATACCTGATTTTGATGGTAGGGCAGAGAACCTACAAAGTTTTCTGGATGCATTAACACTGGTGGATTCAATTGCGGAAGACCAGGATGCGGTGGCCGTCAATTTAGTAAAGACTAAATTGAAGGGAACGGCACGTACTCTCATAGAGGGTAATGAAGTAAATTTAGCCGGCATAATAGCTAGGTTAAAAACAACAGTCAAGGGCGAGTCCGTTGAGTTGCTTTCGGCAAAGATAATGAATCTCAAACAGTGTGGTAGGACACCAAATGACTACACCAAAGAGATAGAAGAACTGGCGAAAAGATTACAAAGCGCCTACATAGTGGACGGTTTAAATACTACACTAGCCGAAAAATACACAACAAACATTGCTGTAAAGGCAATGACAAAAAACAGTACCAACGACAGAGTGGGACTCATACTAGAAGCAGGTCAATTTAACACTCTCAATGATGCGGTAGCTAAGTTTATAAGTTGTTCAACCGATGCGCCTAAAAATAGTACAATAATGTACTATAACAGGGATATGCACAATACCCAGGGTCAAAGACGTGGGCGATCCTACGCAAATTTTAGCCGACGTGGAAATTACACCGGAAATAGCGGTCGTAGTAACAATAACAGGAGATACAACAGTGGGAGTAACCAGTCCCACAATGGTAACAATGAGGTCAATAGGCAATATAATGGCCGTGACAGTTACAACAGGAACAATAATAACTACAGCGGGAACTATAACAACCGCAATAATAATAGAGGACGTGATGTCCGGGCTTTGCATGGGAGTACGGAAAACGTACAATCCCCGGGTACTCAATAGATGAAATAATTAGAAATAGTAGAATCTTAAACGTTAATCTGAATTCAGCATCATATATTTCACTAAAATCAAAATTCAATGAAGGAGTGTCGACATTTTTGGTAGACACAGGTGCGGACATATCAATAATAAAAAGCGGACAGAATAAATTTGAAAGAATAGATACATCCAACACAATTAGCCTACATGGCATAGGAAAGGGTATAACCTATACTAGGGGAAAGATCACAACGGATCTGATATTTGAAAATCTGTTAGTTAAACATAAACTCCATGTGGTAGATGATGACTTTCCAGTTCCATCTGATGGAATATTGGGACTTGACTTCATTAGAAAGTACAATTGTAAACTAGAATATGGAACGGATCAAGATTGGATAGTATTAAGACCAGATGATTTCCCACAAAGTATACGGATGAAAATGCGAAAATACCCAAACATCAACACAATATCATTACCTGCGAGATCAGAGGTAATTAGAAGAATAAATGTAGGAGATTCAAAGGGGGACATATTAATTCCTAACCAAACCCCTAAGGAGGGGATATTTATAGCAAATACAATTTCTAACGCCTCACAAACTTTTGTACGTATAATGAATACAACAGACGAAGAAGTTGTTATATCTGATGCTCAAATAGAGACTGAAAGCTTGGATAATTATGAAACAGTATCAATGGTCGAGTGTCAGAATAACGATGATAAATTTAAGATATTGTCCGAAAAATTTCCTAAATTCATTGAGAATGAACTAAAGGAAATATGCATGAAATATATTGATGTTTTCGCACTAGAAACAGAAAAAATATCTGCGAATAATTTTTACAGGCAAAAATTGCGTTTAAAAGATATAGAACCAACATATATTAAAAACTATAGGATACCTTATGCGCATAAGGAGGAAATAACAGGACAAGTGGATAAATTAATAAAAGATGGTATAATTGAACCATCAGCTTCTGAATACAATAGCCCAATATTATTAGTACCGAAAAAATCTTTAGCTGGAAGCGTTAATAAAAGATGGAGATTAGTAGTAGATTACAGAGCGGTTAATAAAAAATTGATTGCAGATAAATTTCCATTACCAAGAATAGATGACATTCTTGATCAACTTGGCAAAGCGAAATATTTTTCTTGTCTAGACTTAACGTCTGGGTTTCATCAAATTGAATTAGATGAGGACTCCAGGGATATCACATCATTTTCAACAGATAAGGGATCATTCCGTTTTAAGCGCCTCCCATACGGGCTTAAAATAGCCCCAAATTCATTTCAGAGAATGATGACAATTGCATTCGCTGGTTTATCACCAGCTCAAGCTTTCTTATATATGGATGATTTAGTTGTAATTGGTCGTTCAGAACGACACATGATTAGGAATCTGGTAGATGTTTTTGAAACCTGTCGGAAATATAACCTTAAACTACATCCAGGAAAATGTTCATTTTTCAGTCATGAAGTGACTTATTTGGGACACAAATGTACAGATAAAGGCATTCTTCCAGACGATAGCAAATTCAAAATAATTCAAGACTATCCCACACCTAAAAATGCCGATGAAACAAAACGATTTGTAGCATTTTGCAATTACTATAGACGTTTTGTTCCTAATTTTGCGGAACACGCTCGTCTCTTAACGAGATTATGTAGGAAAAATACAAAATTCGAATGGAGTAGAGAGTGTGAGAAAGCATTCGAATATTTGAAAAACTCACTACTGAACCCAAGAATATTACAATATCCCAATTTTGATGAACAATTCTGTATCACAACCGATGCAAGTAAATATGCATGCGGTGCAGTGCTAAGCCAAGAGCATGATGGAATACAACTTCCAATAGCATATGCCTCACGATCGTTCACGAAAGGTGAAGCGAACAAATCTACTATTGAACAGGAATTAGCAGCTGTACACTGGGCGATTACATATTTCAGACCATACATATATGGCACGAGATTTTTAGTGAGAAGCGATCACAGACCACTGTCGTACTTGTTCTCGATGAAAAACCCTTCCTCAAAATTGACGCGAATGAGATTGGATTTAGAAGAGTATGATTTTACAATAGAGTACCTGAGGGGAAAGGATAACCATGCGGCAGACGCTTTATCCAGAATAACAATAGCAGACATAAAAACTAGCAGAAACATTTTTATGGTAACCACTAGAACAAAATCTAGAAAAACACAACCAGGAATAGATGAGAAAATAAAGAGTATAACGACAACCCCAAGGGTTTATGAAACACTTAGTATAAAGGAAGTAAGAAAAAATGTTCGCCTAAAGTTTGACTTACAAGGCAAAACACCGAGGTGTTACCTTAAACACGGGAAAATAACTTTAGAGGAGCTTAGGATAGATGACCTTATTGTTAATGGGAAAGTTGATCTAAATCAATTCTTCCCTAGGTTGGAGAATATGACCGACAACAAAGGCATCAAAAAGTTGCAACTATCACTAAATGACAAAATATTTGAGAAGATTCGAATCAATGTGTTTAAAGAAATAGGGAACAAAGAATTAAAAAAATTAATAATAGCTCTAGCGCCACGGAGAATAAATGTTACTGCTGACGAGCAGAAAAACACACTCCTAGAAAAATATCACAATGATCCTTTATACGGAGGTCATCCAGGGATAACAAGGATGACAGCAAAAATAAATGAAAAATATTTCTGGAACGGAATGTCAAGAGACATACGTAACTATATAAAAGGATGTAAGCAGTGTCAGACAAATAAATCCCTACCGAAAACAAGGGAACCAATGGTGATAACGGAAACACCAGTGAAAGCATTCGATATAGTCGTTATTGACACAATTGGTCCTTTTATTAAATCTAATAACGGCAATGAATATGCCATAACCATAATATGTGATCTAACGAAGTATTTGATCACTATACCAATTCCTGACAAACAGGCTAAAACCGTAGCCAAGGCTATTTTTGAAAATTTCATTTTAATATACGGTCCAATGAATAGAATTCTGACTGATATGGGAACGGAGTATAAGAACCAGACCATACAAGAGCTTTGTGGATTGCTGAATATTGAGTACACAACATCGACAGCATACCATCATCAAACGTTGGGTACTATAGAAAGATCACATAGAACATTTAACGAATACGTTCGTTCATATCTTTCAGCGGACAGAACAGATTGGGACGAATGGTTGACATACTTCACGTATTGCTTCAATACAACACCTTCTACTGTCCATGGGTACTGTCCGTATGAACTGATATTTGGTAAGAAATCACCTAACATACCATTTCTTGATAACAATATCGTTGACCCAATATATAACATAGAGTCATACGAAAAAGAGGTAAAGTATAGGCTTCAGACGGCGCAGCAGCGAGCTGCGAGTATGATAGAAAGGCAAAAACAAAGTAGTAAGACTCTGTACGATAGAAGAATTAATCCCATTGAAATAAAAATAGGAGATTTGGTTTTGATAGAGAACAATGCGGGCCATAAACTGGAAAGCTTGTTTAAGGGACCTTATTCGGTAGAGAAAATAGACGAATTAGGTAATTGTACCCTATCAATGAGTGACGGTAAAAAAGCCAATGTACATAAAAATAGACTAAAACAATGTAGCTAAAAAAAAAAAAAAAAATTTTTCATTCTAATTTTAAAAATACCTGGCCAGGTCAAAATAAGTTTAAGATTAAAATTTAACAACAATTCTAAATATAAAATTTAAAATTTTTAAAATTAACATTATAATTAATTTAAGAAAAAAAGAAGAATTTATTGTAAACCAACATTAAAAATAAAAGAAGAATTTATTGTAAACTAACATTCAAAAAAAAGAAGAAAACATTTTACATATAAATTATAATTTTACCTACAACATTAATTTTAAATAACTTTATAAAATTTAAATTAAAATTAAAATAAATTTCAAAATCGAATTAATTAAAATTTAATTTTATTTTAAGGAAAAAAGGGAAGGTGAAGAACCCAAAATAGATCTTGAGACCTAATATTTTTTCTTCAAACTAAATTTAAAAATACTATAAGTATATGAAAGAATGATCAGGAATATATATCATTCTTTTTCTGTAAAAGGGAGGTGTAGTGTGTTTGATAAGTCATAGTTACCCTACCTTCTGTACGGTAACTAAATAGTAAAATTAAATTACTAATTGTAACTAAATATATCCACCTGCACCGAACTCAAGCGTGAGAAAAGTATTTCTCACAATTGTACTGTAGTATAGTTACGTGTGAACTGCTTAATACGCAAATTCACTCGTCTACTCAGTTACACATAATGTAAGTGTATGTGTACGCGTGTACAATGCATGTGCGCGCGTACGTAGGTAGATATACGTTAAAATTAGTATAGAAAAAGAATTAATAAAGAGACGTGAAAGTAAACAGTCGCATGAGCGGCTGTTTTTAAACAAATAATAAAAAGTGTAATTATTTAAATTATAGTATATTATTTAAAAGGTATTTCCTTTTAGCCGTTTTGTAGACTTACACATTTTTAAATATTTTCCTTTATTTTGAGTATATTGTATTTAAAGTTGCTACTAACACATACATAAAATTATATATATGCTATGTGTGTTTTATTAAATTTGTTAATGTGTTTGTTAATGAGTTTGTTATCTTCATTCACAATAACAAACCATAAAAGTGTTGGTTTGTGAATTGGGTCAGTTGAAAAATAAAGCTGCCTGGAAATTCCACTAGAATTTCTAGCGCTGGAATCTGCTAGTTCAAATTAATATTCCATCTAGAACTACAAGAAACTTTAAGCTCTTAAATATTAATTATTTTAGCATTGCTAATAATGATCCGTTTCGCCGGTTGTTTGAGCAATTTATTGGAGTTTAACACATCATCGATTTTTCGGAAAATAAAGAATCTTTGAAACGTAAAACTAAACAATTAGATCGTCAATATTTTATTTGTCATATCTATATATAAATACACTTAATACATTAGTCTGTAAGGATATTTGTAACTTTACAGACTTTAAATAAATAAATACTGATCATAAATGTCAAAAAGTTAAAAGTATGACAGTTCGTTTGAAAGCTAACCCTTTCGTAAGTTGTATCTAAGCAAAAAAAGTACCCTTTATAAAAGATTACCAATATTCAGTTGGAAAGAAGTTCGGTTGCTACAGCATCCGATATGAACTTGCTTACATCAAGAGGCAAAACAAAAATTAATATCAATGACACTCAAGTACGGCTTATGCTTAGTTTCTATATCCAATTAGTTGGACCTAAAACCCTTTCTCTAAACGAATGGCCGGTCTATACTGTCTATAATTTCTTACTTGTTTCATTGATTTTTTGTTATTTAAAATTGTTATTAAAAGTGGGATGTCACCATTCTTGGAACAGAAACCTATGACAGCAGCTCTAGGTGAAGGGTATCATATACAATTATATTAAATTTTTTGAAAGTTGTATTTTGCTTTTAATTTTTCATCATTATACATAATATGGATATAAACATAACAATGTTAAATGTAATCATTTTCAATGTACATTGTGTTCTTGTTTCGTTTATGTTTTCAAAATAAAATATGGTTTATTCTTTTTTTTTATTTTCCTACTTTGGCATAATGACAGCATGACAGTATAAATTACTGCCAAATGAATAATAGAAAAATAAGGCTGAATCACTTCACTACCACCATTTAAACCATCATCATATCACTCACTAACTCACACCACCTACTACAAAAGTCTGAACTTAAAGAAGAAAAAAAATATTAATTATTTAGTTTTTTCTCTAAAATGTTTTTCAGTCATTCGTTATCCAGTATTCTACACGTAGTGCAAAAGGTTTTCTATTTTCCTCCAGTGATATGTATTGCTTTGCTAAATTAATAGGCATAATAATTTTTTGACAGCCCAAGGATACTTAAGGCATTTGGGAGTGTCAGCTACAGCCCTTCAATGCAAAAAACAAAAAATAAATGATTGAGTATTCGTTTGTACGTGTTTATGTACGTTTGTGTATGTATGTGTTTATATGTCAGCTTGATTGACTGACTCCGTTGTGTTAGTCAGATTGTGTGTTATAATTCTTGTAGAAGCATGTGGTGGCAAATTTTTTTGTTTTTATATCATTGACAGGCAGGTTGATGATAAATGATGTCATCAACAGTTGGTAATGATGGTTGGAGTTGGTATACTCGTTATAGTCCTGACAAATAGGGAAATTCGAAGAAAAAAAAATTTGGTGAATAAATTAAAAGGGGCACTGTAGCTGTACCTTAAAATATTTTTTTTAAACTTATGCAAACAAAATACAAAAATAATGTCAAAATATCTTGCAGCACTAGATTATCTTTTGCAAGTTCCTTGTGGACATATATTTCTCGCATATTGTGCTGTTAAAGGAGCACTCACTGATGTTGTGGCCATTGTATGGAAAAAGGTGCATTATGGGAAACTTTTGTCAGGAACATGCAGGTCCCAAGCCTTAATATGATGTCTGATATTAATTTTTTTTTTTTGTAAATTTCGTTAACAACAATAGTCATTTATACCCTGTGAGAATTTACAAATTATTTAAGCAGCTATAAAACTTATTTATGTTTATATAATGCCAACACTTTAATTTATTACCATCCCTACATTTAACATTTTAACACCTTATCCTTCAATATGCATTCATAATATAACTAAACGAAAGAATATATATTTCTTATTATACAACATATTAAATGACTACATAAATTTACTGATTATACCGAAATTATTTTGATACCTAATTAAAAATGCATTTACATATAAATCCAAGGCAAATAGCCCAACAATATCCCCATTGAAATAAAAAATGAATCAAAAGATAGTTGCCGACTATGCCGTCACTGCCACTTTATAAACAACACATTTATGTTTATATCGAAACCTTTAAGAACGAAACACTTCAAACACATTATACCGCCATGTAAAACAATTCCTAAGCCCATTTTAATCTTTACACGTTATGTTTTAAATGACCTGCAAAATATCGTAAATTCTCGTATACATTACGCGTCGTAGTTTGTTGAAAAAAAATCGAGTTTTTTATTGGTGGGTATTATTTTATTGTTTTGTCAATGAATTTATGAAACGTGTCTTTTACATGATTTGAGCAGCAATTTGTTAAACAATAAATAGACAAATTTTTTATACAACATTTAAAGGCGGCTTCAGTCTTTTGATGTGGAAAATTAAAAAAGAATGGAGAAATTATTAAAAGTGTGTAAATGCTTTTAAAATGTTATTCTTTCTACTGAGGCGTTTTCTACACCCAAAGCATTTATAATTTTTAATGTTATGAAAAAAGTCATATGAGGAGATACGTACTGAAACAGACTTGACCCAATGTTTAAAAGTTACTTATACTTAATTAGTATTACATAAACTCTAGAATAAATTAAATTTAGTCAATGTTATTAAGGGCCTACGTCTTTACGACGTTTTTTTACCTTATAGTAAGCATGTCAAACTCATTTTAGTGTGCGGGCCAAATTCTTAAAAAATTTTAGTCCGAAGCCACTTGTGGGCCGCATATACTTTTTTTTGATACCCTCCAATCCAGTGTGCAGAGGGTACATATAAGTTTGTCATTCCGTTTGTAATAATTAGACAAAAATTTTTCACCCCATAAAATATATATATTTGTGATCCTTATAACAACCGGAGTTGATATAGCGATGTCCGTCTGTCCGTCTGTCCGTCTGTGGAAATCACGATGACGGCATCAATTGGGTAGCTAGGGTGCTCGTTGACATAAAAAATAATTCACTAACATCCTGGAAAGTTTGCCATTTAAAATCGTCTAAATCGGTCGATAAGGCCCGCGATTTGAACGAAGAACTAAAAAGAGTCTTAAAAAAATATAATTTTCTATGTTGTTCTTGTCACGATCACGCCCTCAATAGTGCAGCTACAGTGATCATTTTTAGTGAGAAAGATTCACCAAATTCGTGGAAAGATTTCTGTTTCAAAAATCATTAAAATCGGTGGAACAGGTCCAGGGAAATCTCTGAAAAATAAAAAAAATGAAAAATATGATGTTTATATATTGTTCTTGTTGTTATTCTAAATGTTGTGTTGTTGTCATAGCTGGACTTGTTGTTTTTGTGGTCGTTGTGGTAATAATATAATAAAAACTAACCCTTTGTACATTTTTTTATTAACTCTGGTAGAAAATTTTAAAAGTTTCCATTGTTTTGGCATCACTAAAAAAATTTGTTAGATCATTTCTGTTATTACCACGAGCCTGCCTGCAAAATGGGTCACGGGAAAGGGGTTAAAATCGGTCCAAAAATTTTTCGACAAGCAGACACTACGAGTTAATATAAAGGGAGTAAAAATTCACCAGCATCTAAAGCAAATAATGCTAAAATACCTAGTTGTCAATAAAAAAAAACAATGTAAATTTAGAAAAAAAAATTTTATGTATAAATTTATTTAAAGAGAAAAACACAAAAATATAGTTTGATGTTGTATTTTTTGTGTGCAATATTTACGTATACATACATGAACATATTAAATAACACAAATAATATACATATATTTATTATATATATGTATATCCATAACAACTGCATGTTAGAAATAAATCAGTATATTATTTTATTTACATAAAATTCTGCAATATTTTTTTGTGGGGAAAATACATTTCTTTTGCATTAACAGAGTGTCACTTCATTTTGCTCAGCCTGACTATGCCATAGTAGATGGCGCCACAATTTTTGTTTGTTCTACTTAGCTTTGCAATAGTTATTTCTATTTTAACATGAATGTTAATATTTTCAACTTGATATCATACAGAACAATGTTAAGAGTATACACGGGCTGGTCTTTTATTTCATACGTTTTTTCATTATTGTCCAAACAAGTTTGGACACAAAAAAAAATAATAAAACAAAAAAAAAGGATTCATAACTTTTATTATTTTTAATATTACTCATAATATTAGCTTAAGAAAATCGCTTAAAAATTTGAAATCACCTATAATTGAATTACTAGTTACCAACATTTAAATTTAGTACTCGTTGCAAGAAATATCGAAACTTACATTCAGCCGTTTCAAATTTGTTAAACCGAGGCATTAAAAAATTGAACAGCAAATTCATAAGTTAATTACCATTTTGAATTTCAACGAGATACATCGCTTGAATATTGTTAAATAAATTGTGAATATTAAACATCAGCCTTTTTTCTTTAGAAAGGCAATTCCAACAAGGTGAGCATCCCAAATTCCCCACACATTTAAAGTTAAATAAAATAAACTAATTTTCCCTTTTTTTTCTTTTATTTCCCATAACCCCAATTATAATTACTCATAATCGAGTAATTATAAAAAAAATCTCTTTTAGATTGGCCCCCATCTAATTGTTACATCTCCAATCCCAAGAGATTTTTTAATATTGTTAACCCAGAACAATACAATTATTCTTTTACAAATATGAATATAAGTTTGGCATATTAACTTTTTGTTGTCTTTACAAAATAGAGTTACCGAGCTCATCAATGAGTTTTTTGCTTTCAAAACAGTTCTACATAGTTATATAGAATTATTATTCTGCTTTACCTACAAAATATCTGATTGCGATTACATCTAATTTTTAAAAATTGTTTATAATTACTAAAGCATTATTATTCACATAAATACAAAATTGCACTTTTTAAATTTTCCATTCAAATTTAAGAAAATATCAATTCTAAAAACTATTAAAAATTTCCAATTATAAATTACAATTAATTGAATTTCAGAAAATCATATCAAAACGTCGGAAATTATAATTTTAAATTTAGAAGACATCAATTGCATCTTTAATATATAAACTTTATTCGTTAAACACAAATTGAAATCCCAAAAAAAAAACACCAAATACCTGTGTTTACATTTAAAAAATTTTTACATTTAAAAAAAATATTGACATTCAGGAGAAATTAATAGCTTTCAGTACCGCGATTCAGTAACTTCTTTTAACGATAGTCGAATCGTTAAAAAAGAAAATTATCAGTAAAATTTTTAAACGATATTCGCTATTGTTAAACTCATCTGTTGTTGTTATCTAAACGACAACCATTTTTGTGTTGTTTATTCAATCGATAAAAACTTAAATTTTTAGGTTGAAATGTCGTCATACATAAATAAAAATCATAAAATAGTGAAAATATTTTGCTTATATTAAAAAACTTTTTTATATAAATAAAAAAATTAAATAGCATATTCAATTCATTATTTCATTTTCAAATAAATACACAGAAATATTAGTAAAAAAATAAAGATATCAAACATCAACATAAAATCATCCTGTCAAACACGAATTAATTTGTTTTTTTTCTATTCTTCTTTGTGTTTTTCGCTTATTTTGACAGAGCTGCCACTCGTTTACAATTTTAATAAATAGAAAAATAGATTTGTAGACTGTCGTTAAGATGTATGTACTTATTGAATCACTTAATCCTTAGTGCAAACAACAATAGCTGTTGATATATTTTGCCATTGTCGGATCGTTGAAATTTACAGAATCACACTACAGAAAACATTAATTTAAACTCAATGAATTTTAGAAAACCTCAAATGATATTTAAGAATTGCTAACATAAAAATTGTTACATAAATAAACGCAATTTGATGAGAATGTTATTTTTTATATATAAATTTTCACAATTTTTTTGGATTAAAATTTGAAGTTTTTTAGAAAATAAAGAGAACAAATTATTTTATTTAAAATGTTTGGGACATTTGGTTTTTTGCGTTTGGCATCCCTAATTTGAATATTTATTATTATAAATTTATTCTCTATGTTTTCCAAATATGGCAATATTTTAATAAAAAAATTGAGAGAGTTTTTTTTTTGGTTATTATTTTGTTACTCCATCCGACCTATATGGCCGCAATGAAAAAAATATTTCGCCAGTTAAAAAAAACTATACCTCCAAACTATATCTCCAATTAGCACGATTTAGTGCATATAGCCACCCTACACAACCATTACCTTTGCAGTGGAGGTTAGAGCGAGCTATTTAATTAGCAAAAACTAAATTAAACGAGAAGTTATGTCATATAACCGGAAACGCATGCATATAGGTATATAACTTAAATGCATGGCAGCAACCACGATGACAAAAAAGCAAACACCGAAATAAATCCGAAATAATAGATAAGACGAAAACCAACCCAAAGAATTTGCTGAAATAATTTGGTATTAAGTTTAACAAATTGTTTACTTTTTCATTTACATTTATTATCAAGACTCAAACCGAGGTGGAGGGTATCAAAGATACGGAACAGCCGAATTTAACACTCTTACTTGTTTTTATTAAAAATTAAAATTTTGAGTGGAAATGGAATATAAATAAACCGTAAATAAAACAAAAAAAAATTTACAGAAATATATTTGTTAATAAAAAGATATACCTAAATTATTTTTTGTTGGATATAATGCATCGCTCGTCATTTTTCAAAACATCAAAGTCTGGTGTTCAAATTTGGATTATATAATTTTTAATATCGATGGTAGATGATCTTGAAATTAATCGGGTTCGCTTCGCAGTTTTATCATCTTCATTTGTGAGAAAAACTGTTCACAAATAGATGTGCTACCAAACATGGATAATATGCGTATTACAAAATATAGAATTTGTGGAAAACGATCTGCAGGTAAGTACCCTTCAAATTCTGGAATATTAATATCCCAATGTTTCTGTTTCAATAAGGTATCGCATCGTAGTTCTATAAGCTCCATTTGCAAATTTACAATAATATTTTCAATGTCGACCGAGATCGGAGAGCAAAAAATATTTGATTGGGACTCGATACTTAAAAAATTCGAAAACATCTTTTCGAAATCCTCTTCCAACATTTTCAGTTGTTTCTCATATTTGTGAAATTGTAATTATCGATATTTAAGCAAAAGATTCTTACAACTACAAAAAATTGGAAAAATTTCTCTTTTTATTTGTATTTTCCACAGGGATTTCTTTTGTTTGAATGAATTAATTTGGTCATACAATAAAGTTATGACCATGTTTCTACCCTACAAGTAAATATTGAGTTGACAGTGATGCCCAGTAATGTCAACTGAGAAAGTAAAATCTTGTATCGAATTAACATCTTTCAGTTCAGAGCACTCATAATATTTTATTTCTAAAAAAAGTAAGATTTCGTTCAGCAGTTGTGAAAATCTTATAACTTTATGACTTGAAAGCCAGCGAACTTCAGTTTATTCAGATCCCACATCTTGTAAAAATTTTCTGAAAACCAGCGGACTTTAGTTTATTATAATCGTAACCACATCCCACATCTTTAAGCAATGATGTTTAATCCGATGGTTTAATCCGTGTGCTCGAACAAAATTAAATTTACCAACTTTTTTAAATACATTATCAATTTTAATTACTTTTGAACACAGGACTTGCTGGTGAATAATGCAACGGATGTGTTGAACAGATTTGTTGTGTTGAATTTTAACATAAGCTTTTAGTCTACCAATAACACCATTTGTAGCTCCTATCATAGAAGGGGCCCCGTCAGTCACCAAAGATACCAAGTTATTTATTGGTTGGAATATAATATTTTTTAATAAGAATCATAAGAAAATATCTTCTCCTGTTATGGTAACATGAACTTGAATTACTTCTTCATATTCCCATCCCATCCTCGAATAAAAACGGTTAACTGGGCTGTATATTTTAAATCAGTTCTCTCATCAATTGCAATTGAAAACGCCTCAAAATTTAATGCTACTGAGTGAAATTGGCCTCTTACAATAAAGATTTTTCTTGAATTTGCCACTAGTTTCTCCCAATCTTGAGGTACATAAATTTGACAGTAATTCTTTTTTTTTTGTAATTTCTATAATTCCAAAAGTTTGGTCACACACACTTTGTGATTAGCTTCTTGAATATATCATACAACCTAAACTGAACAATGTAGTGATATTAAAATTTGGCTTTCATTCCACATATACATATTAGCGTCTCCCGTTGATAAATTGTGGACACAAAAGTTCTATATCCAAAGCTGATGGGCAGAGCATACTTGAGTGCATGTCAGTACAGGAGTTGACAACATTTTTTGCAAGTCGATACAAATTTCCACATTGTTGTTAGTACTATTATTTTTAACAAACTCTTTCACTCTATTTCTTCCAGTGTTTCTGCTTCAGCCTTTTTCAAGTTTAATTCTTTTTATTCCTTGGTAGAATTTTTAACAGCATCTATTTCACCATGCTCAATTGTAATTTGCAACTTATCACAAGTAACGCATGTGTCTGTTTGAAATTTTTGGAAACTGATGTTAAAACATGTATTAAAAACATGCCTGCAGTAGCTCTTATGCACTGGTTCTGTTTCTTTTCTATGCAAAATTCCCTGCAAGGTACACACGTCTTTGTTGCATTTAGGCTACTGGATAAATAGTTTCTATTGAGGGCATAGTTTCTTGAACAATGACTTGAATACGTATGTTCTTTTACTAATTTTACTGATGCATCCGGAATTGAAATGCCAGGGACTTCCATGCCTCTTTTGTCTTTTTCAACAATGTTTATTCCTGAACTTTATTTATGAACTTTGCGTTTTCACTTTAAATGGAGCAGAAAGAGTGATTGCTGAGCTCAAAAAAAAAAATATATATGATAAATGCCCAAATAGTCTCTATAAATTTTATTCCGTATCTCCTCAGATAATTCTCTTTGCACTTGAATCTGCATGCATGGTTGTATGGTTTAAGGCGTTTCTTCTGCTGAAATTAGTCTCTTCTATCTAAATATTTCTATCAGTGTTCCGTTTAACTTGACGTTTATTTCTTATCCAACATTTTCTATTTCACCATGCTCAATTGTAATTTGCTACTTGTCACAAGTAAAGCATGTGTCTGTTTGAGATTTTTGGAAACTGATGTTAAAACATGTATTAAAAACTTGCCTGCAGTAGCTTTGTGCTTTCTTGCTGGTTGCATAGAGGACTACATCTCCACCAAACTACTTTCATCATCTGCTAGAGCTTCTTCAACTTTACAGCATTTACAAGTGATAAATTCAGTCTCAATAATAACAAGTAAGTAATTATAGTCGGTCTAGACCGACTATACGATACCCTATACCATGGTTCAGACACCCTATCTCTTCAATCCAACTAATTCGATATAGAAAATAAGCATAAACAAAATTTTTTTGGCTACAGATACGAAAAAGTTCATATTGGATGCTATATTTATATGGGAACTATGTCGAAAGTTCATATCGGATGCTATATTTATATGGGGACTAGGTCCAAATATGGACCGCTCCTGACCATATTTGGTAAAGTCACTTATATTTTGAAAAAATGTATGCAATTCAAATTTGAGAAAAATCTGTGGAATTTTTGTTTTTTGTTAGATTTAAGTGAAGTTTGGGAAGCAGCTCTATATGGGGCCTATGACTAAGAATTATCCTATAGGGATTATTTTTGGACTACTGATTAATGATATAAAAAGTTAGAGGCAAAATGTTTTAAACTTATCATCATTATTAGAAGTTTCAGAGATTTCGTCAATATTATTTTCAGATTCACTCATTTTTACTGATTTTACTTACCAAAATCAAAATATCATCAACAATTTTAAATTTACTCGAATGGATAATTTCATTTTATTTTTTTGTAAATTAAATCTTAAATGAATAAGGTATTTTAAACAGGTGTTTTGCAAGATTTTAGCTAAGAACTTTTACGAGTTCACCCACTCAATCCATGTGAAAAATAAATTTTAATTTTTTCTTAGAGCAAAAGGTCTTTACAAGTGAAACAGGTATTTTAATGACAAGTGCTAGAATTGGTCGCCATATCTCGCTACCGGATGAGAATCCCATATTCATCTCATGTGCTCTGAATTGCACCTACTAATCCCATATGTAAACTAAATTTTGGAAAAAATGCACTTGAACCCCTTGTGCTTTAAGCCCCTCATATATTTTTTAAGGTTGCCACCTCTTACCAAAGTAATTTTGTTCAAAATACTGGCCATCTATTCGTCAGGCTGGGTTGTTCTGAGACCGGCCTAGAACTTGTTACACCACCCTATTTTAAAATTTTAATATTTTACGGAATATTATAGGAACGAAATCATATTTACTATACTCATTATAAATTATTGAAAGCTCCATAAAACCTAAAACGAGTTTATTAACTTTCGCATCGACTGTGATGTAAAGAAATAAAATAAAAACAAATCTTTTATTGATTAACGTACAACATGTTTGCATATTTTTACCACAATTTCATAACTTAGCATTTAAAGATGGCTAAATCAGATAAACATAATTAAATGAATGACGAAAGCGAAAATTATTACTTATTATTCCGTTTTGACATTTTTCATATTTTGTTATTACTTAAATTGATAAATATAAAATGAAATAGTGTATATTGATGTAGAAATACTGATGACATTCAGAATTTTTGGTATTCAAACAAAATTCATATATTATATCGTTATAAGTGCTGCTGGTAGCATTAAAACACAAACTTGAATAATTAATTGATGAAATGGATTATGACAACTTTTCATAATTTTTTTTTCTGTTGACAATGACTGATTGAATTTGTTTTGAGTTTTTACGTTAAATGTAGGATTAAACAAGGGATGAGTTCTGAGAATATTTATCATATTTCTCCTTTCATATTTATTTGTTCAATGTCAATATATTTTGTTGGTTAGATTTGCTGACGAACAAAAACTCATGAAATATGTACGAAGTCATTAGGGCATAATTTATCATTTTTTATGAATTTTTGCCTTCAACATGATAGGTCGATTTAATGTAGTGTGAGAAACCTAAATATTGTAATATTTTTATTTTGAAGAATCATGCCCAAATATTACTTTAGGTTGGAAGTTTTTTTTTTTACATAAAATAGATAAAAGATTTTGATTAGATATTTATTAATTAGATGGATTAGGGGTTAGCAGCTGATTTACACAATCATCGTTAGGTACAAGGCATATAGGAATGTTATATATTCCGATAATTTATAAAAGTATATAAGACCAAAACCCTGTGTGTTTTTGAAGTTTATAGCACGCTACACTTTTAGACTAATCTGCTTGAAATTTTTACAGTGTCTTAGTGTGACTATAGGAAGTAACATAGGCTACAAATTTGTTATAATAGCAGTGACGGCCTTGAAAGGCATATATGTCCAATATGCATGTAGGACACGTGCTTGCTGACGAGTTTCTGCAGAAGGGATAAGATAGGCAATGAGCACTGACATTAGAATCCCTCTATCCGAACAGTCTAATCTAATTGAAAAGGAGACTGATTTTGAACTAAGGACAATGTTGTCACAACTGACCTCTTGCAGAATATCCTACGGCTCTTGCCTAACCCAAAAGAACGAAAGTAGTCCATGGCTTTGGTAAAGGGACAATCAGCCTACATATTGAAGTACTAACTGGATACTGCGTAATAGGTGGACGCATAGGTATCCCGAGAGCTTACTTCTGTAGTTTTGTGGTTGCGGATGACGAGAAGTCAGTGCAATATTTGCTGTGTGAATGTCCAAGACTGAAGCAGCGGTGCCTCAGATATCTAGAGCAAAGGTTCTTCGATAACCTGGCCTTCATAGTAGATGTTCCGCAAGGCGACCTTGCGGACTTCTTTTTTTTTATATTAACCAACACTCAGGGGATGCCCCCTACAAATGAAGTGCATTGTGTTGATTTCAGGACAATAGGTTGTGGTAAGGAGGAAAGAGCGAGTAGTGTTTGTGGATATTTGACTTAAATTTTATTAGATTATAACTGTCAGGAAAGACCTCTGCGGGGAGTTTATTCCACACACGGCTAGTTCGACTGATAAACGAATTCTCTCTGTAATACGTTGTGCGGTCAACTGGACAATAGACTACAAATGGATGTGATCTACTAGAGAAGCGGGTAGAGCGAACCGAAACTTGGGCACTTGGAATAAGTTCGCTAATCTCAAAAGAACATTTCCCATGGTAATATCTATAAAACAGTGCTACACAACCCACATTCCGACGGTGTTCCAATGAATCAATAGAGTTGGATACCCTACTGTTATTTCTGAGCGCCAACGCCCTCCTTTGCACACGGTCCAGTAACTCCAAAATAGATTTTGAAGCTCCTGTCCATATATGGTAGTTGTATTCCATTTGCGGTCGGATGTAAGTGGTATAGATTTTAAGGAGTTCAGAAGGACTGAAGTAATTTTTACACCGTTTTAGAAAACCAAGATACTTGAACGCTTTTTTTGACACTTGAAAAACATGCTCGTTCCAACGAACATCACATTGAATTCTCATGCCTAGAACATCAAGAGTATCTGATTCCTCAATACTTGAGGGAATCTGGCACGTTCAGGAGGGAGGCATAGCGGACGAAAGAGGTCTTTTCCACATTTCTTTTCTTTCCATACTCCCTACATTACTTATTTTTTTTCCTATCTCTACCTTTCTGACACTTTCCGAAGAATATCACAATGGGCCATATGGCCTCCAAGTGTACTCGTCTTCAGGCGGACGACCCATCAAACCAAGGGTTGCTGCCATCTGCGAAAGAGTAAACAGGTTTAAAGGTCATTAAGAAAAATATGGAAAAGAGGGGAATGAATAATAGAAGTTTGCGGTACCCGTGAATGAAACTGAAACTGATTGGATAAGATCCCGCCAATAACAATACGTATATTGCAGTCTCTGAGAAAACTCTATATAAATCGGGAGAAGAAGTGAAGAAAAGAAGAGAGTTGGATAGTTGACAATATGCTAATTGATCATTGTTTCCATCACCTTTGGGAGCGCAGACCAGACTGCAATTATACGGTAATTTTCAGGGTTATTTGCCTCTCTCTTTTAAGGTATTAGGAACCTCCAAGGAAAAGGAAATAATTTAACATGGTATGAAGGGCCAAGAAGATCGGCCAATGGACTAGCAATCGTTAAGGAGCATTGTTTCAGCCACAGCGTTGGTTTACCATCCTGTCAGGTTTGGTTTACTATCCTGTCGCGATCCAAAATAAGGTTTCTATCTGCACGAGGTCAAAAGAATATGTACATGATACTCTTAGGAGTTCGGACAGTGGTTAATATCTATCTGGCAAAAAATTAATTTTTTGCAAAAAGTTCAGCTAAGATACAATTCTTATCATTCGGGTGAGTGAATATTTCGTCGCACTTGGGATAGCAGAACTACCATTATTTTTTACTATTTTGACAAATTCTACACGAGGAGAAGATTTTCTCTTCTTAGAACTATGGTCACATTCTGTTATCGCCTGTTAGCGTAGCAAGTCAGTAATGACATTTTTATTTGCATGCCAGTATCTAAATGTTTTCTCTCTGGATCTGACTGCATTTTTGTAAGTCTGCTGAAACCCAGATTTTATGCTAAGTTTAGACAAAATGTGCTTTAATGGAATGAATAATTGCAGACATATCACTATTCTTTTTCCACCATTTTCGTAACAGCATCAACATTTTTCTTTGGGAAACAATGTTTCGAATTGAAATGCTTCAAGAAGTTGTTGAGCTCGGTACAGCGAACATTTTCGGAAATAAAAACTGAATACTTTGAAGTTGAGAATGCAACAGCCCACAATTGAGCATGAAATAAAATTCCGCAAATATAGACATATGGGACATACCCTACATAAAAAAGCGTATGATATCAATAAGAACTCCCTTGATTTCAATCCATCCTAAAACACTGGGAGGCGCCAAGTATAAGTGGAATTACAAACAGTTGGTATAACAAGGAGTTAAGCGAAAACAGCAGCCTTACATAGAAATCGATGGAAATGAGTTATTGAGTCTCCGTTTTACTTATAGCAGTTTTTCAGAATTATATATATATTTGGAACACAGATTATCAAATGGAATAGCTTATACTTTAGTGATCCGTATTATTGAGAGGTGCAAATATTTTGACTTCATACTTATCGGGATGGCAAATGAAGAAAAGTTCGAGAGTATTTCAATACACGGAATGTGCTTCGTAGCATTCACTAGCTGTGTCAGGTGGTTATGTGCCACGAAAAGCTCAAGAAACGGCCTATGGGAGTTCACTAAGATTTTAGATATGGATTTTTAAAGGTTATTGAACTTATTTTAGATATACTCCATTTGGGCATCTATATAAAAACCCGAAGTGCAAAATGTGTGAACTTACTCTAAACTTAACCCAAAGTGGCATTTAAGATGCTGCTGAGATTGGTACAGTCTATGACGTTATTCCTTAATGATTTGTTGAAAATAAGTGAAGTTTTTGGTTTAGAGCAATTAATAATTTTGGAACATATTTCCTACTTCTTGAGTAAAATGGAAAAAATGTTGTATTGAATTATATTACATTATTTTAAATCCACAATTTTTTTAATGAAGCCAACATTTTGACGTAAATGATGGCAAACTGTGCAAGGTTAAGTACAGGAGAATGAAAGGCTGTTATCAAGTTACACGCTGAAACTGAAACATATAAAAGTATAGGGAACATATTCAATTAAACACCAGTTGCTATATTCAAAATGGGTAAAACCTTAACAGCCAATGGAGGGATTTACCAAAATTACTCCTCAGGACAACCAAAAATCATCTAAGATATCGTAGTATCAGAAAGCCAAACAAACCATCTTTATCCACAATATGGAGAACACTTTATGAAGAGGGAAGACACGGTCGAGTTTTACGAAAAAATCCAGTCATAAGCAAACAACATCTGCAAAAGTGGTTTCAGTTATTTGCAAAGCACGTCCCAAAATATAAAAGTTTTTGCGGGAAAAATAATCTGGACTGATGAGTCTATGAATTGAATGAAATTATTTTTTTTTTTTTTTTTTTTTGTAACTCATCTTTATTTATTGAATCTTCAAATAGGTTTGTGAACTAACAACAAGTTATTCAAATCTTAAAACTAAAACTTTAATATTAAAACCAGCCAGTGCCAGACAAAATTTCATATTCTATATACATATGTAATCTAATGATAAAAAAAAAGTGGTGGGAAAATGGACATTTGGTGCAAAATTAAAGTTTTTCAAGTGTAAAAAAAACCAACACTTTAATCCGGTGACAAGGACTTAGTTGTTAAGAAATTTATTTCTTCTGTTTATGGAGTAGGAAAAGTAGTTGTACTTGATGGCAAAACCAACTTGCAAGTTTACTTAAATTTGATGAAAGACGAATAGAATAGGTAAGCATCTAACTGGTGAAGATTTCATCTTCCAGCAGGTTAATGCACTTATTCAAAATGTGTAGCTAATGAGGAAATTAATATTTTGGAGTATGCTTCGCAATGTTAAAATCTTTCATGAATCGAAAATGAATGGGCATGGCTTAAAACTTAGATTAGTGAAAAGAATTCTAGAAATTTGAGTGAAATGGAGTATTTAATTATTGACACATATTTTTCCTCTTAAAATGTGTAGAAAATATGCTCATTCAATGACAACGCGGCTACATCGAATGCCTCAAAATTAACTGCAGTGTTTACTTATTTAAGATGCATTGAAATTTTTGCTTTTTTATTATAACTGCTTTTAACAAGTGGTAATATTTTGAATTGAATCATTAACTAGTTGTTTTTTTTAATGACGCATTGTATATTCTAAGAAATTGTTGCTTTTTAATTTCTGAAAATAAATCTTGAAATATATTCAATTGAGTTTCAAAAATTACATCGTTTTCATATATGTGATAGCCACTGTATATAACGGGATCCATATGAAAAATTAAAAGGGATAGAAGGTGCTAACCAGATATATGGAAATCCTGGGTCCATATTACACGAACTTACCCATTAGATTTCCATTGTGAAAAAATTTTGTTAAAAAAGACAATTGAATTTTAATAAGAATCCACTAGAAAATCCTTATCCATTTCGGTGACAATAAATTCGGTAAATGTAATAAATCGTTTCTCTATGTGTATATGTCTTAGTTTTCTTAAACCTTACATATATTATTTTTTTGATCAATATACTAGCTGAGCCGACAGACGTTGTCCTGTCCCAATAACAATTGTCTGCTCCCGATTACTCCAGCGGCTTCGCGGCTGTCTGCTCCCGATTACTCCAGCGGCTTAACGGCTGTCTGCTCCCGATTACTCCAGCGGCTTAACGGCTGTCTGCTCCCGATTACTCCAGCGGCTTAACGGCTATCTGCTCCCAATTACACCAGCGGCTTAACGGCTGTTTGCTCCCGATTACTCCAGCGGCTTCGCGGCTATCTGCCCCCGATTACTCCAGCGGCTTAACGGTTGTCTGCTCCCGATTACTCCAGCGGCTTCATAGCTGTCTGCTCCCGATTACTCCAGCGGCTTCGCGGCTGTCTGCTCCCGATTACTCCAGCGGCTTAACGGCTGTCTGCTCCCGATTGCTCCAGCGGCTTCACAGCTGTCTGCTCCCGATTTCTGTCGATCCTGCCAAGACTACAGCTGTCATCAACCGAGCCACCATCACCGACGAAGCTCTCACCGTCAGCTGCCGAAAGTCTAACGTTGCCGAAGTTGGCCTCGCACCCAACTGGGCCACCAGCGCTAACGAAGTGGTCGTCGTCGCCTGCCGAACGATCGATCCGGCCGAGGTTACTGCTGCCGACGACTCATCCACCATCATTAACGAGTTCATTATCGTTGCCCGCCGAACGATCGATCCCGCCGAAGCTGGAGTAATCAGGGTAATCGGCTGGGGTAAATCAGGCGTGTCCAGGGTCAGCTTAAGGACCCTCAAACCTTATGCAAAGAAACACGTTAAGTCTTATCCCTCTTCGGGTTACTTAATAGCTTTATTTAAAAATATGTATTTAACACAAAGACAGCAATCGTTGATGATATAGGTGATCGTCGGCAAAATCACTAGTAGAGTAGGCGGCGGTACTTTCTGTACTTTCCTTTAAGAATTGGTGCTTGGATGGCGTTGTTCATCAGTTTTTTCACTGCAAGCCGGTGTCGTTACAAAAACGTGATTGGTCGATGCTTTACAACGTTATGATTACCAATCCGATTTTCAGTTGGAGGTTGTGAGGTTGTAATCCCGGGAAATCCGGAGAATTTAAAAACTCGGTTAGATAGTTGAGGAAATCGTCTTAGGAAGTAATGAAATCCACCTATTTATATGTCATAATTTCATGAGAAATGTCATTTTGAATCTGAAAATTCAGTTCTTCGACATCAATGTTTTTCGGAGCCGATATAATACGTATGCTCAACCAAACTTAATTTTTGTAAGTGCAATGTTTGGGAACATTTTCGGATTAGTTCCGGACATTCGTATTCTGTTTGATTTTTTTTTTTGCATGATTCCACAAAACATCGGCTGGCGTGGAACGTGAAATCACTGGTTATATTTGGCGAAAATCACCTGCCAACAGAATTGTCGCACCACCAATCTGGATTTTGATTGATTCGCAGATATTGCATTGTTTTATTTAATGCCTTTGAAGGCTTTTTATGCGCCGTACATTCATCCTAAACGATCAATTTGCTTTGCTGCAAAACTTTGGCCATTCCACCGTTCTTTGGAACGTTTCACGTTGAAGTTTCATTGAATTGCATAGTCAACGGCAACTTGAGTGCTGAAATAGCAGTTCGACTGCATTTCAATAACATAGCTACAACCCTTGGTGCAGTAAGTGCAAGTGCAATTTAATTCTACGAGCGAATCGTTTCCAAAATTAATGCAATCAGAAAATATATTCCAGTTCCACCGAAACCATCCAAATTGATTATCGCTCCAGTGGAATTATTCACAACATTCATGAGAGTGTTTTATGCATATTTTTGACGCTTTTTCGTCGGAAGTTTGGCCGCTATGTCCTCAATTAATAGCAAAGCCTCACTGTGAATATCCTCGTTCATTTTCAAATCTGTATTTGATTTTCTAGAACGCATCTGATGCAAAATATCACCAGACATGCCATCTTTGTATTTGGTCCACAAATAATCGGTTTAAGATAAGCACGCGATTACTTTCTGCTGAACGATGGTGTATGCGTCGATGCATATCTACCTCGTTTGCACATATTTTTGCTTCTTGCGTTCGTGCTCTTCGCGTTGCTCTGCAGTTCGACCATATTGAAATTACATTTGGTTTGTAATATTCCGAGTTTTGTGAACCAATTTGCTCCGGCTTATTGGCGGCAGTGCAATGCGACTAAATTTTTTGTCCTTATTTTGTAACCGTTTGTCACTTCATAGTAAAATTTGTAGATTTGTTTCATTTAATGATACGATTGCGATGAACTTACAATGGAATCGCAATTCAAAATAACTAACCATCATAACAAAAATTCACTTTTTCGGAAATGCTTTAATATTTTTCTAATATTTTTATAATATAATCAAAATTTAACTGAGAAAATTTTTCAACAATATGTAACCGAATAGGTTAATTTACAGATTGACTATAAGCAGTCGTGGAAAAATAAGTTGATGTATATATAAAATAGCGGAATTTTTGGACAAATCCCGAAACAACATCCAAAGAACCAGAAAAGAATAAACCAAATCATCATCGATCATTTTGTCAGCTATGATTTGTTCAAATTAGCGGAATTTAGAACTTCTTCAGGACCACTACAAGCACCCCGTAAAAGAAAAAGCATACAAAAATCGCATAGGAAAAAACAATTTTTTTTTCCATAATTTTTTCAATTTTCCGTGATAATTTTATGTTTTTTCTTTCCATAAAAACCTTATACGGACTACAACAAATATTTACAAAAAAAAAAAAAAATATAGCCAAATCGGTCCAGCCGTGATGCGCTTAGCAACAGACAACATTTCATAATTATTTATATAGATGTAGATTGCACCCGCAAAATATGTGCAGAAAAAATTAAGAGATTAAGACTACGTGAAAGGCCTTTACGATATTTGCACATGTTCCCCATAGTAATTCGTTTCGCATGAAGCATATGCTTGACTTATTAAAATTTGCAAACATCATAAAAATTATTATTGGTTACTGGAAATTGCAGTGACTTAAAACTAAGTTTTAGTTGAACCGGTGAACTTTTTGTGTAAGTCGTGTGTAAGACGTAAAATAGTACAAAACCTATATTGCTAATAGGATTGCATAAAATCAAAGGCGGTTGGCTTAGGTTTTTCTCTCCCTCTCAGAGAACTGCTAAACTTAATTAATAAATAGTAATATCTTCATTAAGAATAACACTAGAGAATCCCACAATCATTAATTTTAAAATACCACAGAATATTCTCAATTGACGTGAAGTACTTTTCAAAAATTGTGCAACGTGTAATGGAGATTCTTTTGGAAATGTATACCAAAGTATACAATTTACTTCATAATAGGATACTTCGGAGAGAAAACCAACCACGAAAAAAAAGCAAATGTTTAGGCAAGAAACAAATTGCTTAACTCATCTCATTCATTCACTAACAATCTCTTGCAAAAGTTTTCACTTAAAATAACAAAACACTCTAACAAATTGTTGTTTAAAAGTAACTGAAACGTGAATGAATAACAATAACATTAAATATGGCAGTTTAATTGTTTTTACAGTTGGTCTGTCAACTTTTGTATACAAATATTTGCTACCCTTACTTTCGTCAACCGTTCTGTACTTTTACCACTTATGAAGATGAGGTTGAGGATGATGTTGATGATGTTGTTGATGGCGAAAGAACGACGGAAATGAAAATAACATTGCCTAAAGCCTTTCTTCACACACATACATTGAGAGGCTTTCAAAGTGAACAAAATCAAATAATACAAAATTAAATATAAAAATAAACGCGTCATTATTTCAAGTGGCACTTGGGGAAGACGGTTAATGTGAAATGTTGTTGATTTATTCAACGTCTTAGAACTCTTTTTTTCGTTATTTATTTTTTCCTTTAACCAAACAAGCAAATCAAATTGTAAAATTTAACAAGGGCCGTTTGTGTGATTTTCAAGCAACTGTTTCATTGCAAATTTAAAAAGGGTATTAAAGTCCTTACAAAAACACAATGGAAAAAGGGTGGAATGGTTACAATTTAAAATAAAGTATTTTATACCTTTAGAAGGATGTCAAAATTATGAAAAGATTTTTATTGTTACTATTTTTTTTGTTTTTTTTTTTTTTTGATATAATGTAACCAAGCATAAAGGTTTCAGATTTCACAATATGAGAGGTTTTAATATAATTGTGTCGTTGAAAAAGTGATTTGTTGCTGACATGTAATTGTATAAGAACGGAGTATAACATTGAGACTCGTTACACTATTATAAATTAAAACCGAGGGTTAAATTGATAAGTGATAAACACAATTGATTCCTTGGTAGAGGGAAAGCAAAGGAATTAAAAACAAATTCTCTATTATTTTTTTAAGCTAGATGTTCCACTACATCCCATTATACGATACCCTATACCATGTGATTAGAGAGAAGGTCGTAGGTCCAACTAATTGGATGTAGAAAATAAGTACTTGAGTGGTACTGTTATTAATTTTTTTTGGCTGCAGATATAAAAATGTTGATATCGGTTGCCATATTTGTACGAAAAATTGACTGATCCTGACCATATTTGGTTAAGACTCTTATATTCAGCAAAAACTTATACAGACAAAACTAGAGAAAAATTTGCAACAATATTTTTTTATAGATCTAAATAAATGTCGGGAAACAGCTACATAAGGGGGCTATGGCCACGAATTGTCATACAGAGTTTATTTTTGGACCAGTACTAAATGAATGTAATATACACACACAAAACAAACTTGAATCTATATGATAATTTGGATTTTATGGCAATTTAAATCGATCTGATAGGTGACATTCGTACGGGGATTAAATATCAATATGCACCGATTTTCACCAATATCAAAGCTTGTATATCAAATTTCATTTAAATATATTGAAATTTGCGACCTTTAATTGAATTAAAAGTTCTACATGAACACACAGACAAACGGACAGACTGACAGACAGACAGACGGACAGACGGACGGAAGGCCATCAATTTAGCGACTCTAAAACTTATTCTGATCGGTGTAATACATACAATTTATAGTTTATTGTTTTATTACCAGTTTTTATTATAATTTCTTTTCTTTTTTTAAAGACAGTTATTTTTTTTTATATTTTTATTATTTCTGCAAATTCCATCAGGAACATAGGCTGTATATATAGAATCTGCACCTTTTTCTGTCTGTTTCGCTACGTCTGAGTTCGTTAAATGATTTTCCGGTTTCTTTAAAAATTGTAAGTCTCCATGTTATTTCCGGCCTTCTTGGTTTCCTCGTACCCTGGGGTTCCATTCGAGTGTTTCATGGCAAATTTCATTGTATGGTTTTCTTAGTGTATGTCCAAGCCACTTATATTTTCTACTCTTTATTTGAGTGTTGATGTTATCTTCATCGGCGATTTGGAGAAGCTGTAACTAATATAGGCCGCCAAATCCTTAATATCTTTCGTAGGCATCTGTTGGTAAAAGTTTGCATGTTGTGCTTGATGACTTGGCTTAGCAACCAGGTTTCGGATCCATATAGCAGAATAGGCTTTACGCAGGCATTGTATATGTGAAGTTTGGTCTTGACGGAGAGGGCGGTCGACTTCCATATATTTCGTAGATTGCAATATGCAGCTTTGGCCTTATGTATTGGCGAATTTACGTCTCCGATAGCGCTGCTGTCTGTAGTTATGTTACTACCCAAAAAGCTAAAGTTCTCAACGTTTTGAATTGTCGCGTTGTTCAGCAAAAAAATTGGTGGTTGGTTAAATTTGGATTTATTAATCATAGTGGGAATAAATTTCTATCTGAAAAATGACATTATTTTTTTCTGTTGTTAGAGTAAGCCTTTCATTACTGGGTCATCCGTAAACGAGAAAACAAGTCGGCTAGGCCATACCGTAATTAAAAAACTGATATTCGTCTATTATAAGTTTAAGTTCGCTTCAGTAAAAAAGCAAAAATTTTTCATTAGCAGTAGTTTCAATTTCAATGCTTTAATTTAAATACAATATTTCTTCGCTACTGCGGCGGTGCAAAGCCGGCTTTAGGCCGCATGACTTGGACCTCTTGAGACGTGGAGTGTAACCAAACATTCACACTAATGAAGCAAATGCAATTTATACTAAGGCCGCAACAACAAGAATAATTACAGTTATCACACACAAGACAAAAAGATCATGTGAGTCCAATCACAGGGGGAGCTGTGTAAACATGTAGTAATGAAAGATTTTTTTATAGCACTTGTTTAAAATCCAGCAGAAAGCGTCATCTATATATCACTTATCGCAATCAACTGCAGGGGCTCTGCTAATATAAAAATATTTATTATTATTTATTATTTCAACCGGTTAATTTTTAATTTTTCGTTTTTCATTTTTTATTTCTCATATTTCATTCTTTATTTTTCATTTTATATTTTTTATTTTTTTTTTAATTTTTTATTTTTAATTTTTCATTTTTATTTTTAATTTTTAATTTTTTTATTTTAATTTTACATTTCTGATTTTTGATTTTTGATTTTTATTTTTCATTTTTCATTTTCTATTATTCATTTATCATTTTTAATTTTTCCTTTTTCATTTCATATTTTTCATTTTTCATTTTTATTTTTTTTATACATATTTAATTTTTTATTTAAAATTTTTGTTATTCATTTTTATTTTTTTTATTTTTCAGTTTTCATTTTTCATATTTTATTTTTCATTTTTTTATTTTTCATTTTTTTATTTCTCATTTTTCATTTTTCGTTTTTTATTTTTAATTTTTCATTTTTAATTTTTAATTTTTGTAGGGTTTGAGACTCTTTATAGGTAATAAATAGGGACAAAGCCAGACGAATCCGCCAAGCTGTCCACTAATTATTATTATTATAATAAATTATATTATCGAGGCTAGAACAGACGGTCAAAGCGTCCAATTCGCCAACGATTTATTTTATTT
Source organism: Cordilura impudica (assembly GCA_963682025.1). NCBI lineage: Eukaryota > Metazoa > Arthropoda > Insecta > Diptera > Scathophagidae > Cordilura > Cordilura impudica. The sequence continues at coordinate 265,644,990 of OY821518.1, forward strand.
ATTGTTTTATTATTTTATCTTTTAGAAAAAAAGGCTTTTTTATTTTTTGAGTTGTTTATTATTCAACTAATTAGAAAAGAATAAATAAATTGTATTTTGTTTGCTCCTTAAATACACAAAAATAAATGACAGAAGACACTAAGGTATTAAGTGAAAAAAAAAAAAAAAATAAATATAGATATGCATTAAATTCAAATTATTAAGTAGAACAAAAAATTACATTTAGCACTAAGGTATTGAGTTAGAAAAAATAAATATACATTGAATTTAAGCTGTTAAGTAATAATAATGTTTACTTTTAAATATTTCAAATAATATATATATTACGCCTGCTACATTTTTCATTTTGTATTTTTCATTTTTTTTTTCATTTTTCATTTTTAATTTTTCATTTTTTATTTTTATTTTTATTTTCTATTTTTCATTTTTCGTTTTTCAATTTTAATATTTAATTTTTCGTTTTTAATTTTTCATTTTTTATTTTTAGTTTTTTATTTTTCATTTAAATTTTTTTTTATTTTTAATTTTTTATTTTTCATTTCTTATTTTTTATTTTACATTTTTTCTTTTTAATTTTTCATTTCTTAATTTTCAGTTTTTGTTTTTCATTTTTTATATATACTTTTCGTTTTTCGTTCTTCATTTTCATTTTTCATTTGATTTTTGATTTTTCATTTTTTATTTTTTATTTTTCATTTTTCATTTTTCATTTTTCATTTTTAATTTTCAAACATATTTTGTTCACCAATACAATCATAAGTCACACCGATTTTGTCTCACGGCTCACGCAGTTTTTGTGATTTTATTGTGAAATAGTAATTTTATCCCCTGCCCCTAAGATGGTTACACATCAAAAATTGTAAAAACAATAATAACAGAATGCAATTTCATTAAACTCTCTGGGCTTATTATGCCGATTTTGATGATTTTGAACTGAGGCCTGCGTATATTCACTAAAAATGGGTAAGCCAGCTGAATTATTCGGTACATGAACGTGATTTCCAGAGACAGACAGACATCGTTATATTAACTACGTTAACCTTTGAGTACTGCTGTGGAGTGTATAGAGAAGGTACTCCTTTAGGTACCTTTTTTTAGTAAAGGTACTTCTTTAAGATAATATACATTTTTAAGTAAAGGTAGTTTCTAAGTATAAGGATAACGATAAATAAATGTGTGGCGATACTTACTGAAGCCAACGTGACACGCGGATTATAACCATACAAACGCTCTTATGAAGCAAATGCTGCAAGTACAGCTACTACAACAATGAGAACAATATCAAAATATATCTAATATGCGGATTATAACCAAACGCTCCTATGAAGCAAATGCTACAACTACAACGACTACAAAATATAACTTTAGAAAAAGGAGAAAAGTTTTTAGGAGTTTTGTTACATTTGCATTGGTTTCTCGTGACCCATTAACCAGGATCATAATAAGCGATATTATGCAAGAACGAGGATCATAGCTTGGATTTTGAGGGAATGAAAGTAAATTCCACAGACAGACGGATAGATGCTTATAGCTAATTCAACTTCTTTTATTACATATAGTTTTTGGGGCTCTGGAATTTATCTCTATGCGTTACAACTGAAGTGATAAATTGATATATACAATCTGCGCAGTGGTGTGGATTGTATAATTAGTTTAAGAAAAAGTATGTAATTCCATAATTGCACGTTAATGAAAAATCAAGCTCTGAATTTAAATATTCAGCATCATCCCATTAATAGGGGCACCTCTATATTGATTTAGTACGATGGTTAGATGATATTGAGATATCTAAAAACAGTAATCTCAATTATTCAAAGCATCAAAAATAAGTCGTCCATACGTACAGTTTTAAATTTTTTTAATGAATAATGTAATATTTAGCAGACCTGGTTTGTGAAAACGATTTAATGTTCATAATAAAATAATTGACAGTTTTTTAACAAAATTCATCAAAATTTATAGAAAGTCTGTGATCGTTCGTAGACTTTTGTGGTACAGTGTGTTTATATCACCGCATTCGTTATCGAAATTTTTCGATCGAAATCATTTTTTTATTTCCCAAAATAAAATGCTGAGAATAATTTTTCTTTTTCACAGTTGAAGAAGTATGGCCTCTGATTAAGAAGAAAAGCGATTTGTGGTCGAGCGTTTGTCTGTCTTCTTCAAATAATAAACCAAAATATTGAATTTCGATTGATTTTACTCAATATGTGGTGATTTGGCCCCAGTATTGTGTGGCTACTACAAAATTATCAAACAGATCAATTAACAGGACTAAATTACTTTATTCCATATCCCAATTCAGAAAACATAAAAACATAAATTATGTTTCTTTAAAATTTTTTTTTGGGTGCTGAAAAATATTTTCACACTGTCCAGAAGGAATATATAAAATCGTTTGTAACTCATCAAAATAAATTCCGGAGACCGCATAAACTATATTCTTTATCTTTCTAAAGGGAGTACTCGATTTGGCGATGTCTGTCTGTCTGTTGAAAACATTCTCATAGGTCGAGTAGGTCACAATACTTTGGCTTAAAATGTTCGCCATAGTATTGAATTTGACCAAAAAATTAATAAATTATTTACTTTTAAAATAAATTACCTTAACAGCTTATAATTTCCATATCTATTCTAACTTAAAATATTTATAACTATTTGAAACATTTTTCATTATTCAATATACCCAAATCCAGGAACCAGTTGGCCGTAAATATTTTGTATTTTGGCATTTATATAATACATTTTAATCTATTCAAGCGTTGAAATCGTTATGGAGAAATTCTTTCTTGAGTGGAAATGCGCTAAATTTGCCAAAAATGTCTTCAAATTTATTTTTACGATTTTAGTGTAGGAGTTATTGTCATAAGTTTGAATAGCTAAGTCAAGACATAGTTGGGCATTAACGTCAAAAACACTATCATGAATAAATAAAAATGGGTGTACAAATATTTTTGTTTTAAAAACAGTTTTTTATGTATAAACATCTATACGCGCAAGGGGTTAAAAATCTATTTCTTACATCTAACGTAAGAAGTAAGACAAAAACGGAGTGAGATGTGATTGTATTGGTGAAAAGCTTAGGAGTTAAAATGAAAGCACAATTTCATAAGGAATTGTTTGGATATAAAAGGAGGGAGCGAATAGCGTTATAAACACGTTTTGAAAAATGAAAATTGATAAATGAAAAATGAAAATTGATAAATTAATAATGAAAAATCAAAAATGAAAAATTGAAAATTAAAACTGAAAGCTGAAAAATGAAAACTGAAAAATTAAAAACGAAAAATGAAAATAAAAAATGAAAAATGAAACATGATAACAATAAAAATTAACCAGTTGAAATATTAACCCGAATCAACCCAGAACTTTTTTTTTCGATTTTTTCAGAAATATTTTATAGGGTGGCTATATAGGTCCTACGGATAACATATGTGCAATTTTTTTGCTCCTCGCTATTTTGGATCTCTAGATATAGGGTGTGACCATATGGTCACATTGGGTACGATCAAGAAAAATTGTATTCGTTCAAACAAGAAAAAATAAAGCAAAAATTTTTACACATTTCTTTTATTTATTTATTAATATATCAAATTGGGTATGATAACTAACAAAGCATTTGACGCAGACTCCAACAGTGCATCCGACAGAAGTACAGTTGCTGGCAGCACAACGTCTTCTTTTTTCACATGGGCGAACCAGATGATCTTTTCTATCATAGCGCAAAGATTCTTCTGAAGATTCTTGGATATTTCTTTTGCGAGGGCCAAGAGATTTTAAATTTTCTCCAAAATGTTTGCAGTAATATAAAGCAACCTGTCGTCTAAACTCTAGTTGTGGCATATCGGGATGAGCCGAGCGGTGTAATTGCCATGCATTATGTAGCGAAACATCAACCAGCCATGTGAATATGCTGCTCCACCACTTCTTTCCTCTGATTCCAATTCTGTACATGTTGATGTTCTGATCCATTCGATCTACACCACCCATAAAGTTATTATATTCTTTAACTGCACATGGTTGTTCAACATTAATTTTTTTCTTTTGTTTTCTACAATACCGTTGAACATAACAATTAGGACTTCTTCCATATACACTCGATGCAATATTTACAACAGCGTTGTCATTCCACTTTGTTAACACAATATCGGTCTCCTTCACTTTAATGGATTCTACATAGCCTCGAGCTTTCTTTTTAATGATTTTTTGTCTGCAATAGGGCAATTTTTAGGTATACGATTTTCACGAATTGTTCCTGTTGCAGTGTATCCACGGCATTTCAAATAATACAGTACTGGAAATCCAGTAAATAAATTATCAAAATAAAATGAGAAAGGCATGCTTTGAACCTCCAGAGAAAAATCGTCTATCATATTTATAAGAGGAGCGGTGCATTTACCAAATCTTTCCTCATAGATAGACTTGGACCGTGGGTTCTGTCCTTGGTAAATTTCAAAATTTACCAGGTACCCAGAAGGAGTACACAATGACCATACTTTGAATCCAAAGCGTAGTGGTTTTCCTTTAATAAATTGCTTGCACCCATGGCGCCCAAAGTATGATATCATACTTTCGTCATACGATAAATTCTGCACTGGATGGAAATTTTTCAGCATATTGGCTTTCAAGTGATCTGTTAAGGGCCGAAGCTTCCACATTTTGTCACCATCATCAACTTTCTTACCACTATCTTCAAATTGTAGGAACTGCGATATCTGCTGAAATCTGTTTCTTCGCATAGACGAATATATCAACTCATTTCTCATGTCTTCATCTCCTTTCCAATATGATCTAAAACTTGTTCGACCATCATTACCACTCACTATCAAAATACCAATATACGTTTTTATTTCTGCAATATTTGGAACATTATTTCCAAGAAAGACTGCGTATTTATGGGATTCGTTGATAACGTGATTCAACAATTGGTGATCAAAAAACTTTTCAAACTGTTCGTAAGGTTGCAAGTTCTTGCAATCTTCAAAGCTTGGGGACGGAAATATTGGAGGCACGTCAATTGAAGAATCTTGAACCCACGTAAATGAAGTGACATTATTTGCTGGTGGAAGTTCCAATGATGATAAGTTTGGTTTTATCTTGTTCAAACTATTTGACACCGCAGCAGCTTGTGATGTCGATGGCTCAGTGGATAAATTTAAGTCCAAAACAGTGTGGGAATTTAAATCATCTTCGTCATCACTAACTTCGAGGCCATCAATTGTATCAATACGTCTGCCATTGTTCACAACCAGTTCACAAGATGATTTTAGTTGGCCAACACAAATGTCCATTGGTATCCCAACATCATCCTCATCAGCATCATCCGTACCACTAACTATGCCACTTTCAATTTCATCACACAATTCATTTAAGAAATCTATGGCTTCTTCTGTACTTAGCGCCCTAAAAATAAAAATTTATTGTTTTTCAAACTAACATGCAAAAAGTTTGAAAACCTACGAATCATATTTTTCATACATTAGTTTAAATCATTGCCCAACAAAATATATTTATTTTAAACCCTTAAATCTTTATTTAAAAAAAAAAATGTTTGTATACTTACTTTTTGTAATAAGTCTTTTTCACGTTTTTTGACATTTTTTTACTCTAAGTTTAGTATCCAATTGTTCTAACAATCACACTCTTACTGACTACAAATTTTTTTTTACAGCAGCACAAATATTTTATAAAGCGAATAAGCGTCAATTTATTAAAATCGGGGAATCACACGAATTAATAGATTTATTTTGCTATGCCACTACGTACGTGACCATATGGTAACGCTGGGTTGATTCGGGTTAAATAATAGTAAATTTTTTTATATTAGAATAGCCCCTGTAATTGTTTGATACAACTGATATATAGATGACGCTTTCCGTTTAATTTAAAAAAAAGTGCCATAAAAAATCTTTAATTACTAGATGTTTACACATCTCCCCTGTGATCGGACTCACATGATTTTTTTTTTAAATTAGTAAATTTCATATTGTTGCTTTAATTATTTGTATAAAGCATAAAGTGTAATATAGTGTATAATAAAACAAACACGTATATTGAGCGGAAATGTCAAAATAAAATCATATTAATAGTGCAATAGAGTGAAAAAACATAAATGTGAAGAGAAATGCAACTGAACTGAATTTTGTCGAAACAGATTTATGAAGTAAAAAAAATGTGATAAATTTCTCTTAGAGTTAGTGTACACTCAGTATTTGTTTTAGTCCAAGGTATATATATATTGGTTTTGAATTCCATGAAATCATGAAAAGTTCTCAAACAAATACCTTGGGCAAAAATTCATTATTTAAGATGCCTTTTTATATTTTTTTTTCCACATTATGTCTTCTTTATGATTTATGATACAGACAGCTAAATACTACCCTCCCATATTGAGTTTTTAGCAGATGAAAATTCGTTAAAGTCTGGACAGACTCCAAGAATATACTGATCGACTCAGAATCAATTTCGGATCCCCTTAACCCTTATCCTGTGTAAGTCGGTCAAAACCCACTTACTTTTATTTCGCTTTATCTTGAAAAGTTATTAATATATTTTTCTGAAACTTTGTGACTTTTAATCATTCGAGAAGATGTATAGAATACAAAAAAAAAAAAAAAAATAGTCCTATCACCTGACAGAGCGTCCCCATTAAAAAAGTAGCGTATAAGGTGTAAGTGGGTCAAAATTGCCCAATACAAATTGCATGATTATTTTTACGTTCATATGTATTTCTACTTGTACATTCATTTTTTTTTTTCAAATTACGTGATATTTGAATTTTTAAATTCAATGAAAAAGACTTTGCAGTTTGCAATTTTGGAATAAAACTAAGTAGGTCGTTCAAATTTTTTCCAAAATATTTTTTTTTTTTTTTAACTACTGTTATTTTGGAAATAAGAGCTAAATTCAAGGAAATCATTTTTTACATATATTATTGAGAAATTTAGTTTAGTATGAATATTAATTTAGTCCGAATACAATTTCAAAGCTTGCGGTTGTTGTAAAAAGATTAAAAATGTCGCGATTGAACGAAAATGAAATTCATGATTTGTTATGTGAATCAGGAGATGATGAAATAGCTAACTCTGTCAACAGATGAAGATGATGGTGTGATATCAGATATTGATTCCGTATATAATCAAAATGTATCAGATTTGAGTGAAAGTGATAGTGATGAAACCAATGATAATGAAATCACAGAGAACTTTATCTCTAAAACGGAAAATATGTTTGGACAGAACAGATTCAAAATTTAGATAATGATGGAAGACGTGCAGCTGAAAACATTATGGATACTAAACCTGGACCAACTCTTTACGCAATTACGAGAATGACTTCTATAGAATCATCCTTCGATTTGCTTATGCCCAAGGAAATCGTTAAAATTAAAATAGATATGACTGATTTAGAAGGTAAATTATAAATTTACATTGGAATATGTTTTTTGCGATTTAGGCACTTCATATTTATTTTTGTAATTTAGGAGTTTCTGTATATGGCGAAAACTGGAAGCCAGTTGACGAGATATCAATGAAGGCGTATTTTGGTATCCTTTTGTTGGCTGGTGTATTTCGTTCGCATGGTGAAGCTTTGGAAAACTTATGGGATGATCGAAACGGACGACCTATTTTCAAAGTAACTATGCCTCTTTATAGATTTCAAAACATAACAAGAGTAATCCGTTTTGATAAAAAAAAAACCGATAGAATAGAAAGACGCGCTCGTGATAAACTTGCTCCAATAAGAAACCTTTGGGATCGATGGGAATATAATTTACGGAAACTGTATAATCCTGGTCCATGCGTTACAATTGCTGAGCAATTAGTTACATTTCGAGGAAGATGTCCCTTCAAACAATTTATACCGTCAAAACCCGGCAAATATGGGTTAAAAATTGGGCTCTTTGCGATTCGGACACTAATTATGCATGGTTAGTGCAGGTGTATACAGGTAAGGACAGAAATTACCAACCAGAAAAAAATCAAGGACGTCGCGCAGTTTTGGATTTGGTAAAGGATTTAAAAGGTAGAAATGTCACCTGTGACAATTTTTTTACTTCTCATGAACTTGGAATTGAGCTGTTAAAAAGAAAACAGTTTTTGGTACCGTTCGAAAAAAAAAAACCTTCCTTCCACCTAAGTTCACCGACCTAAAAGGAAAACCACAATATTATTCGCAATTCCTTTTTGATGTAACCAACACTACCACAATTGTGTCATATGTACCAAAAAAGAATAGTGCTGTCATTCTATATAGTACTTTACATCATAGCGCTGAAATTGTTTCTGATACCAAGAAACCCGAAATGATCCATTTTTACAACGGAACGAAGTCCGGCGTAGATACACTTGATCAATTAGTCCGCAACTATACTTGCAAGCGTCGATCAAATAGGTGGCCACAATCCTGATTTTACAACATGTTGGACATTTCCGCATATAATGCTTTTGTTATCCATACTGCCATTGACGCTGAATGGAAGAAACAAAAACACTTTCGACGTCGTCTTTTTTTGGAAGAATTCGGTAATGCCCTCGTCCATGATGAAATATCACGTCGTTCCACAATGCCGAGAAGCAGTTTTGCCAAGTCGACTGTACGAAGTTTGCAGAAGGAGGATAAAGTGGTTGAGAAGAGCGCTCTAAAGAGGGGCCGATGCTATATATGCCCCCAACGTTCATCCAGCACAAAATATTCAAACAAATGTACGAACTGTAATAATTTTATTTGCAAAAGCCATTCAAATGTAATATTTTCATGTGAAAACTGTAAAAATGATACATAATTTAATGTTTTTATAATAAATTACAAATTGATACAAAATTGACCCACTTACACCCTATACGTTATTTTTTTTTCACACGGGATAAGGGTTTAGCGATATCCGACCGTCTTCTTTTTTTTTCATTAACCAACACTAATGGGATACCCCCTACAAATGGAGTGCATTGTGTTGATTTTATAAAAATAGGTTATGGGAAGGAGGAGAGAGGAAGTAGTGTTTGTAGATATTTGACTGAAATTTTATTAGACTGTAACTGTCAGGAAAGACCTCTGTGGGGAGTTTATTCCACATATGGCTAATTCGACCTTTAAGCGAATTCTCTCTGTAATGCGTTTTGCGGTCAACTGGACATTAGACTACAAACGGATGTGATTTACTAGAGAAGCGGGTAGAACGAACCGAAACTCGGGCACTTGGAATAAGTTCGCTAATCTCAGAAGAACATCTCCCATGGTAATATCTATAGAACAGTGCTACGCAACCCACATTCCGACGATGTTCCCATGAATCAATAGAGTTGGATACCCTACTGTCATTGGTGAGCGCCAACGCCCTCTTTGCAAACGGTCCAGTAGCTCCAAAATAGATTTTGAAGCTCCTGTCCATATATGGTTGTTGTATTCCATTTGCGGTCGGATGTAAGTGGTATAGATTTTAAAGAGTTCAGAAGGATTGAAGTAATTTTTACACCGTTTTAGAAAACCAAGATACTTGAATGGTTCTTTCGATACGTGAAAAACATTCGCATTCCAATGAACATCACATTGAATTCTCATGCCTATAACATCAAGAGTATCCGATTCCTCAATATCTATACCACCCATATATACAGATGATATTGGTGATTCCATAGCTCTTTGGGTCAACATATAACATTGAGTCTTCAGCGCATTAAAGTCAACCCTATTCGCTTTACCCCACTCGGAGATTGTTAACAGGTCTTGATTGAGTGTGTCATTCATTGTCTGCCTTTTGCGCCCAGCCTCCAAGAGGCTTGGCCTACAATTAAAGGAAAATGAATGACAAGTGCTACTGTCATCTGCGAAAGAGTATATAGAATTAAAAGTTTGGCCAAGAAGGTCGTTCAGAAAGATAAGGAAAAGAGAAGGAGAAAGAACGGAACCTTGGGGTACCCCTGAATTAAGCAGAAACTCATTAGATGCGACCCCATCAATAACGACACCTGTTGTTCGATCTCTCAGAAAAATCGATATAAATCGAGAGAAGTCATTATCCTTAAATGCAATAAGCTTTGATATCAATGCACCGTAACATACACGATCGAGTGTCTTGGAATTATCCAGAGACACCACATTTCTTTCGCCAAAATTGAGAATGGATCGACTCCAGCGGTCATTAAGAAGTGAGTTGTCCTCTAGGTAGTTCACAAGATGGAAATTGATCATGTTCTGCATCACCTTTCAGAGCGCAAAGCAGATTGCAATTGGACGGTAATTTTCAGGATAATTGCCGCACCCTTTTTAGGGACTGGTTGAACATTAGCAACTTTCCAGCAAGAGGGAAAGACTCCCGCACGGTATGAAAGGCTGAAAAAGTTAGCTAGTGGACTGGCTAGCGTCGAAGAGCACTGTTTCAGCAACAGTGCTGGTATACCATCCAGTCCCGAAGACTTATTAATGTTGAGATTCGAAAGTACCTTTCTTACTGCACGTGCTCGAAACAATATTTTAGGCATGGTACAAGATACACTTTCAAGTTCGGGTAGAGGCAAAAACGAGTTTTTTGCAAAAAGTTCAGCTGAAAGGTTAGCCTTATCAACCGGTTCAGTGAATATTTTGTTATTCATTAATAGAGTCTTTCTGTGTATTAACGATCATGGTATATGTATTTTGGTGAAATTAAAAAGATATATTTAGTACCAAACCAAAGCGAAATATTATCTGGTGTAAGGTTTACGGCTTTACAGGCCATTCTAGCAACTTGGTCAGAGGAAACCCTTTTCAACATGGGCTTGGTTAGAGAAAATTATGGTCCGATGACTACTAAATAAGTTACAGATATACTGAATGGTTCGTTGTGGTACTAACTCGTATAAAGAAATATGTGGAGAGTGTTTCCACATTAACACTAAAATAAATTTGAGCTTGAGATTTATCTACCGATAAAATCAGAATAGATACTTTCCAAAATACTTGATTTACAATCTGGCTATAGAAAAATATTGTTCCATATACATAACTTTTATTTGCCGGTTCTATTGCGGTTTATTTAATTAGAACTTATCTTATGATTTCACGAGATTGTGGAATTAAAAACGCAATATTTTAATATATTTAACCTTAGTTAAGTACGAGTATCTACACATTTTATCTATGAATATAACCCACACACACTCACGTTAATTTCATTAATTTATCACCTCACTAAATACTCAATATCTAAAAGTGTCTCATAAAATTGATTTGTAGGTAAAAGCGGAATACAGAAACACAGCAATACGAACACTGAAGAAAATCCCGCAAAAGTAATCAGTAGTGAAGTAAATTACTGTCAAGTTTCTGTAGTTGATTTGTTATAAACAATGTGTAAGCATTACTTTTTTGTAGCCGGAGTTGTTGTTTTTATAAAAAGCAAACATTTATCACTCTGTAATCAGAAGAAGCAACAAGAAAGCAGTGAATTCATCCATCCACATATTTGTCTGGATTTGTGAAGAGTATTTTGTTGTTTGACTTAAAGAATGAATAACCTACACATTTGTAATAAACATGAAAACGATGCTTATAAAATTTATGTATAGTATTCCATTTATTATTTTTCCCGAACGACAGAGCAGTTGAGATAATCAGAGAGCAAAACCAAAAGTAAAAAGTCTGAAAAGTGTTGGCCCACAGAGCATATCATGATTTAGATGGAAGTATTCCTTTCATTGTTGTTGTAAACTTTAGGGTTTTGATAAAAATAATTAATGCAACCAATGACATTTGTCTGCTACTTTATCAGTAGAAAACACTTATCAGAAATGAATGAAGAGACCACAAAAGTTTATTTATGGCTCTTGGTTAAAATGTTGTAGTTTTGTATTGGACTTAAATATTAAAATAAAACAATTTATTACAAAAGACGTTGTTTACAAAATAAATAAACACTGATTTTTAAGATGTTTACAGTAGACCAAATGTGGGCAAATAATATTAATAATAGAGGAAAATAGTGCAACTTGAGACAGTTGTGGCATATATAAAAAATTATAAAAAAAATATGTTTGCTGTTGAATATGAAAGTGCAATAAGGTTAATAAAATATGATTTATCTTAACCCATTTACGGCCGCCGTGCCAATTTCGGAACACTTAGTTATCGAGGGTGTATAGAAAAAGTATTGATATTTATTAAAAAATGTATGCATTATTAACTACAAGGAAGAGCTATGATTATAAAAAATTTAGAACGAATAAATTTGATTTACTTTTAGTGTCATAATAATCTAACTAATTTGGTCAATAATATATATTGGAGGTGGGTTTTGGTTAACAATAATTAAAATTTCTGTGTACAGTTTAGAGTCATAATTTTTTTTTATTTGATCAAATTCAATACATAAGGAATCACACAAAATGACTTTTAGTTTGATATTTTATTTATATCTGATTTTATAACACATTACATCGTGCTGTGCCAATTAAGGTACAAAGGCTACAAGTATAATATTCAAATGTACGCAAACACACGAATAAGTAAACGACTCGAAAATTCAGATGCGTTGTTTAGCTGACTATGTAGTCTTAGTAGTTTACAGTGAAACAAAGTTATCAATTTATGTCCATAAACAGGGAAATCCCCAACTAAATTCTAAGTGTATTTTATTGTATTGTATTTTATTACATTCAAATAACGTTCCTGGAGAAGCCGAGGTTTTTGTTGGCAATGTTTCACTCTTTGTGATGCTGAAGATTCCAGTGATGATGAGCCATTATCTGCTAAAAGGGGACGGATTAGAAGCAATACGCCGCGGTTTGGAGAGCATGAGATTTCGTCAGCAATTAAAGAAATGTGGCCTGACAAATGTAAAGGAGATGATTAAAAACCAAGAGCAGAGTTTGATTATAGGTTTGATAAAAATAACGAGATATAATTGGTCCGCTGGAAGGATAACAGTATTTGCACAATGGCTACCAATCATTATTCCATTATTATTGAATCACCAGGATGTCACACATGTACCTCTAAAGTGAGTCAACTCAAAATTTCTCAATTTTCACTTTTTGCAAGAAAACGATACACAGTGGTCATATCTATCCACTGTAAAAATTTTACATCGATTTTTCTAGTCTTTCGCAAAAAAAATACAGTTTGTGTTATAAGAGTAACTTCTTTAGAATCGACTAAAAAGACATATTTTGAGTTCCACCCAAAAAACTTGTTATTTTTGATGATCATTAAAAAAATCGCAAAAACAACTACTGTTGTATACTTATTATTCCCAATTCTTTACATCGAAACAACTGTTTTTAAATTTTATAGCAAATATTAAAAATAAAAGTTTTTTGCCTCTACTGAAAATTTGTAAATTTTGTGTTGACTCACTTTAGAGGTGCAGGTGCGATGTGTTAAAAGATGGTGTTCCCAAAAAAAGTAAAAAACTGATATGCGGATCCCACACATGTTTCAAAATTACAACAAGGGCATGGGCGGAGCTGATGAAATGGATCAATCCATATCATTATACAGAATCGGCATTCATGGCAAAAAATGGTGGTGGGGTTTATTTACCTACATGATAGATATGGCTATGTCAAATGCTTGGCGCTTGCATATATGTAGTAAAGAAAACAGCATGGATCAGCTACTATTTCAACGAACTATTGCTAGATTTTACTTAAACCAATCAGCAAAAAAACGCGCTACTGCTCGTCCTTCGTCATCAAATATTGAAGGCTTACAGCTAGACGGCGCCGATCACGTTCCCGAAAAGCTTCCCAATCGTGTACGTTGTGTCATCTGCCATAAGAGAAGCTGTTGGAGTTGCAACAAATGCAAGAAAACACTTTGCATTGACAAAGGGTGCTTTTAAAAAATTCACTCATAAATGGCCACTGTGCCAATTTGGGTACACCCCTTTTATGTTCTGAAAAAACAAAAACTCCTAACTTTTTTTTGTTATCCTGTTTTTTTTTTTTGTACTCCTAATTTTATATTAATAAAGAATTTTTCAAAGTTTTCCTTGTCGTTTTAGTTTGGCTTTAAATGGGTTAAATCTGTGTTTATTTGCCATAAGCAGGTAATTTTAAAACAAATGCGAAATAAATTATATTAACATTTTGTTCGATGAGAAATGGGATAGCTGAGAAAAAACACAAAGTATTTTGAAGGGGGAAAGATACTACTTTGTGATGCCCTAACGAGTTCTGTGTAGAAAAAAACCCATATACATATATCATAAGTGGTGTTTTCTTCTATCCTTAGGTTACGGTTTCGCTAAAAACTGATGCGGTGGAGAAGAGGTTTAGCGCGCCTTTTAGAAAATATTATTTAATTCCTGGATCAAAAACGTCGGCCTGTGTTATTAAATTCTGTAGCAAATATAAATTATGAAATTTTTTATACAAGCCTTTATCGCCCAAAGGAGTGCAATCGATTTATGTTCAGGCATAGCCTCATATTTTAGGCTCAAATAAAATGCTCTGAGATTCAGATTAGGATTATAATCTACTCATATATCATGATTTAATTATGTTTTATATTCAGTGTAGCCATAAATCATCATTTCATAAATAAAGGGTGTTAAACGATTCAGTCATAGTCACCATATGAAATAACTCTCTGATATCTCAAAATTTAAAAGCACGACATTTTTGCTCTAATTTGGTTTATGTATGTTTTTCAGCATATAATTAACAACACTAAATATGGACTTAAGTTAGACTTAGTTTCCATATAACCATAGCATGCGATATGATCTTTGACATATTTTCTCGCAATACGTATACGACAATCTCACATATATTTGGTTTATGCTCATCTTTAGTAATCACACAAGAGTATCCAGTCCAACGATGTTTCCTAGTCTACATTAGACATTAGTAGTGCTTTGCCTGAGTTTAAGATGTTCCGTCTACGTTAAAAACCTGTTTTTTCGCAATGACATTAGTAGTACACATGTGTTCTCCAGATAGATGAAATTAAATATTTGCTGTGTATAGGAGGCGCCACTCCTATTAATATGATTCCACTTGGCCTTGTATTATTACAATTAATGAACTCACACAAAGTTCCAACACTCTTTGTATTACGCCCATGGATTTTGTTTCGAATTAAGATCAGCTTAGATTATGCAGATGACATCACAGATAATTGGGGAACAATTACAAATTACACTTAGGCTTACATTGGAATGGTGCAAAGATTATGAACTTTCCATTAATCCCAACAAATCTTCAATTATCCCGTTCACTAGAAGAAGGTTCAAGGAGGAGGTAAAATATCTGGGTATCATACTTACTAGTACACTCACCTGGAACCCTTATTTAGATTCGATAAAAAATAAGGCTATAAAGTCAATATGGGCTAGCATAGAACTTCTAGGCAGATCGAGGGGTCTAAACCCTAAAATGTCATTGTGAACATAGAACCAAATGGTCCTTCTGGGTATTTTATATGGCTCAGGTGTATGGTGGCTGAAGACAAATCAGACTGGAACCCGTTTAAAATTATCCAAAATACAGAGATTATCATGTTTGAACATCACAGGAATAACGAAAACCAATTCGAGGGGAATCTTTGACCTTCACAGAGCGAAAGCGATCAGATAGGACACCTGAAGATTCTTGATAACGCTAAACGCATCAATGAAATGATACAGATAGATCCTATACTGGAACTTGAAAATAGCTACACTGTTCATATCCCTAGCAGTTCCGATTAAGAATCTAACGCTACATGGCTGCATGTAGTTAGGTAGGGGTAAACTGACTGATCCAAATCAACAGAAGGAGTACGAGCGGGGATATATAGACAATGAATTGTGAATCCACAATATTTATGTAGCTACTGCTAAACTAATGGAAAGAAACCTGACAAGAGTGAATACAAATCTCATGTCAGATAGTCAGGATGTTCTAAAAGCACTGCTCAAATCAATATATTACCATTAATCCGTGCTCGAAAGCCATACGACCCTAAATAAGCTGGTTGAATTTAATAAGGTGACGATAACATGGGTACCAGGTCATAATGGGTATGAAGGAAATGAGAAAGCCGATGAACAATTAAGACGAGGAGCGGGAAGATCATTCGCTGGTCCAAACTCACAATTCTGATTCACAAGAAAAGACATAACTGAGAACATCGATAGATGTATTAAAGATGAATCAGTAGAGTAATGGAATGGACAAACTCTACTTCAGCACTCGAATAAATTCTTGCTTCGAAGCAAAAAAAGGAGCAGGGATGCCCTAATATTGAACTGAACCGAACAAATCTTCTATGTGGGGCACGCAATATGCACTATGCGTTCAACTACATCCTATTCAAAGTGCATTTGACTGAAGATAAAACGTGCAGATATTGTCTGGTGGACGATGAAACCATGGTACATATATTGGCAAAGTGTTCAGCGTTTGAAATTTGGGAGGAAACATACAAAACGTTGACGGTGAAGGACGCCATCAAGTTTCTAACCGCTGTAATGGTCACAGTGCAGAAGGGAATCACACTCAACCTGGAAACATCGTAAATCGTAAGATCGGCTTCATTTTAATCATATACAAACAGATAATGTAAAAAGTATGTTTAAGAACTTCATACCAGACTAGAGTCCCACATCACCAAACAAGGTCAAAGACCTTGATTTGTATAAAAATCGTAAAATAAATGAAAAATATGTAAGACATTTAATCGAAACAGAAAACTTTGTTATAATTATTGTGTTAATGATGTAGTTGTAACAAAGAAACTTTCTTAACAGAATATATCATACGATAGCCCTGGCAATGGCAATCATAATAAAGGTGGATAAACCTATAACTAGGATTTATGAAGGACAATGGAACCGATTAAGTCAAGTTAAAGATTACTCCCTGTTATATTGTCCAATGGACAGGACCGAGAAGAAATACGATTTCAAAAAAAAACTTTATTACAAAACTTGGTAATAAGAAAGAATGGAGTAGTTTGAGTACAGCATATTCTCTAAAGGAGGATACGTTCAAATGATACACGGACGGGTCAAAGACCGGAAATGGAACAGGGGCGGGAGCCTAGAACTAAATACCATGAATCAATGGAAATGCACACGAGTATTTTCCAGGCGGAAATCTATGCCATCGACAGATGTGCACAGATTAACTTAAATAGAGAGTACAAAAGACGGGACATAACCATATAATCAGATAGTAAAGCTGCTCTCCGAGCACTAGGCTCCTATGTAGTAACCTCTAAGTTAGTATGGGACTATCTGCAGAGACTGAATGAGCTAGGCAGGCACAATAAAGTCATCTTTTGTTGGGTTCCGGGGCATATTGGGATTTAAGGAAATGAACAAGCAGATGAGCTTGCTAGAAGGGGAGCTTCCACAACGCTAATGGGGCCGGAACCATTTTGTGCAATAGGAAAAGGAGTATGGGAAGCCGTAATCAGAGAATATGAGAATCATATCAGAGAGGAGCATTTCTCGAGCCACTTAGGCTTAAGGCAATCCACACTCTTGTTAGGTAACTACAGCAGTAAGAGATTCGAGTCATGTATCATAATTATTGTGTGGATGGTGTAGTTGTAACAAAGAAAATTTCTTAACAGAATATTTAAAACCCTGGTCTCGTACACATGAGAAGAAGAGTGAAGAATGTAATGACAAATCCGAGAAGTTTGGCCTAGGAACGTAAAACCCTTCGTAAGTTTTACTATATTGACCTAGCACTATCACGCTGACTTGGATTTTTCACACCCCAAACAATGGTCCCGAAATAGTTCACAGTGAATTAACTTTACTTAGTTTTATTTTTAGATTTGGTATTTTTTTAAACGTAAAATGCCAAACCCTATTTGAGGATAATCGCAATATTTGTATACACAGAATCTTGGGGCTAATTTATTAGCAGTCCCTAACAGTTACCAACAATTACGACCAACAATGATATTACGACAATTAGTTTTTTTGTTATATAAAATAAATAATATTGAGGAAAGCCTCATGCATACGCTGCTTTACTAATTAACCTTAAATAGATTCTACTTATATTATAAAGTAACTTACCTTTCATCTTTCAGTTCCACAGATACACATTCACTACAAACCCGTTCATACGGTTAGAAAAACCAACAATGTTAAGTGTCAATTACGATTAAGAAAATTCCAATTTCAAATTACAATTTGTAGTAATGTTAGAATAGTTGGAAGCCACAAATTGCAATACCTAATAACATTCCACAAAATTATAGTTGTTCTGTCCTCCGCAATACTCCACCACACAAAAACCAAAATCTCCTACATATATGTTATAAAAAAAGGATTTACTGGCCCATTTGGAAAATACATCTTTTGAAGAACTTTATTTTCAATTATTAAAATAAAATTCTGAGAATTATATGATGGTTAAACTCATTAATTTCATAAGATAGAAATATGAAGGCTTGAAAACTATGTAAGGCAATACATATCGCTATAAACATTAACCCCAGGATCAATTTGAAGTGGAGATCATATAAGTTCTGATGTGTACCTCCCTATTAGAATTGCTACAGGATTTCCTGCTTATAGCAAACTGAAGATTTTCCACATTGGTGAACCAGCGCCGCACGTCCTTATCTAACCCTATTATTTAATGGGCGTTATACCTAGATTCCTACTGGGTATTTCTATTAAAATTATACAACAACATACTTCGAATTATTTCAAACATTGCAATGAGAATTCCATAAATGAGTACAATGTAAAACTGTTTGAAGAAAAGTGTAAAGCAACGTACAACATCAGCAGTAGCAGCAGTAATATCTACCTTTAGGGGTAATCACATGACATCAACAACTTTAATAAACGATAAGGTTGTTCGTGGGTAAAGAAATAAGACTGCAACACCATTTTTAACTACATACAATACGGTTTCACTCTATATATTTAAACTTTATGGATAGTGGCGAAAAATAGCACAAAAACAAACAGCAGCTACAACAAAAACCCGAAAGAAAGCCAGATAAAATCGTTTAGAAAACAACTTGTGAACAAGAGCTAAATAAAGTGTCATGGTATAACATTTGCAACCATAGTACATGCTTTGTCTCCCTGTCTGTCTTTATGTCTGACTACATGCAGAGCAAAAGACTATTTAATCCACAGTACGACAGTGAAAAAGCTTAAGAATGTCAACTACACAGAAAAACGGCCAACAGAAGATGTCAAAGGTGTGAGTGGTAAAAATTACAATTTTAAGTATTAAATAGATGTAGGGAGGATTTTTTGGTTTCGCAAAGAAAACAAAAAAAAATGTTTAAATGCAAATAATTATATATAAAAACAGAGAAGGGCCGATGATCTCCCAGGGGGGATATGTATACTAAGATGACACATTTTCATTTAAGAGCCTTTAATTAAAGATTGATTTATTTCCTAATGATTTCAAAAATTATTTCATATATATGTTTTCCCTCAACTTGTTCGGTTTTGGTGATATACCGGTATGTTATTTACACCAGTATTTTGGAGATTCTTAAAATAATGAAATATGGTAAAAAATATATGGTTGGGGAAAAGTATTCAGGGATTTTTATATCAATATTTGTAACAAAATGATAGCCTAGTATCGGAGTATAAAAATTATACCCACCCATTAATTTTAAGTATTCATTTATTTAATTCAGCTACAATATAGCAACAGCTGAGCTAAAAATTTAAATATTTTACAAAAATAATACGAAATTTAAATACCACATAGCAGATTCCTCGTAATTCTAGTGCAATTTCTAGGCCATGTTATTTCTCAACTTAGCCAATTCACAAACCAACACCTTTTTCGGTTTATTATTATTGTGAATGCAGATAACAAACTCATTAACAAACATATTAACAAATTTAGTAAACACACACATAGCATACGTATAATTTTATGTGTGCGTTAATAGAAACTTTAAATGCAATTTGCTCAAAATAAAAGAAAAAATTAAGATATCTGTAAATCTGGTGAACAGCTAAAAAGAAAGACCTTTCCAATAATATACGTTTGGTCCAAATCGGGATAAAACGGTACAACAAAACATCGGTAACAAAAAATCACATAGCCTATTAATATTATAGATAAGATATTAATCTTCTTTAAACAACATCAACAGCATCGGATAAATAAATTAAAGCAGAGTGTCTGTTCATTTCGGCGCAAATTCTTCGGAATGGAAGGAAATCAAAAAAGTTTGATCTGTGGAAATTCAGCTAAACGGTTCATAAGATCGAAGTTGTCTGTTAGGAACATTTATAATACTAGGAGATTCCAGCCCTCGATATTCGAGGGCAAATTGTAGGAAATTTTATTTTTTCATTTAACAAATTATTGACCCTAAAAGTATGCTAATCAATTTTAGACAATTCACAATTCAGCACTTGTTTTTGGTTTATGTCGGAAATAATTTTTCAATTCAACACAATTATTATTGTGAATCAAGAAAACAAACTCATTTTTTTGCAAACACATTAAGAAATTTAATAAACATATACATAGTATTGTATAATTTTATGCATATGTTAGTAGCAACTTTAAATGAGCATGACTGCAAAAAAAATTTAAAAATTAAAAATCAGTAATTATGGTGGACAGCTAAAAAAAAATACCTTTCAAATAAGATACGTTTTTTCAAAATCGGGAGAAAAGTGTTTAACAAATCATTGGTCACAAGAAATCCCTTACTTATTAATATTATAGATTTTTCCAAGAAGGCATTCAGAGTTAATTCTACCATGAACCAAGTTGAGGAAGAATGATATATTAAACATGATCCTTCTAATTTTAAAAGTTTAAAGTTTTATTAGAGCCAAATGACTGCAATACAGTGGGAGGGACCATTCCACATTCCACCGAAGATATCGAAGACAAAATAGTTAGAATTGTTTTTGAACGGATTCATCTTCTTCGATGAAGACATTGTACTGTGCATCCCAGATTGCTGATATGTACTCAAGTATCGGCGTGATCAAAGACGTGAATAATTTTTTTTAATATAAGGATCATTAAATTCCTTTTTGTTTCATGGGTGACTTAGTCGTTAAAATTTGTTGTTTAACAAATCAACGGCCACAAGAAGTCCTTTACTTATTAATATTAAAGATTTTTCCAAGAAAGCATTCAGAGTTAATTTTACCATGAAACAAGTTGAGGAGGAATGTTATATTAAACATGATCCTTTTAATTTTAAAAGTTGAAAGTTTTATTAGAGCCAAATGACTGCAATACAGTGGGAGGGACGTTTACACATTCCACCGAAGTTATCGAAGACAAAATAGTTAGAATTGTTTTTGAACGGATTCATCTTCTTCGATGAAGACATTGTACTGTGCATCCCAGATTGCTGATATGTACTCAAGTATCGGCGTGATCAAAGACGTGAATAATTTTTTTTAATATAAGGATCATTAAATTCCTTTTTGTTTCATGGGTGACTTGGTCGTTAAAATTTGTTGTTTAACAAATCGTCGGTCACAGGAAGTCCTTTACTTATTAATATTATAGATTTTTCCAAGAGAGTGTTCAGAGTTAATTTTACCATGAACCAAGATGAGGAGGAATGTTATATTAAACATGATCCTTTTAATTTTAAAAGTTGAAAGCTTTATTAAAGCCAAACCACTGCGATAAGGTGGGAGACTCCATTCAACATTGCACCGAAGATATCGAAGACAAAATAGTAAGAATTGTTTCTGAGCGGATTCATCTTCTTTGATGAAGACATTGTACTGTGCATCCCAGATTGCTGATATGTACTCAAGTATCGGCCTGACCAAAGACGTGAATAATTTTTTTTTAATATAAGGATCATTAAATTCCTTTGCCCAACATTTTATAAAACATAAAACACCATTTTCCTTATTAACAGTCATTGTTACTTGAGAATTAAAACTCAGTCATTTATCGAAGTGAACTTCGAAATCTATGAAGGAAGCTACTGGGTTTAGTTTTGTGTCATGGGTGACATAGTCGTTCAAAGATTGCGAATATATAGGGAAGGTCATAGAATGAATTTTTTTTAGATTTAATTCCATTAAGTTGACATTGCACCATTTATAGAAGCTATTTACATCAGACTGCTTATGAGGGTTTAGTAGATTTTTACATCGTCCGCATACATAAGAAAACTATATTGAATAGACTTTGGAAGATCATTAATAAACAGCAAGAATAGGGGAGGTCCAAAGTGACTCCCTTGACGGACACCAGAAGTAACATCTATATATTACGATTTAGAGCTATTTAAGGCTACACATTGCTTACGATGTTTTTGGTACGACCGAATCTAGTTTATGAAGTTGCCGGAGAATCCAATAATATCAAAAGATCATGGCTAACTTTATTAAAAGCTTAACTAAAGCCTGTGTATATAACATCAGTTTGTTTATTCTAACAGAATCCAGAATTTGTATGGAAAGCAAATTCCATTGGAGTGGTGGTCTTAGCCCGTTCTTTGCAAAAACCATGTTAAGCTGGTCATAAAATTTATGACATTTCGTGTGATAGTATATCAGTTATAAAAGTTTGGGTATGTCATTTAACGGGGTAGCACAACTTTTAGACTCGTAAGAACAGTCAACACGTCTAAGGATCAGATGTTAATTGATGTCAGCCTTGGAATATTATAAGGCTAACGTGTGCTGTTTAACGTAATTACGGAAAATGTGGACGCACGAATTCAGCAAAAACATTTTCAATATTAACATCGTTTGAATGGACAGTACCATTCATTTTCGTACTGGTTGGATTTGATGAAATTTAATTTTATTATTCGTCAGCATCCTTCTGCCTATTACTTCAACCCATGCTTAATCAACTATTTAACTCAACATTAGAAAGAAAAGAACATGAGAAATGTTTTTCTTTTTATATACGAGAGTTTGTATGAACAAGCTGAGCTTTTCCAATTTTTAGCTTTCTCTACATTAACATATCCAGATCAATTACAAGTCTTGTAATGTGAACAGCTCTTTGTTTTTGCCATTGTCCTCTAGATGGAACTGTAATGGCATGTGAAATCTTAACAGATTACACAAATGCATTGTACCTCATGTGTTGTATGTTATTGTTATGTATTGTTGATCTGTGTTGGAATAATTAGTCATTTATTGTTCGGTTTAAGATCATGTATATATTTTTCTAATGAAAGAAAGATAATAATTTTTGTAGTGTAAGAGAAATATTAAATATATACATGATCTTAAACCGAACAATAAATGACTAATTATTCCAATACAGATCAACAATACATAACAATAACATACAACACATGAGGTACAATGCATTTGTGTAATCTGTTAAGATTTCACATGCCATTACAGTTCCATCTAGAGGACAATGGCAAAAACAAAGAGCTGTTCACATTACAAGACTTGTAATTGATCTGGCTATATTAATGTAGAGAAAGCTAAAAATTGGAAAAGCTCAGCTTGTTCATACAAACTCTCGTATATAAAAAGAAAAACATTTCTCATGTTCGTTTCTTTCTAATGTTGAGTTAAATAGTTGATTAAGCATGAGTTGAAGTAATAGGCAGAAGGATGCTGACGATGAACAAGTCGCTTTGTTCGAAAGTAGCTACTCCATCTAGCGCTGTCTTCAATTTTTTTCTAATATTTCTCTTACATTACAACAATTATTGTCTTTCTTTCATTAGAAAAATATATACGTGATCTTAAACCGAACAATAAATGACTAATTATTCCAATACAGATCAAAAATACATAACAATAACATTTAATTTTATTTTAATTTCTTGACTTCTGTCTATAATATATAGATTTTGATCAATTTGATTATTATTTTTGTTTAAATTTGTATAGAGCCTGGTATTACCATTTTTAAGCCATGTCAGTGTATTTGTATTCCATGGAGGCGCATTTACTTTACTTACTTTTATTAAAGGAATAGTTTACATTATATTTGTTGAAAGTATCATATAAAAGGTTTGGAACACTTCGCCAAAATTACTTCCAAAATTACTGATTTCAAGGCAGTTATAGTCAGATAGTAATTGATTTAACAGCTGGAAGAAACACTAGAAATTTTAGGTCTCTGTGGAAAAGGTGTGGATATTAAAAGCGTTGGAAAAAGACAATCTTCAATAAAACATAACGAACTTGTTCTAATTACACTAAATAGTTTAGGGTTACTTACGAACACGAGATCCAGTATTCTATCTCTGCAATTAGGAACGTCATTTATTTGGAAGACACACATATGATCAAGCTATTTAAGGAAATCATGAGTCCAATCAGGTGAGGTAATTGTAACTAAGAAGTCATTTAGGTTATCCAAGATGCTGTCGGGTTATTAAAAGCGCCAAGTAAGATCAGGTAGTCAGCTGATCTAAATTTTTCTGATACAGATCGAAATGCTAAAGCGTGTTTTCCATATCCCTTTCGGACCCAGCATACACAATTGTGCGATGTGGATTGAAAAAATTCTAGGAAGCAAATTTTTTATTTTTTGAATAAACTTCCAAACGCAGTAGCTGTCTTTTTCAATTATAAAAAAAGAGAACAAGTGCAAACTTTTTGAAAAAAAGAATAAAAACCAGTTTCCTCAGTGCATTCAAAGTGAGAAGAAGTATGTCGCGTGATTTAATTAAAATATAAAGTTTTATCGATAGTTAAATGGAGATAAAACTCAGATAACACAATCGTGTATCACGGTCACAAATTGACATTTCTTTGCAAACTCACAATAGTGTTATCTAAATTTTATAGGTAAGAAATTTAACTTATCCACGGATGCAGACCTACAAAGAGTCCTGAATATTCTCGAAAATTCAGAAGATGATTTTTCATATGATGATGTGTACCGCGATACTGCTTGGAAACCTAGCTGTTGTCTTCTTAACAGTGCACATAGCAATAATAGTTCATCCGAGGACGAAGTTGAAGATGGTAACCACTTATTTCTTGTAATATTTCGTATCTGATATTATTTATTATTGCTCTTAGGAAATCTTGCTAATATTGCTGATGATGTATCAGTGTTAAGCATTCCATCTGCGTCAAAAACATTCATAGGCGGATCTGAAGGAGGTAAACGCTTCATATGCAACTGTGTTTACATGTATTTGAACATCAATTTAGATTTTTTAGAACCAGTTGCTGTTTCAAATATAAATACCACTTTAAATAAGGCACGAGCAGACATATGGAAACAAAAGGAGTTTTCCAGTTCATATTATTCAAAATGTTGTTCAACTACGATCGCCTTAAGAGTATTTTTCAAGATATTTTGTGGAAAGCCACTATGAAGAAACTGTACAATATACAAAAATATATGCTCTAGCAACTACCGGGGAAGAGATGAGTTTCACAAAAGCCGATATTAAGAATTTTTACGGCTGCGCTATAATCATGGATTGCCTAAGTTATCCATAGGTATATATGTACTGGTCAAACGACTTTAGGAATGAGCTTATATCTAGCGCAGTGTCGAGAAACAAATTCTCTAGGCTGAGAAATATGGTTCACTTTGTTGATAATCAAATGCCCAATACAACGAACAAGCTTTGGAGAGTTCAACCAGTAATTGATTTAGTAAGAAATCGTTGCAATCAATTAGCTACCGACGTTACATCCTATTCAATTGATGAGCAAATGGTCCCATTTACTGGCAGATGTCCAGCAAGACAAGTCATAAGATCAAAGCCACGACCGGTGGGTTTGAAAAATCTTGTTTGTGCTACTTCCGAAGGATCAATCGTTGACTTCGAAATGTTTCAAGGGGCTGGTACATTTCCTGATAGTGGACTGGGTCATGGACCACCAATTGTGTTGAGATTAACCAAGTTCCTACCCAAAGCCAGTTTTCTTTATTTTGATCGATTTTTCACAACAATACCTCTAATGGTAAAACTTGAAGAGAATGGTTTTAAAGCAAGTGGTACTATTATGGGAAATCGGTTAGGAAAAAGAGTTAACTTTCGGTCAGACAAGCAAATGGAACGTGGGAGTATGACTCAATTCGTTAAAGACGACAAAGTTGCTGTTGTAAAGTGGTGTGAAACAAAGTATGTAACGATTGCTTCAACTGCATGTGGAAAGGACCCGGTTGGCGAAATAGAACGTTGGATAAAAGCTAAAAAACGTCGTTTGCCAGTCCCAACACCTGCGGTAATTCAATTGTACAATTCAAAAATGGGAGGCGTGGATACAGCAGATCAAATGATGGAATACTACCGCATCAGCATGAAGACTAAGAAATGGCCAGTCAAAGTTATTTTTCATTATCTTGACATGGCGATATACAACAGTTGGATGGAATACAGAAATGATGCAAAAATAGTTGGTGTTCCGAAGAAAAATATAAAAACATTCCTTGCTTTCAAATTAGAAATAGGAGAAGTGCTAGCTAAGTACAAAGAAACTCCTCCAGAAGTAGCTGAAGCTTTTGAGTTACCTCATGAGATTCACGGAACGAAATTCCGTCCTCACAATGCTCCAGATGACATCAGATATGATCGTTATGACCATTGGCCCCAATTTGTAGATGGAACCGCAAAAAGATGTCGGAACACTTTCTGTGAAAGCAGAACAAGGGCAATATGTCAAAAGTGCAAAGTAAGTTTGTGTGTTGCGAAAGGCAAGGACTGTTTTAAGGAATATCATATTAAACGTTAATTTCAGTTTTGAATGAATCACAAAGTTCCTATATTTTAGTCTTAAGTTTATAAAACATATCTCGTTAAATAATTATATTTTTAAGTTTTATTGAATTTCTTTTTCTTTTATACCAATTTATACGCTACATTTTTTAGTGTATAATTTATTTATTTGGTTTTGTTTGTTATTAAACTAATTTATTTTTGATTCTTAAGTTGAATAAAATTGAAATACAATGAATCCTTTTTATGAAAATATGAAATTTATTTTACCACTAAACTACCAAACTACATAATTATGCTTGGTCGTTTTCGAAAAATAATAATTATTTTACATATTATTGGCCAAAATACACAAACGTGTCAGGTCCTTATTCAAAAATTCATGATTGTAAAAAAATTTTAAAAATTAAATTTTAAACGTCTGTAAAAAGAAAAATTTTAAATCTTTACTTTTGTGAAAATTAGAGCATATTTTCGTGATGGGTCTGAAAGGGATATACCTGTGATTCAGAGTTGGGAGGCACATAAGAGCAAGTAAAAGTAGTTATTTCCAAATTTGATGGCCACACCTACCAGCTCCAAATTTGAAGAGTTTTCAAGATAATTTCCTCCGCAGAACATATAAACGACACAGCAATTAAAACTAGCTTTCCATTTCTATCTCGCCTAAAGATTTGATGTTTATCAAACATTATTTCAGAGTTACCAATAATACTTTTTAGCCAGGTTTCCATAAAAGCTACTATATCGAATCCAAAATCGAAACTGTTCAGCAATATATTAGAGAACTTAGTGTTTATCCCATTTGCATGATTAACAATCTTGAGTCAAGATTTATACTAGTTTTTGGGATTTGGTTAGCAGAATTTGCAAGACGTGCAAAGTTTTCATCACGATAAATACCAGATACTCTGGTAACTCTTCGATATAAATTGAGAACAAAAGTGGCCCTAATATTGATTCTTTACCAAATGTTTAAATTTTACAGATCTTAGCGTCAAAAAAATATATGTATATTTGCTGGATTGGACACTGAGTATGGCGCCATTGAAACGTTTTAATATTAAATTAATTTCAGCTTGTAACAACATTAAATGGTTCTACTTCATCTGAAAGCCACCGTGGCAGTTTCCTTTGAGTTGTGTAGAGTTTATGATTCTGTCAAACTCTTTTATAGAAACACATTTCAAAATTAATAGAAGTGGCGAAATGTGCTGTATGCACATCGTGCATGTTGCTAACTTAGAATGTCATTGAGCGTGAGACATTCCTGTGAGTGTTTGTGTTGTTGAAAAATGAATCACAGAGGGGGTTAGACATGCGAGAAATTGCACTTTGTTCTTTTCTTATCAGACTGATGGGATACAACTCCCATATACGGGCAGAAGCTTCAAAGTTTATTTTGGAGCTACTGGACCGTGTGCAAAGGAGCGCATTGTCATCAATGACAGTAAGGTATCCAACTCTATTGATTCATTGGAACATCGTCGGAATGTGGGTTGTTTAGCACTGTTCTATAGATATTACCATAGGAAATGTTCTTCTGAGATTACCGAACTTATTCCAAGTGCCCGAGTTTCGGTTCCCTCTACCCGCTTCTTTAGTAGATCACATCCGTTTGTAGTCTATTGTCCAGTTGACCGCACAACGCATTACAGAGAGAATTCGTTTATCAGTCGAATTAGCCATATGTGGAATAAACTCCCCGCAGAGGTCTTTCCTGACTGTTGTAATCAATTAAAATTTAAGTCAAATATCCACAAACACTGCTCCCTCTCTCCTCCTTCCCACAACCTATTTTCCTGAAATCCACACAAAGCACTGCATTTGTAGGGGGCATCCCCTGAGTGTTAGTTAATTTAAAAAAAGCTAACATGTGCATCCCATCCAAACCTCTTTGCCTTTGGAAATCTAGAATTTTTTAAAATAATGTTTTGGAACATACACGTAGAAAACTAATGTTAAATTCCGGAAATCGTTAGGCTCTTAATGACGAATTGTCAAAGAAAATCAATTAAGATGATAATTCAATAACCTCCTGAATAAAACGACATTTTTGATCAGGTATTTACGGATATTAATAGAGGTTATTTTCGTTTAGATTCTCGAGGAGATACAGGCAAAATATTTCTGCTAAACTCATGGTTTGCTCAGGTTCATAAAGACGTCAATATTTCATAGCAGTAGCATCACGGCAATACTAAGAGAAGGCTGTTGGCTACTAATTAATTCAGCACAACAGGGAAAAGAGCGGTCGATGATTTTATGCAACACCGCACAGTTTCGTTAGGAAATCAGTGTACTACACTATCATTATACTAAAAGATAAGCAGGTAGTTGCCATACAAACATTATGATTCAATGGTGAATAATATTTGGAAATAGTAAGTTTTTATTAATTCGCCTACTAACGTGTTTCATTCGGAAAATATTTATTAAATTTGCTTTTCGGCCTTTTTACAAATATTTTTCAGAATAGAAGCTATTGTCCTGTAAAAAAAAAGTTGGCAATTTATAAATACTAACAGAGCCCAGTCCTCGTAGTTCGAAATTCTAGAAAATTTTACTTTTTCATGGATAAATAATTTTATAGGACCCTAAAGGTAGGCTACTTAATTTTAGCCAATTTCACAATTCAACACAAATTTAATAAGCATACACACAGCATTATATAGTTTTTTATTTGAAGTCAAAATATGTGTTTTATGTGTAAGTTATGCTACTAACTATAAATAAATATTACTAAAAAAAAAATGTACCGGATGGTACACACTTGTAAATATGGTGAACATCTGCAAAGAAATATCTTTAAAATGGTATATTTTTGGTGCAAATCGGTCGATATTTGAAGGTGTAGACTATGTCACAAGAAATTGCCTTGTCTATTCACCAACCAAAATTTGAGTGAGACTAAGGACAAGCATTTTGGGCAACTGCAAATATAAACACAGCGAGGATTTCTAACTGAATATTATTTGTTATGATCTCTTTTTCCATCTCGAAGCACCCTTTCAATTTTCAACTCCTAGTTTAAGAAAAAAGATTGCGCTTCTCATTTGAAATAAGCATTGCAACATTCGCAACATTATATTGTGGTATGGAAAAAATCTTTCATAGAAATTCCTTTTCATACAAAACTAAAATCAACACAACCACAAAACAAATTTACAAAATGGCAGTCATCTGAAAACACGCAAATACAACACTCTGTTCAGAAAAACTTAATACTTTGTTGCTCCTATTTCGTTTTCTTTGTATATACACTCACTAAATGAAAACTACCAGTATATAAAATTATATTTAACACAGCATGTTACAACTCTTAAAACAACTTGTCTTATTTGTATGTGTTTATACATTTATGTTGTTTTAAAACCTTTAAGCTTTTTGTGAAAATCTCTTTAAAAAGGCGGAACACAACACACAGTGTAACATGCCTTCAGCATTACCCAACAACATCACCATCAACATCAACATCATAAGCATCATTGTCGTCATGTTTGGTGGTGTTCTTTTACAAGTATACGAGTAACAAGCAACTACAAATATACAAAAAACGCTTACAAAGATCACACCAAATTAAATGTCACAAATGTGATTAAGGGATTAATATAAACATACTTACAACAGGACTGTAGTTGTGGTAATATAATGTTAAAATAGCGAAACTTTTTATTTCATTTTTCAATGTTCTATTGTATGACACGTAGTCGGAAAAATATTAACTCCTACTATCTTCTGATGTTTTCTGCATTAGCATTAAATAAGGTCTGCTAGTTGTAAAGTTGTGGGTATGTCAATAGCAAAACTGGAAGTGGTGAAACTTAATAAAAGTATCATTATCACAGGATATGCGGTGATATTCAGTTATCTCTATATGAACCCTTTTTTGCTGCTACGGTAATGGTAGTAAGCTTAGCGGTTATTTTTTCAAATATTATTCCAATTTTACATCAATATATGATGATATTGCGAAAATCCAAGTCCAGATTTGGAAATCTGTATATTAATACATGACCAGTTTCTAAGCAAAATTCACATGGGCAGGAATTGGCATAGGTATAGCTTATAAGGAGGAGAAGTGTCGAGTGATAAAATTTATGTATAATATATGTAAAAAATATAATAAATTAAATAAAATAAAATATTTGCAATAAATAATTTTATACGAGCCTAAAATTATATATTCACAATCCCACGCATATTTCTTCTGTGTGTTCATCAAAGCCTCATAAGGAATTTTAATACATTTTATTTAAAAAGAAATCGCCTTGACTATTAATATTATAGATATAGATTAATAAAACTGTCAACGAAAAAATTTAATGAAAAAATTAAATTTCCTAGAATTTGCATTCGAATTTCGAACAACTTAAATTGATTAAGCCGACTTAATTGTTACGAACTAGTATTTAGTAATTGATAGCTTTTAAAATGATTCCTAAACTACCATCTTCATATATTCGTATATACCAGCAGATTCCAGCGCTCGAAATTCGAGTGAAAATTCTAGGAAATTTTATTTTTTCATTTAATAAAGACCCTAAAGGTATGCTTCACAATTCAACGCCTTTTAAATGAAGAAAGCAAACTCAACACATTAACACAAACACATTTAATAAACACTCAAATAGCGTTGTATAATTTTATGAAAATGAAAAATGAAAAATAAAAATAAAAATAAAAAATAAAAACTGAAAAATAAAAAATGGAAAATGACAAATGAAAAATTAAAAATAAAAATAAAAAATGAAAACTGAAAAATAAAAAATGGAAAATGACAAATGAAAAATAAAAATGAAAACTGAAAAATAAAAAATGGAAAATGAAAAATGAAAAATGAAATATAAAAAAATAAAAAATTAAAATTAAAAAAATAAAAAATGAAAAATGGAAAACGAAAAATGAAAATGAAAAATAAAAAATGAAAAATAAGAAATGAAAAATGAAAACTGAAAAATAACAAATGAAAAATAAAAAATCAAAAATAGAAAACGAAAAATGAAAAATGAAAAATAAAAATGAGAAATAAAAAATTAAAAAATGAAAAAAAATAAAAAATTTAAAATGAAAAGTGAAAAATTGAAAATGTAAAATGAAAAATAAAAAAATGAAAAATAAAAAAGGAAAAATTAAAAAATTACAAATAGAAAATGAAGAATGAAAAATAAAAAATGGAAAAAGAAAAATCGGTTGGAATAATAAATAATAAAAAATATTTTTATGTTAGCAGAGCCCCTCAGTTGATTGCTATAAGTGATACATAGATGACGCTTTCTATTTGATTTTAAATAAGTGACATAAAAAAATCTTTAATTACTAGATGTTTACACATCCCCCCTGTGATCGGACTCACATAATTTTTTTTTATAAAATTTATAGCTTTGTTCAACAATACACAATATTATCCGGAAATAAAATAATATATTATATTAATTAATGCTGAAATACTATATTTTTCTAATACAAAGGATCCGCCAAATAACTTTTTTTTTTAAATGCTATAAAAAAAAAACTACTGAATATTATCTCAAATTTATTTTTTTATTTGAAAGCACAATCGTTCCGGTTAATAACGGAAGATAATTTCATTCAAATGGCTGCCTCGGCTGGCCATGCAGTGGCCTACACGATCGGTCCAATTTTTAAGCACATTATCGACTGTGTGCAGCTGTATTTTGGCGTAACAGTTATCTTTGAGCGCACCCCAAAAATAATAGTCCAACGGTGTCAAATCGCAGCTCCGAGGTGGCCAAACGACATCAGTTCTGCGGCTGATAATGCGATCTTCAAAAACAGGGCGCAAAACATCGAGTGTAGCTTCGGCTGTGTGGCATGTAGCATCGTCCTGTTGAACCAAATGTTGCCAATATCCTCCTCTTCAATTTTTGTGAACAAAAATTCGTTCAACATGGCCCGATAACGATCGCCATTGACTGTAACGGCCACTCCTTGCTCATTTTCGAAGAAAAGTGGCCCAATTATGCTTCTGGACCAAAATCCGCACCAAACAGTGACTCCTTTTGGGTGTATCAGCTTTTCAATGTATGCGTTCGGATTTTCTGTGCCCCAAATGCGACAATTTTGCTTGTTTGCATACCCGCCAAGATCAAAATGAGCTTCATCTGAAAAGATGATTTTTTGGCAAAATCGACATCTTCTGTAAGTCGATCGCAGGCCCACTTAGCGAAGCGAAAACGCATTGGATGGTCAGTTGGCTTCAACTCCTGAACCAATTGCACTTTATATGGCGTCATACCAAGGTCTTTATGCAAAATTCGTCTCAATGATGCCTCCGAAATGTTCAATTCTTGAGAACGACGGTGAATTGATATTGATGGCGCTTCACGCACACTTTCTGCCACAGCAGCAATATTCTCGGGTATACGTACTTTTTTTGGCTTTCCACGCTTTGGTTTATCGATGAGGATGCCAGTTTCTTTCACTTTTTTCACAAGATAACGAACATACGGAGCTGACGGTGCTTCTCTTCTTCCAAAATCCGTACGCAATTTTCGCACACATTCTGCAACATTACCATGATTTTCAAAGTAATGTCGCAACATTTCCCAGCGTTGTTCAAGCGAATACACAACCATATTCGTTTAGCGGAAGAATAAAACTAATTTTCTGTCAAATCAGACATGAGCTAAGTGTAACCATTCACGAAATAAGCACTAGTTAAAAAAAAAAAACATTAGATGGCGGACCCTTTATTTCCATCAAATAGATATGACAAAAATAAATTATCTACCCGGACCATTGAAATGCATGACAATGGAGGCAGTGATTGCAGAGTTTCGTTTAGGTGGCTCTGCCGCGTTATTTTGGTCAAAAAATGAATTTCTAAGAAAAAAATAAAATTATGTCCCATGTCTCTTAATTAAACAATTCTCTACAAATTCTCAAAATCCAACAGTGCGACGAATGTTTACTCACTTGTTTTAAGGTCACGGTAATTATTTTTACTCCTTCGAAGCCAACAAAATGTACCCGGCGAGTACGAAATTTACTTCACTGTTGCCGCTGTCCTCTCATTTTCTCCTTCGTCCTAACTATCATCATCTTCATCAGTATCACTCAAGTCGCTCTGTTTTTTGCTGTCATCTTCAGAAGAATCGTCGATCTCATCATCAGAATACTATTTCTCATATTCTTCTTTCTCTTTCAATAATACGATTTGCGTTCGCCATTTTCCGCTTAATGTCAGAGGAGACGATTGAATCAAATATTGCAAAAGCAACAGCTTCATCACTGAAATACCAAAGATGTGTGTGTATTTGGAGCCTCAGTTGCTCTAGTGGTGCTGAGCTCGATGAGGAGTCCCTTGCCCTTATCCTAACCACTCCCCAACTTTTGAGAGAATCCTAAAATGTTGGTTTAGCTTGGTGTTTATGAAATGAACTGAAGCACGTGAAGTTTGGGGTTCATTTTTATCGTTCGGTTATTTGATATTATAATCATAAATTTATATTCTCACAGGCGGTTATAATAATTATATGAAAGTTTTGAATGTAAAATATTCTTATCTAAAGTTATTTAAAAGTAATGGTAAACTATTTTTGAAAAATATTACAGCATGGCTTGCCATAAATCAAATTTTGTTATATTAGTATACTAATATGGAATAAACAATAGTAACAAATGTTGTGATTTTTATTGAAACGATGAGTTCGCGGTTTGACCTAGGGCCCATAATAAAATAACATCATATATGAACTTTTTCATATCTACAGGCCACAAATTAATAACGACGAGACTCAAATTTCATTTATGCTTATTTTCTATATGCAATTATATGCAAAGTTGTATCTAAGACACTTTCTCCAAACTTATGGTATAGGGTTGTAGTCTATATAAATTTAATTTATTATTATTTTTATAAATAATTTGCTTTTAAGTAATAAAACGATTTGTAATAAAGGAACAAAAATTTAGACTAAAGAAAAAATATTTTCATAAAAGTTTGACAAAAGAAGCAATAAGTTTTACATAAATAAATTCAAATAGGATTTTGAAAGGACTCTACAAAGGTTTCGTATAGTCGACCTAGAGCGACCATAATTTTTCTTAATATTTTTTTTTTATTTTAGGTGTACTTGGAAATTTTTTTACTTAAATAAATTTATTATCTTTTTTTCAGGAAAGTAATAACACTTTTATCTAGGAGCAACTGTAAGTAAAAAAACTATTATAAGCCAAACTCAATATACGTTTTCCATTTT
The DNA here is from genome assembly GCA_963682025.1 of Cordilura impudica. Taxonomy (NCBI): domain Eukaryota; kingdom Metazoa; phylum Arthropoda; class Insecta; order Diptera; family Scathophagidae; genus Cordilura; species Cordilura impudica. The sequence goes on from OY821518.1 coordinate 265,679,786, forward strand.
AATTCTACATTTCACATTTTTGAAGTCGTCGGGTGCCAACTACTTCTCGTTTTTTAAAAAAATTTTCGGTACTTTAGTTATTTTGAGGCGTTAGCTTAATTTTTTGCGGGTCAGTTTTGTTTTACATATTTTTTCTCCTAGTCTATAGCTACATTTGTGGCAGAGAAAGGATAACAAAACTTTAATTGGTTTCCGAGATATAGCCGTGAGAATAATTGCATGTTCTTCGGAAAAATTTGTTTTAGCCAATTATACTTGTGTTGAACTGTGTTATTAATAACTTATAGTTGACTTAAAATTAAACCAAAAATTTGCTTTATGATTGTATAATTTTGAAACAGTATTCAGTTATAACAAGATAATATATCAACATATGTCTGTATATAAAACAGTTAAAGACATTATTATAAACAAGTAAGAGTGTTAAATTCGGCTGTGCCGAATCTTTGATACCCTCCACCTCGGTTTGAGTCTTGATAATAAATGTAAATGAAAAAGTAAACAATTTGTTAAACTTAATACCAAATTATTTCAGCAAATTCTTTGGGTTGGTTTTCGTCTTTTCTATTATTTCGGATTTATTTCGGTGTTTGCTTTTTGGTCATCGTGGTTGCTGATCGGCATGCATTTAGGTTATATACGTATATGCATGCGTTTCCGGTTATATGACATAACTTCTCTTTTAATTTAGTTTTTGCTAATTAAATAGCTCGCCCTAACCTCCATTGCAAAGGTATGGTTGTGTAGGGTGGCTATATGCATTAAATCGTGCTAATTGGAGATGGCTGTATAGTTTCTTTTAACTGGCGAAATATTTTTTCATTGCGGTCATGTAGGTCGGATGGAGTAACAAATAATAATCAAAAAAAAAAGCTTTCTCAAATTTTTTATTAAAACATTGCCATATTTGGAAAACATAGAGAATAAATTTATAATAATAAATATTCAAATTATGGATGCCAAACGCAAAAAACCAAATGGCCCAAACATTTTAAATAAAATAATTTGTTCTCTTTATTTTCTGAAAAACTTTTCATCCAAAAAAAAATTGTGAAAATTTATATATAAAAAATAAAATTCTCATAAAATTGCGTTTATTTATGTAACAGTTTTTATGTTCGCAATTCTTAAATATCATTTGACGTTTTCTGAATTTAAATTAATATTTTCTGTAGTGTGATCCTGTAAATTTTAACGAGCCGACAATCGCAAAATATATATAGCTATTGTTATAGCTATTGTTGTTTGCACTAAGGATTAAGTGATTCACTAAGTACATATATCTTAACGACAGTCGACAAATCTATTTTTCTATTTATTTAAATTGTAAACGAGTGGCATCTCTGTCAAAATAAGCGAAAACCACAAAGAAGAATAGAAAAAAACAAATTACTTCGTGTTTGACAGGATGATTTTATGTTGATGTTTAATATCTTTTTTTTTTTTACTAATATTACTGTGTATTTTTTTGAAAATGAAATAATGAATTGAATATGCTATTTAATTTTTTTATTTATATAAAAAGTTTTTTAATAAAAGCAAAATATTTTCACTATTTTATGATTTTTATTTATGTATGACGACATTTCAACCTAAAAATTTAAGTTTTTATCGATTGAATAAACAACACAAAAATGGTTGTCGTTTAGATAACAATAGCTGACTTTAACAATAGCGAATATCGTTAAAAAATTTTACTGATAATTTTGCTATTTTCTTTTTTTTAACGAAGTTAAAAGAAGTTACTGAATCGCGGTACTGAAAGCTATAAATTTCTCCTGAATGTCAATATTTTTTTTAAATGTAAAAATTTTTTAAATGTAAACACAGGTATTTGGTGTTTTTTTTTTTTTTTGGAATTTCAATTTGTGTTTAACGAATAAAATTTATATATTAAAGATGAGATTGATGTCTTCTAAATTTAAAATTATAATTTCCGACGTTTTGATATGATTTTCTGAAATTCAATTAATTGTAATTTGTAATTGGAAATTTTTATTTCTAGTTTTTAGAATTGATATTTTCTTAAATTTGAATGGAAAATTTAAAAAGTGCAATTTTGTTTTTATGTGAATGATAATGCTTTAGTAATTATAAACAATTTTTAAAAATTAGATGTAATCGCAATCAGATATTTTGTAGGTAAAGCAGAATAATTATTCTATATAACTATGTAGAACTGTTTTGAAAGCAAAAAACTCATTGGTGAACTCGGTAACTCTATTTTGTAAAGACAACAAAAAATTAATATGCCAAACTTATGTTCATATTTGTAAAAGAATTTTGAAAAAACGTATGAAATAAAAGACCAGCCCGTGTATACTCTTAACATTGTTCTGTATGATATCTAGTTGAAAATATTAACATTCATGTTAAAAAAAAATAACTATTGCAAAGCTAATTAGAACAAAAAAAATTGTGGCGCCATCTATTGTGGTATAGTCACGCTGAGCAAAATGAAGTGACACTCTGTTAATGCAAAATAAATGTATTTTCCCCACAACAAAATATTGCAGAATTTTATGTAAATAAAATAATATACCGATTTATTTCTAACATGCAGTTGTTATGGATATACATATATATATATAATATATGTATATTATTTGTATTATTTAATATGTTCGTGTATGGATATGTAAATATTACACACAAAAAATACAACATCAAACGTTATTTTTGTGCTTTTCTCTTTAAATAAAATTATACATAAAATTTTTTTTTGCAAAATTTACATTGTTTTTTTTTATTAACAACTATGTATTTTAGCATTATTTGCTTTAGATGCTGTTGAATTTTTACTCCCTTTACATACATTAACTCGAAGTGTCTGCTTGTCGGAAAAATTTTGGATCGATTTTAATCCCTTCCCCATTCGATCTGAAATTTTGCAGGCAGGCTCGTGGTAATAACAGAAATGATCTAACAAATTTTTTTAGTGATGCCAAGACAATTGAAACTTTTAAAATTTTCCACCAGAGTTAATAAAAAATGTAGAAAGGGTTAGTTTTTATTATATTATTACCACAACGACCACAAAAACAACAACACAACATTTAGAATAACAACAAGAGCAATATAGAAACATCATATTTTTAATTTTTTTTTTTTACTTTTTCAGAGATTTCCCTGGACCTGTTCCATCGATTGTAATGATTTTTGAAACAGAGATCTGTCCATGAATTTGCTGAATCATTTTCGCTAAAAATGATCACTGTAGCTGCACTATTGAGGGCGTGATCGTGACAAGAACAACATAGAAAATTATATTCTTTCAAGACTTTTTTTAGTTCTTTATTCAAATCTCGGGCCCTAGTCGACCGATTTGGACGATTTTAAACAGCAAACTTTTCAGGATGTTAGTGAATCATTTTTTATGTCAAAGAACAGCCTGGCTGCCCGATTGATGCCGTCATCGTGATTTCCACAGACGGACAGACGGACAGACGGACATCGCTATATCAACTCAGATTGTTATAAGGATCACAAATATATATATTTTATGGGGTCCAAAATTTTTTTTCTAATTATTACAAACGGAATGACAAACTTATATATAACCTCTGCACACTGGAGTGGAGGGTATAATAATCACTGCAACTATGGTTTTCTTAAAGTAACTTATGCCGTTTTCTTTTCTGTCAAAAAATGCCGCATTTTATTTGCACTTTTTTCTGAATTAAGAGCAACCTTATCTTATACATCAATCGAAAGGTATCAAAGTGCTGTGTTCATAAAATGCAAAAAATTGTGATTATTATCCTCTTTGAAGTAAATACATTCAGAAAAGGGGAACAATAGGGAAATATTCTCACACTACGACCTGAAAGAAATCAATGGCTGCAATTTTTTACGATTTAAAAAGGCTCGACTTTGCGGCCTTTCAGTTGATGTATAAGATATGGTTGCTCTTAATTCAGAATATATAAACAAATGCACGTTTCGAAAAAAGTGCAAATAAAATGCGACATTTTTTGTCAGAAAAGAAAGCGGCACTAGTTTTCTATCCTCGAGCTATACGTTCGCAATATATATATATATATATATGTTCCTTTCACTCCTCGAGGGAGCATAGGACCGTAACAAGGCGGTACCAATAATCTCAATCTTCAGCTTAATGCTTGACTTCGTTCCACTTCATACGCAATCTAGAATGTTCCATTATCAGTTGCCTTTTCCAGGTATACACTGGTCTCCCGACTCGTTTGCTTCACTGTGGTTTTCAATCTAGGAATTTCTTGGTAATATCATTGCCTGGTTTACGTAGGGTATAACCTATCAAACTCCATTTCCGCTTACTTATTTCCGTTCTAATGGGCTGCTGGTTTGCCTCCATCCAGAGTTATTTGTTGGATATTGTTACAGGCCAGAAGATCCGTAAGATTTTGTGGAGGCAATTGTTGAGAAATACCTGAAGGCATTGCATATCACGTGGTGCCTTGTTCAGCGTCTCACATCTATATAACAGAGTGGAGTTTTTATGTTTAAGTTAAATAATTTTATTTTGGTTTGTTTCGAAATATTAGAAGATTTCCAAACCGGGTTTAACTGGGCAAATCCACTCCGCTCCTGGATATATCTGCTGCTGAGCCACCAGTTGTGTCAATTGTGCTACCCAGGTAGCAGAAGAACTTAACATCTTCAATATATTGATCGGCGCGGCGAACTTAGGCCCCAAGGAACAAATGCCCCAATTTTTATGGTTTTTGGGGCGTAAGTTAATTTTTTATACAAATTTTTAATATTTGGGGCATTTGTTCATTTTTATTTGTAAGTTTGGGGCCTAAATTCATTTATTTTGTTTTTTCTCAAGACTGATGAACAAATATACTCCAAAAATAAGCTACGAAACCGGTTTATGTTATTGTTTTTTGTTTGGAATTTATTTAGTTTCTCGTAAACTGAAAAATATCGGGAATCGTTTGTAAATTGAAGTAATTAGTGTAAATAAAATTTATCGTAACTGCGCCGCTTCTGCACAGGTCTAGCAGCCACACCCGCGCCGCTCAGTTGTCGTTAACTTATTTGTAATCGCTGCGCAAAACATATTTTTTGCAGATCATTTCGATATTTTACATATGGATGGATAAGAGAAAGCGCAAAAAAGCTATGAAAGTATTGAGCAAACATTGCACGACATGCTATGGGGTTGCGAGTTAAATGATGCTGCCGTAAAATAATAGAGAAAAAAAACCTTCTTATTGAAAGATGAAAAAATATCAGAAATTTCCGAACTGTTAAAAAGAGGAAAAATAAGTAACGCAAGGTTTTTGGCTAGAATGTGTTATACGAGAAATGGCATATGCTCGGATATGCTGCCAGAGGAAAAGAACATTTTCGAAGAGTATCCGAATACTGATCCGAATACTAATCCTTGTTCCGACGGTGAAGAGCTTGCAGTTACTGAAGCACAGATTGAATCAAGTCAAACTTTAAATTGCACCGTTGGCTTGAATGCAAAATCTTGTGTTCTTTTTTTACCATACAAACTTTGCAAGATGTGCTATGGTTGCGAGATAAAGCTCCGCAATGATGCTGCTGGAAACAATTTAAATTGAACTTAAATACGTTTATTGCAGGGCAAATAGTGAAAGCAGTATGCAAATTTTCATTTAAAAAACTATTTTGCAAAAAAAACATTAAATAAAACTATGTGAAAAAATTCACAATTCACGTAAGTTCATTTTTTTTTTTTTGGTTTTTTGATAATTGGGGCATTTGTTCATTTTGTTGGGGCTTTTAAAAAAATTCTTTGTGGCTTTTGTTCATCGGGAACTTATTCCGCAATTTTTTGGGGATTTTGTTCATTATTTTTGGGGCATTTGTTCAGTGAGGCCTAAGTTCGCAGCGCTATCTTGATCACATACGAAGAAACGGCGATCCATGTTGCTATTGATGCGGACCGATTTTGTTTTGGGAACACGTTCGCAATAGGAGATGGAATTAAAAACTTAATCAAATTTCCACAAACTGCTTTAGTTAGACTTAATACCCCGGATAAAGTTGTTTCTATGCATGCATACTCTATAGAACGGAATATAGATATGTTATATTTTGAATTTTATTCAATGCATTTAAAAAATTTTCGTTATAAAGGGGCCGCCAAATAATTTTTTTTTTTGAAAATGCTATAAAAAAAAACTACTGAATATTATATCAAATTTCTTTTTTTATTTGAAAGTACTATCCTTCCGGTTAATAACGGAAAATAATTTCATTCAAATGGCTGCCTCGGCTGGCCATGCAGTGGCCTATACGATCGGTCCAATTTTTAAGCACATTATCGATTGTGTGCAGCTGTATTGTACCAATGGCTTCACGAATATTGTCCTTTAAAGCGTCAGTTGTCTCTGGCTTGTTGGCGTAACACTTATCTTTGAGGGCACCCCTCAAATAATAGTCCAACGGTGTCAAATCGCAGCTCCGAGGTGGCCAAACGACATCAGTTCTGCGGCTGGTAATGCGATCTTCAAACACAGGGCGCAAAACATCGAGTGTAGCTTCGGCTGTGTGGCACGTAGCGCCGTCCTGTTGAAACCAAATGTTGCCAATATCCTCCTCTTCAATTTTTGTGAACAAAAATTCGTTCAACATGGCCCGATAACGATCGCCATTGACTGTAACGGCCACTACTTGCTCATTTTAGAAGAAAAATGGCCCAATTATGCCTCTGGACCAAAATCCGCACCAAACAGTGACTCGTTTTGGGTGTATCGGCTTTTCAATGTATGCGTGCGGGTTTTCTGTGCCCCAAATGCGACAATTTTGTTTGTTTACATACCCGCCAAGATCAAAATGAGCTTCATCTGAAAAGATGATTTTTTTGGTAAAATCGGCATCTTCTGTAAGTCGATCGCAGGCCCACTTAGCGAAGCGAAAACGCATTGGATGGTCAGTTGGCTTCAACTCCTGAACCAATTGGACTTTGTATGGCGTCATACCAAGGTCTTTATGCAAAATTCGTCTCAATGATGCCTCCGAAATGTTCAATTCTTGAGAACGACGGTGAATTGTTTTTGATGGCGCTTCACGCACACTTTCTGCCACAGCAGCAATATTCTCGGGTGTACGCACCGTTTTTGGCTTTTCACGCTTTGTTTATCGATGAGGATGCCAGTTTCTTTCCTTTTTTCACAAGATAACGAACATACGGAGCTGACGATGCTTCTCTTCTTCCAAAATCCGTACGCAATTTTCGCACACATTCTGCAAAATTACCATGATTTTCAAAGTAATGTCGCAATATTTCCCAGCGTTGTTCAAGCGTATACACAACCATATTCGTTCAGCGGAAGGATAAAACTTATTATCTGTCAAATCAGACATGAGCTAAGTGTTACCATTCACGAAATAAGCACTAGTTGAAAAAAAAAAACGTTAGATGGCGGACCCTTTATAAGAAGTTTATAAAATTGTTTAATTTTTCAAATATTTTAGTTTAGTTTTGTTTTATTTTTGTAATCCATAATATTAATAGGCTAGACGATTTCTTGTGACCGATGTTTTGCTCTACCGTTTTATTCCGATTTTGACCAAACGTGTATTATTTGAAAGGAATTTCTTTTTAGCCGTTTTGCAGATTTACAGTAAATTGCATTTAAAGTTGCTACTAACACATACATAAAATTATATATATGTTATGTGTGTTTTATTAATGAGTTTGTTTGTTAATGAATTTGTTACCTTTATTCACAATAAAAATAAACTATAAAAGTGTTGGTTTGTGAATTGGCTAAGTTGAAAAATAAAGCTGCCTAGAAATTGCCCTCGAGCGCCGGAATCTGCTAGTATTATTTAAAATACTTTTATTGTTCAAAAAGTAATTTTTACTTCTACTATTAATTTTTTCAGTTAATTCTCAGTAAAATACACTTTTATTATATTTAAATATTTCAGTTTCTTTGGCATGGAAATTTCATAATTTTTGTTACTAAAATTTATTATCATCTAAAATATTAATAGGATATGCGATTTCTTGTGACCGATGTTTTGTTCTACCGTTTTACGCCGATTTTGACCAAGCGTATATTATTTGAAATGTATTTCTATTATATTATTTGAAATGTATTTGCAGATTTACAGATTTTTAAATTTTTTCCTTTATTTTGAGTAAATTGCATTTACAGTTGCTACTAACACATACATAAAATTATACAATGCTATGTGTGTGTTTATTAAATTTGTTAATGTGTTTTTTTATAAAAATGAGTTTGTTTTTTGCGTTGATTTTTGAATTGGCTATAATTGATTAGCATACCTTTAGGGTCTTTATTTAATTAAAAAATAAAATTTCCTATAATTTGCAGCACGCGAGGGCTGGAATCTGCTAGTATCTTTTGATTCATGATCCGCTAATTCATTTCTATTTTATTTTTTATTGATATTTTTTATTTTTCGATATAATGTAATCAATTAATGTTCTTGAGTTTGCTGTTATTCATTTTGAATACTCTCTGGTCCTTCCTTGGACCAGACTATGTGGAAGTCTCCTACTATTAATATTTCACAGTAGTGTTCATCAATTGGTTCTAAATTTTCTTTAAAGACATCAAAAATTCCATATATATGAAATATTTTTTTTATATTTTGCTGTGCACTCGTCTATCAAGGATTTTTAGTTTTACTTATTCGAAAGGGTTTGTTATAATCCATATTAATATAATCATATCGAAGATTCGGAACAGCCGAATTTAACACTTTTACTTGGTGGAAATGGAGGATCTTGTCTTACAATTTAAGCTATTAAAATAACATAAAAATATTGCGATATAAACATCATAATTTTCTGTGTTCTAAATCATAAATTCGTTTAAAAAGTTGGATGTAAAGGATATCGTTAATAAATTTTGTTTAAAGAATATATTTTTCTTATCTTTGTTTTATATAAATAAAACTGAACTGAAATGAAAACTTGTTTTATGCTGATATTTTGATGCGCACAACTGTAAGTTGTATATATTCCTATATATGTTTGTAGTAAGTACTTGTTATTGTTTTGAGATGTTTTTTGTTATTTTGTTTGCAACTATATAAAAACATTGTTTTCATTATGGTTAATTTGGTATTCGCACAGATGTGCTTTTCAGCTTAAAACAAATTTATATAAAAAAATTAAATGAAACCAAAAAAAAAAAAAAACTTTTTCCACTTGTTTAACTTTTATATGATGATATTCTTCCTCTTCTGCCGCATTTCGTTATTGTTGCTGTTGCTTTTATTTTTCCATGTTTTCCAGGCACAAAACTGTTTGTTATTTGTTTATTGTTTGTGTGTGTTTGTGTTTCTATGAGTTTGTAATTATGTTCAAACCAAAACAATTCATACAATGTTGCCGAGACTTAAAAACTTTTGAGACAACAAATTAAAATTGTATGGTTTTATTGTACATACAGGAGTTGGGGTATCATTTTATTAGTATTGGTGTCTGTGTGTGTTTGTGTTTGTGTTAGTGTGTCTTTCATTGAACCGAGTGTTCTTTAGTAGAATGTTACTGGTTTTTATTGCGATGTATATTATGTGTTATAATGGGGTTTGTTTAAATTGTTTTTAATAAGCTTTTATTGTAGCACATTTGTCTACATAAAACATGTTAATTAGCAACGTTTTCAATATTTGTTATTATATTCTTGTTAAGGTTAAAGAATTAATCTTATGGTGAGTAACAAACGAAGTCAAGGGGGGAATACGATTCGTCGGCTCTTAAAGTAATCAATGTTATTTTATTTAGGATGAATTCTGATCAAACATCTCCATGAATCACGTTAAACAGGAAAGACATGTTCACGTTTACTAATATGTTAGGATTTGAATTCAGCTTTGTTTTAAATTAATAATCAGAGCTTACGGTCAAGCTTGAGTACTCGAGCTACTCGAAGCTCGAGCTACTCGAGTACTAAATGCGCTACTCGAGCTCAACGAGTAGCTCTAGTAGTAAAAATGAACATATTTCATGTTTGAAAGCATGTAATAAGATAAATATAAGTATTTAGTATAACAAATGTAAACTTTTTGGAATTGTACATGTACCAAGAATAGAATCCTTAAATTCCAATTGAATAGGACTGTCCTACTGGCGTGGGCAAACTACTACTCGAAAAAGCTCGACGCCTTTCCATACATTCATTTAAAAAAAATTTTCCCAAATACATGGTATGATTTTATATATTTTGAAGTCAATTACACTGATAGCTTACCCTCTTTAAATATTAAAACATTCTGATAACAACTATGGAGTGGGCTAAGTACTACCTGAAAAAGATCATCCACTTGCCACTCAACTGTATGAAATATATCATCTTCGTATATGTCTGAAGCCTATTTAAACAAAATTTTGCAAGAACACTTGGAAAAAACTCTTATGCCGTTTTATTTGCACTTCTTTCGAAAAGTGTATTTTTGAATATATCTTGAATTAAGAGCAACTTTATCTTATACCTCAATCGAAAGGTCTCAAAGTCGATATCTCGTAAATCGCAAAAAATTTCAGGCATTGACTTCTTTCAGGTCCTAGTGTGAGAATATTCCCCATTGGTCCCCTTTTCTGAATATTTTACCTCTATGAGTTCAAAGAGGATAATACTAATACATTTTATGAGACCTTTCGATTGATGTATAAGATAAGGTTGCTCCTAATTCAGAATATATAAAAAAAATTCGCTTTTCGAAAAAAGTGCAAATAAAGTGCGACATTTTTTTGTCAGAAAAGAAAACGGCATTAGTATTTTAATCTGAATATATGTAGAGGATATGCGTTCAAAATTTCAAAGCATCTCCACAAAAGTGTTGGCGAAAACTATCGGAAATTTTCCAAAAATTGTAAAAAAAAATAACAATTTTTTTTAATTTTTTCACTGCCAGTAATCGACTATTTAAAGACTAAAGATTTTAAACCATTCCGATCAAAATTGTGTCATCATAGCACTACTCGACTGATATTCTCCACTTTTTAAACTAGTAGATTCCAGCCCTCGATATTCGATTGCAAATTCTAGAAAATTTTATTTTTTCATTTAATAAATCATTGACCCTAAAGGTATGCTATGTCCAAAATAATTTTTCATTTCAACACAATTAATTTTGTGAATGAAGAAAACGAACTCATTATACTATAGCACTGTGTGGTCTGGGTATAATAACTTTGTGCTTATGTTTGTAGCTAGCAAAAATATTTGACCTACACCCATCTTTTATTATACCGATCGACTTAGAATCACTTTCTGAGTCGATTTAGCGATGTCATCCGTCTATCCATCTGTCCATCTGTGTGTCCATGCAAACATTGTAATCAAATTTGGTATATAAGCTTGCATCGGCCATAGCATGAACGCTATTGGTGAAACTCGGCGCATGGTAAGACCTAGTCCCCATACAAGCGACCGCTATGAATACTTAAATTGTCATAAAATCCAAATTATATTATACATATAGGTCAAATCGGGCTTAGGACAATTCTTAGTCATAGCCCCCATATAAAGCTGCTTCCTGATCTTCACATAAATCTATAAAACAAAAAAAATATTGCACAGTTTTTCTTAAATTTCGTATGTATATGGTTTTGCAAAATATAAGTAACTCTATCAAATTAATTATATTTATTTATTTGATAATTTCCTGTACAACAAGATTAAATCTTATAATTACAGTACAGGAAAGCATTATTGTTAGATGTGCGAGTTTAACAAAATTTGAATACTTAAAACTAATAATAATATTTTAATTTAATTTATTTTTAATTTATCACAATATAATATTATTTTAAAGTCAGGCAAAAAATTTAAATAAAAATAGTTTAAAAGTGTTTGCGTTGCTGTTAAGTTGCACTAGTATAAAACTGCCATTCTGACACAAGATATTTATGCCTAGGGAGAATGATCTTCCTACATCTTTGTGATCTTGCGAAACGAATTTTTGCGTAAAGATATGGTGGATTTTGAGTATAAATAATTTTGTGAAAAAATATTAGTTCTCGAATCTTAAGCAAGTTTACAAAAGATACGCTGTAAAGGCTTTTTGTAAAAGATGAAATATGTTCAAACTTCCTGATACTAAAAACATATCTAACGATATTATTATACAGCACATTCATCTTACGTTTGCTACTGGCATCATAATTTGCAAAGAGTTCGCATCCATACATTAGACCAGGAATAAGGTATGCTTTTGCCAACAATATCCGAATTCTTAAAGGTGTAAAATACTGCGTTGACCAGAGGGATATAAGCTTAATGTACGTATTTCCAACCAGCGAGTTAATGTGACTTGTCCAGGTAAGATGATTGTTGAAGATAATTCCCAGATTTTTCGTTGCTTGCACGATCTTTATTCTTTCGTTATTAATTTTTACAAATTCATTGAAAGTAGGAACAGTTTTTTTTCTTATGAATTACCATACATTTAGATTTTTTTGGGTTCAAACAAAGTCCATTTGCAGTTGCCCATATATAGATTTTTCTAAGATCATCGTTTAGCTTAATCAAATTTGCATCAATTGATTGCATTGGGCTACTCAGATATAATTGGACATCATCCGCATACAAATGCATTTCACTATTAGAAAGTTGGTTTGGCAAATCATTCACATATAGTGAGAAAAGTAATGGTCCCAGAATCGACCCTTGTGGAACTCCCCTAGTAAGGGTTAATGGACTATTATTAGAAAATACGGATTGTGTTCGTTCCGTTAGATATGAAAACAAGACCCGCGTTTAAGTTGATGAAAATTTATAGAAATATTGACGTTTCATGCACAGATTATAGTGGTCAACTGTGTCAAATGCCTTAGAATGATCAAGTAGAACCAAAAAGTTAATTTTTCCATCATCTAGTTCACTTCGAATATTTTCTGCAACATCAACCAAAGCACTAACACAGCTGTGGTTTGAGCGATATCCTGATTGTTTTTCAGTCATTAAACATTTGTCCTTAATATATTTACACACTTGAGAATACAGAATCTTTTCCAGTACTTTTGAAAGAAAGCAAAGAATGGCAATTGGTCGAAACTCTGTATCAGATTTTGGAATTGGTATAATTTTAGCGTGCTTCCATACTGACGGGAAAATGCTTGACGTAATAATATTATTAAATAAATAAGTAATATATGGTAAAAGTATTGGCAAAAGTATATTTATAAATTTCGGGTGCATGTTATCATATCCAACTGCATTAGATTTAATTTTCGTAACAATTGAAAGAACCTCAGACTGAGAGACGCAAGAGAATTCGAACGCATCGGAATCATCATTATTTATATTGCCTATAGTTGAAAAATTATAGAAATTTTTGTCAGGTTGTATCATTGGTAAATTTGTGAAGGCACGATTTAGTTCATTGACATCAACTTGACAGTCATTTGCTGTAACGTCTTTACCAATTCTTATTTCACGTATGGTTTTCCAAGTTTTCTTCGAATCTAGAGCAGATCCAAAGCGGTTTGAGTAATATTGTGTTTTGGCAATTCAATATACTTAGGATCGGTCCATTTTTCGACTTAGTTCCCATATACATATATATAGCATTCGATATGAACTTTTTCATATCTGCAGGCAAAAGTTAATACCAATTGTCCAAATTGTTGGACCTAAGCGATATCGTCTCGAAAGGCATGGTATAGGGTAGCGTATAGTCAGTCTAGACCAACTATAATTTTCTTACTTGTTTTTTTTTTTTTGCGAACACATTAGCATTGCGTAATTTTATGTATGTGTTAGTAGCAACTTTTAAAGTATTTTACTCCAAAAAAATGTAAAAATTTAAAAATCTGTAAATCTGGTGGATAGCTAAAATGAAATACCTTTAAAATAAGATACTGTTGGTTAAAATCGGGAGAAAACTGTTGAGCAAATCATCGGTCACAAGAAATCGCCTGACCTATTAATAATATAGATGTGAAAATATGCTCTTATTTGAAGTTTGTTGATATTTATACCCTCCACTCCAGTGTGCAGAGGGTATATATAAGTTTGTCATTCCGTTTGTAATAATTAGAAAAAAATTTTGCACCCCATAAAATATATATATATTTGTGATCCTTATAACAACCGGAGTTGATATAGCGATGTCCGTCTGTACGTCTGTCCGTCTGTGGAAATCACGATGGCGGCATCAATCGGGCAGCTAGGGTGCTCGCTGACATAAAAATGATTTAATAACACCCTGAAAAGCTTGCTATGTAAAATCGTCTAAATCGGTATATTAGGGCCCGAGATTTGAATGAAGAACTAAAAAAGTCTTGAAAAAATATAATTTTCTATGTTGTTCTTGTCACGATTACGCCCTCAATAGGATAGATAAGGTGATCATTTTTAGTGAGAATGATTCAGCAAATTAATGGGAAGATTCCTACTTCAAAAATCATTAAAATCGGTGGAACAGGTCCAGGGAAATCTCTGAAAAAGTAAAAAAAATAAATGAAAAATATGATGTTTCTATAGTGTTTTTGTTGTTGTTTTAAATGTTATATTGTTGTTATAGCTGGACTTGTTGTTTTTGTGGTTATTGTGGTAACAATATAATAAAAACTAACCCTTTGTACATTTTTTTATCAACTCTGGTAGAAAAATTTAAAAGTTTCCATTGTTTTGGCATCACTAAAAAAATAAACTAGATCATTAAAAATTGTTTATAATTACTAAATTATTCACATAAATACAAAATTGCACTTTTTAAATTTTCCATTCAAATTTAAGAAAATATCCATTCTAAAAACTGGAATTAAAATTTCCAATTATAAATTAGAAAATATTAACTGAATTTCAGAAAATCATATCAAAACGTCGGAAATAATAATTTTAAATTTAGAAGACATCAATTGCATCTTTAATATATAAATTTTATTCGTTAAACACAAATTGAAATTCCAAAAAAACACACCAAATACCTGTGTTTACATTTAAGAAATGTTTACATTAAAAAAAAATATTGGCATTCAGGAGAAATTAATAGCTTTTCAGTATCGCGATTCAGTAACTTCTTTTAACGATAGTCGAATCGTTAAAAAAAGAAAATTGCAAAATTATCAGTAAAATTTTTAAACGATATTCGCTATTTTAAAGTCAGCTGTTGTTGTTATCTAAACGACAACCATTTTTGTGTTGTTTATTCAATCGATAAAAACTTAAATTTTTAGGTTGAAATGTCGTCATACATAAATAAAAATCATAAAAAGTGAAAATATTTTGCTTTAATTAAAAAACTTTTTTATATAAATAAAAAAATTAAATAGCATATTCAATTCATTATTTCATTTTCAAACAAATAAACAGAAATATTAGTAAAAAAAAATAGAGATATTAAACATAAACATAAAATCATCCTGTCAAACACGAAGTAATTTGTTTTTTTCTATTCTTCTTTGTGTTTATCGCTTATTTTAACAGAGCTGCCACTCGTTTACAATTTAAATAAATAGAAAAATAGATTTGTCGACTGTCGTTAATATGTGTGTACTTAGTGAATCACTTAATCCTCAGTGCAAACAAAAATAGCTGTCGATATATTTTGCGATTGTCGGATCGTTGAAATTCTGTCGGATCGTTGAATTCGCACCACAGAAAACATTAATTTAAATTCAATGAATTTTAAAAATTGTTACATAAATAAACGCAATTTGATGAGATTGTTATTGATACATATATTATTTTTCACAATTTTTTTTGCATGAATATTTGAAGTTTTTCAGAAAATAAAGATAACAAATTATTTTATTTAAAATGTTTGGGACATTTATTGTTTTGCGTTTGGCATCCCTAATTTATATATTTATTATTATAAATTTATTCTCTATGTTTTCCAAATATGGCAATATTTTAATAAAAAAAAGTTTAGAGAGCTTTATTTTGGTTATTATTTTGTTACTCCATCCGACCTATATGGCCGCAATGAAAAAATATTTCGCCAGTTAAAAGAAACTATATCTCTAAACTATATCTCCAATTATCACGATTTAACGCATATAGCCATCCTACACAACCATTACCTTTGCGATGGAGGTTAAGGCGAGCTATTTAATTAGCAAAAACTAAATTAAACAAGAAGTTATGTCATATAACCGGAAACGCATGCATATAGGAAACGCATGCATATTTTTCCAATATTTTGTTTACATTTATTATCAATACTCAAACCGAGGTGGAGGGTAGCAAAGATTCGGCACAGCCGAATTTAACACTCTTACTTGTTTTCAAATAATTTTTGACAATGATTTAACAAAAAATTATATTCGCTAGAGTTCTATACATAAAGAGAGCGCTGTCTTCAAGCTTCAAAGCATTCCGCCAAAAATTGAAGCTTTGATGAACTACTACTCGACATAAAGCAGAAAATAAAAAAAAAGTTTAAAAAAGTTTTTTTTTCACTGTCCGTAATTGATCTTATTCACAGATTACTTATGTAAAAATTAAGTCATTCCGATTAAAGTTGTTCTCTGGGCGAACAACTATTCGAAAAAGATCTGCCGCTTTCTATACAAATGTGTTAAAATTTGTTCTTATTTTATGTTTGGTATAACTTTAAAAAAATCTCCATCACGACTTGCTAAAATTTTTTACTGTTTGTAGTTGCATATAAAACGAGCTAATTTTCTTAAAATTTCGATGTATTCCGAAAATAATTGTGCCGTTTGCGAACTACTAACCGCAAAAGCTCGATCACTTTCCATTCAAATGTATGAAAATTTGCAAATATGACATTTGGCATCGATTTACAAAAAATTTTGAAAGAGCTCATGGTACAAGTTTATGCTTTTTAAAGTTGGAAATATGAGTGTACTAAGTACTCCAAATTTCTGGTCTAATTAGTGGCTCGGCAAACTACTACTCGAAAATGATCAAACTCTATCCCTACAAAAGTGTGAAAATTATAAAGAGAATATTTTCATACATTTGTATAAAAATTTGTTAAGCGTTTTCGAGTAGAAGGACACCAGAAGGACAGTCTTATTCAAGTGAAATTTTAGGGTGATATTCTTAATACTTGTACGATTCCAACAAGTATATATTTCATCTACTAGATACTTCTATTTGTCTTTCCAAACATGAAAAATGTTAGTTTTTACTACTCGAGATACTCGTTGATCTCTTGTAGCTCATTAACTAGGCGAGCTGGTCAAGTTCGAGAAATGGGGAGCTCTGATAATTTGTATTGGGATTAAGTCTAACCATACACCGACTTTCGCTAATTTCAATAGCGTATGTTCTCTGGCCGATAAAAGTTTGTTTATCAAATTTCATTAAAATATGTTCAAATTTGCAACCTTTAGGTTGATTTCAAAGTTTACATCAACGCAGACGGCCGGAAGGACGGTCATTATTAATCGACTTTGAGTGGTTACAAACATCAGCATATAGTGTAAAAAAAAACGAATACAATTATGTCACTTGCTCCAAATTTCAAAGTAATCTGGCCAAAATTGGGGCTCGGACGAACTACTACTCGAAAAAGATCATACTCTTTCCATAGAAAAGTGTGAAAATTTGCTTTTATTTCATGTTTAAGATAATTTTTTAGAACATTGTTCATAATGACTTTTAGAGTATAAAATATAAGGAGAGATTTTTTTTTTAATTTCATACCTTTCCGACAATAATTGTGGGGTACACGAACTACTACTCGAAAAAGCTTGACCACTTTCCATACAAATGTATGAAAACATTTTTTGTTTGACATCATTTCGTAATAAATTTTCCAAAAATACATGGTAAAAACTAATACAAATTATAGTCCCTAATATCAAAAGATTATTTTTTCTAAAATTTTAAACATTCGGTCGTAAGCTCTTAAGTGGGCGAACTACTACTCGGAAAATATCAGTAATTAATAAACAAAAAATTAAAAAAAAAAATTATGTTTATTTTAAATAACTGCAACTCACTATATTTAAATAGTTAAGCCACTCAGACCAATACTGTGCTGTTGGCAACCACTATTCGAAAAACATCAGTCAGTTTCCATACAAATATATGAAAAAATGCACTTCATGCAAGTTTAACATCGATTTACAGACAATATTTATGGCACACATGATGCAAATTTATACACTATTAAATTGCAAATACGAGGACATTGCGTTCCTAAAATTCCAAAGACTTTCAATAATAATTGTACAGTTGGCGAATTGCTGCTCGAAAAAATTAGCCAGTATCCATACAAGTACACGAAAAAATGTACTCGAACTATGTTTGACATGTAATTACAAAAAATAGTTAAGGCTTACATGGTAGAAGTTCATACATTTTAAATTGCAAATAGGAGGATATCATGTGCTTAAAATTTCGAAGCATTCCAACAATAATTGTGTTTTTGACGAACTACTACTTGAAATAGCTCAAACACTTTCTATGCAAATATGTGAAAATTTGTTCTTATTTCAAGTTTGATGTAGTTTTTCTGAAAATTTTCCTTCACGAATTTTTAAAATTGTACATGTTTTGCATTAAAAGACTGCGACTATTTGATGCGACAAGTTAAAGTCAACACAGGTCTGAAATTATACAAAGTGAAAAAAGTTCCAGACAGGAACGCTGAAAAAAAATTTAGAGACTTAGGCAGAGCAAGGAAATTGAAATCATATTTCATAAGAAATACTTGTGCTGCATAATGCGCGATGAAACGTATGTACTGGCAGATTTTTTGCAGCTTCTGGATTACAATTTTTATATGGCTAATGCTCGAGGAAATGTTGAAGATACGAGGACGGTCCCAGAACCAGTTGCACCATATAAAACTTATGCTTTAAGTTTCCAGGGGCTACGTTGTTAAGTTTTTTAAACTCTTTATTTTAACTCATACTCTCTGTCTATCTGTCTGTCTGTCGAGGGTCAACCCCATTCCTCTTTATGCAATTGATCTGAAACTTGGCCCACGTACTTATTGTGACTAAAGATTAATTTTGGGGTAGTCACGCACAGTCATGCATAGTCGCGCACAGTCACGGAGTGATCTAAATGTCATTTCCCCTCATCCGACCGATATGAAACTTGGTCCATACATTTGCTGTGAAAAACAGATTAACTTTGACTTAGTCAAGCAAAGTCACTCATGGTCATGCACAGTCACGGAGAGATTTAAAACGGATTTCCCCTCATCCGATCAATCTGAAACTTGGTCGATATACTTGCTGTAAAGAAAGATTAACTTCGACATAGTCCAGACGCACAGTCACGCGCAGTCACGGAGAGATTCAAAACTCATAAGCATAAGGAAAGAAAGAGTTTAATTAAAAACTTTGTTTTATGGGTTAGATTATTTTACAGACATCAAAAGAGAATAATCTCAGTAAATTTCCAAACATGGGAAAAATTCAATAATTTCATTTGAAAGGAATCAGGCGAGTTAGCTTCTACACTGGGGTCGTCTGCTTCTTCGCTAATGACTTTAAAATTATGGCTGACAAGTTTTAACGAGGTCGTACACAAAATGGCATTGAGTGATCATCGGAGACACATCTGAAAAACTATAAAAATTCAGTATGTTTGTGTAATAATTTATTATTATCTATAATATTAATAGGCTAGGCGATTTCTTGTGATCGATGTTTTGTTCTACCGTTTTATACCGATTTTGACGAGACGTATATTATTTGAAAGGTATTTATGTTTAGCCATTTTGCAGATTTACAAATTTTAAAGTTTTTCCTTTATTTTGAGTAAATTGCATTTAAAGTTACTACTAACACATACATAAAATTATACAATGCTGTGTGTGTGTTTATTATATTTGTTAATGTATTTGTAATAAAAAGGAGTTAGTTTTTTCTGTTGATTTGTGAATATTTATTAAATGAAAAAATAATATGAATATGAACAAGTTAGAAAATTATAGTCGATCTAGACCGAATATATGATACCCTACACCATGGTTTCGAGACCCTATCTCTTCGGTCCAACAAAGTGGATATAGAAAATAAGCATAAAGCTAATTTGAGTGGCATTGTTATTAATTTTTTGGCTGCAGATATCAAAAAGTGCATATCGGATGCTATATTTATATGGGGCCTAGGTCGAAAAATGTACTTGACCATCCTTGGTAAAGTCACTTATATTTTGAAAAAATCTATACAAACCAAATTTGAGAAAAATCTGTAAAATATTTTTGTTATACCCTATACCACTATGTGGTTTGGGTATAATGACTTTGTGCTGCTGTTTGTAACAACCAAAAATATTTGACCTAGACCCATCTTTAATTATACCGATCGAATCAGAATCACTTATGTTGATTTCATAGGGGTCATTTGTATGGGGCTAGGTCTGAACATTGACCGATTCTCACCAATTTCAATAACGTTCATCCCATGGCCGACAAAAGCTTATATACCAAATTTCATTAAAACATGTTCATATCTGCGACCTGCAGTTTGATTACAAGCTTTACATGGACACACAGACGGGCGGACTGACGGACATCGTTAAATCGAATCAGCTAGTGATTCTGATTCGATCGGTGTAATAAAAGATGGGTCTAGGTCAAATATTTTTGGTAGTTACAAACAGCAGCACAAAGTCATTATACCCAAACCACATAGGGTATAGGGTATAAAAATAAAATTTCCTAGAATTTGCACTCGAATTTTGAGGGTTGAAATATGCTAGTATTTATTAAATTGGTTACTTTTTCAATGATGCGTGGTAGAGCAGAAGAAAGCACATATCTTTAAAAATTCATAACTACACTGTATTCTTAATCGGACCGGCTTCAGGCATTTCAGGCTTCATCAGTGATTTATTGAACATTGAGATAATTTTTATGTTATAATTGAATAGATTGTTTCCATATGAAATTTTTCTACTTAGGGCGGCCGTGAGGTTTGAACCTACGTCTATCTCACATACACTCGTTCTTGCACTTTTTGGTCGTGTGCTTTAACACACTTACCTAAAGTCAGGCCCACGAGCAGTGTGGTTAATAATCAGTTTTCATACCGTACAGCTTTTACTTTGTATTAATCTCAGCATCTTCTCTGTTCAAAGAAACATTCGTTATTTTTGAATTTTTTTGGAATATTTATGCATTCTAAATTCCACTAATCTCAATTTCGTAAGAGAAATCAATGCAAATGTTAAACCCGGATGGAGGGTATGAAAGATTGGACATAGCCGAATTTAATACTCTTACTTATTTTTTTTTTCACTTATTGAACATACTGATTCTTTCAATTAAGGTTCAGCAAAGTTATGATATAAGACTAACAAAAAAGAATCATTTTCCATGAGCATGGGATTAAAATTGGGTGGAACGTATCTTACGTAAACCAGTCGACGATATCAAGAAGATATTCCTTAATCTCTTGCTCCACGAGAATAACAAACAGAGGCCACCCAAAGAACATTCATAAGTGCCAAATATACGCAAAATTACCATTATTACAACATGGGGTGAATACAAAAGTGTAGCATTAGACAAAAAACTCAAGTGTTAAATTTAAATTTTACTATACACCCTTCTTTATCTATAAAAAACAAAGAATTTATATATTTGTTTTTATAAATTTCAAGTCTTTTAATATTCCTTGATGGATGATATTTAATCTCTAACCAAATACACAGGCGAAAAAAGTTATAACAAATCATGTCTTTATATGGGGACTATAGCTAAGAAAAGTTCTGCAATGAAAATTATATATAAAATATCATCAAAATATTTATGATAATGTGATAGTCTCATGGGCTAGGTCCGAAAAAGTACAGATTGTCACAATTGTCAATAGCGTTCGTCTTCGACTAACTACAGACTTTTTTCAAGCAATTATATTAAACCGACATCGCTACATGGTCTAGAAAGTGAATCGGATTTGATCGCAATTCTCGGCCAAGTATTTTTGGTAGATAAGAACATCAAAATCACTACACCTCGAGTACAGCGTAGTATAGAACATAAAAAAAATTAATTATATTAGGTCCAACAAACCAATCTGAAGAGCAAGCATATCGATAGTTTATATTCAAAAAGTGTAAACTGCTTTAAGAATATTTTTGAGGAGAGTGAGGAAAACCAATTTATTCATTAGATCTCAAAGTATTCATCGATCAGTTTAGTCAATATCTATTAACAATGAATGCTACTATTGATGTTGAAAATTAAATCATTACTATAGATAACAGTTATATCCGAAAACAATTTTAAACCAAACATAAATTATATTGGAAATTGCAGATATTACTTATCGAATATAAACCCTCGATATATCAACTGCATATTATAAATCTTGTTCCAATTTTTGTTCAAATCTAAAAGACAAAAGACACCTCTTCCCAACAGCAATATCGACGCAAATGTTTTTAGCAGAGCCTGTGGCTTTTATACAATACTAAACTGACAACCTGAATGTTTAAGAAATGGCAGGAAATGACACACATTTTCCATAACTCCTAATAGAGCCCTGGTCTCTTATCTCCCAAGTAGGCAAGTAAAGTAACAACACATAAACCTTAATCTTTTTTAAAAACAAATGTTTTCTTGAAATAAATTTCCTTAGAATCACTCAATAAACATTTAATAGAAATCTTGGAAAAACGTAGGAGTTCTGTTATTATTAAGGTGTCATTATAATGAAGTGAAAGAGAAAAATCACCGACAATTGTTAAACAAATACAATATTTAACACATTGTTCGGTCATTATGCTGCCCATATTTGACATGAAGAATAAGGAAACTAATCATGATTTTTACTTAAGCTACCGAAAGTAGTCGAAGAATTTCAAACAATAGAATATCACAAAATAATATTCACGGTCATGTCTAAAAAAAAAAATTAAACCAACAAAAAACAAACAGACAAAAAGGTCACTGTTTCTTTTTTTTATGAATGCTGAAAGATGCCGAAAATTTTATTGAGAAATTTAAAAAAACATACAATAAATATTAAAAGTTGTATTTGCTTACTTTGCAAAATATAGAATGAAATATATTTCATTTGTTTGTTTTTTCTTTCTTTGTTCTATTATTATTTCAAAGTCAAAAAGAACAACAGTTAAGTTGAAAAGGCGGCATTACTTTGAAAAGAAATTAAAGAGACAGCAAAATTTATGATCTCGTCCTGTATTTTAAGGTTCCTTTGACAATGTATTGCAAATTATTTGCCAAAGCTAATTTATATGACATATTTTGCAGAAAAAAAAAGATAATTGAATTCCTTGTCGCAATTCTTAATATATGATTTTGTTATATATATATAGGTTTGTATGTGACAATATTTCTGAGTCATATGGAAACATATTAAAAGAAACGTGTATTAAGAGATTGGGTCCTCCAAACATAATAAAGTGTATCTAATTATGCGTTTGTGTTGCTGTTAGCAACGATTTGCGGAAAATTTCCCGAAAACAATTTCCCGGCAACAATTTCCCGAAATTACAATTTCACGAACACAATTTCCCGAAATGACAATTTCCCGAAATTACAATTTGCCGAACACAATTTGCCGAAATTACAAATTCCCTAAATTACAATTTCCCGAAATACAATTTCCCGAACACAATTTCCCGAAACTACAATTTCCCGAAATTACTATTTCTTCAAAGAGCTTGTTGATGGCATTTCCGAAACAATGCCATCAGAAATTCCGGCCGAAGCGCGAGCAATCAGCTCATGATCACTTGATGTTGTGGTCCGGGCAAGATCTTTCAGCTCATTAACGATTTTTTCTTTAGCAACGAAAGCCGCTTCGGCACGGTGATTGTGAAGAGCCTTTTTTTATAGTATTGTTGTTATGACCCTACCGGTACAATGTTTTCCTCGATAAAGGATACAACGCTATCAACGGACTGACCGTCGTCATGATACAAGAAACCATTCAAAAGCAACCACGGTTTACCTTTTTCGCTATCCAGGAATTCGAGTGGCATAGTAACTGAGTATTACAACCCAAATAACTAAAAAACTTCGCTATGCAAATGGTAACGATTCCGTAGCAGGATGTAATGGAGTGAGCAGGATGTAATGGAGAGAGCGTTATCCGTCGGGAAGTTTGAATACCGAAGTGTTCAAAGTCACAATGAAAAAATAAGCGTATGACACTCCAATAAATAGGTCCGGATGACCAGGGAGGGTGGAAGAGGAAGGGCGTGGTGCGGGATGGGGGAATTGTTTTTTCGAGAAGTCGTATACTCGGGAAATTGTTTTTTCAGGAAATCGTATGCAGCAAGTTTTTTTTATGGGGGAAATCAGGAATATATGGGAAGTTGTAAACTAAAAATAGGGAAATTGCAATTTCGGGAAATTTTTTTCGGGAAATTGTAATTTCGGGAAATTGTAATTTCGGGAAATTGTTTTCGGGAAATTGTTTTCGTGAAATTGTAATTTCAGGAAATTGTAATTTCGGGAAATTGTTTTCGAGAAATTGTTTTCGGGAAATTTTCCGCAAACGGTTAGCAACATTAAAATTTCTTGCCTGAATCATGTGGGATCGTTAAAATAAACTAAATCTGCAAATCTTAATATATAGTTATGGTTATCACTGACTCGACTCATTGACTGATTCCATAACGCAATATGGTAACTTTAAAAAAGCAACATTTCTAAGGAAACGATATTTCGTTAAAAAAGAACTTTGTCTTAAAAAATTGCTTCGTGGCAAAAAAGGACACAGATCAAATATAAGATGTAGAGATAATTCATCAACACAAAAAACAGCACTTGCGGACCACTGTGCAATGAGAGGACATACACCAGATTTTGACAACGAAGAAATTTTGCAACGAGAGGAAATATATAAATAAAGATTTACATTGGAAATGTTACATATCAACAAAGTCGTACAAGATAAGAGAATGAACTACCGAACCGATATAGAAAATTTGTCAAAGAGTTATATGTACATAATAAATAAAATCAATTCGATCATTTGGTGCAATGTTAGAAGTTAGACCATAAGGTCATAAAATAATTTTTGGATAAGTGTTACTCGTTGTTTTGCAAGTTTTTTTGTTTTTGTTGTGTTATACCAGTATTGTGTTACAGTGATGAAATAAATTTATTTGTATTGTTATTATTGTTTTTGTATAGATTTCCTGATGATGCTTGCCGACGCACACTGGCGCCCGTAGAGCAAACGAGGTTGCAAAAATCAAAATTTTCATGTGAGCCGACGAAGTTTTGAATAAACCCATGTTATAACCCAGGTAGGCACAAATCTTATTTAGACACGAGCATAATATCAAAATTGCATAATTCAGCCTAAATCCATATGTATGCAGGGAACAGGAAAATTTTTAGGCATGGTAGCATAAGCCTATATGTTGCAAAATAAGCTTAATGCCTGGCGCAACAAGTACTGAAACCATGGCGTTAAACAATTTAAAATTATTTGAACTGTTTAGAAGGTCAACCACACCAAAGTTTTTCACGGAAGCTGCTTTAGAAGAACTTGATAGCTTATACGGAAATATTGAGAGAAGCGAAATTATAAAAAATAATTTTTATCTGATATATGCAAATATTAAGGCAAAATGGGTGAAATCTAATCGAACCATTCAGAACTTCAACTCCAAATATGAGGACTGGCTTAATGAAGACACCATCCTGGATATATTGGCAGTAGATAAACCCACCATATCAACCAGAGGAGCAAAAGGAAGGCCAAAAAAAAGTATTGAGGAGTGTTCAATTTTCACAAGAAAGAGGAAACTTGCCGATGCCACCAATGACTTGACCACGAAGCATTTATCGGACGCGCTGTCTATTAAATATGCAAAGGATAGTGAAAGAGTTAGGTCGCAGATTACAAAATCTGTTCATGATGCAAGCCCACTGCGACTAAAAAGGATTAAGGAAAACATTCCCACGCCCACAAACGCACCATTAAAAAGTATGGTTCCGAAGAAGCCTTGGCCTTGTTTATGGACTTACAACTTTCCAAAGAAAAATATGAGATACTACGGGCATCCTTGATGCGACACGGGGCTGACGTTTTACCAGGATACAAGCATATTACGCAAACCAAAATAAATTCACGACCACTGCATACGGAGTTTACGGAAGTCTCTGAGAAGCCAATCTGCAGGATCTCATGGGCCATACAGCAAAACGGTTGTTGGAGAGTCTTCAAATGGGGCTGCGATGGATCATGCGGACAAAGCGTTTATAAGCAAAGGATATCTTCCGATGACGCTACAATATCGGACGGAAATATGTTTATGGCATCTGTTGTTCCTTTGCGGCTAAAATCTGATGTTTCCCTACACTGGAAAAATCCACGTCCGTCATCAGTGCATTATTGCCGACCAATAATGTTTCAGTTTGCAAGGGAATCGGCAGAACTCATAAGGACCATGGTGAAGGACATTGAAGAACAAATAAGCAAGATTAAGCCTACAAAGCTGCAAATTGGAGAAGGAAAATATATTGAATGCAATTACGAGTTCCACCTGACCATGGTTGACGGAAAAGTCGTAAACGAACTGACAGGAACAACCTCAACATAGTCATGCCCGATTTGCAAAAAGAGTCAGAAGAACTTTGGTAATTTAAACGATTCTACAAACGAGGAGAATTACGAATATGAAATGTCACCATTGCACGCAAGGATAAGGTGTATGGAGTTCTTGCTCTAACTGGCGTATACACTACCACAAGAGGAGGAAAACTTCGATGAAAATACATCAATAAAGGATAAGGAAGAGATCAGAAGAAGCAAATACAGGATGCTTTTTTTAAACAAGTTGGACTAAAAGTAAACTGTCCCAAGCACGGATACGGTAACTCAAACGATGGAAACACTTCGAGGAGATTTTTTGAAAATGATGAGGCAGTAACTAGAATCACTGGAATTGACAATCAAATCGTGAAAAGATTGGGATCGATCTGGAATGTTTTAAGCTGCAAAGAAAATGTCAATTCTACAAAATATGGAGAATATGCATCGAACACTGCATCTCTTTTAGCAGAAATGTATCCACAGAAGAAGTTGACCCCGACCGTCCATAAAATATTGGCGCATGGCAAAGATATAATTGAGTACCAGTCTTTGCCAATTGGGGAGCTTTCTGAAGAAGCACAGGAGTCTCTTAACAAATTTTATAAAAAATATAGATTGCAGAACACATTCAAAGCATCAAGGGTAAGGCAAAATGAGGACCTCTTCAACATGTTGGCAGCCTCTTCCGATCCACTTATTTCTTCCCTGCGGCATGTGAAGTCACAAATAGAGTTAGAAAATAATTATAGTTTAGAAATGATTAGTCTTTTAGATATACCTTCTCTTACGAACTGTGATGAATATTTTACAGAAAATTGAAAAAATAAATTAAAAAAAAACGTAATTTTTTTTTAATTTGTTGGGTAATAATTTAAAATATAAAACCCTAAAGAAAAAAAAAAAATCTAAAAATGTAAAAATAATTTTTTTTAGTTACCATAAAATTGATTTTTCTACAAATTTTAACATTGATAACCCACAAAGCGTAGCACCCTTTCCAAACGCTCATTTCATAGGCTGAACAGTTATCTATCATATGCTGTTTAAACTGTTCAATTATGTTATTCGGTTCAAAAGATATGATTTTTGCAACGAAAAAACTCAAATTGCGCCACTGTTTGACGGTAGGCGAAATATTTAAAATAAAATAAAATAAAAATAAAGTATTATAAACACAGACCTCGAGCTTATTTAATTTATTTAAAAATTAAAAGGTCAATATAAAAACATATTGAGCGAAAAAGTACATCTTCATCGAAATGTACATTTTCTTAAAATGTAACAGTTAAAAAAACAGTTCTTATTAGAAAATTCCAATTCTTAAAAAGTATGATTCCTTTAAAACGTAAATTTTATTTTTAAGTAAATTTTCTCAAAAAATAATTTTCTTAGAGTACATTTTCATTTAAAAAAGCACTATTTCTTTAAAAAAAACAGATTTTATTGAAAAAGAGGCTTCTAATTAAAAGGTAATAATTCTTAAAAAAGGACATTTTCTTATAAAGATATCATTTCTCCAAAAAATTATATATTTATTTAAACAGTACATTTTCTTACAAAAAGTAAAATTTTTAAAAAAGTATTTTTCCTAAAAATTAATCTTTCGTAAATATGTAATTTTCTTATAAGAGTACACTTTCAATAAAAAAAAACACTTTTTTAAATATATTTTAGTGAAACATTAGCTCCTATTAATAAAGTATAAATTTTTTAAAAAGTAAATTTTCTTACAAAATTACCACATCTAAAAAAATATAGCATATTTACTTAAAACAGGTAGGACGGTTGAATTCGGTTGTGCCGAACCTTTGGTACCATAAGTTTACATTAACATCTGGACTTATTGCACTATTTATAACAATTGTGAACAAAAAATTTCAAAAAGCAACAATTTGATAATTTGATGATATAAATACTAAATTATTACGACAAACACACTGAATTTTTAATATTTTTTTTTTAGAGGTGTCTTCATCTCTTTGGACATATCTCAGCACAATGTTTCCCTATTTATCCCATTTTCAACACGAATCGAAATAATGGCAAAAAATATTATCATAACTTATCTCAAATGGCGCATTTTTGATAATATCCCCTGCACAGTGTTGTGAAGGGTATAAAAACTTATCTCTCAAAAAATTACCTATGCTTTAAAGAGTACTTTTCTTCAAAAGTACCCTTTCTTAAAAATTACATTATCTTCAAAAAGTACTTTTGAAAAAAGATACCCATTCCACGAAAAAAACATTAGCTTAAAAAGTTTTTTTTTCGAACAAATACTAAATACTACATTTTCTTAAAAAGTACATTTTCTTAAAAAGTACATTTTCTTAAAAAATACAAAAAATACATTTTAGTAAGAAGTACCTTTTACTAAGTACCTCTTAAAAGTTTATTTTATTTAAAAGTTAATTTTATTAAAAAGTACCTTTTATTATAACGTACTTTTTACTAAAAAGTACATTTTATTAGAAATTATCTACCCTTTATTAAAAAGTACCTTTTATTAAAAAGTGCCTTTTTATTAAAAATTACCCTTTATTAAAAAGTACCTTTATTAAAAACTACCTTTTATAAAAAAGTACTTTTCATTAAAAAGTACCTTTTATTAAAAGTATCATTTACTGAAATAGCATATATTATTAAAAAGCTTCTCTTATTAGAAAATACCTTTTATTTAAAATACCTTCATTAAATAGTACGCTTTTATTAATTAAAAGCGCTTTTATTAAAAAAGTACATGTTATTAAAAAGTATCTTCTATTAAAAGTACCTTATATTAAAGTTAACATTTAATAAAGAATACCTTCTATCAAAAATTACCTTTTATTAAAAACTACATTTTATTATAAAGTACCTTTTATTAAAAAGTACCTTTTAGTAAAAAGTAGCTTTTATTAAAAAGTACCTTTTATAAAAATGTACCTTTCATTAAAAAGTACCTTTTATTAAAAGTATCATTTATTGAAATAGCATATATTATTAAAAAGCTCCTATTATTAGAAAATACCTTTTATTTAAAGTATCTTCATTAAATAAACGGTCCGCCAAATAACTCTTTTTTTTGAAAATGCAATAAATAAAAACTACTGAACATTATCTCAAATTTCTTTTTTTATTTGAAAGTACAATCCTTCCGGTTAATAATGGAAAATAATTTCATTAAAATGTCTGCCTCGGCTGGCCATGTAGTAGCATACACGATCGGTCCAATTTTTAAGCATATTATCGATTGTGTGCAGCTGTATATCACCAATGGCTTCACGAATATTGTCCTTTAAAGCGTCAATTGTCTCTGGCTTGTTGGCGTAACACTTATCTTTGAGGGCAACGGTGTCAAATCGCAACTCCGAGGTAGCCAAATGACATCAGCTCTGCGGCTGATAGTGTGATGTTCAAAAACAGGGCGCAAAACATCGAGTGTAGCTTCGGCTGTGTGGCACGTAGCGCCATCCTGTTGAAACCATATGTTGCCAATATCCTCCTCTTCAATTTTTGTGAACAAAAATTCGTTCAACATTGCCCGATAACGATCGCCATTGACTGTAACGGCCACTCCTTGCTCATTTTAGAAGAAAAATGGCCCAATTATGCTTCTGGACCAAAATCCGCACCAAACAGTGAATCGTTTTGGGTGTATCGGCTTTTAGATGTATGCGTGCGGGTTTTCTGTACCCCAAATGCGACAATTTTGCTTGTTTACATACCCGCCAAGATCAAAATGAGCTTCATCTGAAAAGATTATTTTTTTTTTTTTGACAAAATCGGCATCTTCTGTAAGTCGATCGCAGGCCCACTTAGCGTAGCGAAAACGAATTGAATGGTCAGTTGGCTTCAACTCCTGAACCAATTGGACTTTGTATGGCGTCATACCAAGGTCTTTATGCAAAATTCGTCTCAATGGTGCCTCCGAAATGTTCAATTCTTGAGAACGACGGTGAATTGATGTTGATGGCGCTTCACGCACACTTTCTGCCACAGGAGCAATATTCTCGGGTGTACGCACTGTTTTTGGCTTTTTACGCTTTGGTTTATCGATGAGGATGCCAGTTTCTTTCACTTTTTTCACCAGACAACGAACATACGGAGCTGACGGTGCTTCTCTTCTTCCAAAATCCGTACGCAATTTTCGCACACATTCTGCAACATTACCACGATTTTCAAAGTAATGTCGCAATATTTCCCAGCGTTGTTCAAGCGTATACACAACCATATTCGTTCAGCGGAAGGATAAAGCTAATTATCAGTCAAATCAGACATGAGCTAAGTATTACCATTCACGAAATAAGCACTAGTTGAAAAAAAAAAACGTTAGATGGCGGACCCTTTAGTGCGTTTTTATTAATTAAAAGCGCTTTTATTAAAAAAGTAAATTTTATTTTAAAGTAACTTCTATTAAAAATACCTTATATTAAAGTTACCATTTAATAAAGAATACCTTCTATCAAAAAGTACCTTTTATTGAAATGTAAATTTTATTATAAATTACCTTTTATTAAAAAGTAGCTTTCATTAAAAAGTAGCTTTTATTAAAAAGTAGCTTTCATTAAAAAGTAGCGTTTATTAAAAAGTACCTTTTATTAAAAAGTACCTTTTATTAAAAAAAACCCTTTATTCAAAAGTACCTTTCATTAGAAAGTACCTTTCATTAAAAAGTACCTTTTATTAAAAGTATCTTTTATTGAAATATTAAATATTATTAAAAAGCACCATTTATTAGAAAGTCACTTTTATTAACAGTACCTTTTATTAATTAAAAGTACTTTTATTAATAAGTACATTTTATTATATAGTAAGTCTTATTTAAAAGTAGCTTTTCTACAAACCTACCTCTTCTAGTAAACTAAAATTTTTTATAAAATAATTTTTCGAAAACAATAGCCCATCCTTAAACAAGTAACAGTATTAAATTCGGCTATGCCTTACCTTTGATACCCTCCACCCGTGTTCTGAATACATTATTATAATCAAGCTTGTTAACACTATGGTTATTTTACAACGATGTTTAAAATTAATAAGATAATTACAAAAATTTTAAATGCAATCAATTGTTTATCAGTGGTGCATACATATTTTTGTTTGCTTGAATGTTTAGAGCAGTCCCGGCCTACCCGAATCGCTCTGTGGGCCAACTTTTTTTATCAAAAATTTTTCGCGGGTTATGTACTTATTATATGGAAAGAACAAAAACTGTTTTAATTGAACCATTTAATTATTTTCTTTAAATTCTTACTATTATTTTAAATAGAAGATTTTTTTATATTTATGTTTAATTTATAAACATTTTTCACTATGTATAGTTTTTTGCATGCGCCATTCCTCACCTATTTGGACTAAAGGCTTCAGATTCAATACCAAATTGCTGCTATGGGGACCATTTTAAGGCCAAGCCTTTTGGGGTCAAGAGAATATTTTCAACAGACAGACAGACCGACAGATAGGCAAACAGACATACGGACATCGCTAGATTGACTTCTCAATTTATACGGATCAAGATATATATAGTTTATGGGGTCTGCGGATTTTATTTCGATGAGTTGCAAACTGATATAGAAACCCAGCCAATTAGTGTGGAGGGTAAAAAAAGTGCCTTATATTACCTATACATAGCTAAGAGTAAATTTAAGTTAAAATCGCAGCCTCCGATTATAACTTAAATCTTTTATATCTCAACTACTGTGGCTCCAATGCACATGCAATGTTATTCTCCAGAAAATTCTAATATATTGTTTTGTAATTAATTAACTAAAATTTAAGTTGAGCAGTCTTACTTTTTCGATCACAGATCGAATCATTTTTTTTTTGCGTCGCTAATACAAACTTCATACCATCATAATTTGTCGCCGTAATAAATTAGTTTTCAGAACTGATGGATTATCCCCTGAAAATGAAATACATATATTTAATTACTCATAAACATAAGTGTCAAGTTCACATATACAGAAATGTTCATTCGTTCAAACATTAACTAGGATGATCATGTTCCATTTAATCGATTTAGCGATGTCCGTCAAAACGAACTCCATCCGCAAATCTTAATATATAGTTTGACTGACTCACTGACTGATTACATTACGCATTACTTCCATTACTTTTTTTAAAGTACCATTTATTTTCTTTAAAAAGTACCTTTTCTTCACTGAGCGCTTTATAAAGGGTGTTTAATTTTAGACTTGTGGTTTTCAAGAAGAAATAAAACGCATATAATTTAATGTTATGGCCAAGAGTTTAACTTTATTATAAAGATAAGGGTTTGCCATGATGTTTTAAAATATTATTTGGAGCAAGTGGCCGCCGCGGGTGGCTCGAATAAATTCCAGCCGAGAGGCCCAATTTTCGACCACTTTTTACTGCATTTGGGGCCAGCAACAACGAACCGAATATTCTCTTCCAAGGCGTTCATCGTCACGGGCTTATTTGCGTAGACAAACGACTTCACATAGCCCCACAAAAAATAGTCCAGTGGTGTTAAATTGCACGATCTTAGAGGCCACGCTGTATAGCGTTCCCCATTGACTGTAATATTTTGGGCGGCTTCATTTTTGAAGAAATATAGTAATGTTTTTATATTTTTGTTTTATTTATAAACGTTTATTATAAACTGTAATATTTTGGCCGGCTTCATATTTGAAGAAATATGGACTAATGATCCCTCTGCCCATAGAGTATACCAAACAGTGACATTTTGAGGATGTAACGGCGTACCAACAATGGCTTGTGGATTATCATCACTCCAAATGCGACAATTTCGTTTATTAACGTACCCATTTAACCAAACGTGAGCTTCGTCGCTGAAAAAAAATTTCTTCTGGAAATGGGGATCGGTGGCCACTTGCCGCAACTTATTTTTAAAACATAATGGCAAACACATATCTTTATAATAAAGCTAAATTCTTGGTAATAACGTTAAATTATATGCGTTTTATTTCTTCTTGAAAACCACAAGTCTAAAAAAACACCCTTTATGTCTTCTTCAAAATGCACATTTTCTTAAAAAAGTAAATTTTCTTAAAAAGTAAACTTTCTCCGGTACACTTTCCTTTAAAAAAAGACACTATTTCTGAAAAACACATGCTGTTTAAAAATAAGCTTCTAATTAAAAAGAACCAATTCTTAAAAAAGTAAATTTTTTATAATATGTGACCTTCTCCGAGAAAAGGGACCTAGTGTGTGAAAATAAGGATTTGAGAAAAAAACGCATTGAAAGTTTCTACACCCTTTTAGGTACCAGAATCCACCGTTTTTGACACAACCCGTTTTTTGACACACTAGGTTCCTTTTCTCGGAGAAGGTCACATAAGTCGTTTCTAAACAATGAACAGACTTACCAAAGAAAATGTACTGTTTCTTAAATAAGTTAATTTTTTTTTAATATTTTTTTCTAAAAAACTGCGTTTTCTTAAAAAGAGATAATTTTCTTAGAAAAGTACACTTTCCTTTTCTTAAAAAAATGCTTTTTCTTAAAAAGTACATTTATTGATGAATAAGTTCCTGTCAATAAATTAAAAATTTTATAAAAAGTAAATTTACTTATAAATTTACCATTTCTTAAAGAAATAACATGTTTATTTAACAAAAAAAATTATTTTAAAAAAGTATCTATTCTTGAAAAAGTACTTTCTTCAAAATTACATTCTCTTCAATAAGTGCAATTTTCTTTAAAATCTACCATTTGAGAAAAAGTACCTATTCTTAAAAAAAAATCATAGTTATTAGAAACTACAATTTCTTAAAAACCATATTTTCTTAATAAATACCTTTGCCTAAAAAGAAAGTTTCCTTAAAGCTGTTTTTCCTTAAAAGTACCTTTACTTACAAAGTACGTTTTATTAAAGGCGTCCTTTTATTGAAAAGTATCTTTTATTTAAATAGTATCTGTTATTTAAATAGTACCATTTATTAAAAATTACCTTTTATTGAAAGTACCTTTTATTGAAAAGTACCGTTTATTAAAACATAACTCTTACTAAATGTGCTTTCTTAAAAATTACATTTTCTTACAAAATAAATTTTCTTTTAAAATAATTTTTCGTAAACAAGAGCCCATCCCTAAAGAAGTAACAGTATTAAATTCAGTTATGCCTAATCTTTGAAATCCTCCATCCGCATTCTGAACACGTTATTATAATAAAGGTTGTTAACACTATGGTTGTTTTACAATGATGTTTAAAATTAATAAGATTAAAAAAATTTTGGTATTTTCGTGCTTTTTTAATTGAAAGCAATTATTATATGCAATCAGTTGTTTATCAGAGATGCATGCATGTTTTTGTTTGCTTGCACGTTTACAGCAGGCCTGGCCAACCCAAATCGGTTTTTATAAAAAAAAAAAAAAAAAAAAAAAACGGTTTTAATTGAACCATGTAAATCTTTTATTGCAATACATACAAGTACTATTATTTCAACTAGCATATTCCAGCGCTCGAAATTTGAGTGCAATTTCTAGGCAGCTTTATTTTCCAACAAACACATTAACAAACACATTAACAAATTTAATAAAACACACATAGCATATGAATAATTTTATGTATGTGTTAGTAGCAACTTTAAATGCAATTTACTCAAAATAAGGGAAAAAATTTAAAAATCTGTAAATCTGCAAAACGGCTAAAAACAAATACTTTTCAAATAATATACGTTTGCTCAAAATTGGGATAAAACGGTAGAACAAAAAACATCGGTCGAAAGAAATCGCCTAGCCTATTAATATTATAGATTTTTTGTAGTTTTGTTTTTATATTTTTGTTATATATATATTTTTGTTTTATTTATAAACGTTTTCACTACGTTTAGTTGTTTATATGATTTGATTTGATTACCTATTTGGATTAGAGGCTTTAAATGCAATACCAGAATGCTGCAGATTATGACGAACATTTCAAGCCCTACTCGACCTTTGTCGGACAGGAGAATGTTTTCAACAGACAGACAGGCCGCCAGACAGACAAACGGACAGACGAACATCGCTAGATTGACATCTCTATTTATAAGGATCTACATATATATATATAGTTTATGAGATCTATAGTATTTATTTCGATGAGTTACAAATGGATTGACAAACTGATATAAACTCTGCGCAGTGGTGTGGAGGGTATAAGGAGTGGCTCTAGGAAGTATCGCCCAATGAAAAATCGCAACAAAAAAAAATTAAAAATGACCCTATGAAGAATTATTAAAATGATTAAAAATGATTAAATGAAAAAAATTAAAAATCGCCCTGAAACAAAAAGAAATTTTGCCCAAAAGATATGAAAAATGACAAAAAAAAAAAAACAAATAAGGTAACTTATACCGACTAGACCGACTATGCGATACCCTTTACCATGCGTTCAGACAACCTATCTCCTAAGTCCAACTAATTAGGTAGAGAGAATAACCATAATCCAAATTTGTGTGACATTGTCATTAATTTGTTTGACTTCATATCGGATGCTATATTTATATGGGGACTAGGTCGAAAGATGGACCGGTCTAGACCATATTTGGTATGGTTACTTATTAAAAAAAAAAAAAAACATATAAAGGGTCCGCCATCTAACGTTTTTTTTTCAACTAGTGCTTATTTCGTGAATGGTAACTCTTAGCTCATGTCTGATTTGACAGATAATTAGTTTTATCCTTCCGCTGAACGAATATGGTTGTGTATACGCTTGAACAACGCTGGGAAATATTGCGACATTACTTTGAAAATCATGGTAATGTTCCAGAATGTGTGCGAAAATTGCGTACGGATTTTGGAAGAAGAGAAGCACCGTCAGCTCCGTATGTTCGATATCTTGTGAAAAAAAGTGAAAGAAACTGGCATCCTCATCGATAAACCAAAGCGCGAAAAGCCAAAAACAGTGCGTACACCCGAGAATATTGCTGCTGTGACAGATAGTGTGCGTGAAGCGCCATCAACATCAATTCACCGTCGTTCTCAAGAATTGAACATTTCGATGGCATCATTGAGACGAATTTTGCATAAAGACCTAGGTATGACGCCATACAAAGTCCAATTGGTTGGAGTTGAAGCCAACTGACCATCCAATGCGTTTTCGCTTCGCTAAGTGGGCCTGCGATCGACTTACAGAAGATGCCGATTTTGCCAAAAAAAATCATCTTTTCAGATGAAGCTCATTTTGATCTTGGCGGGTATGTAAACAAGCAAAATTGTCGCATTTGGGGCACAGAAAACCCGCACGCATACATTGAAAAGCCGATACACCCAAAACGAGTCACTGTTTGGTGCGGATTTTGGTCCAGAGGCATAACTGGGCCATTTTTCTTCGAAAATGAGCAAGGAGTGGCCGTTACAGTCAATGGCGATCGTTATCGGGCCATGTTGAACGAATATTTGTTCACAAAAATTGAAGAGGAGGATACTGGCAACATTTGGTTTCAATAGGACTGCGCTACGTGCCACACAGCCGAAGCTACACTCGATGTTTTGCACCCTGTTTTTGAAGATCGCATTATCAGCCGCAGAGCTGATGTCGTTTGGCAACCTCGAAGCTGCAATTTGACACCGTTGGACTATTATTTGTGGGGTGCCCTCAAAGATAAGTGTTACGCCAACAAGCCAGAGACAATTGACGCTTTAAAGGACAATATTCGTGAAGCTATTGGTGAAATACAGCTGCACACAATCGATAATGTGCTTAAAAATTGGACCGATCGTGTAGGCTACTGCATGTCCAGCCGAGGCAGCCATTTGAATGAAATTATTTTCCGTTATTAACCGGAAGGATTGTGCTTTGAAATAGAAAAAGAAATTTGAGATAATATTCAGTAGTTTTTTTTATAGCATTTTCAAAAAAAAAAAAGTTATTTGGCGGACCCTTTACAAACCATATTTGAGAAATATCTGTGCAATATTTTTGTTTTTGATATATTTAAGTGAAGAGTGGTAATCAGCTTCGTATGGGTGCTATGACTAAAATTTGTTCTATAGGGTTTATTTTCGGATCTTATGGCAATTTAAGTTGACCCGATAGAGGTCGTTTGTATGGGAACGAGGTCTGAACATGCACCGATTTCCGCCAAATTCAATATGGTTTATCCTATGGGTGATCGAAGCTTATGTACCAGATTTCATTAAAATATGTTATAATTGCGAAATGTAGTTTGATAACAAGGTTTACATGGACACACAGACGAACGATAAGATGGACAGACGCACGGACGGTCATCGTAAAATCGAGATAGAAAGTGATTGTGGTTTGATTGGTATAATAAAAGATGGGCCAAGGTCAAACATTTTTTCATTATATCCTGACCACATAGTGGGTATAATTATGCATAATTTTAATAACTATTTATTAATATAGAAGTTTATTATCCATTATGGAAAAATAGTCCATAAAATTATATAATTGTAAAATGAAGAATTGTAACGCTTATGTAATGTGTTCATATAAATACTTAGTATACAGTTTAAAAAATAACTGAAGAGCATCTTGTACAACTGCATGACAATATGGTCAGTGAAAAATTTTTTTTTTGAAAACCAGCCCATATTGTCATGTAGTGGTACAAATCACTCTTCAAATATTTTTTAACTGTATACTGTAGTGTACCTATCGTAGTGGAATGCACCATACCATAAATAATATGTAACATAAACTAAAACGTTAAAACAAATGATACAATTAATGAAACTAAAATTATTGTAATTTAAATCTGATATTAATTAACTCTGTCACGAGTATATTTTAACCTGTGAATTTTATAATAAGAATATGATTAAAAAGAATGTAGCAATAAGCAATTAGCAATAAGAATTAGTAATAGTTATACAAAAAATAATGTATAGATTTTTACGATAAGTACCTTTACCAAATTGTAAATAAAATAGTATTAATTTAGATAAGCAAACAACCACTTTTCTTTCTTTATTCTCAATTCTGACCGAGCACATGACAGTGCTTGGATGAATCTAAGCTGCTGCGA
The DNA here is from genome assembly GCA_963682025.1 of Cordilura impudica. Taxonomy (NCBI): domain Eukaryota; kingdom Metazoa; phylum Arthropoda; class Insecta; order Diptera; family Scathophagidae; genus Cordilura; species Cordilura impudica. The sequence continues at coordinate 265,718,130 of OY821518.1, forward strand.
CTAGACGCAACATTATAGTATTCTAGTAAAAACCTCTTTTAAAAACCCCTATTAAAAATCTGTTTATCATTCACAATATGGCGATCCTGCCTTCAAAAGATCCTCTAACTTCTAAATATTAACTTCTTAATAGATCCTGCCAACTTAATAATAATAATAAATAATAATAATAAATAATTAAAACTAAACTCCAACCTCATCCTGGAATACTGAATAAATAATAAGAATAGAAATTAAAACTATAAAAATTAATAAAAACTGGACATAGTCTGCACCGATCCCACCACTACTTTGAAAAATATTTTTTGTAAAAAATATCTGATTTTTTTTTTTAAGATGGGAAAACCGCAAAGCAAAGTGAAAATACAGGAAAATATAATAGATAATGGAGATTCAAAAAATTTGACCAAAACTTTAACAGAGTACGCGATTACGTTAATAATACTAATAGTATTCTATATGGCGCATAAAGTAAATAAATATTTTTAAAAGTTATGTGACAAAACATGAGAATAGATTAGCAGTTACAAATGTTTAAGAATAAAATTATAAATAAATTAGTTTATAGGCACAATGGTAGGTCCTATTTGGGGAAATCCAATCAAGGTAGCTGAGAAAAAATTTATCACTAATAATGATTCAGAAAGAGTTACTAAACATATTGTAACAGAATTTGTAATAGCATTAATTATAATAGGAATTTTATTATACGTAGCAAGTAAGATCTATAAATACTTTGAAAATTATGTACTTAAATATCACAATAATATAGTTACCGAGCAAGTTTAAAAAGAAAATATAATTTAATGACATTTTTTAAAATTAAGTGGAAAATTGTAAAATGATTTATGATCATAAAATTTAGATAATTTGGCAGAAATATATACATATGTGTAAAAAGAAAAAAAAAATATATAAATATGGGGAGTTTCATGTCAAGTGCACCAACTTTTGAAACCGATGTCTTCCGATCGGGATGAAATTTGCACCAAGGTTAGTCCTATTGGATAGTAGTTTAGACACAATTTTTCAACAAGATCGGTCCAGATCTGTCTGAGTTAGAGGGGATCAAAATTTGACATTTTGGCCAAACAGGTGTTTTTTCTCATCTATGTAACTTATTACCTATTGTTCTTAGAAAATTTTCCCAAATAGTTTAGATAGCTATTTCTTTAATATTTCGGAAAAAAATACTTTAAAAAAAAGGTTTAGACTTTTTTTTTGCTAAATTAAAGCATTATTTGCCTTTCTTTTCAAAAAGGGAATTTTTTTTTTTTTTCATAAGAAAGCTTAGGATTTTTCTTTAAGAATTTTTGGTCGCTTAGTGGGATGGGAGTGGGATATCTATCAAAATAAATGTTTTGTAACTCAAGACAACGGTTTTTAAATTTTTCACAAATGCACTATTTTGAATTTTTTCCTATTTGTGTGAAAAACCTTACAAATAAAAGTTATACTGAGAAACTAGACAAATTAACCTTTCCGCAGGTATGTAACATACCTTCATAACATAACAGAAGAGAATGGTTATCTGTAACATGAAAGAGTTATTTGCAACATTTCAATCTGAACACGAGGATGTTAGAATTGGCTTCACGAAATTAACCCAAATGAGGCCAAAACATTGCGTTTTGGCAGAAAGCAGCGGAACTCACACAGTATGCGTTTGCATTTACCATGAAAATGTTAAAGTGATGTTGAAGGAAATCAACTTAAAGTATTTAACAGATGATTCGGCAGAAGATTTACACGATTATCGCGATTGCCTTAAATTGACTATGTGTCCTAATGCAACAACTTCTTGCCACTTAGGTGAATGTACCAATTGCCCGAAAACCACATTCATCAAAGAAAATTTAATCAACTCTTTAGATCAAGAATATATAGATGAGGTCAAATTTGATACTTGGATTCAGACTGACAGATGCACATTGAAAACAATCATTTTAAATGTGGATGATTTTGTGGAAGAAATGTGTACAGGATTGCTAAACTTGACTTTTTAGTCAAAGAGCAATGGTCATTCTTCAAGGATTTGAAGATACATTTGAAGTCTGGTGAATTCGTTATTTTATACGATTTCGCAGAAAACTATAAAAATGTTCTTCAGGATGCCATACAAGCATTCCACTTCAATAACGACCAAGCAACTATATTCACAGTAGTTATTTACTACATGAAAGATGAAAAACTGGAACACAAAAGTATGGCAATCATATCCGACGATTTAAAACATGATAGCGTTGCAGTTTATGAGTACCAGAAGAGAATACTAAAATTTCTAAAATCTAAATTTACAGTAAAGAAGGTATACTACGTTTCGGACGGAGCTCGTCAACATTTTAAAAACAAAAATAGCTTGGCAAATCTTATGGCCCATGAAAAAGATTTTGGAATGCCAGCTGAGCGGCATTTTCAGCCTACTGCTCATGGTAAAGGAGCATGTGATGGTATTGGAGCAAACCTTAAAAGAAATGCAGCGAAGTATAGCCTCCAGTGCTCTCATCAAGATCGCATCTTAGACGCGACTGCTTTATTCCATTGGGCAAAGAGTTATTGTAAAGAAACTAAAATAGTTTTTAGTAGTAAAGAGGATCATCAGGAAACATTGAAAACACTGAAGAGCAGATTCGATGCTGCGGTAACAATCGATGGCACCGCTCAATACCATGCTTTTATACCGCTTGTCGATGGAAGACTCAAGTTGAAAAAGTTTTCTGCCTCTTTTCAGTGCGATTTCTTTCCAAAGACAACAAATAAACCAGCAGCGAAATCAACAGCTGAACCTAGTAACGCCAAGAAAGGATTGACAAAAAAACGTAGTAAATAAAGGCGACAAAAAAGCTGGATGAAAGACTGGGTATTTAAATATTTACAAGACTTAAATACTTCATCAGCTACAATAAATTAAGTATAAAAATAGTTATGATATAAATGGATCTAATGCAATTAAGATTAAATTTTAATAAATTATTTATCTTTTTATTTTTAATATTATTATACATTAATTTAATTATTATTAAAAATAAATAAAAAATAATAATTTTTCAACATTTCTATAGAAAAAAAAGCGATTTTTTTCATGAGGTTAACATATTCTGGGTATTACAGTATCGAGGGTATAAAATTTTAGTTAGGTATGTTATATACCTTTGGAAAATCTAGTTTGTCTAGTTTCTCAGTATAAGTTTTATTTGTAAGATTTTAGACATAAATAGGAAAAAATTCAAAATAGTGCATTTGTGAAAAATTGAAAAACCGTTGTCTTGAGTTACAAACCATTTATTTTGATAGATATCCCACTCCCATCCCACTAAGCGACCAAAAAGCTCTTACGGGAAAAACCTAAGCTTTCTTATGAAAAAAAAAATGCCATTTTTGAAAAAAAGGGCAAAAAATGCTTTAATTTAGCAAAAAAAAGTCTACAAATTTTTTTTTTTTAAAGTATTTTTTTCCGAAATATTGAATAAATAGCTATCTAAACTCTTTGGGAGAAAATTTTCTAAGAACAATAGGTAATAAGTTACATGGATGAGAAAAAACACCTGTTTGGCCAAAATGTCAAATTTTGATCCCCTCTAACTCAGAGAGATCTGAACCGATCTTGTTGAAAAATTGTGTCTAAACTACTATCCAATAGGACTAACCTTGGTGTAAATTTCATCCCGATCGGAAGACATCGGTTTCAAAAGTTGGTGCACTTGACATGAAATCCCCCATATATATAATTAAATTGATATAGAAATATTTTATGGAGGAAGATATTGAAAGTTTAAAAGACTTATTGAAAAATTTAAATAAAAGTCCAGGAAGGAAATACACAGAGAAAACTATTAAAAATAAATAAGAACTTATAGATAAAATAAGAGAAGACTTCCGAACTAAGGAACTCCAGGAAGAAAATAAGGAAAAATTATCTGCTCTAAGAATAGAATTTAATAATATCTATACAAAGGTTAAACAATACTTACTTGAAAATCCGAAGGAAATGGGAAACAAGTCTGATAATAATCAAATACAAAATTCAATAAATATTGCGACTCAAAATTTTAACTTAAAATTAGCTTTAAAAACAATTCCAGAGTTCACAGGGTACTATAGAGAACTTAGATCTTTTCTCACCATAGTAGAATTGCTTAGAAATGGATTAACGCCAGAACATGAAATACTACAATACTAAGTATTTATATGAACACATAACAAAAATACTAACAGAGCCCAGCCCTCGAAATTTGAGTGAAAAATCTATGAAAATTTAGTTTTCCATGCAATTATAAATAAAGATTAAAGGTTTGCAAATCAATTTTAGCCAATTCTGAAATCAACACAAATTTAATAAGCACACACATAACATTTTATAGTTTTTTATTTGAAGGTTAAATATGTGTTTTATGTATATATTAATAGAAACGTTAAATGCAACTTACTACAAAAAAATTTTTCCAGATGATGCAAATCTGTAAATATAGTGGAAAGCTGAAAATAGATATCTTTTAAATCAAAATCTGTAGGTAACTATAGGTAAATATATAGTTTTTAAAGCGGTCACAAGGAATTTCCTTGCCTATTAATATTATAGATTTTTACAATCAATACTTAACTTTAATTAGGTAGATGTGAAGATCAAAAACAAAGCAAAAATTTGTTTACTCTAATTTTTATGCATTTCGAATATAATTTACTAAATGTCCAAACTACGTTGAACAATATTATTACTTTATTTTTTTTTGTATTATAAAATTTAATATCGATTGCTTAACATTAAATATTTTCTATCGATAACATAAATGAACTGCAATATCTAAAAAAATATTTGTACTCGTTAAATTTGAGTAACTCTTTAGAAATTTCAAAATGAAGTAAATTTAGCTTAATTCATTCATTTTTATGTTGAACCGATGCTTGTTGAAGCCAAAATTAATTTGTAAACTTACTTGGATTGGTACATTCGAATGGTGAGCACTTGTGTCAAAATAAACATTTTTGAATTATCACTAATTGGAGTTTGTTTTTTTCTCTCTAACCCTAATCCTAAACTCCCTCATTTACAACCCTTAATCCCAATTTTTATATTTATAATTTCTCCAATCGCGAGAAATTATAAATTAATTAAACCCTTCTCTTAGCAATATCAATTGCAGTCGCATATTATTTTTTATTGGAGCAGCTAATCCAGCTTGGTAGACTTAAATACTCAAAACCCAACAGTTGTCAACCCACTTATCAAAAATTGCTAGCATCTTTTAAAAATACACTAAAATTAAAAAAATATCAAAAACACTCCAAAAAGTTGGGTCATTTATCATTTTTTCATTTTAGGAAATTTTGTATGGGAGAGTTTTTTGTGCCTTTTTTTCATTTTTTTGGGCGTTTTTTTCATTGGACGATATTTCCTAGAGCCATAAATAGTGCCTTATATTGCCTAAAGCTAAGTGTATATTTAAATTAAAATTGTAGCCTCCAATTATAACTTAAACCTTTTATATCTCAACTAGTGTGACTTCAATGCTTATGCAATGTGATTCTCCAAATAATTCTAATATACTGTTTTGTAACGAATTAACTAAAATTTAAGTTGAGCAGTGTTACTTTTTCACCTTCTACAAATAATCACAGGAAGAATGATTTTTTGGCATCGCTAATAAAAACTTCATACCATCATAATATTTTTTCCTAATAAATTAGTTTTTTGAAATTATGGATTATCCCCTGAAAATTAAATGCCTGAATTCAATACCGAAATGTTAATTAATTCGCTTGAGTAACATTAAGTCCCATCATCATATTTCATTTAATCCTAAAATAGCAATCCTGTTGGGATATTGTTCTCATTTCTGCTCATTGCTCTAATCCAGTATTTTTATTTGTAACTACTTACATTTGTTTAAAATTGTTTATGTGTAAATATAATGATTGACGTAACATTAAATGACAAGTTGACATAAAATGTCATGCGATGTAGTTATCAGATACGAGTACTTACATAAGGAATTAGGCATCAAACGAATACTCACAACTACTTTTATAAGCAAGTATACGCGTACAAAGCGCACAGTATATTGTTTATTTTTTTATTCGTTTTCAATAAACTGTAACATTTCCAAACCAATATGAATGTCAACGAATTGAAAATCTTTACAACCCAACCAAATGACAGGGTGAGTAAAAATTTCGATGCTATAGTTGGATATTATACAAGTTTCTTTGTATTTTGTGATTTGAAATACTGTATTGTATGTGACATTTTGAGGTTAAAATTGTCATTCTTATTGTTGCGGTGTAAAGAGGCTCTAAAACACTGTTTGATGTGAGATCTTATTAAAAATGTTTATTCCTGAACATTCATTTCATTATGCGTTTGCTTTGAGTTTGACAAAGTTAAGTTTTGACATTAATGTTAAGTATGCTATGAAAATTTCTTAAATCTTGCACTCAAATGTCGTATTAGTTTATAATTAAATTATTTCAAGTATATGTCATTTTATATTTAAGTACGCTTGATTAGTTTTAGTTTTGATAATTGTGCACTTGAATGTTATTTCGATGCGGGGGTAGTTGGTTGATTATTTGTTACCCTACTTATTTTATAGCTCACGGTACATACGCCTGTTGTATTTAACGTGCGTGCCGGTTCTAAGACATAATCGCACGGTGCTCTTAACACCGGGTGTTATACTAGGCGTTCATAAGACGGATTGCAATCTAGGAGAAATGTGTTAGGAATACACTCCTCCTCCTTTTGAAGGGTCTGGACGTTCGAAAACCATGTTGCTCTATGGGTCGCAACACCCGGTTGAACTCAATTCCACGTCGAGCTGTGGCCTTCCCGTGATGTGGGTAACCACAGCCACCACGAAACTCCCTGAAGGGCCGCACAGTGGACCATATTTTGAGAAGGCGGCCAAAAATCATTTTTTTTTTTTTTGTTATCGATTTTAAAGTTATGTTATTCATTTGAAAGTAAATACTAGTAAACCTCGGGAGCCAGAAAATTGCGACTCTATCTCAACTATATCACAGCGTACAGGGTCTTCGAAAATAGGCTTTCTCAGTATTTTGCTAAAATTAAAAATTTCTTTGTAAATTTTTGTTTTTAAATGACTGTAACTTTTTTGATTTAAAAGATTTTGAAGTGAAATAAATTTTGTATAATTTTGTGGTTTCCATGCTATTAATGTTAAAAATGTAAAATTACTGAGTCATTCCGAAATTAAAAAAAAAAATTTTTTAAAAAAGGTCAAAATTTTCCGAAAATCTCCTACTTAATAGAGCATAACTCCTGCCAGTCAAAAGCAGACAGAAAAAATCTTGCACTCTTCTATAGTCCGAACCCTCCCCTATACTCCTGTATCCCATTATACACCCGCCAGTTTCCGCCCGTGTGCACCAGAACAATTTTCTGACCCAACGTTACATATTTTCTGCAAAATTTATGAAGACAAAAGTTGTCCACTTTGTGGTTAGGATATATTAAGTTTGAGGTGATGTTTGTAACTGCCAAAAATATTGGACCTTTATCCATCATTTATTTTACGAATCGACTCAAAAACACATTCTGAATCGACTAAACGATGTCCGTTCGTCCGTCTGTGTGTTATGAATATAAAAGTTGGTCGTACCGGTGCACCGCGGTGTATTTTTTTGCGTGTCGGTAGAGTTGTCAGGAGTTGTTATATACTTATAAAATAGGGTTGAGATATAATGCGCTTAATTGTTACAGGTACATTTACATAGATATCTTTCAAAAACATTAATAGTCTGAATTAGAGTTATACAGTTAAAAAAAAACTATTGCGAAATAGCCCCTTAAGATATGAGCAGGTATGCTTCACCTTTTAAAAGGGGTTAGGGTGTGGGTTTTTATACCCTATACCACTATGTGGTTTGGGTATAATGACTTTGTGCTGCTGTTTCTAACAACCAAAAATATTTGACCTAGACCCATCTTTAATTATACCGATCTAATCAGAATCTCTTTTTGAGTTGATTTAACAATGTCCGTCCGTCCGTCCGTCCGTCCGTCCGTCTGTGTGTCCATGTAAACCTTGTAATCAAACTGCAGGTCGCAAATATGAATATATTTTGATGAAATTTGGTATGTAAGCTTTTATCGGCCATGGGATGAACGCTGTTAAAATTGGTGAGAATCGGTCCATGTTCAGACCTAGCCCCCATACAAATTACCCCTATGAAATCGACATAAATTGCCATAAGATCCAAATTCTCATATAGATCTTACTCAAATTGGGTTTATATGCGTTCATTACATCCATTAATGAGCAGTCCAAAAATGATCCCTTTGGCCCCATATAGACTGCTTCCCGACCTCCACTTAAATCTATTAAAAACAAAAATAATGCACTGATTCTTCTCAAATTTTGTTTGCATATATTTTTGCAAAATACAAGAGACTTTACCAAACATGATCAGGATTAGTCCATTTTTGGACCTAGTCCCCATATAGATATAGCATCCGATATGAACTTTTTCTTATCTGCAGCCAAAAAAATTAATAAAAATCCCACTCAAATTTGGGTTTTGCTTATTTTCTATGTCCAGTTAGTTGGGCCTAAGAGATAGGGTTTCTAAACGCATGGTATAGGGTATCGTATAGTCGGTCTAGACCGACTATAATTTTCTTACTTGTTAATCTTCTAAAAGTGGTAATAAAAGATAAAAATTTTTATTTTACATAATTGCAAGAAAGAGTATTTATAACAATGTTTCCACAATTATTATTCATTACAATTTGTGCAATGGCTAAGTACTGTTACAGAGATCCGGCAGATATTTATTTTCAACGAAATGATGTAGACGATGTAATTTTGCACATAGTGAGCAACGACTTCTTTAAGAATTGTAACCTAGAAGATATTGAAATGCACAAAGGAAAAATTACTCATTTTGCATCGAATTTAAAGAGACGGTACATTGAATGCTCTCATAGCAAGGCAAAGATGTACAAAGGTTACCAAGACTGGTTATTAAAGGAACTTATTTTTGAGAGTGCATCTACAACTGCCAACGAAAGTGGAAAAAAGGGTGGACCAGCAAAACCAATTGACGGATGTAGTGAAAGACCTCGAAGGCGCAAGCTGGAGAAAATCAATGAAGAAATTTCTCAAAGAATTATTAAGGATTCATTTTTGCACCAAATTCAACCAACCCAAAATAAAAAAAATAAAATTGAAATAATTGAAAAAATAGTAGAAGCAAGCCCAAGGCGCACAAAGAGGATTTTGAAAAGCATTCCTACACCAATTGAAGATGAGAAATTTACGCCGGAAGAAGCGTTCGCCCTATTTATACATATACCACTATGTGGTTTGGGTATAATGACTTTGTGCTGCTGTTTGTAACAACCAAAAATATTTGACCTACACCCATCTTTAATTATACCGATCGAATCAGAATCACTATCTGATTCGATTTAACGATGTCCGTCCGTCCGTCCGTCCGTCCGTTTGTGTGTCCATGTAAAGCTTGTAATCAAACTGCAGGTCGCAAATATGAATATATTTTGATGAAATTAGGTATGTAAGCTTTTATCGGCCATGGGATAAACGCTATTGAAATTGGTGAGAATCGGTTCATGTTCAGACCTAGCCACCATGCAAATGACCCTTATGAAATCAACATATATTGCCATAAGATCCAAATTATCATACAAATCTTAGTCAAATTGGGTTTGTATGTATATATTACATCCATTAATCAGTAGTCCAAAAATAATCCCTATTGGATAACTCTTAGTCATAGGCCCCATATAGAGCTGCTTCCCAATCTTCACTTAATCTATCAAAAAACAAAAATATTGCACTGATTCTTCTCAAATTTTGTTTGTATATATTTTTGCAAAATACAAGAGACTTTACCAAACATGGTTAGGATCGGTCCATTTTTGGGCCTAGTCCCCATATAGATATAACATTCGATATGAACTTTTTCATATCTGCAGCCAAAAAAAATTAATAAAAATCCCACTCAAATTTGGTTTATGCTTATTTTGTATATCCAGTTAGTTGGGCCTGAGAGATAGGGTCTCTAAACGCATGGTATAGGGTATCGTATAGCCGGTCTAGACCGACTATAATCTTCTTACTTGTTTTGGATTTGAAATTGACCAAAAATCGATATAAGGAATTGCGGAAGCGAACCAATGAAAAGAATTGTGGGATTTTTCCAGAGTATCGAGATTTAGTTTCTGCCAAAAAGGAATGTTTACCTTCACAATCTGCTATTAGTGTCACTTCAACATCAGCAGAAATAAAATTGCAAGATCTCCTTGAACATACTGCAGAACGATTGCTAAATACGCTTGATACTGATCATTTAAAAAAAAATTGGTAATGGCAGCATTACTTTAATTTCTAAATGGGGATGTGATGCATCCTCTGGTCAGAAACAATACAAGCAATTTAATGCCGAAAATTCATCAGATGCTAATTTATTTATGGAATCTTTCGTTCCATTGTGCTTAACAAAAAGGTATAGCGTCTTAGAGCCGTCAACTAGTAGAGCAACAGAAATTGATATATGGAAAAATGAAATTCCTTCTTCAACAAAGTATTGCAGACCAATAAAATTTGCATTCAAAAAGGAAACCAAAGATGTAATAACTGAAGAAGTTCAAAAAATAAAAGATCAAATTAAGGAACTTCCACCAGTAATATTTATATTTGATGACCAAGACATTTAAGTATATTTTAAAATGTGTCTCACAATGATTGATGGAAAAGTTGCACAAGCTTTAACTGGAACAAAGTCAACGTCAAGCTGCATTATATGCCAAAAGACATCAAGTCAATTAAGCCAACCCCCACCAGAAGACGATAGTTTTAAGGAAGCCTACGAATTTGGAATGCCCCCTCTTCATGCTAGAATATGTTTCATGGAGCATATCCTTAAATTGGGTTATGATTTAGAATTTGGTCCGTTAGGCGAAATAGTGAGAAAAACAAAAAATGAAGAAAAATGAAAGCAAAAAAAAAACAAATTCAACAAAAATATATACAGCTAGGCCTCGTAATCGACCAACCAAAACAAGGGGAAGGAAACACAAATGATGGAAAAACTGCAAGGAGATATTTTTCCGATCCGGAAACTGCAGCATCTATCACAGGTGTAGATCATGGATTAATAAGACGATTCAAAATCATATTACAAGTTCTAGCATGCAGCAGAAAGATAAATGCAAAAAAATTTGGAGAGTACGCCAATAAAACAGCTATACTTTATAATGAAAAATACTCTTAGAGATATATGCCATCCACAGTTCATAAAATTTTGTACCATGGGTAACAAATAATTCAAAACAATATGCTACCAATAGGAGATCTATCTGAAGAAGCGCAAGAAGCTCTTTCGCGAGCACAACACAAAGAAAATGTCCAGATGTTGTACTAATGAAGACCTTATCACTATTTTGTTGTGCACTTCAGATCCATATATGTTCAACATTCGTCAAAAATGGAATACTACCTCTATTCAATTAGACGAAGAAGCTAAACAACTTCTAGAAGATGAAAATCAAGGCTGTTTAGAAGAAATTTTTACTAAAATTGGTTGATTTAAAGTACTTTTTCATTACACTAACAATAAGTTACACTTTTTTTTAATATAGTTTAAAAATTTTCTCGATTTAAAAATTTATATAGTTTGTAAATATACAATAAAAATTGCTACATTTCATAAATTTACCATAAAAATTGGTGTAGAAATATTTAAAAAGACAATAAAAAAAAATTGAACTAAGCAAAAACATACGACCTTTGGCCCTTGTGCACATTAGGACTAAAAAGTTTACGGGGGCCAAAGTTGGCATTTTCTGAAAAAATTAACTTAAAAAATTGTTAAAAAGTATTAGTTGTAAAATTAACTGAAAAAATAAGACATTATATTAAAAAAACCTTTTTTTACCTTTTAACACTTCACTTTTGTACTAAAATTCAACTACAAATGAAAATGTATTTTAAACCCTCCGTAACTTTTTTCATTTTCGGTCGAGAATTACATTTTATAGCAAAACTTAAAGGCTAAATTCTCACCTACCAAACAAAAAAAAAACGCATATCAAAATTCCAATCCAATCAAAAGTTATAGATTTTTGACCGCCATCTCGTCAAATGGTCCACTGTGGGCCGTTCCCATAAGATCATTTTGAAGATTCATAACAGATAATCAAGCATTGATAACGTAAAAAAGAACATACACAATTTCGGATACTCCTTGTCCAAACAACCAACATCAGCATCCGAAACTCTTGTTTACACAATCCTTCTTCCTACTGTATCTGTCGTCCCTATGGCTCCACATGCAAGATGATATCAATAGCCCTCCGAATTCAGATTCAACTCATGTTCCTCTTAACAAACCAGCTTTCTTGTATCCGACTCATCCATAATGTAATATTTTCAGTAACGTTAAGCCGGCTCAGATATAACAGGAACTCCTTCTCAACTCACCCAGCACCTTTCAACACTTTTGTCTACTACACTATTCACAGCAATATCCACTGCAGGCGTCCATTTCGATTAGCATCTAAGATAGCATTCAACTCATGTTCTATGATTCAAGAACCTTCGGGTAACACAACTTAAAGGGATGTGAGCAAACCTTTTCATCTGGGAGGCTTTAACCAGCCATCTTCGTCAAGAGAATCCACGAATCATTTTCACTGGGCAATTATGACTTACTCATTGTACTAATTTAGCACCTTTGGTAAGGCTTCATTTCCATAAATTTCATGGATCAAGCATTAACTGTTCGCCACTAGGAATACTTACTAGAAGCAACTAGCTTTCATTTAGCGTTGCCCGGATTTAACCCCCCAGTAGGTCGGTTTTGATGCATACACAACTAGTCATACACAACTTTACACCCAGCTCACGGTAATAGTGGTAACATAGGAGTAACATAGGAGTATATTAACCTATTGCTAAACTTTTAAAGTACAGGCTATCGGGCGGACTGTTCAGGACTGAACATTATTTGACACGCCTTTCAGATCCGTATTTCCCATGTGAGCAGTTAAATATTTTTCCAATTTTTAGAATATCATATAGCTTTATACAGTTGGTGGAAAAAATTTACACAACAATACACAGATAAAACTAAATATTGGATTCCATCAGCTCGGAAATTAAGAAAATTCGTAATATCGCTTCCTTAATTAAGAATCCAAATCCACAGATACCTAAAAAATAGTAATTTTCAAAATTGGAGGGTAAGTTGGAACACACTATGGACCACACTGGTGGAATACTACATATACTTGAAGACAAATTTGATCAAAGCCGCATTAAAACTAGAAAGGCAATTTAATGACTGTTGTAAAAATTTTTGTAATCTTAATTATAAAATCAATTAATCTAATGATCTATATACGACAACAAAGTCTTCTTCTTTTTGGAAGACAGGCGCCTTGAGTTCGAATTATAGGTGTCTTATCATGGTTGAAGAAAGTTTCACAAAAATGAAATTTTGTTTCTCTATTAGTTGGAATTCTTAAATTTTCGCTTCATTTCGGTTTCCCATTTTCGAGACTTTTCATACAGTTTCTTGAGCCGTAAAATTGTCATGTAGTAATGAAGTTACCTTAAACCATAATTATTGAAAACTAAAATTGCTCAACACATCACTATGGATAAAAATTAATCAACGAAAAATTTTTTAATACCAATAAACCGATACACAATTTTGAAAAAATCTCTAAATACACATATTTATACCCTATACGACTATGTGGTCAGGGTATAATGACTGATGTTTGTAACTACCAAAAATAGTTGACCTAGACCCATCACTTATTATACCGATTAGAACCAGAATCAGTTTCTCAGTCAATTTAGCGATATCCGTCTCTCCGTCCAGCCGTCCGTCTATCTATGTGTCCATGTAAACATCGATATTTTGATGAAATTTGGTATAATAGCTTCGGTATAATAGCTTGTGCAGACCTAGTGGCCCTATAAATAACCCCTATGATATCGACTTAAATTGCCATAACATCCAAATTATCAGAAAGGTCTCGAACAATTTTTGTTCATATCCCCAATATAAAGCTGCTTCCTGATCTTCACTTACATTTATCAGGAAAAAAAAAAAATATTGTACACATTTTTCTCAAATTTGGTTTGGATATGTCTTTACAATAAATATAGACACGTTCTGTCTATTCTTCGTCCTAGGCCCCATTTAAATAAAGCATCCGATATAAACTTTTCCATATCCGAATGCAAAAAAATTAATAACAATGACACTAAAATTTGGTTTATGCTAATTTTTTATATCTAATTAGTCAGACCTAAGAGATAGGGTCTCGAAACGCTGGTACACGGTTTTACTTGTTTTTTTATTTATCAATGTGCATAGTTTGAGTGATACGACTAAAAGAGTCATTGCGAAGTCATGCTGCTGAAAACTCTTCTTATACATTTTTTTGTTTGGTGACTGGTCATTCAGATGTTTTATTACACTGTGGAACAAATTCAGGTTAGCAAAAGTTGGGTCGATTCTGAGAGTGAGGGGTGAAAATAGAGGCTAAATTAGAAGACCAGTATCGCGGCGTTTGTTTATGTTAGTTCGAATTTTTTTTTTTAATCGACCTTCGAACTTTGCAGTCAAATGCCGATTTTCTGCATATTGTTTATATGGTTCTTTGGCTATAACTCGTCGACTAATTGATATTTTTTCAATCTGTTTTAAAATCATATGGCCATTTAGCTCTTATCTCGTAAATAAAAAATTTGTGAACTCAATTAACATTTTATGTAATAATTCTTTTTCCGATTCTTCAATAGTACTGTCAAGATAGGCCTTTTTAAAATTTTGGTCTTAATAACAAATTTCATTGCGTACAGAATCGATTTTATCTTCCAAATAAAAAAAATTTCAATGTAATGCACGACTAGGCTGAAAATGTCAGGGTCCCTATTTGTGTTTCACATAAATTTAGATTTTTAAATCATCGTACATATATTTTTAACATTTTGGTCTTAATAGATTTCTCATGATCAACAACTATTTTTCCGTTTCAATTAAAGCCACATATCCAAAATTGTTTTAATGGTTATTTCTATAGCGAGCTATCTGAGTTGGTGCTACCACTGGAATTTTTCTTATCATTTGGGAATTTTTGTGAATCACATTATATTTCTTGTCATATTTTTTATCTTACTGTTGATACGGATAACCCAATATGGCTCTCTTTGACCAAAAAGTCTAAACTTAGAGGGAGGCTGTTAATATATGCAAAATTTTGTTTGACGTGACGCGCTAAAAACGCAGAAAAGAAAAACGGAAAGCGCCAATTTAGGCACTAAATGGATAATATGTAATTTTTGGAAAAGTCAAAAAGTGCTAAATCTAGCTAAAAATTGTCAGAGGAACAAAAGAAAATATTGCTTTTCATACACGCAAAGATTACATAGATGGCCACGAGTTATAAACGAATTATAATTTATTTTAAATACGTTGATTAACATGTATAAAAACTTGCGGATCCAAATATTTGTCCAAATATTTAAAATTACCAAAAAAAATATTTTTTATGAATGTAGCCTAAGGCAATCATTTCTTTAAACAATCGTTTCAACAATTTTGACCTATGAACATATTGATAATCTATTAACCACACAAATCTCTAGCTTCTTGATATCATTGTACTCAAGATATATGTATACGAAGGATACACAATACCTTTTGATCTGAAAATTAATTGTAAAAACATAACTGAAAAAGCAGCTAGTTGTTTTTATTCAATACAAATTGTGCATTTTAATGCTGGTAAAATATCAGAAGGAGTGCTAACAAAATACTCAAGTCCTTTTTTTTTAATTTCAAACAATAGAAATGAATTCATTTGCAACATATTAATAAATTCATAACAACTGATTCCAAACGTATGTGAATAAATCAGAGAGTTATCGGATAAGTAGTTCAGAAGATTTAGAGACGTACGTAATACATTTACTGCAGGACCCCACATTGTTTCTGCCTAGCGCTAAAGCTTTCACGCAAAATAACTTACATGAATATGAGCTCCATTTTTCCATTTGTAAAATGTTTGATTTGTGGCGACATCTACCTGGAATCATAAAATAATAATAAATCAAATAAATCAACGTATTGCATCTGTTTAAATTAAACTTAATGTGTGGCCACCATTCTAGGATTTATCCCAAATTTCAGGAATGGAAGTTCCACACATTTGGTTAGTATATTTTAAGCGTCATATCTAAAAATGCAATAGCACTTCTAAAATATTTGAATTTTTTAAATAAATTGTCTTTTATTAGGTTGGGGTCAAATGTGACCCCAATTTCAAAAGGGTTAATGGGGTCATATTATATTTTTCCTAGGCTATTAAGATAAAATATAACATTTAAAAGTAGAAAAGTGATTCATTTTTGATACAAACTATTTAGAAAGAGTACATTTACAGAATATTTTACAAAAATCCCATTTTTCTCGAAATCCGCAAAAATAAAATGCTTGTCAAAAAAATTTTGGCATAGGGATTTATTCTGTAGCATGTATTTAACAAAACCTTGAAGTGCCAGATCAATTTTTTCAAATTTTGTTTAAGAAAATTTTTCAAAACTTGAAAAAGGTGTTTAAAAAATTTTATCAAAAAAATTTCCCATTTTCGGTCTCAATGCGCAATTTGTTAACAACGAGGTAATATGACAATAATTCATGTCTGAGTACTTATAGGTGTAGAGAAAAAAAAAATTATGGCAATAATCAATTTCTCAAATTTGAAAAAAAAAGCCATCACATTTCACGACTTTTTTTTTTTTTTTTTTGCACAAAAGTGGTCTGGCTCTTGCTATTTCTTGCCGAGTTTTTATTCGATTTTGAAGTTTTATAGCTTTTTGTAAAGACAATTTAATACTGATCCCGAATTATATAACAATTTGTCGGAAAAATTAAACTATAGAATGAAATTTTCGTAAAATCTGACAAAAGTCATATTTTCTCCATATAAACACACTTGAAATTTTCAATCGCGTTGAGCCACCTCTAAAAGTTTGTTGATTGGCCCAAAACTTTGTATTTTTCAGTTTTTTTTTGCTATACTCGCATATTTCTAGGGGGTGCGACCGAGAGTTTGAGAACTTTTTTCCCCTCCATATAATGAAGGGCCACCCTAGTGTGCATGTGTAAAGTTATATATTGAAGCATCTGATACCAAATGTGCACAACCAAAGAAAAAGCGATGCTACCCTACTAACACCACCTATGGGGTATTTGTATTTCACATATCGTACCTCCAGTGCAATACCGACGTAAGTGCATTTTTCCTAAATGTTGGGGAATCACGTTTAAAGTTTTCTTGCTTTTTCAAAACACAACTAGCAGAGCCCAGCCCTCGAAATTCGAGTGCAAATCCTAGGAAATTTTATTTCATCATTCAATTTATTTCTTTCAATGTTTTTTAATCTATTTAATTCATTAAGTTTATTTCATTATAAATATTTGTTGAACACACAAATTTTTGGCAATTCACAATTCAACACAGGGTAAGTGTTATGCAATTATTGTAATGAAATCTGTACGTTAAATTGCGTGTTGCATACTGCAAAGTTGAATGAGCACGCATAACTTTCCTCAAGCTCAGCGAATTTAAGCAGTTAATAGCTCAAAAGAAAGAGCTTGATCCACCGAGTGTTCCGATAGTAAAATGATCAAGATCCATTTATTAGAACAGGAGCTATGGGAATTCGAATTGCTTGAGTGAATGTGGCCCATAAGAAATGTACAGGAAAGAATCGCGTTTGAGTATAACTTCAGTGAGGTGGGAGTTGAGTAAATTTCAAAGATTGATGACATATCTGTGTCTAAATACCTTTCATTAAAAAAACAAGTAAGAAAATTATAGTCGGTCTAGAGCGACTATACGATATTATACCATGCGTTTAGAGACGCTAGCTCTCAGGCCCAACTAACTGGATATAGAAAATAAGCATAATCCAAATTTGAGTGGGATTTTTATTAATTTTTTCGGCTGCAGATATGAAAAAGTTCATATCGGATGCTATATCTATCCCGACCATGTTTGGTAAAGTCTCTTATATTTTGCAAAAATATATACAAACAAAATTTGAGAAGAATCAGTGCAATATTTTTGTTTTTTGATAGAATTAAGTGAAGATCGGGAAGCAGCTCTATATGGGGCCTATGACTAAGAGTTGTCTAATAGGGATCATTTTTGGACTACTGAATAATGGATGTAATAAATACATACAAACCCAATTTGACTAAGTTTTGTATGATAATTTGGATCTTATGGCAATATATGTTGATTTCATAGGAGTCATTTGTATGGGGGCTAGGTCTGAACATGGACCAATTCTCACCAATTTCAATAGCGTTCATCCCATTGCGACTTGCAGTTTGATTACAAGCTTTACATGGACACACAGACGGACGGACGGACGGACGGACGGACGGACAGCGTTAAATCGAATCAGATAGTGATTCTGATTCGATCGGTATAATTAAAGATGGGTGTAGGTCAAATATTTTTGGTTGTTACAAACAGCAACACAAAGTCATTATACCCAAACCACATAGTGGTATAGGGTATAATGAAGGAAATCGGCTGGATAGAACGGCCAGACGGACTGACTTTAGTTTTCATAAATTTTTTTAATATATATCATTATGCCCTAAAATAGGCATACAGGATTGACTTATAGAGTCCTAAAAATAGCTGAATATTCTGTTAGTTAGAATAAATACTAATATTATTTATATTTTGCACATGCCTCTTTGTTGAGCTCTTGAAGGGTTTAAAGACCCTCAATTGCTTCATTCTTCTCATTTTTCTCGATTATTGAGACTTTTATACAATAAAGTAATTGCAATTAAAACACACTTTGTTTCCTTCATAAAAAATCTATACACTTAGAAAAGTCCGTTATAAAAAGGCTCATAATATTGAGGAATAATACTAGTTTTTATTAATTGGAAGAAAAAAAAACTCATTAACAACGACGCAAATGGCACTTATGTCATTGTTTCCCTAACATTTACATTAATTTACTAATCATCCAAGAAATATTGCGCTTAAAATATTAATATGACTTTATTGCTTTGAAAAGTTTTGTAGTTACAGCTTTGTGTCAAATAAAAAAGTGGTCTCTTTTGGACGCTAACAGATACGACTATGTCTACTATGTGTAACCAAATTTGACATTTGAAAAAAACTACACCTACTTCAAATTGCACAGGAGATGCGATATTCTGAATATGAGCCAAATCAGATAATAAATAAGTATTTTCATAAATAGCGGGTATACTTTTTACAATAATATTTATTTTCACGTAGCTAATATATACATATGTGCTAAATACAATCGAAATATTTCGATTCCAGCGCCAACTACTCATATATAGCCCAGGTTTTTTTGTTAAACGTTTCATTAAATACCAAGTGTACAAATATACCAATATACACATTATATATACGTTATTTCAGATTTGATAAAAAATAAAGCGATTTTAAGCGCATTTAGTTTCATTCGAATTTAGCTACTTTACCGCTTTTTGGGGTAATTTTGTCGCTTTGAAAAGTTAGTATCGCTACATCTTCAAATCGATGGGAATCAAGAGAGCCAAATAAAATTTAAATACAAATTTGGATATCCACAAATCATTATTTTAAAAAAATTTACAATTTTAATGATTAACATTTATCTTAAAAGGGTGTAAAGAGAAACCAAATATTTTCATTATACCTTACATCAGCTTCCGGAAAGAAAAGCAAAAAAAAATCGTTATAGTTACGATAAATGATTTTAAAAAATGTAATTAAATTTCTACAAATATCACTATATTTACATAAATGCGTTGAAGTATGTAAATATGTAAGTATCACATAAATAAATGATAAATGATTTCCAGCATTACTGATAGAATATGGCCAATACCTCTCATACTTCAACATTAATATCAGTGTGAATGGAGGTGGCCAAATAAATATATACATACCTGTTTCTGACAAAATAATTGACTCCATAAGTAAAATTTCTAATAAAAAACATGGAGTGATGCATAATTGCATCCCATAAACAACGCATATTTGAAATTGTCGTACATCCAATATTTACATTTGCATGCTGTCTACTCCAAATTGCAGAGTGGAAAAAAATTGAACACTACAAATGTTCAGTTACAAGTAAATACTAACAAGTATGAGAGGATAAGGAACTTTCATTAGTTATTAATTACACTTGGATGTACCATACATAAGTACCCATGATCACATTACCTTCAAAAGGAATGTACGTATAACAAATGTAAGCCAAACATAAACTGACAGAACAGTGTCCATCAGTTCAATCATATTGCAAAATGCATTTGCTGTTTACTGAATGAATGTATGTGCCTGATAATTCCATAAATTTAAAAGTCTTGTGAAAATTTCCAAATAACCAAAACTTTTGTCTGAGTGAATAAATGTAAACCCCCAAAAATAAAACGGATATCTCTCTGCACATGCACATATTGATCCAATAGGAAGTACGAGAAATGCATTCATTTAAAATCCTTAACGTACACTTGAATGGGTTGAATGGTAGTTGAAGTTTAATAGAATGAAGATAAATGAACAAGTCTGTTGGAGAAAATATTGCATTGAATGAATGATACATGAACTGACAGAGAAGTGTACATATCACACAATTTACATACATGCTTACGAGCAAGTATATAGGTGTATAAATAAAACGATAAGCAAACTTACAGGATGAAACATATGTCGTCTCAACAAAATGTCAATATTTAACAATAGAAAAGTTTGCCTTCAACTAATCTATATTTGGAAATTATGGTGCTTTCTGTCCAAATAGAATCAGGATTTTGTTAGTAAAACTCAAGATATTCTCAAGATATTCAGTGAGTCGCCTTCAAAATAGGCTCCACTGGGTAATACATAAGTATACTCATTCTCCATTTGATAGAACAATTTTTAAATGCATATCCAGCTCTTTCAGTGGATTTGATTTTACAGCTTCTATTCTATTCTATGGAGTCTTGAAAAAAAGGATAAAGTTGTAGGAGAGTATATCTAGTTTTGACGGCCGATACTATATCGCAAACGTTCAAATAAAATTAATTATTCGGCGATACCTCGATTTTCGAAGAGAGCAGTCAACATTTCTTTTATATTTGATCGGTTTTCAATTGTTCATATTCTTAATTTGGAGCTTAGCTTAGCAAATTATGCATTTTTAATGACATAATTCGGGTATTTTGGCTAAAGATGATCTCTTTTCTGGAAAATATATGCTTTGAAGAATTTGAATAAAAATTGTTGCCGTTATTTACCGATTAGTGAACTTTAACTAAGTTGTTTATAAGTTAAGTTTCTCACCCTGTACACATATGGTTCAAACTCTTGTAGGTCTTTTATTACCATCAACCACTCAACTCTGACTTTGAAGTATGTAGTACATCTCTATTTTTACATATACGAGTATGCATATATATGATAGCAGTTCGAATAAATGATCATACTTACTCTTCTGTCATTTATGCAATTGTGTAGCTTTTGCATTATAAAACACCATTTCATATTAAGTTGCAAATGCAAACTGTACTCATATACATACACCTGTCATGTTTGTTTATAGTATATCAAGGTTTATTTTAATACCCTACACCACTCTCTGGTGTGGGAATAATAAGTTTCTATTACTTAAAATACTAAATCTAGGCGTAACCGCGTCGATTGACATACGAGGTCGGTACCAAAACAACCTGACCTGACGTAGAGATGGCGGCAGTAGTTTGAAAAAAATTGCTTTGGTGAAAAGTGGTAACATATTGAAATGTGTTTTAAATTTCAAGCCGCCACGTTGTTTAGTTTTTGATGTGTAGACATATATACGCGCAGGGGGGTAATTTTCTAATTCACAATACAATCACAAAAATAGCATAATATGTGAGCGTAAGATCTTACGCGTAACATGTATGCATTAAGACAAATCGGTGTAACATGATTGTTTGGTGAAAAAATTATGATATGTAATAACCTTTTTGTCGGAGTTTTCTGCATTTTATTTATTACCAGATATTTACACATCTCCCCTGTGATCGGACTCACATGATTTTTTTTTTTTTTGATGTGTAAACATCTATAAGCGCAGGGGGGTAAATTTCTATTTCACAATACAATCACAAAAACAGCGTAACTTATATCGGTGTGAGCTGAAGGAGATAACGCTGTGTGACTTATGATTGTATTGGTGAAAAAATATTTTCAGGAGAAGCTGTTCATGGGCAATTACCCAATGCATTCGAAATTGGAATTGTGGTAGGAGAGACAAACCTAAGTAACTCGTGTTTTTAACACTTTTTTTTATTGTCTGTAACATTCTATTTTAATAAATTTCACTTTTATTATTTTTATATTTAATTAATAAACACAATAACTATCGCTTGCTACCACTCAAAAAATCTCACAAATATCACAAAATCATACTAATTTATACAAACATCTGATTTCGAGTTGCCAACTTCAAAAAATAAAACAGATGTTAACTTTGTAGCCAGATTGTTAAATCAGGGATACCAGAGCTTTCAAATGAAGTGAACTGCTGAAAATAGTATAGAACAATTCGTAAATTTAAATTAAATTTTTTTTATAATATTTTAGATTCTGGTTAATGTTTGCAAAAATTAATTATGCCTATATGCTTATATTGTGTTTTATTTAAAAACTATTTTTTCTTCATATAGAAAATTGAATAGTTTAGATTTCTTCTAATAATTTAAACAAGCAGATTCCAGCCCTCGAAATTCGAATGCAAATTCTAGGAAATTTTATTTTTTCATTAAATGAAGACCCTAAAGGTATGCTAATCAATTAAAGCCAATTCACAAATCAACACAAAAAAATAAAACAAACTCATTTTTATTACAAACACATTAACAAATTTAATAAACACACACATAGCATTGTATAATTTTATGTATGTGTTAGTAGCAAATATAAATGCAATTTACTCAAAATAAAGGAAAAAATTTAAAAAATCTGTAAATCTGCAAAACGGCTAAAAAGAAATACCTTTCAAATAATATAGTTTGATCAAAATCGGGCTAAAACAGTGGAAGAAAACATCGGTCACAAGAAATCGCCTAGCCTATTAATATTATAGATGAGTTCAGCATTTAATAAGAATTCTAGCCTTTGAATATTTTTGATGTGTAAACATCTATACGCGCAGGGGGGTAAATTTGTATTTCACAATACAATCGCAAAAACAGCGTAACACATCGGTGTGAGCTGAAGTGTAAATCGGTGTGACTTTATCTGATTATATTTGTGAAAAAATTATGATATGTTCTTTTCTAAACATTTTCCAATTGTCTTTCAAAAAACATCAATTGTATTTCAGAAAACATCAATTGTATTTCAGAAACCATCAATATAATTTCAGAAAACATCAATTGAATTTCAGAAAACATCAATAGAATTTCAGAAAACATCACTTGAATTTCAGAAAACATAAACAGAATTTCAGAAAACATCAATATAATTTCAGAAAACATCATTTGAGTTTCAGAAAACATCAATTGAATTTCAGAAAACATCAATAGAATTTCAGAAAACATCAATTGTATTTCAGAAACCATCAATATAATTTCAGAAAACATCATTTGAATTTCAAAAAACATAAATAGAATTTCAGAAAACATCAATATAATTTCAGAAAACATCATTCGAGTTTCAGAAAACATCAATTGAATTTCAGAAAGCATCAATAGAATTTCAGAAAACATCAATTGTATTTCAGAAACCATCAATATAATTTCAGAAAACATCATTTGAATTTCAGAAAACATAAATTGAATTTCAGAAAACAGCAATATAATTTCAGAAAACATCATTCGATCAATTGTATTTCAGAAACCATCAATATAATTTCAGAAAACATCATTTGAATGCAGAAAACATAAATAGAATTTCAGAAAACATCATTCGAGTTTCAGAAAACATAATTTGAATTTCAGAAAACATAAATAGAATTTCGGAAAACATCATTTCAGAAAACATAAATAGAATTTCAGAAAACATCAATATAATTTCAGAAAACATCATTCGCGTTTCAGAAAACATCAATTGAATTTCAGAAAACATCAATAGAATTTCAGAAAACATCAATATAATTTCAGAAAACATCATTCGAGTTTCAGAAAACATCATTTGAATTTCAGAAAACATAAATAGAATTTCAGAAAACATCAATATAATTTCAGAAAACATCATTCGAGTTTCAGAAAACGTCAATTGAATTTCAGAAAACATCAATTGTATTTCAGAAAACATCAATTGTATTTCAGAAAACATCATTTGAATTTCAGAAAACATAAATAGAATTTCAGAAAACATCAATAGAATTTCAGAAAAAATCAATTGTATTTCAGAAAACATCAATTGTATTTCAGAAAACATAAATTGAATTTCAGAAAACATAAATGGAATTTCAGAAAACATCATTCGAGTTTCAGAAAACATAATTTGAATTTCAGAAAACATAAATAGAATTTCAGAAAACATCAATATAATTTCAAAAAACATCATTCGAGTTTCAGAAAACATCAATTAAATTTCAGAAAACATCAATAGAATTTCAGAAAACATCAATTGTATTTCAGAAACCATCAATATAATTTCAGAAAACATCATTCGAGTTTCAGAAAACATCAATTGAATTTCAGAAAGCATCAATAGAATTTCAGAAAACATCAATTGTATTTCAGAAACCATCAATATAATTTCAGAAAACATCATTTGAATTTCAGAAAACATAAATTGAATTTCAGAAAACAGCAATATAATTTCAGAAAACATCATTTGAATGCAGAAAACATAAATAGAATTTCAGAAAACATCTATAAAATTTCAGAAAACATCAATTGAATTTCAGAAAACATAAATAGAATTTCGGAAAACATCATTTCAGAAAACATAAATAGAATTTCAGAAAACATCAATATAATTTCAGAAAACATCATTCGAGTTTCAGAAAACATCAATTGAATTTCAGAAAACATCAATAGAATTTCAGAAAACATCAATATAATTTCAGAAAACATCATTCGAGTTTCAGAAAACATCATTTGAATTTCAGAAAACATAAATAGAATTTCAGAAAACATCAATATAATTTCAGAAAACATCATTCGAGTTTCAGAAAACGTCAATTGAATTTCAGAAAACATCAATTGTATTTCAGAAAACATCAATTGTATTTCAGAAAACATCATTTGAATTTCAGAAAACATAAATAGAATTTCAGAAAACATCAATAGAATTTCAGAAAAAATCAATTGTATTTCAGAAAACATCAATTGTATTTCAGAAAACATCAATTGAATTTCAGAAAACATAAATAGAATTTCAGAAAACATCATTCGAGTTTCAGAAAACATAATTTGAATTTCAGAAAACATAAATAGAATTTCAGAAAACATCAATATAATTTCAAAAAACATCATTCGAGTTTCAGAAAACATCAATTAAATTTCAGAAAACATCAATAGAATTTCAGAAAACATCAATTGTATTTGAGAAAACAGCAACTGTATTTCAGAAAACATCATTTGAATTTCAGAAAACATAAATAGAATTTCAGAAAACATCAATTGAATTTCAAAAAGCATTATTTGAATTGCTGAGAACATTAATTGTATTTCAGAAAACGTCAATAGAATTTCAAAAAGCATCATTTGAATTGCTGAAAACATTAATTGTGTATCAGAAAACATCAATTGAATTTCAGAAAACATCGATTGCATTTCAGAAAACATCAATTGAATTTCAGAAAACAGCATAATCGACTTATTTTTTATGCACTGGAAAATATGATGTTGATGTTTTCTTTAATTATTAGATGTTTACACATCTCCCTTGTGATCGGACTCACATGATTTTTTTTTTTGAGCCATTAGTGAATTTGTAAACATGGCAAAAATTGGTCACCGTTTTATGTAATTCAATATTTTCATTTGAGGGGTTTCTGTCTAACCAATATTAAAACCGAGCTAGATTATACTCTTGGGGATTCGTTTATGGCTATAGGATACTGGGAGGCAGAGTTTAAACGAGTCGGTATGAACTTCCGAAACGAATACCGTAGTGGTCGACCAATAGAGATGTGTATGCTAGACACGGTTAAGAAACTCCACAAAATGGCATTAGGTGATCGTGGGGTGAATGTGCGTAAGCTAGCTGAAATGATAGGCATTTTAAAAGGAGTAATACATCGCATACTGACCAAAAATTTCGAGATGAGAAAGCTGTTCTCCAGATCGGTGCAGCTTATGTTCGCAATAGAATAAAAGCAGCGCGTTAAAAATGTTTTAACAGAGTTTATAGTTTTTGCATCGATTCGTAACCATGGCTGAGACAATGATCCACCACTTCACACCTAAGACAAAGAATGACACACTCATTCAAGACCTGCTATCAATCTCCGAGTGGGGTAAAGCGAATAGGGTTGATTTTAATGCGCTGAAGACTCAATGTTGTATGTTGACACATAGGGATATGGGATCAACAATGTCGTCTTTATATATGGGTGTTCTAGGCATGATAATTCAATGTGATGTTCGTTGGAACGAGCATGTTTTTCAAGTGCCGAAAGAAGCATTCAAGTGTCTTGGTTTAAATTACTTCACTCCATCTGATCGCCTTAAAATCTATACCACTTACATCCGTCCAAAAATGGAATACAACTCCCATATATGGGCAGGAGCTTCAAAGTCTATTTTGGAACATCGTCGGAATGTGGGTTGTGTATCACTGTTCCACAGATACTACCATAGGAAATGTTCTCCTGAGATTAGCGAACTTATTCCAAGTGCACGAGTTTCGGTTCGCTCTACCCGCTTCTCTAGTAGATCACATCCGTTTGTAGTCTATTGTCCAGTTGACCGCACAACGCATTACAGAGAGAAATCGTTTATCTGTCGAACTAGCCGTATGTGGAATAAACTCGCCGCAGAGGTCTTTCCTGACAGTTATAATCTAATAAAATTTAAGTCAAATATCCACAAACACTACTCCCTCTCTCCTCCTTTCCATAACCTATTTTCCTGAAATCAACACAATGCACTGCATTTATAGGGGGCGTCCCCTGAGTGGTGGTCAATTAAAAAAAAGAAAAAAAGAACATCAAAATAATTGATTGGAATCGGAGAACCGTGTGCAAAGATGGTTTAGGAAGTTCCACCTAGAGCCAAGGATAAGCTAGGTTAGGTTGAGAGGAGGAGTACGGATATACATAGCTCATATCCCTTGTACCCGGATATGCGCTTAAGTCGCTATATTAAATTAGAAAGTCAGTTTAATCAACAAAATTCCTGAGTGTTTTCCAACTTATTGCCTTAAGACCCGTCAGGCTGTGTATACAAAATATCTGACCCTTGTTCTTATATACACGAGAGCAATAAAGGTAGTGTTTCAGGTGTTCATCATCCTGTCCCCGATATGCCCGGTTCTGCTCGTCCTATAAGATATAGGTGAGCACGCAGTTCAGAGTATCTAGTGAGGATAAAAGTTATTTTACTGTGTTCCATTCTACTAAAATTTTTAAAATTTTCGGAGAACTGGTAGTGCCCAATAATATTTTTGTAACTTCACCCACGTCAGTATACTTCCAAATTCATACATGCGAAGTTTCCGCTAGTTTCAGTTAGAGAGACTTGAGGTTCCCAATACCCCGGGCACGGTTATGGAGTCTTTGGTTTGGGATGCACGGGGGTAATTTTTCTCGAGTATCATTAAAATGGATAATTAATCGACTTCGAGAAATCTTCTAACTTATTGCAGCTTTTAATTGATGCTATTAAAGAAAGAAGCCCGCGTTTGGTGAAAAAGGAAGTCTTATTTAATCAGGACAGTGCACCAGTTCACACATACAATATTGCGATGTCCAAAATCCATGAATTAAAGCTCGAATTGCTGCACCACGCACATAAAAGGAGTTAAATCATCTCGGATTGCTTTTTGTTTCTAAACATAAAAACTATGCCAACAATGAGGAGATGGTGTCAGCGGTTGATCGATATTTGAAGAATCTAGAAAGTTCATACTATAAATAGGGTATGAATATCACTGGAAAAAGTGTATCAAGCTGAAAGGAGATTATGTTGAGAGATGATATAAAGAAAATTTTTCCAAATTTGTTGTAATTGTTATATTCTTTGTCAACATGTCAGTGCAGGTTGTTCGAGGACCGCCCTCATACGTGGTATACCTAAATATACCAACCTGTCATTTTGACCGTTATATAAAAACCATTATGAACACATTTTGGGCATTTCTTTAGTTTGTATACGGAGACTTTCGAGAATAGTAAGACTTCTGTAGGACATAAGAAATATATGCGAAGAGATTTCCTTTATCGATGATGGTGATTTTCGTGAGCGACAAGATATCTGCGAGGCTTAATTTGAAAAACAAAGGGTATGTATATCATTAGACAACGATAGCGAAAAAGAGAACAACCAAAATATGCGTCGACCAAGAAGAACTCCAAGATTAGCATCATATTCTGCTGATTGTCACCACCAGTTAACTGAAGCAGCTGCTGATTGAACTGTCTGGAATGAAAAAAGAGCTGGACCTACTCCAGGATGGGGGCCAATAAACATAATTTTCACAGGGCTACAGCATTTGCAAAATGAAACATAATGAAGAATGACAAATTTGCAATGATCTCATATGGTTGGAATTGTTTCATTGAAAATTGGCAGCCTCGGAATAAAATTTTGTTTGGCACTATAATAGAAAATAGAAAATATGGGTTTCCATATTTAGGAAAAAATGAAACAAAGCCATTAATTCCTTGAAGTGAATTTCTTGTCATCAAATTAAATTAAATCTGTTACCTTTTCTGGTAGAAATATAACGTTGATTGGAACTATGCGTGAAAAAATGTGAATTACTGAAACTTGCTAAACACAAAAAATCAAAAATACCTACATTTTCATTTGTAATTTGTGGAACAAATAAAGCTATTTTTCAGTATATAAAAGTAAGCGAGGTAAAAAACAAGTAAGAAAATTATAGTCAGTCGAGACCCACTATACGATTACCTATACCATGCGCTTAGGTATTGAGTCTTAGGTCGAACTAATTAGAAATAGAAAAGAAGCATAAACCAAAACTAAGTGGCTTGTTATTAATATATGAAAAAGTTCATATCGGGTGCCATATTTATATGGCGACTAGGTCGAAAAATTAACCAATCCTGATCATATTTCGTAAGAACTCTAATTTTCTGGCAAAAACATATACAACCCAAATTTGAGAAAAATCAGTGAAATATTTTTTTTTTTGATAGATTTATGTGAAGATCGGGAATAAGCTTCATATGGGGGCTGTGACTAAGAATAGTCCTATACGATTTATTTTTGGAGTTCTGTTAAATGGATGTAGTAAACATACACAAACCCATTCTTACTGAGATATATACGTCGATCTCATAGATGTTATTTGTATGAGAACTAGGTCTGAGTATGAACCCCTTTTCACCAATTTCAACAGCGTTCGTACCATGGCCGATAGAAGCTTACATGCTAAATTTCATCAAAATATGTTCATAGTTGCGACCTGAAGTTTGATTACAAGGTTTACATGGACAGACGGGTAGACTAACGAACCGACATCGCTAAATCAACTCGGAAAATGATTCTGTGTCGATTGGCATAGTAAAAGATATATATCGGTTAAATGTATACCCTGACCACACAGCGCTATAAGGTATAATTACTGAGTACGAAACATAATTCTGTCAAAATTAAAAGAGACAAAGGAAAATCTGAAACTACTTTATTTTATAACAAAAATAAGTTCAGGTAGATATTACCAACCAAATGGCCAGAGAGTACAGTGTTAAATCAGGGTTTCGAAGATGGCCTCTAAAAATATTTTTCAATGTTCTCGAAAAATTGTCGAAGTATATCTTTTAATTAGTAAAATAACTTTCATTAAAATATATAGATTCATCGGAAACAGGAAAATTTGGCGATCTCCTGATGAGCCCAGAAAACGCTTATATACGAAAAATTTTGTTATCTTTAATTTATTTTATAAATTTATGATTTAAATTTTAAAATATTGACCGTATCTATAATATTAATAGGCTAGGCGATTTCTTGTGACTGATGTTTTGTTCTACCGTTTTTTCCCGATTTTGACCAAACATATATTATTTATAAGGTATTTCTTTTTAGCTGTTTTCCAGATTTACAGATTTTTACATTTTTTTCTTTATTTTGAGCAAATTGCATTTAAACACATACATAAAATTACACATAAGCTATTTGTGTGTTTATTAAATTTATTAATGAGTTTGTTATCTTCATTCATATTAATAATAAACCAAAAAAGTGTTGGTTCGTGAATTGACTAAGTTAAAATATAAAGTTGCCTAGAAATTGCACTCGAATTTCGAGCGCTGGAATCTGCTAGTTGCTATAAATAGGTATACAATAAATGTGACAAAATACTCGTATACTAAATCATGATCGATTAATTTTCTCAACTAGTTCCTATTTAAAAATAGAATTTGATATAAACGTTTCATATCTGCAGGTAACAAATACATAACAATATCCCCAAAATTTTGTTTATGATTATTCTCTATTTATGGCTTCAATGTAGTTTGACCTAAGAGTCTGTTCCGAAATTCATTATATAGGGTATCGTCTAAATCGACTAATATTATCTTACTTGTCCTCTGATGATGTTCACATCATTTTGTAAGTATTCATGTATGTATCCAGTTATGTTTTTGTGTATGTTTTGTAGGTTTTGCATTTGCTCGCTTGCAGTGTTGATTTGTATGAGAAGCGGGGTGATACATCACATTCTGTTGACAGTTACTATACCGCTAATTGACATATGTCAATACAGAAATGTCTGTGAACAAAGTTAAATTGGAGGTATTTTAATTGCAAGAAGATGTTGCTTTGTTTTAACCTATTATCCAATGTGGCTTAAAATATCGTTTTAAATTACTTTGACAACACCTTAGGAACTGTTTAATGTGTTTTCTTTTACGTATATTACATGTTACGATTCACACACGTAGTGCTCATAATTTATATATAAACTACAATTTAATTTCCTTCGGCCCTTACAAAACGTAAGACACAGTAACGCAAAATATACGAGTATCTTTAAAAATTGCTCTTTTATAAGAACACAAAAATACTCGTTTGTACTAAGTTAAAATACGAATAAAAGCACTTTATTGAGATAATTTGGCAGTACGTGGACCAAAGTCTATTATTTTGCAACTGCTATGTATCAGTTTAAGGACACAAACCATCGGCACGTACAACGGGCATGAAATATATGTTCATTGTGTTTGTGTTTATGATACAAACTTATCTAAAGGTAAACTTAGATATACTTTTGATTTTTGGTTTTTATGGATCAGTTTTGAAATCAGAGTTACAAAACTAAATGATGCCACAATGAAAGATTGTACAAAAAATTTCAACACATCCACGCGAAATAGTTTCTACACTGAAATTTTTGCTTTGTTGATTTGCAGCTGCCCTTGCTGAATAACTCCCAAAAATTATCGGGGAAAACTCAAAAATAAATTAGTAAATTGCACAAAAGTTCAAAAATGTAAAACGCATTTTAGTAGATATATTTTGTGTAAAACTTGATTTAGTATATACATTTTTTTAACCCTCAAACCACCAATAACTTAATTTCAAGTAATAACCCTTCAAAACTTAGAAAATTTTTAAACTCCTAAAAAGTTATTATATTGACGTTATTAAAATATGAATAAAAAAAAGTCTTAAAAAAATGCATGACACTTACAGAAAAAGTGCACTATATAGAACTAATATTTTGTAAAACAATTTCTTGTAATAAAATTTATTTCAAAAATTCAGGAAACTTTTTTACTTTGTAATACCGATAAGAAATTTATTTCGTAAAATTAAATATTTACATAAAATATATGGGCAACTTCAAAAATTTACGGCACCTAGACAATGTCGATTTGCATGTGTATAAACCGATGTTTGAGCATGTGAAATCCGTTCGCGTTAATCAATTTTATTAAACGGCGCAAATTTTACGGCCGTTTAAAGTTAAAAATTTAAAAAAAATATTAAAATTACAGATTTCATTAAAATTGAAAAAGGATAATGCATGTGGATAATACCCCTTAAGGGCTTTTTTAGAACACTAAAATATTTTTAAAAGCTTCAATGCTTTTTGAAATACACCGAAAAAAAAAATAAAAAAAATTTTTTTTTGATCGTGTATGCATATAAAAATTTATTTAAACTTGTTAAACATTTTAAAAAATTACGGTTAGTATAAAACATAATTTGCAATATTATGGGAAAAAACTATTTGTCTATCGCTAATAGTTTAAGAGATATACCCATTTACACTTTACCACTCATGATTTTTTTTACCAAATTATATAATAACTAGGATCAGTAATACCTTTAAAATGGTTAGTTTTTTCTGAGTTTAGTATTGTATTAACATGCTTTAAATAAAAAGGTGTTTGGGTATTTAATAGAACAACTGACTCGTTAACATTGCATTTTATGGCTTCTTTGGACGCGACTTTTACGTGGTATGTTAAGCCTTTAGCACCCTTTCGGTCAATTGTTTTCTGACACCACTTATAAAGGGTCCGCCAAATAACTTTTTTTTTTTTTTGAAAATGCTATAAAAAAAAACTACAGAATATTATCTCAATTTCTTTTTTTATTTAAAAGTACAATCCTTCCAGTTAATAATGGAAAATAATTTCATTCAAATGGCCGCGTCGGCTGGCCATGCAGTAGCCTACACCATCGGTCCAATTTTTAAGCACATTATCGATTATGTGCAGCTGTATTTCACCACTGGCTTCACGAATATTGTCCTTTAAAGCGTCAATTGTTTCTGGCTTGTTGGCGTAACACTTAACTTTGAGGACACCCCACAAATAATAATCCAACGGTGTCAAATCGCAGCGCCGAGGTGGCCAAACGACATCAGCTCTCGGCTGATAATGCGATCTTCAAAAACAGGGCGCAAAACATCGAGTGTAGCTTCGGCTGTGTGGCACGTAGCGCCGTCCTGTTGAAACCAAATGTTGCCAATATCCTCCTCTTCAATTTTTGTGAACAAATATTCGTTCAACATGGCCCGATAACGATCGCCATTGACTGTAACGGCCACTCCTTGCTCATTTTCGAAGAAAAATGGCCCCATTATGCCTCTGGACCAAAATCCGCACCAAACAGTGACTCGTTTTGGGTGTATCGGCTTTTCAATGTATGCGTGCGGGTTTTCTGTGCTCCAAATGCGACAATTTTGCTTGTTTACATACCCGCCAAGATCAAAATGAGCTTCATCTGAAAAGATGATTTTTTTTGGCAAAATCGGCATCTTCTGTAAGTCGATCGCAGGCCCACTTAGCGAAGCGAAAACGCATTGGATGGTCAGTTGGCTTCAACTCCTGAACCAATTGGACGTTGTATGGCGTCATACCAAGGTCTTTATGCAAAATTCGTCTCAATGATGCCTCCGAAATGTTCAATTCACGCCACTTTCTGCCACAGCAGCAATATTCTCGGGTGTACGCACTGTTTTTGGCTTTTCACGCTTTGGTTTATCGATGAGGATGCCAGTTTCTTTCACTTTTTTCACAAGATAACGAACATACGCAGCTGACGATGCTTCTCTTCTTCCAAAATCCGCACGCAATTTTCGCACACATTCTGCAACATTACCATGATTTTCAAAGTAATGTCGCAATATTTCCCAGCATTGTTCAAGCGTATACACAACCATATTCGTTCAGCGGAAGGATAAAACTAATTACCTGTCAGATCAGACATGAGCTGTTACCATTCACGAAATAAGCACTAGTTAAAAAAAAGGGACCCTATAGTAAAAAGTCTTTTCTAAACCATTTTCAGCCTCCAGGATTTCTTTTTTGTTGCAAACTTTGCATTCTCTATACATACACGATTTCGAATCTAAGTTACATGCTACCATTGAAATAAAGTTATGTGAGCTAGATGAAGATAAACCTTTAATCGGTACAGCATTAAATCAAAGTTAATGTGTGTTTTACACAAACATGTATTTCGAGCAGACATTTTACTTTCAATTATCCAAAATTTCTTGTATTTAGCAAAAGTATTAAAGGATATTTTGAGTTTAGTTTCTTTGCAAAACTTTTGGTGCAGATTAGTAAAAGCATCTTGAAGAAATCGTTTGCGAAATACTTTACCATTTTTACTTATAATATCCCTTTTTCCTGGACATATACTAGAGATTTGATCTTTTTGTAAAAACTGTCCAATTAAATGTTTTATTGTGTTCTCCTTACAACTTCTATTTTCTTGGGGAGATTCAAAATTTTTATTTTTATTTTGTTGATAACGATTAACTATGTGATATAAAATTTTACGGCTTTTTTATTTATTTAACATTTTCCAGAAATTATTTTGGAGTACATAGATTTTTCTTTATGAGTTACTATATTTTGTTTATTTTTAACCAATTGTTTTTCTAAAACCTCACAAAACATTAGTCGCTTTTTCACTGCACTGTGTCCTTGTTTCATAAAGCAAAGGCTACTGTGATCATAGAGTTTTTATAATAAAGCAAGTTCTTTGAGATGTCATTGCATCGGCGGTAATTTGGCAGTTTTCGCGGTAGTATATTTCAATTATTTTGTTGAAATTTGTTAAGGTGGCCCTCGTGAATATTGTTTAAAAATATAGTCTCACTTTCTAGGGGTTATAAAATACTTGTTGGGATTCTGGGTTACTTATTAACCCGAATTCAAAAATAATTCTTTTAAATGTTGAAAATCAAATATTTCATACAAGGATGCTTTTTGTGGTTAGAAACATTTTGTTTCCTCCATAAAATTTTAAGGATTTTCGATTTTAGTATCAAGTTCAGTGAAGTCTTCCATTCGATGTACGTCTGAGCGTAATTGATACAGCGCTTTAGTTGTCACAAAGCGAAATGTGTTTGGAAAAAACTGCCGCTGTACGCGCCAGGATTGAAAAAAATTATTTTTTTTTGCACTTTATCAGTTTAGTCCTTCGCGAGGAATCTAGTTAGATACCTAAACATGTTCGCGTGCCATGTTTTGATATAAAAAAAAGCTTACAAAAAAATTGTTTTTTTGCAAAAATTTTCAAAAGTTCATAAAATTTTTGCGTTTAAAAATTTTAAAGTGCGTTTTCATCTCGGAGGTGCAATTTACGAAGTTGCTCGCATCACGCAATACACTAGCCAACTTAAAAGACAATTTAGATTGTCAGACGCAAAAAAGATACATTTTCAAAAAATTTACGCTAATTTCTTTTAAGTTTGTGATGTCCGTGATACGTTATTGGTGGGCTGACACCAACTTGATATACCTCAAACTTTATAAAATTACGCCTTTTTTTTTAATTCTGCACTCAAAACTCATTTCTTTTAAATGGCGCAAAAACCCTATGTAAAATCTTCAAAAAGTTCAAAATTCGGAAAATTTTGGTTTCACTTGTAAACCACAATGCAACTTTTCACCCAGCAGCGATATCAAAAATTTTTTTTTTGTGGATATATCCTCCAAGTCTAGTGACTATATTTTGTATAGGTTTGGATCTGAAAGCTAAAAACTGTTACAAAGAAAACGGAAAATAAAAAAACTCTTGCAAGTTTCAAGTCGTTTTTTTAATTTTTCGAATTTTAGATGACCACCAACCAATTCTTAAGGTGAAGACTTTTCAACGCGTCAGATCCATCAAGTATAGTCATCCAAACCCTGTACAATGTGTTTTTCCATTCATAAAACTTAACGAAATATGAGCCATAGTATGTCGGTTTCAGCAGGTGCTCAAAAAATTTTAAATAGCCCATATACAATATTACGAAAAAAATGGATATGAAATATTTCGTTAGTTTAGTAAAACTTTTAAATTATTTTTAAAATATCGCTTGGATTTTTTCGATGTACAATTCAAAATATAGTTGTTAGTCTTTAGACTAATTGGATAGGCCGATTTATTTCTATACTAATATAATAAAGAGGTAATGTGTGTTTGTTTGTTTGTTTTTAGGAGGTAATCTCCTTAACTACCCATCTGATCTTCCTGAAATTTTCACAGAGTCTTACTGCGGATATAGGAAGTGCTATAGGCTATAATTTTTTTAAATATTTTTAGAGGGCGTGGCACCTCCCACACAAAGTAAATTTTTAATATCATATATATTGAGTACTATGATAAGGAGAGCTTTGAAAATTTGTGTAAGGTCACCTATTGATAATATTAATAGCTACGCCAGAAATGGGCGGGATCGGATAAGTGCGCGTGGTACCTCCCATACAAGTAATAGTTCAATATTATATATCTCGAGTACTGTGAGATACCACCTATTATTAATGTGAGTAGTCTGACAAAAAATGGGCAGTATCGGACCAATAGGCGTGGCACCTGCCATCCCAAGTAAATATAAAATGCCATATATCTGGAGTACTGTAATCGTGAGAGTTTTGGCAGTGAGTCCATCAGATATAAATGTGAGAAGTCCAATAAAAATTGGGCACGACGGGATTAGTGGGCGTGGCACCTCCTATATAAAAAATATGAAGTACTACGAAAGCGACAGTCTTTTAACAAGTTCATTAGTTATCAATGTGATTTGTCGTTGAAAATATATCGCCAAAATCAAAAATTGCCAAAACCGAAAATCGCGAAAAATAAAAATCGCCAAAAACAATCTTCAAAATCAAAAATCGCTAAGAAGAAAAATTGCCAAATTATATTCTAAGTTCAAGGCCAATAGTTAAGTGTTGCCAGATCTAATATGGATAATCCATCTTCTTCTCGAAGCACACCGGGTTACATCTAGTGATTTAATAAAATTCATTGCGGAAAGCATTGTTTCACCAGAATAAGTAAATAAAGAATTGCTAAATTGCTTTTCTAGAAATTGCTTTATGTATAAAATTTTTACATAAAATTGTTCTATTATACACCGCCGCTCATCTGATTAGGTTTGATATTGTAATCAAAAACTAACTCTTAAACTACTAACATCTTTGGTTTTATTGTCAAATTGTATGTATACCGTGAAATCTGTGGAATAAAATGAACGGGAATATTGAGCCGTTATATTAATACATGCTGTACTACAAATTTTGTCCAAAAACAATGCAATTTTATTTAGCTCATCAGCTAAAGCTGAAAGTGTCAAAATTAAATGTTATGATGAAAGAGGTCTCATGGTAAAATTACAAAAAAAAAAAAAATTACGAAATGAAAATAACTGTGGTAAAAACATGAAAAGGGGCACTTAAAGAGCCACTTCAGCAACCTAAAGGCGGGCTATCATTAGATCTGCCTCCAATTCGATGGACTCAGCATCAAAACTAAAGGAAAACGTTGGTACGAAAGCTAGTTTAACGGCTGTAAAACGCGTCATACGTAATGCCAATGATTTAAAAAGATTGCGAATACAAAAAAAACATCACTTGACGCATTACGTAATGAACGTCGTCTACAGCTGGTTGAAAATTACATGTCCTGGAAGGATGAATGGAAACCTGTGAAATTTTCAGATAAGGAAGTCATGATGGTTTTAATTATTATTTCTATGATCTTCGTAAGGAAGAACAATACCTAAATTCGGATCATAGCTTTGCAGGTGGTGTTATGATGTGGGGCGCTATATCGTACTACGGTACACTCGAACTGCAGTTTCTTTCAACCAAAATGAATGCCATAAATTATAAAGAAGCCCTTGAAAAAGCCTTTCAAATCCTTAACAACATTTTTGGACCCATTTCGCGAACTTTCTTGCATGGTAATGCGCTAATTCATACTGCAAGACTGGTAAAACAGTGGACTGATAGACAGGATGTGCGTTTACTGTAATGGCCTCCCTATTCTTCCGCCCTTAATATTATTAAAAAAGTGTGGGGATTACTTTCACGTAAGGTCTGCGAGTGAGGCTGTCAATTTTAAACAACAAATGACTTCATTGCTGGCATTAAAGAAGCCTGGAGAGAAATCAACTGGGATTGCCTACTCTATGATTCATTGCCAAAGAGAATATTCGAAATCATTCTGAATAAAGAGG
The DNA here is from genome assembly GCA_963682025.1 of Cordilura impudica. Taxonomy (NCBI): domain Eukaryota; kingdom Metazoa; phylum Arthropoda; class Insecta; order Diptera; family Scathophagidae; genus Cordilura; species Cordilura impudica. The sequence goes on from OY821518.1 coordinate 265,756,276, forward strand.
TTGCACGTTGCTTATTACTAAAGTATTGATTCAATGTAATAAAAAAAAGTTTTATATTATGAAATTTTTTTTTTAAATATGCTTTTAATTTGATTAATGCTGCTAAAACTATTCCGATGAGCCAAAAAAAAGTGCAGCATGTAATGACCTAGGCCAATCTCTTGTTATAGATTTAGCGATGTCCGTTCGTCTGTCCGTCCGTCTGTGTATTGTCCACTACATGTCGCAAATACGAATATATTTCAATCAAATTCGGTATATTAGCTTCTATCGATTAAAAGATGAACACTGTTAAAATGGGTGAAAATCGTTGCATGTTTAGACCTAGTTCCCTAGTTTTGGTGTGTTACATTACATTCATTAGTTAGTAGTCCAAAAATAATTCCTGTAAGACAACTCTTAGTCATAGCTGCTTCGCGATCTTCACTTAAACCTATTAAAAACCAAAACATCCACAGATGTTTCTCAAATATGGTCCTCATCGGTTTATTTTTCGACCTGGTCCTCATGTAAATATGGAATACGATATGAACTTTATCAAATCTGCAGCCAAAAAAAATAAATAAAAATTCCATTCAGAATTGCGTTATGCTTATTTTTTATAACCAATTAGTTGGTCCTAAGACCAATTCTTTAAACGAATAGTAGGGTATCGCATAGTAGATCTAGACCGACCATAAGTTGTATAATTTTTTTATTTTCTTGATTTGCAGTTATTCTTGTTGAACCACATATCCAGAAGATTAATCACAGATTTCTCGGAAAAATTAAATAATTGACGCGAAAGTCCATGGTTGGGTTTTAAATCTTTGTTTAAGAGGAAGAGTGAAATAAATTTCAGGACTCATGACAACATAGAATTTTTGAATTTTCTTATCTGGAAAAAGTTCTGTAATTTTGTAAATTTTCCATCGTTTGGAATAATCGAAATAAAAATTAATTATTAACAGTGCGGTTTCTATCTTCTTTTTGGCGAATGCTTTACTTACCTTATTTAATTTTGAGTTTGAAAGGAGGTCTAGCTTGATTAGTTTGTTTAAAAAATAAAATTGTTTCAAATTTATCTTTAAATTCCTCAAATGTATTTCTGTGGTATTAAACACGTCCTTAAATTTTAAAATGGGTACTTTTCTTCGTCCAACAGTTGGCAGCACTGATATTTAATAAAACGTATTTATTTAGGCTAATAAAAGTCATCAAAGAAGAAATTTTTAAAGCAAGTACCCGTAAAAGATAATGAACACGTCAGGTTGTTCTAAAGTAGCTACTCCACTTGTCTTAAGCTGTAAATCAAAGTACGAAAAAAATTGTTATCATTCCTCTAAACTGTTCACCGTTGACAGTAACATTTCTGTCCATCATCGTTTATATAGACATAGACCAATGAGTACGCCGGTTCATTAAACGTACCAAACAGCATTTTTCTGTACAATGCTGCTTCGACAATGGTAATCCTCACTCCAAAATCGGACAATTTTGCTTATTTACGTACACATTCAGCCAAAAATGTGCTTCATCGCTGAACAAAATTTTGTATGGAAACTCAAAATAAATATGAATTTGTGCTTCAGCCCATTGGATAAACTGACGGCTCATACAATAGTCGTTTGGGGTTAATTCTTGCACAAGTTAAATCGCAAACAAATATCCTTTCGTAAAACCTTCCATAAAGTGGATGGACGCATCCCCATTTGCTGAGAATGACTCTGTATTAACTGATGTGGATCCTCTTCAATGCTTTGCTGCCCAGCGGCTACAACTTGTTCAGCGTGTTTGGCATCTTACATGATGTACATTGTCATTAAGAGTAAACTTGGTGCGAAAATGATCTATAGTTATTCGAATTAGCGGCTATGATGGACGATTATTCAAATCATAACGTAGACGAGGTGCACTATAAGTTTGACGATAGAAAATGCAACAATACATACTTCACAAAAAGCAACTAGTTGCTGTTAAATCAGCTATCAAATAAAGTTTGTGAACCTCTAGAAAAACAAACTTTATAATAGTGACAGTAATTATACATATGTATATACATATAAAGTAGCTTGGGGTCATTTCTGGCGTCAAGTCAATATGGGTTAATGACGTCAAGTTATTTTTTTCGCTAATCCATAGTTATGACGATGAAACAAAATATTTAAAAGTAGAAAATTTATTAATTTGAATATTTCTCAAACATTTTTTTATTCGAAATCCGGAAAAAAATCCTTGTCATAAAATTCTACCAGAGGGATTTACCTAAAAATTTACACAGTTAATCTCTAATATGCATTTAATAAAACGTTAATGTGACAGATATATATTTTAAATTTTGTTCAAGAAATTTTTTGAGAATTTGAAAAAGGAGTTTTCAAAATTTTATCAAAAAAATTACCAATTGTCGGTCTGTGCGTAATAGGTTAACAACATGGTGATAAAACAATACTTCATATCTGAGTACTTATAAGTATAGGGACAAAAAAAATTATAGCTTTAATCAATTTTTCAAAGTGGAAAAAAATGCTATAAAATTTTCATGACCTAGTTTTTTTTGCCACAAAAGTTGTCTGGGGCATTTGCTATTTTTTGGCAAGTTTTTATTCGATTTTATAGCTTTTTAGACAGATAATTTAATACTGAAATTCATTCATGTAACAACTTATCGAAAAAGTTAAACTGTAGAACGAAACATTGAAAAAATTTAATATTTGCCCCCATATAAACACGTTTGAATTTTCAATCGATTTCCGGCGCGACTTTTCTTTATCCGATTATCCCCAAACTTCACATTTATTACTTTTATATAGACAGAAAACAAAGTGGACCCCGACACTCCCCAAAATCACATTTTCATTTTTAAGGCCACACATTATCTTAGAAATATTTAACGGCAAATATAAAGACTATCAAAACAACCACAAAGAAATCTCAAGTAATACTGTTCCCCAACATGTCCGATATTTAGGCGCGGCTTAAGATTGTCACAGTTAAAAAGGTTAAGAATCAAATTTATGCAGTTTATATTAAGAGTCAAAAAAGATTTTTGGAAATTTAAACGACGCACAGTGGCGCCATTTGAGTTTTTTCGTTGCAAAAATCATATCTTTTGAACCGAATAACATAATTGAACAGTTTAAACAGCATATGATAGATAACTGTTCAGCCTATGAAATGAGCGTTTGGAAAGGTGCTACGCTTTGTAGGGGCCTGCTTATGGGTTATAAAACTTAAAATTTTTAGAAAAATCAATTTTATGGTAACTAAAAAAAATTATTTTTACATTTTTAGATTGTTTTTATATTTTTTCTTTAGAGTTTTATGTTTTAAATTATTACCCAACAAATTAAAAAAAATACTTCTTTTTTAAATTTATTTTTTAAATTTTCTGTAAAATATTCATCACAATTCGTAAGAGAAGGTATATCTAAAAGACTAATCATTTCTAAACTATAATTATTTTCTAACTCTATTCGTGACTTCACATGCCGCAGGGAAGAAATAAGTGGAACGGAAGATGCTGCCAACATGTTGAAGAGGTCCTCATTTTGCCTTACCCTTGATGCTTTGAATGTGTTCTGCAATCTATATTTTTTATAAAATTTGTTAAGAGACTCCTATGCTTCTTCATAAAGCTCTCCAATTGGTAAAGACTGGTACTCAATTATATCTTTGCCATGCGCCAATATTTTATGGACGGTCGGGGTCAACTTCTTCTGTGGATACATTTCTGCTAAAAGAGATGCAGTTTTCGATGCATATTCTCCATATTTTGTAGAATTGACATTTTCTTTGCAGTTTAAAACATTCAAGATCGTTCCCAATCTTTTCACGATTTGATTGTCAATTCCAGTGATTCTAGTTACTGCCTCATCATTTTCAAAAAATCTCCTAGAAGTGTTTCCATCGTTTGAGTTACCGTATCCGTGCTTGGGACAGTCTATTTTTAGTCCAACTTGTTTAAAAATGCATCCTGCATTTGCTTCTTTCTGATATTTTCCTTATCCTTTACTGATGTATTTTCATCGAAGTTTTCCTCCTCTTGTGGAGGGTAAAGGCCAGTTTTAGCAAGAACTCCATACACCTTATCCTTGCGTGCAATGGTGACATTCCATATTCGTAATTCTCCTCGTTTGTAGAATCGTTTAAATTACCAAAATTCTGACTCTTTTTGCAAATCGGGCATGACAATGTTGAGGTTGTTCCTGTCAGTTCGTTTACGACTTTTCCGTCAACCATGGTCAGGTGGAACTCGTAATTGCATTCAATATATTTTCCTTCTCCAATTTGCAGCTTTGTAGGCTTAATCTTTCTTATTTATTCTTCAATGTCCTTCACCGTGGTCCTTATGAGTTCTGCCGATTCCCTTGCAAACTGAAACATTATTGGTTGGCAACAATGCACTGATGACGGACGTGGATTTTTCCAGTGTAGGGAAACATCAGATTTTAGCCGCAAAGGAACAACAGATGCCATAAACATATTTCCGTCCGATATTGTAGCGTCATCGGAAGATATCCTTTGCTTATAAACGCTTTGTCCGGATGATCCATCGCAGCCCCATTTGCTGATCAATGTCAGTTTTTCAGGAAGAATTTTCATCTCATTTTCAGGAAGAATCTCCAACAACCGTTTTGCTGTATGGCCCATGAGATCCTGCAGATTGGCTTTCACAGAGACTTCCGTAAACTCCGTATGCAGTGGTCGTGAATTTATTTTGGCTTTCGTAATATGCTTGTAGCCTGGTAAAACGTCAGTCCCGTGTCGCATCAAGGATGCCCGTAGTATCTCATATTTTTCTTTGGAAAGTTGTAAGTCCATAAACAAGGCCAAGGCTTCTTCGGAACCATACTTTTTAATGTGTGCGTTTGTGGGCGTGGGAATGCTTTCCCAAATCCTTTTTAGTCACAGTGGGCTTGCATCAGCAACAGATTTTGTAATCTGCGACCTAACTCTTTCACTATCCTTTGTATATTTAATAGACAGCGCATCCGATAAATGCTTCGTGGTCAAGTCATTGGTGGCATCGACAAGTTTCCTCTTTCTTGTCAAATTTGAACACCCCTCAATACTTTTTTTTTGCCTTCCTTTTGCTCCTCTGGTTGATGTGGTGGGTTTATCTACTGCCAATATATCCAGGATTGTGTCTTCATTAAGCCAGTCCTCGTATTTGGAGTTGAAGTTCTGAATGGTTCGATTAGATTTCACCCATTTTGCCTTAATATTTGCATATATCAGATAAAAATTATTTTTTATAATTTCGCTTCTCTCAATATTTCCGTATAAGCTATCAAGTTCTTCTAAAGCAGCTTCCGTGAAAAACATTGGTGTGGTTGACCTTCTAATCAGTTCAAATAATTTTAAATTGTTCAGCGCCATGTTTTCAGTACTAAAATTGTTTAACGCCATGGTTTCAGTACTTGTTGCGCCAACTTTCAGTCGTAGACTAATCCACACACAGAAAAAATATTCGCCAACCGAATTGTTCTAAAGTGGAACAACTGTATTTTCGATTGTAGCAACAGAAATTTAATAGCATCTGCAAATTATCTATTATGATAAAATATATACTGTTAAGGCAATAGAATTGTAATCATAGTGAACCAGAAAATCGATAACTAGCATTATCGCAATTCGGTTGGCAATAAATTCTGTAGCCACAATGAATCTGTTTTCTGTGTGCAGGCATTATGCTTATTTTGCAATATATAGGCTTATGCTACCATGCCTAAAAATTTACCTGTTCCCTGCATACATATGGATTTAGGCTGAATTATGCAATTTTGATATTATGCTCGTGTCTAAATAAGAATGGTGCCTACCTGGAAGGACCATAAGTCAATATTGTTCTTGACCATTTGTACTCCAAAGTAATTTTTAAGTGAGGTGCGTACCTGCGAATTTCAATGAGTAGTTTTTGTGCATCCTGTGTCTGTAACAGAATATTGGGAGTAGACTTTGGCAGATGCTCACAGGTAGACAACCGGCTTAAAATGCAATTTTCAAACTATTAGATCAAACTACTGTCAGTCAAAACATGTAAGGGATGCACGCCATACAATTTCTGCAACCATGTCATTAAACTTTTTACCTCTAGAAGCCAAACGGGCACGTACGGGCAGATAAAACCTTTTGAATTATGTAAAGAGATAATCAAAGAACATGTTTTGCAACTATGGCAAATATAGAAAAATATGGATTTTTTTTTATTTTCCGTCAAAGTTGAAAAATAGTGAAAAAACGGATAGGTTATAAATAGTGATTTACCAGGAGAAACACAAAGCAAACAGTTAATTGTTTTTTTATCATTATACATTTAATAAATACATCAATCAATACAAACAAAAAATAAGGCGATTCGTTACCTATTTTTCGTGATATTACACCTGAAATCGCAACAAATTGACTAAAAATTGTGTGTTTTTTTGAAAACCGAAAGTCGGTCAACTTTGAACTGTTATATCTTCTAAACTAAAAATGTGATATTATTAAGAGCAGCATATTTGAAATCGTTGAAAAGTTCCCTATAACATGGAATTATTCAAAACTTCGTCGGCGCACATGAAAGTTTTGATTTTTGCAACCTCGTTTGCTCTACGGGCACCACTGTGCGGCGTTCGCAAAATATAAACAAAAATGATCTTGAATGTTTACGCGTATGATTCCGATGTAAATAGTTTAGAAAAATAATAGTTTTATAGCAACAAACCTCAAAAACGATACTATTTTATTACAAAAGTTGTTTATTTCATAATCATATTTCCAGGATGCTAGATAACAAACCCCTCATTGTCACACCCTACAGCACTCTCTGGTATAACTTGTTTAGGTTTGCGCAGATGTTTGAAATAATCAATTATACGGAATATGGCGAATTTAGATCCTAGAATGCGAAGATCTACCATTTGGGAAACTGAGAGGTAATTCACAGAAAAGGGGTTGCAATTATTGTTGATAGTACAATAGCTCCCTTTGTTACGGGATGTGATCCGATGTCGGATAGAGCCATGATGATCAAAATATCTGGAAAACCACTAAATATTAACATAATCCAAGTATATGCTCCAACATGTGGTGGAAGTAATGAAGAAATCGAAGAATTTTATTGCGAAATCGGACAACTACTTAGAATGACAATGCCCCATGAGATTTTCATTATTCAACTTCAATGCAAAAGTTGGGCAAGAGGAGGAATAGATGGAAAGGAAATTAGAAGTATTGAAAATCTATATTGGCAACAATCTGCAAACATCCAGGTCGACGGAGAATTAACTGATAATTTTTCCATATCAAAGGGAGTGAGGCAGGAATGCATATGTCGCCCTTGTTATTCAACATATACTCAGAAAGAATATTTAGAGAATCATTAAGCAGAGAAGAAATTGGCATTAGGATAGATGGTATAAATGGTATATTCATAAATAACATACGATATGTGGACGACATTACATTATTAACAACCAGTATATCTAGCCTACAGAAACTAGTAGATAAAATTAGCACTAAAAATATGAAATATATGGTAGTCAGCAGAGGAAACTATATCCAAAATAATACGTCACTACGAGTAAAAAAAATAGAAATTGAACGGGTTAAAAACTTTAATACTTTGGGGTCCTGATAGCGATCAATGGGATGAATCAAAAGAGATAAAATGCCGCATAGAAGTGGCCAGAAAAGCCTTCTGCAAATATAACGAAGTTTTAACTTCTCACGACATAGGCCTTGCGACAAAAATCCGATTTATTAAATGCTATGTTTGGTCCATGCTGCTATATGCATGGACAGTAAAAGTGGCTGACGGAAGGAAACTAGAAGCATTTGAAATATAGATATACCGACGGATACTAAGGATTACATGGACTTTCGAACGAGGGAATATTGAGAAGAATGAATATTGATAGACAGCTAATAAGAAATATCAAAACAAGAAAAGTCGCATATTTAGGACACATAACGAGAAACGACAAGTATAAGATTCCCCGGACAACTCTCAAAAGCAAAATCGAAGGAAAGCGCTCAAGAGGAAGAAGAGAGATTTCTTGCATAAGAAATATTCAAGACTGGACAGATTACCCAGATGAACGAAGTCTCCTAAATGCTGCCAAGAATAGACAACTCATCATTGCTGAATAAAAAATTGAATATGTTTTGAAATAGCTGTGTTAGATCACAATTAAATTGTTATTTTATAATCGCTAAGATCCGAATACGGATAAGGAAATTAAAAAGAAGAAGAAGAACAGTCCTTAAGAACACAGGTCGACTAAAAACCTCTCTCAGTTATGCTGTGAAATCCAGTTATGCTGTGAAATTATGCTTTGAAATCCAGCTCCCCCATATACAAATGTTAGCTTTTACGTATGAATGTAATTGTAAGAGTTAACAATTAAATCTTTAATGTTGTTTGTATATACGTAACCGCTACTATACTTACCAGAATTTAAAATCCAACAATTATTAGACTTGAAGCTGCTACTGAAACAACAACCATTGTATACAAAGTGTAGTGTATCAGTTGGTCGAGCTAGACCCACTATAATTTTCTTATTTTTGAGCTTATACAATGTAACATATTTCAGCTTGAAATTAGTATAAGTAGAAATTAATGTCTGGCACGCTTTTATTTCTATATTTAGCCCTGCTTATTATGCCCAACCTTTTGCTTTCATTAATGTCATAAATATTGTGGTTGTTGTCATCGTTTTGTTACAATAGGCGTATGTTTTAATATTGCCATAAGGATGTTGTGTTTAATATTAAACACATCCCATTCATTATACAAATGTACCGAATGACCGACTATCATGTACGTGTCAAGCTGATCCTATGATGTTTAACATCCTTTATTTCTAACATTCTTCATGGCTACTTAAGAGTCAGTTGGAAATTAAGTAAGTCGGTATTTTTAGTATGAGTGTTTTTAATATTGCTCAAATTTTGTTATCTGTTGTTTACGATTATGAAACCGAATAAATTATGATCAGTTATTTGAGGTAAGTGAAATGAAGTAAATTTGTTACCTTGCCTTACCTTAGCTTACCTTTTTAGCCTACCTTAGCTGTTTTAAATTCTATCAGAGGGTGACAATAAATAATTACCAAAATGCTAGCAATTTCATGTAGTCTTCTAAATCACAATTCAAAGTTAATATTTGTTTATATTTCCATTTGTATTTGCAATAAATGTCAGCAATAAATATTATTTTGTCACGCATCCCCTGCATACATATGACTTATTAAAAGAAAAGGAAAGAAAACATTTTATAAATCCCCATGTTTTGTTTTTTTTTTTCTTTTTTATTACAATCGTACAGTCTCATTTTGTTTCAGATCATAAAATGCCTTATGTTGGCCACATTTATGCCATCTTAGTGTGTATTTAGTGTAAGTTTATGGTTTTAATAAAATTTTCTTTAGCTATTTTCATTCATAGTTTATTGTCCTTAATGTGACATGTGTGTGTGTATTTGAGCTTAATGTATTGCAATTATTATTGCTAACATGCACAGATTTTTTTTATGAGTTGTATTTTAATATCAAATGTTTGTGTATTTGGTGACTATGTTGCCAGGATACATTTTGAAGCCTGCAATAGTAAAAATGTCTAGCGAAAAACATGGAAACCTTCACAGTACCGCAACAGAACCCAAACTTCCGATTGTATTATAATCTAAGATCTTTTTTATACCTCTTCTCGGGTACATTAATAAAAATTACGCTTTAGAAGCCATTTAACTGTTAACACTAAAATACCGTTTTCATTATTTTCCAAATTATCGCTAACGTTAAAATACTGTTTTACATTACTATACATCCGAATACCGGATGTATTCGGTAAGATATGTCGCGCTGCGAAATATTGCCTAAAAAGTTTCTAGCCGTTTTTAACAAATGTTCTATTGTCTGTAGTGCGATTCCTAATCTTCTTGAAATATAAACATATTAGGAAATTATAGGCGATCTAGATATGATACCCTACACCATGCGTTTAGAGTCCCTATCTCTTAGGTCCAACTAATTAGACATAGAAAATAAGCATAAACCAAATTTGAGGGGCATTCTTATTAGTTCTTTGCTTTCGTATATGAAAAAGTTCATATCGGATGCAATACTTGTACGGCCTATAATTTTTTGGGGAATAAGTTAATTTTTTTGTAGTATTTGTTCATTGGGGACTAAGTACTCCTCGTCTGCTTACCATTACAACTAACTAAAGCGTCCGCTATCTAACGTTTTTTTTTTCAACTAGTGCTTATTTCGTGAATGGTAACACTCAGCTCATGTCTGATTTGACAGATAATTAGTTTTATCCTTCCGCTGAACGAAGATGGTTGTGTATACGCTTGAACAACGCTGGCAAATATTGCGACATTACTTTGAAAATCATGGTAATGTTGCAGAATGTGTGCGAAAATTGCGTACGGATTTTGGAAGAAGAGAAGCACCGTCAGCTCCGTATATTCGTCATCTTGTGAAAAAAGTGAAAGAAACTGGCATCCTCATCGATAAACCAAAGCGTGAAAAGACAAAAACAGTGCGTACACCGGAGAATATTGCTGCAGAAAGTGTGCGCGAAGCGCCATCAACATCAATTCGTCGAAAAACTGTTGATCTTTGCTATTGCTGAAATAAAAATAAACTGTTTTTAAAAAACCGATTAAATCACAAGCAGCAAATGAAATTATCAAATCCGCTGTGTGAAAAGAAAGAAAGCCGTCAGAAACCAGAATCACCGAAACATCATTCAATAAAATAAAAACAAAAACATCAGTCAACCAGAAAACATCAACCAACAAGAAACATCAGAAGATATCGACACCCTAGAGAGAAAGAAAATTTACCAACCCCCATCTTCATTCAAAGTAAGAATAGATAATTCAAAAATATATTATTATAAAATTATATTATCAAATTAAAATTATTATTTTAAACAAATTAATTCAATACATATTGTGAATTAAATTACGTCCTTGATGACCGACACAGGAGACACTTCGTCAGAGTAGACCAATTAATAAAGGAAAAGAAGATAAAAAGGGGACGAAAGGACATTTAATTATAGTAAAGAGAATTTTTTCATGAGTAGCGACGAGTCTAGCGATTACGAGACCGGTGGCTCTAGCACAGAAACCTTTCTTTGGGTGATTGACGAGGACTCGGGTGTAGAAAACGACCTAAGAAGGACTGAAAGTAGGAGAAGACTACTTTTATCTAGAGAACGTAGGCGTTTTTACTACTATCTACGCCAACAAAGATTGGGAAATCAGGAACATTACATATAAAAATAAAGAGACAATTTTTTTTATAATACAATTAAAGAAATACGTTTTTATACCCTATACCACTATGTGGTTTGGGTATAATGACTTTGTGCTGCTGTTTGTAACAACCAAAAATATTTGACCTAGACCCATCTTTAATTATACCGATCGAATCAAAATCACTTTCTGAGTTGGTTTAACAATGTCCGTCCGTTCGTCCGTCCGTCCGTCCGTCTGTCCGTCTGTGTGTCCATGTAAACCTTGTAATCAAACTGCACGTCGCAAATATGAATATATTTTTAACGCTATTGAAATTGGTGAGAATCGGTCCATGTTCAGAGCTAGCCCCCATACAAATTACCCATATGAAATCGACATAAATTGCCATAAAATCCAAATTGTCATATAGATCTTACTCAAATTGGGTTTGTATGCGTTCATTACATCCATTAATGAGTAGTCCAAAAATGATCCCTTCACCCCATATAGAGCTGCTTCCCGATCTTCACTTAAATCTATTAAAAAACAAAAATATTGCACTGATTCTTCTCAAATTTTGTTTGTATATATTTTTGCAAAATACAAGAGACTTTACCAAACATGATCAGGATCGGTCCATTTTTGGACCAAATCCCTATATAGATATAGCATCCGATATGAACTTTTCATATCTGCAGCCAAAAAAATTAATAAAAATCCCACTCAAATTTGGTTTTTGCTTATTTTCTATGTCCAGTTATTTGGGCCTAAGAGATAGGGTCTCTAAACACATGGTATAGGGTATCGTATATTCGGTCTAGACCGACTATAATTTTCTTACTTGTTCATAATGACAGAACCACAAAACCCACTTTCTGTTAGGATAGACCCACTTAAATACTTAGACAGACTCCCCGAATTTAACGGAGATTACAGAGATCTACAGAATTTTTTGAATTTAATAGATAGAGTCCATCCTATTTTGATAGCTTATGATGCACCTTCACAATATTTATTTTCCGATATGATAAAGAGTAGGCTAAAAGGAAAAGCTAGGGAAGTTATTGAAATAAATTGCCAGGCACAATCATGGGACAATATAAAAACAGTTTTCATGAATAAATTTGGTGAAAGGAGTAGCTTAGAGGAGCTATTTGATAGACTGAAAAGCGTTAGCTTTAGAAAGAAAAGTGTAGAATTCTATAATGAAATCAAACAGTGACTAAGGAGTCTATATAATAAAATAGTTTGAATACTTGGAAACGGAGAAGCAGCGAATGAATGTTCAAGAAACAATGTGCGTACGGCACTAAATGTGTTTAAAGAGAAAATGCCAGAACCCATGAGAACAATACTGACGTGTAGGAACCCTGATAGCTTAGAAAACGCTATGGAAATTCTATTTCAGGCTGGATACGCTTATACCACAAACAATAACGGAATAATCGGAAAACAGGGAAAATCTTATACTATATTTAAGATACTCTTTGTATAGGACGTGACATGCCCGCTTATTTTCTCCGTGAATTTTTCAGTAATTTAGTAGTTATACTGCTATAAGGACGGAGACGAAGACAACAAATAAAAATTATCAAAATAGGTTCATCCGTATTTGAGGTGTAAATAGTGTAACTAACCCGACTTTTTTATATATCAATAATATGAATAGGCAAGGTGATTTCTTGTGACCTCTTCTACGCTTTTAGTTATCAATCGATTTTGTAAAAAAGTATACCATTTGAAAGGTACTTCTTTGCTGGTGTGCAACATCCTTAGAGATGTGCACCATCTGGTACATTTTTTGGAGTAATAATCATTTAAAGTTGCTACAAACATATACATAACTCACATAAATCTGTACAATGATGTGTGTGTATTATTAAATTTGTTAATGTGTCCTATAAAATTATTTATTAATAAACCCATTTATATATCTTCTGTGTGTTCATCAAATAGTTATAATGAAATTTAATGAATTTTATTAAAAAATTAAAATTTTATGGAATTTTATTTAAATATTCACAAACTTTTTATGTATATATAGATTTAAAAAAAACATTGCAAGAAACAAATTTTATAAAAAAAAATTTCCTCGAATTTGCGCATGAATTTCAGGTGCTGAGTTCTGCCACTATAGCTATAAGATTAATAATTAACAGGTATTCGAAAATATGTTTTACTTTGAAATTTCATTAGCATTACCTGGAATTAAGAAGACAAATTAAATTCAGACTTTTTACACTATTTGACGGATCAAGTAATTCATCTTTCTAGAACAAGAATACTTATAGTATTAGCGAAAATATATATATCTGTATGTATTTGGATTTTCACATGAGTGTCGTAACACAGGAAATGGCCTATCTGAAATTATATATATATATTTTTTATTATGAAAAGTAATGACTAACCAAATACTTTGCGCATTTACTTATCATCAATTTATAAATCCTTCTGGTGATGTGTTTTTTCCCTTTATTTATTACTTTTGTCAATAATGATTTGACAACACATTTTGTAAAACGTCAAAATGGCAGCTACCAATATTTAATTTTTGTCTCCACAATGACATTTCATAAAATCGACGACGAAAAACAAGTCGTTAAATAAAACAACTCATCAATTCAGTTTTCTTAATTCCTTTTCAAACATTTTATATGTTGTGCTTTTCTCAGCTGTCTTCTTAAGATTTACTTAGGATTGTTTTCTTTATTTTTGTCGGGCTACTGTTCATTTATTGAAAATATACCCTTTTTTCGATACCGCAATCATCATGTTGAGTTTCGAAACAAAAAACAAGAAAAAACAAAAAAAAAACATCAGCAGGCAACAACAAAGCATGTTTATGTGAGTAGAATGTATGTATTTCGAAAAAGTCAACAATGAATTGTCATCAAATGAAATACAAATATCTTTGACAGCTACTGTTTGGTATCACATCTGAATGAATGAACAAATGAAAGAATGAATATGAATTGTATTTTATTATTTGTTGTCTACTACAAGTAGTTATTTTTAAAGTATGTATGCTTTATTCATAAATATTATTTTGTCATATCATCTTATGGCATTTGAAATTGTTGTTTAAATTATACTCGTATGAGGTTCCTAATGAATGTTGGTATATTTTTTTCTACCATTTTTAGATGAATAATGATGTTAAAGATGATGCGGCACATTTATTGTTTGTTCAAGTTGTGATATAACAGGCTTTAGGAATACCGCATATCTATAGAAAAACTCAATTAAAAGAAAACTCCCGATTTTGTTCATCTGGAATTAAAAAAAAATTTTTTTTTAAGTATAATCATTATACATATGTGAACTGGTCTATGAAAAGGGGGCTTACGTGCGTAAGAAATATACCGAGAAAAAAGTTGTTAATGGTAAAAAAACTCGTTGCGTCAGATTCGTGTTAATTGTTCCCTTTTATACGCATTGCGCGGTGTCCAACTATATTCAAGGACGTCAAGTATTGCTTCTGCTCGGAATATTATCGTAGTTAATTGCGCTAAGTTGAGTTTTCGAATGATATCACTGTTATTATTTGAATTCTTATAATTTTGAATATTTTACATATGGTACTAAAGATGACACACAATATAAAGCTGTGCTTCTGGGCCAAGAATAAGTGGATCCTATGGATTTAAAAATAAACTTATCCAATTGGGCTTAAAATGTATTGATGTGGAAATGATTTAAAAATATCAAACTATGGTCGCAATTTACAAACAATCTATATTGTACATCTCCAACGCAACACCATTACTATTAGAGAGTTGCATCACAAATTTTCCATAACTGAATATATAAAAGTAAGTTGGGTCTTTCAACGCCCCAGACGTAATAAATTAATGCAGTGCTACAATTGCCAGATGTTCGGGCGTGGATCAAGCCATTGTAAAGTAAAAAATTTCGGTGCAAATTGTGCCAGAAAGCATAAATCAAATGAATGCAATTCCTTACTTATCAAATATGCCAATTGTAATGGGCCTCATAGATCATTATTTCCAGATTGCCCAAGAAGGCCTGATTTTTTGGAAATCAAAGAACGTATTCAACAGAGAAGACCTCTAAGAAGAAACGATGTTAGTGCTAGAAACAATAATTATGCTCATAATAATGAAGCTTACGATGCCAATTTTCTGAATTTTCTTCGCCAAAGAACCAATTTAAAAAATCCAACTTGGACTCCACCAAGTAATTCTCTTATAATGAAAATATGATAACCAGCAATATTTTTAAAAAAGGTAAGGACTAAATTTATTTCGATTTGTTCACAATAAATATTTTTTCAGAATGACAAATTTATAAACAAAACTTTCAACATGAAAACAAGAAACTATTCGATTGAAAATTATTTCTACACCCCCTCTTAAACGATTAAGCCGATGTCACTGCGAAACTTAACAAAACTACTGACATCCAAGGATTTTGTAAATAAATCTTCTAACTGGTGTTGAGTGCTTATATGTTCAAGTAGGATGTTACCATTCATTATATTATCTCTCACAAAATGGTACTTGATATCAATATGTTTTGCCCTTTTGCCCTCAAGATTGTTAGCGATTCCAATATGGCCTCTGTTGTCTTTATATATTTTAACTGGATTATTCCACAAATCCATATTGCTTCAGTAGTATCTAAACTAAGAGCTACATATTCGGCTTCGGAAGATGATGCTGCTACTGTCTGTTGTTTCGACATGACACCGTGCAACCATAAACTTTAAATATAAAGCCAGTTACAGATTTTTGATCTGATAGATCTGAGGCCCAATCTGAATCAGCATATCGCACAATTGGTTCACTTGATACATGACTTCGGGAATTTGTTGTTAAAAAATGGGGAAGAGAATGAAAAAAAAAAAACCTTCGTGGTTACCTGGTGATTTATGTGTAGATATAGTGTATAAATTTTCAAAAGAAGTAGATCTCAAGTAGATTTCGAGTTATGATGTTCACGGACTTCGAACATTGATTTGCGAGAAAATCGATTTAAGTTTTTAAAAAAAACTGATTTATATACGATATACCATATGAGGCCGGTCGCTGGAAACGCTGTATCTTCTTAAGTTTTGCTCCGATTTACTTTTAATTTTGAAACAACACTACCGACATGTCGTACATTCAGAAAGAGAAATGCAAAAAAAAATATTTTAAAACCTTAATAAGTTTGCTTTTGGTGGAGGTTCCAAAGATCCTACACATGGTTCTTTTTCATTGAATTTAGTTCATCGCCTATAGCTTTTTTCCATTTATCAGTATCATCTCTATTAAAAATTTAAATGTACGTATCTGGCCAGTTATATAGTTCAATAATTTACTTGGTACCCGGCTAATTTATTGACTTTTTCTAGGTTCATTATGAGAATCTTGAATTTCATTTAGATTTTCTTCCTCATCACTGGTAATTATTTCACATAAAGGTACATCATCGGATACAGCATTGTCTTCGCCATTTCCAGTACTATCTTCATTTACAGCTGACACGACATATCTACTCTTCCCCATCTTGATCGTGACTGCAATTTTTATATGGAAAACAGTTTTCGTCAAATTTGACATCTGTAGCAAATATTTCCTTTCGCGTTTCACTTTCCCACAGCCTATATCCTTTAGGGGCATAACCGACCATTACCATTATTTTACTTTTGGGATCCAATTTGGTTCGCTCTGGATCTGGAACCGACGCAAACGCTTTATAACCAAAAACCTTAAGTTTTTCCTTTTTTGGCTTCATACCAAGAAACATCTCCGTTGGTGTTATCGCATCGTCAATCGCTTTTGCCCACAAGTGCTATAGTTTATTTAAAATTGTAAACGTTGTTTAATTTTATTCTTGTGAAATTATTTATGCTTAACGTACAGTGAAATACGTATGTATTTAAAGTTTGTAAACGCGTGTTTGATTGTTTTTATTGTGAAATTATTTTTGCTTAACATACACATAAAATTAGGTAAGTGCATTTAAAAAATTTGGTATTTAATTTTTTTTTTAATTTTTTCGTTTGTTATTATTTCAAGCGAACTTATTTTATTAAAATCATAAAATGAGTGCAAAAAAAATACGAAAAATTACGAGTGAGAATCGGGAATTTAAAGAACGATGGGAAATTGATTATATGTTTGTGAAGCAGAAAGAAAGTTATGTGTGTTTGATATGCCGGATGAATACTACTTAATGTAAAGAATATAATTTGAAGCGTCATTATCAATCACAGCATGCAGACAAATATTCGCAATATAATGGTGAGTCGAGAATCGTCATACTTGAAAATTTAAAAAAACAATTTAAGCAGCAAACATCAATTATCACCTTCGCATGTAAGGCTCAGGATGCATCTGTTTATGCTTCTTATGCAGTTGCAAAAGAAATTGCCAAAGCCAAAAAGCCATTTACTGATGGTGAAATTATTAAGAAGTGTGCAATCAAAATGGCTCAAGCATTTGGAAATGATAAAATGGCAAAACAATTAGAGTCAATTTCTCTTTCTCACCAAACTGTTGCAAGACGAATCTTAAAAATGGACTCCTTCTTAGTTGAAGAATTAGCCGACATAGTAAAAAATTGTATATATTTTTCAATTGCGCTTGATGAAAGCACCGACTTATCCCATACCAGACAAATGCTGATTTTTGTACGAACAGTGGATGTAGATTTTAATGTTTCGGAGGAGTTACTGAAATTGGCTTCCCTACATTCAACAACAAAAGTTGTAGATATTTATGAGGAACTCAAAAATGTTGTTTGCATGTATGGTGGTTTTGAAAAATGCACTGCCATTGCAACTGATGGAGCAAAATCAATGGTTGGGAAAAATATAGGACTCGCTGGACTGCTAAAACAAAATGGTATTAATTGTCAAATGTTGCATGGCATTATTCACCAGCAAGCTTTATGTGGAAACATTATGGGATTAAGTTGCACGATGAGTACAGTTATTAAAATAACAAATGCAATAAGAGGCGAAAACCGTGCACTCACCCATCGTAAATTTAAACAATTTCTTGAACAACTTGATGCCGGATATGGTGATCTACTTTTGCATAGCCAAGTTCGCTGGTTAAGTGCAGGGAAATGCCTTAAAAGATTTTTTCAACTTCGTTAAGAAATTAAACTTTTTCTTATGGAAACAGAATTGGATTCGTCATTTATAGCCAGTTTTAATGAAAAAACATTTTTAATTTCACTAGCATTTTTAGCAGATATTACCGAACAAAAACTTGCAAGGCAAAGACCAAAACATAAGTCATCTAGTAAGCCATATCATCGGATTCCGCATTAAGTTACGTTTGCTTCGGACGCATTTGATCAACAACAATTTGGTGCACTTCGAGTGTTGTAATGAACTTGCTATCGAAATACAAGAAATCGGTCAACAACTAAACTTGAAAGATCATGTCCTCATGTTGGACAAATTGGTTGAAGATTTTGATGCCAGATTTTCTGATTTTGATGCTATAATCGTCTATAAATGACACAAAATATTTCGATCCATCCCATGCAATCAGTGTAATCGGACCACAAACGTCTGAATGTATTCTTTAAATTCTGAATGTATTGTAATCGAGTTGGTCTGGCTCGAGTCCATAAAAAGGGTCTCGACATTACTTAGCTTCAGGACAAATATCACAAAAACCGATATCTCTTGACTTATCATCATCTTGGCATAGCTTATGTTTCAATAGTTTGTCTATATCTGTAGTACCAATGTGTCCAAGTCTTCTATGCCAAGTTATGACATCAATTTTGTTACATAAAGCATTTTTATTTGCAAAATGTAAAGCTAATTCATAAAGATTGCCAGAAAGAAATGCTGATGCAATTTGTTCTTTATTTTTCATAATAATAGCAACATATTCTCAAAATTAACTTTAAGTCCCGATTTTGTCAACTTTCTTACAGGTAATAAGTTATCTCTCAAACCCGGAGCATACAAAACATTTTTCATAGTTACATCTACACCTTTGTTGCTAATACCATTTGTATTGTATTGTATTGTATAAAAGAGGGGACGAAAGTACCGTCTGCTAATAGTTTGTCCCTATAAAATCTCACCCAATCCTGAAGCCCTCAGAAATTCGAGGATGTTGGTTGGTTCCAGTGATTTTATTTCGTTCCCTGGTATTTGGAAAGAACCCAGGTGCTTTTTCCTCTTATGCATTAAAACTCCACAATCCCCCAATATGTGCTCCGCTGATTCTGCCTTCTCATCGCAGAATCTGCACATGGGGTTCGCTTCAATTCCTAATCTGCTCAGATGCTCCCTGATCCTACAGTGACCAGTTAGAATCCCGGTTAATATTCTCAGTCCGTTCTTTGATAGTCCGCTACATGACTCAAATCTCTTACCTTTGTAGTTACCTAACAAGAGTTTTGATTGCCTCAAGCCAAGGTGGCTCGAGAAAAGCTCCTGTCTGATATGATTCTCACATTCTTTGAGTACGCCTTCCCCATACTCCTTTTCCAATTCCACAGAACGGTTCCGGCCCCATTAGCTTTGTGGAAGCTTTCTGGCAAGCTCATTCAAGAGTACTTCAAGTGATGTCGTTGGGCACATACTCATTGCACCCGTTATCCCAATACACGCTAGTCTTTGAAACTAATACCTTTAATTTCACCAATATGTTTAGCTTGTATTGATTCATGTTAAGTTTACAACAAATTGACTTCTCTCTTGCTATATGGTCCTGGCGCCAGAATCTAATTTAAAAACGATTTTATTATTTTGAGACTTAGACAAATTATTTTTATATGCCTTAAACGACACAGCCTTTGTGTTTGATTTAGCAGAGCGTGCTTCTTGTTGCCAACAGTCCTTAGCTTGGTGACCAAGCTTACCACATTTAAAACATTTCCCATTAAAGCGTTTCTTCTTAAAATTTTTTTTACCCACAACCGATTTTTTATCTTGTATATCCTCTTGATAACGATCTAGAAACTTCGCTTCTTCTGCAATCAATCTTTCCTTCGCCAAGTTAAAGGTTAATTTCTCTCCACCAGCGCTTTGTAAAGCTGTTACTAGCTGATCATATTTTTGGGGCAATGTTAAAAAAAAGTTGAGTTAAAATATCGCTTTCATCTATCTTAGCTGCAGAAAGTTTTAGTTGCCGAATTAAATTTTCAAAAGATATCAGTTGACTTACGATGGAATCTCCTTCATTCATTCTCATTATTAACAATTTTTTACCAATTAAAAGCTGGTTCACTATAGATTTCTTTGCGAATACAGCACACAAGCTCTCCCACATATCTTTCACAGTTTCTTTTTCACGAACTTAGCTTATACAATCTGCATATAAAAAGCTTAGCATTCTGTCAATTGCCTTTTTGTCCTTCTTTGGAAACTCCCTTTTAAGAATTGCATCGTCTGGTGGATTGCCGGTGAGAACTTGAGAATTGCCAATCATCAAATCCTGGCCGTTAAACTGAGGGGTTCCATGCACTTCCTTTGATTCGTCCATAACCTCTTATAAAGACAATAAGATAACCCGCAATATTTTTAAATAAAAGTAAGGGCTAAATTTATTACGACTTGTTCACAATAAATATTTTCAGAATGACAAATTTATAAACAAAACTTTCAATATCAAAACAAAAAACTATTCGGTTGAAAGATTATTTCTACAAATTCTAACAACAATAATGATTTATTATCCTTTGAAGAATTAAAAAACTTGATAATGGAATTAGCAAATTACAAAACTGCAAATCTAGAGCTGATCAGTTTGAAGTTATCATGAAATGCTCGTAGCGTGCGAAATAAAAAAGTAGATTTGTTTAGTTTTTACTGTCCCACAACGTTCATATTTGCCTCCTCTCAGAGACGTATTTAAATAAAAATATAATAATTAAAAACAGAGAATTTCAGTGTTAGAGAGGTTATCCTAAGTCTCATACCGCCTAAGTCTCACAACAGCTTGACAGACTTTACAAATTTAAGGAAGCCGATTATATAGGACATCTGGAGATCCTTGATAAAGCCAAATATATTAAAGATATGAATAAATGTAGTGATCAGATAGATTCTGCATTGGATCTTTGAAAGAGCTACACTGTTCTAATCCTACATGGCTCCATGAAAATGCCCCGAAGTGGTACATTGATGAATCCAAAACAACAGAAGAAGTAGGAGCTACTGGTAAACTGATGGAAAGAATCCTGACAAGGACGATGATAAATCTGATGTCAGATAGCCAGGCTATTCTAAAAGCTGAACATAATATGGTGATGCTTATTAAACACTCGAAAAAATTCTTGCATCAAAGCTAAAAAAGGAGCAGGAGTGTCCTAATATTGAACAGATCCAATCTAAGACTTCTATGTGGGGCACTCACATGGCACTACGCGTGCACTATTCGGTGAGTCTGAAATTAGGGAGGAAACATACATATCATTGGCGGTGAAGGACATCATCAAGTTTCTAAACGCTGCACTGGATTAGTATAAACAGGAAAGAAGACAATACTGAAAGAGGGTGCACAATAAATCTACTTAATTGCAATGCAGTAGGAGATAAAACTCAATTCGAAGAGATCGTAAATCGCAATCGTAACCCAGCGCATATTAAAGTATGGAGGCGGTACTGTCATGCTTTGAAGTGCTGTGTCGTCACAAAATTGAATGTTTTACCAACAAGTTATAATATTGAAGAATATAATGATAATAATGCAATGATGATCCCAATGAAGCAATCGTTTATATACAATTCGGTTACTGTTATTGATTGACGCAAACATAAATTTTTTTCGAAAATTAAAAAAATATTGAAGAAGTAAGTTTGGTGAGGACATTATTGACATCATTTTGTTGTGATATGTTGACAAATTTTTTTTTTTAATTTTGAATTTCCTTTTAAAAAGAGGAAACTCAGTTTTACTCCATTGCGTCTCTAGTTTCAGACGTATGGCATACAGTTCGTGTCTAACGAATCCGACGGTGATATCTATTCACTTTTTTATGTGAGTCCAACTGTCTGACACTTGTAGCGATTTGTCTGTACGTGACAAAATATAAGACCAAATATATAGTAAATCTTTGGGTTTTATTAAAAATATTTTCACATCAGCATTAGGCCGAGGCCACGCAATGAGAGGAAAAGCAGCGAGCGGCAGAGCGATGAGCGGAACAAATTTAAAACATATGAAATACTACTGAAGTGGCCACTCAATGATCGGCATGTGAGCGGCATTTTTGAGCGGCTAAGCGGGGCCGCTCAGGAATAGAACTTGTTCTAATTTTTAGTTGTTTTCTGAGCTGCAAAGAATAAAAATGGCAAACAAAATGGTTTTGTCAATCTGTAGCGCGATTCAGTAACTTCCTTTAAAGCTAATTGAATCGTTAAAAAAAGAAAACAACAAAATTATCGATTTTGGTATTCAGTAAAATTTTTAAACGATATTCGCTATTGTTAAAGTCAGCTGTTGTTGTTATCTTAACGACAACCATTTTTGTGTTGTTTTTCAATCGATAAAAAGTTAAAAAGGTTGAAATAAATAAAAATCATAAAATAGTGAAAAAAATCTTTTTATATAAATAATAAATAAAAACATTGACAATGGCATTTTGACAACTAACCGGTCAGAAATGACGCTCACTAATAAGCCACTTGCCGCTCAAACTCGCCGCTCTGCCGCTTGCCGCTCTGCCGCTCATTGCGTGGCCTCGGCCTTAGACTTATCATTTATAATTTTCTTTTACGAATCTTTTTCTCCTTATTAAATAATATTGCTAAAACTTGAATGCAACCATAACCATTCAGAATGTTGTTTGATTCGAACCGTCTCACACTTGCTGGCTTTTGTTATGTTTTTCCTTCGATATTAAATAAATTCGCATGAAAATTTGTATGTATCATCAAGGAATTTTACGTATTCTATTAAATAAAAAAAAATTTATTATGTATTATTATGTATAGCTCTAAGTAGCTATAATATGTATTTTACGTAATCCTGGAATACTCCTAATGTTTAAATTCAAAATCAAGATTAAGAAATTTACTAAACATTTTTTTGCCTACCTAAACAGAATGCTGCTCATATTTTTACTTTAATAAAGCATTCAACCTTTTTTTCAAAATTATTTAACCATCAATTCACCAAACAATAAACAGACGTTGCACAGTGGACCATTTGACAGGCGGTCAAAAATCTATAACTTTTGATTGGATTGGAATTTTGATATGCGGTTTTTTTTTTGTTTGGTAGGTGAGTCTTTAGCCTTTATGTTTTGCTATAAAACGTAATTCTCGACCGAAAATAAAAAAGTTACGGAGGGTTTAAAATACATTTTCATTTGTAGTTGAATTTTAGTACATAAGTGAAGTGTTAAAAGGTAAAAAAGGTTTTTTTTTAATATAATGTCTTATTTTTTCAGTTAGTTTCACAACTAATGCTTTTTAACAATTTTTAAGTTAATTTTTTCGGAAAATGCAAAACTTTGGCCCCCGTACACTTTTTAGTCCTAATGTGCACAAGGGCCAAAGGCTGTTTTTTTTTTTTAAGATCCCGAGTTAAAATATAATTTATTAAGCAGCGATAGATAGAGATTCAAGATAGAGAAGTTTCAATGAAAAACTCGTATGTTTTTGCTTTAGTTAATTTTTTTTTTTTATTGTCTTTTTAAATATTTCTATATCAATTTTTATGGTAAATTTATGAAATATAACAATTTTTATTGTAAATTTACAGAATATATAAATTTTTGAATCAAGGCAATTTTTTAACTATATAAAAAAGTGTAACTTATTGTTAATGTAATGAAAAAGTACTTTAAATCAACCAATTTTAGTAAAAATTTCTTCTAAATAGCCTTGATTTTCATCTTCTAGAAGTTGTTTAGCTTCTTCGTCTAATTCAATAGAGGTAGTTTTCCATTTTTGACGAATGTGGGACATATATGGATCTGAAGTCCTCAACAAAATAGTGATAAGGTCTTCATTAGTACAACATCTGGACATTCGCTCGCGAAAGAATCTGAAGTCTTTGTTCCTTTTGTCTTGCGCTTCTTCAGATAGATCTCCTATTGGTAGCATATTGTTTTGCATTATTTGTTCCCCATGGTACAAAATTTTATGAACTGTAGATGGCATATATCTCCAAGAGTATTTTTCATTATAAAGTATAGCTGGAAAGAACCTACAATTCTTTTCATTGGTTCGCTTCCGCAATTCCTTATATTGATTTTTGGTCAATTTCAAATCCAAAACAAGTAAGAAAATTATAGTCGGTCTAGACCGACTATACGATACCCTATTCCATGCGTTTAGAAACCCTATCTCTTAGGCCCAACTAACTGGACATAGAAAATAAGCAAAAACCAAATTTGAGTGGAATTTTTATTAATTTTTTTGGCTGCAGATATGAAAAAGTTCATATCGGATGCTATATCTATATGGGGACTAGGTCCAAAAACGGACCGATCCTGATCATGTTTGGAAAAGTCTCTTGTATTTTGCAAAAATATATACAAACCAAATCTGAGAAGAATCAGTGCAATATTTTTGTTTTTTAATAGATTTAAGTGAAGATCGGGAAGCAGCCCTATATGGGGCCAAAGGGATCATTTTTGGACTACTCATTAATGGATGTAATGAACGCATATAAACCCAATTTGAGAAAGATCTATATGACAATTTGGATCTTATGGCAATTTATGTCGATTTCATAGGGGTAATTTGTATGGGGGCTAGGTCTGAACATGGACCGCTTCTCACCAATTTCAATAGCGTTCATCCCATGGCCGATAGAAGCTTATATACCAAATTTCATCAAAATATGTTCATATTTGCGACCTGCAGTTTGATTACAAGCTTTACATGGACACACAGACGGACGGACGGACGGACGGACGGACGGACATTGTTAAATCAACTCAAAAAATGATTCTGATTCGATCGGTATAATTAAAGATGGGTCTAGGTCAAATATTTTTGGTTGTTACAAACAGCAGCACAAAGTCATTATACCCAAACCACATAGTGGTATAGGGTATAAATAGGGCGAATGCTTCTTCCGGCGTAAATTTTTTATCTTCAGTTGGTTTTTAAAATCCTCTTTGTGCGCCTTGGGCTCGTTTCTACTATTTTTTCAATTATTTCAATTTTATTTTTTTTATTTTGGGTTGGTTAAATTTGGTGCAAAAATGAATCCTTAATAATTCTTTGAGAAATTTCTTCATTGATATTCTTCAGCTTGCACCTTCGAGATCTTTCACTACATCCGTCAATTGGTTTTGCTGGTCGACCCTTTTTTCCACTTTCGTTGGCAGTTGTAGATGCACTCTCAAAAATAAGTTCCTTTAATAACAAGTCTTGGTAACGTTTGTACATCTTTGCCTTACTATGAGAGCATTCAATGTACCGTCTTTTCAAATTCGATGCAAAATTAGTAATTTTCCCTTTGTGCATTTCAATGTCTTCTAGGTTACAATTCTTAGAGAAGTCGTTGCTCACTATGTGCAAAATTACATCGTCTACATCATTTCGTTGAAAATAAATATCTGCCGGATCTCTGTAACAGTAGTTAGCCATTGCACAAATTGTAATGAATAATAATTGTGGAAACATTATTATAAATACTCTTTCTTGCAATTATATAAAATAAAATTTTTTATCTTTTATTACCACTTTTAGAAGCATAAAAAACCCACACCCTAACCCCTTTGAAAAGGTGAAGCACAGCTGCTCATATCTTAAAGGGCTATGTCGCAATAGTTGATTCCAATTTTGTCAGGTATTTAAACTATATAACTCTAATTCGGACTATTAGTGTTTTTAAAAGATACCTATGTAAATGTACCTGTAACAATAAAGCGCATTATATCTCAACCCTTTTTTATAATTAAATATATAACAACTCCCGACAACTCTATCGACACGCACAAAAAAATACACCGCGGTGCACCGGTACGACAAACTTTTGTATTCATAACACTCAGACTGACGGACGGACATCGTTTAATCGACTCAGAAAGTTTTTTTAATCGATCCGTAGAATAAAAGATGGATAAAGGTCTAATATTTTTGCCAGTTACAAACATCACCTCAAACTTAATATATCCTAACCACATAGTGGACAACTTTTCTATTCATAAATTTTGCAGAAAATATCTAACCTTGGGTCAGAAAAATTGTTTTGGTGCACACGGGCGGAAACTGGCGAGTATATAATGGGGTATAGGAGTATAGGGGAGGATTCGAACTATAGAAGAGTGCAAGACCTTTTCTGACTGCTTTTCACTGGCAGGAGTTATGCTCTATTAAGTAGGAGATTTTCGGAAAATTTGGACCTATTTAAAAAAAATTTTTTTTTAAATTTAGGAATGACTCAGTGATTTTACATTTTTAACATTAATAGCATGGAGCCGCAAAATTATACAAAATTTATTTCACTTCAAAATCTTTTAAATCAAAAAAGTTACAGTCATTCAAAATAAAAATTTACAAAGAAATTTTTAATTTTAGAAAAATACTGAGAAAGCCCATTTTCGAAGACCCTGTTCGCTGTGATATAGTTGAGATAGAGTCGCAATTTTTTGGCTCCCGAGGTTTACTAATATTTACTTTCAAATGAAAAATGATTTTTGGCCGCCTTCTTAAAATATGGTCCACTGTGCGTTGGTCAAATTGAAATTAAAGCTAATTCAGTCATAAAATAATCAAATAGACAACATCATTAGCGCTAAACCTTCAGAAAACTAACTGTTCAGTAGTTTTTAATAAAAGAATAATTTCAAAAGAAAAAAATTATCTGCGACCACCTAAATGTTGCTTAACCCAGAGTTGATTTAAACAAAAAAAAAAAAAAAAACTACCTACCGAAACAACCTACAAAAATACCAACGATATCTGTATATTACAATTTTAATAAAACCTAAACTCCCAAACAATTTACATAAATTAACGTTTAAACTCTTATGAATGAGCGAACACCCAAGCAACAAAATATACTTATTGTTGGACATATTATTTTAAGTAGAAAAAAGAAATCACAAAAAATATTAATTATAATCTACGGCTACAAAAACAGGCTTAAAAACATTAACCTACAGGTAAACCGACAGCTATGATAAATAACACTTTGAAAGCAAATCAATTAGCAAGTATATGGTTAAATTAAAAATAACACAACAATATTCAAACAACCATGTAATTTCAACAATATCTAAATATTTTAACACAATTTCTTATTAAAATTAAAATAACACTATTCCTTAAAAGTATTTAATTTTTTTTTTTTTTTTGTTCAAACTGATATATTTGCTTCAAGGGTGTCATTTCCAAAAATGGTCAGATAGAATATGTCATTAAAAGTCTGAAAATAAAATAAATTAAGTGTAGGGTATAAAAACATACACTTAATTTATTTTGTTAGGGTACAAAAACCCAAGGTTCAGAAAAATACACACATGAAACACACAATTTTCTGTTCTAAAGCAGCCAACACATATTTTTATTTTCACATCAATTAGGTGTGTTTCTAAATTTTGTACGGTTCCGAACACATCTCGACTGTGTTTCGTTTTAATATATCGTTATCTACACGAACATTTTGCTAACACGATTTTTTTTGTTTCGAACACACATAAACTACAAAGATTCGAGTGTAGCTTTATTTTAAGTTCGTGTTCTGGTACGTGTACTGCGAATAAACAGAACATGAACAAAAAACAGGTTCGAGTTCAGTTATATTTTAAGTTCATGTTCTGGTGCGTGTACTGAGAAAAAAGAGAACATGAACAATAAATAGGTTCGAGTTCATTTATATTTAAATTCGTGTTCTGGTTCGTATACTGCGAAAAAACAGAACATGAACAATAAATAGGTTCGAGCTCATTTATAGTTTAAGTTCGTGTTCTGGCCCGTGTACTGCGGAAAAAAAAACAGGACATGGACAAAAAACAGGTTCGAGTTCAGTTATATTTTAAGTTTGACACTAATTGGTTCGCAAATTAAGGGTGGGTGATTGTGTTAATGGATGCAAAACATCCTAACAACCAGCGAGTGCTATTTATGATGCAAAATTCTGTTTGTGTTTAAAGTTATTTGTTGCAAAAAAAAAAAAAAAATGTTTACAAAATATCCTGCCAACCAAGAAGTGTGCCTTTTATGTCGCAAAATTGGGTTTTTCGTCCACGAAATGAAATGAAAATTACAAGAAAAAAGCAATTGTAATCAATTGCAACAAAAATCATAAAAAAGGATCAATTAAATTTGGAAAAAACCCATGAGCGTTAACAAAGAGGGATTTGTGCTAATGCATGCAAAACATCGCAAAAAACCGAGACAATAAAAACAGTATGTAACTATAGAAAAGGATTGTACATTTTTTGTAATAAGCTTCATAGAATTCTTTTCTGAAGAAAGTTACACAAGTATAATTTTTATGATGCTAAATTGTGTTTTTTTTTAAGTGCTTTGTTACGAATTTAAAATACAAACATGAAAAAAAAACAATTGTTTAGTACATCATAAAAAATGGTTAATATAATTTCACAATTAATACTATTGACACTAATTGGCTGCGAAAATAGGGGTGGGTAATATAACAACCAACAAGTGTAACTGTTATGATGCTAACTAGAGTTTGTGTCTTAAGTCTTTTATTACCATCTTTTATTAAAATGAAAACCAGTCAATAAAAACACTTTCAAATTCAACGTAAATCATAAAAAAAGTTCAATCAATTTTGAATAAATTTGGTTGAAACAATTGTCGTCGTTTTTATCGGGGTATTTGAGATCGTGAATTGATGTTTTAATTTTTCGTAGTATAGCCCAGCACTCGAAATTCGAGTAAAAATTCTAGAAAATATTATTTTTTCATTCAATTTAAAAATTTATGAATATTTAAATGAGCCTAAAGGTATGCTAATCAATTTAAGTAATTCATAATCTAACACAGGGCGTGTCATATACAATTTAAATCATTCTCATTAACAGGGTGTAACGAATTATTAGAAATATTTTATTTTATTTAAAATAATATATTTTTAAGACAGATTAAACATAAATTTTTTCATTCTCAGCTTCTCCTCCATATGAACTATAACTATAGCAATTTGCACACTCCTTCGTGCCCGCATATTGCTTAAAAAGGGAACTAAAAATTTGTCTCCACGTATTAATATATAGATGTAAACAATTATTTGAAAAGTGAACACTATGAAAAACTTAACACAAAATTATTACAACAAACACACTGTTTTTTTTAGCATTGTTTCATTGGTGTCTCCATAGTTTTGCTCATATCTTAGCACAGTGATGCCCGATTTACATCATTTTTAATATTAACCTGCTGCAAATAATGAAAGGCAATATTATTCTAAGTTTACCCTGGAAAAAGGTACATTTTGTAAAGTTGATTTCAACAAACAGACGGACGGACAGACAGATGGACGCTCGGCCATCGCCATTTCGACTCGAAAAGACGTATAATTTATGTGACCACGGATTTCGCTATATCGACTAAAACTTCTATATGGATCAAATATATATATACTATAGTTGGTCGAAAATTTATTTCTCGATCCGTTACAAATAAGCAAATATGTAGTATTTGCACAAATATATACCATTTGCACAGTTGTATGGATGGTTGGGTATAAAAGATTGGTCAATATTTTAATATCGAATTTGTTTATTATCCTCGAATGGGAATGTTGTATATTAAAAAAAATAGTAATCATAATAAGTTTTTAAATTTGATATTCGACCAGTGTTTTATCTATGGTTTTTTTTTTGATATTCCGGCTTATGGTCAATTGACCATAATCATAATAATTAAGTTGAAATACCTAATAGCCAAACATAAGTTAAAAAATTTCCTAAAATATTTTGAGCATAGTGTTTTAGCTACGCTATTTCAAATAAACAAGCTTAGCTAAATAAAAACAAGATAAAGAAAAAATCTTATAAAATATAGAAAAATATTTTCAAATTGACTTTTATGTCCCCATTTGAATATTGGTCATATACAACCTACATAAACTCATAAAAAATATTGTGTGTTGATATACATTTAAAATTTGAACGTGTATCGTAAACTTTGAAACTTAATTGTATCTTTAAGCACTTATTTAAATATTTTTTTTTTTTGAATATAATCTATTAGTTTGTAAGCTGCTTGAGAACATATAATGGGGTATTAAGATACTAAAGGTGTATTTGTCACAGATTTCGATCATTTATTTTTTAATTATATAAAAATTTATATCATTAACCAGTTTTACTAAAACCGTTAAATTAATATGTTTGCAATGAAATACTGTGTTCCAAATATACGACAGAGAAACATTTACGATACAGATTAAATTGTGTAATTGTTTAATTATATATATATCAGTTAAGTTATAATAAGCTGATTAGTTTGATACAGAAACGAAAAACAGTCGTTAAGTAGTTTAGGGCTAAAAAGGCGACTACTTCAGGGTGGTCTACCAAACCGTAGTGTAGTTAATCAACATACGATATATACAAAATTTTATTAGCTTTTTTTATATACCCTATACCACTATGTTTTAAAAAACCAATCTTTTATTATACCGATCGACTCAGAGTGACATTCTGCGTCGATTTAGCGATGTCCGTCCATTCGTCTGTCCGTCTGTCTGTGTGTCCATGTAAACTCTGTAACCAAACTAAATGTCGCAAATATGAATATATTTTGATGATATTAAGTAAGTCAACTTCTATCAGCCGTAGGATAAACGCTAGCGAAATAGGTGAAAATCGGTGCATGTTCAAACGTATTCACCATAAAAATGTCACCATGAGATCGACGTGAATTGCCATAAGATCCAAATTATCATAAGGAAGTCGTTTAAATTGGGCGTCTTTAAATCCGTTAATCAGTAGCCAAAAATAAACGCCAAAGGTAAATTCTTAGTCTTGGCCCCCTATAAATCTATTTCCCGATCTTCACTTAAGGCTATCAGAAAACCAAAATATTGCACAAATTGTTCTCTAATTTGGTTTGTATATGCTTTTGCGAAAACTAAGTGACTTTACTAAATATGGTCAGAATCGGTCCATTTTACGACCTAGTTCCCTTATAAATATATATTTGCTATACCCCATTAGGTGGACCTAAAATCAATTCTGGTTTTCAATGCGTTTTTCATATAAATTTCAATGACTGTACTTTTCAGCAGTTTCTTTTATCCAATAGATCGTTGGAGTGCTGTTGACTACTACTAATAGTACCAGTAATTTATTAATCCTTATCTCTATTGTGTTAGATTTTTGTCACATACATACATTTGACTACAATAACATTTCATTCTCCTAATAAGTATATTAACCTATTCTACAGATTTCTATATTTAACTGAACATTTTCAACAACGTTTTGGAAAAATGGATTAAATACAACGATATACGATGGTGCATTTGTTGTCGAGCTAAGATTTGCAATGTAGGTTTGGTTCGAGCTCTTCTGTGTTTTTTTTTAGTTTTAACCCTCTAGCTAGCATTGGGGTCAAGTTATATACAAAATTCCTATTTTCAGTGCGATTTGACTGCAATTCAGAATGTATGTATGTTTTATCATAGCAAATTCTTGTATGTATAAATGGACTCGATAGGTGGCGCTGGGGTAAAGTCATTTCGAATAATCTTATTTACGGTGCGATTTTACTGAAACTAAGAATGTACATATATGTATGTAAGATGATGCCAAAAATTTTTTTGTTGGATCGGGTACATGGCGCTGGCGTTCGAAAAATAATGAGTTGTCAAATTTATTTAAGTTTTATAAAATACAAAATTCACAAACGTTTTTATATACAAATATTCTAACCAAAAAGGAAGGAGAAATTGCGTTGGCTATTGCTTTATCCGGAATAGCCGCAACATTATTGCTTGGTGGTCGTACAGCTCATTCAACACTCAAATCACCGCTAAACGTACAAACGAATGAGAATGCCGTATGTAATATAAAAAAACATTCCAGTATGGCAAAATTTCTGCAAAAATGCAATATAATTTTTTGGAGTAAATATACCATGGCTCACAAACATTCCTTAGGAACATTACCTAGAACTTTAAAAGATTTGAAAGGCAATGAAAGACTTTTGGGTGGAGCTCTCATTTTATTATCCATGATCCAATGGCTGACCAATTTTCAAAACAACTACTTGGTTAAGTGAAAGAACTATTTTAGCCGCTAAAAATTTCGATGTCGATAATATTAATGTTGTTATTCAGGACATGATTTATTACGATACGTTTTCTTTCAAATCTATGGATAGTGTTGTTGAAGAAAATGAAGCAGTCAATTATCCAACAGAATTTTTTGAATTCAATTGATGTGCCCGATCTACCTCCACATTTATTAAAATTAAAAGTTGGTTCTCCAATAATTTTGCTACGTAACCTCAACGCTCCGAGACTATGTAATGGAACCAGGTTAATTGTTCAGAGAATAATACCCAATGTTATTGAGGCCACAATTCTCAAAGGCAAATTTAAAGGAGAACATGTCTTGCTGCCAATAAGTCCTATGATTTTTACCGACACACCGATAACATTCAAATGATTGCAATTTCCCAACAGATTGTGATTTGCCATGACCATTAATAAATCTCAAGGACAATCATTGCAAATATGTGGTTTTTACCTCGAAAACAGTTGTTTTTCCCGTGTCGGAAAGCCAGCAAATTTATTAATTTACTGCCAGAATAATGAAACTAAAAACATCGTTCACTCTTTTTTGAATTACAATGATAGAAATATATTAGTCATAATTATACATATGTATGTTACAATAAATATTTATTTTAATTTTCATAAATAAAACATGGTTTTTCTTTAAAAGTTTTCAATTAATATTAACAAATGCACAAATGTTTTTTTATATAGATATATACAGATTCTAACTAAAATTAAAAATTCATTGAGGGCAAAACAACGTTTGACGGGTCCAGCTAGTAAACTATATAATTATTATATGTACACAATGGTTCCGTCAAATACATTTTATATAAAATTGAATGTAAACCAAGTAATATTTAATATTTATATATTGGTTCCTTTAGCTCCTATAAGGAGCATAGGGCCTCAACAAAGTTTCGCCATTCGTTTCTACTTGGTGCAAGGTTTTTTTTTAATTCCAGGTTTTGCCTACTCTCGAAGCTTCTAAATCCAATTGTCTTCTTCTACTGCCTTGTGGGTTCCAGTCTATAACATTACAGGTGACATCATCTGGTAATCTTAGCAATCCATGGCCAATCCAGCGTCATTTCCTTCTCACCACTTCGGTTTCTATTTGGCTCTGATGACTACGTTCCCAGGGTTGTGTGTTCGATATCCTGAGGGGCCAGACAATTCTTAATATTCTTCTAAGGCCTTTGTTAACGAAGACTTGCAGGGTTTTCACATCTTTGGTCAGCCATCTTCTACATTTCGCGCCCATAGAGCAGAACAGATTTAACATATGAATTGAATATGTTGATTTTTGTGTGGGTGGATATGACTGGTGATTTCCATACTGTGCTTAGTTGGCCGAATGCTTGTCTAGCTTTCAATGTGCGATTCAATACATCGTCGGATGATGATCCGGTCACTGTTATGATACTACCCAAGTAGCAAAAGAAGTTAACATTCTGTATTTGTATGTTTTGGATGGAGAATGGCCTGTTGCATGTGGAATTTATTCTCATGACCTTCGTCTAAGGAATATTTTAGCTGTGTAACATATCGGAGTGACTTTGTGTTATAAGGCATATGTCGCCGGCATAGTCAAGATCGGCCAAACGCTGGACAGTCCTTGTTAAGGGTGTCAGAAAGTCTTCACCTTATAATGTTTGCGACTGCCTTGTTTATCATGCTTAGATGTGTAATTCCTCTACAGTTCCTACATTCTGTGAGATCACCTTTTTTGGGCGACTTTAATACAAACATATTATTGGAAACACCTCTGTTAGATTATATATCATATCTTTCTCTTTAGCCTACAAACCGCTCTTATCCTACTCTTTTCTTTACCAGCAACAATACTTTGAGGTATCTCTTTTTTGTAAGCAACATTTCTAACGTGTTACTTCATGACCAAATTTCAGCATCATGTTTTTCCAAACATGATTTGATTTCTCTTGCCTAATATTTTCATATTCAGGGAGAAACAAATTGCATGTACTCATACAGAGGCTTCAAAAACTTAAATTATAATTTACTATATGAATACTTTGGACATATTATTTGGGAGAATATTTATTATATGCCCTCCGTAAATGATCAACTTTTCTGTTTTGAAACAAACATAACAAGTTTACACGACGCTACAGTTCATCTAGTAACTCGATTTAGAAAATCCAAAGCAAAGCCATGGTTTACATCTAATATAAAGTAGTTCATTTCTCTCAGAGATGCATGTTATTCAAGGTCAAAGCGATTTAAAACTACTGCGCTGAAAAAAGATTACCATACTGCAAGGAAAAAAAGTTAACGACAGCATTAGAAAAGCTAAATCGGTCTATTATTCAAGGCATTTTGAGTCCGCTATGGACTCACGACAAACATGGAAACACGTGCGCAATATTGGTATAGGGAAAGGCATTAAAAGCAATATGATGTCCATGAGTTAAACTCAGTCTTCAGTAATTTACCAGTAGTACACAGCAACAACTCCTCATTTGACAATTTTAACAATGATAATGACTCCACTAATTGTTTTGAATTTTCGTGTGTAACTCATGAAGATGTTTATCTTAGTGTTATTGGTGCTAAATCTAATGCAATCGGACATGATAATAATCATTCAGTATTTGTGAGGATTTTGCTGACCTTTCTTTAACTCAATTATAATCCTTACAAATAGAGACATGCCATAATAACTCCTGTTCCTAAATCTACTAACGAATACCGCCCCATAGCAATCCTGTGTTACTTTTCAAAAGTACTCGAAAAGCTCCTTCACAAACAAATTACCACTTACATAAATGAGATTGGTTTGTTGTCGAATATACAATCAGGTTTTCGATCATGTGTTACTGCTTTGAGTGAAGTAACTGAAAACATAAGGCAGGAACTGGATGATAATAAAGTTAATTTTTTGGTCCTACTTGACCACTCAAGGGCTTCCGATACTGTCGACCACTTAATGCTATATATTAAGCTGAAACATCTTTTTTAATTTCTCTTCATCATCTGTAAAATCTGCCTCGATCCTACCTATCTGGTCGTACCTAATTCATTTACGTGAAAAATAAAATCTCAACAACGCACATAGGGCCAGATTCAATTTTTTTTGGCATAAAGTCTAATAATAAAGCTAGACAGCTGAATTTTGGTGGAATTGATTATATTGGCACTTGCAGTAAATGAGAACAATTTCAAGTCAATCCGACCACGCCCACCTATACCGCCCATATAAGGACACATTGCAGAGTAGTAAATTTTTTTTTATTATTTCATGTTTCGATTTAAACCAACTAAATACTGATTTCTTAAAGGTATTAAATTAATACTATTAAATTAATCTTCTTTTTCTACTTCCAAATCCAAGCAAAAGTTGTCTTCATGATCCGTATCCGAGTTGCTATCATCGCTGTCTAAAAACTGTTCCTGGTTATTATATTCTACATTTGGTGCTTCTAAAAGTTCAATAATTTCCTTTGGTAACGAGGTTTTTTTATTTTGAGCTAATCTTTTTTTTATATTAAGGCTTGAAAGAAAAGGGTCCGATGAATCCATTGATCGGTGGAACTCATCCGATAAATTGTTGATACGAGAATTTCGTCTCGCATATGATTGTCTATCGCGCTTATAAAGTTTATTTCGCGCTTCAGATGCGTTTTCTCCAAAGCAACCGATAGGTAATACCGATGATGCTATTATCTGTGAACCGTGAACTAAAACTTTGTGGACAGTTGCTGACATTGCGTACCATGAATACTTTTCCATATAATTCGACGCAGTTTCTTGGCATAATTGGCTGAATTTAGTAGTATTTACTGGAAATTCACAGGATATAGTTATTAAAATAATATAAAACCGTTGTAAAATATCATAATCTAGTTCTAATATTACTGAAAGTTGCCTTGTGTTTTTAAATGACCTTCTTGCGGTATTTCCATCATTTGTATTTCCACTTCCGTTTTGTTTTGGCTTATCTACATGTAATCCCATTTCACTCCAAAATAATTTTTGTATTTCTTGTTTACGGGATGTTATCATGTCTTTTTCTTCTTTATCCCTTACTTGCCACTTTTTTAAGTGTAGTTTATACGAGATTTTAAGTACGAACTCAAAAAATCTTATCCATTCATGTAGGGGACTGATGCCGTGTTGAAGATTTCCAGACTTAGCTTGAAAGTTTGATATGTCTGTAGTTTTCATAAAATCCTTTGGGCTGGCTCCACAGATAGGACATACTTGACAAGATTTGGTTCCCGTTAATATATTTAACACCTTGCCGTCAATCAATGTCAAATGGAGATCAAAAGTGACAGTGATTTTTCTGTCAATTGAGAAATTGTGATTAAAAGCTGTTAAGTTTTGAATTTGTGATTCTAAATCCGCCTTTTCTGCCAGAATAAGATCTCTGGTTTCTTTAGAGAATTCTAGCTTTAGTAGTCTGCAAAATCTTACTGATTGGGGGGATTGATTTATCCACAAAGGCGTCCAAAATCATCCGTTAGTTTCAGTGGAATGACGCTCGTAACAAATAATGAGTCGTCATTTATATCAGACCTTTCTCCTAGGAATCTCTGTTTGTACATACTCTCCCCGTAGAGCCGTCAAATCCATAGCTCGCTATTAGTTTGACATCTGCTATGTTTTGATGTTTCTTGAATACATCATCCTGCAGAAGGAAAATTCTACTGGCCGTATGATTAAGCAAATTTTGGAGAGATACTCCGGCTCTTGTTTCCGTCACATTGACTCCCGTAGGCCTGCATTCCAATTTGGCTTCTCTTACTTTATTATAGCATGGATAAATGTTGGAAAATTGTGATTTATTTAAAGCTCTCATGCTGTTGTATTGCGCTTTAGTGACTGAGTTGTCGATCAAAAATGCCAGAGCTTGACTTGGTGTGAGTGGTACCGGCTCCGAGAATGACAGTTTCTTTCTAATCTCACTTGATGAACTAGAAGTAGAAAGAGTATTCTTTAATACAAACGCAGTATCGCTCATTTTGGCCTTTTTCGCTGAAACTGATGCTGCATGAACAAGGAGACTTGTATTATTTTCTTCATTATCTGCCAGTTTCTTTGCCATTTTTCTTTTTAGCCGTGATCCTGCATCACTGTAAGACAGTCGTGGTCGTCCCACTTGATTTTCTGAAGCAACAGTCATGCTTGACAACAGTCATGCTTGACAAAAGCCAACTGGAATGTTTCCTTTTAAATGTCGTAATTGTACGATTACATTTAGGTAGATTTTTCAGAATATAAAGGTGAAAACTCTTTATTTTCTTAGTGATTTCGGCCTTTAAGTCAACTGATACATCATTTAAATGAAATTTATCAACAATCCAGTCAAATAACGCTTTTTCATTTCGGTTTTCGTTGATCCACACATCCAGTAGGGCAGAATGGCTTACCTCAAACTTGGCTAAAAATGCAAAATATGCGCGAATGGGCAAAAAATGTTAGCAACAAGTTTAAAAACACAGTTTAGAGTAAACATTTGCATAATTACTTTTTGGCACAAATTGGCAGAAATTAGTTTTTTACTCCACGATACATGAATACTTCGGTTATATTTTTTCTAAAATAAGACATATTAAAGACAATCCACAACTAAAAAATATAACTCATAATTCAAAAACATTTAATAACAATTATATTTGGCATACCTTGACCTTTATTTTCCATTTTTCCAAAAAAGATTTGGATACCTGGTGTTGCTACAGCAAAAGCGCAAAGTTGAGTAAAAGACTCCCGCCAATTTTAACAAACCAAACAGCTAACCAGACAGCTGAATTTGTTAGCGCTGCAAAAATGCAGCGTTGCCACTGAAATGTTTTTATTTGCGAATTAGATGTACCCAATGTATGCCCTTTCAAAATATTCAGTTAAATTCAAAATATATTTTACAAAAATATATGACTTTATGCCAAAAAAAATTGAATTTGGCCCTATGTGCAACGTTGAATATTACTAGAAGAGTGCCCCAGGGATCCATCCATCTCTTTATGGTAATGATCTACCTTCACAACTTCTCCATTGCGAAACTCATATGTACGCCGATGACGTGGAGTTATATTTAAGCAGTCCAACTGCTTCAATTAATCACCATATAGGGTAACTCGAAGAGGATTTTAATAATATCCATCGTTGGGCTACGGCCAACCAGCTCTTTTTAAACCCATTAAAATCCAAATGTTTAATGATAAGTAAACGGTCTAAACAACCACCCATGGTTTCTGATATTACAATTAACGGTCAAAACATTCCTATTGTTTCTTCTGGCAAAAACATAGGTATTATCTTTAACAGCTCTCTATCGTGGTCAAATCGTATAAATAATGTAGTTGGGCAAACTTACGTTAAACTGAGATCTCTTTGGTCATCATAATATTTCACACCTTTCAAGGTCATCGGTACAAAACCCGTAATCGCATACAATATGCTAATGTTTCAAGAGTATGTATGCCAGTTCTAAGAGAAATTGAAGATAAGGAAGATGAAACTACAGAACTGCAAATTTCATCTAACATATTAATATAATATTTGATAGAATGGAAAGTGACAATACATTTTTACCAATGGAAACATTATCGGCGGAACGTCATTTAATAACAAACGAAGATTACCGTGATCTTGTGCGTGATTTGGGATTATCGTGGAGACAAACCGAAACTTTGGGTTCCCGATTAAAACAATGGAATGTAGCGGAAAGCAACTTCGAAGCTACATTTGGAAGAAAAACTATGCTATTAACGTCGTTCTAAAAAATTTTTAAAGTTGATGGTATAAACCACAAGCTCGTATATTACACGGATGTGGATGAGTTATTTGTTTGCCTCAGTCAAGAACATCGATCACAAGATTGGCGGTTATTCTGGTTCATATAAAAGTTAGTATTCTATCGATCAT
The DNA here is from genome assembly GCA_963682025.1 of Cordilura impudica. Taxonomy (NCBI): domain Eukaryota; kingdom Metazoa; phylum Arthropoda; class Insecta; order Diptera; family Scathophagidae; genus Cordilura; species Cordilura impudica. The sequence continues at coordinate 265,795,543 of OY821518.1, forward strand.
ATCTGTAAATTAAAAATTTATAATTCATGAATTTGTAAGGTCTGAAAGCAGTCCTATTACATAACGAGAATCAGTTGCCATCAGTTCCTATAGCATATGCTACTGATAATTATTTTTGGAATGCAAAGAGGTTTCACTAAATTTCCCTGTTATCTTTGTGAATGGAATAGTCGTGCAGAAAAAATTTTGTTAACATCCCACTTGTCCGAGCCGAGAAGATTATTTTTCCGCCACTGCATTTAAAGCTAGGCTATATGAAGCAGTTCGTTAAACAACTAGATAAAGACAGCGAGGCTTTTTCACACTTAAAATCTATATTTCCAAAATTAAGTGACGCCAAAATAAAAGAAGGTATGTATAAGACATTTTGAGAAGCAGAGTAGTTACACCCAATTGTTTGATGTGTTGATTTGCAGGTATTTTTGTTGGACCACAAATCCGAAAAATATTTTTAGGTAGAGACTTTCCTATCAAATTAAATGAAGTTGAAAAATGAGCGTGGATGAGTTTCATATCTTTATGTAAACATTTTTTGGGTAACAAAAGAAGCGGTGACTACACTGATGTTGGTAGTGAATTTCTAGAGGCGTATGGAGAAATGGGGTGCAGAATGCCAATAAAAATACATTTTTTGCATTCTCACTTGGAATTCTTCCCAGAAAATCTGGGCCAATTTAGTGACGAGCAGGGCAAACACTTCCACCAACAGCTATCAACAATGGAAATGCGGTTCGAAGGAAAAAGTCAAATCAGAATGCTAGCGAATTACTGCTGGTCGCTAAAACGTGAAACCGAGGATTTGTCTTACAAACGTGCTAGATTAAGACAACATTTTTTAAAAATAAACATAAAAACAGCTTTAAATTATTTCTCTTTTTTTTAAATCACATAATCGAAATCGGTTTTTCATTGTTTAGAAAAAGTACTATAACTTTGTCAATTTTTAACCGATTTAAGCAAATGAAAGCTTGTTTCACTCAGCACGACAGTGACTTTAAGATAATTGTTCTTTTAAAAGAAGATTCGAAAAAAACTCTCGTAGAAGTGGAAAAAGTTAAAAAAAACTGAAAAATTTAGATATTATTCAAAAAATCTCTACATATTTATGTTAATAGGATAGTGGAGGTATATATATTTGAAAAGACCACGTTCGTTTCCTATTAATACCGTTTACAAATTGGAAATCGGTTAAAAAATGACTGAGTTAAAAATGTTTAAGTGCACCAGTCCCAAAAAATACACTTTTCCCGATATCTCGGAAATTTGAGGGTATATTGCAACTTTTAAAACCGGTTATGTACTACACTCAGCTAGACCTACAACCTACACTAGGTCATTTTTACAAGTTATTGCAATTTTTTATTTTTTGTGTCACCTACACGGTGTACATGTAATATATGTAATTAGTTTCATTTATATCAGCACAATGCACCCTTATAATTAATTAATCCTGTACTGTAATTATAATAAGTAAGAAAATTATAGTCGGTCTAGACCGACTATACGATACCCTATACCAAGCGTTTAGGTCTAACTAATTAGATATAGAAAATAACCATAAACCAAATTTGAGTGGCATTGTTATTAATTTTTTTGGATGCCGATATGAAAAAGTTGATATCGGGTGCCATATATATCTGGGGACTAGGTCGAAAAATGGACCGACCCTTACCATATTTGGCAAAGTCACTTATATTTCGAAAAAATATATACAAACCAAATTTGAGAAAAATCTGTGCAAAATTTTTTTTTTTTTATAGATTTAAGTGAAGATCGGGAAGCAGCTCTATATGGGGCCTACGGCTAAGAATTGTCCTTTAGGGATTATTTTTGGACTACTGATTAAAGGATACAATGAACACATACAAACCCAATTTGACTAAGATCTATGGATCTTATGGCAATTTATGTCGATTTCATAGGGGTCATTTGTATGGGGACTAGGTCTGAACATGGACCGAATTTCACCAATTTCAACAGCTTTCATTCTATGGCTGACAGAAGCTTATGTACCAAAATATATTCATATTTGTGCCCTGTAGTTTGATTACAAGGTTTACATGGACACACAGACGGACTGACGGACATCGCTTAATCGACTCAGAAAGTGATTCGGAGTCGATCGGTATAATAAAAGAAGGGTCTATGTCAAATATTTTTGGTAGTTACAAACAGCAGCATGAAGTCATTATACCCAATCCACATAGTGGTATAGGGTATAAAAATAATTTTCTTGTTGTACAGGAAAGCACAATAAATAAATAACTCAAATTTGACGCTGTGTATTTTTTGACGTGACGAGATCGCCGTTGCTATTTCGTAACGGTTTTGACAAAGTGAATTGTGTATTAACAAGTTTTTTGATTGTTTTATATAAGTCGCGTGTTCTGCCTGACACGGCCAAAGTTTGTTCTTCTGTGACAAGGTTTTCCGCCCATTTACGTTTGTCTCTACCCGCTGCGCTTAACTTCTCTGTCAATAGAACTATAGTTAGCCTGTAGTCTAGATTTTTCCAAGCTATTTCTGCCATCATTTATTTGAGACTTAGTTTCTTTTCACGTAGTTATAAGTTTCCACGTTGTATCAGATACCCACGTATTTCTTTCGGGGATTTTATATCCAATACGAGTTGCAGCAACATCAGATATGAGTTCCCTTACATTTTTAAATTCATTAGCGAGAGTGTGGTTGGTTTCTGCTGAGTTTCTCAAGGCCTGAGTTTAGGTAGCTTTGACTTTGGGGTCATTTAGCTTCTGGATATGGAATTTTCTGTGAGTTTGAATTCCCTTCTCCTCCGCCGCAAAACTTAGTCCGATGGTGCACACAAGGGGATGGTGAACACTAGAACAATCAACACCACATTTACACATCTAAGAGGGAGCCACGCCAAGTCCTGCTGTGTGGAAAATTTTACCCCCTATCACCAGTTTGTTATCCAAACACATTTCTGTGAACAGCTCTCCGTTTTTGGTCATTCTTCCTATGCCTTGGATGCTCATAGCTAGTTCTCGATTTGAGTTATCGTTGCCCATTTGAGCATCAATCACTAATAATATATCTTCGCTGTGGCCAGCTGAAATTACTCTAAGTAACTGGCAATATTTAATAATAACACAAACATATTTTTGGTCCATAAGCTTGGCCAACCCACCATCTCGTTTTCCGCTTACATTAACATATGGATTTATTTCACTATTTATAACAAATGCAAACAAAATATTTGAAAAAGTAAACAATTAGATAAACTTAATACTAAATTATTATAATAAACTCATTGCATTACTAGAATTTTTTAAAGGTCTCTGTATATTTTAGGTTATATCCTGGCATAATTGTGACCGATTTACCCCATTTTAAATTCTAACATTCACGAAATAATGACAAAAAATATTATCCAAATTTACCCAGGTAAGTTGTTTACTTTGCGAATGAGCTTGATTTTAATAGATAGGCTGACAGACAGACAGACAAACGGACATCTATATATCGAATCGAGTTGTTATAGGGATTATGGGGTCGCAAATGCATTTTTCGATGCGTTACTGAAATATGCCCTCCCCAAATTGACGTGGAGGGTATACAAAGCGTCTTCATTTATTGAAGTTTATATTCTATATTACTTAAATCCCGAGATTTAGGGATTATCATCCCTGATTATGACTTGATCTTATCATACACCGTTATGGCAACAAATATAGTTGCCTTACAAAAATCAGTTTTGTCTGTAAATTAAAATGTTTGCAATTTGTATAATTTTGTATTCATACTAAAATTTGTTCATCTTTAAAAACATACTACTTTTTAACCTCCTTCTGCTCCGTTAACCATACCATACCATACCATAAGTATGTAAGTATAATTTTGGTTTTAAATTTCTCTTTTAAGTTATGTATGTTTGTATATATGTTTTTATGCGTATGCCGCAATACATATGAAAGTATGTATTGTTCACATAGTACTCATATGAGTTGAGCTGTCATGTCATACAATCCATATTACATTTTTGTTGTTTGGTTTTTATGTTTGTGGCATATAATTGAAAGCTTGCTAAATTAATTTTCTTGTTCCTTTTGATCTTTTACTTTTTACAAACACAACTTGAACACATAAAGACTCGCCTTGATATAAATTTTACAAAGTAAAATGTTCAGAATCAATGATAACTAGGCAAAATGTCAATGTGATTTTCTCAACACTGCACTGAAGTCAGAAATTATTTTCCCGTCATTGCAGGGAGAAAAAATTATGCAATAGAATTATGGCATCAAGTTACGATAATTCAAGTGAAGCTGAGCAGTTTTCTCTCGAAAATTTGGTTATCTTTAGTTTAGGTGTTGCACTGAATTAAAAACACAGGATCAAACCAATATATAACTACTGAAGAAACCTAGAGAAGTATCGGTAAACAAATTGGTCGAACACAAAAAATATCAGAATCTAATAATTTTTCGAAAAACATGTATATTATTGACATAACATGTAGAATTTTAATTCTTTATAGGTTTTGTTTTTAGGCAAAATACTACAAATTTCAATAATTTAAATGCGAAGATTTTCGATAAAGTGCACTTGGTTTTCAGTTGCCAAGATTATCGAGAGTTCTCTATAAGACCATCCTAAATAACCTGAAACTGATCTCAAAAAAAAAAAGAAAAACAATAATGAGCAATAGACATTTATAGAGAACGGTGACGATTATTAAACTAGTGGTCCATGGAACTCCTTTTTTTTATAAAGTACACCATATAACTGTCCATCAACACCCCCCATCATCACATAGCATTAACTATTAAATGACACTTCTTAATTTTTTTGTTTTTTTAATACGCTTCACCATTGTGCACTCAGTATGTTTGAGTATGTCTGACATCTACGAGTTTTTTCTAGTTAAGAGTAGTGTGCTTGTGCACAAATTTGTAAGGGAGATATCATAGAAAATGTGTTTTTATTATTCCGAAAAATGACAGCAACTCTAATAACATTTTTCACACATGACTTCAATTGCTAACAGCAACAGTGCATACGGATGGATGTAGTACACAAAAATATTGCAGAGTGGAGAACTCTTATGGCAAAGCAATTTGTATGACATTTTTGACAAGTCATCTATTCAATAGTAGGACGAGAAGGCACGAGAGGCCTTATTGGGTTATTCAAAACAAAAGGTATACATGTACATACAAATGTATATTCTTAATAATTGCATGTGTTTTAACATACGAGTATTTATCATTGTTCAAAGTAGAGTTTTGTTACATGCAATATTGTTAAGGTTTTTGACATGTAGAGCCGTTTGCAATGTTTGTTGTTTAGTTACTTGTTTTAGGTTTCCTTAATTAAAAGATATCTAGGTAACTTGCTCATAAATACATTGTTTGGAAGTATTGAATGATATGAGTGAGCAGATATAAATATTACCATTAGGGAGCCATTCAAAGAAAAAAGTGTTCAAATTTATGTAAGGTTCCACCGCATAGATTAAGGATTAACAAGTTTTTGGTGATAAAAAAAAGAAGAAATCAAAATTAAAGGAGGCTCCTGAAATTAAAATTTGCTGTCCGACACGGGATCAGGCGACATACCTTGACCATGCGAGAAGCATGGATTGTTAAGGTTAATGCCGTAAACACTCAATAAATGTCCTTGCGATTTGTTTTCATTGCAGATGTAAACCACACCAGGAGCTTAGAGCGCTTAAATTCGAGTGGCATGTCGGTCGGAATCATTGGGATAAGTGGTATCAAAACGTCTTCTCCTTTATACTTTCCCATAATGATTGTTGCTGGGATGACGTTTTTCATCAGTTTTTGTACTGCAAGCCGGTGTCATTACAAGGACAGGGTTGGGTGATATTTGACAACATTATGATTACCGATCCGACTTCAGTTGGAGGTTGTGAGGCGGTAATACTGGCAAAGCCAGCGAGTTTAAAAACTTGGTTGGATAGTTGATGAAATCTTCTTTGGTAGTAATGGATTGTACGTTATCATTTCGCGAGTAATTTCACTTTGAATCTGAAAACTCAATTCGTCGACTTCAATGTATTTCGGAGCCAATTTTTTGGAATATTGACTTATATTTTTATTAATTTTGTAATGTCAGGCAAATTCAGAATAGACTTCTGTAACATACGTGGATTGCGTACGAATTTTTTCTCTGTATATGCCCACAATCGCTTCCATCGGTCGGATGTTTTCGCCTTATGTGAGACCCAGGTAAGTGAGGATGCTGATTCACAGGATTTTCACATACCTGATTATCACCTTCTATCCCTTTTTACTTTTCATAGAGGCCTTGCAATGTACATTCCCGACAATGTTGTGTACCAATTCAAACAACACCTGAACTGTAATGATGCAGAATTTAACTCACTTTGGGCTAAGTTCAAAATCAGGTCACACATTTTGCATTTCGGATTTCTATACAGAAGCCCAAACATAGAAAGGGAGCATACCTATAATGGTCTCGATGCCCTTTCTGAATCTATAACTAAAATATTAGAAAGTTGCCCGAATAGCGAAATCGTAGTTGCCGGCGATTTCAATATTTACAACTCTTCTTGGCTTCACCATTCGAGACAAACAACTCCCGAAGGCCGTTACGTTGAGCCTTTCGCCGCGCATAACCACTTAGCGCAACTAGTGAATGAGCCAACGCACATTCCGTGCATTGAAGGGCAAAGACAGAATTCTCTCGACCTTTTTCTAACTTCACACCCTGACAAGTGCGAAGTGAAAATTCTTTTACCAGTCGGTAATTCGGATCACTGCACCATTTCCGTATCTTTTTCGTATCTTTTTCGAAGATACGACTTGTTCAAGCATTTCAACTGGAAAATTTGTTTCCTGGACAATAATATTGACGCTGCAGCGATAATGGTGGAAAAAATAATTGTGCTTGGTATGAGATTATTCATTCCATCAAAGTACATTTCGGCTAAACCTAATCAAAAATCTTGGTTAAACCAGACTTGCAGTCAGATCCAGAGAGGAAGCATTCAGACTTTGGCGTGAAAATAAAAATTTCGTCACTGAACGCAAACAGGCGAGAAACTAATGTGCTAAGGTACTAAGGCGTGAAAAGTTTCTTCACGATCAGCGCCTTCGTGCTAAAGTTCTTTCTGCTCGTCGGGGCAGCAATAGCTTTTGGTCGTTTGTTAAAAGAGTAAAGAATAATGCTAGTTCTGCAATCCCAACTCTTATAATGAATGACCAAATATTCACTGACCCGGATGATAAGGCTAACTTTTAAGCTGAACTTTTTGCAAAAAATTCATTTTTGCCGGATGGCGATCAACCACTGCCCGAACTAGAGTATGCCTAAAATATTCTTCCGATCACGTGCAGTCAAAAATGTTCTTTCGGATCTCAACATTAATAAGTCTCCGGGACCGGATGGTATACCAGCACTGGTGCCGAAACAGTGCTCTTCGACGCTAGCCAGTCCATTGGCCAACCTTTTCAGCCTTTCGTACCGTGCGGGAGTCTTTCCCTCTTGCTGGAAGGTTGATAATGTTCAACCAATCCCTAAAAAGAGTGCGGCTAATAACCCTGAAAATTACCGTCCGATTGCAATCTGCTCTGCACTCTCAAAGGTGATGGAGAGCATGATCAATTTCCATCTTGTTAACTTCCTAGAAGCCAACTCACTTATTAATGATCGCCAGTATGGCTTCCGTAGAAATCGTTCCACGGGAGACCTGTTAGCTCTACTTTCTGAGTTCTGGAGTCGATCCATTCGCAATTTTGGCGAAAGTAAAGTGGTTGCTCTGGATATTTCCAAGGCATTCGATCGTGTGTGGCACGGTCCACTGATATCAAAGCTTATTGCATTTGGGGTCGGTAATGACTTCTCTCGATTTATATCGAGTTTTCTGAGAGATCAAACAATACGTGTTGTTATTGATGGGGTCTCATCTAATGAGTTTCAGCTTAATTCAGGGGTGCTCAAGGTTCCGTTCTTTCTCATTCTCTTTTCCTTATCTTCAAACTTTTGATTCTATATACTCTTTCGCAGATGACAGCAGCATTTCTCATTAATTTTCCTTTAATTGTAGGCCAAGCGTCTTGGAGGTTGGGGGCAAAAGGCGGACAATGAATGACACACTCAATCAAGACCTGTTAACAATCTCCCAGTGGGGTAAAGCGAATAGGGTTGATTTTAATGCGCTGAAGACTCAATGTGATATGTTCATCCATAGGGCCATGGATTCAACAATGTCATATGTATATATGGGTGGTATAGGTATTGAGGAGTCGGATACTTTTGATGTTCTAGGCATGAGAATTCAATGTGATGTTCGTTGGAACGAGCATGTTTTTCAAGTGTCGAAAGAAGCATTCAAGTGTCTTGGTTTTCTAAAACGGTGCAAAAATTACTTCACTCCCTCTGACCTCCTTAAAATCTATACCACTTACAACCGACCGCAAATCGAATACAACTCCCATATATGGGCAGGAGCTTCAAAGTCTATTTTGGAGCTACTGGACCGTGTGCAAAGGAGGGCGTTGACGCTCATCAATGACAGTAGGGTATCCAATTCTATTGAATCATTGGAACATTGTCGGAAAGTGGGTTGTGTAGCACTGTTCTATAGATATTACCATGGAAAATTTTCTTCTGAGATTAGCGAACTTATTTCAAGTGCCCGAGTTTCGGTTCACTCTATCCGCTTCTCTCGTAGACCACATCCGTTTGTTGTCTATTGTCCAGTTGAACGCACAACGCAATATAGAAAGAATTCGTTTATCAGTCGAACTAGCCGTATGTGGAATAAACTCCCCGCAGAGGTATTTTCTGACAGTTATAATCTAATAAAATTTAAGTCAAATATCCACAAACACTACTCCCTCTTTCCTTCTTCCCATAACCTGTTTTCCTGAGATCAACACAATGCACTGCATCTGTAGGGGGCATCCCATGAGTGTTGGTTAATAAATAAAAAAAATAAAAAATATGGCACGTACGCTCAACCAAACATGATTTTTGTAATTTTGTGCACTGTTTGGGAATATTTTTCGGATGAGTTCGGTCTTTGATTCGGTGAAATGGCAGAATTCAACGGGGAGGGGAATTTAATGCAGTCAGTCGAAATATCCGTTACTAATTTGGAGGAATTTTTTTATAAAGTACTTCTCCAGATTTGTCGTTCTGTGACTCAACATGCATATTCGTATTCAATTTGATTTTCTTGACGTGCTTTCACAAAACGCACGACTTGAAACATTTAGTTCATCAGCTGCAGTTGAACTTGAAATCACAGGTGCAAATAACCGGCCAACAGAGCCATTTCGCTAGCAAATTGTGTTTGATTGTTTCGTAGATATTGCATCGTTTTAATTAACGCCTTTAAACGCTTTTTGTGCACCGTACATTCATCCTAAACGATCAATTTACTTTGTTGCAAAATTTTGGCCATCCCACAGTTCTTCAATGAAGTTTCATTGATTTGCATATTTAACAGCAACTTGAACGCTTAATTTCAATAACGTAGCTACAATTCCTGATGAATTTTATTCTGGGAGCGTATCATTGTCAAAATCAATGGAAGCAGAAAATATTTTCCGGTTCCGCCGACAAATTTATGCAAATTTTTGTTGCCGATGCAATCGCTGAGCGTTCGCTCGAACTGATTTTCCTAATGTATTGCAATGGTATTTTTTTCGTGTTGCAACTCTTGAAATGCGTCGAGCGTTGGACGATTGGTCGCTGTCATGCCTAATTGACATCATCAAGTACATGTCCTTAATTAATACCAAAGCCTCGTTGAGAATTTCCTCGTTCAAATCTGTATTTGATTTTCTAGTACGCATCTGATGCAAAGTATTTGGTCTACAAATAATCGGTTTGAATGGCAAGCATGGCAATGCATATCTACTTCGTTTGCATTTACTCTTCTTTCTTGTGTTCGTGCTCTTTGCGTTGCTCTGCAGTTCGATTATATTGTAAATACGTTTGGTTTGTAGCATTGCGAGTTCTGTGACCGAAATTTTTCTGGCTTATTGGCGTTATTGCAATGCGACTAAATTTATTTTCTCTGTTCTTATTTAATAATCGTTTGTCACTTCGTAGTTAAATTTGTGAATTTATGGAATCATAATTAAAAAAAATAACCGCCATTACAAAAATTCAAATGCTTTAATATTTTTCTAATAATTTTACAATATAAACAAAATTTAACTGAGATCATTTTTCGCCACTATGTAACCGATTGGCTCAATTCACAATTTGGCAATAAGCAGTCAATCAATGTTTGCATACGTGGAAAAATAAATTGATGTATAAATAAATTAACGGAATTCTTGGACAAATCGCGAAACAATACTCCGATAGCATTACGAAAAAAACCAAAAAATTATACATCAAATATTTCGTTCATTTTGTCAGTTCTGATGAAGAGTTTATTAAAAATATTATGATTTGTTCATATTAGCAGAAATTAAAATTTCTTCAGGACCATAGCGAACAAAACCAAAAAAGAAAATCATGCAAAAATCCCATAGGAAAGACAATATTTGTTTTTGAAATTTTCGCGAGACTTTTATATAATTTTCTTTCCCCAAAAACCTTGCTCGGGCTATAACAAATATTTACAAAAAAAAAAAAATCACCAAATCGGTCCAGCCATTCTCAAGTAATGCGCTTACCAACACACAGCATTTCATTTTTATTTATATAGATTCTACAAATCTAATACACAAAAATAGAATTTAAAATTGTCACTTTTACGTTTATAAACAAAATTATGATGAAATTCAAAGTAAATTAAAATGCACAGAATTACATAAAAATTACATAACAATTATATTTGTCTATGCGAAACAAAGCAAAATAAAATTTACTTTACAGATCAAATTTAAATAAATTTTAATAAAAGTCTCTTCTCTAAATACTCTATTACTCATACGGACTCTGCATGGCTTCTCCCTCTACAGTCAACGTGCTCTTCTCTTCATTTGGCTTTACTTCTTATTTTCCAATTAGATTCTCGCTCAATTGCTTGCAGAATTATTTCATTTAGTTCTGTTGACTTTTTTGTCTCGTTTCATTAATCATTTTTTCATTAGATTCTTTTATTTTTATGCAATTATATTCTGGAACAATGTTTACATTCTCAACCGCCAGGTAGTTCTGAAGATTTCTTGAATTTCATCAAGATCGCTCAGAAGAAAAATCATACTTCACAGTCTCAACCGCCAGGCTATTCTAAAGATTCCCTGAGAAATTTAGTTTATTCCACTTTATTTCAGAACAAATATTGTCTTCATAAATTTTCTCACAGTGGGCGTAGAAGTAGGCTTGGATAAATTTTCTTACCGTGGAAACCTTTCTCGAGCTATTAAAAATATTCGAAAGGAAAAATTTGCCAAATCGGTCCAACCGTTCTCGAGTTATGCTGTTAGCAACACACATCATCATCAGGTCACGTTAATTAATTTCAAAAATAACTATAGTAATGCTAAGGTAGAATGACCTCTTATTATTATGAATCACAACAACAGTGAACAGTTAATTCGAGTTCCGAAATTGTCCGCAGTAACTGGATCAGAATTGGTGGGTGTATGCACTTTTATTTGAATTAAATATTTAAGAAAATATTGTCGCTCGTTGTTTTGATACAACTTTTTCAAATACAGGCATAATTAAAGGAAAAAAATATAAAATATTTCCTTGTTGCCATCGTATATCCAAAATTTTATTCAGAAAAATTTTTGAAACTTTCCGTTAACTACTAATAGAGATGTTCAACTACTTCGCCGATTTCAGGAGAAATGACTTTGATTAGCCCAAAACCTTGTATGTCTTTCTCATATTGCTACTCACATATTTCTAGGTTGTGAGACCGAGAAATTGAACACTTCTTTATTAATGGCCACCCTAATGTACATGCATATGTAGGCAGATTTATGGAATTTTTTAGTTGCAGAACAGGATTTCCACAATCATCAATTGTAGTTATATTATTAATCAGAGAACAGAAGGACTTATGGCAAGATAACTTTAAAAAACATTTAAAAATTTATATGCAAGTACTTACCCAAAATTTGTATATGGTTTGTTATTTTGAGAAACACACTTGTGGATTGTGGGCGAGTATGTATAAGTTTTCAATTTTTTTGTTTTGATATAAGTAACATATTGTTATGAATTGTAGAAATAAAATTAAGTATTTATATAATAAGTAATATTTTTGGTTTACTTAGATATAAAGAAAGAATAATTTAAATTTTAATATATATTTTGACCAAGTAAATGGGATTTTTACATTTCATAATAATAATCAATAACAAAAGTATTTAAATCAGTTACACAGTATGATTCATTAATAATACAAACTCCGTATTATGTATGTTCCGTATGGACTCCAAAATGGCTGGACCGATCGTGACTTTGTGTAAGTTCATAAGTTATCAATGTTATAGGGCCCATACACGACACCAGCATGCATGCGCAATCAAGTGATTGCGCCAGCTGATTGACCGTGTATGGGCCTGTGGTGTGATTGTGCCATCCGACTGTGCAAAATTACAATGAGTTTGATATTTTTGTGATTGAACAAGCATACTGGTGTCGTGTATGGGCCATATTTCTCATTATAATAGAATTTTTGAAGAGCAAACATCGCGCATGGATGAATTTTATGAAGGAGTTTTATGACGAGCATAAAAAAATTATTTTTAGACTTAATAATTAATATCGTATAATTTAAATATATAATAGTATATAATAATTAGATATCGCACTCGTTCAACAATACTGTATTAACTCAAAAAGTTTTCAGGAGAGACAAAAAACTGTTTTCTTAATGGTTAAGGAAATTTTCATTAACAAAAGTTATGTAATATTTAGAAAACCCATCAATTATTGTATTGCACCACATAACCTATTTATTTGTTTACTGTCTGCAGATAGAATAGCGATTTTTTTAGTTATTATAATTTTCTTGAATTATTTTTGTTTATAAGAAGTAAATATTTTAAGTTGTGTTTTTTTACATGAAATTTATTGCTGTATTTAATACATTTTTTAATAAATGTGATAGACATGAAATGAAAAAAGACTAAAGTAAACAAAGTCTTTTAATGCTAAATATATGCTAATAACTGCTAAAAAGTTTAAAATATATATTTTATTAAATTAATTCCCTATTAAATTTTTGTAGTATGATTCGTAATACTTTTTAGGGATTATATTTTTCTTGACTAGGTCCATAATATCCTTTCTTATATTTTCCGACAGTGGCAGCTTTCCCAAATAAAGACAAGATAACCTGAAATAATTACAAACAAGTAAGTTTGTTATTAGAATTGGAAAATGGGTTTAGAACTTACTCCAGGTTTTTCCAATAATCTGTAGACTTCAAATTATCTTTATGTACAAAAACTCTTAAATAGTCTTTGTCCTTGTATGTCCTTGTCCTTTTCTACACGGAGACTTTTAATACTATACCAATTTATTTTTTGGCGCTCCTCATTTACAACAAAATTTTTGCCTTTAGATCATAAAAATCATCATGAGACAATTCTTGAACTTTATATGGCATTCCAGTCTTTTTATTTGTTGGTATTAGAGCCGTATATTCACCTGGTGTATATATTGGTCTGCTGACCTCAATTACGCTGTGTACATTATCACCTTCGTTTTGAGTATGGCCTTGGATTAGATATATATTATACTTCTTAAGTTATACTTTTGTAGTGCATAAAAATACATGGAGAGTAAGTACTTGTTTTTTGCTGTCCTCAGCAATTGTCAGAATAAAAAATTAAATCCAAGTCCTGAGCGTTATTTAATTCTGACATCAAATTTTTAATATATTGAAGTAAGCAACTTCCTATTTCATTTGCTCCACGTTTTCCTTCTACTTCCGCCCAGAAAAAGCATTCGACATGTTTCGCTATGAGGTCCCTGACAGTGAAATTATAGCAATTTATTTTGCTTGTATAATAAAAGCTTGATGTCATCTCTTTTGAAGTGGGAGAACTGCTTGCAGGTCGTAAGCAACTGCTTTGCAATTTTTTTTTTTATCAAAATCTTTTTCCTTTCTGCATAAGTACTTTTCTTCTTGGTGTATGTTGTAAACCTCGTTTAAGTCTTTCTTTTCATCCTCATCTGAATTCAGGAATAATTCGCAAAGATCACATTGATCCTTTTTTGAATTAAAAAGTGAAATATCAAATTCGTTTTTGAAAATTCAATAGAACATACTTTTATTACCAGGTGGCAAATTTGCAGATTCTCGAAAGTCCTTGTAATCCCTGTATAGGTCTGTCTGGCTTTTGCCACTCTCAATGTATTCACGAGTTGTTTGAGCACCTAAGTAGTGACTGTCGACCCTTGGAATATTGTTAGTAAATTGTCTTATGCCTTTTTTAACTTCAGGACTCACGGTTAAATGGTTACTGTGCTTTCCACGATAGTCTATATCTAGAAAATCATCTTCGTCCTTCTTTTTAATAACCGCTGCTCTGACTGTATCATTTATGTCAAGTGTTGCTTTAAAAAATAACTTACACACTCTTACTTGTTCTGAGTTAATTTCGAAGAAAAATGCATTGTTCAATCTGCGTAAATCTTGAGTGCAGGAGTATCTGTACTTTGGCTTAATTAGTTTCATATTTTTGGCTATAAATTCTCTTTGTGTCTGCAAGCTAATCATATCCCAATGATTGTGTCATTTTTTTTACTACATTTAAGGCGGTACTTTTCTCCACAATATTTCCGCAAACGCCTCTCTTTTATTGTCTTTGAAGAATTATAAATCGATGAATACGAATACCCTGAGCTTCGTAATTTTTTTTTTGCCGTTTTTGTCGTTTATTATGATGTCCATTTTTTTCGCATTTCCTTTTTCTTAGCACTTTCTCATGTAAATCAAACTCCGAAGAACTGCTATCATTCACTGTACGTGGATCAAAATCATTTTCCGAATTGTTACTAAACGGATCTGGAGAGCTGCTGCCAGAAGAATGCGACTTTTACTACCTATATTTATTGCATTGCGTAATAATGAATAGTGCTCTTCATTTGGACAACTCATTTTGTAAAGTGAACTTATTAGACCTTTTGATTGCAAGTATTCACTATTATGTTTAATAAACTTAATAATAAAATTTCTAGCTGATTAAAAATGCAATGCTATATTGCTCAAATGAAAAATAATAAAGCGACAATATTACAAGTTGTCATTAAAATTATTTCATCCAAACAGTAATAACTCAACAGAAAACATAATTATTTCACGAAAACAGTAACAACTCAAAGGAAAAGTTAAGCATTTCATGAAAACAATCATATTTCGAATCAAAACAAAACATTTACTTAGCCTGAATCAATTAAACAGTTGCATCTCAAAATATTACCTGAGTAAAATTTTATTTATTATTAGAATAACAACTTAGCTCAAAATACTACTCTTTATACGAAAAAACAATTATTTGTTAAGGCCAATCACTTCAAATAACTCAAAATAATTTTGTTTTCTTGATTCAGAGAGATAACCCATTGCAGCAGGAAAAAGGTCACAACATGTAATTTTATTAAGAAAGAGTAATCAGAACTATGGGAATTTTTAACCATAGGTGGACATAAGTGTTATGTATTGTTTTTTTGCCAAAAAGATAAAATAAAAAAAATTTGAGTTAATACAGTATTGTTGAACGAGTGCGAAATAAAATAAAATAAAAATAAAATAAAAATTTTTTTAAGGTCACTATCCGTATCGATGTTTTCAATACGCTCTTTGCAAAGAAATGATGATTGTACCAGCATACTGGCGTGGTATGTGCTTCGATCTTGATTGTACAATCACTTGATGGTGCCAGCATGTTGGTGTCGTGTGTGGGCCCTATTAGTACTCGAAAAATAAATGGGCGGGACTAGATCAGTAGGCGTGGCACCCCCATACAAAGTAAAGTCTTGGTACTTTGTCTGAGTACATGGGTTATTAACGTGAGTAGTCGGACAACAAATGGGTGAGATCATACTAATGGGCGTGGCACCCCATACAAAGTAAAAATTTTATGCCATATATCTGGAATACTGCAGTTTCTTAATCATTGGTAGTTTCGTGTGAGTTCATAAGTTATCAATGTGAATAGTCGTGCAAAAAATGGGCGGAGAAATACTATAAAGCCTTGGGATTTTGTCTGAGTTCATAAGTTATTAATGTGAGTAGTTGCCCAAAAATAAGCGGGATCAGACCAATGGCCGTGGCAACTCCTATACAAAAAATATTAAGTAATATGAAAATAAGAATCTGGGAAGTTTTGACAAGTACATTAATTACCAATGTAATTAAAATATGGGTGGAATCGCCAATATCAAAAATTGCCATAAGAGAAAATCGCGAATAACAAAAATCTCCAAAAACAAAAATCGCCAAAATCAAAAATAGCGAAATAGCAAAAATCGCCTAAATCAAAAATCGCCTCAATCAAAAATTGCCAAATCTGAAAATCGCAAATAACGAAAAGCGCAATAAAAAATACGCCAAAATCAAAAATCGCCAAAACCGAAAATCGCGAATATCAAAAATCGCCAAAATCAAAAACACCAGATATTAAAAATCACAAAAAGCAAAAATCGCCATAATCAAAAATCGTAACAGACAATAATCGCAAAGGCCAAAAATCGCCAAAATCAAAAATCTAAATTCGCAAAAACAAAAATCGACAAAATCAAAAATGGCCAAAATTTCCTACAAAATGTTTCCCCTCTCTTTTATTTCGTTACGATGGGTGTAGCGAAGCGCATCAGGTTACAGCTAGTACATATATTAAAATAGATGGACCGATTTTAATAAAGCTTTCAGGCAATCTTCAGAATAGAATGGTGGCTGATACTGTGGAGTTTAATGCGTGATTTTTGGTCTGAGGGCGGAGGGGCGTGGTACTGAATCTATAGATATCTGCTTAACCTTTCGGGGGAATTCAACTTTAAATTTGTCCGACACGTTGTATTCAAATTTGGATGCAATTTAAAAGCCAGATGTTTTCTAAGGACCAACAAAGCTAACCGGGCCAGGCTAGTTCACCCTAAATAAGAAAACAACTAATTAGATATAGAAAATGAGCGAAAATGAGAAATTTGAGTGGCATTATTATTAATTTTTTGACTTCGGATATGAAGAAGTTCATATCGGATGCGATATTTATGTGGGGGCTAAGTCGAAAAATTTCCGATCCCGATCATATGACGTAAGGTCACTTTTTTTTTTATAAAATAATATGCAAGCCATATTGGAGAAAAATCTGTGCAATATTTTTGTTTTTTTGGTAGATTTTAGTAAAGATCGGGAATCAGCTTCATGTGGGGGCTATGACTAAGAATTATCATATAGGGCTTATTGTATTTCTAATAAATGGATGTAATAAACATATCCAAACCCAATCTCAACACACTCTGACCACATAGTGCTATAGGGTATAAATAATAAACAATTTTATAAGAGCTTTCTACGAAATTTTTTTTAAATCATTACTCACAACCACAACTTTTATTGTAGAATACCTCAAAATAAAAGTGTGTTCTCCAGTAACAGTAAAGAGTTTTGTGAAATATACTTGGCTACTAGTTTTGCAATATTTAACTTGTTTATTTACGAAACTACTTTCAATATTTCTTATTTTTTTATTACTATTATTTTTTTAAATCTATAACTTTAGAATAAGTATTAATATTAAATTTAAAAGTTTTAGTCTTTCTAAACGCATAATTCTATACTGCAATAAGGGGCTCTTAGTTTTGTATGTAGAATTTGAAATAACTAAATAAAATAAAAGAAATTAAATAAACATGTAAACGTTTTTGTATATTTTAATTAACATTTCGCATAGATTTTAAAAATTCAGAATTTTTACAAAAAGTTAAAATTTGTTGACAAATAAATTAAACAAGTAAGAGTATTGAATTAGGCTGTACCGAATATTTGATACCGTCCACTTGGGTTTTATGTTTATATTAATATCTGGACTTATTCCAATCTAATAAAAATATATAACTACATATTTGGAAAAGTAGACAATTTGATCAACATATTACGAAATTATTACGAAAAACACACTGAATTTATAGAATTTTTAAAAGCGTCAACATATTTCAGTTCATATATTGGCACAAAGACGCCTATTTTACCCCATTTTAAATGCCAACCTGCTCGAAATAATGACAAAAAATTTATCCTAATCTTAATCAGGCAAATAATTTATTTTGTGAATGACCAAGATTTCAACATCAAAACAGCCAGACGAAGAGATTGACGAGCGGATGGACAGACATCGCTGTATTGAATCGAGTTGTTATAAGGATCTAGAATATATGCACTATATGGAATCGGAAATTAAGTTCTCGATGTGTTACATACGTCAACAGTGGTATTGAAGGTGTATAGTCTGTAATCGTGTTAGAATTGTTATAAATGGTGTACGAAAATTCACGCAAGATTTTGATTAAACAGAAAGTACTCTGTACTTTTGTCCTTACTTCGTTATATTTTTTATTGAATCGTAAATGACCACAACAACAAGAACAATTACGGCTATCACAGCCAAGAAATAAAGTTTGGAATTATAACAATAACGAGAACATCAGTCATATTTTCAAATCTCGGGACGCTACATGGATGAAAAATATATATATTTTGTGAGGTCCATTTTTTTCAATTATTACAAACGGAATAACAAACCTATATATATCTGTGGTAAGAATCGATAACCGCTTAAGTTGATTTAAGAACGATTTGAGTTATGTATGCTATCACATTCTACTAACATATTTTTATATAAACGTGAAATCTCCACTTCTCTAACAATGTTTTTTTAAAAATTTATTAATAAAAAACATACTGTACCTAAGCCGTAATAAAGCCCCATTATATTTACTAGCAGATTCCAGCGCTCGAAATTCGAGTGCAATTTCTAGGCAGCTTTATTTTTCAACTTAGCCAATTCACAAACCAACAATTTTATGGTTTATTATTATTGTGAGTGAAGACTACAAACTCATTAGCAAATATAATAAAACGCACATAGCATATGCATTATTTTATGTATGTGCTAGTAGCAACTTTAAATGCAAGTTACTTAAAATAAAGCAAAAAATTTAAAAATCTGTAAATCTGCAAAACGGCTAAAGAGAAATACTTTTCAAATAATATACGTTTGGTCAAAATCAGGATAAAACGATAGAACAAAACATCGGTCACAAGAAATCGCCTAGCCTATTAATATTATATATATAAAAAGTTACTTTTCTCGAAAGCATGATTTTCGACCCATGTGAATAATTCTTGTGACCACAGATATATACTAGTATGCCCTGTCGCGCTTCGTTACGACCTAACGAGACTTATTGACATTTTTTATTACATAATCAATTTTTCCTACGAAGTTTGTATTATGCAATTAAAATATTTTATTTAATTTATTTTATATTTTTTTATTTCAATACTTGCCGACACAAAATATTTTTTGTTTCTTCATTCGGTGCAACAAATATCAAATTTTTCATCGTTCTTACTCTAGAGCCAGGTACATATAACTGCCCATGAGAAGAACATGGACTTTCCAAATAAATCTGGCAACACTTATATATGTATCTTGAATTTAGAATATCATTTGGCACTTTTTCATTTAAACGATTTTTGGTATTGTCAATTTTTAATTATGAAGATTTTCGTTTTTGGCGATTTTTATTTTTCGCCATTTTCGGTTTGGCCGATTTTTGATTTTTGCGATTTTTGAATTTGGCTATTCTGCCCATATTTTCCATGACTACTCACATTGATAATTAATGTACTTATCAAATGTTCCTATACTGTCCCTTTCGTAGTACTTTATAGTTTTTTGTATAGGAGGTGCCACGCCCACTAATCCCATCCCGCCCATTATTTTCGGCCTACTCACATTAACATCTGATAGACTCGTACATAGTGTCGAGGCTTTCCGTTTTATAGTCCAACATTTATATGATACTAGTAGATTCCAGCGCTCGAAATTCGAGTGCAATTTCTAGGCAATTTTATTTTTAGCCAATTCACAAACCAACACTTTTTTGGGTTATTACTATCGCGAATGAAGATAACAAACTCATTAGCAAACACATTAACAAATTCAATAAACACAAACATAGCATATGTATAATTATACCCTATACCACTTTGTGGTTTGGGTATAATGACTTTGTGCTACTGTTTGTAACAACCAAAAATATTTGACCTACACCCATCTTTAATTATACCGATCGAATCAGAATCACTATCTGATTCGATTTAACGATGTCCGTCCGTCCGTCTGTGTGTCCATGCAAACTTTGTAATCAAACTACAGGTCGCAAATATGAATATATTTTGATGAAATTTGGTATTTAATCTTTTATCGGCCATGAGATGAACGCTATTGAAATTGGTGAGAACCGGTGCATGTTCAGACCTAGCCCCCCTACATATGACCCCTATGAAATCGACATAAATTGCCATAAGATCCAAATTGTCATATAGATCTTAGTCAAATTGGGTTTATATGCATTTATTACATCCACTAATGAGTAGTTCAAAAATTATCCCTATAGGAAATTCTTAGTCATAGGCCCCATATAGAGCTGCTTCCCGATCTTCACTTAAATCTATCAAAAACAAAAATATTGCACTGATTCTTCTCAAATTTTGTTTGTATATATGTTTGCAAAATACAAGAGACTTTGCCAAACATGGTAGGATCGGTCCATTTTTGGGCCTAGTCCCCATATAAACATATCATCCGATATGAACTTTTTCATATCTGCAGCCAAAAAAATTAATAAAAATGCCACTCAAATTTGGTTTATGCTTATTTGCTATATCCAATTAGTTGGACCGAAGAGATAGGGTCTCTAAGCCATGGTATAGGGTATCATATAGTCGGGCTAGACCGACTATAATTTTCTTACTTGTTTTATGTATGTGTTATTAGCAACTTCAAAAGCAATTTACTCAAAATAAAGGAAAAAATTAAATAATCTGTAAATCTGGTGAACAGCTAAAAAGAAATACCTTTCAAATAATATACTATTGGTTAAAATCGGGATAAAACGGTAGAACAAAAGATCGGTTAATATTATAGAATATAGAATATATATTATAGAATATTAATATTATAGAATATATATTTACTTTTTATAGGCAGTGCTATGCCCATTGCTCCGATCACGCAGATTTTTTGTTCGACTACTCAAATTAATAACTGATGGGCTCGTGCAAAGTGTCAAGGCTTTTTCTTTTATAGTACACCAGTTATATATTATATATTTACTTTTTTGTTAGACAAATCACATGCATAACTTACGGGTTCATGCAAAGTCCCAAGGCTCTAAATATCACAGTACTCGAGATATGAATTTTTATATTTACTTTATATGGAAAGTTCCACGCCCATTTTTTTCCGACTTCGCACATAGTAGATGACCTCAGACAAATTTGCAAAACTGTATCTGTCATAGTTCTCGAGATAAATATATAATATTGAATTATGACTTTACATGGAAAGTGACACGTCCCCTTCTCTGATCCGTACCATTTTCGTCATGGCTACTAATATAAATTATAGGTGACATCACACAAATTTGCAAAGCTCTGTCTGACACAGTACTCAATATATGCGACCCTGCATATAAAAACCTTACTAGAATGTCAAAACATGTTTTTGGGTAAAATGCAATTTAAGTTTCCCCCTCATTTCATTTTTGAATGTTTGTAATGATTTTTTTTATTTCAATGTTTGCTCTAGTACTACGAGTTTCTTTTAATCTATACATTAATACGTGAAGGTAAAATTTTAGTTCCGCGGGCACCGAGGAGTGTGAAAATTGGCATAGTTATAGTTCATATGGAGGAGAAGCTGAGAGTGATAAAATTTATGTTTAATCTGTCTTAAAAATATTTTAAATTAAATAAAATAAAATATTTATTATAATTCGTTACACGCTGTTAAAGCGAATGATTTAAAATATATGTCAGACGCTCTGTGTTGAATTGTGAATTGCTGAAATTGATTATCATACCTTTATGCTCATTTATACATTCGTAAATTTGTTACACATATAGACTAAAAAACATTGGAAGACAAAAATTTAATGGAAACAATATAGAATTTGCACTCGAATTTCGAGTGCTGGGCTATGCTAGTTGTTGTTAAAATATCTCGGGAGTGTGATGAATTTGATCAACCGTGCAATGTATTTGGTATTAAACGTTATGATTTATCACCATCGCATTCATTTTTACATTAGATTCCAGTGATTTGAGACTTGTAAATTGAAGGTTTTTTTCAAACAAATGCAAAAAAAAAGTGAATTCATGAAATTTGGCACACTAGGCGGGTGTTCTTAAACAGGGTCACATATATAGTATTAAAAATTCCCCTTATATGGGAGGTGCAACGCCTACTAAACATATCAAAAAATTTATAGCCTATGTCCATTGTTAAGGATCTTTCTAAATATTGAAACTAACATTTTTAAAATCAGATGAGTAGTTACGCAGATTACCCTCTCAAACAAACACACATTACCCTCTTTATTATATTAGCATAGATATCCTATATACCATCTGCAAAATGGTGTAGAGGGTATAAAGCAGGGATTAACGAAAACAAACAGAGAAAATAAATTTATTGTGACAACAGAATTTATTAATTGACCTTTTGTAGCAATACTCATAACCTTTAGAATGATAATGTTAACTAATTCATGTAACATCTAAATATGGAACATAAATTCAATAATACAATTCATCAGGAACTGTCAAAGTACATTTTTGCTTGCATATTTTAAAAGGTTTATATATTAAAATTGAAACCACTACCATATAAGTTCATAATTATGAAAGACTTTTATACTTAAGTCTCTGACGTAGGTCTATAGTTTATTGCCTCAAATGTTAAATGTATGTAATAAACATTTTATAATTACCAACTTTTAATTTAATACTCTATTAAATCATTTAAAATTTTTTTTGAAATATTTACATATTAATTAATTTAACACATTTCATCATTTATATAATTTTTTTTTTAGCATGTTCAATATGTTTGATCGGCAACCATCAAAGGCATGTCTATGATCAAAGCTGTCATTACACATCACCGGGCGGTCTTTGATGATGAGACCGCCAAAGCTTTGTAAATTTGAAAAACCCAAAAAATTTATTGTTTTCCGAGTTGTTTTCCATACATCTATTTGATTTTCTTGTTTATCTATCATTCAGCGCCTGTGTTGAATGTTTCATAAAAAGGATGTATGTTTGTAAAGCAATCACTCTGCCACATTATAAAACACACCAGTTTTGATTTCACTGAAACGCTTTCATATAATTTTGTTGAATTCACTAGAACATGTATTTGTATATTTTCCTCCAAAAAAAAAAAAAAAAAGAGAAAACGAGAAACCATAAGAAAGTGTTAAATACCATAAAATATCATGGTGTTTAACAACATGTTGATTAATTTTTTGTTCTTCAAAAACGATTTTTATTGATGAAATCATTTGATGGATCGATGGATGTGTGTGCATGTCTGATGTTTCATTTTAGTGATAAACAGACATGTTTATTTCATTATGCTAAAAAATTTTGTTTGATCATAAATAGATTAAAGACTACATATGAAATTCTAAGAATTTTGCATTACAATTTTTTTTAGTTCCTTCAAAAACAAATTAGTTGTTTGTGGTAATTTATTGTGTTAAGATAAAATCTATTAGTTGATTGATAGCTATTTATTTAAAGTAATGTTCAGAGAAACATTTTAAATTATTTACAAAATTCATTCTAATTTGAAGAAATTTCATACAAAACTGTGATCTAAAGATTGTGTTCTTGAAATAACACAAAATGATGCATCCTCGTCTTGGGCAAATTTGCACACCAACCACTCATATGCGTTGTACTAGTTAACTGATCTATAACAGATTATTTTCTCCGAAGTCCTTAAGAAAATTATTTATGAATAATTGATAAAAAAAAAAAACAGATTAACAAACACTTAATTTTGCGCAAGATTTTATCCACCTTGAAAGGTTTAATTCTGCTTTAATGAGAATTTTTAAAGCAATTGTATTGCATTCAAAGTTATTCCATATTTTTAGAAATATCGTATGCCAACGTTTTTTCTACACCGTTTCCAATTGTATTCCAGAAAATATCAATTGATTTTCAGAAAGTATCAATTGTATTTCAGAGAACATCAATTGAGTTTCAGAAAATATCAAATGTATTTCAGAAAATATCATTTGAATTTCATAAGAATAGTCAGAACGCTATATAAAAACATATTTTTTTAAGTGATAAACTGGGTTTGTAAGATTTCTTGTAAACTATAAAAGTGTTTTTTCAAAATTATGACAACAAAATCGGGTACCACGATGAAGCACCACGATAATATACATTTGATACTTTCTGAAATACATTTGAAATTTTCGGAACTACATTCGATAATTTCTGAAATACATTTGATGTTTTCTGAAATACATTTCATGTTTTCTGAAATAAATTTGATACTTTCTGAAATACATTTGATACCTTCTGAAATACATTTGATACTTTCTGAAATACAACTGACACTTTCTGGAATGTAATTCACACTTTCTGATATACAATTGGAAAATGTTTTGTCGTTTAATTCGATTTCTGAAATGGCGTTCAAAGCGGAGAGTGAATCGACTTTTATCTCCGGAATCTACTGTTAAGGGGGTTGCCATTCTATGGAATTTAGATGCCAAAAAAACAATTTTTCGACAATTACTTTTCAAATATAATGATGCCGATCTATAGAAAAGTGTTTCACTTTGTTTCAGTAAAAGGTACTATTTTGTCTAGGAAGAAATCTGGTGAAGTCACTTAAATATCGTACAACGAAAACTGAAACTTTTCATGCAACTCATGTAAAGATATTTTCACTGCCAACATTTTAATGTAATTTTTTTTCCTTTTTGTGATACAACAACTTCTTTTGAATTTAAAACAAAGTTATTTGTACTGCATACCTGGTTTAGTAGAAATAAGCGAATAAGAATGGCTTTTTAAAATTCAGCATTGACAGTTTTTCCCGAAAAAAGGGAGTTAACTCCGGCTACCTGTGTCTTCTAACTGCAACAAAATAAAGGGTGTCTATTAGAGTGGTCCTTAAAAATCAAAATACGATTTCGAGGATTACCTTCCAATATAAAACTAATAAATGTAAAGTTTGGGGACAATCGGATAAAGAAAAGTCTCGCCGGAAATCGACTGAAAATTTCAAGTGCGTTTATATGGGGAAAATATGACTTTTTGTGAGATATTACTAAAATTTCTTTCTATAGCTTAATTGTTGCAAGTTGTTGCAAGAATCGTGATCAATATCAAATTATCTTTTTAAAAAGCTATAAAAGTTCAAAATTGAATAAAAATTCGCTAAGAAATAGCAAATGCCCCAGACCTTTTTTGTGCCAAAAAAAAACTAGGTCATGAAATTTGATAGCATTTTGTTCAACTTTGAGAAATTGATTAAAGCCCTAATTTTTTTTGTCTCTATACTTATAAGTTATCAGATATGAAGTATTGTTTTATTGCCACGTTGTTAACCTATTGCGCATTGACACCGAAAATGGCAAATTTTTTAAACAAAATTTTGAAACCTCATTTTTCAAGTTTTTAAAAATTTTCTTAAACAAAATTTAAAAAAATGGATCTAGCACTTAAGGGTTGGTTAAGTACAGATTAACTGTGTGAATTTTTAAGCAAATCCCTATGCCAGAATTTTCTTCGAAAACGAATATTGTAGTATGCGGCAATAATACAATATAAAACAAAATTTAGTGTTCACGATACTAGATGGCCAAACGGCTCAGACAGTTATAAAATACTGCTTCAGCAGTCGCATGTTATATTTCTTAAGGACACCACTCCGACATGAATGATTTCAACAAAATTTGAAAGAAGAACATTGTGGGTTATAAAAATATAAGTGGTACGTCATGCATATTACGAGCCATAAAATACTAATACATGGAAAGGATGATGCATTAATACTCCTGTTGGTATGCTCTCCGACGCAGCAGAAGAAGCACAGCAACAATAGATTACTGTCTTCAAGGAAGTGCAATAGAACTTCAACAAATACTGACCGTTCGCATAATTCGCTTGCATCATCTGATCCGTATATAAGTACTATAAGACATGTGAGCTCACATATTACGCTATGAGCCATAAGATAAATCGGTGTGACTTATGATCGTATTGGTGAAAAAATTATGATATAAAATTGTTTCAGCTAATTCAACAATCCTTTCTGTAAAACGACAAAAATTGCACAATATAAACTTATAACATATACATAATTCAACAACCCCACAAGTATAACCAGAGTCCCTGTAGTTGTTTGCTATAAGTGGTACATAGATGACGCTTTCTGTTTGATTTTAAAAAAGTGACATAAAAAAGTCTTTAATTACAGACTCGCATGATTTTTTTTTTTGGTCAATTTTTCCTTCTTTATCCCTACTTTGAACTCGACGAGGAGCCCTCGTCCTACCCTCTCTAATTTTTAGCTTAAAAAGTTTTTCCCCGAAGAAATTCCATACAACAATTTCCCATTTCTGCTGTAGCAATAGAAACTAGTGGCCCTTAACAGAGTTTGAATCATTAGAGTTTATCTTTTGTGGTAGACAAAGCAGGCTTTACAGAGCATCATCCCTGATATTGGTTTAGTTCATTATTTCTTTAATAGACTTAGAATTAGAATTCCAGTTTACAGTGGCCGACAATGGTTTGATTGTTTTGAATTTTATATGTACCTATAATATACTCGTGTGTATCCAAAGTACTTATATGGATGTTCATAAAGTCTGCATTTTAATAAGCGCATTGGAACTACACAGCCATCACACATTTACATCTAATATTATATGCTAAAATTATTGTAAGATTTCAGCAATGACGTTTGTAACAGACTTCTTTGTATAACACACTCGTCAATTTTTATGGATTAAGTTGTCATAAATATATGACATCTGCCTTAAAATCAATTTGCAAACTGTCAATCATTCAAAAGATATCAAACATTTTTATAACTCCATCACTGAATATTGTTGAAAAGCTTTTATAGAATACAAAAATAAATGTTACCGTAGGAACAGTACACGCGTGCGACAAAGTTACGTTATTAAATGAGAATGTTAAAAACTAAAAAAATAAGCCCAAAAACTTTAATGAACACCTTACTGTAGTAGTTAGGAATTTTTATGTTTCTACGGTTATTTTTTAAATAAACAAATGGAAGTGATATTTTGAATACCCAATTGGAAGTTGGCTATGATGTCTATTGTCATCTATTCGGAGTGTCATTAATCCACAGTTATCAGAACAAGTAACAAAGTTGTATTCGTTTGATTACAATTGGAACTCAGGTCGCATATTCATTATTCAGACCTTGAACGTCTTCATCTAGAAAAATGAAAATTGAGAAGAGAAGGGAATTATAATTATAAGCGGAGGCAGATATAACTTCGAATTTTTCCTTTTAGAAAACAATAAAAAACAGTAAACCGCTGCACAGAGGGGCGAACTCTATCAAAAGTGGCGGTATTTGGTACCGGGTAAAAAAAGATAAAAACCCACATCACCAATTGCAAAAATTCTAAGTTATTTACTTTATTTGCAGTGTGTACTTTAAGTTCAATAATTATTATTATTTTTGCGCGCATTGGTAAAAAGTGAATTTTTTGATATTTGATGTGTTTATTATACCCTATACCACTATGTGGTTTGGGTATAATGACTTTGTGCTGCTGTTTGTAACAACCAAAAATATTTGACCTAGACCCATCTTTAATTATACCGATCGAATCAGAATCACTTTCTGAGTTGATTTAACAATGTCCGTCCGTCCGTCCGTCCGTCCGTCCGTCCGTCCGTCCGTCTGTGTGTCCATGTAAAGCTTGTTTTTTGATGAAATTTGGTATATAAGCTTTTATCGGCCATGGGATGAACGCTATTGAAATTGGTGAGAATCGGTCCATGTTCAGACCTAGCCCCCATACAAATTACCCATATGAAATCGACATAAATTGCCATAAGATCCAAATTGTCATATAGATCTTACTCAAATTGGGTTTGTATGCGTTCATTACATCCATTAATGAGTAGTCCAAAAATGATCCCTTTGACCCCATATAGAGCTGCTTCCCGATCTTCACTTAAATCTATTAAAAAACAAAAATATTGCACTGATTCTTCTCAAATTTTGTTTGTATATATTTTTGCAAAATACAAGAGACTTTACCAAACATGATCAGGATCGGTCCATTTTTGGACCAAGTGCCCATATAGATATAGCATCCGATATGAACTTTTTCATATCTGCAGCCAAAAAAATTAATAAAAATCCCACTCAAATTTGGTTTATGCTTATTTTCTATATCGAAGTAGTTGGACCGAAAGATAGGGTCTCTAAACCATGGTATAGGGTATCATATAGTCGGTCTAGACCGACTATAATTTTCTTACTTGTTTTTTATACCCTATACCACTATGTCGTTTGGGTATAATGACTTTGTGCTGCTGTTTGTAACAACCAAATATATTTGACCTAGACCCATCTTTAATTATACCGATCGAATCAGAATCACTTTCTGAGTTGATTTAACAATGTCCGTCCGTCCGTCCGTCCGTCCGTCCGTCTGTCCGTCCGTCCGTCTGTGTGTCCATGTAAAGCTTTTAATCAAACTGCAGGTCGCAAATATGAATATATTTTGACGAAATTTGGTATATAAGCTTTTATCGGCCATGGGATGAACGCTATTGAAATTGGTGAGAATCGGTCCATGTTCAGACCTAGCCCCCATACAAATTACCCATATGAAATCGACATAAATTGCCATAAGATCCAAATTCTCATATAGATCTTACTCAAATTGGGTTTGTATGCGTTCATTACATCCACTAATGAGTAGTCCAAAAATGATCCCTTTGACCCCATATAGAGCTGCTTCCCGATCTTCACTTAAATCTATTAAAAAACAAAAATATTGCACTGATTCTTCTCAAATTTTGTTTTTACATATTTTTGTAAAATACAAGAGACTTTACCAAACATGATCAGGATCGGTCCATTTTTGGACCTAGTCCCTTTATAGATATAGCATCCGATATGAACCTTTTCATATCTGCAGCCAAAAAAATTAATAAAAATCCCACTCAAATTTGGTTTTTGCTTATTTTCAATGTCCAGTTAGTTGGGCCTAAGAGATAGGGTTTATAAACGCATGGTATAGGGTATCGTATAGTCGGTCTATAATTTTCTTACTTGTTTTATTAAGGCTTCTAAAAGTAAAAGTTTAATAATGGAACCGTCTGCTTCAGGTATTTGAGCATATAATTAAATATTTTTGTTTCGATAAATGTTTTGGATATATTAAAAAAAAAAAATGCTCTAAAAATGGCATATTTTTAACATATGCATTGAGTTTCAACAACTTTCTGGGTGTCACCGGGAAAATCCGTTTATATGCTCTTAAAATACGAGATTTCAGCTATTATATCCCAGAATATCTTTTTGCGGTTTTTTGCAGTTTTTGACTTATTAAAGTTTTTGTGAAAGAACTCCATTTGCTAAAAAAATCTATATGAAAAAAAAATCAAGTTATTTTTATTGTGTTTTGTCTTTATATTCCGTATGGTAGTTGTTATTGTAGCTAATTAGTGTAGAATTTATTGGAGATGGGTGCGTGAGTAATTTTAAATCACGCACACTCACGAAAAAAAATATAATTCTGATTTATTAATTAGTCATTTATTGTTCGGTTTAAGATCATGTATATATTTTTCTAATGAAAGAAAGATAATAATTTTTGTAATGTAAGAGAAATATTGAAAAAAAAAATAGATGGAGTAGCTACTTTCGAACAAAGCGACTTGTTCATCTTCAGCATCCTTCTGCCTATTACTTCAACTCATGCTTAATCAACTATTTAACTCAACATTTGAAAGAAAAGAACATTAGAAATGTTTTTTTTCTTTTTATATACGAGAGTTTGTACGAACAAGCTGAGCTTTTCCAATTTTTAGCTTTCGCTACATTAACATAGCCAGATCAATTACAAGTCTTGTAATGTGGACAGCTCTTTGTTTTTGCCATTGTCCTCTAGATGGAACTGTAATGGCATGGGAAATCTTAACAGATTACACAAATGCATTGTACCTCATGTGTTGTATGATTTATTCACAACGAATAGAATTTTTCACTTATGTTCATGCTATAATGGCATCCCAAGTTTGATTTTCACTCACGAGCGAGAAATTATTTCGTAAATAGTTAATATTTATTTAATTAAAGCTTAATGCATAAATAATTAAAGCTTAGTCTTTACATATTTTATACACTTTAACTTTTAAATCTAAACTGACGCACAAGTTACTTCAGTTAAAAATATGAGAAAATTCTATGTTACACACGTACACTGTTTTGAAAAATAAATTTGAAAGATTTTCGAATTTCGCTAATGACACTGCCAGGCTATTTATTAAAAATTATCCATGGTATTATATGCCTCCTACTCTACATAAATACTTCATTCACGAGCCAGAAATTATATAGCTATCACCATTGCCTATTGGTCAACTTACTGAAGAATCACGGGAAGCTAGAAATAAGGACTTCAAAAGTTATAGGGAGTATTTTTCGCGTAAATGCAGTCGGGAAAACACAATAGAAGACGTGTTTACTAGATTTCAGATCATGAGGAATAGTTGTATAAGGAAAATGGAGCAAATGCCACAATCTGCATTGGAGTTGCTTATTCTTCCCCACAATGAATATGATAATGGTGACAATGATGATAATGAGACGATGATGATGAAGATTATTCTAATGATGATTATGAAGTTATTGAAATGAAGTAACAGTTATTTTTTTTTTTTATATGGAAATATGGAATTTGAAAAAAAAAACTGATTTTAATTAAAAATTTTACTAAAATAAATACATACTAAATTAAAAAAATATATTTTTTCTAAAAGCACATTGAGCATGCTCTAATTTGCAATTTAATTTACTAATTTACCGTTCTTCATTCAAAAGTTACAGCGAAAATTGTGAAAACAGACAATTTTCTCCAAAATACCAAAAAGCTCATAAAAGGTTAAAAAAAATTTTTTTTCCACTTTATTCTTTTTTGAAATGCTGGCTTTATATGTATTTACGAACATCCATTAATAAAAAAAATAACAATATTTAATAAAAATTACGACTTCCCTGAATTAATCGCCACTTTACACCCCGTTCACCCCACTGTGCGCTGTATAGGGAGAACAGCCTTTACAAAATTTTATGAAGGGCTGAGCTGATGTGAAGGAAAAACAAATTTTTTTTATTAATTATCAAACCACTGCTTTTAGCAGATCTGTCAACAAGTGACTACCAGCAAGTTCAAATGTCAACTTTAATTAAATAAATTCTCAATATCTTCAGAGTACTATTCATAATAGTCTTAGTCTGAACAATGCACAACCAATAAATAAAAACATACAAAACGATGCAACTTAAATTCCTTCAAGTTTATTTAGTGCAATCTTTGAACTATGATAGTTGTATAATGTCTAAAAAATTTTGCAGATAAAAAAATATCCATGCCAATGCTTTAATACTTCCAACATTCTTTAAATCAATTAGTTTACGTCCATGTGTATCTAAGTTATTATAAAAATTATAACACCATTCTCAAATAATCAGAACATTATCCTAGTACATCAATAAACCGTGAACACCATGGAACTATTGAGCAATTTAACCGCTTAACTCAAGAAATAAAAGGTTGTGAAAATAAAATATATTGTTCTCGGATTGTCCTACACGTTGTTCAAGCATTTGATAAAACTGTGTCAGGAGGTCCATTATATGAAATAAAATATATATTTTCTGTAGTCATCGCTTTAGGGTTACGTATAGGAGCGCTATCTTTTCAGTCGGTATCTGAATATTGGATAACTTAATAAACCAATATCCATATGTGTGACAATTCTATTTAACATTGTCCGTTTCAACTCATTTGGGCCACTTTCTGAATACAACATTAATAAAATGGCCGCATCTATTAGCCACGAGCATCTCGGGTGGTATAGCTCGCCAATGGTCTGAGGCTTGCTGGTGTACACTTTGCTTTTCAATTAACCACACAAAAGGAAATCTGGAGTGGTCATATCTGCAGACCTGGGAGGCCAGGCAATGTCATCTTTTTTTGACTTCAAAAGTCCGGCAAATTTTTGTTGCAGAAACTACATTGTATGATTTGCAGTATGGCATGCTGCACCATCTTGTTGAAACCGGTAACCATCCAGACCTTTTCACACATTTTCGTTCAGACATTAAAATCCAACATCCTTCTATATTGCTTCGCTTTCTCTGAAAAAAAAAAAATGGTTGAGTGATTGTTTTGGTCATACAGTGATATTTCCTTCATCTCTTGTGGATTCTCCATTCCAAAAATGCGGCAATTGTGCTTAATAACGTCGTCAAAGGGTATGAGATGGGCCTCGTCGATCATCAAAATTTGCTTCTAAAAGTCAGCTTCAATGCCCATTGCAAGCGAAGCTGCAAGCAAAATTTTTTGAGTCATTTGCACTTTTTATGGAAACAACGTGGTTCCATGTCGTCAAACTGCTGAGCACGGTGAAGATACGACTCATTTGGATTGTCGGAAACACTCTTTTACCACTTCAAGCAGTTCATTAGAATGTATTAATACGGATGATCGCCCATTATCAACAAAATTTGAAACTGAACGACAAGTAGTGTTGTTGTACAATGGGTAAGTCATAATTTGCACAGATGACCCGAACAATAACATACATAGAAGAAGCTGGCTGAGGAGGTGTTAAAGCCTCCTAGAAGAGTTCGTTGCTCACATCCCATAAATATGTGGAAATGGATTGTGGAACATGAGTTGAACCCTCTATGCTATCGAAGCGAACATCCTCGTGACGATAGCTGTGAACGGTAATATACAACAGTGTTGAAGAGTTTGGGTGAATTGAAGAGGAGCCCAGTAATGCATGAGTCAGCTTAACGTCATTGACAAGATTAAATTATCGATGAGTTGGATACAAGAACGTTGGTTAGTTGAGAGGAACATGAGTTGAACCTGAATTTGGAGGGCTATTGATGTCATCGTGCATGTGCAGCCATATGGATGACAGATATAGCAGGAAGAAAGCCTTTGGGGAATTTCGTGGTGGCTGTGGTTGCGCACATCGCGGTAAGAGCTCAGTTCGACGTGATGTTATGTTCAACCTATGTTACAGGGTTTCAGGTCGGCCCGACCCTTAACAAAGGGTAGAGTGTATGTCATTCACATCTCTCCTAGATTGCTGTCCGTCTTATGACGGGACGCGGGTGGACGCATGGTACACCACCCAGTGTTGAGAGCAACATGCGGTTACGTCTACTCAAGACCGACACGCACGTTAAACACAAAAGACTTTTGTATAAAAGCATACTAAAACCAATATGGGCATATGGTAAACTTAAATGGGGCTCCCAATCAAAAAAAAAATTTTTTTTTTTTTATTTGATTTAATATTTCATGTACAATTAAAATTCAGATATATGTTTGGCCTCAGTGCCTTGAAGGCATTTTTGAGGTTAGTTGGCAAAAACTTGTACATTTTAATTGCTAAATTTATACATAAAATATAAAAATAATTACGTATTATTACAAAAGAAACGTTTCAAGATTTTCAAATATGTGACCTTTTAAATCAGTTTTAAAATTAGATATTCTACTAATTGACTTTAATAACACAGGCAAGTTAATATTCGAAACCACCCATATACTCTATTCTTTGTTTTGTTGATTCTAGTCTGCATCTCGATATTCGTAGATTTTGTTGGTTCCTTGTATTAATAAATGATTGGTTCTGAATAAACTTAACAGTATGATAACCAATGTTGTTTAAACTTTTGAAGACATACATGAGCAGCTGATATTTATATATTCCATGAATAGGCATAATGGATTTACAGATATTATTATATAAAGATAATGTTAAGTAAGTAATTGGCAAAGTGTATATAGTTTTTAAAGCTTTATTTTGCATACTTTGCAGTGATTTCAAAACGTTCGTGATTTTATAACCGTAAATTATTGCCATATAGTTCAAGTGGCTTTGTATCAGAGCTTGATATACTAACATTTTAGTTTTAATATTCAATTTATTTTTCATTTTATACAAAATACCAATAGCCGGCGCAATTTTAGCTTTTACTTCTAAAATATGCGTGTCCCATGAAAGATTACTTTGCAACGTAATTCCCAAGTATTTTACCTCATGGGTTTCATTAATAAAAGTGCCATCAACCAAAATATTGAAATTAGTATTCAAAGCATGGGCACGAGATCTAAATCTGATTAATTTGGTTTTATTTGCATTTAGAATTAACTTCTTCAATCGTGCGTATTCAAATACCAAGGCAACATCTCGTTCCATGTTCGTTTTTAGTGTCAAATCATATTTATAGGAATAAAAGAAGCAAATATCGTCAGCAAACATGTATAATCGACCGGTTAGATTCAAGTTAGAAATATCGTTTTGATAGATCGAAAATAGCAATGGCCCCAAGCAGCTCCCTTGCGGCACACCACACTCAACATTTGGCATATCACTTTTGCTGTTGTGTATTTGTACAAATTGTTTCCGATTTTGAAAGTAATTCTCAACCAAATTCAGCTCCTCTCCCAACACACCATAATATCTTAATTTCTGTATCATTACATCGTGGTCAACCAAATCAAAAGCTTTTGTAAAGTCCAAAAATAAACCTGCAACACCTTTTGAACCATTATCAATACCATCACATATAAAATTTACAACATTAACCACAGCTTCATCAGTGCCACATCGTTTCTTGAATCCAAATTAGTATTTATAGAAGTAATTATTACTTTCAAAGTATAATAACAGTCTTTGATGAATAATTTTTTCAAAGATTTTATCAATAATTGACAGCAAAGCAACTGGACGAAAATTATTTACTTGAGAAGCATTTATAACTTTTGGTATGGGAACAATCTCGCTAATTTTCAAACAATTTGGAAAACTTGAAGAGGTCACAATTTTATTACAAATATTTTTTAAAATGGGACCAACTAGTTCTTTGCATGTCTGCATTAATTTTGGTGGTATATTATCAAAACCAGTTGATTTTTTTATATTCATATTATCTATGATTATAGCGATGTCATTAATAGTAATCGGTTGAAGAAAAAACCGATTTGATGATTGGGATATTGTTCTAAAGAAATTACAATTATCTCCAGGAAATATTTTAATTTGTCTCCGTAACTCATTAACAGATTGTACAAAGTATTTGTTTAGATTATTAGCTTTTACCTGATCATCAAAAATAGATACACCTTCAGGTGTTGTAAGATTAATATTTTTATTTGAAAATCTCCCCAGTATATTATTTATAAAACTCCAGCACTTTTTTGGATCGTTATCAACCCTACTTAAGTTTTCGTAATAGTAATTATCTCGAGAAGATTTACAAGCTATCTTAATAACTCTCCCCACATTCTTCAACAATATTTCATACATTTTGTTTTTTGATCTTCGACGCTTCACCAATAATTTACGTTTGAATAATATTAAAGCTTGCAGATTTGAGTTCAAATCTTAATTGGGCTTTTTGTTTAGAATAGCTTGTTGAGCTGTTAATAGCATTATTAATACAAAGTATTAGTTTTTCAGTTAATTCAGATGAACTAAAAATTACTTTTTAGCTTGCAACATATTATGTTGTGATCCGACAATGGACACAGAATCAACAAAAACTCTTCCGCAAATATTACTGAACACTTGATCAATACACGTTCCACTACTAGGTCGCGTTACCAGATTGTGACAGTTATGACAATCATAATTTAAAAACAAGTTCGATAGTTCCGAAAACTGAGAGCTTTGAAATACATCGATATTTGTATCGCCAATTACAATTAACGTCCTTTGCGCATAATCTTCTATTAGACCTTCCATAATGTCTAGGAATTCATTTATCAAACATTTTTGCGAACGATAAAATGATATGATATTTAAAGGATTACCATCTATTGTTATTGAAATAAAGTCTAAAAAACTCTCACTTTTGCAAAAACCAACAGTAAAATGTAATTTGCTGCTAATATACAGGCTCGTACCACCATATCCATCACTTCTACAACAATGAAGTTAGAGTATCCAGGAACTGAATAAAGTTGGGTTAATTTTGCATCAAACCAAGACTCTTGAATAGCGATAATATCTGGTAATTTCGAAAGACTTGCTACCAAGCTCTTAAATTTATTAAATTTTGTTATTGAAGAAACGCTTCTTATGTTGACACTAATTATATTTAAAAAATTATCATTTAGATTGACTATATAATAATTAAAACTTGAAATATTTTTAAAGTATTGATTATTAATCATGAAAAGTGAAAAAAAAAAAATAAATATATACAAAAAGCAATATTACTATAATTATATTTAAGAGGGGGAAACATACACGGCATTATCACCATCATCATCACTAGTACCAGGATCTTCAACAATAACAGCATTATTGTTCATCGATCTACGACTCCGGGGATTAGTAGCTCCTGCATTCAACAATATTTGATCAACGTCATCTTCACATCTAATTATTTGGGGCTTTGAATTATCACTTCGCTTACAAAAAATTTTTCCATTTCTTGGATAAATATGACTATAACCAATATTTTTCAATGTTTTTGCATAATATAAAAGATTTAAGGTTTCTTTGCTAAGGAAATCGTTGACTAAAATAGCTCTAGTGGTCTCTTTTTGCTCCAATTTGGATTTAGCAGCCATCAGTTTATCTTTAGTAGCTTTTGTACCAAATTTTACAACCACGGTTTTCCACATCTTCAATACATTGCGCCTCCATGTCGACACCCACCGCCTTTGATAACTCAATCACTGAATCGACTGCTGTAACATCATCAGCAATTTCTAATCCACTAACAATGCAGTCATTCTTTACTCTTGCATCATTAAGCACTTTCATAGACGATTTTAATTCTATTACCTCCTTTTTTAGCGAATGATTTTCTTTTTCCACATAACTTAATCTTTTATTGTTTTCAGCTAACCCTTTTAAAATAGTATCATACTGTTGAGACATAAAATTAATGGTTTCTTTAATTTCAGTCAGCTGATCTAACTTTGTTTTGATTTCGTGTAACTCTTTTTGTATTACATTATCTGCTCTACCTTCCTCACATAAGTGACAAGCAAACACTTCTCTCTCATAGGTTAAAAAAAACTGAAATTCACGCTTGTCTAATTTAGTACACTGAAAGTGGTATTTTTTTGAGCATTTATCGCGTTCAATATACTCATCCTTCTCCTCTTTAATATGAATTTTGCATTGGTCACAAATTAATTAAGAATTTTTATTTAAACTTTTTCTCTTTCCAGCCATACTTCACAATTTCTCAATTCACGGCACTTTGTTTTAGGTATACCAATTGTTTTTGAAATAAAACTTAAAAGCACACAAATTATTTTTTGTAAATATATGCTGTGATACTGCAAAGATTGTACGTCTATTCATCGGGGTTGCCAACTTAATAATCTTTTTAAAGAAGGATCTCTAACATCCTTTCCAAACGACCGTACTGGTGAAAAAGCCAGTCGTTCCAAGTCAGTTACTAGAAAGAAGCATACAGATTTTTTGGCTTAGAAAAGCCGATGTAGAAGTAACTTTAACACTTTTAATGATATGTACAGAAGATGTTGTGGAGATGTTATTAAGTCTAAGAAAGGCAGATTCCATATTAAAAAAACAAATTATATGCATAAGGGCTTTGTCTGAACAGGTACCCATTATTTGCAATTTCAATATTGTTGTTCCCGCACCAAATTCTATATCTAAAATATTTCAGGTAAGAAAAATATTTTTTTTTTTAATTTTTTATGAGTGTACTTTTAAAAAATGTGTTTTCAGATGCGTTTTCTTTTTTGTGTGAAAAAATTTTGTTTAACTTAAATATAGAAATCAATATTTTTAAACTCTGCAAACAATATTTTTGCTATGTATATATTTGCTTTTGATTTTAAGGATTTCGAATTATGATTCGGATTCAGCGTACCTAAGAACTTTGGGTTTACTCTGGTCTGAGAGAATAATTATCAATTTGTTTGGGAAGTATTGATTTTGATCACTAAAAGCATATCCAGATTGTGCCCTTTGGAGTTTTGTAAAATTTTGCTACCATACGGAATCACTTTGCTATTGGTAGTTCCAACAGTTGTCATATCCCCAATATACAAACTGATAGACGGACGGACCGATATATCACAGGCGTTTATGTCGTTTAATTCATAGTTTGGCCAAAGAATATTTCCCATCAACTGAAGACTTAAATTATAATATAAATATTATAAGTGCTCTTACACGAATTCCCTCTTTGAACCAAAATTAAATCAAATTTAAATTCAGTCGTAAACTTCTTAAAGACATTTAAGTGGATTAAGATAGAAATCATTAGGTTTTTATTCTCTATAAAAAAAAAGAAAGGTCTTAATATTTGTGGAGAATTATAAGAAACTCAGCTTCAAATTCCAAACAAAACATTATCATTAAGACTCCACATCTTAACAAGAAGCCATTTATACAACCACCACCTACTGATTACTTTATATGCTGTTATGTGCCACCATTCAACTGTTTTTACGATTGATCATAATTTAACAGATTAACGAGTTGAAAATTGATTTCATTGATACTTAATGTCAAACCATAAATGTGAATACAAAACAAAACACTTTAAAAAAAACTTAAGCAAATCCGACAAAACATAAGACACAGCAATCATACACGAGTTCGGTCTTCATATTCACGTATTGTACTGAGAAACATTTAAGTATTAACAATTTTTATGACAACATTAAAAAGCTTAAACTTTATTAGTTTTGCTATGTGTGCTTGTTTTTCAAATCATATTGGGTCGGATTAAAAATATTTTTTATATTGGCATAAGAACAAACTGGCCAAGAATGATAACATGATACCCTACACCATAGCATAAAATTCAATTCAGAGTTGATATTTTTACGGTGATGTTCCAATTTTTCGAAGTAACAAATGTCATATCAAATTTTGAACTTCATATTTCCTAGAGTGTAGATAAAAAATTTGTTCCCGAAGTAATTCAAAAATTCAAAAAAAGAGGTATTCAGTTTTTTTATAT
Source organism: Cordilura impudica (assembly GCA_963682025.1). Classification (NCBI taxonomy): domain Eukaryota; kingdom Metazoa; phylum Arthropoda; class Insecta; order Diptera; family Scathophagidae; genus Cordilura; species Cordilura impudica. Next base: position 265,834,797 of record OY821518.1, read on the forward strand.
GAATAAAACAGATAAGAAAATTATAGCCGATAGAGATCGACTTTACTAAGATTTTAGATGGACATGGAAAATAATCGTAGACCAAATTTCAGAGGCAGTGTTTTTTATTTGTGGTCCGCGGAATATCAGTTCAGATCATACTTTTTCTTAGGTAGATAAATCTACCCGTCGTGGCCATATGACGATGCACCACCGTCGTCATCCGTAACGTTATGATTTGATTAATGAATTAATTTTTTGTTTACGTATTTCTTTCGTTACTATTTCAGAATTAACTTTGAAAAACTTATGCACAAAACTTATGATGGAGCATCAGCATTTGATTATTCAGACTCAAAGATAATATCTTATGTGTACGAAATGAACCTAACGCACCAAAAATTTACCAACTGGTTCAGCGTTTTCGCACACAATGGGCTTTCTGTGATCTTCAGTATACTGGAAGACATCATTCTGTGAGTCGAAATGATGTCAACATTGCTCGGGTGCACGCAATTGTTAAGGGAAAATCACGACATTATCCGGCAAAATGCTAAGCAGTTGGTGATGTCTAGGCCGTCTTTGCAAAGAATTTTACATGAGATTCAATTGGTTTACGAGTTAAATCCAAATTATGCACAAATACGCATTCAATATAGTTGCCGTGAACCTGCGCACGTACAAATAGAATTTCAGAAAAATTATTGCATTATGTTTGTTTTTTAATAGATTTAAGTGAATATCGGGAAGTAGCTTTATATACAGACTATGACTAAGAATGGTCCCACAGCGTTAATATTTGGATTTCTCATTAATGCTTGTAATAAATGAATGCCAACTAAATTTGGCAAAGATCTATATGACAATTTGGATCTTAGGATTCATTTATATGGAGACGAAATTTTTTTTTTCGAAATATATTCATATATACTAGCGGATCCCAGTCCTCGAAATTCGAGTGCAAACTCTAGAAAATTGTATTTTTTTCATTTAATCAAAATCCTAAAGATATGCTAATCAATTTTAGCCAATTCACAATTCAACATTTTTTAAATATCGATTGTGTTATTGGTTTATGTCCAAAATTATTTTTTAATTCAACACAATTATTATTGTGAATGACGAACACAAACTCACAAATACATTAACAAATTTAATAAACACACACATATCAGTGTATAATTATACCCTACACCACAATGTGGTTTGTGTATAATGACTTTGCAGGTCGCAAATATGAATATATTTTTGGTGATCCCTATGGGACAACTCTTAGTGGTAGGCCCCATATCGAGCTGCTTCCCGATCTTCACTTAAATCTATAAAAAAAAAACAAAAATATTGCACTGATTCATCTTAAATTTTGTTTGTATATACTTTTGCAAAATACAAGAGACTTTACCAACCATGGTCAGGATGGTCATTTTTGGACCTAGTCCCAATATAGAAATCGCATCCGATATGAACTTTTTCATATCTGCAGCCAAAAAAATTAATAAAAATGCCACTCAAATATGGTTTATGCTTATTTTCTATATCCAATTAGTTGGACCTAAGAGATGTGGTCTCTAAATGTATGGTATAGGGTATCGTATAGTCGGTCTAGACCGACTATGATTTTCTTAATTGTTTTATGTATGTGTTAGTAGTAACATTAAATGTATCTTACTCCAAAACAATGTAAAAATTTTAAAATCTGTAAATCTGGTGGACAGCTGAAAAGAAATATCCTTCAAATAAGATACTTTGGTGAAAATCGGGGGAAATATGTGGATCAAATCATCGGTCACAAGAAATCGCCTTACCTATTAATATTATAGATATATGTATGTGGTTGATCGTAACGTTGACAGCCAGTCAGATAGAAAAACAGACTGACAGACGCACTGACATCGCTAAATGAACTCAGATAAAGATTTTGTGTTGATCGGTAATAAAGAAAGGAGGATCTAGGTCAGATATTTTTGGCACTTACAAACATTAGTACAAACTCAGCAAAGCCTGACCACACAGGTGTAAATTATAGCCCCACAGGTGTTATTATCTGCATGTATGTAAATGGTGTCTTTTTTTTTTTTGCTTAGATAGGTCTTACGAAAAGGTTAGCACTCACAAGAACTAACATACTGCACTCACTTTTTGACATTTATGATCAGTATTTCCTGGCAAATCATCATGCATAGGTTCTCGCTTGATCAACGCTACCAAATTATTTTACTTTGAAAATTATTCATCGATTCGCGCAACTTATAGACGACTTCGTGATTTTTATGGTGGCCATAATTGTAATATCTGAGCAATCCATCCATCGCACTGTAGATAGATTTCATATCACATACTCTTCTAAATGACACAATAACACCAACATGTCGAATTATTGTGCATACGTCCTGAAGAGAATATCGCCACTGTACATGATTTTGTGGAGGAAGATCAAATTTTATCGATTCGTCGTTAGTCGCAGGATTTGGGGCTCTGTCCGTCCACTATGTGGAAACATTAGACCTTAGGATCCACCTGGTGCAGGACTTAAAGCCACGTTGGGCTCTAGACTAGTTGACATGGCATTTCTTGACATAAATAGTTTTTAATACCATACGTGGGTGATCCTAGAACCTAGCCAACCTGACAACCTGAGAAAACAACAAATTTTTGAAAATTTTTCTTATTTCTCAACTCGATACGATTCTCTCAACGATATTCACTTGCTTCCATATCTTGCTCATAGTAAGAAATAGCAGACCCTACCTCGTCATTGTTTGAATTGCTTTTACCAACAAGCCATTTTTTCAAGTTTGCAAATAGTAAATTATCCGAGGATATTAAATATGGAGAATAAGGTACGTGGTAGAGTAATTCGGACTTTAATTCTTGGAGTTGGGAAGTCAATTATGGATAGATGAACTGGTGCATCGTTTTGATGAAATAACACTTTCTTTTTCCCCAAATGTGAACTTTTTTCCATAATTTTTTCTTTTGAGGATAATCAATAAAAATTATCCAATGCTCAACCCAAAAAAGAGACGCCGCAACATTGGCTGAAGATGGAACTATCTCTGGCTTCTATGCATGCGATTCCCCCAATTTCAGTCCACTGTTTTGACTGTTCCTTTATCCCAGGCGTGAAGTGATGGACCAATATCTCATCCATGCTTACGAATTGACATAAAAACTCTATTGAAACATCTTCATGACACTATTTTTGTTCCAATATGGGCAAACGTGACACCCATCTTGCGGGCAGCTTTCTCGTATGCAAATTTTCAGTAGATATGTGAATTTGAAAATTTAATAGAAGCATTCAGTAAAATCAATGAATGTATAAGATTTCTCACAGGTTAAGGATCAATAAACAGGTTTAATATCGGACACAATTTTAAATCAAATTGTAAGCATACTAGTTAAGCGATTATAATGCTGTTAGTGTCGTCTAAAATTTCCATAAAACAAAATAAAAATGATGTTATATGGTCGCTTACTTTTTCTACAGTCTCAGTTTTTTGGTAGTTTTTTCTAATTTGATAGAACAGAACTAACAATATTTAAAAATGTGTACTTAGATATTAGCTACAATGCACAGTGGGGCAAAATGCATGAAAAGTGGCGATTAATTCATAGAAGTAATAATTTAAAAAAAAAAATATTTTTTATTAATGGATATTTATAAATACATAAAAAACCAACATTTAAAAAAAAACAGAGTGAAAAAACACATTTTTTAACCCTTTATGGGCCATTTTGTGTTCTGTAAAAAATCCTCTTTTTTCACATTTTTTGCTGTTACTTTGGAACGGTGCGCTATAAATTATTCAATTAAATTGCAAATTAAAGCATACTAAATGTACTGTAAGAAAAATAAGTAATATTTTTAAAAATAATAAGGAATAAATATTTTATATGTATTTTTATTAGAAAATTTTTAAATTAAAATCATACCTTTTTTCTCGAAATTTTAAAATTTTGCTCAAAAATGAAACATTTGAGAATCTAATTGTTTTTTTATTGATAAATAACCATAAACACACTATTTAAAAAAAATTTAATTAAATTCGGTTATTCTATTTTTATTTTTTTTTTTTTTTTGAAAACAACAATTTTTTATTATAATCATTATTACCTTCAATGTTAGTATTTATTTCACATTCAATTTCATAATCATAAATTAATTCGTTACAATAATCTTAATCTTCATCTCCATCTTCATCTTCATCTCCATCTTCATCTCCATCTTCATCACCATCTTCATCATTGCTATTTTGATTGCTGGGAAGTACAAGCAACTCCAATGCAGATTTTGGCATTAGCTCTTTTTTCTTTTTAGAACTATTGTTCATGCTTGTTATAAACGGATCTGAACTTAAGAGAAATCTATTAAAGATATCTTCCATTGTTTTTTCTCGACTGTATTTACGGGCAAAATTCTCCCTATAACTTTTAAAATCTTTATTTCTGGCTTCCTGAGACTCTTCGGTTAGCTGACCAATTGGCAATGGCGATAATGATATAATTTCAGGCCCATGAATAAAATATTTGTGAAGAGTAGGAGGCATATAGTACCATGGATATTTTTTCACAAATAGCCTGGCAGTGTTATTAGCGAAGTTTGTAAATTTTTCAATGTTGACCTCAATACCACTAGAAACTACAATTAATATTGTGTGCATATTTTTGATCAACTCTAAATCAATATTAGTAATTTCAGCAGATACTTCTGCATTCTTAAAAAAACGTCTTGCAGTATTCCCGTCATTAGAGTTACCAAAACCAGGTTTTGGTTGATCAATGATCAATCCCGTTCTCTTTTTAAATTCGCGTTGAATACGACTTTTAGTTTCAGCAATAATTTTTTTTTCTTCGTCACTTCTTGCCTGCCATTTTTGAATTGGAAGTTTATATGCCAAGTGAATAAGACATTCAAAAAATCTTATCCAGCCATGTAGGACAGACAAACCGAACTCCATGAAGTCTACGTTGGAATCTCTAGAAATCATTTGTTCAATATTGTTGAACTCCTTGCTGGTAGCGCCACATATGTAGCACTTTTGTGTGGACTTTGTGTCTGTAATCGCATTACACACTTTACCGTCAATCATAACGAGAATTAGTTTGTGGTTCACTTTTATCTTTCTTTCTCCAACTGATATCACTGTATCGATAAGAGCATTTTTTTCTGTCTCCACTCTTTCTCTTTCTGTTTTAATACTGTTGACCGTTTCTTTCATAAATTCAATTTTTAATGGCCTGCAAAACCTAGTTGAAGACGGTCGAGGATTATGCCAAATGATTTTGTTTTTACAAACTAATTTTAATGGTACAATTGACGTAATAAATACAGAAGAATCAGATGCATTACTGTCATGAAAGGCTTGTTTGTAAGAACTATGCCCTGAACTTCCGTCAAAGCCCCACTTAGTGTATAAAGTAATTTTTTCGATTTCTTCGTTGTCTAACGAATTTAAATCTGCATTTTTAACCGACAAAAGGTGTTCAGTGGTATGATCCAATATTCCTTGTAGGCTAACTTGCGCTGATGTTTCAGAAATTTTCATTTGTTCTCCCTTTGGGTAACATTTTTTCTTAGCTCTTTGGACCAATTTATATGATGGAAATTTCTCAGGTGCAACCTTTCTAATAACATTATATTGGTGGCGACTTAGCTTCGCTTCTACCAAAATGGACAGAGCTTCATCCGGAGTTAACTGCTGTGGTGGTACCTGTTCTATACTTTTTCGGTATTTTTGGGCTTTTGTTGGAGATGATATTATTTCCTTAACAATTTTCGACTCATCTATTTTTCCAACAGCTCTCAAGTTCATTTGTGTGGCGTAAGCCAAAACAGGCAAAGAAATTTGATCTCTTATGTCTTTACATTTCTTAACTTTTGTTTTTTCTTTGCACTCTTCAAATGAGAGATCATTGCGACCTCTTTTTTGTTGTGGTTCTGGTGGTGGACTGAATGAGATTGAGGCATCCAGCCAATTCTTATTATTTTTTACAAAAATTTCATTCTTTCTATGACATTTTTGCCACCGAATCTCATAGCTAGAGCAAAAATTATGAAACCTTGTCATAAAATCTACCATATCCGAAGGGTCGACACGTTTTATTACTTCCCATCTCAAAAGTTTAAATTTATCCTGAAGTGATTTAGGTTCTGCACTCCTCATAAAATTATGCAACTCATGACGAGGAATGAAAATTGTTTTGGGACATGTTCCTAAAATTAATAAGATTTCTATTCGTTTAAAATTTGCAAAAAGTAATTCCTTTAACCCTGTACTGAATAATTTACACTTTCACAACACTTTAAATATGTAACATCACATCACAAAACATTGACAGCTAAAACAATAAATAAACGTGTCAGTACCGAATCAATAATACCCTACGGATGGATAGAAATTCTTAAAAATGTATTATCATTATATTAGTAGATTGATATCACCAGCTTAAAACAAAATTAAAACTTTACTCGTATGATGCATGTATATGACCAACAGTTATTATGTAGGACTCAAATAAATGACAATAATAAATAGGGATGGGAGCGTGACCTCCTTCAATTTTTCAAAAGAGTGCACTTGTGCCATATAAAATTTTCTAATAATTTAAAATTAACAAATGTTTAAGTAAAATTCATTGAAATATCATAAACACATGTAAAATAATTTAATTAGTTTTATTCATAGTAAATAAACCCAACATACGCAATCACGTGAGCATGCGTGAATTAAAGTTACTCACGCCCCCATCTCTAATCAACAACACATTTTTTAGCTACAATAACAACTACTATAACGAAAATAATGACAAAACAAAGTAAAAACAACTTGATGTTTTGTTTTGTTTTTTTTTTTTCATATTTGTGGATTTTTAGCATCTTGAGTTATTTCACAAAAACAAGCATAACTCAAAAATCGCAAAAAATCGCAAAAAAATATTTTGGGGTTTATTAGTTGAGATCTGATATTATAACACTGTATAGACGATTTTACGCAAGCTCACGAACAAAGTTGTTGAAACTCCATATATAAATCAAAAATAGCCCATTTTTGGGCTAATTTTATTTTATTAACATTTAATATTTTTAAAACATCTATTTAAACAAAAAAACATGTACTATATAGTAAACTACCTGAGGTTGACGGTTCCATTATAAAAATTTAACTTTTAGAAGTATTAATAGAAAAAATTATCAATTGAAATATCAAAAATTTCACTTTTTTTCAATATGCACAAAAAAAATAACAATTATTCAACTTTAAGTGCTCACTTCAACTAAAGCAAACAACTTAAAAGTATAATTTTTGCAATTAGTGATGCAGAATTTTATCCACTTTCACCCGGTACCAAACACGATCATGAATTTTAAAGTTCATATTTTGAATTAATCGCCACTTTTCATTCATTTGGCCCCAATGTGCAATGGTTCATTAATACAATACTCTACATAAAGTGATCATGGCTGCATATACTTGCCAGTCTGCACGCAACAACCATAAAGTTGGAAAAACATCTTGACATACACTCGATAGATGGGTAGACGTGTTTTGCCATAACTCAGTGAAAAATTAATCGATTTTAAAGATATGTAGTTTTTTTTTAAACTTATAAAATATCAAATATTATCCAATTTTTGAAGATTTTTATATTATTTGTCACAATTTTTTTTTCCTTTGGTGCTTGAAAACAGAAACTTTAATTTTTTTTCATATTCTATTTTGGTTTTGATAGCATGGCAAAGTATTTTTAAGAAGATTGTTAATGTTTTGTAATTTTTATGTATTGGTAATAATAAAAACTACAAATTCTGGAAGGCAATGATCATTAAAATGTTGTTAATGAATTCAGCACAATTAAAAATACGCTTGCGCTACCTGAATTATTTTTAAGCGGCCCAAAATTTTCAGTGTTTAAATCCTGTTAATGAATTCAATAAGAAAATTACACTCAAAAATAATATAAAAAAAAAATTTGCGCTACCTGGATTATTTTTTAAAGGTCGACATTAACGATGTTTGTACTTTGCAACAATTAGAAATGTTCGACCTAATGTCAAGACAAAAAATCAAGTTAATATAATAAAAAATTTGCACATAAAAATTTAAAACAACGAAAATTCGCTAGCGTTACCGGTACTATTTTTTAGCGGTTACTGAATTCAATAAAATTAAAGTTTAAATAAAAAAATTAAATAGAGACTTTTATGCTTAGTATTATTGTGACCTACATATCCGCGCTGAGGACTCAATAAGAGACTACAGAATATTTTGTTAATAAATAAAAAGAATGATTTATTTAGAAGCTCGGAAAACAAAAGCGCATTTAGATTGGCTGTTATAAAAGAAGTAAACATTTAACTAGAACACGAAGAAAGAAAACTTCACACCATTTTCATAAATATTAAGACAAATTGGAATGCCTCCAATCGTGCAAAGGAAATCTTAATGAAAAGCCATTTAACCTAGATTAATGAATTCACAACATTTAAAATCTTCAAAAAAGCCCATACATCTACTGACTGAACCAGAGAAAGACCAGGAAAATATTTGGAAGAGTATTCGTCGAACACAAGAAAACGGAAGCTTCAGGGTGTTACACAAGCAATATCAAACGCTCAGCAGAAGCGTTATCCATTAAGTACGCGAAAGACGAAGAAAAGGCAAGGTCTGACATTACAAAAGTAGTAGCGATCGCAAGCGCCTTGCAATTGAGTGGTGACAAATTAATAAATTTTCATTGCTAAATTTGGAATTTTGAGAAGTTTGGGTGTTTTTCTTTATAAAATAAATCGGGAAAATAGGTCCAAAAGTGGTCCGATTTCATTTTAAAATTTTACAGTGTTTTTTGTACTATTTTTGTAAATTTTTTAAATATAATACATAAATTACCAAATTTGGCATCGTTTGTGGCATTTTAACCAACTTTTGAAGAAAATTTGTACGGAGTTCGTCTTTGGGTCAAAAACATTTTAAGTTCCAAATTTCAGCACATTATCTTTATATTTGCAACATCTAATATTTGCACAAAAATAACATTGAACTTTGATAATACCTAGCACCCCCTGTGGGTGCATTTTTTGTTTTTAATTTTTTATTTTTCATCGTTCATTTTTAATTTTTATACCCTATACCACTATGTGGTTTGGGTATAATGACTTTGTGCTGCTGTTTGTAACACCCAAAAATATTTGACCTAGACCCATTTTTAATTATACCGATCGAATCAGAATCACTTTCTGAGTTGATTTAACAATGTCCGTCCGTCCGTCCGTCCGTCCGTCCGTCCGTCCGTCCGTCTGTGTGTCCATGTAAAGCTTGTAATCAAACTGCAGGTCGCAAATATGAATATATTTTGATGAAATTTGGTATATATGCTTTTATCGGCCATGGGATGAACGCTATTGAAATTGGTCAGAATCGGTCCATGTTCAGACCTAGCCCCCATACAAATTACCCATATGAAATCGACATAAATTGCCATAAGATCCACATTGTCATATAGATCTTACGCAAATTCGGTTTGTATGCGTTCATTACATCCACTAATGAGTAGTCCAAAAATGATCCCTTTGACCCCATATAGAGCTGCTTCCCGATCTTCAGTTAAATCTATTAAAAAACAAAAATATTGCACTGATTCTTCTCAAATTTTGTTTGTACATATTTTTGCAAAATACAAGAGACTTTACCAAACATGATCAGGATCGGTCCATTTTTGGACCTAGCCCCTTTATAGATATAGCATCCGATATGAACTTTTTTATATCTGCAGCCAAAAAAATTAATAAAAATCCCACTCAAATTTGGTTTTTGCTTATTTTCTATGTCCAGTTAGTTGGGCCTAAGAGGTAGGGTTTCTAAACGCATGGTATAGGGTATCGTATAGTCGGTCTAGACCGACTATAATTTTCTTACTTGTTTATTTTTCATTTTGCGTTTTTCATTTTTATTTTTCACTTTTGGTTTTTCATTTTTAATTTTTATATTTTAACTTTTTCATTTTTCATTTTCCATTTTTCATTTTTCGTTTTTCATTTTTCGTTTTTCATTTTTTATTTTTCAGTTTTTATTTTTCATTTTTTTTTTTTCATTTTTTATTTTTCATTTTTTTTTTTTCATTTTTTATTTTTCATTTTTCATTTTTATACCCTATATCACTATGTGGTTTCGGTATAATGACTTTGTGCTGCTGTTTGTAACTAGCAAAAATATTTGACCTGGACCCATCTGTTATTATACCGATCGAATCAGAATCACTTTCGGATTCGATTTAACAATGTCCGCCCGTCCGTCCGTCCATTCGTCCGTCCGTCCGTCTGTGTGTTCATGTAAAGCTTGTAATCAAACTGCAGGTTGCAAATATGAATATATTTTGATGAAATTTGGTTCATAAGCTTTTATCGGCCATGGGATGAACGCTGTTGAAATTGGTGAGAATCGGTCCATGTTCAGACCAAGCCCCCATACAAATGACCCCTATGAAATCAACATAAATCGCCATAAGATCCAACTTATTAGATAAATCTTAGTCAAATTGGGTTAGTATGTGTTTATTACATCCACTAATCAGTAGTCGAAAAATGATCCCTATGGATCAACTCTTAGTCTTTGGCCCCATATAGAGCTGCTTCACGATCTTCACTTAAATCTATCAAAAAATAAAAATATTGCACGGATTATTTTCAAATTTTGTTTATATATACTTTTGCAAAATACAAGAGACTTTACCAAACATGGTCAGGATCGGTCCATTTTTGGGCCTAGTCCGCATATACATATAGCATCCGATATGAACTTTTTCATATCTGCAGCCAAAAAAATTAATAAAAATCCCACTCATATTTGCTTAATGCATATTTTCTATAACTAGTTAGCTGGGCCTGAGATATAGAGTCTCTAACCCCATGGTATAGGGTATCGTATAGTCGGTCTAGACCGACTATAATTTTGTTACTTGTTTATTTTTCATTTTTTATTTTTCATTTATTATTTTTCATTTTTCACTTTTATTTTTTGTTTTTCATTTTTAACTTTTCATTTTTTATTTTTAATTTTTTATTTTTTATTTTTCATTTTAATTTTTTATTTTTCATTTATCATTTTCAAACGTGTTATTACATATCATAATTTTTCCACCAATACAATCGTAAGTCACACCGATTTTGTCATACGCTCACATGTTACGCTGTTTTTGTGATTGTATTGTGAAACAGAAATTTACCCACCTGCGCATATAGATGTTTACACATCAAAACCTGGTCCTTTAAACTTAAAACATATGTTTTATAAGGTTGCCACTTTTCAGCAACGTAATTTTTTGCAAACTACTGCTGGCATCTATACGCCAGCGCGAACTGTTCTGGGAGCGCACTCGTATATCGGGTGTAACGAATCTTTGTGGGAGTTTATTATTTACTAATTCTAGTGTTCGTGCCAAAAATGGTCAGGATCGGACCATTTAAATATATATCGGCATATGTTTATAACAACAAGTATTCATAAACTTTGAATGATAATGTAAGTAGTCAGTGGCAAAAATGTGCGAGTTGGTATCGTACGTCCCATATAAAGTAAAATACCTTACGTTCTAGGAAATCATAGTAATGTGTATAGTCGAGCCAAAAATGGGCGTGATCGAACAAGTGGGATAGGCATCTTGTATAGAAAATTAAAATTTATTTAGCTTTGAAACTTTGCATGACTTAATAAGTCATAAGTCAATGTATGAAGCCGCACTAAATATTGGCGGTATCGATCCAGGGGGCGATGAATTTCCAATACAAAGTAGAATGTCTGTAGTGCTATAATACTGAGACCCTACACATTTTGGGTGAGCTATTAAGTTTAGACTGGAGGCCAAGACATCTCCCATTCAACTAAATTTTATTATGTTAGCAAAGGCATTGAAACGTTGTGTAATTGAATATTTACGTAAGTAGTGGAATCAAAAGTAGACGATTTCGGATCACTGGGGTTGGCACCTCCCATATTAAGTAAATGTAAAGTATCATACTTCTAGCGTTCGAGGACTGATCGAGTCCTGAAACTGTGTGTAAGTACAAAGATTATAAATAGCGTAGCAACATACTATTACTGATAGTTTTGTATTTGTACAAAACCAATTAACAAATGCCTTAACAAAACTTTGAAGAAAATATATGTATTATGTTTTTGCCACAAATGATCATGTTGGCGAAAATATATATTTTTGAATATGTCTATTTGTAAGTTGTTTTTGAGGTTATTATTGAGTCATTTTATTGTTGAAAAAATCCACCTCAGAGACTGCCATGGTTAATAAAGATCTAACTTCTTGATGTCGCTGTTATTTTTGTTTCTCTTTTAAATGACATATAAATAATTTCATAATCTGAAAGTTTATTGACAGAACAACTTAACTGCATTCTCTTTTACTGTCAGTAGCTGTCAATTTCAAACAGATTTTTTATTTTTATTTTTTTTTTATTTTTTTTTAGTAAGAAAATAAACACAATGTGATGCGTGATTTTTATCCTACGAAAAGGTTTTCTACTTTTTTTTTCTTTTTGTTAAAAAATATCATGTCTATAACGATTTCTTTCAATTCATAAGCAGAGCGTATATGTTTGTTAAGTTTGTTATATTTTACTGACTGTCTATATTTATATTTTTGCTCTTATGAAATTGTATCATGCTAAACATGTATCCATTAGAAAATATTCAATTTGACATTTATACTCTACATGACGTCCTATACATTTTTACTACTTTATTTTTTTAGTTGTAATTGAATGGCTGGCGGGTTATTGTTAATGTGGCTTCATGGTATTAATACAAAATTCGTTTTTTTTTTCAACACGTACATATCTGAGTTATCGAACAAAAAATACTTGCAATTTTTATATTAAAAAATGTATACGTTAGAAGACTAAACATATGTTACGAAAAAATGTTTTTATTTTATGTTTTACGCGTTTGTAAAAATGTTCCTGTTGTCTAAATATAGGAGCACACAGTCAGTTTACACACCGCTTCTGTCAGATTGTCAATAATTGTCACTTTGTTGTCAGTTTCTTTATTGTATTATATGATTTGACATTATTGAATTTGAAGAAAAAATGTTATTAAAAGAACGGTATACAACCAGATGTTTTTCGAGGTTTAAAATTTTCCCCATAACAATGATTTTCTTTTATGTAAAAGCATTTATAAATAAAAAAATATATTTTGTGTAAGTAGCTATATAAAGTTTTTACATGATTCACAGTTGGATTGTCAGTTTCAATGACAGAACACAATGTTGCAATAACATTATTATAAGTTTACAAGAAGATTCTGTGTCCCATTTAACGAAAAGTATGGAGTATCTCATTTAGAAATTCATTTAAGTTTATTGTTACGAGTATCGTTGCCATATATCGACTGAGTTTCCAATACCTCAAATATGTTTTTTTATTTTATCTGTTGTTATGGTATTCCACCCGAAATGCTGACTTTTTGAAGTAATATCAGCCATTAAATTAATTGGTTACCTCAACCAAACATTTGAATGTAAGTTTTGTTCTCTCAATGGAATTTCAGACGTTATAATCGACGTTACCGTTACAAATCTTATTTTGCTCCATAACCACAAATATTACAAAAGAAAAATTGAGATGATTGCTAACCAGCAATGAGCAAATGGCGCATTTGCCGGCCTACTACATTTCGGCCTATTTACATTTCTTGTACCACAGGTTCCTAAATACACTACTTATGAATGTTTGAAGACGGTGGAGGTATACCCAAAATTTCTCTTAAACTAATTTTTTTAAATTCTTTCTTTTAACTCATACTCTCTCTCTGTCTGTCTGTCGTGGGTCAAACCCATTCCACCTTATCCAATTGATCTGAAACTTGGCCTATTGTCTTGTTGTGAAAAAAGATTAATTTTGGGGTAGTCACGCTCACTCTAGCATAGTCATGTACAGTCACGGAGTGATCCAAATGTCATTTACCCTCATCCAATCCATCTGAAACTTGGTCCATACACCTGCTGAGAAAAAATGATTAACTTTGACTTAGTCACGCATAGCCACGGAAAGACTTAAAATGGATTTCGCCTCATCCAATCATTCTGAAACTTGGTGGGTATACTTACTGTAAAGAAATATTAACTTCGACGTAGTCACGCACAGTCACGGAGTGATTTAAAACACATTTCCACTTATCCAATCGATCTGAAACTTGGTCGATAGATTTGCTGTGAAAAAAGATTAACTTTGACATAGTCACGCACAGTCACGGATAAATTAAATCCTCACTTCCCCTCATCCGATCGATCTGAAACTATGTCCATAGACTTGTTTTGGCCAAAGCTTAATTTTAGGATAGTCACACACAGTTACGGAGATACTCAAAACCCATATGCATAAGGAAAGAATGAGTTTTAATAAAAACTTTGTTTTTATGGGTTAGATTATTTTGTTTTAATAGTGCGAGACTCACTCAAGCAATATTTCTGTAGTTGTTTCGTCAACTTCCGGACATAGTCAACACAGAATTGAAGTCTTTTAGGTGAATGTTGTCTAAATATTTGTTCAATTTGTAGTATCCAGCAGGGAATCATGTAAGTATGATAATGGCTCGCTTAGTGCGTTTGAAGACATTTACAATTAAAAACGGTTATATTAAAATTGAACTACCTCAGTCAGGGATGGAAAAGCTGGTAGAATTGTACAATTATTTGGACATTTTCACCTTCAAACGAAATGCGGACCACCGCGACTCATTTGCTATAATTTAACAATTTCCTGACAAAAGAATTTGTTTTAAAATTTCTCCAATTTTCAGACGAAATTGATAATTTATATATATCTACTATGGAGTGAAAACTCCTTGGCCTAACAATGAAAAACCAGTTTTTGATGTGTAGGAGGATAAATTTCTATTTCGCAATACAATCACAAAAACAGCGTAACATGTGAGCCGTAAAACAAAATTGGTGCGACTTATGATTGTGTTGGTGAAAAAATTATGATATGTAATAACCTCTTCGAAAATGAAAATTGGAAAATGAAAAATAAAAAATTAAAAATTAAAAATTTAAAATAAAAAATGAAAAATGAAAAACGAAAAACGAAAAATTAAAAATGAAAAATAAAAAATGAATAACAAAAAATGAATAACAAAAAATGAAAAACAAAAAATGAAAAATGAAAAAGTAAAAATGAAAAAAAAAAAAAATTAAAAATAAGAAATAAAAAATTAAAAATCAAAAAATCAAAAAAGGAAAATAAAAAATGAAAAATGAAAAACGAAGAATGAAAAATAAAAAATGCAAAATGAAAAATAAAAAATAAAACATTAAAAATGAAAAATGAAAAATGAAGAATAAAAGGTGAAAAATAAAAAATGAAAAATGAAATACGAAAAAAAGATTAAAAATAAAAAATGAAAAATAAAAAATGAAAAATGAGAAATAAAAAATCAAAAAAGGAAAATAAAAAATGAAAAATGAAAAACGAAGAATGAAAAATAAAAAATGCAAAATGAAAAATAAAAAATAAAACATTAAAAATGAAAAATGAAGAATAAAAAGTGAAAAATAAAAAATGAAAAATGAAATACGGAAAAAAAATTTAAAAAAAATGAAAAATGAGAAATAAAAAATGAAAAATAAAATATGAAAAAAGCAAAAAATGACAAATAAAAAATGATAAATGAAAAATAAAAAATGACAAATAAAAAATGAGAAAAGAAAAATGAGATATAACAAATGAAAAATAAAAAATGAAAAATAAAAAATGACAAATAAAAAATGAGAAACGAAAAATGAAAAATACAAAATGAAAAATTTAAAAATGGAAAACGAAAAACGAAAAACGAAAAATGAAATAATTAAAAACAAAAAATGGAAAATGAAAAACAAAAAACGATATATTAAAAATTAACCGGTTGAAATAATAAATTATTTATATTTTAGCAGAGCCCCTGCTGTTGATTGCTATTAGTGATACATAGATGGCGCTTTCTGTTCGATTTTAAAAAAGTGCCATAAAAAATCTTTAATTGCCAGAAGCTTACACATCTGTGATCGGACTCACATGATTTTTTGGATTTAAAATCAATTTTATTCTTCATCGTAATCTCCGTTAACTGAAACACACTTCTTCCAACTATCCTCTAACATCCAGGTACCCTTGAAAAATCTTGTCAAACTCTTAAAAATAGTTTAGGACAAATAGTATTCTCTGTGGCTAGGTCTGGGAATCCTCTGCGGAAAATTTCCCGAAAACAATTTCCCGAAAACAATTTCCCGAAAACAATTTCCCAAATACAATTTCCCGAAAACAATTTCCCGAAAACAATTTCCCGAAATTACAATTTCCCGAAAACAATTTCCCGAAAACAATTTCCCGAAATTACAATTTCCCTATTTTTAGTTTACAACTTCCCATATATTCTTGATTTCCCCCATAAAAAAAACTTGCTGCATACGATTTCTCGAAAAAACAATTTCCCGAGTATACGACTTCTCGAAAAAATAATTCCCCCACCCCGCACCGCGCCCTTCCTCTTCCACCCTCCCTCGTCATCCGGAACTATTTATTGGAGTGTCATACGCTTATTTTTTCATTGTGACGTTGAACACTTCGGTATTCAGACCTCCCGACGGATAACGCTCACTGCTAAAGAAAAAATCGTTAATGAGCTGAAAGATCTTGCCCGGACCACTACATCAAGTGGTCATGAACTTATTGCTCGCGCTTCGGCCGGAATTTCTGATGGTATTGTTTCGGAAATGCCATCAACAAGCTATTTGAAGAAATAGTAATTTCGGGAAATTCTAGTTTCGGGAAATTGTGTTCGGAAAATTGTAATTTCGGGAAATTGTAATTTCGGGAAATTGTAATTTCGGGAAATTGTATTTTCGGGCAATTGTGTTCGGGAAATTGTGTTCGGGAAATTGTAATTTCGGGAAATTGTCAATTCGGGGAATTCTGTTCGGGAAATTGTAATTTCGGGAATTATTTTCGGGAAATTGTTTTCGGGAAATTGTTTTCGGAATATCTTCCGCAAATCCTGGTGAATACCGGGTGTGCGGCAGTAATTCGTTTTGTAAAGACTTCAATATTTCTAAAGCCAAAGCTAATGAATGTGCAGATGCACTGTCATGTTGGCACAAAATTTTTGTTTCTTATTTAGGTTTGGTCGTTTTTTCTTAATTACTTCATCTAATTTGTCCAATAACTCTACATACCTGGCAGTTATTGGTTTTCTTTTCTCCAAGTAATCAAGAAATGTTATACCACGTGCATCCCAAAAAAAACTGGCTGTTAAATTTCCAGCCGATTGTTGAGTCTTTGGCTGCATAGTTCGGCTTTCGCTTGTAACAATTGTACCTGAAAGTAGCCGCAAAAATAAGAACTTCTGCATGATTCGATTTGTCAAGTTGGCTGCCATTATAATTTAATGGACATACGAATTTTTTTGCTCAAGGTGGATTTTTATCACTTTTTGTATATTTTAACGGAATATCTCTTTTGTGTCTGAAACACAAAAAAAAGGAACAAACCTATTCGAAAAAAGTGCATCCAGTGCCTTAAAAACTCGCAAAAATGCCCATTTTCCCCCCATTTTTTTCCCCCATTTTCACCTTCTTTGCCAAATAACTGGGTTACAAATCCACAAACATGCTGTTTTCTTTTATAAACTTTTTCAGAAAATATTAGATTTTTATTTGTTATCTATGCATGGAAACAAAATTTAGAATATTTTCAATTATTGTCAATATCCATCCTCGTTGAAGTTGACGCTTGTCGTTCTGATGATCTTGTTTTCTTCGTGTGTTGTTCATATTCATGGTCTGAGTCTGCATCATCATCCAAGTTAGACACAATATTCAAGGGCATGTTTTCTTCAGTGTGTCCACCAATTTCAGAGTCATCTTCATCTTCCGTGCTTTCATCTTTAAACTGCATAATTTTATAACTCCAACAACAAACCTCCGCAAGCAGTGTATCTGTTTGAGAACGGTATCTTTATAGGTGTCTTTACCAAAGGACTCTTTGATTTTAAAATTTATTTGCAAGCAGTACTTCCGGGATTCTGTTTTATGCATCAATAAAACTGTTTGTTTAGTTTGAAGGGGCCGCCAGAACTGGGTAAAATTTAATTGATGCATTTGTAGTTTTCAACGAAGTATGTATTGTACTAAAGAAAGGCTTCTGCCTATGATGCGAGCTATTTCACGAAAAGATTTAACTTATTTTTAAAGTTTTGGAATTATTTTTCCCTTGTCAGCACCGATTTCCTTGATTTTGGAACTCAAAGAAATATAGTTAAGCCAAATGTATTTTATATAAACAAATTTGTCTTTTACTAAAGTACAATCCATGTACCAGACATGGACATTGGATATTGTTTGTAACTCTTTTAGTTGCCATAATGCGATTTTGCATTTTAAATAGAAAAATGTAAGTAGACAGATATTAAATAGTTCGTAATTAAAAAAAAATTATTAAATTTTTTATTAATATTTAAAATCTTCATTTTTCTAACAAGTGTATTAAAAGAACGGGGTAATGTCAACTCAGTAGATTTGACCTTAGCATAATCGTACTGACTTCATTGCTCTTTTTAATTCTATTGATATATTGTTAACACAGCAGCTGGTATCAATAATAACATGGACATACAGTTGGACGGACAGACGGACATAGTGAAATAATGTAATCCTCTCATGGTCGGAATTTATTGGTCAAGTATTTTATGTGGATGACAGCACCCGCTCAAATAGTTAATATGTATATGTACTTCATGTCAACTTGTGTTACACTGAGATATTGCACCTAAATATAGTTAAATCAAGGTCCAATAACAAACAGTCTTCAATTACTGGAGAAGGTTATTAAAACAAATTATTGCAGGTTATTATGTTAATTCAGCAATTAAATAATTTCATAATTATACAATATTAAAGCAAAGGTAACTGCAATTTAAATTTTAATTAAATAACGAGTGTGGTTAAATATGGAATCCAACCAATAATGACAAACATCCTACTCCCACAGATTTTTCTAAAAAAAAAAACAAAGCACTAAATCAAGCAATGTTGGTGTGTTGTTTTTAATCTTAAAACAAATTGTTAAATAAAGGCAATGATTTATCGTGGATCATTTAAGAAAACATACACTCACAATAATTTACAATGTATAAATAAAATTTATTTGAATTTTTCTTCAATATTAATAAACAAACTGTCGTGGTGATGTAGGAGGCCAAATTCTTAAATGAGCAGGCAAACAAATAAAACTGAAAGATAAATTTCGATAAAATTATTTTAATTAGAAAAACCCACTGTACTGACAAATTTAATGCTGATGCTGCAAATAACATGGCCAGAACTACACACAAACAAAATAACAAACAAAGAAAAAAATTGTTTTGACGGAATTATTTGAAAAGAAAATTCCAGCTGATTCTTAGAAATTTAGAAAATCATAAAAAAATAACACCCAAATGCCTTTGATCTTTTCGAAAATAATAATAATAAAAAAAATATATAATGAAATTCCTACCTCCCCAACAGAAGTCACTACATAATAAAAATAAGAACAAACTCATTACGTAGTCATCATGTCTAGTGATTGTGCCCTGCTGTTAATAACCTCCTCCTACTTCTGCTCCATTGTAGTAAAAAAATAAAATTATTTAATTTCGATATACGTACTAAAGAAAATCTCGTTCAAACAACCTGCTTGATTTTCTCAAAAAGATCACTCACTCTGCTTCCAATATGTTACTTTCACTCATCATGATCGTACATCAATCACACTAAATGATGACGATGGTATAATGATGAAGGTACGACTCGTATGTATGGCGATTGTATAATTATATGTGCACTGTTGCCTTTATGCGAGGGCGGTCTCAGAACAACTGAACCTAACGTATAGATGGCGGCAGTAGTTTGAAAAAAGAAATACTTATGGAAAAAATGGCAGCCTTATAAAATGCATATTTTAAAACATTAAAAGCAAACGATCTCTGTGAGTTTGTACACATCACCGTTAAGCAGCGATGCCAACTTTTTTGGAGCAAAAACGAAATTTGAAGAAAAGAAAGTATTGTTTCTTCAAGGTGGTGCACCAGTTCACACATTCACTAATGCGATGGCCAAAATCCATGAATAAAATTCGAAATGCTTCATCATGCATCTTATTAGCTACCTCAAATTATTTGAATAGTCTACAGTTGATGGAACTAGACAGTTTTTACTGTGAATAAATAGTCTGTTTTATTGCTAAAGCTCTTACATCCACATCTTTAAAAGAAGGCAGACAAAACTTTTTTTTTAATTATTAAGAAAAGCGCGCAAGCAAGGAAGAATTTAGAGTTTAATCTTCTTCCTCTTCGACGGCATCGGCATTACCGGTGTTCTTCTTCATGTTCTTCCTCTTCACGCGACCGGGGCGGCCACCACCGAAGGGTGATTTCAATGAGAAATCAATGTGTTTTTGGGAATCCAAACGGACCACAAAGGAGGGAATGTTAACAACCTGTTTGCGGACACGAATGTGACGTTGACGGATCAAAACACGAGCATGATGGATGGACTTGGCCAATCCCAATTTAAAAACTTGAGTTTGCAAACGACGTTCCAAGAAATCTTAAATTTTCAAACCCAAAACGTAATCGAGCTTCATACGGGATTCATCCAAGACACCGATACGTACCAAACGACGCAACATAGCGTTACCTTGGAACAATCTCTTTTCATCTTTCTCGTCCAAAATCAACAATTCACGGGCAGCTTTACGGATTTTAGCCAAAGCATACCTGACACGCCAGACTTCACGTTTGTTACGCAGACCATATTCACCAATGATCTTCAATTCTTGATCCAGACGTGCCTTTTCATAAGGACGACGAGGAGTAACATAAGTCTTTGAAAAGACTGAGGGACTACGTCCGTTCACCATTTTGCCACCAAATCACCGATTATTCGGTTTGACGATTCAACAAAGAAAAGGAAAAGTATCGAATTCCGCTGGGAAAAGCGTATCGAGCATTAGGTTGGATTAAGTTAGATTGAAAAGAGGAGCGATGCATACACATAGCTCATATCCATTATATCCGGATATATACTTATGCCAGAAAGTCGGATTGTTGTTCGCTATAAATTCATCGGATTTTCTACCCACATACTAACTTAGAAATTCGGTTTTATTAGAAAATCTCATGAGCGTTTTCCATCTAGTCCCCCTAAAACCCTTCAAGCTGGGTATGATGTCATCCTCCCCGCCAGCTCTACATGTGACCGATTCCGCCCATCCTATACGGTATAGGTGAGCCCTCAGTTCAGAGTGTCCAGTGAGGATGCCAATTAGCCGACTAAATAAGTTCCCTTTTATTCGGATTAGTCTTCGAAGTGACCTTTCCCACGCCAGTTTCCTCCAAATGTGATATATGCGAACTGGTCACCCAGCCTGTTGGTTTTAATGTGAGAGACCTGAAAGATATTGGTTTTTCTAAATTGAATCCTTTCATGAAAGAACCATTCCTAGCCAGTTCGTCAGCAATTTCAATTCCCATTATACCACTGTGTCCTGGGATCCAGGAGAAGTTTGCAATTTCCTCCTTACCCCTCAGGATTGCCCGTGATCTAGTTTTGTCCGAGGACATAGCCCTGATAGGCGCCAGACTGTTCGTAAGTACTTTCATGTCCCCGTGAATTGGGATTCCACGTGCGACAATAGATCTAATATATTCAGTTTTCGCGACCAATTCAGCCTGAAAGACAGAGTTGTGGTGCAGTGGACGGAGGTATTTACCAGTAGAAGTGTTTGTCGACACTTCCGCGATTCTGTCACAGCTAATAGCCACTGTGTTGAATTCTGGTATTTGGTCCAAAATTGTTTTGATATCCGCTCATATCGACGGTGATATATTCCCCTGTTACCCTTAATTGTAGCATGGCCAGAGCTACCACATATTTATTTCTAATCTCGATTGGGTGTATAGATAGAATAGTCTTTAAAGCCCTAGAAGATGTAGTCCGTATTGCACTTTGATTCCTATGCATCAGATGTGCTATATCTCCTGGAGCGGTTTAATGTAGCACTTCCTATTCATTGATGTCCATACAGATGCGTAAGCTACAATAGGTCTAATGAAGCATGTGTGTAGCCAATGCACATAGGGCTCGGTAGAAGAAATATTTGGCCAAAATTATTTTAAAGCCATATTTATACTTTTTTAAAAACAACAGCATTTGCAATCAAGCTTACGTTTATCTTCTTAAGTTTGGATTAATTTCTAAGGTTTAAAACCATTTTAACCCTTTCATGCATATGTTGTATACATATATACCACAAATTATTTTTCGTAAAATTTAATTTTCTAACGCTATATTTATAAAATCGAAGAGTGCCAAAAGCCATTATATGAGTTTTGTGTTTACCTGAGTAAACAAAAATTAAAAATAAAATGGGTACACCAAAAAAAAACCAAAATAAAAAAAAAATTTTGTGCTTTTTTGTCCTTATTAGGGCCCAATATAGTCCGAAAAAATCCGAGAAGCAATCTTTTTTAAATCCAATTCAGATGTTTCATCGAATGATCAAGAAAAACAGTTTAATTTTAATAGAAATCCTAGTTTCCTTATATTTTATGAATTTCATATTTTCAATGCGTTTATAAAATAACTATATTATAATTCACTTTCCAAAACTAATTTATCTTTCACACATTCTTCATCATACTCATCTCAGTACTTTCATCTAGGTCCACTTGCTGATCCTGTAAAGATAATTCAGGGGGATCCCCACACTTTAACATTTCGATAACTTCTGGTAAAAGGGCCGCACGTTCTCTTTGGTGAACTCGTGTGTTTATTCGAAGAGATGATATTAATGGATCCGATGTATCCATTGCTCTATTAAATACGTCGAAAAGGTTATCACTACGATTTTTTCTGCGAGCGTGGCATGACCTATCGCTTTTATATATTTTATGCAGTGATTCCGCAGCATCCTCAGCAAAATATCCCACTGGAAGCACTGTGTTCTGCATTATTTGTTTAGAGTGCACAAGAACTTTATGTACAGTAGGTGTCATGGGCAACCAAGGGTATTTGTTTTGGAAATATGAGTAAGTTTCAAACTTATCTAAATCTAAAGGAAACTGACAGGACAAACATATTGTATAATAATTAGACGAAATATTAAATCTTCATCAAGTGAAGTAATTTTTGAAAATATGGCATGTTTGGTAAATGCACAACGAGATGTGTTTCCATCATTCGTGCTACCAAAACCACCAACATTTGGAAGATCAACATGAAGACTATGTAAGTTCTGTCCAAAATGCATTTTGGATTTTCTTTTTATTTTTGTTTACTGCTTTTTTATCTTCTTTATCTTTTATCTGCCATTTTTTTACATCACTTTTATAGCCTAAGTGAAAAAGAAATTCAAAAAATCTAATCCAGCAGTGCAATGGACTTAGACCGTACTTTAAGTTTAAATTTTTCGGAAGTATAATCCTTCACATTAATAAAATCTTTAGGAGTAGCGCCGCATATTGGACAAGTTTGGTTGGACTTAGTTCCGGTTAGTGCATTTAAAACTTTTCCATCTGTTACTGTAAGATACAATTTGAATGCTATTTCAACAGTTTTGCCATCTTCTATCTCTAATTTTAGATTTTCTAAACGAGCAATTTTGTTGACTTAAATCAGCTGCTTCATTCAAAACAACCTCCTTTGTTTCTTTGATAAATTCAAGTTTTAAGGGCCGACCGAATCTTGTGGACTGTGGAGTGATATTATTCCAAAGAGGGTTTCCTAAAGTGTCAAGAAGTCTCAAAGGTATCACAGTTGTTGCGAAAAGAGGTAAGCTCGCATTACGAGATGTACTTGGCTCATGAAAACCTTGCTTGAATTGAGTTTGACCAGTACTGCTATCAAACCCGTAGCTCAAAATTAGTTCACTGAACATATAGTTTGTTTTTTTGTTATTCATAACTGACACAAAAACGTCCTTTTGCATCTCCACTATTCTTGACGCTGTATGAATTAGAAGCATCTATAAAGGAACCTTTGCTATTGAATCTCCAACAATGATGCCATCTGGTCTGCACTTATTTTTCGCAGCCATGATGTTTTTGTAGGTCGGGAAAATGTCAGAGTTTCTTGCCTTACTTTCAAGGCGAATATTACAATATTGCCTTTTTGTAAAATTATTTTCTAGAAGAATTGCTAATGCCTCCTCGTTCGAAAACGGATTTGGTGTTTTCACTTTTTCTGAACATAATTTTTATACCCTATACCACTATATGGTTTGGGTATAATGACTTTGTGCTGCTGTTTGTAACAACCAATAATATTTGACCTACACCCATCTTTTATTATACCGATCAAATCAGAATCACTTTCTGATTCGATTAAACGATGTCTGTCCGTCTGTGTGTCCATGTAAAGCTTGTAATCAAACTGCAGGTCGCAAATATGAATATATTTTAATGAAATTTGGTATTTGATCTTTTATCGGCCATGGGATGAACGCTGTTGAAATTGGTGAGAATCGGTCCGTGTTCAGACCTAGCCCCCATACAAATGACCCCTATGAAATCGACATAAATTGCCATAAGATCCAAATTGTCATATAAATCTTACTCAAATTGGGTTTGTATGCGTTTATTACATCCATTAATGAGTAGTCTAAAAATGATCCCTGGGACAACTCTTAGTCATAGGCCCCATATAGAGCTGCTTCCCGATCTTCACTTAAATCTATCAAAAAACAAAAATATTTCACTGATTCTTCTCAAATTTTGTTTGTATATATTTTCGCAAAATACAAGAGACTTTAACAATCATGGTCAGGATCGGTCCATTTTTGGGCCTGGTCCCCATATAGATATAGCATCCGATATGAACTTTTTCATATCTGCAGCCAAAAAAATTAATAAAAATCCCACTCAAGTTTGGTTTTTGCTTATTTTCTATGTCCAGTTAGTTGGGCCTAAACGCATGGTATAGGGTATCACATAGTCGGTCTCGACCAACTATAATTTTCTTACTTGTTTTTTTTTTTTTTGATGGTCTCGTAGGGCTTTCAATAATTCTCGCTTACGAGCCGACATTGCTGCTGTTTGAACTAATAAATCAGTTTCATAATTCTTGGATTGTGAAAGTTCCGCTACTTCCTTTCTTTTACTGCGGTCTGACTTTTCTGTAAAGCAAGCGGACTTTTTCTGAAATATATTCCAAGTACTGATCGGATTTGTCTTTGTCTTTGTCTTCAATTTTTTCCAGTACATGATTAAGAATGACAGTGTACTCTTCTTCTTTGTTTGTGTGTTTTATCCACATTTGAAAAATCTCGACATTTTTAAGGTTGAGGTTATCTAAAACAAGAATCACAAAAAAAGAATTTCGGAAAATATGCCTTATAAGTACTAAAAAAAAATTAAATTTTTTTTAAATAAACACAAATTTTTTATAAAAATTTAAAAATATTTTTTTTTTTTAACTAAATTTGTAAAATTTTTGCAAAGTTATTCACGTATACCCTGGCTACATTTTTGTAGAATACTAGTAGTAAGAAATTTTGATTCCCTGCAAGGTATAATCAAAAAGTTAAAAAAACACGATATTTGAGGCACAAAGTAATTTTCGTGTTCAGATTGTATCACTATGTTCACAAAAGTTGTTCGCCTATGCCGTGGCTACACTTTTGTAGATCATTGTTAGTACAAAATTTGGTCATAAATAACCGAAATCAGAACAAAAAAACGGATGTGCTATGACCATCGATCAAAAGTTGCTTCAAGAGCACCGTGTACGGCATATAAAAAGATGAATATCTCAAAAATAGCAAATTTCCGCAATTCAAGCTAAGGTGAAATGAAAAATATACATCAATATCTTTTTTTTTTTAGTCGTATGCCAGCCGAACTGAGCCGAAATTTTAAAACTCTTCGTAAATTTAAAAATCGTTAAAAATTCATAAATTTTATAATACACCAACATATTGATATTTATTCACTTCACCTTAAATATTTTAAATTTTTTTTAATGTTTTGAATAAACTATATACATTCAGCTTTATTTTCCATTTTAAATTTTAGAAATTACTATTTTTTTAAAAAAACTAGAAAATATTTAAAAATGTTAAAACACCTGCACTCAACTTTTTTTTTCAAGTGGACTGAAGTTAATCAACTTTAATGCTGTAATGTTAAACGGTAAATTGCAATTTACAAAAACAAAATGCATTTGTGGTTACTCTGATGTCTTTGTTATTAGACTGCAACAACAAAATTATCATCGTAGACCATGTAAAATTTTTAGTTTTGTCCAAAAATTTGAATTTTGGGACCTTTGTGCAATGTTTTATTCACCGGTCTAAACCCCATTTTGAGCCTATAGCTCTTCTACAAATGGTCGTCGTACTGTGAGGTTTCGCAACCCTCCTCTCGATATGGTTCTTCCAAATGAGCTTTTTATCGAGAATCACCCTTTGTGTGCTTCTAATCATTTAGTATATTTCAGTCTTTTCCTGCTTCTCATTTAGTCCCCTTTGCTGTACCCAGTTATATGCTATTTCAAGTACATCTGATGCTCTCCTACATAGATTGCTTGGGAAAAGATTGTGTTCAAGAAGAAGATTATGTTATATTTGTCAGGTCGGGTTGTTCTGGTACCGCCCTCGTAAGCATGTCACTCTGTGATGTTTCATAATTTAATTTTTTTAACACAAACATTAAAACAGTGTAGTAAAAATGTAGAACATAACTTTCAAACATCATCTCGTCATTTGATTGTTTGTTTAAGACATAAAAATGAGGGAAAAAACACGATATATTTTTAAATGACTAAGTCGAATTTTGAAAGCTCTATACGCTGTTGTTGTTGCTATTTGGGTAATAGTTATATACATTCAACATTCAATAAAGAGTTCAATAATTAAAAATTTACAGATCTTCTTTTAAGTTTGTAGCAGAAAACAATGATTCCTTAAATCGTAAAAGTTAAAAAGTAAACGTAATTTTTTGATTTCTATTTTTTAGAGCAGAAATAAAAGTTTTATTTTGATTTTTTTAAGCAAAAAAAGTTAGAAGTCCGCCTTAACAAATTATTCAAGTGGGCCTTCCTATTTTTTTTACGTGCAATAATCAAAATCAAAATATAACTTTTATTTTTGACCTTGAAAATAAAATTCAAACAATAGCTCCTATTTTTAAATCCTATGGTCAAGGTCGAGGAGCTCGAGCAGCTCGCAAAAGTCTAGCATATGTATTTCACATTTGAAAGCTCTTAAAAATATAAATATAAGTGTTTAGTATAACAAATATATCTATACCTTTTGGAATCATACAAGTACAGGAATATCATTTTACTTGCAGTTGAATCGAAAAGCTCACAAAATCGACTACCTTCGATACAAATGTATGCTCTCCAAAGATGTTTGAAATCAGTATTCAAAAATTTTCCAGAAATAAATGGTAGAGATTTATATATTTTCAAGTCAGTTATACTAATAGATTACTTCCCTGACATTTTTGAAAAAAAAGGGAAGTACCACCCGAAAAAACTCGACCACTTTCGATGCATCTTATATATTAAAAGAATTTATGAATAAACTTTGCATTCAAGATTTTTTTCAATATTTTTCTTCTCTCAAACCTCTACAACTAGAGTTCTAATTAACGTAGGCTACTGACATAGGTCTAAAAACACTCAGTGGATCAAGCTCCTTCTTTTGAGCTATTAACTTAAATTCGTTGGGTTTGAGGAAAGTTATGCGTGGAGAATCAACTTTACTTTTACTGTACGTTAACTTATCTTGGCATATTTTGGCATTACTGTACGTTAACTTCTCTTAATATAATATAATATAATATAATATAATATAATATAATATAATATAATATAATATAATATAATATAATATAATATAATATATTATAATATAATATAATATAATATAATATAATATAATATAATATAATATATAATATAATATAATATAATATAATATAATATAATATAATATAATATAATATAATATAATATAATATAATATAATATAATATAATATAATATAATATAATATAATATAATATAATATAATATAATATAATATAATATAATATAATATAATATAATATAATATAATATAATATAATATAATATAATATAATATAATATAATATAATATAATATAATATAATATAATATAATATAATATAATATAATATAATATAATATAATATAATATAATATAATATAATAT
This sequence comes from Cordilura impudica, assembly GCA_963682025.1. Classification (NCBI taxonomy): domain Eukaryota; kingdom Metazoa; phylum Arthropoda; class Insecta; order Diptera; family Scathophagidae; genus Cordilura; species Cordilura impudica. Next base: position 265,863,043 of record OY821518.1, read on the forward strand.
AATATAATATAATATAATATAATATAATATAATATAATATAATATAATATAATATAATATAATATAATATAATATAATATAATATAATATAATATAATATAATATAATATAATATAATATAATATAATATAATATAATATAATATAATATAATATAATATAATATAATATAATATAATATAATATAATATAATATAATATAATATAATATAATATAATATAATATAATATAATATAATATAATATAATATAATATAATATAATATAATATAATATAATATAATATAATATAATATAATATAATATAATATAATATAATATAATATAATATAATATAATATAATATAATATAATATAATATAATAATATAATGCTGCGGAGCAGCAGGGGTTCTCTAGTATGTATTAAAATATTCACTCCATTGAAATTTGGAGTTGATTTACAAAAATTGTCTAAGCCCTACATAGTCCAAATTTATACTCTCTAAAGTTCAACATAAGAAGACATTACGTCTTTACAATTTCAAATTAAGCCGGCCAAAATTGTGGCTCGGACGAACTACTATTCGAAAAGATCAGATACTTTCCATGCAAAGGTGTGAACATTTGTTTGTATTTCACCTTATGTCTACTCGAACAAACAAAAGTAAATAAGCTGATATTTTTTTTCTTGAAAAAATAGAAATAAAAATTATATAAAGGAATAAAAATTATATCTGAAAGACTGGTCTATAACGTTCATATTTGTATACTTGAAATACGTAATTTTTTCTAGAAAGAAAGGTAAATTAAATATCTTTCAATAAAAAACTTTTTATATGAGTACTATCACATGTATTTCTCCGATATGATATTCCTGATAACATTTTGACAAAGATGCAAATGGTTCGATAAATTTAACATTGCCTCTTCATAATACGGTAGATGATATAAAAATCGCCTAAGTAACAACAGCAGTAACAAAAAAATCACATAAATTTTCTTGTTTGTCTTTATAACTAAATGATTTCTGATTTTATTGTTGTTGCTATTGCTGGTGCTTGCAGCTCCATCTTACTGTTGAGTTAATGTGTATTTGAGTAGCTTTATATTACTATGAACATGCTCCCTCTTGCCTAAAAACGGGCAACGCAATAATCAAATGATCAAAGGCATTGTGTGATCCATCAACACAAACAATCAAATTGTGTATAAACAAGCAAGAGATCAAAAAGCCGCCCCAATCCATGAAACACTCAAACGAATTGTTCATTCAAGAAGCGAATACACACACGAAAATGAAATAAAAACTTTTCAAATTAATTAACAAATTTGAAAGAAATAATACATGCATTCTTTCTGTAGGCATACGAGTACATGCTGAGATATATGAAATTTAGCGTTTAATCAACACAACATGGAATGGAAACGAAGATACAATATAATTCGTTTTGAAATGAAAATGATCATTATAATTAGGGAGATTAAATTTATTGCTTCCGACTTTTTAATATATATTGAGGTCTTTTGTAGACGAAACTTGATGAAATATTATGCACAATTAAAGTAAGAATATTTTAGGCTGTCAGTCCCGATTATGTGTTTTTTGTAGCAATATACATTTGTCTACATATTTCTTTAAGTGTTAATTAGTTATGACATTTAACATGGGGACTTACATTACAAATTTTACATACTCTAAGCGGATCCTGGCGAACGTTGTTTCAACTTTATAAATAAATAATTTTTACATGGAATTAGTAATATTTCGACTCCAGATCAGTGATTGCCAAGCTAATTGTTGCTGCTAACCAGTATTTTCGATCTAGAATCTTGGCGCCCCTTTATGTGATAACAAATTATGAAGGCCTATAAGAATTGCAGTCAGTCTAGCGCGAATATGTATACGATAGGCTATAATATGCATTTAGAGAAAGGGGGTTAGGTCCAATTAATTGAATGAAGATGTTTCAATAGAATGTTTGGCGATGCCTCTCCCCAATAAGGCCGAGTTTTGCGTTTTACGAAGACGGCGAAAACAGTTTCATCTGCAGATAAGGTTATGGCGTTTTTTTTTTTTTGGGAAATACAATCAATGGCATGTATTATATGTCAACCTATTCCAACATATAAGTGATCAAATTAAGGAAAAAAGGCCGCATTTGGCGAAAAAGGAATTGTCATCAAGACAACTCTCCAGTTCACACATCCGCTATTGTGATGAACAAAATCCATGAGCCTTAATAGCAAATTATTTTATATTTTCAAACTTAAGAAGATGGCTCGGTGGTAAAAGATTTGCCAACAATAATGAGGTGGTCTGCGGTTGCTTGCTATTTAAGGAGCTAGACAGACTTTGCTATAAATAAAGCATCTAAGCTATTTAATATTGCTTGGTGTTTCGAGCTACAGGAGCTTGTATTGAGAAATAAAAAAATTCTTATCAATTTTGTTGTGTTTTCTATATCTTGCCAGGTTGCTCTCTCTCATTTCCGAGCAATAATTAATAAAAAAATTCTTATCAATTTTGTTGCGAGCAATTATTTTTTGCTGCATCTAAGAAATTTTCTCAAAAGGAAGACCTAAAATTTCGCATTCATAAATTACACAAGGGAACAAAATTGAAATTCTTTGTGTCTATTGGAAGCTTGTATCAAGTTTTTTCTAATTTGAGGTCGCTGATTTCAAATCTGCACTTGTTTTTTTTTCTCTATCAGCTCGACTTTTCGTGATATACCGTTTCGTCCAAAATTAAGGCACTTCATTATATATATATATTTTTTTTTTAAATTAACCAACACTCAGGGGATGACCCCTACGAGTGGAGTGCATTATGTTAATTTCAGGAAAATAGGTTGTGGGAAGGTGGAGAGAGGGAGTAGTATTTGTGGATATTTGACTAAAATGTTATTAGATTATAATTGTCAGGAAAGACCTCTGCGGGGAGTTTATTCCACATACGGCTAGTTCGACTGATAAACGAATTCTCTCTGTAATGCGTTGTGCGGTCAACTGGAAAATAGACTACAAACGGATGTGATCTACTAGAGAAGTGGGTAGAGCGAACCGAAACTCGGGCACTTGGAATCAGTTCGCTAATCTCAGAAGAACGTTTCCCATGGTAGTACAGTAGAAGCTGACAACTTAGAACCACTTGGTTTTTAGGGTGGTTTTAATTAATGAATTGTTCTAATTTCTGGACGGTTTTTTTTATTTGTTTTTAAAACAGAAACAAAGTTAAATATACATAATAAATATAACTGTAATAAATATATGACTAATTTTTTTGGTTCCTTAAGAGATGAAATAACGATTTGATTCCGAATGGCCAAAATATTGCTCATTAGCTGAGACAATTATTTCTTTTCCCACCACTTAATCAAGTTGTTTGCACTTTCGACAGCTACGGAATATGAAATAGCAGGCCCGGTGTCAACGATTTCATCTTGGTCCGCGTCCTCGTCATCGGTGGAGAGTTCGATTTCATCGAGTTCTGCCTCGTTCAAGTTTTGATTCCATGTTTCTATTTCTTCTAGAGACATTGAATTATTTGAATCAAGCTTATTTAGCAGCGCCTGTGTTTCTTCTAGAAATTGATTGCTGTCCTGATTTAGATGACCCCATTGAGCCAGTGGCAATTCATCGTCGCTGTCGAACTCATCAGAATGAACGTTTTCCAGCTCGTTCCAATTCAATAATTTTGCCCAAGACTTTTTAATTATGTGCTGTGGTAATTCATCCCACGCTTGTTTAAGTAACATTATTGTTCAGCAGTTAAGTTAGCAAGCAGCTGGCGCCTGTAAATCAGCTTAGTTAGCTTTATCGGATTTTGGTCCATAGGCTACAAAGCTGCTGTCACATTGGGCAAAAAAAAAATACAACTATGTTTCCGTCATCACTTTGGAGCTGTTCAACCGTTGCAGTCAGCAATCAGCAATAGGGCCTTCGGCGGCAAAGAGTTTTCTTGAGAGAAGCGTTTGACCTAGAAGGCAAAAATGCAGTCATAACATCTTCAAAAGATATACAATCACTTGTTTACCTTACCTCTTTATTAAATATCTGATGAAACCACTGATGAAAGATACGCGACGTCATCCAAGCATTCTTTGAAAAATGTAGTGAAGTGGATTATAAAATCCTTTGAAACATTTTGGTTTTCTTGCTTTGCCAATGACCATGGGCTTTAATTTGTGTGAGCCATCTGCGTTTGTACCCAGTAAAACTGAAAGGCGTTATTTTTGTATTTTGTACCCAGAAGCAGTTTTTTCACAAGCACCTACATATGTTCCGTCTGGTAAACAACGAAAGAACAATCCACACTCTTCGGCATTATATATTTGTGTTTCGGTCAGTCCCATTTCAGTTACTTTGCTGCGAAAAGTTTGTATGAACGGAGCAATGGACTCGATATTACTGGAAAGCATTTCGCCATAAATTTTTAAATATCGAATGACATGGCGACGTTTAAATTTTGCAAACCATCCATCGCTTGCATTAAACACACGTTCATTTTTATCAGGATAAAGTTCGCTGAAAATTTGTTTAGCCTTTGCCTTTAGTATTGCTCCAGTCAAAGTGCAGTTTTTCTTTCGTTGAATTTAAATCCATGCATACAGTTGTTTTTCCATTTCCGGATATTCAGCAGCATGCAGACCTTTCTTTCTTGCAACTTGATAAGTGCTAGCGACTGCACCCAAAATCAATTTTTTCTTGGATTTGATGTATCTGATTGCAAACTTCGCAACTCCAAAATCCTGAGCTATTCGACTAGCTTGTACACCTTTATCAGGCTTTCACAAAATTTAAACTTTTTGTGCAAAGAAAGAGTGGTTTTTTACGCTTAAAATAACATTCACTTTATGATTGCAAACATGTGTATGAGTCACTTTGAGCTTTACTCATGGAAAAACCATATATGCACATGCAAACTTTATTGAAATACCAAAAGCTAGTTTTTGTATGCATATGGAAAAATTCAATTCGTTCAATAATTAGAACTAAAAGTTCTAATTTTAGAACATTCAGTACTTTAAAATGTTCGGTTCTAATTTCTGGATGATTCTAATTTTTGAGAGCTCTAATTTGTGAGCTTCTACTGTATCAATAAAACAGTGTTAAACAACCCACATTGCGATGGTATTCCAACGCACCATCAATGCCCTCCTTTGCACATGGTCCATTAGCTCCAAAATTGATTTTGAAGCTCCAGCTCATATTCAGGAGTTGTATTCCGTTTTCCGTCGGATATTAGTGGTACAGATTTTAAGGAGATCAAAATGAGGGAAATAATTTTTTCATCGTTTTAGAAAACCAAGACACTTGAATGCTTCTTTGAACCCATGAAAAATATGCTCGTTCCAACGAACATCACATTGAATTGTCATGCCTAGAACGTCAAGAGTATCCCATTCCTCAATACATATACCACCCATATATAGAGATGACATTGTTGACTTAGGGGCCCTACGGGTCAACATACAACATTGAGTCTTCAGCGCATTAAAATCAACCCTATTCGATTTACCCCACTCGGAGACTGTCAACGGGTCTTGATTGAGTGTGTCATTCATTGTCCGCTTTTTCCCCCAACCTCCAAGAGGTTTGGGTTACAATTAAGGGTAAAATGAATTTGGGCATAATGGTAGATCGCGAAAAGTCGAGAAAAGTCGATAGAAAAAAACCAACTGCAGATTTGGATTACCTGTCCCAAATAACCTTAAAAACAATATTCAGTTCTTAGTCAACAAAAACTTATTACACAAATAGAACAGCAGCAAACACACACATATTAAACACATGTTATTTTTGTATGGAAATCGCGATATTTGTCAATTCAGTTTTGGGAACAAAATCAAATGTTTTATTTTTTAAGAATTTTTAAAAAACAAACACATTTTTTTTAATTGTTATTTTTTCAAAATTTCAATGATGTCTCTGAAACTACCGGGAAATTTTAAAAATAATGTAAGCACGCCTTAAAGATAATATTGTTGGCGAATTTTGGATTTTTCTTTAACTGAATATGGTGAACCGTTTTCAAGTTATAAAAATATATGTAGTGCAAGTGCCTTAATATTGGACATAATGATATATCGCGATAAGTCGAGCTGATAGAAAAAAATCAAATATTATCAAAAAAATAATGTAATGCATATTATATAAAACTTACTTGAGAGCCCGTTTAAGGACTGTGTATGAAAACTAAATTATATTTACCACTATTTGTTTATTTATAGTTTATTATATGAATTTTGTTTAAATAAACGTTAAAAAAAAAATCAAGAGAAGATTTGGATTCAGCGTCCCAAATAACCCTAAAAACAATAGTCAGTTCTTAATCAACAAAAACCTTGTTCCCTTGTGTTATCTATTGTTCCTCAACATTCATCTACTATCGAAATTATGTGATCTTCAGGTGAATTACACAAAATTTGTAACGTTTTTAATTTCGAAGAAGCGTTGATATCCTACAAGCTTGGACCAAGTCAACCCTTTTGTACAATAAGAATGCAGATATAACTACGGCAGCTTATTTTGAGGCCAACAAGGAGAAAACTACCTTGAACTTAAAACCATCTTTATATATAAATCGTGGGTGATTTTGCTTGATCCCATGAACTACCGAAATTACTGAGCTAAGACTAGGAGCATATATTCAGTTTGAGCTTTTGGGGATTTGTATAACTTAGACCTTATGTGATAAGTGGACGTGTCATCTCCCATACAAAGCAAACATTTATCGTAACATATCTAGAGCACTAACAAAGCATGCAGCTTCAAACTTTCTATGAGTTAATTATTTATAAATATGCGTAGTCGAAGAAAAACAATAAAATTCGTAATGGGAAGGATTAGTCCCAAATTAGTTCCTCTTGGAAAACTATTAGAGATCGGTCATATATATTAACCCTCTCCGACCTTCATTGTTGATTTAGTTAATAGTACGGGACTAAGACTTATCACCCCGTAGCACAAAAACTGACAGGACCCGAAAAAATTTACTTCAGTTTCGGATTCAGCGACTTCGAAAATATTAAAAGCCGTCATGAAATCTGTGTTCAATTTTTATGAAAACTGTTGTACAGTACATACATATATATTTTTCTAACGATAGTAGAAGCCTATCATAAAGGAATTATCATATGTAGGGCCTGCAGTACCGGAGATAATTATCAATACCGGTATTCGGTATTGAATTTCAATAAATACCGGTATTGGTGAATTATTTAAAAAATTAAAAACAAATTGAATAAATTGATAATTTTTTAAATTAATACAAAAATAAACTTTAAATTAACATTCATTTTAAATTATAATATATATATATATTTCTCTTTCCTCTCATTCGGGAAAAAATAAAAATAAAAAAAATCAATTTTGCTTTGATAGTAAATAACTTCTTAAAAAGCAAAGTGTGTCCAGGGATGCATCACTTAGAGATGACCTGATTTTCAGCCTCGACGCTGGTTGGCGGAATAGTATTTAAATAATCATATGCTTTTTGCAAATTTAGTCCGCGATATCCTCCTTCTTCGAAAATAGCCATTTCTTTATTAATAGTTTTTTACAGATTTTTTTTTGTTATAACTTTATGGTCCATTTGTTTTTCTTTATTAATTGCAAAATTTAATCTTTCCTGCATTGAATAGTTCATTTCTAAGTCCGAGGAATCTGAAGAAGATGATGATATGTTATGAGACGGTGAAGTATTTAAATTTTAATCTGAAAAACGTTTAACTATAGTTGATATCAAATTAGCAACCTCTTTTTTTGATAATTGTTCGAAGGACATTTCGTTATCTTGATGTTTTGATTTTATTTGTCCTTTGTGAAGATATTGAAGCAGACTTGATAATTTGGTTCGCCTTTCATTAATTCTACGTGCTAAAGAAATTTTAAATTCACCGCTTAATTGTCCAGTTCCTAAATTATTAATCATAAATACAATAGTGGCATCTGCTGATAGGAGAGTCGCATCACGACGACACAATGATTCCACTGCTAATTTTATTGGCAACAATGTTGAAATAATACCAGAAATAATATCCATTTCTGCCTCTTCAAATGATATAGTGGAACATAAGTCTATTAAAGATTTTAAAATGCAATTTCTTAGTTCCCAAAAGCGCTGTAGCATAAAAGATAAGCTATTCCATCGGGTTTTTGTATCCAGAATCAGTGAAAATTCTTTGTTAAATTCAGCTTTGACATATTTTTGAAGTATATCGTCATTTTTTGTGGGGGAACGTCAAAAAATATTTACAACTTTTCTTGCCTTATTTATAAGTGGACGTATTTCTGCTTTCAAGTCCATAGAATCATCATAATTTTCAGAAATTTTAAGTCCATCTACATCGTTTTCCTCAACATCTGATTCAGCATCACTTTCGCTATTTATTTCTCTTTCTCCCTCAGATTCCAAATTTGTTGCATTTTTTTTAGTATTCTTGCAGTACAAAACGTCTAGCACAGCCAATTGAATACCATGGACATAACAAAGCTGCTGATGGCATTTTACTATCCGTCCTACTTTTTTATTCATAGAAGCGCCATCTGTAGTTATACATACGATGTCTTCATCAAAAGATAGTTCATATTTTTCTGATTTTTTTGTAATAAGTTCAACACAATTCTCTGCTGGAAAGGTCCCAAAAATACGAATTAATCCTAAGTTCCAAAATTTGTTTTGTACATGTAAATTTAAATTTAAATATCTTCTGTTTTTACCAGACGTCCACTCTTCAAATGTTAGACTGAACTTTCCTTTTTTTTTCAGATCTGAAAAATCTATTACCATCTCTTGGCGAATATTTACACCATACCTTAAAACAATATTTCGAATTGTATTCGCAGATTTTGGGGTGTCAAGTTTTCGAGCCAGCAACGATTTTCTCAATTCAATAGAAGTAGTAAAAAATACTAAATGGTAGACCGTCGACCGCAGTTATTTTTGATAATACTACACGAAGATCATCGTTTTCATTTTTAAAGTAGCTCGATATTTTTTTTAGTTTCGGCGGTACAGCACTAGTAGATATATTAGATGAGATCGTTGAAGTTTCGGGATTTTCAGCATCTAATCCTCTTTTTTTCAACAAGTTGATGTCATGAGCAGTTCGTAGATGCGTATGAAGGCCACTAGTTGATCCACCGCATGTTTTTATTTTATTGTCGCATTTGGTACATTTTTCAGAAAATAATGCCAAACGGAAGTTTTGTCTGTAACGCCTTTTTTAACTGCTTCAAATTCCATATTAAGGCTATTAAAATAAAAAATATATCCCAATAATTAAAAAACTCAAATTTTTACATTAAAATGTACCTCTGTATTAAATTTGAAATATAGAATATAATTTACTTACATTCAACAATATCGATAAATAATATGAAATAATATTTTGGGTAATATATATTTTTTTAAACGCAAACATTATTAATACAGCAACTGAACACTAACTAGCCACAAAACACCAGCACACTTCGATTTGTATTTTAAAATGTTTTTGTTTTTATTTAACTTTTCAGGAATTAATAATTTTTTCCAACGATTCCTCAATATTTTTACTCAGCTTTGCAGTAAATAAGAAAATACCAGCACACTTCGATTTGTATTTTAAAATTTTTTGTTTATATTTAACTTTTCAGGAATTAAGAATTTTTTTGAATTTTTGAAGATGACTTGATTTTTATAAGATTTAAAAAAGTTGATATATATGACATTTAATTAAATACTGAAAAACCGGCATTTATACGTCATAATAGCGGTATTTCGGTTTTAAAAAATAGCTCCGGTATACCGGTATTGCAGGCCCTAATCATATGGTTTTAGTACGTAGTTTTTTTTCTTGTCGGTAGGGTAATATTTTTTTTTATGAAAAGTTAATATACAGTTCATTTTAAAACCATTTCACCTTTTCACTGAACTTTCAAATATTTAAAAGTTTTCACAAGTATTTAAAAATATAAATATATTATGACAACATGATATTCACTAATTTCTTGCAAATAAAATTGTATACTTAGTAAAGCCCTTCAAACTGCCAACTACTTTAAGAAGAAATAAAAGTTAAATGAACAAAAAAAAAAAACAAGTAAGAAAATTATAGTCGGTCTAAACCGGCTATACGATACTCTATGCCGTGCGTTAAGAAGCCCTATCACTTAGGTCCAACTAAATGGACATAGCAAATAAATATAAATTTGGGAGGCATTGTATTAATTTTCTAACCTTCGGATATGAGAAAGTTCATATCGGATGATATATTTATAAAATGGACCGATCCTGACTGTGTTTGTTGAGGTCACTTATATTTTGTAAAAGCATATAAAAACCAAATTTGAGAAAAATATGTGCAACATTTTTGTTTTTTAAAGATCGGGAATCAGCTTAATATTTAGGCTATGACTAAGAATTGCCCTATAAGGTGATTTTTTGGACCACTGATAAATGGATGTAATAAAAACACACAAACCCAATATTATGGCAGTTCAAGCCGATTTTATAGGGGTCATTTGTATGGGGACTACGTCTGAATATGAACCGATTTTCCCCAATTTCAATAGCGTTCATCCTGTAGTCGGTATATACTTATACAATAAATTTCATCAATATATATTCATATTTGCGAACAAAATTTACATGGATACACGGATGGATGGACGGACAGACGGCTTGACGGACATCGCTAAATCGAATCAGGAAGTGATTCTAAGTCGATGGGTATAATAAATGATGGGTCTGGTTCAAATATTTTTGGCAGCCGCAAACATCAGCACAAAGTCATTATACCCTGACCACATAGTGGTATAGGGTATAGCAAGAATGACAGCATCGTTTGCAAATCTTGACAGCCGGCAATATTTTGTTTAATGTTTGTCTTATTTAAACCACCAAATGAAAACAGTTTGAAAACGGCAAAACAATTGCAACGATGTGATTTTATGTGCCAAATGATGGCAGCATAAAGTTAAGCAATTACTTTGATCTTGTACCGCGAACACACAAAATGTCAAGTTGTTACACATTAAACTCTGTTTCAAACAGCGCTCCAAAACGATGGAAAAAAAAATTCGAAAAGAAAAAAGAAAAATCCATGAATGTTCTTGTATGTTGTTGTTTTTTATATGACCATATCATGTGGCATTTTGGCGACTGGCGGTTTGTTTGTGGGCTAATATTGAATATATAAATGTAGTTAAGGAAGCTGTTTGAGCTGTCAAGATATACTACGCCTGATTTGGAACCATGACAAGCAAACATACATTAATACGAATGTAGGAAGAAGAGTAATATATGGCAAAGTGTTGTGTTTTTGGGCCAATGAGCTTGAAATGAAATACAATGATCTAGATCTGAACAACTGTAGGACTTGTGCGATGTAGTAGTATATATAGCCTAACATTTGGTGTTGTCACATCAACTTTATTGCTGATATGGCAACACTCTTCTGATACGTCAATCATATTTTAATTTAAAACATGCATGTCTTATGTCGTTTTTGTTTTCAACATTTTGTTGCACTGCTAGCAAATTCGCAAAAAGATTTACACAATTTACTAAAAATTACAGCTACAAAAAATACTATCATACTATAAACATGCTTGTCAAATTGAATGACTTGACGTTACATTTCATGTCAGACAAATGTCTGTCAATTCAATTTTTTTCAGTTTATTTTGTTGTTAATACTTTGTGGGGCTGGTTACATGTGTGATTTCAAATAATAAACTGTGTCGTAATGCTCATGATACGTGTTTGCAATTATAACTTCACACATCATAGAAAATTTAAATAACATTTTCTTTTAGTTGAACAACCCAAATTTAATTAATATTTTTAAAATTATGAGGCTTTTTCGATAAGTCAAACTTTTAATGGCCTAAAGACGAAAAATCTCTAAGAATTAATAATACTAAGTAGTACATTTCCTCCATAGAGGGTGTGAAGTGTTTTTTTTTTAATTACTGAATTTTTATACCCTATACTACTATGTGGTGATGGTATAATTATATGTATTATATTTGTTATAACCAAAAATTTTACCAATTTTCACAATTATTACCCCAATCGACTCAGAGACTTTCAGGTTCGATATAGTTAGTCCTTCCATCGTTCTGTTCGTCTGTGTGTACATTAGAGTTGTCCTTAAAAATGAAAATGCGATTTTTAGGATAGGCACGGTCCAGTTTATTACATTTTAATATAAAACTAATAAATGTGAAGTTTGGGGAAAATATGACTTTTTTGAGATTTTACGAAAATTTTTCGGACAAACTGTTATAAGAATCGGGATTAGTATTAAAATATCTATGCAAAAAGCTATAAAAATTTCAAATCGAATAAAAATTCGCCAAGAAATAGCAAATGCCCCAGACCACTTTTGTGCAAAAAAAAAACTAGGTCATGAAATTTGATAGTATTTTTTTCTACTTTGAGAAATTGATAAAAGCCATAATTTTTTTTTGTCTCTATATATGTATATGGGTAATCAGACATGAAGTACTGTTTTATTATCACGTTGTTAACCTATTGCGCATTGAGACCGAATATGGGATTTTTTTTTTGATAAAATTTTGAAAACTCCTTTTTCAAGTTTTAAAGAATTTTCTTAAACAAAACTTAACAAAATGTATCTGACACCTTGGGGTTTTATTAAATATACATCGGAGATTAACTGTGTGAATCCTTAGGAAAATCCCTGAACCAGAATTTTTTTTGACAAGGATTTTATTTTTGCGGATTTCGAGAAAAATGGGATTTTTGTGACAAATTCTGTATATGTAATCTTTCTAAATCCTTTATATCGAAAATAAATCAGTTCTCTATTTTTAAATACTATATTTTATCCTAGGATTTTGGAAAAAAAATAACATGGCCCCATTAACCCATTCGGAATTGGGGCCACATATGACTCCAAGCTAATAAAAGACAATTTATTAAAAAAATTCAAATATTTTGCAAATACTCTTGAATTTTTAAAAGCGTTACTTCAAATATTATAACCAAATATGTTTGTCTTACGTTCCTGAAATTTGGGATAAATCCGAGAACGTTAACCCATTATTTGCCAAGGCCTGCTTTTGTTTTTAAGATATTTCTAAATAAAGATTACCGAAAACGAGTTTTTCTATTAAACTCGATGAAACCACTTTTTAGAATGCAAGAACTATAATTCGGTTAATTTTTTTTTTAACCCTTCAATGCTCCTGGAATCAATTTTAACCAATTTTATTATAAAATTTTATTATTTTTAAAAACTGTCTATATGTTTCTAAATAACATAAAAACATTTTTGAGCTATAACTCAACATTCCCAGGAAAAATTTCGTAATAGCAGCTCATTGATTTTTGCATTACCAATAATGACCTACCACTGCCCACTGCATTGCTTCTAAAGTGCAAATAAGGCGTTACTAATAATGCGTTATACAGCTACTTATATTTCATGCCAGCGCCTTGCATACTGCATTACTTTGAAAGTGATAATAATGAGTTCTTAGGCAACTAGGTACCTCCAATTACATCTCCGAGTTAAAATAATGAGCTTATCAGGCAAACTTCAACCAGATACATCTCATTCTAAAACCCATTATTTGGTAATGTTTGTTTTTCCTGGGTTGTTAAATTAAACTTGACTTTGTACAGGAAGGATGTTGTTTTTGTATGATTCTACTATCTGAAGTAATTTTTCTTATATGTAAATATTTTTCAAAATGAAAATATGAAATTTCGTATGTATGGTTGTGCACTATGAAACGCTTTTTATTCCCTATACCACTATGTGGTTTGGGTATAATGACTTTGTGCTGCTGTTTGTAACTACCAAAAAGATTTTACCTAGACCCATCTTTTATTATACCGATCGACTCAGGATCACCTTCTGAATCGATTTAGCGATGTCCGTCCGTCCGTCTGTCCGTCTGTGTGTCCATGTAAACCTTGTAATCAAACTACAGGTCGCAAATATGAATATATTTTGATGAAATTTAATATACAAGCTTTATCGGCCATAGAATGAATGATGTTCAGACCTAGTCTATCTACAAATGACCCCTATGAAATCGATAAATTGCCATAAGATGCAAATAATCATATAGATCTCAGTCAAATTGGGTTTGTATGTGTTTATTATATCCGCTAATCAGTAGTCCAAAAATAATACCTATAGGACAATTCTCAGTCATAAGCCCCATATAGAGCTGCTTCCCGATATTCACTTCAATCTATCAAAAAAAAAAAACAAATATATTGCACATATTTTTCTAAATTTTGGTTTGGTTTGGTGACTTTACCAAATATGATTAGGATCGGTCCATTTTTTGACCTAGTCCTCATATAAATATAGCACCCGATATGAACTTTTTCATATCTGCAGCCAAAGAATTTAATAACAATGCCTTTCAAATGTGGTTTATGCTTATTATCTATATCGAATTAGTTGGACCGAAGAGATAGGGTTTCGTATAGTCGGTCTAGACGGACTATAATTTTCTTACTTGTTTTTATTGTTGTAACAAACCAAAGAATTTTATACAAATCTCTTCATTTGTGGTCAATGACACACGCAAGTCGTACTTGTTTCAAATCCCACGGAAGTCTTTTTTCTCCCAATTAATTATTTTTTATTTTCATAAAACTACAACTTCAAAAAAATTTCTTTTCTATAATTTACATTTATTATATTATTGCTAAAAAATAAAAAACTACAAAATATTAATTTTTTTATATAAATAAAATTCTTTAAATAATAGAATAGAATTATAATAGAATTCTTTAAAAAAATCGCGTTATTTAAAAAAAAAAATTATAATATTATGAAAATATAATTATTAATGGGTTGATTTCCCCTTAAAAAAATAAAATACTTGATATTGTATTGAACTACCTTACAAATAACGATATATTTTTTGCGAAAAAACTTAAAAGTGTAGGTAAAACCCAAATATATCCGGTCCTGAAAGGGCTTAAAAGTCAATATATAAGTACATCGAAATAAAGCTAGTGGACCCAGCTTTTATTCAGTGATACATGATATGTCATGTTAAAAAAACTCTATTATAAACATGCAAAATTTTAAATAGCTACATAATGGGCTAATGGCTTTTAAATTTAAAAATATCATATAAAAAGCACTCAATTAAGCTTTCACATGATATATATATTGCTGAAATCCGATGGATGCTAGTTTATTTTCAAAATAAAAAATTACATAAACTATACACAAAATTTATAAATAAATTTTGTTATTTCTAGCATTTAAAGATTAATATATGGAATATCCAACATATTTGAAAAAAAAAAATAACATCACATAATTTTAAATTAGTGCGCCACTATTTTTTTTTTCCTTTCAAAAGTTGACATTACAAATTTCGTAAATATTGCATGCTCTTTAAAAGTTTTATCAACAATCGTGCATTTTTACTCAGATAGTAGAATCATACAAAAAAAAACATCCTTCCTCTACAAAGTCCAGTTTAATTTAACGATGATCAGTTATAGCTCAAAAATGATCTTATTTTATTTGGAAACATATAGATAATTTTTAAAAATAAATTTTATAATAAAATTGGTTAAAAGTTGTTTAAATTTATGTATATTCGCGAGCAATAAGCAGAGATATATTACAATGGATAATTACGATTCCAGGAGTACTGAAGGGTTAAATATAAAAAAATTAACCGAGTTATATTTTTTACATTCTAAAAAGTAGTTTCATCGAGTTTAATAGAAAAACTCATTTTCGGTAATCTTTATTTAGAAAAAAATGGGTTAACGTTCTCGGATTTATTCCAAATTTTAGGAGCAAAAGACATACATATTTTGTTATAATAATTAAAGTAACGCTTTTAAAAATTCAACAGTATTTGCAAAATATTTGAATTTTTTGAATAAATTGTCTTTCTTTAGCTGTGGATCATATGTGACCCCAATTACAAAAGGGTTAATGGGGTCATATTATTTTTTTTCCGAAACCCTAGGCTATTAGAATAAAACATAGCATTTAAAAGTAGAGAACTGATTCATTTTTGATATAAATAATTAAGAAAGATTATATCTAGAGTATATTTCACAAAAATCCCATTTTTTCTCGAAATCCGCAAAAAAAAAAAAAGTCCTTGTCGAAAAAATTTTAGCACAGGCATTTAACTAAAAACTCACACAATTAATCTCTGGCATGCATTTAATAAAATTTTAAAGTGCCTGATCCATTTTTTTAAATTTTGTTTAAGAAAATTTTTTAAAACTTGAAAAAGGAGTTTTTAAAATTTTATCAAAAAAATTTCCCATGTTCGGTCTCAATGCGCAATAGGTTAACAACGTGGTAATAAAACAATAATTCATATTTGATTACTTATAACTATAGAGACAATTTCTCAAAGTTGAAAAAAATGCTATAAAATTTCATGACCTAGTTTTTTTTTTGGCACACAAGTGGTCTGGGGCATTTGCTATTTCTTGGCTAATATTTATTCAATTTTGAGGCTTTATAGCTTTTTGAAAAGATAATTTACTACTGGTCCCGAATCTTGTAATAGCTTGGCGGAAAAATTAAACTGTAGAACGAAATTTTCGTAAAATCTCCAAAAAAAAGTCATATGTTCCCCATATAAACACACTTGAAATTTTGAATTGGTTTCCGGCGCGACTTTTCTTTATGCGATTGTCCCCAAACTTCAAATTTATTAGTTTTATATTGAAAGCTAACAAACTGGATACCGCCTATCCTCAAAATCGGAATTTGAAAAATGTCCATATAACGTCAGATCACTCTAATGTACACTGTCTACAGTAAATATTTGTGAACAAGTAAATTGCTTCGATCAAAGCGAGTATAGAGTTAAAACACGTCAAACCATCACGAAAAAATGGCATTTTCGGCATCATCACCTCCGATTTCAATGAAATTCAACACAAATGTCATACACTATAAGAGTATAATTAATCAAAAAAAATTTGACCCCAGATTCTTTCGGGTTCCGAAATATGACGTCATAAATGTTGTAAAAAATTTTAAATAATCACAAAAGTGTCCTTACAAAAAACGATAGAACATTTGAACTATGCAAGCTAATTTAATTTTTTTGGTATCGTTTTAAAGGTGAAAGTGCGTCCTTTAAAATTATATGCATACTGTGTTTTTTTAAGAAAAGGTCAAAGGTCATATTTTGGGATCTCGAGTTCAAAGGTCCATATCTGAAAAAGCATATTTTTTAAAATTCTTAAAAAAATATATGTCAAGTATTAGACCCTCTTCTACATTTGCAGAAGATTTAAAGATGGAGCCTCGATTGTTGTCAGAGTTATAGACCAGAACGTGGTATTAAGTATGTTTTGTGTTCGTACTCAATTGATTGTTTTGTACAAGCTGAAGTATGTATATGCACACTTTCTGTATGTATATGCACACTTTTTAAATAAATCTACACGTGCAAGTGAAAAAAACAAGTATAGTCGGTCTATACCGACCATATGATACCCTATACCATGGTTTAGAGACCCTATCTCGTCGGTCGAACTAATTCGATATAGAAAATAAGCATAAACCAAATTTGAGTGGCATTGTTATTAATTTTTTTGGCTGCAGATATGAAAAAGTTCATATCGGGTGCTATATTTATAAGGGGACTAGGTCGAAAAATGGACCGATCCTGACCATATTTGGTAAAGTCACTTATATTTTGAAAAAAAAAAACCACATAGTGCTATAGGGCATAAACACACATGTGTAACCTTTCTCTTTCTATCATCATACGAAACTTTTATTGTTGTTGCAAAAATACCGTTAATTTTTTTTTGCATAGGTAGATACATACATGAATCTTAAGCTTAAAGAATATATTGTTTCAATATTTGGACAGTTCGATTTCAGCACGTGACCTAGAAAGAAAACTCGCAAAAAATTAGTTTCAAAAATTTAAATAATTGTGATCTGTGTTTAAAATGTCACATAAAAAATGTATTGTTGCAATCCTTTCGAAAAAGTTAGACATAAATATATATCATTAGGACTAAGAAGAGCTCAAGAGTGGATGACTGTCATATGTAAAAATATTTCAACATCAAATAGAATATGCGATTCATGTAGACTTAGATTAAAAATTGTGTGCTCTTCAGAATCTCCATACTGCTATATTGGAAAGTGTAAATTTTGTCCTGGAACAGATAATTTAATAGATACACACCGTCAATTATTGAAAGAAAATAACATTGATGAAATAAAGTATAAACAATGGATAAATACTGATAGAGACAAATTAGAAACGATGATCCAACCAACCGATGATTTTTTAGATTTACTCTCTGAAAAACTAAAAAAATTACTTCAACATTCTTTTATATCAAAACAACAGAATGCCTTTTTAACATACAAAAAATCATCTTTAAAAGAAAACTAATATGTCATTGTTTGGGATTTTTCTGAAAACGTGTCATTTACTATTCAAGATTCTGTCCAAGTATTTCATTGGAACAATGCACATGCAACATTGTATCCAATTGTTATTTATTATAAATCCGATGGAATACTGAGAAACACAAATTTTATAATTATATCGAGCTGTCTTGTACCTAACACTGTAGCGGTCCATTTATTCCACAAACACCTTCATATATTTTTAAAAAATAACTTTAAAAAAGATCCACAAAAAATATTATACTTCTCGGATGGATGTGCAGGACAATTTAAAAATAAAAAAAAATGTTGTGAATTTATGCTATCATAAAGCAGATTTTGGTTGCGATGCTGAATGGCACTTTTTCGCTACTAGCCATGGAAAAGGCCCTAGTGACGGCCTTGGAGGCACAGTCAAAAGAGAGGTACGTAAAGTTAGCTTACAACGACCACTAGATAACCAGATCACAACGCCACAACTCTTGTTCGATTGGTGCCAAACAAACCTTAAAAATTGCAATTTCATATATTTTTCTGAAGATGATCATAGAGAAGAAGATGAATTTTTAAGAGAACGCTTTTTTGGGCTGCGCACAATTACAGGTACACAAAAATATCATTGTTTCATTCCTGAAGGAGAAAATAAGTTAAGAGTAAAGATTTTTTCAAATGATAGCGAATTTTTAATTGAAAATGTTCGTTACACATTTAAGTTTTACTGTCTGAATAAATATTATATTTAACTCAACCTTTTAAAGGTTTAAAAACAATTTTTGTAATAAATTTTATTTATCAATTAAAAGCTTTAAATAGCTTTAATACAAAAAAATTACCTGAATTATATTAAACAATATTGTTTTGTTCAATACTTTTTGTACTACATTTTAAATTTACATTACAAATTTCAACTGAAAGTTTTAAACAGTATTATTAAAAAAAAATGAATTGAATTATTTTAATGTTTTTTTCAATATTTTATAATAAAAAAATAAATAAAAACTGTAATGTCTTCTTCAATAATACAATATAAATAATTCGCGTGGGAAATACATTTAGAATAATAAGCCTTTGTAAGGTTTGTCTTGTATGAACACAAAACATACTTAAGACTACGTTCTGGTCTATAACTCTGACACCAATCGAGGCCCCAACTTTAAATTTTCTGCAAATGTAGAAGAGGGTCTAATACTTGACATATATTTTTTTAAGAATTTTAAAAAATATACTTTTTCAGATATGGACCTTTGAACTCGAGATCCCAAAATATGACCTTTTACCTTTTCTTAAAAAAACACAATATGCATATAATTTTAAAGGACGCACTTTCACCTTTAAAACGATACCAAAAAAACTAAATTAGCTTGCATAATTAAAAAGCTCTATCGCTTTTTGTAAGGACACTTTTGTGATTTTTTTAAATTTTTTACATCTTTTATGACGTCATATTTCGGAAGCCGTAAGAATCTGGGGTCTGAAAATTTGTGTTTTGTTAAAGTCCAACGACATACAACAGTTGTGGTGAATTTCATTGAAATCAGAGGTGTTGTATCCAAACGGCATGATGGTTTGACATGTTTTCACTCTATAGGGTTTTCATTCTTTTCATATATTACTGAATTTTTATACTCTATACCACTTTGTGGTGATTACCATCATGTTTGTTTAACCAAAAATTTTACCTAGTTTCACCTTTATTACCCCAACAACTGTCAGGTTCGATTTAACTATGTTCCGACTTCCATCCTTTTGTTCGTCTGTGTGTACTCCTGTAAACCTTTTATTCTAACTACAGGTCGTAAATACAAATAACTTTGGTAAAATTTGGTATCTGAGCTTCTATAGGCCTTATGCTGAACTGTGTTGAAACTAATTAAGATCTAATTATCATATAGATCGTGATCAAATTTGGTGTGTATGTGTTTACTACACCTATTAATTAGTAGTCCAAAAATAGACATTGATCATTCTTAGTTTGAACCGAGTTTCAATCTACTACACTTGAATATATTAAAAAACAAAAATATTAGCAAATTTTTCTCAAATTTAGTTTGCAAACAATAAACGACTTTATAAAAAATGGTCAAGAGCGGTCCATTTTTCATGTAGTCTCCATAAAAATGTAGCAAAAGATATAATAAATATAATCATGCCACTCAGATTTGGTTTAATTAGTTAGATATAAGACCATTTTTCTAAACACATGTTATAGGATATCGTATATTTTCTTAATTGTATAATAATTGATTTTGAAAATAATCGAAAACTCTTTTAGTATTTTTTACAAAACTTTTTACTCTTCCATAACAGCCCTACCTGACGTTGAAAATACAACAAATTTGGGACATATTTCGTTTATTCTCAACATAATCTCCTTTTAGCTCGAAATGCGTTTCCCAGCCGTATTCAATAGATTCCGTTTATAGTAAGAACTTCACACCAGTATGCAGAGAGTACGTACAAGTTTGTTATTCTGTTTGTAATAATCAAAAAGAAAGAAATCTGGACCTTATAAGGTATATATATTCCTTATCCGAACAACAGGATGAGTTGATATAGCTACGTCCGCCTGACCGTCTATACAAATCGCGATTACGCTCTCAATAGGTCGGCTGGGTTTCTCATTTTTAGTGAAAATGATTAACTGTCATCTTAAATCCAGAGATTTAATTGCAAATGTTAAAAGAAATTCTTGAAAAATATGATTTTTCTTTTTTGTTCTTGTTAAATTTAGTTACAACTCTAAATTTTATTTCTTGTGTTTAATAGCTATAATTGTTGTTGTTGTTGTGGTCGTTATTTTTGAAGCATTTGCTTTATCAGAGTACATGTGTGTTTATACTCCACGTGTCCAGAGTTCCAAGCCGTGCGACCAAACTTCACATAGTGGAAGATTTTTCCAATCTAGGAGGACTTAATTCAGCCGAAGTTTAAGAGCTATCGCATTGAATTTTGGTATATAAACTCTAATTATACTTTCCTCCCATATTACCCACCATTTTTAGTCTTAATGTCAGAAAAGCGTTTCTTAAAATATAGCTCGAAAAATATACGAGTTATTAACGTAATTTTTTTTTCCAATGAAATATTTCATAAAACAGTGGCGTAGTATAGGGGGCAAAAATATAAAAACAATTTGTTCAAAGAAAGTTCAACTTTGATATTATAACTTATTTCATTGTTTTAAGTACAACAACTATTTTGAGTGCTTTACGAGGTCATAACATGGATATAATTTAGGACTGTAGTGCTTTGTGTGCTGTCGCATTGTGAGGCATTGGTTCTCTGAAAAGTTGGCGTCTATTATATTGGTCAGTGCTTTATCAGATGAAAGACGCATTTTTTCACATAACTTAGTCTGGCCCTTTTCATAGATATACCACTTGAAGGGGAGCACTTGCTAACTCCTTGACAAGATCACTTGAGTTGCCATAAATAAATGATCTGCAGATACATCTGTATATATAAAATTCATTTTCTGTTTGTTTGTTTATTTGTTTGTTTGTTTGACCGCTATACAAATTTTCCAACGGATTTCTCTGAAATTTGATACGCACGATCTCTGTACTCCAGGAAAGGTCGCCATATGATTCTTACGGACCACGCCTACTGTTACGCCCATTTTTTGTACATAATTCATTTTCTGTTTTTTGCTATAATTGTTCGGTGTACAAATATTTATTTTCAACGCATTTCTCTGAAATTTGATACGCACAATCTCTGTACTCCAGGCAAGGTTACCGTGTGATTCTTACCAGCCACTTTTTGTATACAATTCATTTTCTGTTTTTTGATATATTTGTTCGCTATACAAATTTTTATTTTTCAACGGAATTCTCTGAAATTTGGTACGCACAATCTCTGTACTCCAGGCAAGTTCACCGTTGTGATTCTTACGCCCACTTTTTGTATACAGGTCATTTTCTGTTTTTTTTTTTTTTTTTGTATATTTGTTCGCTATACAAATTATTATTTTTCAACGGATTTCTCTGAAATTTGGTACCAAAATTTCTGTAGCCCAGGCAAGGTCGCCATATACTTCTTATTGGCCACACCTAATTTTGCACCTACTTCTGTGCATATAAAATCTTTTTTTCCTTTTATTTGTTTCTTTGTTTGACTGCTATACAAACTTTTATTTTTCAACGGCTTTCGCTGAAATTTGGCATGCGCGATCTCTGTACTCCAGGGAAGTTCGGATTACATATCTTTCTGGCCACGCCCACCTTTACGCCTACTTTTATATAAACCTCATTTTCTGTTTTTTGGTACATTTGTTCGCTATACAAATTTGTATTTTTCGACGGATTTCTCTGAAATTTGGTACACAAGGGAATAACTTCAAATGAACACATTCCCATATTTAAAAGAGGTCCCCAGAAGAAATGAACAAATTCACCTTTTTTTTAAACGAAATAAAAAATGAACTTACTCCCCATATTAGTTCTTAAATTTTTACATATATTTATTTAATGAATTTTGTTAAATATTTATTTCAGGGAAAATTTGCATACTGATCTCAACGTCTATCTAGCAATATACGCATTTAAAATCTGTATTCTTTTCAGTAGCATTATTTCGACGCGCTCGCGGAATGCAGCTCAGCAAGCTTTGTTAGGGGAAGCGGAAATGCCTGAAGCTACTCAAGTGTGTCTAGAAATCTAGCGGCTAAGACAAGCTGAATCCGGGGAACCTGAAACTGCTTAAAAGATTGTTTTTCTCAGCGACATATGTATATGGACCAGAAGGAAAAACCAGAATTGTTGTATATCACAAACCTCTAGAATAACTAAAATTCGTAACTTTTGGACATCATACACTCAAAATACTCCATGCATAAACATGCTTAGTTGTAATGGTAAGCAGGCGCCGAGTAGTTAGTAGTCAATGAATAAATTCCCAAAAAAATGAACTTATTCCCAAAAAAAATTGAAGAATAACTTCACAATGAAAAAATTCCCCAAATTTAAAAAAATTTCCCGTAAGAAATGAAAAAATTGCCCATACAGTTATCGATATCCGTCGTAGCTAAAATATCGGAATGATCCGGAAAATATATTTTGGCATTTAAAATAAGTTGACTACTGCGCGGCAGCACGGGTGTGGCTGCCAAACGCGCGGAAGCGGCTCGCGGACGCGACGCAACAAACACGCGGAACAGAGATTGGCTAAGATACCGGAATTATCTGAAAATATAATTTGTCATTTACAACAAGTTGACAACAACTGCGCGGCAGCACTGGTGTGGCTGCCAAATGCGCGGAAGCGGCACGCGAACACAGCTCAGCTGAAATATCAGAATGATCCGAAATATATATTTTGGCGATTAAAATAAGTTGACACTAGCTGCTACACCTGTGCTGCCAAACGCGCGGACGCGGTCGCGAATTGCTCGCGGAACACAGCTCAGTGAAAAGTCTTATGATAAATCTTATCTACGTATGTGCAATAAGTACCTGTTGACCAAAATAGGCCAAACATATACTATAAGCAGTTGTTTAAAGCAACCTTGCGGCACAATTTTAAATGTCGCATTCATTTTCCATTTTTGAAACTTCTATAAATTTGACGTCTCTGCTCAATGATGATCATTTATTGAATGAAGTAATTAAATTTTTGAAAATTCTGATTCTTTTATTTTGCAAACGATTCTGTTATATTTGATGTTTACAAAATAAATAAACTTAAAAAAAAAACATCAAGCGGTTTCGCAGCTTATTTTTTATACCCTATACCACTATGTGGTTTGGGTATAATGACTTTGTGCTGCTGTTTGTAACAACCAAAAATATTTGACCCATCTTTAATTATACCGATCGAATCAGAATCACTTTCTAAGTTGATTTAACAATGTCCGTCCGTCCGTCTGTGTGTCCATGTAAAGCTTGTAATCAAACTGCAGGTCGCAAATATAAATGTATTTTGATGAAATTTGGGACATAAGCTTTTATCGGCCATGGGATGAACGCTATTAAAATTGGTGAGAATCGGTCCATGTTCAGACCTAGCGCCCATACAAATTACCCATATGAAATCGACATAAATTGCCATAAGATCCAAATTGTCATATAGATCTTACTCAAATTGGGTTTGTATGCGTTCATTACATCCATTATTGAGTAGTCCAAAAATGATGCCTTTGACCCCATATAGAGCTGCTTCCCGATCTTCACTTAAATCTATTAAAAAACAAAAATATTGCACTGATTCTTCTCAAATTTTGTTTGTATATATTTTTGCAAAATACAAGAGACTTTACCAAACATGATCAGGATCGGTCCATTTTTGGACCAAGTCCCTATATAGATATAGCATCCGATATGAACTTTTTCATATCTGCAGCCAAAAAAATTAATAAAAATCCCACTCAAATTTGGTTTTTGCTTATTTTCTATGTCCAGTTAGTTGGGCCTAAGAGATAGGGTCTCTAAACGCATGGTATAGGGTATCGTATAGTCGGTCTAGACCGACTATAATTTTCTTACTTGTTTTAAAGTATTTTTGTCGTAGCGTCTTTTAAAAAAACTTCTAAATTAAAAAAATTAAGAAATTTTAAATTAAAAAAAAAATTAACTTACTCCCCAAAAAACATAAACGTTAGAGAATTTTTTTCATCATGAACAAATTCCTTAATCCCATACAAATTTTTGTGGAGAAATTTAATTTTTTGAGGAATTTGTTCATTGGGCACTAAGTACTCAGCTCCTGGTAAGCATGGTGAACCTTTTTTTTCAAGTCAAAGGCCTTTGGATCCCGGGCAAGACCGTGTAAAAACAGCTAGTTAGATATAAGTTCTTTACACTTTCGTTGTTTGTTTTCGAAACAACGTTCTGCGAAATCTTTTTATTTTCTTCCGGAATTGCAACTTTTTTTTTGAAGTTGATGGCGCCGCATCAAGAACGAAATCTGCAGCATTAAAGCCTGTTGAAACGTATTTTGAGACCTCTCCCGCGATGTTTCAGACATTGTAAAAAAAAGACGCTTTTAGGAAAAATCTGAGCAAGATTTTATTTTTGGAATCAATTGTGGGAATACAGTCGATGAAGTCATTTGTATTGCCGACGTAGAATTTGTAAGATTGAACCTATGAAAGGTTTAAGATTTTATCAAAATTCCATACTCTTTAGCTGATTATAAAGCAAATTATTTAATTACTCCAGTTAAAATATTAAAACCCATAGTGCTATTTTGCAAGTTAAGATATTACAGTTTACGATAAAAAAAAACTTTTTTAGAAAAAAAAAGCACGCACGACACACTTTTAATTAGAGTGAAGAAAATAGCTTACTAGAACCAGTTTCGACGCAAAGGCTAAAAATGGAACCAAAATGGCAAGTACCTAACTTGACGGTGTTAATATTGCTATGGAAGTTTAATAGAATTTAGTTTATCAACATTGTACCTGAAAAATTATTTATTATAATTTTTCAAAATTTCTTAACGTGACCCACAATTAAACATTTGACTCTTCCTGACTTGTTACCATTAACAATGAACAATGCATGCAATGAATAATGTTTCAAATTCTACTTAATTACAGACCGACCCACAGCTATGTTTAAATTTAGATCATTTTTCTTAAGAAGGAGTAAAACAAGAAAATCTCCCCAAACTTGAACGTCACGTTTTTAATAAAAACATGCAAGCAATAACACTTTCATACCCATAGTCTTCGTATGTAGTAAATAAAACTTTCAATGGAATCTAAAAGCAGATGAAGCATATAAATACACATACTCTTCACAAAATGTTTAAAACTAATAAAATTGGAATTAGGCACGGCCGCAAATGATTTCCTGCTTTAAAAACAACCAGTCAAAACAATAAATTAAATTCCTTAGATGATATAAATGAATTAGCAGAAAAGATTTTTCAAAACTTAAACTATTTAAAAAAAAAAGAAAAAAATGCATACCGAACCATTTTGGAAAAAAGGTCTCAAGTGTTTTTGTATGTATGTGTGTGTGCGATGTAGAAAGTCATAAAAATGTTGAATGTTTTTTTTTAAACTCCCCATTTTAAACTCTTTTGTGTAATTTATGTTTTATTTGACAACTTTGGTTGTTAAAGTAAAATCAAATCAGTAGTCTGTTCACATGGCTACTCTCATGACATTAGATTAATAAAAATAAGATATAAATTATCTTCATTTGTTCATGGAAGTTGTGGTCGTCTGTGACAACCATTCTATTTAAGATAAATTTATCAGAATTTTAAAGTACAGAAACAAAATATGAATGAAATTTAAATAAAAAAAAAAGAAAGTAAGCCGTTGGGATCATTTCAACTGAAATTAATAGAGACATACACAAATACGGTTATTTATAAGCCGGTTATAGTCACAATTATATCCAATAATATTTTGAGAAGAGTTAAAAGTATTCGCTTAAGTTAGGAGAGTAGCCTGCTCTAATGCCATACGATCCTTTGTGATAAGTAAGTAAGAATTTGGAAACGAAATGAAAATAGGGACAAGAATATTATCCATTATGCTCGCACCCTGAACCACCTAGATCTTTTTATAAATTCCGCATGCTCCCCATGTAGAGTATATAGCCCAGATTGACTAAGAATCTCTGCCCTAGATTTCTAAAGTGCCGTCACTTCAGTGCGGAACACTCACATACTAGATGTTGGATAGCTTCTACATAAGTCGACTCCTAGAAAACGTATTCCTTCGGCCATCCGACGTACTACACAATGTCAAGTCAGTAATTCTCTAAGTAGTATTTTCGTTCTCATTGAATGTTTCAAGTATTTGTGATATTCTGCAAAGAGTCAGTCGTGCTCATGTCGTCCTCAATTAAAAGTCAGCAACCCCCACAATTATGTCCGACAGCGTAGCAAAATGGATTTAAATATCAGTGTCAATTTTCCATTCCATCGACTAGCTGCCTTTCCTTGTTATCCAACTCGTTTCTCCTGACACTACTATATGCTGCAACCCATATCAGCGCTGTTGAATTCGGCTGAAATACCCACTATATCCATTGGATTTTGTAAACCTACTGTTTCCGATTCTAAGGCTTGTAGAGAAGACTTTAAGGAATTTTAAAGCCTAATGGATCCGTATCCCGTTCCATAATTATTTTCGTGACGAATACTGCATATGTCTATGACAGAGTGTGTGTGCCAGTCTGCCCTTGTAAGTATTCGGATTATAAAACTTCTGCCAAAATTCTTCAGCTGTCACATTTAATCTGTTGCCGATCAATCTGTATCTGTTCCCGAAAAAGTTTTTCTAAGCCACATTGCGGCCATGAACTATGATTCTACCTTGCTATCGTGCTCTCTCTGAATATAAGCAATGTTTCGGGACTACCTCCAGCCAAACTTGTGTTTTGAGAGGCTGACTTTTACATTCGCAGCATTCAACTTCACCTGAATAGAATAGGTATAATAATGTCCATGTAACACTGTGCGACAGCCAAAATCGAGATGGGATGAAACCACCGGGGAAAGTTATATCGGTACAAAAAAAGTTATACGTGTCCCGGCGTTTTGCTTTTATTCACAATTAACTTAAGGTATGTATGTAATAATTTAGGATAAAGTTTGCTACACTGATCACATGTGGCGGATCAGTTATAATCTGAAACCGTGGCGATGATAAGAGGTCTCCAAGGAGGCTATAGGGAAAACATGTGTTTCTTGTGTCTGTGGGATACCCGAATTAAAGGAAACCAGTAAGGATCGCATGACTGGCTTGCTGGAGATCCAACGGTGAAAGGACACAACTGCGTAAATGATCCACTTATGCCAATGGAGGACGTCCTCATGCCCCCTCTCCATATCAAACTAGGAATCGTAAAAAAATTTCATCAAGGCCATTGGAAGCAACCGAAAATTCTTGATTGTTTGAAAAATATTTTCCCACGAATCGGCGAAGCAAAATTAAAAGAAGGTGTTGTGAATGGGCGCGATATACGGAAGCTTATGAAATCAAAAGAATTTAAAGACACTTTAGCCAGTAATGATTACCTTGCGTGGAGGGCAGCGAAGAAAGTCATACGATTTTTTTGGAAAGTAAGCGAGCACAAAATTGCCGCGTTCTTGTAAACAAGATTTTGGAATACTTCCAGAAAATTGGAGTGAACATGTCCCTCAAAATTCACTTCTTGAATTACCATCTCAATTACTTCAGCAAGCATCTAGCCTCAGAGTCGGACGAGCATGGGCAGCGCTTCCATCAAGTGGCCATGCCCATGGAAATGCCATATAAAGGCAAATGGTTCGACTCGCTGGTGGCTGAAATTTGTTGGTGGTCACAAAAGACATACGATCTCGACAATGAAGATGAAGAAGAAGAATACACAATGGAAGTTTCCTCCAAGGGTAACTCACAAAATTGGAGTTATTTTACTGATTAAAAACAATTGATTTTTTTGCAGATGAAGACAGATCCTCATCCGATACAGACTCTGAACCAGTAACCGAATCACCACGCAAAAAAGTAAAGGGAGAAAAAAAAATGAAAATAAAGTTATGCGTTCATCGATTTTTATGATGTAATAAATAATATTTTTAATTTTACGTACTAATAATAAATAATATATAATAAATATTATCCAAATTCATTGAAACATAAAATCAATATTCTTTTCAAAATGAGATACATTTACCTAATTGTGAATAGCCTTCAGCAACATTGTGATAATTAATATTTTATAATTGAATAGATTGTTTCTATATGAAATTTTTCTACTTAGGGCGAAACTGACAGTAGTGGAAATTAATATACATAAATATTCAAGAAAGTAAAAAAATAATGAATGTTTGTTCGAACAGAGTTGTATCTTCTGACATTAATATGAAGTAAAAGCTTTACGATATGAAAACTGATCCTTAACCCCATTGCTCGTAGGTATAACTTTAGGTGAGGGTGTAAAACGCTGACCAAAAAGTGCAAGTGCGAGTGTATGTGAAGGTTCAGGGTTCAAACCTCACGGCCGCCCTAAGTAGAAAAATTTCATATAGAAACAATCTATTCAATTATAAAATATTAATTATCACAATGTTGATGAAGGCTGAAATGCCAGAAATCGGTCCGAATAAAGTGTGGTTATGAGTTTTAGATATATATGCTTTCTTTTGCGCTACCACGCACCATTGAAAACAAAATTAAAACAACTGCACACGTCTGGAATATGTCTGGAAGATAACATCAAAATCTATCCAACTATTAAAAATAGGCTTTTTTATTGGAAGAAGGAATACGATATCGCGATTAGATTTTACTTCTTTGTTTTATTTTTAGTAAAAAATATTTGCTATTTGGCAAAAAATTTAGACTCTTCGAGTTATGCACTAAGAATTGTAAGAATTGAGCTAAGCATTTCAGTAGAATTTACGAACTTCATCCTCATTTTTCGTGTAATAATGGTTTATATTATTTCTAATCATCGAATAACAACTCAGTGCTGTTGAATCATCGGGATTAGGACACGAAACTAAGTTATCTATTAATAAAAGTTTTCAATGAATTGACTTTATGCACTAATCAACTACCAAAGGTGTAGAATTTATTACTTCTTGCGTCAGCCCAATAAATTTCGAGCTCTAAAAAACTTCACTTAGATTTTGTCCTGATATCCTCTTTTAATAATTCCCAATTTCGTTGTTATGTTATGGTATAACTTATTTTCATGCCCAAGTAGATAATAACTAAATTTCCAGTTCCTTTTAATTCACAATAGTAAATTTCTTTCAGGCTCAATTAGTTTTTGTTTAATTTTTTAAAAACCGAAAATCGTTAATGAAAAAGTAATTCCTTTTATATGGGAAAATAATAACTGAAACAGCTGTATATACCGGAATTGATTTCTTGGTACCAGTAAACCGTTACTAAATAGCACAGTTCAATTTGAATTCAATAAAGGCGGTGATTACACTGAAAACACCGTATGGTTTCGTGTCGGTTTTCATACCCTATACCGCTACGTGGTCAGGCTATAATGACTTTTTGCTAATGTTTGTAACTGCAAAAAATATTTGACTCAGACCCATCTTTCATTATACCAATCATGTGAGAATCACTTTCTGAGTCGAATTAGCGATGTCCGTCCGTCCATCCGTACGCGTGTCCATGTAAACTTTGTAATCAAACTACAGGTCGCAAATACGAATACAGTGTGCTGAAATTTGATGTATAAGCTTTAATTGGCCATAGGATTAACGCTGTTCATATTCAGACTTAGTCCCCATACAAATGACCCCTATGAGATCGGCTTTAACTGCCATTATATCCAAATATATTACATCAACTTATCAATGGTACAAAAATAAACCCTATAGGACAATTCTTAGTCATAGCCCCATATGAAGCTGATTCCCGATCTTCACTTGAATTTATCAAAAACAGAAATATTGCACAGATTTTTCTCAAATTTGGTTTTTTTATGGTTTCGAAAAAAAATTACCGTAACAAATATGGCCAAGATCGGTCTAATTTGCGTCCTAGTCCCCATTTAAATATAGCATCTAAAAAAAAATAATAACAATGCCACTCAAATGTGGTTTAAGCTTACTTTTTATATCTAGTAAGGTAGGCCTAAGAGATAGGTTCTCTAAACGAATGTATAGGGTATCGTATAGCCAGTCTAGATGGACTATAGCTTTCTTACTTGTTAATGTTTTCGAAGTCGCTGAATCCTTATCTGGACAGTTTTTTCGGTCACGTCTGGTTTTGGTGCTAACTCCCTACTGTCTGAGAGATTTAATATATATCACCGACAACTATTACTTTTTCGAAAGGAACATTTTTTCTTTGGGACCTAACATCTCTGGCATATATATTTTTTATCTTAGTTAAACACAATACGTTTTTTATATATTTTTAATATTTATTTCTGGTTTCACGCTCTAAATAATCTAACCCATAAAAACAAAGTTTTTATTAAAACTCTTTCTTTCTTTATGCATATGTGTTTTGAATATCTCCGTGACTGTGCGTGACTGTGTGTGACTATCTTAGAATTAATATTTTTTCACAGCAAGTCTATCGACCAAGTTTCAGATCGATCGGATAAGTGGAAATGTGTTTTAAATCACTCCGTGACTGTGCGTGACTAAGCGTGACTATGCGTGATTATGTCGAAGTTAACATTTCTTTACAGCAAGTATACCGACCAAGTTTCAGAATAATTGGATGAGGCGAAATCCGTTTTAAGTCTCTCCGTGACTGTGTGTGACCATGCGTGACTGTGCGTGATTAAGTCAAAGTTAATCTTTTTTTCACAGCAAGTGTATGGACCAAGTTTCAGATGGATTGGATGAGGGGAAATGACATATAGATCACTCCGTGACTGTACGAGACTATGCGTGACAGTGCGTGACTACCCCCAAAGTTAATCTCTCTTCACAACAAGACTACGGGCCAAGTTTGAGACCAATTGGATAAGGGGGACAGGGGTAAAAGCACGACAGACAGACAGAGAGTATAAGTTCAAAAAAAGAATTTAAAAAGAGATATTTTTATTTCACAGCTATATTGGGGAAAAATCCGCAATTTAGTTAAGGATGTTACCTTCGAGGAGAAACTGACAGAAAACGAAACATAACCAGAAATATAATAGGGGTATAATATTCAGCGATTTTGAAAACATTAAAGGCCGTCATGAAACCATTTTAATTTTTTGAAAATTAATGTACAATGTATTCATATATACTAGCAGAGCACAGCACCCCTACTTCGAGAGCAAATTCTAGGCATTTTTTTTTGTTTTCATTAAATATTTTTCTTTCTTTATCTATATATAAAGGGTCCGCCAAATAACTTTTTTTTTTTTTTTTAATGCTATAAAAAAAAAACTACTGAATATTATCTCAAATTTCTTTTCGTATTTGAAAGTACAATCCTTCCGGTTAATAATGGAAAATAATTTCATTCAAATGGCTGTCTCGGCTGGCCATGCAGTAGCCTACACGATCGATCCAATTTTTAAGCACATTATCGATTGTGTGCAGCTAAATTTCACCAATGGCTTCACGAATATTGTCCTTTAAAGCGTCAATTGTCTCTGGCTTGTTGGCGTAACACTTATCTTTGAGGGCACCCCCACAAATAATAGTCCAACGGTGTCAAATCGCAGCTCCGAGGTGGCCAAACGACATCAGCTCTGCGGCTGATAATGCGATCTTCAAAAACAGGGCGCAAAACATCGAGTGTAGCTTCGGCTGTGTGGCACGTAGCGCCGTCCTGTTGAAACCAAATGTTGCCAATATCCTCCTCTTCAATTTTTGTGAACAAAAATTCGTTCAACGTGGCCCGATAACGATCGCCATTGACTGTGACGGCCACTCCTCGCTCATTTTCGAAGAAAAATGGTCCAATTATGCCTCTGGACCAAAATCCGCAACAAACAGTGACTCTTTTTGGGTGTATCGGTTTTTCAATGTATGCGTGCGGGTTTTCTGTGCCCCAAATGCGACAATTTTTCTTGTTTACATACCCGCCAAGAGCTTCGTCTGAAAAGATGATTTTTTTTTTGGCAAAATATGCATCTTCTGTAAGTTGATCGCAGGCCCACTTAGCGAAGCGAAAACGCATTGGATGGTCAGTTGGCTTCAACTCCTGAACCAATTGGACTTTGTATGGCGTCATACCAAGGTCTTTATGCAAAATTCGTCTCAATGATGCCTCCGAAATGTTCAATTCTTGAGAACGACGGTGAATTGATGTTGATGGCGCTTCACGCACACTTGCTATTCTCGGGTGTACGCACTGTTTTTTGCTTTTCGCGCTTTGGTTTATCGATGAGGATGCCTGTTTCTTTCACTTTTTTCACAAGATAACGAACATACGGAGCTGACGGTGCTTCTCTTCTTCCAAAATCCGTACGCAATTTTCGCACACATTCTGCAACATTACCATGATTTTCAAAGTAATGTCGCAATATTTCCCAGCGTTGTTCAAGCGTATACACAACCATATTCGTTCAGCGGAAGGATAAAACTAATTACCTGTTAAATCAGACATGAGCTAAGTGTTACCATTCACGAAATAAGCACTAGCTGAAAAAAAAACGTTAGATGGCGGACCCTTTACGAATGTTTAAATAAAATGTATTAAATTGTGAATTTTTAAATAAAATTCCTTAAATTTCATTATAAATATTTGTTGACCACATGGAAGGTATATAAATGGGTTTATTAATAAAAAATGTTATAAGAGCCTAAAGGTATGCTAATCAATTTTAGGCCGTTCATAAACACACACACAGCATTGCATGGTTTTTAATTTGCACATTTGTAAAAATAGTGCACATCTGTAAAGAAATTGCTTTCAAGTTGTATATTTTTTTTTTGTCAAAATCGGGTGGTCGCTAAGAGTGAAGAAGATATCGGCTTGCCTATTAATATTATAGATAATCTGTTAGATCGAAAAAATGGTATCATCCATAAAATGTTATAATAAGAAAACCGTTGAATTTAAGGTTTTGATTTTTTGATGTGTAAACATCTATGCGCTCAGGCGGGTAAAAATCTATTTCACAATACAATAACAAAAACAGCGTAAGGGAAAATCGGTGTGATGTATATGTAAGTGCAATTGGTGCAAAGTATTTAGTAAGTAAGTGTTTTGGTGCAAAGATTATGATTTAAATTTATTTTTCAACAACCCACAGAAAGCGCCATGAATATATAGCAAACAACTGCAACCATCAAGTTTAACAACCACAGCAGTTGCTTCCTATACATAGATGGCGTTTACTGTTTAACTGATGTGTATATAGATGATTACACATCTCCCCTGTGATCGGACTCACAAAGTTTTTTATTTAACTAAAATTATATTAAAGCTTAAAAAAAGGCTTTTTGGTAGTTCTAATGACTAATTATGAGCATATGGAACTTTTCCGGAAACCCTGCCAATATGGAATTTATTGTGCTTTCTATCACTTGTTTCGAATATCAGTTTAAAATCTTACATATTTTTTGACACTTTTTTATGGTCTTTAGCTCCTTTTTCACAAGCGCCCACTCTCTCCTAAGCTCCGGATTGCTTGGATGATTTGCCTCCACTCAGTTGCTTTCTTACCGTATGGCAGGATTGCAAATCGAACAAAAATATGTATGTGGGCAAATTATATCGGCTTATGAAAGGAAGGCCTTCCTTTTGCAAATACTCCTTAAAATAAATTTCGGTACTTATAGAGCCATTTGTAACAAATCACTTACTTCTATTGCAGCAACTGCATATTGCTTGCCATACCAGGAATTTTTTTTTTTTGGTAGGTTTTCTGCTTTTGATTCCTTAACTTATTTTCTTCATTTTCTTAGCAACAAAAAAATGTTAACCCGGAAGCTGCAAGAAATCAGCCAGTTCATATGTTTCATTGTCCCTTATGCTGCGGGAGTACTTTTTTATGAAACATGATTTAACCCTCTACATTTTTGCAGCGTTCCTCTTTGCAACTTTGTGGACTTTGTATGTTTTCAAACCTGGGCTTGAACTTATCGCACCAAATTGTCCGAGCACTGAACTAATCGGGCTGCTTTTCCATCATATGTGTTGGGAGCTCTTTTCAATGCGCCTTATACTGTTTTGTCCTTAAGAACATCATGTGAA
The DNA here is from genome assembly GCA_963682025.1 of Cordilura impudica. Lineage (NCBI taxonomy): Eukaryota > Metazoa > Arthropoda > Insecta > Diptera > Scathophagidae > Cordilura > Cordilura impudica. Next base: position 265,897,982 of record OY821518.1, read on the forward strand.
CTTTTTTCTTCCCTTACCATGTTTCCTATCAATTGGTAACTAACCTTATACAGTCTAGTAACATTGGAAACAGTTTTACGGCAAGCCTTTGATTCCTTTTATAGTACCTATTTGGAGTTTATTGAAAATTTTTAATAATTTTAGTACGCACTTTTATTTCGTCACTCATTTTAATCAAACTAACAACAAATGAACGGTGTCGGCACTAAACATAATGACTGGGACATTTTTCAAAGATAATATGATCAAAAAAAAATATTTTTTTCTAAATTATTTGCTATATACTCATCAATGAACTCAAAATGGTTGTAATACTACAATCTTCGGAAGATCATTTCCCACAACTCATGTAGTCAGTTGGCCTTGTCCGATTCTAACCTGTTCAACAGTAATAAAAAAGTTACCCATTAACTCTAGTTGCCTATCCTCTGGAAGTCAATTAACATTTTCTAAAGCCTGCATATTCCACCTGGTATAGATCTTGTTATAAGTCTCTAGTTTAACAAAGAGAAAAATGTCAAAAAAGTGACATAACTGACAAATGCTGACAAATGTGTTCAATGGTGTTCTCTATAAAGCCCTTGGCATAAAGAAAACAAAAATAAATATAAAACTTTTGCTATAAGTATAAGAGCAACAAAAAAAGAAAAAAAAAAACAAATAGAAAATATTTGTCTTCATTAGTGCGTAACATTGACATACGTCTGAAAAAAGAACTTTTTTGTCTTTCAGTTAACACTAGGGCAACCCCTTTATTTTATTTATTTTGTGCTATTGCAAAAACTCGACCACCTTATGCGCTCACCCTTGCACAAATGGGTGAACAATATGAAAGATATCAATATTTTTTCTCCTTTTTCTTTTTTGTCATTCCCGCAGCGTGTGTGTGTGTGTGTGTGTGTAAATGTTTGCACAAAAAATAATTTTCACATTTTAATGCTTTTGGCCTGGTGTCAAATCAATCATTGTCGTTTTTATTGACATAAGCCCATAATTTTTCATAAATGCATGACATGAGAAATGACAGTTCTTTTGCAAACCCATCATCACTGTCATCACATGTTATCATAAAATAAGTAAAATTTTGGTAAAAACGTAAATGTTTGTATGTGTGTTTACAGAGTAAAACAGCACTATGGGTGAGTAAATGAAAAATAAAATTAGAAAGTGAAGTTCGCCTATTTGAAAAAGAAGATTAATATTAGAAATTTTGTGGGTGTTAGGGATTTTTCGGTATCTTGGGATTTATTTGCTCGTAAATTTTTCAGCATGTAAAAATACTCCATTGGAAAGGTATTTGTTTTTAGCTCTCCATATTTAAAGGTTTGCTCCGTCTGGAGCATTTTTTTTTTAGTAAAATGCATTTAAAGTTGCTATTAACATATACGTAAATTTATACAATGCTGTGTATGTATGTGTTTATTATAAAATTTATCTTATAAAATTATTTATTAGCAAACCGGTTTATATATCTTCTGTGTGTTCAACAAATATTTATTATGAAAATAAATTAATTTTATTCAAAAAGTGTTGAATTGTAGATTGGATAAAATTGATTTGCATACCTTTAGGTTCTTACAAAATAATTTATTAAATAAAAAAAAAAAGATTTCCTGGTATTTGCACTCGAATTTCGAGGTCTGGTCTCAGATAGTTAAATATTATTACTATACATTTTTGAGAATAACTTAATAACAAAATCTAAAAAATAATAATAATAACACTAGCCAACAAGGTTTTGGACTGGAGCAACCATATATCCGTCCTATGTTATCTAATTTGGTGGGCTGAATCCAATCTGTAGTTGGTTTTTCTCTAACATACCGAGATACAAAAAAATGTTTTTATTCGTTTTTTACATAAAAAAATCATTAGTTTATTTAAAAATCAATGAATTTTCATAGGTGAATGGCGTTATTTAACGTCTTTCGTATTTTGTTGGTCCGGTTTCATGTACTAGAGTGCAGCAATAGTCTCCTAGCATACCTTTGTCCTAAAATCCTTGATAATTTCTTTCAATTTTCATTAAATCTTGGTGAGCACGCTCCCCTTGTTCGTCGCTCCCCGCACCTAGGTTTTGTGGAAAAAACCTTAAATCTAATAACGAAAATACATTTTGAGTGACATTTATGCACCTAATTCGTGATAATTTTGCAATAATTCAGCAACAATTTGTCTGTAGTTTTCACTTTTATTATTTCCAAGAAAACTATCCATGATGGTCTTGAAAGATTTCCAGACTGCATATTCTTTCTCCAATAAACATTGTGAAAAATTGTCATCCTTCAATAACTTCCCAACAAATATGCCTCCTTTTATTTTAGCATATGAAATTTTAGGAAAAACCACTAACAAATATTTAAAAGCTGCAACATCTTTGTCCAGAGCCTTGACAGAGTTCTTAAAAAGGCCCAATTTTATGTGCAGCGCACAGTGGCGCCTGTAGAGCAAACGAGGTTGCAAAAATCAAAATTTTCATGTGCGCCGACGAAGTTTTGAATAAACCCATGTTATAGGAAACTCATGTCAACGATTTCAAATATGCTACTCTTAATAATATCACATTTTTAGTTTAAAAGATATAATCGTTCAAAGTTGACCCACTTTCGGTTTTCAAAAAAACACACAATTTTTAGTTAATTTGTTGCGATTTCAGGTGTAATATCACGAAAAATAGGTAACGAATCGCCTTATTTTTTGTTTGTATTGATTGACGTATTTATTAAATGTATAATTATAAAAAAAATTAACTGTTTGCTTTGTGTTTCTCCTGGTAAATCACTATTTAAGAACTATCCGTTTTTTCACTATTTTTCAACTTTGACGGAAAATAAAAAAAATCCATATTTTTCTATATTTGCCATATTTGCAAAACATGTTCTTTGATTATTTCTTTACATAATTCAAAAGGTTTTATCTGTCCGTACGTGCCCGTTTGGCTTCTAGAGGAATAAAATATTATAAAGAAATGGTTGCAGAAATTGTATGGCGTGCATCCCTTACATGTTTTGACTGACAGTAGTTTGATCTAATAGTTTGAAAATTGTATTTTAAGTCGGTTGTCTACCTGTGAGCCTCTGCCAAAGTCTACTCCCAATATTCTGTTACAGACACAGGATGCACAAAAAACTACTCATTGAAATTCGCAGGTACGCACCTCACTTAAAAATTACTTTCGAGTACAAATGGTCAAGAACAATATTGACTTACGGTCCCTCCAGGTAGGCACAAATCTTATTTAATATCAAAATTGCATAATTCAGCCTAAATCCATATATATGCAGGGAACAGGTAAATTTTTAGGCATGGTAGCATAAGCCTATATATTGCAAAATAAGCATAATGCCTGGATTAGTCTACGACTGAAAGTTGGCGCAACAAGTACTAAAACCATGGCGTTAAACAATTTAAGTACTGAAAACATGGTGTTGAACAATCTAAAATTATTTGAATTGTTTAGAAGGTCAACTACACCAAAGTTTTTCACGGAAGCTGCTTTAAAAGAACTTGATAGCTTATACGGAAATATTGAGAGAAGCGAAATTATAAAAAATAATTTTTATCTGATATATGCAAATATTAAGGCAAAATGGGTGAAATCTAATCGAACCATTCAGAACTTCAACTCCAAATACGAGGACTGGCTTAATGAAGACACCATCCTGGATATATTGGCAGTAAATAAACCCACCACATCAACCAGAGGAGCAAAAGGAAGGCCAAAAAAAAGTATTGGGGAGTGTTCAATTTTCACAAGAAAGAGGAAACTTGACGATGCCACCAATGACTTGACCACGAAGCATTTATCGGACGCGCTGTCTATTAAATATACAAAGGATAGTGAAAGAGTTAGGTCGCAGATTACAAAATCTGTTGCTGATGCAAGCCAGCTGCGACTAAAAAGGATTAAGGAAAGCATTCCCACGCCCACAAACGCACACATTAAAAAGTATGGTTCCGAAGAAGCCTTGGCCTTGTTTATGGACTTACAACTTTCCAAAGAAAAATATGAGATACTACGGCTATCCATGATGCGACGCGGGGCTGACGTTTTACCAGGATACAAGCATATTACGCAAGCCAAAATAAATTCACGACCACTGCATACGGAGTTTACGGAAGTCTCTGTGAAAGCTAATCTGCAGGATCTCATGGGCCATACAGCAAAACGGTTGTTGGAGAGTCTTCCTAAAAATGAGGTGAAAATTCTTCCTGAGAAACTGACATTGATCAGCAAATGGGGCTGCGAGGGATCATCCGGACAAAGCGTTTATAAGCAAAGGATATCTTCCGATGACGCTACAATATCGGACAGAAATATGTTTATGGCATCTGTTGTTCCTTTGCGGCTAAAATCTGATGTTTCCCTACACTGGAAAAATCCACGTCCATTATCAGTGCATTATTGCCGACCAATAATGTTTCAGTTTGCAAGGGAATCGGCAGAACTCATAAGGACCACGGTGAAGGACATTGAAGAACAAATAAGCAAGATTAAGCCTACAAAGCTGCAAATTGGAGAAGGAAAATATATTGAATGCAATTACGAGTTCCACCTGACCATGGTTGACGGAAAAGTCGTAAACGAACTGACAGGAACAACCTCAACATTGTCATGCCCGATTTGCAAAAAGAGTCAGAAGAACTTTGGTAATTTAAACGATTCTACAAACGAGGAGACTTACGAATATGGAATGTCACCATTGCACGCAAGGATAAGGTGTATGGAGGTCTTGCTAAAACTGGCGTATACCCTACCACAAGAGGAGGAAAACTTCGATGAAAATACATCAAGAAAGGATAAGGAAAAGATCAGAAAGAAGTAAATACAGCATGCTTTTTTTAAACAAGTTGGACTAAAAGTAGATTGTCCCAAGCACGGATATGGTAACTCAAACGATGGAAACACTTCTAGGAGATTTTTTGAAAATGATGAGGCAGTAACTAGAATCACTGGAATTGACAATCAAATCGTGAAAAGATTGGGAACGATCTTGAATGTTTTAAACGGCAAAGAAAATGTGTCAATTCTACAAAATATGGAGAATATGCATCGAAAACTGCATCTCTTTTAGCAGAAATGTGTCCACAGAAGAAGTTGACCCCGACCGTCCATAAAATATTGGCGCATGGCAAAGATATAATTGAGTACCAGTCTTTGCCAATTGGAGAGCTTTCTGAAGAAGCACAGGAGTCTCTTAACAAATTTTATAAAAATTATGGATTGCAGAACACATTCAAAGCATCAAGGGTAAGGCAAAATGAGAACCTCTTCGACATGTTGGCAGCATCTCCGATCCACTTATTTCTTCCCTGCGGCATGTGAAGTCACGAATAGAGTTAGCAAATAATTATAGTTTCGAAATGATTAGTCTTTTAGATTTACCTTCTCTTACGAATTGTGATGAATATTTTACAGAAAATTGAAAAAATAAATTTAAAAAAGAAGTAATTTTTTTTTAATTTGTTGGGTAATAATTTAAAACATAAAACCCTAAAGAAAAAAAATAAAAACAATCTAAAAATGTAAAAATAATTTTTTTTAGTTACCATAAAATTGATTTTTCTACTAATTTTAACTTTGATAACCCATAAGTAGGCCCCTACAAAGCGTAGCACCCTTTCCGCACGCTCATTTCATAGGCTGAACAGTTATCTATCATATGCTGTTTAAACTGTTCAATTATGTTATTCGGTTCAAAAGATATGATTTTTGCAACGAAAAACTCAAATGGCGCCACTGTGCAGCGGCGGAAAAAGAACTTGTTTTGGATCTATTACTGGTTTATTTAAAATGTTTTGTTTTCCTGGTAACTACTCACTTCTTTTTGGCCATTCTGTTCTGACGTAATGATGACTTGTAGCGCGACTATCGTATCAACAAACCAGTGACGTAAAACAGATTAATTTAAAGTTATTTAATATGGTCTATACTATATATACAAAGAAATTTAAATCGCACACCTTAAGGTCACCACAGATTTTCCATTTATGAACGTTGTATTTGAGTAATGTCAAAATTTTCGCAATTTTCCTTTGTATTAATGGCATGAGCAATTGGTAAGGGTGATTTTTCATTCCCATTATGCAAAAAGAGAGCCTTTAAACTGTACTTAGAGCCATCAATAAATAATCTCCATTCAGTTTTGTCATATGGCTGGTTCATTTTTTGAAATAAACAATCAACATCAGTACAGTATAGAATAGAGTGTTCCTTTTCAAGATATGCAGCCAATTCCAAGCTTCTATCTCTATAGATTGTTAATTTTGTCCCAACTGCAAGATGTTTCCACTGCTGCATGCGTGAAGCTAGTAGTTCTGCATCTTGCTTCGTTAAATGTAAATCACGAATTAGATCATTCAGCTCAGCTTGAGTCACTAAATGGCATTCATAATCAGCCTCATACAAACTACCACTGCTAATGAAAGATGTTTTGGACTCACTGCTCGTAGCACTGGGAATGACTGGTAATGGATCATTTGGTGGACGTTGAACTGGTTTGGAAACCGATGGGAAATTCGCGTAAGTAATATTTTTTCGATTTTTCATACTGAATCCAGCAAATTTTGTTACACAGAAATAACAATCGCTTTGGTGGTTACTTGACTCTCTCAAAAGTGCTGGAATTGAAAAATCGAAATAGATTTTCTTGCAATTTGACCACTTGTATAAAACAGTTCTGCAACTATTGCAAAACATTGTCGGTGTCCACGGTTTGTGAAAGTTTCTGACAGCAAAACCAAAATAAAGTAAATATGTATATTTTAAATGATTCTGATATTGCATATCCTTTTTTCCCAACCAAATATTCACCACACACAAATCAAAAATAGCTTGAATCAGTAACACACGATCTCCTTGACATGCGAAAACCCTACTATTATGAAGATTTAGAGTGAATGTGGGCTTCTGTCAAATTAATAATTGTGAAATTGTAGTGTCACTATTGACTGTCTTACAGTACTGCCAGTGTGCGATAAAAAATTAACAAAACGTGATGGCCCAATTTTTATGCCAGATTCGAATTCACCCAGATTAGTTAAAAAACGTGCTTCGTTTCTGCAGTCAATTTTTTTTTTGTAATTTGTAGACCAGTGTAATTTGCATTTCATGAAATTATTGAAAAATTAAAATAACCAAACAAAAAGCTAACGACATCAGTTGCTATAAATTTTTATCCAATTTAATTATAAGTTTATGTTATAGTTAAGTTAATATAACTACTATTACAAACATTTTTTTTGTTTCTTTAAAGATATACCTCAAAGAAATCTGAGCATCCAAAGTTCGCCAATGTGTGAGAATTTGAGAAAGTTGGATGTTGGGAATCATCATTAGCTTATTTAGTTGATTTTACTGAATTTTCACACTTCTCAATAGTTTCGTATATGGATGTCAACTTTTTAAATAAAAATTTCCATAAGGTTGGCCATGAACTTTGTTGACATTTCTTTTTTCGAAATAACGCACATTTAATTGAAATATTTTGTTTTTTGCGCTTTATTGCGTGGAAAAAATGGATAATAAATCGTAAAAGTCATGGAGGATAAGTAGAAATGAAATAGCATTAATATTTATATGTATTATATGTTAAATAACAATATTATTAATTAAAATATGTTCAGATAGTAGTTTCAAGTAGAAAAGAATCATGTGAGTCCGAGGACAGGACAGATGTGTAAACATCTAGTAATTAAAGCTTTTTATGGGACTTTTTTAAAACCAAGCAGAAAGCGTCATCTATGTATCACTTATAGCAATCAACTGCAGGGGCGCTACTAATATAAAAATATTTATCAATTTGTATTATTTCCACTGGTTTATTTTTAATTTTTCGTTTTTTGTTTATTATTTTTCCTTTTTCATTATTCATTTTTATTTTTAATTTTTTATTTTTTTTATTAATTATTAATTAATTTTTATTAATGAAAATCCTAATGTAACAACATTTAAAATCTTATAAAACAACATTAGTCGTAACAATATTTTATATATAAAATATATAAAAATAAAATAAAAATGTAAAAATAAAGTGTAAAAATATCCTGCACAGCAGGTAAAAATTATATAGAAATTAAAATTAAATTAACTAAAGAGATTAAAATGAAGTATTAAAAATCAATTGAGAAAAAGTTTAAATAGTTCTTTCTTAAATGATGTTGTATTTGATATTTTGTGAAGTTGATAATTTAAAGTATGTAACAAGTTCCAAAGACGTATGCCATTTACAAAAAAGTGTCTTTCGGATATTAGTCTATTGTACAATATTGGTACAAGACAGATATTACGGTTAGATCTTGTAAATAGTAATCGCTCGAAAAGGTAAACGGGTTCTTTAGTGAAAATAATTTTATGAACCATAAGTAAAGTTCTAAATTTAAGATAGTCTTCAAATGAAATGCCATAAATTTTATTTAGAAAAGCGGAGATACTATCATATGTTAATCGTAAACAAATCTAACTGCACTTTTAAAGACGCGTGTAAGTGTGTAAGTTTACCCATGTCTGCACTATCACAACATGACAACAATTCACAACCATATAAAAGCGTAGGTAAGAGAAACGATTTTGCAAGAACAAATCTAATTTTCTGCGGTGTGAAGTACTGAGAAGACCAAAGACTACGGAGAATATTATAAACTTTTCCAGAAGCTTTGTTAATTTGATCATTCCACGTTAGGGTATTATTAAAAATCATTCCAAGGTTTTTAGCATTCGCAACGTAGGTGATATCCACTCCATTAATACTAACTTTCGGAAGACAAGTGGTATCATATATCCTGTTAAAAATAACAAGGCACTGAGATTTTTTCGGATTTAAGGTAAGACAATTCAATCTAGCCCATTCAAATACGTGGTTCAGTTCAGTATTCAGGTTCTGTACACAATTTTCCACATCTCGTACGTTACATGATGTGTATAACTGAATGTCATCAGCGTACATGTGCATATGGCGTGAACTAATTACGCGTGGTAGATCATTTATGTAAATAGAAAACAAAAGAGGGCCAAGTATAGACCCCTGCGGAACACCCCCACTTAAAGACGCAGAGGTAGACGACTTGTCTTTAGAGACAACTACTTGCTCTCTATTCCGAAGGTAAGAGCTAATCAATTTAGAGGAGGTTTCAGAATAACCAAAAATATGTTTAAGCTTTTTAACAAGAATATCATGGTCCACTGAGTCAAAAGCTTTAGAGTGGTCCAATAAAGTCAAAAAAGCAATATTACCACTGTCAACGATATAAGGAAGATCTTCCGATACATCAATTAAAGTAGTGATACACCCTCTTTTCCTGCGAAAACCAGATTGCTTAGATGATAAAAGATTATTATTGGATATATGTTCATTCATTTGTTTGCTCATAATTTTTTCGAAAACTTTCGAAAGAAAAGGATGTACGGAAATTGGCCTGTACTCTTTATTAGATTTCGGCAAAGGAATTACTTTTGCCCATTTCCACAAATCAGGGAAAATAGATTTTGTAAAAATAATGTTAAAAATATGAGTGATATAGGGTAAAACCTGTGTTAAAATAGCTTTAATAAATATTGGATTCATACCGTCTAGACCAATAGATTTTGACTTTATGGAAAGAAAAGCTTCCAGAACATCCTCCTGCTTAACGCATGAATACTAAATAAAGAATCCAGATTGTAATCTGGTAGATTTGCATAAGAGTCAGAACGAAGAGGAGTTGAGGCATTTGAAGTAAATTGTCTATTCAATTCATTTAGTTCAAAAGTGGAAAGATTTACCGATTCACTTTCATCTTTATAACCAATTTTCTTTATCTCTTTCCACATATTTTTAGTAGCCATAGCCTCTGAAAATACACGACTATAATAGCGTTGCTTAGCTAACTTTACTCCCCTAGTAACAGATCTACGTAGTGATTTAAAAATTTCATTTGACTGTGTAGTTTTATATCTTTTCCACTTATCGTAAGCAGAATTTCTTTTAACTATTAAATCACAAATATTTTGATTAAACCAAGGCTTAGCAGAAGATTTAACAGTTTTCTTTCTAACCGGTACGTATTTGTCGTATAGGTAAAAAAGGATATCTGTTGGTTTAAATCAGGATTACTGTAGATACTGGTCCAATTGATTATATTAATTTCATTTAAAAGAGCATCATAGTTAATATTCTTGTAATCACGGAAAGTAATATGCTGTGGTTTTTCATGTTTAAAATAAGGAAGGTTAAAGGTCATATAAATGACGTCATGTTTTGGGAAATTAGGAGAAGAAAACTGGTCATACAAAAGAACTTTTCTAATATCTGAGACAAAGAACATGTCAATAAGGGTACAACTCTTTGAAGTGAAGTGAGTGGAGATAGTAGTGTTTACAGCTATAAGCCCAATCGGTTGGAAAAGTGAAATTAGATCAGAATCATTTTTCATTTTTAGTTTTTTATTTTTAATTTTTTATTTTTATTTTCTATTTTTAATTTTTTATTTTTACTTTTTTATCTTTAATTTTTTCATCCTGTCGTAACAACGTATTAGATTTTGTCATGCAATACGGCAAAAAAAAAATGTCTAATTATGCCGGCTTTAAGTCTTCATAATATCATTTTTCGCACGTCTTGAAATTGCAAAAAAAAAAATTGCCCTTCACCGTAATATATATAATCAGTAGACAGCTTACTTGAGTGCCTTTTATTCAAACTCCATTAACCCGTTATGAACCTATGAAGTTTTTCCATTTTTTAGTTTTTTTTTTTTTTTTTTTTTTTTGAAAACGTGGCATTATCTTACAAAGTGGATTATATAATGTTGGTATTTACAACAACTCAATGAAAGCTGGGTCCACCACTAGCTTTTTTTCGACTAGCTGTATTTCGACAACTTAAGCCTTTCAAGACCATTTGGTTTTTAGCTACACTTTTTTGGTTTTTACAACAGTTTTTTTTAGAAAAATATGTTCTTATTTCTACTTCGGTCGATTTTTTTGGAAAATTAAACCATTATATATTAATCTTATATTCTGCTATTATTTATTCGCCCTACTGTGAAAATTGACACCCATTATCTTATTGTGGAAAATAATACTCTGATTGACCATAGTATTCATATAAAGTTGCTCCTCGCTCCTCACTTCAATCTATCAAAAACAAAAAATTGCACATAGATTTTTCTTAAATTTAGTCTCTGCGGGGAATAAGTTACTCTGCTAAATCTGTGGTTTTCTGGAATAACCGCGTAAGTCCACTTTTGTCAATTTTAAGTTAACGATGCCAAATATATTAATTTTTAACGCTTTTTACATGTGTTCAATTTAAAAAAAAAAATATTGACCATTTCTGACTTTTTTCTTTAAATAACGACGTAACTTAAATGTTTATTAAATTAATTTGCAGCACTAACGACGTATGTCAACTTACGTTTGATCGCTGACAAATTATTTTCCCAGAAAACGACACATAGCGACATACGTTGTTATTAATGAAAAAAAAATGCTAAATAATTTTAGATTAGTTTTCAGTTTATAACCACTTGAAAAAACTTGTTTGTTTATTTCTGTTATTTTTTGTCTCTATTATCTTGATACGTTGTTATATTCTCATCCTGAGTCCCGTTACCTTCTTGTTGACGAACAAAAAAATCAATTTTTTAAGCAACAACAACTTATGTCTACATTGGTGGTTGCATTAGTAGTTTTGTTTTTCAAAGAAAACGACATTTGTCGACATAAGTTGTTTTATCTGCACACACTTTAGGTGCAATTTTCATATTGTTTTTTCGTCCTTCTCTAGGATCTATTCCTCTGAAGATTTTTGTCTCAAAATTTTATATTATTGCCCATATATACAGGACTGTTATATAAAAAGCTCTAACATCTTTATATCGAGCCCATAATTTCAAATATAACGTTTTTTTGGCTCCCTTGAACATTTTGATTTTATGACATACGCGGTTATTCTAGAAAACCACACAAATATGGTTATGATATGTATTTGAAAAAAGTCGATATGGTCCATAGTGCAACATACATGTTTGGTTTGTAGTTCCCATTTGTGACTTTAACTTGTTTGCGTGTCATTCGCTTTTGTTCAGTATAGTATTTTTTTTTTTTTTTTTTGTTAACATATCTATTATTTTTTCATAAATTTTATTAAAAATGGTTTTCAAACTTTGTTCGTTTTTTTATTTTGCTGTTACTAATTGAAGTTGTCATTTGTCATTTTCTTTTAGTTTGTAATCACTTGGTTACATGCAAAATATAAATATATTTTTCGTCTTTTTCATATTTAGCTTCACATGTATGATTTTGACATTTATGCAATGGAAAACAAGTCAAAAAAATTAAAATCGATATAGACCGGCCGTATGACACCCTATACTATGCCTTTATAGGCTCTATCTCTTATTGGGTGGCGTTATTATTAATTTTTTGTCTTCGGATATGAAAAAGTTCATATCGGAAAAATTCTGACCATTAGTTTTTGCAAAAACATATACAAAGTAAATTAGAGAAAAATCTGTGCAATATTTTTGTTTTCTGATAGATTTAATTGAAGATCGGCAATCAGCTTTATATGGCTTATTTGGACTACTGATTAGTGGATGTTATGAACATACACAAACCCAATTTGAGCGCGTTCTTTATGACCATTTGGATATTATGGAAATTTAAGTCGACCTCAAGTGGTCAATTGTATGGTAACTAGGACTGAACACGAACCGATTGCAACAATTTAAATAAGGTTCATCCTATGGCAACTGGAAACATATACACTATATTTCATCAAAATATATACATATTTGAGCCCTGTAGTTTGATTACAATGTTTACGAGACACTGATGGACGGACGGACGGACATCGCTAAATTGACTGCGAAAGTGATTCTGAGTCGATCAGTATAATAAAAGATGGGTCAGCTCAAGCATTTTTGGTAGTTACAAACACAAAGTGATTATACCCTGACCACATAGTGCTTTAGGGTATAAAAACAGTTTTGTTGTTGTAATTTGTTTCATGTCAAGAATTGCGCCATGTTTGACAAGGGTTTTTATTATATTTTGCATGCCGTAGTTATATATTTTTTTGTGCTGAAAACAAGATTTTAGGTCATGTGATTTTGAAGAAAAAAAGTTTTATTAAATCATTATAGATTTTTTTGTGAGCATATTCGCAGTTACATCCCAAAACAAAATTCTAATAAATTGTTTGTTATTTTTGTTCCTATTTTAAATACTAAGCCTTAAGTTTATTGCAGAAAACTAATTTATTATGACTTCTACAAAGAAAATAGATAAAACAAATGTATACTAGACTGCCTTGTGCTATATGCATTTTACGGTCTCAAGATAAAACAAAGCTTGATATTTTTATGATGATTCTCAGAAAATATAAGTTCTAGCAATAACCACTAGCAAGCTGGAACAATATCTGAAAACATAATTTTTCGATTTTAAACATATTTTCACAATTATACCAAAGAAACCATTCCTATTATGTGAAGTGTTTTTTAGAGGAACATCTCACTTTATGAACATTCATGTCTGCGTGTTGGAGATATTCATTCAGTAAACGATTCTAATTTTAAGGAGTTTTATAAAAAGATGTTCAGATTTTTTAGATCAAATTAAAATATTTTAATATCTATTCCAGTTAAGGTATAACGCATTTTACTAACTTTCGATTTACGCGTTTGTTCCAATTTTAGGTGAAATTTTCCGAAGCGATAATTCTATATATTAAACGTGGCCATTGTGTAAATCAAACTTTTCGTTTTCTCCAGGACGGCTCCAGCAAATATCGTCCAATGAAAACCCAAAAAAAAAAAAATATAAATGTCTTAAAAAATCTCCCACACACAATTCCCCCAAAGGAAAAATTTAGAAATTGCCGCACTTTTTGGTCTATTTTTCGAAATTTTTTGGCTCATTTTTAAAAGTTGGTCATTTTTCATAATGAAAATTAGAAATGAAAAATGATTAATTTTTGTAAATTGTTGTCGAAATCAATAAAAATTACTGTAAACAAATTCCTGTTTTAATTTTGATCATCAGATCTACTAAACAATACACAGTGGGTTCGATGGTACCCAAATTGGCGATAAATTCAGGGAAGCCGTAATTTTAAAATATTGTTATTTTTTATTGATGGATATTCGTAAATACATAAAAAAAAACAGCTTTTTAAGAAAAAGGTGGACAAAAATTTTTTTTAAATTGTTAGGTGCTTTTTTGTATTTTGGGAAAAATGTCTTATTTTAAATCTTTGGCTCTAACTTTGGAACGAAAAGCGATAAGTTAGCAAATTAAAATGCGACTTAGAGCATATTTAATATGCTTTTAGAGAAAGATGCACTTTTAAAAAATACATAAGGAATAAATATTTAGTATGCATTTATATTAGCAAAATTTTAAATTAAAATTTTCTCCAAATTCCACAATTCCAGAAATTTAACTCAAACAATCACATTAGGAAAAATATATTTTTTTGTTGATAATTAAGCATAAACACATAAAAATATCTATTTAAGAAAGAAAAAATTAAAAAAATTTCATTGGTAAGCCTTTTTTGAAAATCACAATTTATCATTTTAGTCGTCATTAATGTCAAAATTATTTTTTACGTTATAATCATCATTTACTTCAAATTCATCATTAAATTCATTATAATAATCTTCATCATTAATGTCTCCAATATCTTTTTCATTGTTGGAAGAATAAGTAACCGAAGCTAACATTTTTATAGTGAAACCTACATACTTAATTTAATCCAAAATTTACATTGTCTCTATAAATATTTTTAAAATATCATAAATTTAGCCATCTTTAAAAACAGTTTAATTTCGTTTGTATTTATTTTTTCTAATCAAATATTAATATAATTCTGCATTATCTAACTCAGCGTAAATATCCCAACTATCATCATCACTTTCTTCATCGCTATTATCATAATATTTTTTTATCACAATCTTCATTGTCATCACCTTTATCATAATTTTCATTACAAATATTAGGCAAAAATAATAACTCTAATTCCGAAGTTGATAAATTATTTTTTTTTTCTCATATTTCTTTTTAATGCTTGATATACTCGGTAAAAAACTATTTCACAATACAATCACAAACACAGCGTAACCGTACCGTGAGCGTAAGGCAAAATCGGTGTGACTTATGATTATATTGGTGAATAAATTATGATATGTAATAACTTATTCTTTAAATGAAATATGAAAATTGAAAAATGTAAAATGAAAAATTCCAAATGAAAAACGAAAATTGGAAAATAAAAAATGAAAAATAAAATATGAAAAATAAAAAATTAAAAATGAAAAATTTAAAATAAAAAATTAAATTGAATAACGAAAAATGAAAAATGGGAAACAAAAAACAAGTAAGAAAATTATAGTCGGTCTAGACCGACTATACGATACCCTATACCATGCGTTTAGAGACCCTATCTCTCAGGCCCAACTAACTGGATATAGAAAATAAGCATAAACCAAATTTGAGTGGGGTTTTTATTAATTTTTTCGGCTGCAGATATGAAAAAGTTCATATCGGACGCTATATCTATATGGGGACTAGGCCCAAAAATGGACCGATCCTGACCATATTTGGTAAAGCCTCTTGTATTTTGCAAAAATATATACAAACAAAATTTGAGAAGAATCAGTGCAATATTTTTCTTTTTTGATAGATTTTCGCGAAGATCGGGAAGCAGTTCTATATGGGGCCTATGACTAATAGTTGTCCAATATGGATCATTTTTGGATTACTGATTAATGGATGTAATATATACATACAAACCCAATTTGACTAAAATTTGTTTGATAATTTGGATCTTAAGGCAATATATGTTGATTTCATAGGGGTCATTTGTATGGGGGCTAGGTCTGAACATGGACCGAATTTCACCAATTTTAACAGCGTTCATCCTATGGCCGATAAAAGCTCATATACCAAAATATATTCGTATTTGCGACCTGTAGTTTGATTACGAGCTTTACATGGACACACAGACGGACGGACGGACGGACGGACATTGCTTAGTCGACTCAGAAAGTGGTCTAGACCGACTATACGATACCCTATACCATGCGCTTAGAGACCCTATCTCTCAGGCCCAACTAACTGGATACAGATAATAAGCATAAACCAAATTTGAGTGGGATTTTTATTAATTTTTTCGGCTGCAGATATGAAAAAGTTCATATCGGATGCTATATCTATATGGGGACTAGGCCCAAAAATGGACCGATCCTGACCATGTTTGGTAAAGTCTCTTGTATTTGGCAAATATATAAACAAACAAAATTTGAGAAGAATCAGTGCAATATTTTTGTTTTTTTATTAGATTTAGGTGAAGATCGGGAAGCAGCTCTATATGGGGCCTATGACTAAGAGTTGTCCAATAGGGATCATTTTTGGACTACTGATTAATGGATGTAATATTTACATGCAAACCCAATTTGAATAAGATTTGTATGATAATTTTGATCTTTTGGCAATATATGTTGATTTCATAGGGAACATTTGTATGGGGGCTAGCTCTGAACATGGACCGATTCTCACAGCGTTCCTCCCATGGCTGATAGAAGCTTATATACCCAATTCCATCAAAATATATTCATATTTGCGGCCTGCAGTTTGATTACAAGCTTTACATGGACACACAGATGGACGGACGGACATCATTAAATCGAATCAGATAGTGATTCTGATTAGATCGGTAAAGATGGTGTAGGTCAAATATTTTTGGTTGTTACAAATAGCAGCACAAAGTCATTATACCCAAACCACATAGTGGTATAGGGTATGAAAACGAAAAACGAAAAATAAAAAATAAAAAATGAGAAATAAAATTAAAAAATAAAAAATAAAAAATGAAAAAAAATATGGTAAATAAAAAATAAAAATGAAAAATGAAAAACGAAAAAAGAAAAATGAAAAATAAATAATTAAAAATAAAAAATGAAAATTTAAAACTAAAAAATAAAAAATTAAGAATTAAAAGTGAAAAATTAAAAAGGAAAAATTAAAAATTAACCAGCTAGATGACGCTTTCTGTTTCATTTTAAAAAACTGCAATAAAAAATCTTTAATTACTAGATGTTTACACATCTCCCCTGTGATCGGACTCACATGATTGTTTTTATCAGATTTAAGTCCACTCTCGTAATTTCAGAAATTTCTGTATTACGAAAAAAAAACGTCCAGCGTTATTCCCGTCATAGAATTAAGCAATCCTGGTTTTGGCTGATCTACAATCAAAGCAGTTCTTTCTCGAAACTCTTTTTGGATACGTAATTTTGTCTCAGCAACAATTTTTTTATATCTTCATCTGTTCCTTTTGCCATTTTTAATAGGAATTTTATACGATATGTGAAGACGGCATTCAAAACATCGAATCCAGCGATGAATTATAGACAACCCAAATTCCAAAGATGTGATTTTACGTCTCTCGCAGTCATGCTGTCAACTGAATTGAACATTTTACTTTTGGCCCCACTTCTATTCTACAAAAAAGACAAAACGCAAATACAAAAAATGGCCATGCAGTTTTTTTTTTTACTTGTAAATATAAACCGAAATTCTATACTTTTTTAAAATTTAAAAACTAATTTCAACTCCAACTAGTTTCATAAATTGGACCCATTAAAAATGGAAAATAACCCATTTTTTGACCCTTTAAAAAAAAATATGAAAAATACTTACACACAATATTTATAAACAAAAAAGTATCTGCTATCTACAAAAACATCTGGTGTTGAGAGTTCCATTATAAAAGTTTTACTTTTGAAAAACTTAATGAAAAAAATAAGCACTTGAATCGTAAAGAATTTCAATTTTTCGACTTTCCGGACAAACGGCAAAAATTTGCTAACTTTGACAGATCACTGCAAAGAAGCAAACAACCTAGTTGAATGATTTTGACAACTGCTGATGCAGAATTTTATCTACTTTTACCCGATACCAAATTTGATTACACAAACTTGATTTTTAAATTTCATTTAATCGCCAATTTGGGACTATTTGAACCCAATGTGCAATAGCCAAATATTGATTGTAAACTTTATTTTTCAACTTAGCCAATTCCCAAACCAACACCTTTTTGGTTTATTATTATTGTGAATGAAGAAAACAACCTCATTAACAAACACATTAATAAATTAAATAAACACACACATAGCATATACATAATTTTATGTATGTGTTAGTAGCAACTTTAAATTAAATTTAATCAAAATTAGGGAAAAATGTAAAAATCTGTAAATCTGGTGAACAGTTAAAAAGAAATACCTTTCAAATAATATACGTTTGGTAAAAAAAACGGGATAAAACGGTAGAACAAAACATCGGTAACAAAAAATCGCCTAGCCTATTAATCTATTTATATAATATGGAATGTGTGCTTGTTTATTTGTTTGTTTGTACCTTATAGGAGACCAAACCTCTGGACTGATCTTCCTGAAATTTTCACAGCATTTAACTGGGACTCTGGCATGATTAATAGGGTACTTTTTTTTCGACCACGCCCACTTTGACGCGCACTTTTTTAAAATTATGTAATTGCTCCCATATAGTTTTTAACAGATTTACTTCAAATTGTATACACATTATACTCCAGGCGAGGTAGAAATAAACATTAATTACGCCACGCCCCCTTTCACGCCCCTTTTCACGCCAAATTTTGTTTGAAAGTTTTAAACTTTTTCTTTTCTGTACAAATTTGTTCCTTCCAACGGATATTTTATTTATTTGGTAGTATATTGCTCTTAATATTGTTAACGTCGCCACATAACTATGAACCACGCCCACTTCACCGCCTGCTTTCTTTTAATTCAGATACTTACTTATACCACTAACAATGTTTGCTATACAAAATACTTTTTTTGTAATATGTATTTACCTAAAGTTTTATACACTTTTTATCTACAGGTAAGGTAGCCATACATTTTTTTAATACCATATCGCCGTATTTCGCCCCCTTTTACCTTAAATTATAATTAATCTGCTTTCAATCTATCTATATATATATAGATGAATGTGTGTTTGTTTGTGCTTTATAGGAGGCCAAACCCCTGAACCGATCTTCCAAAAATTTTCAGACCGTGTTACTGTTACTCTGGAAGGAATAATAAGCTATATAGATTTTTATTTGGACACGCCCACGCCACGCCCATATAACCCAAAATTTGAAATCGTCATATATCGGAAATTTTTTGACCTACAGCGGTCATATTTGGCACATATGGTGTTGGCATAAATAGAAATACATACCAAAAGAAATGTGGGCGGGACCACGCCCCTTTTTAGAAAAATAAAAAATCGTAATATCTTCTAAGCTACTGGAAGGATCGTCATGAAATTTTCACAAAAGGATATTTTTGTGAAATAATAAGTCCTTAACTATATAAAGTTGTTAGTGGGCAAAGGGGCGTGGTCCCGCCCATACAACCCAACATTAAAAATCGTCATATCTCGGCCATTTTTTTAACTACGGCGATGATATTTGGTATATATCGTATTAAAATTAAAGAAAACTGGGTGGGACCACGCCCTTTTTAGAAAAATTAAAATACGTAATAACTTCTATTAAGCCCTTGACTATATAAAGTTGTTAGTGCAATAATTAATTCTAAATTAAATAAATAATATTTTGTTAATGTATAAATATTTTTTTTTTTTATTTTATTTTATTTTATAACGATGGGGGGTAGCGAAGCACACCGGATTCAGCTAGTATTATACATATTTAGTATACAGTATAATTGAAGAGTGCCTTGCACAACTGCATGACAGTGAAAAAGTTCAATACTTTAACCAAACTGGTTGCTTTCATATTTAAATTGACGATATGTGGCGCCACAGGAAAATTTTTTTAACAAAAAATTCAGCGAAAACACCTCACGACTCTGAATACAAGTGACATTTCCGATCTATCTCCGCTTACAGCTTTGGCCCCACAGTAAGTATCGAACTGTTGTAAATAACCACAGCTGCACGTCAGCATCCAATTTTTGAAGCCAGATCTTACCGGCTTATCTTTGATGAATTGTTTGGGATAGTGGCTACCACAGTGACGTACAATTGATTCGTCAGCTTATAGCTTTCCATGCATATAGCCTTACTAAAAAAAATTTGTT
Source organism: Cordilura impudica (assembly GCA_963682025.1). NCBI lineage: Eukaryota > Metazoa > Arthropoda > Insecta > Diptera > Scathophagidae > Cordilura > Cordilura impudica. The sequence goes on from OY821518.1 coordinate 265,918,100, forward strand.
TGAAAGTAGTTTTGATAAGGATCTCAATTTTACCGCTTTATCAGTATCAATTAAATTAGTGTTATCAGCCAAAAATTTCCTCACCAACACCTTCCTCTTCATCCATATTCAATCGGGATCTGGTGGGATAATAGCTATATTAGAATTGTGGTGATCTTCGATTCCCAAAAAATCAACAGTGCTGTCTAAGTTTTTAAAATAGTTGCCACAAACACTCGACGTTTTGATGGCCTGAAATTTCCTTTTAGCGTAAGAAAAACTCTAAATAAATGCATACCTAATGAGTCATTGTACTCAATTGGTTACACCGATTTTGCTACTCACCTAACGTTGTCCAAAACTATAAAAATTCTTACTGCATACAAAAGGTTTTACTCTACGCAGCTCAATTGTTAGTTACCAAGTTAATATGTATTCACAAAAGTGATACTGCATTTTAAAAACATGGCAAGCACGGTGTGCTGAATGCAAAACCAAAAGAAACGTTATCTAATAGCTCTGTTATAAAATTTATACGTATTTAAGTATTGCCTTTTCTCCGTTCTCAACCAGGTTAATGGCTGGGAATGGATTAAGAGCTTTTACTTATAAAGTCATTTTGCTCCATTATGATTTTGAGCCATTGCATGTACATATGTGATAATTTGAATTTTTGAGCAATTTAAGACATTTTAAGATTCCACCTTGTCCTACATATGAGTACATACCAAATTTTATTAAAAAATTTTTCTATTAACAACCTGAAACTCATCAAAAATATCTTTTATATCGCAACTAGCATGACATTTAAGTTTTTATTGTTCTCGGTTTCACTAAATCGATGGAGAAGTTCTTTAAATGTTTTTATTAAAGAATTTCTCATTCAAAATCTTTCGAAATAAAACAAGAATTATCAGATAAAAGGTGGTGGTTTTATAATATAGGACTCACTCTTTAGTAATCTGAGAAATTAATAACTCTTATAAATAAAACAACGTTGTTTACTTTAATTCTACATCACTCAAAATCAAACAAATAATTATTTAGAGTGGGGTGGCCTTACAAAAGTAAAAATGCCTAAAGGGTTTAATTTTGCATACGGGTGACACAGTCATTATTAAATATAACATGTTGTTTGTATACCATTATTTTTCGCACTTTCATTCTTCACAATAAGAATGTTGTCATTAATGACTGACGAGCTGTCATTTGAAAAATGGCCGTATTTGTTGTGTGTGTGTGTGTGTTTAACTGAGTGTGGGTAAAGTGTGTTCAAGTCAAAAATATGTTTTGCAGGCATATGTTGTGGCTTGTAAGGTTTTCATTGTCATTGTGGTTTTGTCCAAAATCTAACTACGAGTATACTCGTATCCAATAACTGTGTCAACTATCAACACCCTACTTTGTGCGGGGTTGTTTTTTTTTCTATATTCTTTGACATGTATTTCAATTGAGGGTTTCGCAACAAACCCACTGTTCTAATTTAATATATTTCCAATACCGTATTGTATCATATTTCAACCAGATTTCAAATTGATTTTATGGCCTTTTTCTGGGCTTTTACATAAATTATGATTTATGTCTTTGAGTAGTTGGACCCATAATACTTAAACTGCAATATCAATGTTTTAGATTTCATCCCCGTTTATGTTTTGCTTTAGAGTTTTGTTGTATTTTTTTTTTCATTTCATTTGTTAGTCTTGTCAAACCAGCAAATGTCAGTTATTTTTTTTTTTTATTTTTTTATGAGGGTTAGTTTTGACATTGGCATTAAATTGCCAAAAATTATTTGTGCTTAACAGGGATAATCATAAATCTAGCTAATTGCTGTTTTACGCATTTGTAACACCCTGTCTTATTATCCTTATTCTCTGACAGTTGGTTCGTTCACATATTTGGTCTTTGTATCAGCCTCCCTCCTCTTCCTCTATCTATCACTCTATAATTATTTGTATTTTTATTATGTTGGCGGTATACGAGTTTACAAATTATTGTTTAACTTTGTGTGTCGGTCGAGAATTATTAACAACTCTAGTCAAGTAAATATATGTTTTCATGGGTATGATAATTAAATTTGTTAAGCTTTGAGTGTATGGTACGTAAATTATAATTAGGCATATAATTTATAGAGATATGGTTGGAAAAAAAAATTTATTGTAGTTTGTAGATTCAAAAAATGTATTCAAGGATTAAGTAAAGCGCAGTATATACCAAAAATTTTTTAGATAATAATATCTTTCTAATAATCTAATCTAATCTTTCTAATCTAATCTTTCTAATCTAACCTTTCTATTACAATTTTGTCTATACTTTTGAGGCAAACAACTGAGAATAGTAGAAATTAGGAGTATAATAGCGTAAGTAATTTAGAAGCGCCAACACCCTCCTTTGTACATGGTCCAGTAGCTCCAAAATAGATTTTGAAGCTCTTGCCCATATATGGGAGTTGTATTGCATTTTCGGTCGGATGTAAGTGGTATAGATTTTAAGGAGTTGAGAAGGACTGAAGTAATTTTTGCACCGTTTTAGAAAACCAAGACACTTGAATGCTACTTTCGACACATGAAAAACATGCTCGTTCCAACGAACATCACATTGAATTCTCTTGCCTAGATCATCAAGAGTATCCGACTCCTCAATATCTATACCACTAATATATGCAGATGACATTGTTGAATCCATGGCCCTATAGGTCAGCATACAACATTGAGTCTTCAGCGTCTTAAAATCAAACCTATCCGCTTTATCCCACTCGGAGATTGTTAACAGGTCTTGATTGAGTGTGTCATTCATTGTCCGCCTTTTGCCCCCCAACCTCCAAGGGGATTGGCTTACAATTAAAGGGAAATGAATGACAAATGCTGCTGTCATCTGCGAAAGGGTATATAGAGTTAAAAGTTCGACCAAGAAGGTCGTTCAGAAAGATAAGGAAAAGAGAAGGAGAAAGAACGGAACCTTGGGGTACCCCTGAATTAAGCTGCAACTCATTAGATGAGACCCCATCAAACACAACACGTATTGTTCGATCTCTGAGAAAACTCGATATAAATCGAGAGAAGTCATTACTGACCCCAAATGCAAAAAGTTTTGATATCAATGCGACGCACAGTGGACCATATTTTGAGAAGGTGGCCAAAAATCATTTTTTTTTGTTACTGATTTTAAAGTTATGTCATTCATTTGAAAGTAAATACTAGTAAACTTCGGGAGCCAAAAAATTGCGACTCTGTCTCAACTATATCACAGAGGTCTTCGAAAATGGGCTTTCTCAGTATTTTGCTAAAATTGAAAATTTCTTTGTAAATTTTTATTTTTGAATGACTGTAACTTTTTTGATTTAAAAGATTTTGAAGTGAAGTAAATTTTGTATTATTTTGTGGCTTCCATACTATTAATCTTAAAAACATGAAATCACTGAGTCATTCCGAAATTTAAAAAAGGTCCAAATTTTGCGAAAATCTCCTACTTAATAGAGCATAACTCCTGCCAGTCAAAAGCAGTCAGAAAAAATCTTGCACTCTTCTATAGTCCGAACCCTCCCCTATACTCCTATACTCCATTATACACTCGCCAGTTGCCGCCCGTGTGCACCATAACAATTTTTCTGACCCAAGGTTAGATATTTTCTGCAAAATTTATGAATACAAAAGTTGTCCACTATGTGGTTAGGATATATTAAGTTTGAGGTGATGTTTGTAACTGCCAAAAATATTGGACCTTTGTCCATCTTTTATTATACGGATCGACTCAAAAACACTTTCTGAGTCGATTAAACGATGTCCGTCCGTCCGCCTGTTATGAATACAAAAGTTGGTCGTACCGGTGCACCGCGGTGTATTTTTTGCGTGTCGGTAGAGTTGTCAGGAGTTGTTATATACTTATAAAAAAGGGTTGAGATATAATGCGCTTAATTGTTACAGGTACATTGACATAGGTATCTTTCAAAAACATTAATAGTCTGAATTAGAGTTATATAGCTTAAATACCTAACAAAATGGGAAACAATTTAAATAACAGGTAAATGGTAAAAAAAAAAAAAAAATATTGAGACATAGGCCTTTAAGATATGAGCACGTATGCTTCAGCTTTTAAAAGGGGTTAGGGTTGGGTTTTTTATGCTTCTAAAAGTGGTAATAAAAGATATAAATTTTTATTTTACATAATTCCAAGAAAGAGTATTTATAATATGTTTCCACAATTATTATTCATTACAATTTGTGCAATGGCTAAGTAATGTTCCAGAGATAGGCAGATATTTATTTTCAACGAAATGATGTAGACGATGTAATATTGCACATAGTGAGCAACGACTTCTTTAAGAATTGTAATCTGGAAGACATTGAAATGCACAAAGGAAAAATTTCTAATTTTGCATCGAATTTGAAAAGACGGTACCTTGAATGCTCTCATAGCAAGGCAAAGATGTACAAACGTTACAAAGACTGGTTACTAAAGGAACTTATTTTTGAGAGTGCATCTACAACTGCCAACGAAAGTGGAAAAATGGGTCGACCAGCAAAACCAATTGACGGATGTAGTGAAAGATCTCGAAGGCGCAAGCTGAAGAATATTAATGAAGCAATTTCTCAAAGAATTATTAAGGATTCATTTTTGCACCAAATTCAACCAACCCAAAATAAAAAAAATAAAATTGAAATAATTGAAAAAATAGTAGAAGCGAGCCCAAGGCGCACAAAGAGGATTTTGAAAAGAATTCCTTCACCAATTGAAGATAAGAAATTTACGCCGGAAGAAGCGTTCGCCCTATTTTTGGATTTGAAATTGACCAAAAATCAATATAAGGAATTGCGGAAGCGAACCAATGAAAAGAATTGTGGGATCTTTCCAGAGTATGGAGATTTAGTTTCTGCCAAAAAAGAATGCTTACCTTCACAATCTGCTATTAGTGTCACTTCAACATCAGCAGAAATAAAATTGCAAGATCTCCTTGAACATACTGCAGAACGATTGCTAAATACGCTTGATACTGATCATTTAAAAAAAATTGGTAATGGCAGCATTACTTTAATTTCTAAATGGGGATGTGATGGAACCTCTGGTCAGAAACAATACAAGCAATTTAATGCCGAAAATTCATCAGATGCTAATTTATTTATGGTATCTTTCGTTCAATTGCGCTTAACCAAAAGGTATAGCGTCTTAGAGCCGTCAACTAGTAGAGCAACAGAAATTGATATATGGAAAAATTAAATTCCTTCTTCAACAAAGTATTGCAGGCCAATAAAATTTGCATTAAAAAAGGAAACCCAATATGTCATAACTGAAGAAGTTCAAAAAATAAAAGATCAAATTAAGGAACTTCAACCAGTAATATTTAAATTTGATGACCAAGACATTGAAGTACATTTTAAAATGTGTCTCACAATGATTGATGGAAAAGTTGCACAAGCTTTAACTGGAACAAAGTCAACGTCAAGCTGCATTATATGATAAAAGACATCAAGTCAAAAGACTAAGCCAACCCCCACCAGAAGACGATAGTTTTAAGGAAGACGACGAATTTGGAATGTCCCCTCTTCATGCTAGAATACGTTTCATGGAGCATATTCTTAATTTGGGTTATGATTTGGAATTTGGTCCGTTAGGCGAAACAGTGAGAAAAAACAAAGAAAATGAAGAAAAAAGAAAACAAAAAAAAAAACAAATTCAGCAAAAATATCTACAGCTAGGCCTCGTAATCGACCAACCAAAACAAGGGGAAGGAAACACAAATAATGGAAATACTGCAAGGAGATTTTTTTCCGATCCGGAAACTGCAGCATCTATCACAGGTGTAGATCATGAGTTAATAAGATGATTCAAAATCATATTACAAGTTCTAGCATGCAGCAGAAAGATAAATGCAAAAAAATTTGGAGAGTACGCCAATAAAACAGCTCTACTTTATAATGAAAAATATCTTGGAGATATATGCCATCCACAGTTCATAAAATTTTGTACCATGGGGAACAAACAATTCAAAACAATATGCTACCAATAGGAAATCTATCTGAAGAAGCGCAAGAAGCTCTTTCGGGAGCACAACAGAAGGAAAATGTCCAGATGTTGTACTAATGAAGACCTTATCACTATTTTGTTGTGCACTTCAGATCCATATTATGTCCAACATTCGTCAAAAATGGAAAACTACCTCTATTGAATTAGACAAAGAAGCTAAACAACTTCTAGAAGATGAAAATCAAGGCTATTTAGAAGAAATTTTTACTAAAATTGGTTGATTTAAAGTACTTTTTCATTACACTAACAGTAAGCTATACTTTTTTTATATAGTTAAACAATTTTCTTGATTTAAAAATTTATATATTTTGTAAATTTACAATAAAAATTGTTATATTTCATAAATTTACCATAAAAATTGATATAGAAATATTTAAAAAGACAATAAAAAAAAATTTAACTAAAGCAAAAACATACGAGTTTTTCATTGAAACTTCTCTATCTTGAACCAATATAAGGTAACTTTTACGTTCGCTGCTTAATAAATTATATTTTTACTCGGGATCTTTCAAAAAAAAAACAACCTTTGGCCCTTGTGCACATTAGGACTAAAAAGTTTACGGGGGGCAAAGTTTGGCATTTTCTGAAAAAATTAACTTGAAACATTGTTAAAAAGTATTAGTTGTAAAATTAACTGAAAAAATAAGACATTATATTAAAAAAAAACTTTTTTTTACCTTTTAACACTTCACTTTTGTACTAAAATTCAATTACAAATGAAAATGTATTTTAAACCCTCCGTAACTTTATTTTATTTTCGGTCGATAATTACGTTTTGTAGCAAAACTTAAAGGCTAAAGTCTCACCTACCAAACAAAACAAAACCGCATATCAAAATTCCAATCCAATCAAAAGTCCACGGTCACTGTGCGCTGTGCCACACACGATCGAATGCTTTGGAAATATCCAGAGCAACCACTTTACTTTCGCCAAAATTGCGAATGCATCGACTCCAGCAATCCAAATCATTATCAATATAAATTTTAAACAATAAAGGTTTTTAACATTTTATAGTTACAACTCCGAGTTATTGCATCAAAACTGTTCAATAAAGGTCTTAAAGTCGAATTAACTTGCAAAACCAACAGTTCGATTTCATAATTTTATCAGGTTTGTTTTCAGCATATCAATGTTATAAGTTATAATGTATCGGTAGTCACATCAGCTGCTTTATTTTATTCAGAACTACAATATAGCAATACTGTTAACCGTAAGGATTTTACAGCATCTTAAAAATGACAAATAGCAGTACCGTGCATGCTTTATTCGTAGCTCCATTAAAATTATTTCCAAAATGGTTTATTCTAAGACGATCTTTATTAAATTAGTTTTTAAAAATAAAAACACGAAGTCAATCGTTTTTGGATCCAAATTAAAAATGCATATTGAATATAAGTAAAAAAAAGCAATTAAGATTGTAGAAAACTCTTTATAACTATCCATTTCATTGGTTGGTTTCCTTGTCCTCTTGCTACACCATACGAGTATATTACAGTATTTTGTAAACGTGCAATGATTTACCAAAATTTTTCTTCTACTACGAACACCCCAATACTAGTTTAGATACAAAAACACAAAAGAGTATGGTATACGAAATTAGGATGTGATTGTTTGTAAATTATAAGATATTGTTACATTTCAGTAAATCTTATTGATGTTCCTGATTTCTTTAGAACAGAGAAATCTTATCGTAACATACAAATAAATATACATCATTGACACTTTGACATTGGAAGCAATAACAAAAACAAGAAACGATCTCCAACATATACCATCATCATGCCATGGCCGGATTTTAGTACTTTTCAAAATGACACTTAATCATGGCAGTCGCCTGGTGAGTTAAAAGAAAAATTGTACTACAAAAGTTATAGCAAAAGAACTCAGCAAGTATCGAATGTGTGTTTATGTGTGTGCGTATGTCTGAATGAAAACACGAGGATGTCAATGTAAAAGTATGTTCAGGAAAAGGAAATACACAAGTAATCGCATGTGTTTTCGCTTGAAAGGATATCACGCAGTCAAGTTTAACGTGAATGGTAAGAGTGTCCTATCGAGAACGGGGGCTGGCTAAGCTGATTGTTACTTCTCGAAAGAAGAAAAAAAAGAAATAAGATTAATGACTTGACAATAGAAATTGTCTACACAGAATGTTATAGTAGTAGTATTGCAAATCTAGAGAAAGCAAGAAGTGCCAAATATAGCAGGAAAAACTATATTGAACAAAATGTACCTAGTAGGGAAAATTAAAGATGAACAGTCAACTAATATTAGCTATAGGAATTGCGACGCCATTGCAATCAATTACTTTGTCTAGTTTTAATTTATCATAATATAATACGGCCAAGCAGATGCTTGTTATAGTATGCGACTTATTGCCAATTAAGTCCACATCAGAGTGAAAATTTGTGCAATGGCATTCTTAATATGAGCGAATTTCCACCATTTTCTGAAGCGTAAGTGAAAACGGATATAGCTAAATCGACTCATTGGGTATTTTGAAAAGTTGCACATATTCACGATACCATGAGCAATGAGTATGGGCTTGTGCATGACTTATCTATTTCGAGGATTATGAGGTTCGAAAAAACTTAATGAAAAAAAAAAAAAATAAAAATGGGGGGAGAGTAAAGCGAGGGCAAGTGACACCCCATCGGGCTCAAAGTGGGGGCAAAAACAAAAAAATGTTCAAAAAGAAAACTCAATAACTCCCATAGAGTCACTCCTAGAGGGTTAAAATGTAGTACTGGAAGTGCTTAATTTTTCCTTCCCGACATTTTTTCAGAAACATACCTCTGACATATCTCCATTTCTTATGGGGGCTACCATACAAAGTGTAAAAATTTATGAAATTGTTTAAAAGTGGCCCCCACTGTATTCTACCCCCATAATTTTTTGGAAAAAACATAACTTCTCCTGCTATCATTAAGAGGGTACCATATGACATTACCGTTAAGAGTTATAAATATTTTGAACAAAAATTCCCATAGGTGCCTAAGAGTCCGCTTAGGGGGGAGGGTATGACTGACCATTAGTTTGTTATCCACAATATTTTCTCTCTTATCTCTACCAAGTAAGGGGGCTCCTATGCAAGCATGGGAGTTTTGAATTTTGATTCGGTTTTTAATTTATTATGTAAGCTTCCAATTTTTAGCTAAGATCTGAAGCAAGAATATTTTTTCCTCCTCGTTACGGCACAATATGTTGCTATCTGACATATGAAAGTGGAGTTTTGTATGTCTGTACGTTTGTTTGTACGTTTGTTGGTGGTTTATAGGACCGATCATCTTAATTTTTTACGTACGTGACAAATGGTGAATTTTTAGCATCTAATTTTCACATATAATATCTGGACTACTATGACAGCAAGAGTTCTGAAACTATGTGCATTGCACATATTAAACTAATTTGAAGAGTTGCGGAAGAAATGGGCGGGATCGGACTAATGGGCGCGGCACCCACCATACAAAGTAAATATTTAATATCATATAAGTGGGGTACTCATCGGAACTCTTGGAACTTTGTCAGACTTCATGAGTTATTAATGTGAGTAGTCGAAAAAAATGGGCGGGATCGGACCAATGGGCGTGGCGCCTCCTTTGAAAAAAAATGTGATATTATTCGTAGAAAATATGGGCGGAATCACCAAGATCAAAAATCGGCAAAACCAAAAATCGCTTATACCAAAAATCGCCAAATCAAAAACCGCCAAAACCACAAATCGCAAAAAACGAAAATCACAAAAACCAAAATCGTCAATATCAAAAATCGCCAAAACCGAAAATCGCAAATAACAAAAATCGCCAAAAGCAAAAATTACCAGAACCGAAAATCGCAAATAACAAAAATCGCCAAAATTAAAAGTCGCCAAGATCAAAAATCACAGCAAAAAAAGGGATAAAGCCAAAAATCGCTAAAATCAAAAATCGCCAAAAATTTTAAATCGCCAAAATCTAGAATCCCGAATAACAAAAATCGCCAAAATCAAAATTTAAAAAAACCGAATATCGCGAAAAACAATAATCGCCAAAGTCAAAATTCGCCAAAATCAAAAATCGCCTAAATCTAAAATCGCAAAAACAAAAATCGACAAAATCAAAAATCGCCAAAAATAAATAAAATAGTTTTCTACAAAATGAATTCCCAGTTTTTTATTTTGTTACGATGGGTGCACGGGTTACTGCTAGTAGTCCCATATTAGTTATACGCCTCTTTTGTCAACGCCTTTGGCAACATATAATTTACGCAGTATTTCTAGTGCTTGGTGGTAGTCTTTGCGCTCTTCACATGTTTCTGAATCGGTAGCAATAAAATAATTTTTACACCTTCGAGCATGATGAATCATGGTTTCCACTACCATCATCTTCTTCATCAATATCATTCAAGTCACTCTGTTTTTCGCCGACTTCTTCGACAGATTCGACAATCTCATCATTAGAACACTCCTCCTCGCATTTCTATTTATTTTCTTCGAAAATACGAATGGCATTCACCATTTTCCGCTTAATGTCACAGGAGATGTTGGAGTTAAATTACGAAAGTGCAATGGCTTCACCACTGAGATAGCAAAAAAGTGCACGGAATCTCTTTGGTGTTCATTGAGTCACAATTTGCTCCGTATCCCTTTCAAAAAACTAATTCTTATTTGGAACTTCGGTTGCTCTTGTGGTGCTAAACCAAGCTTTCACGTAACGTGTTACGATGGAAATGTTAACATAACTAAGTCCATTTAATTCGTTTATTAAAACTCATGATATTTTCTGAATAAAAATGGTAAATGGCTTTCGCCATCCATCGAGCAGGACCGAGATGTTCTACTCAGCTGAAAATATTGTTAAGAATATTTTCACCAAGGAATAATATAGCGATTTTTAAAAATTCCTTGTAGTCGCCTTTAGGTTGTTTTTCGTTCAATTGAGCTAACAAAAATAACTCGATCTCCATTTGGACTTGCACTGGTATTTTGGCTACTACTATTATATCATCTACACCAGGCTTATATTTTATCGTTAATATTTTGCCATTGTTTTTTTTTTTGAAATGGGCTAACATTGGCACCCCTGGTAAATAGTTTTTTCCGAATGTTCATTCAAACACTTCTTTTAATTGAAGCTCATAAATATGATATCTGCATGACAGATAAAAAAAAGATTTCGTTGAAGAATTTGCTCAAGCATTAGCTGCGCCCCTTTTAATTGGCGAATGTTCGTTGACGTAGTGTCATAAGATTTTCCATACTAGCGAATGCTTGTAAATAGCCTACACAATACGTTTTCCTTTTCCTTCATCTGACAACAGAAATGACTTTCGAGAGTCAATCAAGTTTCCTCCCGCTGCCTATAATTAGCCTTTATAAGAAAATAAAGTTTTGTACGAGAGCCCCCTTAAGGTATGGGAATAGTGTCTAGGTATGTATATGAGAAAAAAAATGTTGGGGGTTGGAAAAACTAAGTGGGGTGCGTTATACATTTGTGCTATCTGGACGTATCCTTGACACTGTGGGGCAAAATTTAACAATTTTATAAAACCACCATATTTGAATGGGAGCCCCCGTAAGGGATAGAGATAATGGGCATGTATATTTCGAGAAATTGTTGGATATAAATAAAAGTAATTGAGGTGGGTCATACATTTGAACCAAATAGGGGGGCTACTAGGCAGTTACGGATCTTTTTATTCCATATATTTCTAGTCTATAGTGTTAGTTCTATATGGGAGTACCTTTACTGATAAGAGAAAGATTATATGTTCTAAAAAATTTTGGGAGTGAAAACTATTGGGAGTCGGTCATATATTTGCTAAAAGCTATGGGGCCAATTTTTTACAATTTCGTAAAATCAAAACTTGGTATAGGAGCCCCTTTAAGGAACGGAAATATGGGCTAGGTATGTATGTCCAAAAAAAAGTCGGTCCTACATTTTACCTTTCTAGGAGTGACTCTGCGCAGTTTTGGAGTTTTTCCCAAATTTCTTCCTTTATGCCCCACTTTGTGCCCTCCCATCTAGGAGCATCTTAGGAACTGTGTGGGCCAATTTTATAAAATTTCATATATTTTAAATTTTATATGGGAAATATGGGGTAGGTATGTTCGAAAAAAAAACTAATTCCTTTATTTTACCCTAGTAGTAGTGACACGTCTTACCCGCCCCCCCATTTTTTTGCTTCAGGCAGTTTTTTCCAAACCGCAAAAAAACCGCAAAGAAATTAGAAACAGAAAACTCCTTATAACACTATCCAATACCTAATATGCAACCTAATGGCGTTAAGTATAACTGGCAATGTATTTAGTTACATGTATTATGCCACAGAAGCTTATCTGAACCGTGTTTTCCCGGATTTAAGAAGTGGTAACACTGTCTTTAGAGAAAATAACTAACAATTTTAACGAGGAAATGCGTCCGCCTTTCGCATGAAAAGAACCCAGTTGGGCTATTAGGTGACAATTTTCTTGTCATATGCCAACATTTTAGAGTCAAGAAATACCAACAGGGTATTTTTTCTTTTCTTTTTGTTTGTGACTATCATTAGTCGGAAAGTACACTGTTGGTAAGTGTTATTTGGGCTATATCCGGTATACTTTGATATAAAAGGATGGAACATGACTTTAGTTTTTCTTTTCTCTCACTCATTCAAACACTGTCCCCTCTATTTATTTGAATGGCCCTTTTTCACATGTATGAAAAATGTAACAAAATATTTTACATCGTTTATCACTTGATTGTGTTTAGTGATTTTCAAACAATGTGTTGTAGTTTGTACTTAACGGTTAGTATAAAGAACCGACAAAACAAAACAAAAATTAATGACCACATTTTAGTTTTAGCAACATTTGCGGCATTAAAGAGGGTGCAAAATACCTTCCAAAATGCTTAACATTTACTTATGAAAAACCAAAAAAAAAAAAAAAAAAAGGGAAACATAGTGTAGCACCAAAAACCAAATGTAATAAATATATTTTTAATGCAAGATGTTTTATAAGGTTTTCCTCGTTCTGTAGAGGAGTGTATATAAATAGTGTACAAATTCAAATGTCCATTTTGTAAATGTTTGCTATCTAAATGGTCCATAAATTTCACAAATTGCTTAAGCAAGGAGAGTAAAAAGAACTTTTGCTGTAATAAATTGATCACACAAGTTATATCAATTACGTTGTGAATGATAAATTTATGTGTATTACGATAAAATGTTTCCATTTAATCATGTGAAAGATTTTTGGACAAGGTTTATTTATTGTTGTCAATAAAACTGTCCGTTTTTTTAAGGATTTCCTTTTCCTTTCCTGAAAAATATTATTCTAAGTCATTTTTCGTATTTACTGAAATACGTACTGTAGTAATTTTTTAAGGAATTTCCTAATTTTTAAATTTTATTAATTTCTTGAGTTATAAATTTAAACGGAAAGACATGTTAATTATTGGGGATATTTTTCTATTGGTTAATTATATTAGTTTAAGGATATTTATTAAAAATAATTTAAAATTGTCTTTTTTCTTGTACAAAACTGAGAAGGAGAAACTTCATACCCTTAATCGCTCTAAAATATTAATACGCACACAGAAAGAGAATTGGTGGGATTTCGGTTACTACTAGAAAAAATACAATAGGAAATAAGATTGGTTTTGTAATTATTAAATATTTAAAAATTGTATCCGACGGACGGACTATAGCTATGGAGGAAAATCTAGTGTTTGTACAAATATTAAAGAAAGACAATCAAAATTCATATTATCTTAATATCTGTGGTCACAAGCGATAACCGCCTAAGTCGACTTAACAACGATTTGAGTTATGCAGGCTATCATATCCTACTGAAAACGCTTTATATTTGCGTGAAATCTCCATTTCTCTCTCAATCTTTATTAAAAAGTTATTAATGCAAACATACTGACCTAAGTCGTAATGAAGCCCCATTATATTTACATACAAAGCTATTTTTCTCGAAAGCATGATATTCGACGATTTGGGTTATATATGCTATCATATTCTACTAAAAACGCTTTATATTTACGCGAAATCCCCATTTCTCTAACACTGTTTCTTAAAAAGATATAAATAAAAATAAACTGACCCAAGTCGTAATGAAGCCCCATTACTTTTATATAAAAAGCTATTTTTCTCGAAAGCATGATTTTCGAGTTAGGCGGTTAATGCTTGTGACCAAAGATATATCGCACCTGTACCTCTAAAGTGGGTCAACTCAAAATTTACAAATTTTCAGTAGAGGCAAAAAAACGGGTTTTTTTTTTTTTATTTACTATAAAATTTAAAAACAGTTGTTTCATTATAAAGAATTGCGGATAATAAGTATACAACAGCAGTGGTGGTTTTGCGATTTTTTCAGTGATCATCATAAATAACAAGTTTTTTGGATGCAATCAAAATGTGTCTTTTTAGTGGATTCTAAAGAAGCTACTCATATAGGATGAATTTCATTTAAAAATCAAGATAAAACTGAAATTTTGAACCCGACCACCTCAGATATCGATGAAATATTGTTCATAGCTAAATTTGATAAATACAAATAAACACTCATTTTTAGAAATGACTGTTTTGCGATTTTTTGGGCGTGGCACAGTGGGAAAGTTTTCGAAAAAACGCGAAAATGGACGAAAAGTGCTCCATTTAAAATGCAATAACTCAGAATCGGCTGAACCGATTTCCATGATCTTGGTATCATTAAAAAGAAATTTTAACAGGCTTTATGACACATTTGAAAAAAATAAATAAAAATACACTGTAAAAAATTTTATAACAAAAAGAAAATTTTAAATAACGAAAAATCCAAAAAGATCAAGGGTTTTTTTACAGTGTATTATTTTTTTAGAAAGGTTTATCCTTCACCTATACCATATCCAAAAAGTAAAATGGGTTCTTTTTCAGTTTTTTTTATATAATTTTTTAAGTAGTCTCACTTCTAGTAATTGCCCTTATATTTTATATTTACAGGTAAAATAACACAGTACAACACATGATTTGCCAACTCAATTCGCTTTTATTCGCAATTGAGTAAAGGTATGAATTTCAAAAATTTACTCTACTTATGCACAACATTCTTCGGAAAAACCCTCGATCATATTTTTTATGATTCTCAGAATTAACAAAATGGAATAAACAAGGGGTTATTTAATTTTTATGATTGCGTAAGCAAAGTAATTTTTAATTATTTGGGTTTTTCAGTTGGCTACCTGTATGACTTTTTTACAGAAGTTCAACCCACATTTAAGGGTGGTCATTATTCGAAAATTTAAAACTCACACATTGTGAAACAGGTATATAGCCACCGTAAAAAAATATGCACCCATTTATAAGTACCTGTCAGTAAACTAGTGAACAATACACAGTATAAATAGGAGTGCATTGATCGATTTTACTCATTCAATTACAAGTCCATATTTTAAAGTGCAACGTACCGAAATTCATAATTATAAACAGTTTCGAGAAGCCAAGATATCCCATTACAATTTATACGCATATATTTTAAAAATTTGAGTGAATATGAATTCAAATAATAAGTACAGATGCATAAAAATATCTAAAAAGTGTTGCGCTTCGCTTCGTAAAATAAGTGAGAACGAGGCTGCAAATATAATTGAGTATTTTCCAGCTGTCGCCAACATTCATTGCAGCCGTATTTGCGAAACTTGCCGGAATACACTGAGAAAAGCGCGCAGTCGTAATGAATCCAACGTGGAGCAGATTGAAGTCTCAAATTATTTACCAATAACGCCCAGCGATGAAATTAGAGAAGAATTGAATGAACTTCCAACTTGTACCAGCCGTAATGCAAACATCGAAAGCAACGAACTCATTGAAAATATAAATGATCACATTATTCCTCATCTACCAAACCAAATGACGCCTCTTAAAAGGAAATATATCAAACGAGATGCATACAGAAATAGAAAATCAGTGCAAATTTTGGAAAATATAGCAGATTCACTTGGAGCTGATCCATTATCTGATTTGTCAGCGCAACTTGAAAACGTCAAAGCCATTTACGAAGAAATTTTGCAAAACATCACATATCAAATAGAGAACAACTCAAATCTTTTGGAAAAGCAAAAACTTTTATCTCTCTTACCAATCAATATGAATCACGCAGAAATTAAAGATCGTTTTGGGGATGATATATCTCACGATTGTATCAAAAAAAGTAAAGATATCCAAAAGGATAAAACGAAGTTTGCAGATATCAATCTTTTAAAAATGAGCAGACGTAGTTTACCAACCGAAACTCTAAGCACAGTCAAATTATTTTATGAAGATGATGAAATTAGCCGAATGATGCCAGGATCGCAAGATTCAATTACTATTAAACAAGGAAACTTACGTGAAAAAGTTCAAAAAAGACTGATGTTATCTTCACTACGCGAATCTTACTACGTATTTAAAAAAAAAACATCCCTTGGCCAAAGTTGGTTTTACAAAATTTACAATGTTAAGGCCAAAAAATTGTATGAAACTTTGAGTTGGAAACCAGCAAAATATCTGTGTATGCACATTGCATCAGAATATGAAATTGATGTTTGAAAAAAGTCGCTTAAAATCATTTTGTTTTGAAGGAGAATGCACATTTACCGACTACAAAGATGTTCTCAAATTCGTTGTTTGTAATGGTGACATACAAAAAAGGGAGTGTTGCATTTCAATGTGTGGTCACTGCTTCAAAAATTTAAATAATCTAAAAACGCATATGCTAAAACATTTTGAAAATAACCAAACTGAAGAAATAATATACAAAAAGTGGAATACAACGATTAGATGTGTTCTGGAAACGTTAACCACCAACCGAGAATCATTTGGCAAATAATATAAACAATTGTTGATGGTTTTTTATTTGTAAACATTTAAAAAATGTTAGAATTGTTGAACTATTTTGTAAATGTGTAAGAATGTGAGCTGATATTTTCGCTGTTATTCGAATTATTTCAAAAACTTTCGGTACGTATTACTAGAAGTGACACTACTTAAAAAATTATATAAAAAAAACTAAAAAAGAACCCATTTTACTTTTTGGATATGGTATAGGTGAAGGATAAACCTTTCTAAAAAAATAATACACCCTTGATCTTTTTGGTTTTTTCGTTATTTAAAATTTTCTTTTTGTTATAAAATTTTTTACAGTGTATTTTTATTTTTTTTTTCAAACGCGTCATAAAGCCTGTTAAAATATCTTTTTAATGATACTAAGATCATGGAAATCGGATCAGCCGATTCTGAGTTATTGCATTTTAAATGGAGCACTTTTCGACCATTTTCGCGTTTTTTCGAAAACTTTCCCACTGTGCCACGCCCAAAAAATCGCAAAACAGTCATTTCTAAAAATGAGGGTTTGTTTGTATTGATCAAATTTAGCTATGAACAAAATTTCATCGATATCTGAAGGGGTCGGGTTCAATGCATCTCGATTTTTATTTGAAATTAATCATAGCACAAAGAGGGTTACAACTGTAAACCGATGTGAGATTTTTACAGTGGATAGATATGACCACTGTTTATCGTTTTCTTGCAAAAAGTTAAAATTTAAAAATTTTGAGTTGACTCAATTTAGAGGTACAGGTGCGATATGTGTTTACGAATTCCTACCAAACTTTTTTCGTAAAATTTTTTTAATATTTTGCGAGCGAGATAGGTGTCTTTGCCGAAGGATTTTTTGATTTTAGAACTAATGTGAGAAACAGTAATTCTGGGATCTTGTTTTACCGATGTTCACTGATAGATCGCTTCCGCGTTCGGTTAGTTTGCAGGGGCCAACAGAACATTGTTTTGACAAAACTGAATTATGTGGATTTGTAGATTTGAGCAACTTACAGCATTGAAGAGTGACTGCAGCCTTCGATCCGATTTATTTCACGTAAAGATTTACCCGCATTTATAAGTTTAATCATCATTTTTGTCTCGTCAGCACCCATTTCTCTGATTTTGGGACCCATCTCAGAAATTAATTTCCAAATTAAAATAAAATTTTGTGAAATTAATCAAATTTGCCTTCTACTAAAATAAAATCGATGCATCGGTCCGTCCTTGCATAGTTTGTGGATTCCTATAATTGTAAATGTACGAATACTTCTTCTTGCACTTATAGTTGCCATACTGTGTTTTTGGTATTGCAATACGTTACGTACATTTTTTGAAAACAAGTTAAATTTAGAATCTGCCAATAGTAAAAAGTTCATAATTCCAAAAATTTTCCTACAATTTTTATTCATATTTAAAATTTGCATCTTTTTCTACCAAGTGTATATAATAATCAGAGTTCAGAAAAAAACACACACTGAATAAAAAACTCGTACATATATGTAAACAAACATAACTTAGACGAACACACACATATTTTTATTTTCATATCAATTATGTTTGTTTTAAAATTTTCTTCGGTGCCCAACATAACCATGACTGTGTTCGTTTTAATATTTCGTTATTTACACGAACATTTTTGTATCACTTGCTTTTTGTTTCAATCACACATAAAGCACACATTTTTGAGTGTTGCTTTATTTGAAGTTCATGTTCTGGTACGTGTACTGAAAAAATAAACAGAACATGTACAATAAACAGGTTCGAGTTCAGTTATATTTTAAGTCGTGTTGTGGCTCGCGTAGTAAGATAAAACAGAACATGTACAATAAACAGGTTCGAGTTCAGTTATATTTTAAGTCGTGTTTAAAATATAACTAAGTCGTGTTTAAAATATAACTGAACTCGAACCTGTTTATTGTACATGTTCTGTTTTTTCTTACTACACGAGCCACAACACGACTTAAAATATAACTGAACTCGAACCTGTACATGTTCTGTTTTTTTTTTGCTACTTTCGTTGCAGAGACAAGGCTACAACGTGGTCGCCTATGCTGATGACGTGGCCCTAGCCGTAAATGGGAAGTTTCTATCCACACTTAAAGAGGGCTCTCACTATGCTATCTAGCTGGGAAAGTAGTTGCGGTCTGGGCGTAAATCCGACCAAAACGGAACTTGTACTTTTCACGAGGAAGTATAAGATACATACCTTCGACCCTATTTCTCTTTACGGTGCTGATATCGCCTTATCTGACGGAGCCATGTATCTTGGTGTATTCCTGGACAGGAAGCTGAACTTCAGACGGAACTTGGAGGAAAGGGCGAAGAAGGCGACTATAGCTTTATACTCCTGCAAAAAGGCCATTGGTAAGCGGTGGGGCTTCAAACAGAAAATTGCTTACTGGATCTACACAGCGGTGGTTCACCCAATACTGCTGTACGGGGTCATCGTCTGGTGGCCTGCTCTAGAGAAGGCCTCTAATACCAACCTTCTTGCAAGGGTACAGAGAATGGTTTCCATGTGTATCACTGGTGCCCTTCGTACCACACCTACGGATGCTTTGAACATCCTCTTACACCTAATACCGTTGGACATATTAGGAAAGCAGTCGGCGGCCTCATCGGCCATTAGACTAAGAAGCACAATACAATGGCGTGGTCACAATTGTGGCCATGGAGTGATCCTGAATAACAGGAACATACCATTGACCGTGGATTACACTACTCCGAGGAGTGTATTCGAACGACACTACTAAACTCTGATACCGACCAGGAAATCCTGGTCAGGGAGGATTCCAGGTAGCAGGCGTTCGTTAAATTTCTATACTGACGGATCGAAATTGTGTGATCAAGTTGGTTTCGGAGTGTACTCAAAGGAGCTTGGACTAAATCTGGCTCGCAGGTTGCCAGAACACTGCAGTGTTTATCAGGCAGAGGTACTGGCAATAAAGGAAGTTGCTGACTGATTGGGTCGGAATATTCTGCCTACAACCGCGGTCAACATCTACTCTGATAGTCAGGCCGCGGTAAAATCCTTGGAATCAATGTTCCTGAAAACAAGAACCACCCTTACTTGCCGCACGTCTTTAAATGAGATGGCCAAGCAGTTCGACATCAGACTCATATGGGTCCCAGGGCACAGGAATATACCGGTAAACTGTAAAGCTGACGAGTTGGAAAGACAGGGCACAACCTTACGGGTTCCAGCGGACTTGGAATGTGTTGGTATACCCCTGGAATCTTGCAAGCTGGAACTTCGCCTTCACACTTCGGCTTCACATAATTGATACGAAAATAAAGATATGTGTTGGCTGCTTTTGAACAGAACATTTTGTGTTTCATGTGTGTATTTTCTGAACCTTGATAATAATACAGCCATTATAGCTCTGGCTTTTTTCTTCATCAGCATTACCAGAAGTAGTAAAAAATCCGTGCTAGTAAATTTTTATCTTATTGAAATAAAGATACCTTTTGCAATGACTACCTTAAAAAAATAAAATTTTCCCCTTGTTTGTAGAACAGTTTTTGTTATCATCAACACTGTTTCGTAATTATCTCAACTGATATCAACTGAAATCTTTTACAAATATTATTGCATTACACATTGTTTTTTGCATTCTTTGTTTTAAATACAATTAATTTTAAAAAATTTTTTGACAAAAAACTTGATTTTAATAATAATAAAAATTTAAAAAAATTTTCACGATAGGCGTGTGGACAAAAAGATTGTAATATGCGAAAATCCACACCCACGAAGCTCATGAACCAAGGATCTTAGAAATGTACCCTGCGTCAAGATCCAACTTTATATACACTAGCTGTAATCCGCTGCGTTGCGCTACACCCATCGTAACGACACAAAAACTGGGATTATTGGTGATTATTGTTTATTCCGATTTTTGAATTGGAGATATTTGTTTTTTGTGTGTTTTGATTATTGGAGTTTTTGATTTTGGCGATTTTTGATATTCGTGATTTTCGGCTTCGGAGGTTTTGGATTTTGGTGTGTTTTGTTTTTTTACGATTGTTATTATAAGCGATTTTCGGCTTTGGCGATTTTTTTTTTCTTTTTTTTTTTTTGCATTTTTGTGATTTTTGATATTGACGATTTTTGATTTTAGAAATTTTTGATTTTTATGATTTTTTTTTTGGCAAATTTTGATTTTGACTATTTTTGTTATTCGAAATTTTGAGTTTTGCCGATTTTCGAATTTGGCGATTTTTGATATTGGCGATTTTTGATTTTAGAAATTTTTTATTATTATTTTTTTAGTAATTTTTGATTTTGACTATTTTTGTTCTTCGCAATTTTTGGGTTTTGTCAATTTTCGAATTTGACGATTTTTGATATTGGCGATTTTTGATTTTAGAAATTTTTGATATTTATGATTTTTTTAGCAATTTTTAATTTTGACTATTTTAGTTATTCGCAATTTTGGGTTTTGCCGATTTTCGAATTTGGCGGTTTTTGATATTAACGATTTGTGGTTTTAGAAATTTTAGATTTTTATAATTTTTTATTTTAGCGATTTTTGATTTTGACTATTTCTGTTATTCGCAATTTTGGATTTTGGCGACTTTCGAATTTGGCGATTTTTTTTTGTCGATTTTTGTTTTTGGCAATTACCACATTAATAACTCATGAAGTCGCACAAAGTCCCAAGGCTTTCATATTACTAGTATGGTGGGTGGCACGTCCATTAGTTTAGTATATACATATATATAGTATCAGAACTCTTACTGTCATAGTCCACTTGAAAAATCCAATAAAAATATACCTTATTTTTCTTTCCAGATAGGCACTTGCTTACTGTAAAAATCTCAAGACAATCGGTCCTGTGGTGTAGTCTCCTATAAGCCATAGACAAACAAACAAACAAACGTAAAAATATACAAAAATCGATATTTATATATAAGATTGCAGACCGGCTCACCCGGCAAACGATGTACTGCCTAAAATAGTTATTTTATCCCCAGATTTGTTCTTTGTTAAGAATAAAATAAAACTCAATGTGATATTTTAATTGCAGATTTCATTTTCGATTTAATAAACTGAATTTTATTTCACATAATACTACACACAGAAAAATAATTCACCAACCGAATTGTTCTAAAACTTAATAACTGAATTTTCGATTGTATCAACAGAAATTTTATATCAACTAACCATTTTCTACTGTGATAAAATATTTACTGTTGAGACAATAGAATCGCAACTGCAAGCAACTCAAATTCGGTTATTAACTTCATCGCAATTCGGTTGGTAACATATTTGGAAGCCACAACGAATCTGTTTTCTGTGTGTATCTTCTTCCGATCTTAGTTAACCATAATTTATTGTTAAGCTCACATGTGGAGAAATTATTTGTTTCTACATATTTGGCGTATTCAACAGATCGTTTGGCTTATTAACTCTGGAGCAGACTACATATAATTGACCATGACCAAAGCATGCATTTTCCAAATGCGAGTCGCAGACTTACATTAACTGACATTGAGATTCGCTACTTGGCATCGCATGTGCCAGATGTGTTGGGAATTGTAAGACTTTTAATGCAATTAGAGAATCTGTTGGAATTATTGTGATTCTTGTAAATATAATATGGTCTCCTTTGAATTTGATAATCATCGATTGTTACACAATACTCGTACTATGTTGAAAGCGAACCGAATTTTCTTACATAATTTTGGTGCATGGATTTAAAAAATCAGTTCAAAAAATCACTTCTTCAGCTTCCTCTGTAATAACAGACGACGTCATACAAGTTTTCATATTTCTTCCTATCATAGTATTCGAGAAATATGACATTTAATAATTTCTTTGTAAGGTAGGTCCACGCTCATTTATCAGGTCCGTCCAGTCGCAGAACGGCTACAAATATTAATATTAGATAAAGTTACACAAATTTGCAGAGCTCTCCCTATTATCGGAAGCGCCATGCCTACTGATCCGATTCCACCAATGGCTAATCACACTAGTAACCCGTTAAAACACGCACTGCATTCTTACTATCCATTTCATATTACTAAAGATATATTGAAAATTCACTTTGCATGACAGGTGAGACGCCCACTTATACCATTCAGCCCATTCTCGACACGTCTACTTCTATGAACACGGAGCACTTCACACAAATTTGCAAAGCTCCCCTGTCTCCCTATATACGGAAGGTGCCTTGCCTACTTTTCCAATACCGCCCAGTTTCAGCAAGACAACTGACACTAATACGCTGATAAATTACACAAACTATTGTTGCTCTGCTCTCTATATTACTAAAGATATACTACATATATTAAGTTGACACGCCCACTTACTTTTTCCATGAATTTCAGACATTGGCAGCCATTATGCTTTTTGGGGTGGAGACGCAGCCAACAAGTTACAAGTTATTAAATCGGTTCAGCCGTTCTTGAATTATAAATGGTGTAATTTACTGACTTGGTTTTATATATGCACTTAAGGCTAGCGGATTCCAGCGCTCGAAATTCGAGTGCAATTTCTAGGCAGCTTTGTTTTTCAACATAGCCAATTCACACACCAACAAATTTATGGTTTTTTATTATTGTGAACGAAGATAATAAACTCATTAATAAACACATTAACAAACAAGTAAGAAAATTATAGTCAGTCTAGACCGACTATACGATACCCTATACCCTGCGTTTGGAGACCCTACCTCTCAGGCCCAACTAACTGGATATAGAAAATAAGCATAAACCAAATGTGAGTGGGATTTTAATTAAATTTTTCGGCTGCAGATATGAAAAAGTTCATATCGGATGCTATATCTATATGGGGACTAGGCCCAAAAATGGACCGATCCTGACCATATTTGGTAAAGTCTCTTGTATTTTGCAAAAATATATACAAACAAAATTCGAGAAGAATCGGTGCAATATTTTTCTTTTTTGATAGATTTAAGTGAAGATCGGGAAGCAGCTCTATATGGGGCCTATGACTTAGAGTTGTCCAATAGGGATCATTTTTGGACTACTGATTAATGGATGTAATATATACATACAAACCCAATTTGACTAAGATTTGTATGATAATTTGGATCTTTTGGCAATATATGTTGATTTCATAGGGGTCATTTGTATGGGGGCTAGGTCTGAACATGGACCGATTCTCACCAATTTCAATAGCCGAGAAAAGATCAAATACCAAACTTCATCAAAATATATTCATATTTGCGACCTGCAGTGTGATTACAAGCTTTACATGGACACACAGACGGAGGGACGGACGGACGGACATCGTTAAATCGAAGCAGATAGTGATTCTGATTCGATCGGTATAATTAAAGATGGGTGTAGGTCAAATATTTTTGGTTGTTGCAAACAGCAGCACAAAGTCATTATACCCAAATACACACATAGCATATGTATAATTTTTATGTATGTGTTAGTAACATCTGTAAACGCAATTTACTCAAAATAAAGGTAAAAAAATTAAAAATGTGTAAATATGCAAAATGGCTAAAAAGAAATACCTTTCAAATAATGTACGTTTGGTCAAAATCGGGATAAAACGGTAGAACAAAGCAGCGGTCACAAGAAATCGCCTAGCCTATTAATATTATAGATATGCATATAAAGAAATTGGCATGTTTTAAAAGACATAGCTTGGATTTTTAGATTTAAATACTTTGAAATGTAGAGATATTAATAGAGATTTATGGTGTACGAATGTAACGAAGAAAGGGCTTTTTTTTTTTGGTATTTTAATAAATTTTATTGACAACAATGTCATTATTTTCTTGCTTTGCAAGAAGCGATATCAGTTTTCTTTATTTTTACAATCTCTACACCACAGTGCAGAAGTTTATCGTTCCGTTTGCAAGGCATCGAAAAAAATTTTGGATCTCATAAAGTATATATATTATTGATCTTTATAATAACTCGAGTCGAGATGTCCGTCTGTCCATATGTTCGTCTGTCTGTTCGACCGTCCGTCCCTCCATCTGAAATCACACTCATTCACAAAATAAACTATATACCTAGTTGAACTTGGGATAGCCTTGTTTGCCAATATTTCGAGCAGGCTCGTGTTTTAAATGGTATAAATCGACCGTACTTATGCCAAGATATTACTTAAAATATGGAAACACCTCTAAAAAAGCTAAAAATTCAGTGCATTTGTTTTAATAATTTAGTACTGAGCTTATCAAATTATTTTTTGTTTTTAATGTAAATGTAAAACTTACGTGGAGGATATCAAAGATTCGACTTCGCGAATTTAATACTCTTGTTTTTTTTTTGGAATTTCTAAAATATTTTAAAATACAATTCAGAATAATAGCAAACAGAATTTAGCTCTAGCTTTAGATATACCCCGCTTACTAATCATGACTTGTAACTTGATAGACCTATTTTCAGCAGTAAAAATCTTTCAAGTACACTTAAAAATCATACGATATACCGGGTTATTTACTTAAAATAAGGGGTTCAAATAACGTGCACTTCCCGTTAGATAACATTTCAGTTAAAAATATATAACCAGATTTTGCTTTAACAGGCCTTTATTTTTTTCTTTTATTGATAACAATCCATTAATCTTCTTTATAGCCTGCTATTATAGTCCTTTATTAAGTTGGATTTTATGTGAATTTTTGATTTTTACAGCCAACATACAAGAGAACCTTTTCTATGTTAACTCTGATATAAACATGTTCTTTTCTGGAATTCTTCGAAACACCTCACATTCAAACAAAACAAACTGACACACTCTTGACTTTGTTCTCTAATGATAATTTCATGGTGGTCAAACAATACAAACTGTTTTTAAAAAATCATCCTGTTTGTGTACAAAAACCTTTTATTGCAATTGTTATTTAGTTAAATTTATGTCCTTTTAGTGTCAAACTCTCCCTCATTTGTTGTTAGTGTTATTTAGTGACAGCATTTCTTTCCTTTGTTTCTGCGGCTATAGAGTCTCTGTGTGTAAATGTAAGAGTTTATTAACTAATTCACCTTGGACACCCTGCTGTTTAACTAACATTTCATGACAATTTTATTAACATCTTAACTTTAGTTTTGTCTAGCTTCATTTGGTAGTAAAATGGTCCAGGTTTTATTTCAGGGTAGAACGGAGACGACATGTTAAATGAAAACTTAATGGTTCTTAGGGAGCGGAGGTTAAATTGTTTAGTGTATTTCGTAATTGGAAACTATTTTCATAAATGGAAGGATGCTCAAATGGATTTAAATATAGAGTTTGTTCATTTTGTTTCTGTTTAAAAGATTCTTTAGTATTATAATTTGTTATGTCTGCTCTATTGCGTAGTTGCTGCTATCAGTTAATGCTGATGTTTCTAACATCCACCGGTCTATAATCACTATAGATTATGTAAATATATAAAGGCTAGTTATTGGACATGTTACAGTGTATATGGTAATTAATTTCAAAATGGCTAGATTTCCTTATTCAACCATTTATTTATTTGTTTTACAATTCCCCAAATTATGTTTGGATTGTTTTCTGAATAGAAACTAAATAAAAGGTGTCCCAGAATTCACACAAGGTTTTAATTTTCCGTCATTTGTGCAGCAAAGTGTTGGTAACCAAGAGAGAAAGACAGTTTGATAGCTGACATTTTAGAGCTAGCAAAAATATGAAAGTTTCGTGCAAAATATAGTCCAAATATTTATATAATTTCATCAAATGTGAAGAGAGAAATTGGAAAATTCAGGAAGACTGGAATAGTTGGTGATAATTAACATACTGGTTGTCCAAAATCAAGCTGTTCATATGCCAGTATTGAAGCAGTACATAAGAGTGTTGGTGCAAGTCGAGAAACATCAATTCATTAATCGTTAAAATAATTTAAATATTCTGTGCATTTTGGGTCACCAAACGATGTGATGGATTTTAGTTTGAAAGTGCAGTAAACAGAGATAAGATATCAGGATATCATATCTGAGATGCTGTGACAGTAATCCAGTTCGTACGTTACAGAATTGTCAGGGTATATTCAATATCGGCTGGAGCTACCATTCGATACTCTGCATGAATAAATACTGCATAAAGCTAAGACCTTTTTTAGGTTTTGCTCCTCCTGCAACTCGGCTTATATCGTCTTATATAACAAATCGTCAATAATACATTTACGACAGTAAAATGTCAAGTGTGCTTCCAGTAGCAAAGGGCGCCCAAGAAGGTTCGATTTTAGGACCGCTTCTATTTGCTATATGCCCGAAAGATTTTGATTAAATTTTAGTCAAAAACATTTTTCTATTCGAAGGATAGGCTTAACTCTTGAAAATTATTTCGGGCATATAGCCGCGGCGCATTCTGGACGTCCAATTTTGGACCACCTTTTCGAACATTGTTGGCCGTCTGTCATGACAAGGCATCAATTGCTGCAGGTTTATCAGCATAAGCCAGGGACTCCAGGTAGCCCTACGGGAAATAATCGAGAGGTTTCAAATCGGATGACCTTGGAGGGCAATTGTCATTTCTCGATACCAACTTATCGCCAATTTTTGATTTCGCCATATGGCAAGTAGTTCCATTCTGTAAACCAAATATTTAAAAAATTAAATAATTGCAAAACCTAATACTAAATTATTACAATAAAGACACCGAAATTTTTACATGTTTTAGAGGTGTCTCCATGTTTTAGGTCATATCTTTGTACAGTGATGCCCGATTTACCCCATTTTAAACACCAATCTGCCCCAAGTTTACTTAAGTAAATGGGTTATTTTATGTATGAGCGTGCTTTAACGAACAGAACGACATATGGACGCACGGACAGTTGAACGGACGGGCACAGAAATATCGACTTTAGTTGTTATAAGAATCAAGAAAATATGTACTTTATGGGATTAACAAACTGATATATACCGTCTGCACAATAATGTGAAGAGTATAAGCATAATCGTACAAAAAATCGCTAAAAAATTATATGAGTCTTCGCGAAAACCTCTCAAATCGCTATATCTTGAAATTTCCCCAGCAATTTTTTTCTTTTCTCTTTCTCTTTTAAACGGTGATGTATAGAAGAGCTTACGGTTAGTCTAGAGTACCCGAGCAATTTTAGTAGTAAATAAGCTACTCGAGCTCAACGAGTTGCTCGAGAAGTCAAAACTAACAATTTTCATGTTTGAATACATGTAAAGAGATATATGTAAGTATTTAGTATAACAAATGTATACTTTTTGGAATCGTACACGTAGCTGGAATATCATTCTTAAATTTCACTTGAGTCGGACTATCTAACTTGTTTTGGAAAAAACCTTTACGATTTTCCACTTCATAGATGTTTTACAAAAAAATTTCCGTGATAAGTGCCAATTTTGTCTATATATTCCCGATATCTCATTTATAAGAAAAAAGTTACCGTTTTAAAAATGATGCTGCTTTTGAATTTTATGAAGAACTGGATTGCAAAGAGTTTCGTGTTTTGATTAAACATTTTTTTTTTTTGTGGAAATATATACTGTCCAAGCAGAAGAATGGATTAGTAAACATTATGGTGAATCTTCGCCATCATATCCACTGGTGGTATTCCGGATTTAAACGTGGTCGTACGGGCACAAATGATGCAGATCGTCTTGGTCATCCGAAGAAAACGTATGGAAAGTCATTTAAATATGGAAAAGCTTTCTGCTCGATTGGTGCCGCGATTTTTAACAGCTGAACAAAAACTGAAACATGTTCATTATTCAATATAAGCTTTGGAGATGTTTGAAGTAAATTAAACAAAATTTATAACAATAGATGAGACGTGGATTTATTATTATTAAAACCTGAGTCCAATAGACAGTCCGTCGGCTGGAGAATTTATGCCAATGTTTTTTGGGATGTACCATCATGACAATGCACCGAAGCATTCGTCTGCTTTGGTTTCAGAAAAATTTAAGTCCTTACATAACGAATCGCTACCCCACTGCCCGTATTCTAAACACCTAACCCCCCGCGATTATTACTTTTTCCAGAACTTGAGAAGATGGCTCCAGAGAAAGAGGTTTTCCACAAATAAAAAAGTTATACTAGAGACGGAAACCTATTTTGAGGAGTTTGAGAAATCGTATTTTTTCAAGATGTAAGAGGATCGGGGGAAGAAGTGCATTTCACTTAACGGAGATTACGTTGAAGAATACAATTGAAGTCAAATCTAAAAAACTTGTTTTTCATTGTTAGGCCACGTAGTTTTCACTCCAGTCAGTTATATTAATAGATTACTCTCCTGAAGTATTGAAATATTAAAACTATGAAGTGGGGTAAGTACTACTCGAAAAACATCATCCACTTTACACTAAAATGAATGAAAGTATGTTCTGAGTATATCGCTTTGCCAGTGCAATACTGTAACAACTCAATATGTTACTGTTTTCTGAAAACTGCTCTATTGGGCTAGAAAATACTCAAAGCATCAGATGAATATTAAAGCATCTCAAAATTTTACTGGTTTCAGCGGAATTTCAATACACATTCTTATATTTCACTGAACAAAAAATAGCTGTCAGCTAGTCCAAATAATTTGCACTATATCTAGTGATTTCGTATTTTACTAGAGAAACATTTAAGTCTCTGTGCAAATGTGAGTTTCTCACGTATCATGGTGCGCCTGTAATCATTCTCAAAATCTTGTTTTGACATCTTTTTATTCTTCCTGTGTTTGAAGCTGAGGCAATTCCCCATAACTGTAGACCATAGCGCCAAATGGGTTTGAAAATCGAGTTATAAATCAAGAGCTTACAATCGAGACTTAACTTTGAGTTCTTGCCAATTAGCTAAGTGAATTGGACTAATTTCAATTTTATTTGTGTCAATTTAGCGTCTACATGACTTTCCCAGGTAATTCGAGATATTTAACAGAGGAATGTTGAGGTATAGACTGGTTCCTAATTCGAATTTGAGGGCAAGTCTCCCTTCTTTAATCTTCCACATATCTAGCCAATCTTCCAGCTCTTCAATATGGCTCTGTAAAAGAAGAGATGCTGTTGAGGGGTTTTCGTGTACGCTTAAATTTGCAGTATCATCCGCAAAAGTCGACGTAAGTGTGTTTTCACTTGTTGGCATGTCTGATGTGTAAAGGATGTACAGAAGCGGGCCCAAGATACTACCTTGTGGTACACCAGCATGAATTGTCTATGGAAGACTCACAATTAATTATATAGCTCTCCATTAGCTTATGTATGTTCGGTGGCAACAACTGTTTAACTTTATAGAGGAGTCCCTCGCACCAAACTCGGTCGGAGGCTTGCGAGACGTCTATATAAAGTGCATAGCAGTACTTTTTCTCTTCAAAAGCTCTTCTTATGGCATTTAAAATTCTGTGAACTTGCTCAGTGGTGCTGTGTTTTCGCCTGAAACCAAATTGATGTGCTGGAATGACATTATTTTGATCTACGGGTATTGTAAGTTTGTTTACCAAAATTCTCTCGAATAATTTTGACAAGTTGGACAGTAAACTTATTGTTTTATACGAATCGCCCTTTGTGTGATCTTTACCTGGTTTGTAACGAGTGAAACTTTCCATTCTGGGGAAAATGTTCAAGGCGTATT
This sequence comes from Cordilura impudica, assembly GCA_963682025.1. Taxonomy (NCBI): domain Eukaryota; kingdom Metazoa; phylum Arthropoda; class Insecta; order Diptera; family Scathophagidae; genus Cordilura; species Cordilura impudica. The sequence goes on from OY821518.1 coordinate 265,948,410, forward strand.
TAGCATTAAAAATAAACAGAATTATTCTTAATGCTATTCGGGGTAACTCCAAAAGCATTTTATTACTGATCCCATCGATCCCCGATGCTTTTTGGGGTTTAAATCAACAATAGCCTTTTCGACCTCTTGAATCTCAAAACGAAGGGACACTGCTCTATGCTATGAAGTAACAGGTGGCAACTCATCAATAGAGCTAGGGGTTATATTTGGAGTAACAACTTTTTTTAGATGTTCCACAAGTAGATCTCCCTTCTCTTTGTCATTCCTAGCCCATCCTCTACTTTCCTTTCTTAGAGGATGCTTACATACAACAGTTCTTTTAAGATTTTTTTTAGCACGCCACAAAGAGTAATCAGTTTTTAATGTTGGATCTAGTTTTTCAAGATACCTATTCAATTTAGCGTTTCTTTGTGTTTCAAGCTGTTTCCGTATGTTTTTCGTGCGTTCTTTCAATTGTTGCTTAAGGTGAGGAGATCTGTGCAGTTGCCAATCTCGTCGAATTCTTCTTTTTTCACCTAAAAGCCTTCAGAAGTAGTTCTATATGGCCTGGTGTGACTAGCTAGTTTGAGATTTTGTTCGAAGTTAACAATGGTGGGGTCAATATCATCTGGTGGGCGGAAAGTTTTCTGTGCAATGGGTACTAAGAAACTTTCTCTATTTTAGCCAATCAATATTACTTAGCAGCGTTCAATCACCAGATGGGGACACAATTTTTTGGGGGTTCGAAATAGTAACAATAACGGGTGTGTGGTCAGACGAGAGTTCCAATGAAGATTCTACATGCACAAGTTCTTTTGCCATGTTCTTCGTTAATCCGAAATCGATCAAATCGGGTATTTTTTGCCCATCTGTTGACCAGTACGTTTTTTCTCCGCTTGAGAACACATCCATACCCATTTTATAAATTGTGTTAAACAAAACGCGACCCTTCGGGGAAATAGGCCGTGACCCGCAGAATGTATGCTTGGCATTAAAATCGCCAGCAACTATGAAACGAGGGCCTAGTGATTTAAAAAACTTGTGTATTGATTTCCTGATATAGAATACCTTGAGGAAGAATATATTGATTAAATCACTAGGCTGTTTCCAAGTTCTTCAAAACAAATAGTAGTAGCTTGAAGGTAGTTCTGACAATGACCACACATTACATAATGTTGTAATCTGGATTTAATTAGGATAGCTGAGCCACCACATGCTCTACCTCTTGGATCCTTAGTATCATACAAAGTGTATCCGCGCAGTGAAAAGAGACTCCTACGAGTCAAGTGAGTTTCAGAGACAAGCAAAATATCAATTTGATTATCTCTAAGAAAATGATCAAGTTCTTCTTTATGTTGGCTTAAGCCGTTTGCGTTCTTTCTTAAGACTATTAAGAAAGAAAAAACAAGTTCAACCGGAAATATTGAGAAAGACGGTCGCGGAAAACATCGTCACTAACCGCACGTTGACGGTAAAATAATCCAGGGTGTCAGAGACCACATCAACACATTACAGAGACGTGGGCCCCGTTACTATAGAGCATATACTACAGAAGAGTTTACAGATGCTGATTTAGATATTGCTGAGATGTACAGGCTTTATGTAAAGTACTGTGTTGAAAAGGAACTACCTACCACGTGCTAAAAAAAATGCATGTATAAACAAGTCTTTAACACTGAATTTAACATTGGGTATTTGTTCCAATCAAAGACCAATTGCTTCCTTGTTACAAATATAATAACAGTACAAATGAAGAACAGAAAAATGAAAGAACTGCGGGAAGCACATCTGAAAGAAAAAGAATAAGCTAGATCAGAAAAGAAGTCAGAGCAATTATTAAGCCGTCAGTAAGACTTAATAATACTAGTAGCTGTGTATGATTTACAAGTTGCTCTACAATTACCTCGTGGATGAACAGCCGCCTTCTTTTATACAAGAAAACTAAATGTGTTCCATTTTAAGATCTATAATGCTACTTCTCAGCATATGCAGTACAAAAGGTAGATATTCCAACTATAACACACATATACCTTATTGTTGGCCACACACAAAGTCCGGGGGATTCAATGCAATCCGCAATTGCAAAAGAAATAAAAAATTAATCAATAAAACCCCGGTTTGCACACCAAACCAACTTGTCACTATCGCCCAAATGTCTTTAAAGACAAGAAGAAGAAAAATTAAAGAAATTACTAACTGGCAAGCAGTTTCTAATAGAATGGTTACTAATGTTCAAGTATCTACAAATAATCAAAAATTAAAATGGAGTGATATTAAAATATGTGAGGTACGGAAGAACTCTCCTAATTCGGTTTATTACAAGTATTCTTATAAACAAGATGAATTTATGGAATTTAAAATTGGGAAACGCATAAAGAGGTTCAACCGTCAATGTGATGTGGACTTAGTACTGCTCTATAAGGAATTTCCTGGTATCACCAGCGTGAAAGAGGCGGATCTTTTAGAATTATGCAACAATAAATCAATTCCTGCTGCTTTTCATGATTTCTATAAGCGGTTGAAACAAGTTAACTAACAGCAATGAATTGTTAATTCTAAATATAGTTATTTAATATTTACCTGGTATCAGAACACTATACTATATACACTATACACTCAGCACTATACTATACTATCTCAAAATAATATACTATACTATACTATCTCAAAAAACCGTCAAAATTAAGAATTGATTAAAGAGCAATACACGAAATAAAATCAATTATACAGGATTAATGCCTCATAAAAAAGCTTTAAAAATCAATACTTTAAAGAATGGTGAAACGAAACGATAAAATTTTAAACCGTAATATCTCAAAACTATCTATTTACACTTGTTAGAGTACATTAGGGTGGCCCTTCGTTATATGGAGGGAAAAAAAGTGTTCAAACTGTCGGTCTCACCCCCTAGAAATATGCGAATAGCAAAAAAACTGAGAAATACAAAGTTTTGGGCCAACCACAAAAACGTTCAGTCGTGGCGCAAAGCGATTGAAAATTTCAAGTGTGTTTATATGTGGAAAATATGACTTTTTTTCAGATTATACGAAAATTTCGTTCTATAGTTTAATTTTTCCGACAACCTGTTACATAATTCAGGATCAGTATTAAATTATCCTTTCAAAAGGCTATAAAACTTCAAAATCGTATGAAACCTCGGCAAGAAAATGCAAATGCCCCAGACCACTTTTGTGCCAAAAAAAACCAGGTCATGAAATTTGATGGCATTTTTTTCAACTTTGAGAAATTGATTAAAGCAATCATTTTTTTTGGTCTCTATACTTATAAGTACACAGATGTGAAGTATTGTTTTATTACCACGTTGCTAACCTGTTGCACATTGAGACCGAAAATTGGAAATTTTTTTGATAAAATTTTTAAAACTCCTTTTTCAAGTTGGAAAAAACTTTCTTAAACAAAATTTAAAAAAATTAATCTATCACTTTAAGGTTTTATGAAATACATGTTGCAGATTAACTATGTGAATTTTTAAGTAAATCCCTCTGCCAGAATTTTTTTGACAAGGATTTTATTTTTGCGGATTTCGTGAAAAATTGGATTTTTGTGAAATATTCTGTAAATGTACTCTTTCTAAATATTTTGTATCAAAAATTCATCACTTTTCTACTTTTAAATGTTATATTTTATCTTAATAGCCTAGGGTTTCGGAAAAAATATTATGACTCCATTAACCCTTTTGGACCCCAAGCTAATAAAAGACAATTTATTTAAAAAATTCAAATATTTTGTAAGTGCAGTCCAATTTTTAGATGCGACACTTAAAATATAATAACCAAAATGTGTAGAAGTTTCGTTCCAAAAATTTGGGATAAATCCGAGAACGTTAACCCATTATTTGCCAAGGCCAGCTTTGGATTTTAAGATATTTTTAAATAAAAATGACCTAAAACGAGTTTTTCTATTAAACTCGTTGATACCACTATATAGAATTTAAGAAAAATTATTCGGTTAGTTTTTATTTATTTAACCATTCAGTGCTCCTGGGATCAAAATAATCCATTGTGATATATCTTTGGTGCAATTATCTGTTTATTGCTCGCGAATATAAATTAAAACAACTTTTAACCAATTTTGTTAAAAAATTAGTTTATGTAATAAAGTAATAGTTGAATTTCTTGCTGTTTCACCCACCAATTTGGTGGATATTGATAAAAACGCCAAAAAAAAAAAAAAAAATTCAGGTCAATCGGTGAAGATGCCATTTTATATTATATTTTATTTTTATTTCCCAGTTTTAAATAGTTTATTAAATAAAAGTAAATATCAAATATAATAATATATATATAAGGTAATATTAAATTAATACTACTCTAAATGGAACAAATTACAAAATTAAATCAAAGTGAATTTCAAAAAATCGTCCTATTTTTTAGACATATGACGTAAGTTGTTTTAATTTATATTCGCGAGCAATAAGCAGATAATTGCACCAGAGATATATCACAATGGATAATTTTGATCTCAGGAGCACTGAAGGGTTAAATAAATAAAAATTAACCAACCTATTTTTCTTAAATTCTAAATAGTGGTATCAACGAGTTTAATAGAAAAACTCGTTTTTAGGTCATTTTTATTAAAAAATAACTTAAAATCCAAAGCTGGCCTTGGCAAATAATGGGTTAACGTTCTCGGATTTATCCCAACTTTTTGGAACGAAACTTCTGCACATTTGGTTATTATATTTTAAGCGTCGCATCTTAAAATTGGGCAGCACTTACCAAATATTTGAATTTTTTGCATAAATTGTCTTTTATTAGTTCGGGGTCATATGTGACCACAATTCCAAAAGGGTTATTGGAGTCATATTATTTTTTTCTGAAACCCTAGGCTATTAAGATAAAATATAATATTTAAAAGTAGCAAAATGATGAATTTTTGATACAGAGTATTTAGAAAGAGTACATTTACAGAATATTTCACAAAAATCCAATTTTTCTCGAAATCCGCAAAAATAAAATCCTTGTCAAAAAAATTCTGGCAGAGGGATTTACTTAAAAATTGACACAGTTAATCTGCAACATGTATTTAATAAAACCTTAAAGTGATAGATTCATTTTATTAAATTTTGTTTAAGAAAATTTTTTCAAACTTGAAAAAGGAGTTTTAAAAATTTTATGAAAAAAATTTCCAATTTTCGGTCTCAATGCGCAATAGGTTAACAACGTGGTAATAAAACAGTACTTCATCGCTGAGTACTTATAAGTATAGAGACCAAAAAAGAATGATGGCTTTAATCAATTTGTCAAAGTTGAAGAAAATGCCATCAAATTTCATGACCTAGTTTTTTTTTGGCACAAAAGTGGTCTGGGGCATTTGCATTTTCTTGGCGAGTTTTTATTCGATTTTGAAGTTTTATAGCCTTTTGATGGGATAATTTAATACTGATCCTGAATTATATAACAGCTTGTCGGAAAAATTAAACTATAGAACGAAATTTTCGTAAAATCTGAAAAAAGTCATATTTTCCCCATATAAACACACTTGAAATTTTCAATCGCTTTGCGCCACGACAAAACGTTTTATGATTTTTTTATTAAGGGCCACCCTAGAGGTACATATTGTACTGGCAAGGCGATACGTTTGATGTCTGTATTAGTATTTAAATTTGAATATATTGTAATTGGTAATATTCATAGAATACATTTTGCCGACCAAAACTGTGGCGTCGGTATAGCTGATATTGACCACTTTCTATACAAATGTGTGAAAATATGCTCTTCTTTGAAGTATGATGATATTTTCCAGTAAAGTTTCTACAACGACTTAACAAAAAATTAATTTAATTTAATCTATATGCAAAGTTTCTTTACCATTTCAAAGCATTGCGCCAAAAACCGAAGTTTGGAGGAACTAATAATAAAAGAGAGAAGAGGTTTCTTAACGACTTAGTAAAAATTTTATATTTTTTAGAGTTGAAAATTTAAGTATAGTATTCATTTTAAATTTCAAACCTTTCCGACAATAATTGTTGGGTGGACGAACTACTACTCGAAAAAGCTCGACCACTTTCCTTACAAATATATGAAAACATTCACTCCATGGAAGTTTTACTTACAAGAAATTTTACAAAAACGCATAATAAAAATTAATACAAATTGTAGTCCGTCATATTAACAGTTTATTTTTCCAAAATATGGAAACATCCGGATGAAAGTTGTGGGATCGGCGAACTACTCGAAAAAGATCAGTAATTAGGAAGAAAAGAAAAAAAATTTTTTATGCTCTTTCACTGACTATATGTTTAGATGGCTGATTTAAATTTTTAAGCCATTCCGGCTAAAATTTTCATGTTGTTGAAAATATATACAAATATATGAAAAAAAAATCGATTAAAAATATTTAAGGTACAAATAATACAAGTATATGTTTTATAAAATTCCAAATTAGAGGATATTACGTCCTTAAAATTTCAATGAATTTCGGTATTAATTGTGCTGTTGGCGTACTACACACAGAAAAAGAATCTTTGGCAATAGGTTACCATTAAAAATAATTATTTATTTACCCAAATATGTTATTGTAATTCTAATATATTTTAAAATACAATAGATTTTCTTTATAAAATATCTCTTAATAATAATTCTTATAAAATGAAAATAGATAAAACAGCAAAATAAGTTCCTTTCACCAATTAAAGTTTGTATGCAAGTTGTTAAACTAATTCAATTGAGGCAACTGAACTAAAGCCAGTATACAACGTATGAACCCTAAATATTGGTGATAACAATAAAATATTCTATCATAATGAAATATTTTAAACTAAAAATGAGTTTACAGTCATTGTTACAAATTTGATGTTAATATGATAGAAACAAATATGTATTTACAACAATTTTTCGGTTACAATAAAGTGGGAAACTACATTTTTAACTATTTGGTATTTACAACCGAAAGGAAATCAAATTCTGTTATTAATAACAAAAAATATAAAAAAATTTTAAACCTAACCGAATTTTCGAATTAATTTGTCATTTTTGGAAAAATAAGATAGCAGATAAAAGAAATTTGAAATTAAATAAAATAAACAAAAAAAAAATTTTTTTTGTTAATTTTATATTGTGTATAATCGTATAATTTACATACATACATATATAAGAATGAATTGTAGGACATTAATCGAATGGGTAAGTGGTCATTGTTTTTTTGTTGTGCTTTAATTTTTTGTAAAAATTATTTTATGCAGAGTTAGTTTAAATTCTAAATAAGCTTCTGCAAATTTTGTTGCATTCTCTTAGAAGTAACATTGTTAAGGAATAATTTTTATAAAAAAGCAAGTAAAAAACAAATAATGGTAGTAATTTTTTTGACTATACGAAATCTTACTATTTTAGGAAAATTTGCGATAACGCATAGACATACTGCTATTTTTTAACATCAAATTCGAATTGCTTTCTACCCAGTTCTATGAAACCATCATAGGCCAATATGTTGTTATTTGGGGGACAACAATGCAAAATGTGATATAACGTATTAAATTTGATGTCATTATCAAACAGCAAATTGGCTTTATGCAACTATCTCTGCTACTACCTCAACTGAAGAATGGCATTTACCTTCGTACGCACTGCAAACGTTTTGCAAGCAGAATAAAGCAGACAAAATAAATGTCTTACGGTGACGGGGACAGGATCGTCCATTCTGACCGTATTTGTCTATGATAAAATGGTAATTTTATTTGGATCCGAACATGGTGTGTGGCCCTGTTTTTGTTATATATTTATATTGCACAAGTTCTATTTTATTTATGACATTTTGAAGACAATTATCAAATGGCAAAAATTAGTATAAAATCCTAAGTGAAAACGGGAACATTAATGCATTAACACATGCAATAGCGCTTATTTATTCTCTATTCGTATATGTTATTTTTTTGTCATGTAATATAATATTTTCTTTTTATTAATTTTAATTTCATATTTAGAAATAAACTAATGAAAAAAAAGCATCAAAAATTCATGATTTTATATTTCAGGAGAATACTGCAATTTTAAAACAGGTTACTGATGAATGGTTGTTACAACCAATAAGTGAAATCTAAATTCCATTTCATCAACTATATTTTTCAGTTAATACAATCGAATTTATTTCGAAATTCAATTGCATCAGTACTTAATACGTTAGATTTGAAAATATAATTCAGTAATCACAACAGTATAATGTGATAGTACATGGGACTATCAACATTCGGTTGGCAATAAATACGGTTGCCACAACAAATCCATTCTCTGTGTGTACTCGAGAAAGATCAGCCAAAATATTCAAGGAACACTTGATATAAGTTTATGCATTCTAAAATTGGAAATACGAGGATATTACTTCCTTAAAATTCAAAGCATTCACTGGACTAAAATCAGCCACTTTCTGCACAACTGTGTGAAAATTTTATATTATTTCCTTCACGATTTTTTATATTATATAGTACTATCGAACTCAATACGTACTTTTTGTGGAGTATTTCAGGAGTTCGTCAATTAGGTTCAAGTACTGAAGTCTGCATCCCGCAAAATGCTACAAAATTGATACGGTTAAAAATCTTGAAATGTACAAAAACAATTAAAAGCTACAACAGTTAAATTTAATAAAAATGTTGTAGCTTTCATTTGTAGGTTTCTCGTACCTGGAAAGAACAGGAAGAAATCCAAAAATATATTATTCAATTTCAATAAGCTCTTACGGTCAGAAATTTGTTCTTGGTTTAACTAACAGGCTTAATATAAGTAATTCATAATTTAATACTTATTATCATGTTAATTACTGATTTATTATAACATAAAAGAGAAAACATAAATAATTCATTTAAAAGGTGTTCCATACAGTCAATATATCACTAAGGCAGAAGATAGTTCATGAAATTCATATGAAGATTAATAAAGCCATAAATTATTAATTCAAGACAATACTGGTAATCTAACAACGATACTTTGCACACACATACTTAACCCAAGATATGTGTATAAAACTCCATATAAGAGTATACAATATAATAAACACTATTAATAATTTCCACATCAAAAATTTTGAAAACAAACAACAAATGAAATTTTTGCGACACCAAAAAAGAAATCATCAAAAATACTTTACTAATATAAAGCACACACTCGTGCATATATAAAACTGCAAAAACATAAATCACATAAGCGCCTTATGTGTTACAATCACATACACATACATAGATACAGTCATTTCGACAGCCAAATAATATAAATGTTATATGGAAAAGAAAAAGAGAACAGTGAGGAAGTAGAGAAAAATAATAATTTTTCAATGATTGTAAGCTGAACAAATTTTATGGTTGTAGCAACAAAAAGTGAAAGCAAAAAAAACTGAAACCTTAACTAACGACCAATATCCTTAATATAATAAAAACAACAAATCAACAACAACATTTATCCACACACACACACACACATACATGCACATAACTTATTACAGTTTGTTAGTAAGTATCATAGACATATTACATACTACAACTCCTTATAATACATAATCCTGCTTAGTTTAAGTGTATAATCTATGACCGACAAAGACGTGTCAAATGTTAAGACATTACTAACCACTATAGCAAAATGAAATAGAAACAGTCAAAGAAAAGGTCGTAACAAAATGAATGGAGAAAGAAAAATTTGAAATGGAAACATATTACTTATAACATCCCTCAGCTACACACTCGGATGATCCCAGTGTAGAAACAACGACTAAATGTTAAAAATGTGTTATATTGAAAATGCAAACATAAATCAAATAGAAATCGCCCTAACAAATAAATAAAAAAAAAAAAAAAACAACAACAACAACATTTCCATCAATCTCTTGTATTGATTTTTGTTGGTTTTTCTCTTCTTTTTTTTCTTTGTAATTTTTTATTATTTTTTTTTATTTCTAATGATATTGTTTGTCTTCCTACTTAAACACATTTAACACCACAAGTATTAGAGAAGGAGTAGGGATTCCTTTGTCTGGTAGTTATTTTTTTTTGTTGAAAAAGGTCCTTTTTAAGTTGTAACATGACAGCATAGTCTTCGTTTTTTTTTTTTTATATGACTAGGGGTGACATTAACTCGACAGGATAACAAATCTGTTAAAATGTGACAAACGATTTTGTAACTTGCCATGAGTTGACAGCAATCGTAATAAGAAACAAACAACCTGAAATTTTTTTTCTTTTTGAATGGCAGCAAAAAGCCTGTCTAATAAAAACACGTGCTTAGGGAGATAGACAGCGTCCTAAATATAGGCCATATTTTACAAAATCTTGAAATAGAATTATATTAATGGCTTACTACGAAAAAACTGAGAGAATGACTACTGGGCTGGCTTTCCAGCGATTTTAAAACAATTTAATTTAGACAATTGCTATTAATTTTAGAATTAGTTAAAAAAGACCTCCAAAAAATAACATAACTCAACAATTTTATACTTTTATCAGAAATTGTATTGTAATATATCTTTGTTTATAAAATATACAGCTGCGCTTAAGTCAAGTATGACAAAAAAAAATATATATATTCAAAAGTTCTTTTCCAAATATTTGAAGACATTTTTTTCAATTCTAATAGAAAAATTTGTTCTTTCGAATGAAAGAATAGAAAAAAAATTTTAATCCCATCACATATGTATATTAGGGTGACAGCCATTTTTTTTTTAATTTCAAGACGTGCGGGTCGGATTATTATGACACAGGATCTAAAACTTTGGTGCTCAAAATATGAACCAAATCGGACAATGCTTTCTGGTCTCGCATTGAGTTCAAAATTCAAATATGAATTTATATGTAAAAATTATCAAAAAATAATCGTTTTTCACAAAAACTTTGATATTAATAATTGCGTTTCAATTAAATTAGCAAATCATAATCTAGAGTAAATTATCTTTCTAATAAAACTAAAAAATCAATTATCGGTTGAAAAACAGTCAAGTTATATCAAGTTCCCCAGGCAATAAATGCGCCGCAGACCACTTGATTAAGAAAATCGAGCTCACATATTTAAGGACATTGAAATAATTTACAACAATAATATTTTTGCATTCTCCTGATCTCAAGATGATTTTGTGTAAAATATTTTGCATCTCGTCTATTGTTATGCCGCACTGTGGTCAATATTTTGAGATAGCGGCCAAAACTCCTTTTGGTTTTTGTTCTCCGATTTTAAAGTTATTAGACTCATATGAAAGTAGACAGTAGTAAACCTCGGGAGCCAAAAAATTAGAACCCTATTTCAACTATTTCACTGAGAACAGGGTGGTCCAAAATGGGCTTTTTCAAAATTTAGTGAATTCATGATATTTTTAGTTAATTTTTAAAGTTTAAATGATCATAACGTTTTTCAAGATTTTTGGACGAAATAAATTTTGTGTTGTAACTTAACCTATTTCCTATTACTGGTAAAAAAAATTGAAGCTCTACTCTTTTCCGAACAATTTAAATTTTTTTTTAAAAAAGGTCAAATTTCTCGGAAATTTCCTACTTCATAGAGCACAACTCCTGTGAGTCAAGCTGAGTCAAAACACAAATTTACTAGTTTGTAGTCCTAACTCTCCCCTACATTCCTATATATACATGTCCATGCATCGGGACTGCACTTTTTGAGCTACAGTAATTTTTCTGACCCAAGGTAAGATATTCGGTACAAATGCACGTCATATTTTTTGAGAAGATATTTGTATGTGAAAGTGGCTATTATGCATATATTTTGATGAAATGTTGTACAAGAGTTCTTATTGACCCAAAAAATAATTCTGTTGAAATTAGGAGAAGTTGGCCCATATTTGGACCTAGTCCACATCGAAGGGTGTATCAAAATTTGGACAAAAATGACAATAGAACTCTCAAATTATGTGGTATCTGGCAATTCATTTGGAAAAGGTAAAAAAGATTTTATTGCCATCTAATATTACACAACTTAAATACGTGAAAATTGCAAATAAATTTAAAACCAATGGAAATAACTGGTAAAACCAACTACCTGTTATATTATGTTTCTAAGAGGTAAAAAAGATCATGTTGAAACTTCCATGCATTCATTTTTTTTCTTCATTATTGTTTAAACAATGGCTAAATTCAGTAATAGTGATCTATCTGATATATATTTTGAACGGAAAGATGAAAACGACATTATTTTACATATAATGAATAATCCATTCTTCAAAATATGCGACAAACAAGAAATTAAAATTCATAACTTAAAAATAAAAAACTTTTTAAATACTTTAATAAAACGGTACAATCAATGTTCCAGAAACAAGAAATTGTTTTACTCACGCATCCAAGAATGGCTAAGAAATAAACTTATTTTTAAAAAGCCATCAGTAACTACCACGGAAACTGGAAAAGGTGGTCGACCAGCAAAGCCAATTGATAATTGTAGTGAAAGATCACGAAGACGCAAGCTTAAACATATCAATGAAGAAGTTTCTTGTAGCATCATAAAGGATTCATTTCTGCATCAAATTCAACCATCAAAAACTAAAAAGGGTAAAATTGCTATCATTGAAAAAATAGTGGAAGCAAGCCCCAGACGCACAAAAAGGATTTTAGAAAGTATGCCGACACCAACTGAAGAAAATAAATTTACTCCAGAAGAAGCATTTGCACTATTTTTGGATTTGAAAATGACTAAAACCCAATATACAGAATTGCGGAAGCGAACCAATGAAAAAAATTGTGTAATTTTTCCATCATATCGAGATATAGTTTCTGCCAAAAAAGATTGCTTACCTTCACCAACTGCTATTAGTGTAACTTCAAGTTCAGCAGAAATAAAATTGCAGGATCTTCTTGAACACACTGCAGAACGATTATTAAAGACATTTGATGCTGACTATTTAAAGAAGTTTAAAAATTGCAGCATGACTTTAATTTCTAAATGGGGATGTGATGGGTCCTCTGGCCAGAAACAACACAAACAATGTAATGCGGAAAATTCATCAGATGCCAATTTATTCATGATTTCTTTCGTTCCATTACGTTTAACTAAAACTTATATTGGTTCAGAGCCGTCAATTAGTAGAGCTGCAGAGATAGATGTATGGAAGAATGAAATTCCCTCGTCAACAAAATTTTGTAGACCAATAAAGTTTGCTTACAAAAAGGAGACTCAAGATGTCATAGATGAAGAAGTTCGAAAAAGAAATGATCAAATTAAAGAACTTCAACCAGTAACATTTAAATTTGATGACCAAGATATTGAAGTAAATTTTAAAATGTGTCTCACAATGATTGATGGAAAAGTTGCACAAGCTTTAACCAAAACAAAGTCATCGTCAAGCTGCACCATATGCCAAAAAACATCAAGTCAATTGAGCCAACCACCAACACAAGACGATAGTTTTAATGAAGCATATGAATTTGGAATGTCACCTCTTCATGCTAGAATTCGTTTTATGGAGCATATTCTTAAATTGGGACACGATTTGGAATTTGGCCCGTTAGGCGAAACAGTGAGAAACAACAAAGAAAATTTAGAAAAAAGAAAGCAAAAGAAAAAGATATTCAAGAAAAATACCGTGAGATAGGCCTTATAATTGACCAGCCAAAGCAAGGAGAAGGAAATTCTAATGATGGAAACACAGCAAGGAGATTTTTTTCCGATCCAGAAACTGCAGCTTCTATAACTGGAGTAGATTATGATTTAATACGACGATTCCAAATCATATTACAAGTTATAGCATGTAGCAAAAAGATAGATGCAAAAAAATTTGGTCAGTATGCTAATGAGACAGCAACCCTTTATAACCAAAAATATTCTTGGAGACATATGCCAACCACAGTTCACAAAATTTTGTTCCATGGGGAACAAATAATTCAGCACAATATGCTTCCAATTGGAGATCTCTCAGAAGAAGCCCAAGAAAAAAGGAACAAAGACTACAGATTCTTTCGCGAGCACAATACAAGAAAAATTTCCAGATATTGTACTAATGAAGATCTTATTACTATTTTGTTGTACACATCAGGCCCATATATGTCCAGTATTCGACAAAAATGGAAATCAACCTCACTAGAGTTAGATGAAGAAGCTAAGCAACTACTGCAAAATGAAAATCAAAGCTATTTGGAAGAAATTTTTACTAATATTGTTTAATTAATACTAGTTTAAAGATTATAATTTGTTTCTAATTTTAGTATAAATTTTTATTAATACATTTAAATAAAATATATGTGCACTTTAAATCAATAGTAAAAGTTTACTTAAAATTTTATCGATGTTGTGTTCTGTATATAATAGTTATATCCAAATGGTATTGATATTGTTGGGAATTTCAGTGTTATTTTTCAGTTTAATCCTCACAAGAATTAGCTTTCTTCCAAAAAAACCAACCTTTGGCCCCTGTGAATATTGAGACTAAATAAATGTCATGGGCCAAATGTTGGCATTTTCTGACCAAAATTAAGTTTAGGAATAATAAATAAGTATTGGTTGTAAAATACGATTGAAGAAAATAAGAAATTATAAAAAAAATACCTATTTAAAATGTCAAAATATTCAACTTTTACATGGAAACTCAACAAAAAAATTAAAATGCATTGTTAACTCCAAATTCTTACGTTCCTATTAGTCGATTTTTACGTTTGAACATGCAAATTGAAGCTTAAAGTCCCTCCTATTGAACAAAATAAATTGCGTAAAAAAATTCCAATCCGGTCAAAAGTTATAGAGTTTTGACCGCTATCTCGCGAAACTGACCACTGTGTGCCTTCTAAATTAATGTCAAAACGCACTATTTCAAAATATCCAATTTTACTTTTTCAAAAATTTTGTTCAAGAAATTTTCCGGAATCAACGATTTGACTTTAGGGTCTTATTAGCAAAATATATGTGATTAAAAGTACCAAATATTTTAGGTATCCCGTTCTGAATTTGGCTAGGGCAGCGTTTTTATTCACGGGTTTGAAGAAAAATTTGATTTTTCATACTTTTTCAACTGTTAGGCTACATCTTTTTGGTGTTTTCATATTTCAAATATCCTTTCTCAAAATATTATAGTAATTGATATATGTTCTCAATCCTGTAAATTAAGGTTAAATTGTCCCCATTTAAGGTCAAAAGTCGAATTTAAGGATATTTATATTTTTTTTATAACAAAATATCGAAATAATATATATTTGTGGAAGGATTTCGATAGAAGTTGATGATAATATTTTAATAATTCAAAAAAATAATATTGTGGACTTAGTGTCTGAAACTACCTCGTGAGGTACTCAAAATGTGTCATAGTTTTACATTTTTTTCCAGAATTTTTATATTCATATTCATAGGTATATCATTCATAGGTATATCGAGGGCTTATATTCAAAAAGTGCTATCTACATCTGACAGTAATATTAATTTTTGATTTCAAACTCTTCTCTGATATAACTGTCAATTATGATATTAATTTTGATATCGTAATAGTGTAAAGCAATTATCAGAGACCATTAAGGAGGAGCGGCGCAAAATTGACGAACCAATGTTGCATAGGCTGAACATCTGCTGATAACGGTAAAATTTTCAAACAAAATAACAACAACGACAAAGCAAAAATCGTTGGTAAATTTCACTCTTGATTTTTGTACACTGAGTTTTCCCGTTGGATTCATAAAAAATATTGAGAGCGCTAAATATTAAAAATACCCAAAGCACATAAAGTTACTTCGCTGGCTGTAGCTCTTGCAGCACTTAACTTCAGCATATTATTTTCTGTTTGTGAAGCACCATTTTAGCAAACATAAAGCGCTCTAATATCAATACCGTAATACCACAGTTTTTCCACCATGATTTTGTGCTCCGCAAGATTAAACGCTTTTGAGAAGTCATAAGAAAGTGCTGCCCCTATAACATCTATACCATCGTGTCCGGATTAATATTTACTAGTAGACCCTAGCCCGCGAAATTCGAGTTCAAAATCTAGGAAATTTTATTTTTTTATTTTATTTTATTTAATAAATTGACCCAAAAGTTATGTTAATCAATTTTAGACAATTCACAATTTAACACTTTTTTTTGGATTATGTCGAAAATAATTTTTCAATTCAACATAATTATTATTGTGAATGAAGAAAACAAACTCATTTTTTCTTGCAAAAACATTAACAAATTTAATAAGCACGCAACTCCAAAAATTGTAAAAATTTAAAAATCTGTAGGTCTAGTGGACAGCTAAAATGAAATACCTTTCAAATAAGATACGCTTGGTCAAAATCGGGAGAAAACTGTTGAACAAATCATCGGTCACAAGATCTCGCCTTATTATAGATGTATGAACTATAAACAAATATTCGCAAATATATAGATATATTTATAACACTGCATTCGAAATAAGCTTATATCATGATAAAATAGGAACTGGGGAATTGTTTGTGAGCCTGCTTAAATACATAAGAATCTTTTGCATGATTCTACTCATCACCTTAGCTTCTACACTAACAGTAGATACAAAAATCATTAAAATTTTTAACAAATATTTTTTGTATCTTCCCTAAATTGTAAAATGATATATGCACAAAATAAAATCACAGCTGCCTTTATAATATTTTAGTTATTATACAAGCGTATTCATTTTGAACAAAAATGTCACATTTGTTTAGTTTAATATAAATAACACTTAACAAAACATTAACACATAAATATTTTACACTTACTTAAAAAAGATTTCAAAACAAAACATTTTCACGCTTTAACAAACAAATTTACAAAAATGTATCTATCCACAACAATAAATACCATAACAAAACTTAACGTTAAGACCAAGAATAATTTCTTGTTTCACTGAATTGTCATAATTTTCAATGTTCTGTAACATTAAAGAGACACTGCGATTTGTTACACATCGTATCAAAAAAAAAAAAATACCCACATGCATATAAAAATATATATGGAAACTGAACAGACAAATTTATGAGATGCAAGAATGCATTTTGTAGAAAAGCGTGAAAAATATATGTTGTCACAGTAGTTTATCTTCACAGACGAGGCCATTGTAAAACTAACAAAAAGATACTCGTAAATTAAGGTTGAGCAAAAGGATTTTAAATTATTTCAAATAAAATAATATTTAAACTCAATTTGTTAAAGAAAATATCATAAATTAATATTTTTATATACAAGAAATATGTGTGTAAAACTTTAAAATAAGTTTTTAACACGCCTGATAACAATAAATAATTATAAAAATCATATATACGCGCAATACAATCACAAAAACAGCATACCATGTGAGCCGTAAGACAAATCGATGTGCCTTATGATTGTATTGTTGAAAAAATTATGATATCAAATTTTTTCAGCTAATTCAACAACCCTTTGCTGTAAAACGTTAAAAATTTCACAATATAAACGTATAACATATACATAATTCAACGATTCCACAAGTAAGCCCCTGCAGTTGTTTGTTATAAGTGATACATAGATGACGCTTTCTGTTTATTTTAAAAAAGTGACATAAAACATGTAAGAGTGTTAAATTCGGCTGTGCCGAATCTTTGATACCCTCCATCTCGGTTTGCGTATTGATATATGTAAACAAAATAGTGAAAAAGCTAAACAATTTGTTAAACTTAATACCAAATTATTTCAGTAAATTCTTTGGGTTGGTTTTTGTCTTTTCTATTATTTCGGATTTATTTCGGCGCTTGCTTGTTGGTCATTGTGGTTGCTGATCGGCATGCATTTAGGTTATATACCTATAAGCATGCGTTTCCGGTTATAGTTATGACATAACTTCTCGTTTAATTTAGTTCTTGCTAATTAAATAGCTCGCCCTAACCTCCATTGCAAAGGTAATGGTTGTGTAGGGTGGCTACATGCATTAAATCGTGCTAATTGGAGATGGCTGTATAGTTTCTTTTAACTGGCCATATATTTCTTCATTGCGGCCATATAGGTCGGATGGAGTAACAAAATAATAACCAAAAAAAAGCTCTCTCAACTTTTTTATTAATATATTGCCATATTTGGAAAATATAGAGAATAAATTTATAATAATAATAAATAATCAAATTAGGGATGCCAAACGCAAAAAACCAAATGTCCCAAAAATTTTAAATAAATTAATTTATTATCTTTATTTTCTGAAAAACTTCAAATTTTCATCCAAAAAAAATTGTGAAAAATAATATATAAATAACATTCTCAACAAATTGCGTTTATTTATGTAACAATTTTTGTGTTCTCAATTCTTAAATATCGTTTGAGGCTTTCTAAAAATCATTGAATTTAAATCAATGTTTTCTGTAGTCCGATTATGTAAATTTCAGCGATTCGACAATCGCAAAATATTTAGACAGCTATTGTTGTTTGCACTAAGGATTAAGTGATTCACTAAGTACAGACATCTTAACGACAGTCGACATCTCTATTTTTCTGTTTATTTAAATTGTAAACGAGTGGCATCTCTGTCAAAATAAGCGAAAAACACAAAGAATAGAAAAAAACAAATTACTTCTTGTTTGACCGGATGATTTTATGTTTATGTTTAACATCTTTATTTTTTTACTAATATATCTGTTTATTTATTTGAAAATGAAATAATGAATTGAATATGCTATTTAATTTTTTTATTTATATAAAAAAGTTTTTTAATAAAAGCAAAATATTTTCACTATTTTATGATTTTTATTTACATATGTATGACGATATTTCAACCTAAAAATTTAAGTTTTTATCGATTGAATAAACAACACAAACATGGTTGTCGTTTAGATAACAACAACAGCTGACTTTAACAATAGCGAATATCGTTTAAAAATTTTACTGATAATTTTGCAATTTTCTTTTTTTTAACGATTCGACTATCGTTAAAAGAAGTTACAGAAAAGCTATTAATTTCTCCTGAATGCCAATATTTTTTTTTAATGTAAACATTTTTTAAATGTAAACATATTTGGTGTTTTTTTTGGAATTTTAATTTGTGTTTAGCGAATAAAATTTATATGTATATTAAATTTAAAATTATTATTTCCGGCGTTTTGATATGATTTTCTGAAATTCAGTTAATATTTTCTAATTTATAATTGGAAATTTTAATTCCAGTTTTTAGAATTGATATTTTCTTAAATTTGAATGGAAAATTTAAAAAGTACAATTTTGTATTTATGCGAATAATAATGCTTTAGTAATTATAAACAATTTTTCAAAATTAGATGTAATCGCAATCAGATATTTTGTAGGTAAAGCAGAATATTGATAACTCAGTAACTCTATTTTGTAAAGACGACAAAAAGTTAATATTCCAAACTTATGTTCATATTTGTAAAAGAATAATGAAAAAACGTATGAAATAAAAGACCAGCCCGTGTATACTCTTAACATTGTTATGTATAATATCTATTTGAAAATATTGACATTCATGTTAAAATAGAAATAACTATCGCAAAACTAATTAGAACAAAAATTGTGGCGCCATCTACTGTGGCATAGTCACGCTGAGCAAAATGAAGTGACACTGTTAATGCAGAAGAAATGTATTTTCCCCACAACAAAATATTGCAGAAATTTATGTAAATAAAATAATATACCGATTTATTTCTAACATGCAGTTATTATGGACATACATATATAGAATATATGTATATTATTTGTATTATTTAATATGTGTATGTATGTATATGTAAATATTACATACAACAAATACAACTTCAAACGTTTTTTTTTGAGTTTTTCTCTTTAAATAAAATAATACATAAAAATTTTTTTTGCTATACCCTTCAGGAGAATATGCGTCAATTGTCTAAAAGCTACTAGTACAATTACTAGAACAAAAGACAGTAGTGCAAACGGGGTTAGAGTTTTTATATAAAAATACTAGTGCTTGATGTAGTACTAGGGCACCACTTGTAGATTGATAGAATATTCTATAAATATTTTTGAGTAACAAAAAAAAAATTGGCATATTTGTATTTTGATAATGCTTCTTAAATTTGATTTCAAATCGTTGATTTATGCCATCTATATTATTAAAAAATATGCTTAAATGCGAAATGCTAATTTTCATTTGCATTTCTTTATTTTTTTAAGTGCTGCCGTACACACAAGAGCACGATAACAGGCTTAATAATGTGGCAAGCATGCATAAAGAAAAAACATTTTATTATTGCAAAACATGTTTTTCCCCTTTCATTTAAGTGTGCTGTGTTATTTGAGTCGCTCGTGTGTAAAACAGTTTATTTTACAAAAGCTATTAAAAGGTAATTTTTAAAATGAGTGCTTCTAAAAGATATTTTAAAAGAAAATTAAAAAATCAAATAAGTTTATATAAAAATAGAGTATTGCAACGCGAAAATTCGGAAGAAAATATTAAAGAATGTGAAGAATTAGATTTTGTTAATAATATTGGCCCTCAACCGTGCTTACAAGAAGAAAGCAATCAAGAAGATAAATTGCGAAATATTCCAGAACTACCAAAGCTTACTTTAAAGCAAAAGTTAAAAAAGTGGATAATTAAAACTAAACCTACGAGAAGCTGCGCTGAAGAATTGTTTGCAATTTTGTCAGAAGAAGGCATGGATGTTCCGCTGTCAGTAGAAGGGCTTTTAGGAGAGAAAAAGAAAATTGAAGTTAGAAGTGTTCCCCCAGGCATTTTCCACTATATAGGCATCGAAAATCAGCTTAACAGAGTGGAAAATACTTTACAAAACTATCCAAAAGTCGAACTAGAAATAAATGTTGATGGCATTCCACTATTCAAGAGTTCCAGAATGCAGCTCTGGCCTATTCTGATTAAAGTAGTAAATGTTAAAGAAAAAATATTACCGATGCCAGTAGGTATTTATGTGGGGCCTGGTAAACCACTTTGCGTTGAGGACTATTTAAAAGAATTTATTATGGAAGTAAATTTGTTAAATGGTAAACTGCATATTTTAAGTAAAACTATTGACCTTGAATTTCGAAACTTGTGCTGTGATACACCAGCAAAATCTTTTGTTTGCTGCATTCCTGGACATACCTCCTCACACGGGTGCACGAAATGCACTCAGGTAGCAAAAAAAATAAATAACATACTAACATACAGCACAGTTCGCGGAAATCCAATTTCGGATGAAGATTTTTCAGTAAGAAAATATCCCGAGCATCACAACCAATCATTTTTGCGGAAACAAACTCCGCTTGAAAAAATTGGCTTAAAAATGATTACACAAACACCTTTAGACAGCATGCACTTAATTGATTTAGGTGTTACAAAAAAAATTCTTCTTCGGATAATTAATAAAAAAACGTTACAAAAAACTCCAAAAGCAAACATAACTCATATATCCTCAGCGTTAATTAACATGCGCAAATGGATTCCAAAAGAATTTCCGCGAAAACCAAGAACTTTGGATGACATACACAACTGGAAGGCAACTGAGTTCCATCAATTTTTAGCTTACACTGGCATAATTGCACTATATGAAAATGTACACGAAGACATTTACTATACTTTTTTGATTCTCCATTGTGCATATAGATTACTTTGTAATCCTCGCCAAATAGCTTCCAATATAAGTCAAGCAAACGAGCTGCTAGAGCTATTTGTGGAAAATTTTCCAATTGTTTTTGGTGAAAATAGCGTTTCATTCAATGTGCATAATCTTCTACACATAACATCCTGCGCAGAAAAGTATGGACCCCTTTACTCATTTTCCGCTTACGATTTCGAAAATAAATTACAGATTTTGAAGAAACATGTACGAAAACCAACCGGGATTCTTCAACAAATTGTAAATAAGGAAAAATATGAAATACTCACAAAAACCGAAAAAAGTGACTTTGCTTACATTGGAAACGAAATAGCTGGGGTATTTATTAATGACTGCTATTTTTCAACAAAAAGCCCTAATAATTTTTGTTCGGTACGCACACACATCCCAATAAAAATTGAGAAATTTATAAGAGGATATGAACATTTGGTTGAAGGAAGACCTATTTTAAATACTGAAAGTTTTTTTCAAGAGCCCATAGACTCTGTTCAGCTCGGGATATATCAGATAGATTTAACATTAGGTGGAATCGAAAGATTTTCACTTAAAGATATTCAATACAAATTTATTTGTCTGCCATCTGTAAATAATTTTATACTTCTTCCTCTTTTGCACAGTTGCTTACCGCAGACATGCCAAAGGACCTCGACCCACAGCCTTCAAAAGCGACATTGAAATATTATCCAAAAGGTAGGTTTTAAATTGTCTTAAATTGATTGAAATGTTGTAATAACCGGTCTTATGGTATACCTTTTTATTTTTAGATAACAAAAAGTGCGTTCATTGTGAAGAGCTCTCAGCAAAAGTTCAAAGTCTACAAGGTTATTTTATAAATATAAGTTTTCTTCTATAGCTTTATAAATATATGTCTTTTATTAGATACCATTGACCGGCAAAGCAACAGCATGATCGAAATATTAGCGGAACACAAAGTGCTGCTTTCAAAAATAGTTTCGCAAAATCAAATTCTGGATGACATCATGGAAATCTTTCCTATAACAACAAAAGAAAAGTTAAGTGAGCTGAATGTTTTAATGCAGTCACAGGCAGATCCTTATGTTAGTACATCTATTAAATTAAAAAAATATATATATTAATGTTTGCTTTTTCGCAGATACGACGAATGAAATCGTTGTTAAAAGGGAATGTTGGACGATACCTAAATTCAATTTTGGGACACAACTTAATCCATGTTTTTAACGTTGATGGTACGCACGGAAAACAGGGCATTAAAAAGTATGAAAACTTTTATTCTGCCTTGATAGGTAAATTAATAAATGAACATATAATTAACAAATTTCTTAATCCTTTGAGTAAATTTTATATTTCATTATTTAGAAGCTATTGCTGTATTTTCGGAAGAGCCTGACACCGCCTTGAGAAAGGCATTTCAACTGCAAAAAAAAAGAATTTTTAAATCCAATCGTGTGGAAAAATTAAAAGAAAATAATGTTGAAAATGAAAAATCGACATGAACAACTTTTGGCGATATTATTTATAGTTTGTTTTTTTATCTTAAGGTCTAGCCAGCCTTGAAAAAATGGGCATTTTATTTAATTTTTAAGTTTTAAGTTATTTCTTTTTTGTATTTAAGTATTTTAATAAATAAAACAATACAGAAAAACTAATTTGATTTACTAGTACTTTTCACTATAGCATCAAGGGAGTAAATCGACCTATTATGGGAAATTTTTCTATACAAAAGAACTAGTAACAAACTGGTGCTAAAACGCCCAATTGGATCCAAGTGTACTAGTAAACGTCTAGAACCAATGGTACTAGTGATTTTAAAAGCACAAAAGAACTAGTAACAAACTGGTTCTAAAGCACCCAATTGGGTCCATGTGTACTAGTACACGTGTAGAACCAATGGTACTAGTAATTTTCCAAGCACACTCAATGCTAATTTGAGCATTAAGATGGTATAGAAAAGTTTACAGTCGAGAACTAGTACTGGTGATTTCTGAACTAGTTTAGTACTAGTTAGGTACCAGTTCGTTCTCCGGCAGGGTATTTACATTGTTTTTTTTTATTGACAACTAGGTATTTTATCATTAGTTGCTTTAGATGCTGGTGAATTTTTACTCCCTTTATATTAATACGTAGTGTCTGCTTGTCGAAAAAATTTTGGATCGATTTTAACCCCTTTCCCATGACCCAATCGATCTGAAAGTTTGCAGGTAGGCTCGTGACAATGACAGAAATAATCTAATAAATTTTTTTTAGTGATGCCAAAACAATGAAAACTTTTAAATTTTTCTACCAGAGTTATTATATTATTACCACAATGACCACCAAAGCAACAAGTCCAGCTATGACAACAATACAACACTTAGAATAACAACAAGAATAATATAGAAATGTCATATTTTTAATTTTTTTTTTAATTTTTCAGAGATTTCCCTTGACCTGTTCCACCGATTTTAATGATTTTTGAAATAGAGAACTTCCCATGAATGTGGTGAATCATTATCAATGAAAATGATCACCTTAGCTATCCTATTGAGGGCGAATCGTGACAAGAACAACATAGAAAATTATATTTTTTCAAGACTTTTTTTAGTTCTTCATTCATATCTCGAGCATTAATAAACCGATTTGGACGATTTTAAATAGCAAACTTCACAGGATGTTAGTGAATCATTTTTTATGTCAACGAGCACCCTAGCTGCCCGATTGATGCCGTCATCGTGATTTCCACAGACGGACAGACGGACATCGCTATATCAACTCCGGTTGTTATAAGGATCACAAATATATATATTTTATGGGGTCCAAAATTTTTTTTCTAATTATTACAAACGGAATGACAAACTTATATATATCCTCTGCAAAGTGGAGTGGAGGGTATAAAAAACTTCAATTACTAGATGTCTACACATCTCCCCTGTGATCGGACTCACATAATTTTTTATTACACATTCTTTCCAACAGGGGAAGACTCCTCATAGAAGGACTGCTTTTTGTTTGGTTGTTACATAATGGGGGGTAGAAAATCAGTCGTTTTTTAGATTTTTCACATTAGGCGAGTTTAGTCGAATTTCAGATAAAATTAATAGGGGGTTTGAAGTCCTATATAACGGTATATAGAACGTGCCGAAAAAAAATAATAAAAGTTGAGATTCCTTTTAATGGGCGTGTAATAGTTTCGATTCCAACCTAACAATTTCTTAATCACTATTATACGAGGGTTTTTTGATAACTCAGTGAATTATTTAATAAAATATATCTTTTCGACAAAAAAGAGTTTTATTTGTCAACACAGCCTCTTTTTATCCCATACATTTATTACAGTATTTTTTCCATTTTTTTTATGCCTGGTTTTCTAAAGGTTCTCAAAATAAGCATATGTTTCAATGATGACCTCTTCATTTGACCGAAATCCCTTACGGCCGAGCCATTTCTTCAGTTTTGGAAATAGAGAGTAGCCGCAGAAGGCTAAGTCTTAAGAATATGCTCGATGCTTCCTTACAGTTAACTGCCTTAACATAGGCTTTACTATAATTCTGTAGTTTTTTAGAATAACCGCGTATGTCATAAAATCAAAATGTTCAGGGGAGCCAAAAAAAAAACGTTTTATTTGAAATTATGAGCTCGATATAAAGATTTTAGAGCTTTTTATTTAACAGTCCTGTAAATATGGGCAATAAATACTTTATATAAAATTTTGAGTCAAAAATCTTCAGAGGAAGGACGAAAAACTATACGTGAATTACACTTAAAGTGTGTGCAAATAAAACAACTTATGTCCACAAACGTCGTTTTATTTGAAAAAGAAAGCTACCAATGCGATCACCCATGTAGACATAAGTTGTTGTTGCTTGAAAAACGAATTTTTTTGTAAAGAGCGTTAAAAAATAATATATTTGGCATCGTTACCGCAAAACTGACAAAAATGGACATAAGCGGTTATTCCAGAAAACCACAGAATTATGATAAAAAATTGGTATACCATATTTGTTTTGTATGCAATTTATTTTATCGGGATATAAAAGTGCCTCAGGGAGTAAAAAATCCACTTTTCAATATTTCCTTTACATATTTGTCAGTTCTGTAATATGGTGCCATTACTAAATTGTTTTCCTTTCATAATTTACATCTAAAAATATTATTTCTAATTAAATCTATAATAAATTATCTATTCTTGTATTGTTTGATGTATTGTATAATTTTTTTTTTGATACATGCTTAAAAAAATTGCTCTCTCGATTCTTTTCCATGTGCGATGTTGCAGCATTAAACCAAATTGGGCAACCGTATGTTATAATTGTTGTAACTAGGGATTCGTAAATAATAAATTCGACATTTGTTTTTATGAGCCTGGAGTAAAATAATGACTTATAAATATTTGTATAATCTAACCTATAAAAACAAAGTTTTTATTAAAACTCTTTCTTTTCGTATGCATATCAGTTTTGAATCTCTCCGTGACTGTGCTTGACTTTGCGTGACTATTTTAAAATTAATATTTAGTGACAACAAGTCTGTGGACCAAGTTTCAGCTTGATTGGATGAGGGGAAATGGGGTTAAATCACTCCGTGATTGTGCGTGACTATCTTATCTGTGTGCGACTATCTTAAACTTAATCTTTGGCCACAACAAGTCTATGGACAATGTTCCAGATCGATCGGAAGAAGAGAAGTGTGGTTTTAATCTCTCCGTGATTGTGCGTGACTATGCGTGACTATGTCAAAGTTAATCCTTTTTACAGCAAGTTTATTGACCAAGTTTCAGATTGAATGGATGAGGGAAAATCCATTTTAAATCTCTCCGTGACTGTGTGTGACCATGCCTGACTGTGCGTGACTAAGTCGAAGTTAATATTTTTTCATAGCAAGTGTATGGACCAAGTTTCAGATCGATCGGATGAGGTGAAATGACATTTAGATCATTATTGTGCGTGACTATGCGTAACTGTGCGTGACTACCCCAGAACTAATCTGTAGTCACCACAAGGATATGGGCCAAGTTTCAGATCAATTGGATAAGGGGGAATGGAGTTGGCCCACGACAGACAGACAGAGTACGAGTTAAAGGAAAGATTTTAAAAACACTTTCCTAGCATTTCAAATTGTTTCTTTTACATGAGACCTATGTAAATATTTAACAAAATTTTTGTTTGGTATAGTTGTATTTGGCAAATAAGATTTATTTCCATATTTTTCCAGTTTTTCTCTATGTTCCTACTCCATTTGACAACTCGAGGCCTAAAAAGAATTGTTTCGCAGTTTCGTGCACTAGTTGTCACATTCCAAGCAATAGTATATTTTTCCACAATGTTAAAAGATTATTGTTTTCAGTTAATTATCTTAATCGTTCTATCAGGGTGATATATAATTATATCATCTGCAAATGCGATAACATTTTATATTTCACTAATTAGATCAAATATAAATCATATACCTGTATCAAAACTTGAAAAATTGCTTGGTGGAGGAAGATTTATCTCAAACAATGAAGTAATCATTAAATGTGATGTCAAATCGTTCTAATAAGACGGCATCGAATTTCTGAAACGGTAATTTCGCCAATATGAGTTTTCCTCCCTACATATTATTTGAAAAAGTTGGCATAGAAAAATTAGTAAAGAAGAACTTAAAAATCGTACTAATTAATTTTCCTTTCATTTAATACATAACATTTCCAAAAATGCCTCTAAAAACACCTTAAATAATTTGCACAATTTTTCTACATTCATTGAAAAAACAAAGCAAAAATCAAACATACATTTGCTAAATCAATAAAACAAATTTGCTAGAAATGTTACTGAAAAAAACAATAAATTTTCTACAATAAAATGAATGATTGTCGAAAAAATATTAAATAACCGAAGTCATTTATTAGCTTCAATGTTGAAATGGACATATGGTTTGTAATTTATTATGTTTGCTTGGCTGTGTGTGCGTGGTCTCATGTGTCCCTCGTCAAATGAAATACCATTTTGCTTTTACTTTGCATGGCGTTTTGGCATAAGTGTGTTTGTTCAAATCAAAAACGATTTCATAACGAGGATATATATAAATTTTGTATTAGATTAATAAGCTTAAAAAAAAACACAGGCTATTAAAGTGTTAGACTTCTTAACGTATTTAAGTGCTGTGTGAACCTATTAGGTAGTTTCATTTTCATATCCTATGCCTCTATGTGGCCCTGGTATTAGTCTGTGTTGTTGTTTGTAACTACTAAAAACATTACTTTCTGAATCGATTCAGCAAAGTCCGCCTGTGTGTCCATGTAAACTTTTAATCAAAATGAAAATATGAACATACTAGCTGTTTTTACCCGGTCTTGCGCGGGATCCAAAGGCCTTTGACTTGAAAAATTGTTCGCTATGCTTACCAGGCGTTGAGTACTTAGTGCCCAATGAACAAATTCCTCAAAAAAATTAACTTTCTCCCCAAAAATTATGTTTATGATGAAAAAAATTCCCCAATGTTTACGTTTTTTGGGGAGTAAGTTCATTTTATTTCAATTTAAAATTTTTTGATTTTTTAATTTAAAAGTTCTTTTAAAAGACGCTACAACAAAAATACTTCAAAAATATGCTGCGAAACCGCTTGAAGTTTTTTTTGAAGTTTATTTATTTTGTAAACATCAAATATAACGGAATCGTTTGCAAATTAAAGGAATCAGAAGTTTTAAAAATTAAATTACTTCAATCAATAGATGATCATTATTGAGCAGAGACGTCAAATTTATAGAAGTTTCAAAAATGGAAAATGAATGCGACATTAAAGATTGTGCAGCAAGGTTGCTTTAAGCAACTACTTATAATATATGATTGGCCTATTTTGATCAACAGGTAATTATTGCACACGTAGATAAAATTTATCATAAGACATTTCACTGAGCTGTGTTCCGCGAGCGAGTCGCGAACGTGTCCGCGCGTGTGGCAGGTACATTCGTGCTGCCGTACATTTAGCATCAACTTATTTTAATCGGCAATCAATGTGTTCGCGTGCGCGTCGCGTCCGGTCGATGCCTGCTTACCGTTACAACCATTGAGTGTATGATGTCTAAAAGTAACGAATTTAACTTATTCTAGTGCTTTGTGATATACAACAATTTTGGTTTTTCCTTCTGGTGCATATACGAAAATATTATACTCTGGAGCAGGCGACATAAAATTGTCTATGAGAAAAACAGTCGTTTAAGGAGTTTCAGATTCCCTGGATTCAGCTTGTCTTAGCCGCTGGATTTCTAGATGCACTTGAGTAGATTCAGGCATTTCCGTTTCTGTTAATAAAGCTTGCTGAGCTGCGTTGTGCGAGCGCATCGAAATGATGCTATTGAAAAGTATACAGATTTTTAATGCGTATATTGCAGGACAGATATTGAGATCGGTATGCAAATTTTCACTTAAATAAATATTTAACAAAATTCACTAAATAAAAAAATGTAAAAATTTAAGAACGAATTTGGGGAGTAAGTTCATTTTTTTTTTTTTGTTCATTTCTGTTGTGGAATTGTTCAACGTGAAGTTATTTCCGTGTTACCAAATTTCAGAGAAATCCATTGAAAAATACAAATTTGTATAGCGAACAAATGTACCAAAAAACAGAAAATGAGTTTTATAAAAAAGTGGGCGTAAAGGTAGGCGTGGCCAGAAAGATACATAATCTGACCCTCACTGGAGTACAGATCTCATGTGTACCAAATTTCAGGGAAAACCGTTGAAAAATATAAGTTTGTACAGCACCCAAACAAAGAAACAAAAGAGGAAAAAATAAATTTTATATCAAAGAAGTAGGCGCAAAATTAGGCGAGGCCCGTGCTTGCAGTACAGAGACTGTGCGCAATAAAGTTCAGAGAAATCCGTTGAAGAATAAAAATTTGTATAGCGAACAATTTGTATAGCGGTAATTTGAGAGTCGAATTTAAATAGTTGGGCCGCAGATTATTGGTACCGGTGCTTTGTTGTTATTAAGTTGATTGATTTTAATTTCATCGTCAGGTCAGGTTTGTCGTTGTTGATAGAGTTTGTCGCGCAGAGGGTTTCGAATGGTGTGAACGTGGATTGTTCCGCGTTATCATAAGTTCGTTGGTATTGTTGAGAACTTCTTGGAAATGCTCTCTCCACCTATGCAGTTGGTCTTCTACAGACGTGAGGATTTGCCAGATTTGTCCTTATTGAGTTTTCTGGCCAGAGAGTTTCCTAATTACATCACAAACAGTTTTTAAATTTCCAATATTAGCAGCGACTTCGGCTTCTGATGTTAGGCTATTAAAGTAGTTATGTTTATCATCTCTAGCTTGCCTTTTTTACTTTCTTTATTAAAGCTCTATGTTTAGTCTTCAGCTCATGCTTTCGTGTAGAGTTTTCTTCGGTTAGTAGTAGCTGCTGGGATTCTAGACGCTTCTCAACCAGATTCCAAAAACCATCGGAAAGACGTTCTGTATTTTCTGTATTCGTGTGGAAAAATGTTTCTATGCCGGTTTCAGTAACATATCTGCTTCGATTCGCATCGGATTTGAGTTTTGGAATGTTTTATGGTTTTTGCTGGAATTGTTGTACATTTATTTGGTTGTAATGTCTTTTTCAATAAAAGCCATAGCGGTCAAAAAAAAAAAATATTCGTCATTAACTAAGAATTCAGGAAATCCTGCAACAACGCTAAAACGAAACGAAAAAATGTAAACAAATAATTGAACTTTCAGCACATAACATATTTTTTTAATTTTTATTGTTTTTAATGCAAAAAATTTAATAAAAAAAACAAGAAAGCAATTCTATTGCGCAATACCAAAAATAAGGCAAAAAAAGTATTCGCCACTTATGTAAAAGGCTTAAGATTAGATAGCAATAGCGGAAGTTTAATATTTTGTTATGCGTCCTCCAAGTCTTGTTAATTCTTTCAATCTCCTTTGCATTGAACTAATTTAGCTGTAATAGATGAATCTATATTGGCCCATTCGTTCATTAAAATCTGCTTCATCTGTGTTTTAATTAAAAAACTGCGTTTTCTCAATTTTAATTCTAAATGTTCCCAAAGATGTTCAATGGGGTTTAAATCTGGTCTTTGTTGAGATGTTTTTATTACTTTTGGCCAATTATATAACATCGAAAGCTTAGTAGTTAGCGCAAAATGCTTTGGATCGTTATCCTGATAATACTGAAAATCGTTACCAATTCCCAGTTTTTTCGCACTATCTTCAATATGTCGATGTAGTATTTGTAATCCATTGTTCCATTTATTGTTTCAACATTTCCCGCATATGAGCAGCCATACATCTACAAACCATTACACCGCCACCACCATGCAAAAATATATATGATATCCATGGGTGAGGAGCCAATGTTGCATATACTAAGTTGTGATTCAGCGGCAGCTAAGTGGTCAGTTCTCGAAAGCATATACGAACAGAAATCTGAGACGTCGATACATTTGCTTCAACAACAATTTTTACAATATGAGAAAGTTCCTGAAGATACAATTTCTGTACACATTTCTAAATTACAGAAGATGGCAAAACAGCTTGAAGATCTTGGTGAGAAAATTTCAAATTATATGCTTATAACCAAGATTTTGATGACGTTGACGGAATTTTTCAAACATTTCTTTGCATCATGGAAAGCTACGGCTACAGAGGAACGAACTCTGAAAAAATTAACATCAAGATTGCGTATGGAGGAATCCAGATTAGGAATTCAACCCTCGAAGATCGAAGCCTTTGTAGCAAAAAGAAATTTTAAGAAAAATTTCAAAAATAGTCAACCAAATCAAAATGGCAACAAGAATTTAGAAGGTAAATGTTTTATCTGAAATAAATTCGGACATTGGAAACGAGATTGTCCCAACAAAAATTTTAAGAAGTCTGGTGGAGGCGATGCTTTTGTCGGAGAGCATTTGTTCGTTGTTTCTTCAGAAGAAAATGCATGGTATGCTGATTCTGGTGCAAGTGATCACATGTCAAGCAGAAAAGAATGGTTTCAAAATTATGTTCACTTTGACACACCAAAAAGTATAAGAGTTGGAAATGGTGCTGTCATTCCTGCATTCGGTAAGGGTGATGTTTATGTAAAGGCATTTTATGGTAAGGTCTGGATTACCAAATATATGTCTAACGTTCTTTATGTACCCCAAATCAAACTAAATCTTTTTTTTACAAATGCATGTCTGGATAAAGGGTATACTATGGAAGCCAAAGGAAACGAATGCGTATTTAAACGTGAAGGTAAAATTTAGCTTAAAGGAATAAGCGAAAATTCAAGACTCTTTAAGTTGCTGCTAAAAGTTCAAGAAGTAGAAGTTAAAGCAAATGTTGCAGTAAAAGGCAGTTCTTTGCAACTATGGCATGAAAGAATGTGCCATCAAGACAAAAATCACATAAAAGATGTGTTGATGCGGCATAATATTAAATATTCAGGTGACGATTTCTTTTGTGAAGGGTGTGTAATGGGTAAGCAACATAGAATGCCATTTGCTGAAAGTCTAAACAGAGCCAAAGAAGTCGGAAGCCTGGTGCATACTGATCTTTGTGGACCGATGCAAGAAAAATCGTTTGGTGGATCTCGTTTTATGGTTGTTTTTCGAGATGACTTTTCAAACTATCGTTACGTTTACTTCATAGAAGCCAAATCCGATGTACCGCAAGTAAAATCTAAATATTTTGATCAAGTGCAAGCAGATACAGGCGCGAAGGTTAAAATATTACGGTCAGACAATGGCTCGGAATACGCTATTAAAGAGGTATGTAATATTTTACGTAAATACAAAGTTATACACCAAAAATCTACACCATATGCACCGGAAGATAACGGTAGAGCCGAAAGAGACATGAGAACTTTGGTAGAAGCAGCTAGATCTATGATACACAATAAGAATCTTAATATTAATTACTGGGGAGAGGCAGTTAATTGCGTCGTATTTACATTAAATAGAACAGGAAAGAATCCACAGAAAGACAAAAGTCATTTTGAGTTGTGGTTTGGAAAAACTCCCAATATGTCTATGTTTCATGTTTTTGGTTCAGACGCATATGTTCATGATCCACAAGAAAAACGTAGAAAATTGGCTCCAAAGTCCAAGAAAGGTGTTTTCGTTGGATATCAAGACAACTGTAAGGGTTATCGAATTTGGATACCTCTTGAAAAATGGTTAGAAATTTCACGAAATGTCATTATTAGAGAATCTGAAAAGGAGATTATAGTGCGAGAGAATTTCGTGGATTGTACTAATCATGACATTGTGGGGGAGAATAAATCTTTGGAAAAACCTACATTAGAACTTGGGTCTACAGAGGAATTTGAGGATGCTCAAAATGACTTAGAAGAACAAAATACAGTTATAGACAATGATCATGAAGTACAAGGTAGTCGGTACAATTTACGTTCAAGAAAGAAGAGTCCGATTCAGAATATTTTAAATTGTGCAATAGCCGATTATGATGAACCTCAGAACCACCAAGAAGCAGTAAATAGTAATCTTAGGTTGCAGTGGAAGCAAGCCATGGATGAAGTGTATGAATCTCTTTTGGCTAATGAAACTTGGAACTTGGTACAGCTACCTAAAGGAAAAACAGCAATATCTAACAAGTGGGTATACAAAATAAAAAGAAACCAAGATGGTGATATTGAACGATTTAAAGAGAGGTTAGTTATATGAGGTTTTACCCAAAAGCAAGGAATAGATTACGAGGAGACTTTTAGTCCAGTAGCAAAATTTACTTTTATTCGAACAATTTTAGCCTTGAGTGCATCTTTAAATTATTTTCTCACACAATTTGACATAAAAACAGCTTTTTTGTATGGTCAACTAGAGGAAGATATATATATGCATCAACCTATCGGATATGACGATGGTAGTGATCAAGTCTGCAAACTTTATAGAAGTCTCTATGGACTTAAACAGGCATCCAGATATTGGAAAAAAGGTTCACAGAAATTCTGAAGAAGTTTAATTTTAAGGTAAGCAATGCAGATTCTTGTGTCTTTACTGGGGAAATTAAAAAAAAAAGAAAATCGTACTGGCTATATACACTGATGACGGTATAATTGCCGCAGAATCAAAAGGTGTAGCTGAAGAGTTTATAAAATGTTTGAGGTGCGAGTTTGACGTTAAAGTATTTAGTTCGCTCTTCTATTTAGGAATGGAGATAATACAACAACCGAACAAGATATGTGTTCGTCAAACTGCATATGTAAAGAAAGTGCTTCAAAAGTTTAATATGCAAGATGCTAGAATAGTGAATACACCTGCTGAAAATGTTAAAGCATCAAATATCGATTCACATAATGTCAAGTTTCCATATCGAGAAGCAATTGGATCTCTTATGTATCTCGCAATAGCAACAAGACCAGATATTGCATTTGCTGTTTCATATGCAAGTCGTTTTATGGATTCCTTTAATGTTGAACATGTTGCTGGACTGAAGCGTATTTTCAAATATTTGTGCGGAACTATTGATCAAGGAATTGAATTTTCAAAATCTAACAACTTATCTTTAATTTGTTATTCAGATTCAAATTATGCTGGGGATACGGAAAATAGACATTCAACTGGTGGTTTTGTTACAATGATATCGGAAGGTCCGATTTCATGGTCGTCAAGAAAACAGCAGACAATAGCGCTCTCTACTACCGAAGCGGAATACATGGCAGCCTGTGAATGCGTTAAGGAGCTAATTTGGGTGCAGCGGTTGTTAAAAGATATTACTGGTGACAACCTTCAACCTCCCATTTAATATTTGGATAATCAAAGTGCCATAAAGCTTGTTAAGAATCCACAGTTTCACAAAAGAACGAAGCATATTGTGGTAAAGTTCCATTTCATTCGTGAGGTATATGAAAATAAAGGTTTTCAACTTAAGTATGTGCCAACAACAGAACAATTGGCTGATATTTTTACAAAGCCGCTCTTAAAGCAACAATTTAATAACATAAAGAAATTACTAAATATTAATTGATGTAAATGGGTGAATAATTATTTAAACAAAAGTGGAAGTGTTGAGAATCAATTTGTTTACATATTTATTAATTCATGCTTTGTAATAAAACACTTGTTATGTTTCTGTTTTTATAGACACATATGCATTGATTTGTATTTTAGGTTTTAGTCAAATAGAAAAAATAACATTTCATTTACAATTTATCTATATCATAGAAAACAAGTCTTTTTCTCTGCTAACAATTTTGTTTTTTTTTTTTTAACTTGTCGTACTAACCAACAATTATCCGCTACAGTAAGTGATTTACCGACCGATTTTGTTTCTTTCCATTTTTTTTTTTTATAATGTATTAAACTGTGCTTATTGGCCTATTTACGATTTCGCTAATTTTTTTTTTCCAGTTAATCCGCTTCTAAAATATTTAGTTATCAAAACTTTCACTTCATCAGAAACTTCGCTTTGCATGCAACCCATTTTTAAAAAATTAAAACTCTACTCAATAAAACACTTCATGGCAAGTAACCAAACGCTTCCTTTTTCATAGAAAATAAAAAACGGGATTTCCCCGTTTTATTTTTGCCAAAATTGAAGTCCTCCATAGAAGTGTTGCATAATTGACGAACACTTTTTTTGGCCTATTTTTAGCTGTTTCGCAATAGAATGTTTTTTTTGTTGTTTCCTATAAAAATTACAAAAAAAATAAGTGACCACATTTTTTCGTTCCATTTTGCCGTTGTTGTAGGATTTCCTGAATTCTTAGTTAATGACGAATACTTTTTTTGACCGCTGTATAAATCTATACAAGCATCATAACATTTTAAAGGGAGCACCATAAGGAGTGTCCGCAGGGAATAGGTCCAAAAGGAAAAAATATTCATCTCGAAAAAGTAATAGGGGTCGGTTATATATATCTTCGGTTTGCGACCCTCCGTATTGTAGCTCAAAACCCTGACGTGTCCCGAAAACGCTGACTTCAGATTATGATTCAGCGACTTGGAAAACAGTAAAACCCGTTAAGAAACCCTATATGATTTTAAGGATTTTGAATATTGTTGCATAATATTATTATTAAGCGCTTCTGTAGTCAGCGTAGAATGAGATTTATGGTGTTTGTGAACATTAATAAGCATATATCGACATCTGAGTTCGTTCATGGGTGCATCTGGTTGTCTGGTAGATGAATGGATAATCATCTCCTTTTAGATCAATACCCATTAGCTTCGTGAATCCAACTGTGTCTATGGATTTAATAAATTCTCTTTTTTCTAAAAAAAAAAACGGTTAATTTATAAATTTTGACACACAAAAATTATGCAATAAAATTTTAAAATTTCTGTAAAAAAAATATCAAATAACATGCATAAATGAAATT
Organism: Cordilura impudica; assembly: GCA_963682025.1. NCBI lineage: Eukaryota > Metazoa > Arthropoda > Insecta > Diptera > Scathophagidae > Cordilura > Cordilura impudica. Next base: position 265,984,104 of record OY821518.1, read on the forward strand.
AATTAATATATTTCGTAAAACCTCGCAGTATATAGCTATTAGCTAGCAAGTCTTAAACCTTATACCTGTTAAATATTTATGCCAGTCTTAAGTATAATATAAATCTTCAATGTTTCCTCTAAAATGCCGGATGTTATAAATTTTCAAAATAGGCCACTAAAAAACCAGTAAAAATAACGAACTTCTACGAAATTAAATATTTTTTTTAAACGCATGCATTAAAATGTGACAATTCAAATAAAAACAAGAAAATGTTGCCTAAAATGAGCATACAAATTTTGGACGTGTTTAAAACGATTTCAGAGAAATGGCTAAAATACAAAATGTTAAACTTAACCGAACAAAAATTAAAATTGTAACTATTTCGATAAACAAAAAAAAAAAACAAAACTCATTATGAAGGTTTTGTTTAAAACCACAAGCACGTACAAAACAAGTTAGGAATATGAAAAAGATGATGATGAAGAAAGACTACTCTCTTAACTAAAAGTTACCTTAAAATAATTCTATGAAAACTCATGTATACTTCAAGTGAATAAAGGAACAACTAAATAAGTTTGTAATAATCAGTCAGAGATAATCAGTCTGGTTATCAAAATCACGAACTCAAAACAAGAGACGACAATCACACAACAATTGAATGAAAGTAATAAAACAAAACAACAAATATAAGAAGTGACACATGATTATGGGATCAACAACAGCAACGACAACAAAGGCTAAAAACTTATGTTGTAATCTGTGGGACATTTATAATCATCATGTGTACAATATTATTGTCCCTTTTCTAATTGTTGAGGTATTAAATCTAGTCTACACCTGCCAAATATTATCAATGAATAAATTTTATTTTATTCGAATTTCTATAAATATTAAAGACCATTCGAAATGTATGCGAGTAAATTTTACGAGAGATTTCGAATAATTTAGCTGTTTTAATGTTTGGTATGGGTCAATTTTTAAACAATTTATAACATTTGTTATCCTCGGGATTTATATATAATTTTAGTTTAAAAATACCCTTATTTTATACGTTTTCCCCTCATATCTTAGTGCTTTGTCTAAGTAATAAAATTGTATTTTAAAAAGGAACAATAGTTTAAAATGTCTTTCTTTAAATTATTGACATCCTGTTGTTCTTCGACGTGCGTGTAACAAAAGAACCTAAACTTTTCCTTCAATCGATAAATAATCGACCTCAAAGACCTTTTTTGAAGTGTTAAATTTCTCAATCGTCTTACCTTTTTTCCTTAGGGAAGCGATTTAAACTGAGTGTTCTTTAGTAATATTATTCCTTAATTAAATTTTCTACTAATGTTCACTTCGATTATTTTTTTTTTCAGATGAGCCATAGGGTGTCCTCTTTAAAATTCAACCAAGTAGAAATTAATCTAAATTAGTATGCTGTATGCTGCAACCAACCCCATTTTTAAATTGAATGAATTATAGATTTTCTATACCGTAAGATGTTTGGATATTTAAATCATCGCTTTCTAAAAATGATTATAAAATTTTAAGTAACCATTGCTTTTAAAAACTATATAAGTTTAAAATTCCCATGATTATTGGGAAAATCAAAGCAAATTTACATGCTTATTTATATGGTACGTTTACGTAGTATATTGTTCTTTTAGGAAAAAATTTGTAATCAATTTTAATATCGAATTAAGGAGACCCCACTCTGTGTTGAGCATACAATGATTTTGTGTGATGTTTGTAAAGACTAAAAACAATACTGCTTAACTCAGCGACAAAGAATTAGTTTCTGATTCGATTTAGCTATATAGGACCTCCTATAATCAGTTTGCCTAAGTTTGCGTAATGATCAGGGCAAGTTTAAAATGGCTGAAAAAAAAATTAAAATACCAAAAAATAACAAAATTTGCGCACAAAGTAGAATCATCTGATTTTTTAAGTTGTCATAACTTAATCGTCTTCTATTGCAATTTAAACGGTGAACTAAATTGAATATAGCTGTGGAAATTTAATGCCAGGAATTCAGATGAAGATAATAAATCAATATATAAGCTGAAAAGTCTGACCAGGCCGATCACTAAAGCCTGAATGTCATAACAGTTTTGAATAAAAGTTTCAATTGGCAGGGGGGTCAATTTCTGTAATAACCTGTTTGGAAATGAAAAATAAAAAATGAAAAATAAAAAATTAAAAAGGAAAAATAAAAAATGAAAAATTAAAACTAAGCAATGAAAAATTATGAATGAAAAATTAAGAATAAAAAATGAAAAATAAACAAGTAAGAGTGTTAAGTTCGGCTGTGCCGAATCTTTGATACCCTCCACCTCGGTTTGAGTATTGATAATAAATGTAAATAAAATATTGGAAAAATATGCATGCGTTTTCCATATGCATGCGTTTCAGGTTATATGACACAACTTCTCGTTTAATTTAGTTTTTGCTAATTAAATAGCTCGCCCTAACCTCCATTGCAAAGGTAATGGTTGTGTAGGGTGGCTATATGCATTAAATCGTGTTTATTGGAGATGGCTGTATAGTTTCTTTTAATTGGCCAAATATTTCTTCAGTGTGGCCATATAGGTCGGATGGAGTAACAAAATAATAACCAAAAAAAAAAAGCTCTCTCAACTTTTTATTAAAATTTTGCCATATTTTGAAAACATAGAGAATAAATTTATAATAATAAATAATCAAATTAGGGATGCCAAACGCAAAAAACCAAAAGTCCCAAACATTTTAAATAAAATAATTTGTTATTTTCTGAAAAACTTCAAATTTTCATCCAAAAAAAATTGTGAAAATTTATATATAAATAACATTCTCATCAAATTGCGTTTATTTATGTAACAATTTTTATGTTAGTAATTCTTAAATATCATTTAAGGTTTTCTAAAATTCATTGAATTTAAATTAATGTTTTCTGTAATCCTTGTTGCACTAAGGATTAAGTGATTCACTAACTACATACATCTTAACGACAGTCGACAAATCTATTTTTATATTTATTTAAATTGTGAACGAGTGGCATCTCTGTCAAAATAAGCGAAAAACACAAAGAATAAAAAAAAAACAAATTACTTCGTGTTTGACCGGATGATTTTATGTTTATGTTTAATATCTTTATTTTTTTACTAATATTTCTGTTTATTTATTTGAAAATGAAATAATGAATTGAATATGCTATTTAATTTTTTTATTTATATAAAAAAGTTTTTTAATAAAAGCAAAATATTTTCACTATTTTATGATTTTTATTTACATATGTATGACGATATTTCAACCTAAAAATTTAAGTTTTTATCGATTGAATAAACAACACAAACATGGTTGTCGTTTAGATAACAACAACAGCTGACTTTAACAATAGCGAATATCGTTTAAAAATTTTACTGATAATTTTGCTATTTTTTTTTTAACGATTCGACTATCGTTAAAGAAGTTACTAAATCGCGGTACTGAAAAGTTATTAATGTCTCCTGAATGGCAATATTTTTTTTATATGTAAACATTTTTAAAGGTAAACATATTTGGTGTATTTTTTTTTTTTGGAATTTCAATTTGTGTTTAACGAATAAAATTTATATATTAAATTTTGATACGATTTTCTGAAATTCAATTAATATTTTCTTACTTATAATTGGAGATTTTAATTCCAGTTTTTAGAAATGATATTTTCTTAAATTTGAATGGAAAATTTAAAAAGTGCAATTTTGTATTTATGTGAATAATAATGCTATAGTAATTATAAACAATTTTTAAAAATTAAATGTAATCGCAATCAGATATTTTGTAGGTAAAGCAGAATAATAGTTCTATATAACTATGTAAAGCAAAAAACTCATTGATGAACTCGGTAACTCTATTTTATAAAGACAATAAAAAGTTAACATGCCAAACTTATGTTCATATTTGTAAAAGAATAATGGAAAAACGTATGAAATAAAAGACCAGCCCGTGTATGCTCTTAACATTGTTCAGTATGATATCTAGTTGAAAATAATGACATTGTCATGTTAAAATAGAAATAACTATTGCAAAGCTTATTAGAACAAAAATTGTGGCGCCATCTACTGCGGCATAGTCACGCTGAGCAAAATGAAGTGACACTCTGCTAATGCAAAAGAAATGTATTTTCCCCACAACAAAATATTGCAGAAATTTATGTAAATAAAATAATATACCGATTTATTTCTAACATGCAGTTATTATGGATATATGTACATATACATATAGAATATATGTATATTAATCGTATTATTTAATATGTGTATGTATGTATATGTAAATATTACACACAAAAAATGCAACATCAAACGTTATTTTTGCGTTTTTCTCTTTAAATAAATTAACAGATAAATTTTTTTTTTGCTAAATTTACATTGATTTTTTTTATTAACAACTAGGTATTTTAGCATTATTTGCTTTAGATGTTGGTGAATTTTTACTCCCTTTCCCGTGACCCAATCGATCTGAAATTTTGCAGGCAGGCTCGTGGAAATGACAGAAATGATCTAACAAATTTTTTTAGTGATGCCAAAACAATGGAAACTTTTAAATTTTTCTACCAGAGTTGATAAAAAAATTTACAAAGGGTTTGTTTTTATTATATTATTACCACAACGACCACAAAAACAACAAGTCCAGCTATGACAACAATGCAACATTTAGAATAACAACAAGAACAATATAGAAACATCATGTTTTTCATTTCTTTTACTTTTTCAGCGATTTCCATGGACGTGTTCCGCCGATTTAATTGATTTTTGAAATGCGGATCTTTCCATGAATTTGGTGAATCATTCTCACTAAAAATGATCACCCTAGCTGTCCTATTGAGTGCGTGATCGTGACAAGAACAACATAGAAAATTATATGTTTTCAAGACTTTTTTTAGTTCGTCATTCAAATCTCGGGCCCTAATCGACCGATTTGGACGATTTTAAACAGAAAACTTCTCAGGATGATAGTGAATCATTTTTTATGTCAACGAGCACCCTAGCTGTCCGATTGATGCCGTCATCGTGTTTTTCACACACGGACAGACGGACATCGCTATATCAACTCCGGTTGTTATAAGGATCATAAATATATATATTTTATGGGGTCCAAAATTTTTTTTCTAATTATTACAAACGGAATGCACACTGGAGAGCGTATAAAAATAAAAAATTAAAAATGAAAAATAAAAAATGAAAAATGAAAAATTGAAAATAAAAAATGAAAAATGAAAAACAAAAAATTAAAAATAAAAAATCTATATATATAAAATTAATTTTCTGTTTGTTTGTTTGTTTGTTTATTCGCTTGTTTGTTTGTTTGACCGCTACACAAATTTTTATTTTTCAACGGATTTTCCTGAAATTTTGTACACACGATCTCTGTACCCCAGGAAAGGTCGCCATATACCTTTTACCGGCCACGTCTACTCTTAGGCCCACATTTTATGTAAAATTCCACTTCTGTTTTATTCGTGTTTGTTCACTATACAAATTTTTATTTGTTAACGGATTTCTCTGAAATTCGATATACACGATCCCTGTACTCCAGCTAAGGTCACCATATATGTACGTATTATCAGCCACGCCTACTTTTACGCCCACTTTTTATATACAATTCATTTTCTGCTTTTTGGTATATTTGTTCGCTATACAAATTTTTATACGTTTACGGATTTCTCTGACATTTGGTACACAGGATCCCTGTACTCCAGCTAAGGTCACCATATGCTTCTTATCGACCACGCCTACTTTAACGCCCACTTTTTATATACAATTCATTTTCTGCTTTTTGGTATATTTGTTCGCTATACAAATTTTTATTTGTTAACGGATTTCTTTGAGATTCGGTACACAGGATCCCTGTACTCCAGCTAAGGTCACTATATGCTTCTTATCGACCACGCCTACTTTTACGCCCACTTTTTATATACAATTAATTTTGTGCTTTTTGGTATATTTGTTCGCTATACAAAGTTTTATTTGTTAACGATTTCCTCTGAAATTTGGTACACACGATCTCTGTACCACAGGGAAAGTCACCATATGCTTCTTATCGGCCACGCCTACTTCTGCGACCACGTTTTTAATTTTTTATGGGTTTCGCTCAAATTTACTGCACATTATTCTCAAATCCCAGGTAAGGTCGTCATATACTTTTATCGGCCACGCCCACTTTTTTTAATTTTCTATATACGCTTTTAGTGTTTGTTCATATTTTAATTTTTCAATGGACTTCCCAAAAATTTTGTACATAAATCTCTTTACTTACTAATCAACCTATTACAAATTTTCCCGTCTTATCTTTTTTACTATATGAGTTGCAACACCCCAAAATTAGTGCAGATTTATTTCATAGGTTGACTACCGCTGCAGGATTATTCCGATTATAAATATTTGCATCTCGCCTTTTTAAATACAATGGAAAACAAAATATTACATTTATTTCCATCTTGCCTTTTGGCTACATTGGAAAGCAACCTATTACAAATATTTCCATTTCATCTTTTTCACTATATAAATGAGTTGTAAAGGTGGAAAAATAACTATTTGCAATTGTGCCTTGCACATGAAAGCATAGGATATAGGCCGTACTACCTCAAATGCAAAAAGGCTTAAACAAAACAGAACTCTAGAGAACCTGATCAGACCCAAATTCGTATCGAGTCTCAACGAGTTAGATAATCTGAGTCGAGAAATGCTGAAACACCTAAGCAAACCCAATAACGTCTTGAAGCCCAAAGATCAAGACAAACTTTGTAAGAGAAGCGGAAATGCCTGAATCTACTCCAGTGCGTCTAGAAATCCAGCAGCTAAGCCATGCTTAGTCGAGGAAATCTGAAACTCCGGAAATGACTCAACAATGTCTTCAGGCCCAACGCATAAGACAAGCTAACTCCAGGGAATGTGAAACTCTTGAAACGACTGCAATATCCCTACCAGAAGACTTTTGTAAGTTGTTCTTTCATTGCAAGAGATGGTACAAAAAGTTGTTCCTAACATAACGTACATAAGAGGACCATCTCTTACGGTAGCAGGTATCAACTTAGAATCTCCCTGTTTTTCTCATACACAATTATTTGTCGCCTGCTCCAGAGTTGGGAGCCAGCACAAGCTTTTCGTATATGCACCATAAGGAAAAACCAGAATTGCTCTTTATCCCCAAGCTCTAGAATAACTAAAATTCGTAACTGTTAAACATAATACACTCAAAATAGTCCATGCTAAGTTGTAGTGGTAAGCATGCACTCAGCACTTAGCCCCCAATGCACAAATTCCCCAAAAAATGAACAAATTCCCCAAATTTTTAAATAAAGGTCCCCAAAAGAAATGAACAAAATCTCCATACTGCTCTAAATAAACGTATTAAAAATATGTATTCTTTTCAATAGCATAATTTCGATACGCGAAAGCGGCGCGCGGACGCGACGCGATGCGCTCGCGGAACACAGCTGCGCTCAAATATCAGATGATCTGAAAAATAATATTTGGCAATTAAAATAGGTTGACAACAAATGCGCGGCAGCACTGGTGTGGAGCGACGCGCTCGCGAACACAGCTCAGCTAAAATATTGCAATGATCTGAAAAATATATTTTGGCGATTAAAATAAGTTGACAACTGCGCGGCAGCACGGGTGTAACTGCCAAACGCGCGGACGCGGACGCGACTCGCTCGCGGGACACAGCTCAGTGAAAAGTCTTATGATAAATATTATTTCATTTCATTCATTTTCTGTTTTTCTTCTTTCTCTTCTCAATGATGATCACTTATTGAATAAAGTAATTCAATTTTTAAAAGTTCTGATTCCTTTAATTTGCAAACGATTCCGTTATATTTAATGTTTACAAAATAAATAAAATTCAAAAACAAATAACTTAAGGCGGTTTCGCAGCTTATTTTTGAAGTATTTTTGCTGTAGCCTCTTATAAAAAAAAGTTCTAAATTAAGAAATCACAAAATTTTAAATTGAAATAAAACATGAATTTGTACCCCCAAAAAACGTGAACATAGGGAATTTTTCACCATGAACAAGTTCCCTAATCCCATACAAATTTTTTGGGAGTAAGTTAATTTTTTTGAGGAATGGTTCATCGGGGACTAAGTACTCAGCGCTTGGAAAGCATAGTGAACCATTTTTCAAGTCAAAGCCCTTTGGATCCCGGGCAAGGCCGGGTAAAAACAGCTAGTGAAAAATAAAAAATGATCGACAGTATGGCTTCGACAGCATGGCTTCCGTAGAAATCGTTCTATGGGGGACGTGTTTTCTTTTCGAGCTCTGTTCTCGATTCATTTAAAATTTCGGTAAAAGTAAAGTGGTTACGCTAGATATTTCCAAGCCATTCGACCGCGTGTGGTACGGTGCATTGATAACACTCTTTCTCAGATGGTAGCAACATTTGACATGCATCTTCATTAAATTATACGCCAAGCCTTAGGGAAGTTGGGGGCAAAAGTCGGACAATGAACGACACACTCAATCAAGATCCGCTAACAATATCCGACGGGGACAAAGCGAATAGGGTTGATTTTAATGTGCAGAAGACTTAATGTTGTTTGTTGACCCATACGGCCATGGATTCAACAATGTCATCTGTAATATACGGGTGGTATAGGTATTGAGAAATCAGGTACTCTTGATGTTCTGGGCATGAGAATTCAGTGTGATGTTCGTTGGAACGAGCATATTTTTCAAGTGTTCAAAGAAGCATTCAAGTGTCTTGGTTTTCTAAAACGGTGAGAAAATTATTTCACTCCTTCTTATCTCCTTAAAATCTGTACCACTAACATCCGACGTTAACGGCTGCCGTATGTGGGCAGGAGCTTCAAAGTCTATTTTGGAGCTACTGGACCGTATGCAAAGGAGGGCATTGATGATGCGTTGGGTTGTGTTGCACTATTCTACAGATAATACCATAGAAAATGTTTTTCAGAGATTAACGAACTCATTCGAAGTGTTCGAGTTTCGGTTCGATCTAGCCGCAGCCAATTTTAGTCTTTTGTCCAGATGACCGCAAAACACATTACAGAGTAAATTCGTTTATCAGTGGAATTATCCATATGTGGAATATTCTCCCCGCATAGGTCTTCCCTGTCAGTTACAATCTAATAAAATTTAAGTCATATATCCACAAACATTACTCCCTCTCTCATCCTTCCCATAATATATTTTCCTGAGATCAACACAATGCTCTGCAGCTATATGGGGCATCCCTGAGTGTTGGTCAATAATTAAAAAAAAAAAAATGAAACTTAGTAATATAATAGAATATAATATAATAGAATATGTATAATGGAATGTGTAGTCGAGTATTTTATGTAGTTACAAACATCAGCACAAGGGTTCGTGAAGGGTATATATATTCATATATATTCCAATCTAACCAATTCTTTAGCAACAAGTTGTGCTTTATCTAACCGAACATATTCTAAGAACTTAAAAAATATCTATAAATATGAAAATACTGTAATTAATAAAGTATAAAACTGCTTCAAAAGGAGCAGATCATCACATGTTATAAAGTGAAACTATTAACATATAAATGAAAAAGGCGTAGCGTTATCTACTTTAAACAACGAATAAAAAAAATAAGAACAAATTAAATGCATATTAAGCTCAAACGTAATTATAGATTAAACTCGAGAGTAGTGATTATAGAACGTTTACATGAAATCAAAATATAATTACAGTTTATGGAAGCACATAAAAAGTTATCACAATATGAAGATGAATGCGAAGCGAAAGCTGATCATGATTTGAAAATACATAGCAAACGCTGGCATCAATAATTTTCTATTGAAAAGCTATAAAATACTCCAGCATAATTAAATCAACTGCAAAGTAAAGAACAAAAAAAATAAATTATAATACCGTTTGTTTTGCTTAATGGTATATAATTAGTAATGAAGATAAACGATCAATTGGTAGATGTTTAAAAGCAGAAATTGGTTTTCAAGAAAATGAAATCATAATTTGGCAGGTAGTTGTGGTATGAAGAAATGTTTTTTTTTAACAGTAAACAATTAAAACGTTTAAGTTTCTGGGTATTTGATTGATGTGTCCTGTCACTAACAAAAAAGAGAAATAATAATTACTTGGCTCATAACGATCCTTTTTTTTTTGATGTTTTGAATGGTGATTAGACAAACTGTTGGAACATCAATTCTTCAAACGCCATAGAAGAGAAAAGGCGCCTTTTGTTTGAATTTAACAAATTAATATTAAATTACAGTAGTTCCACCTTCTGTTTCTTTTTTTTTTTTTTTTGGTACACATTTTCGTTTTATTATCATCACTATCAATGCCTTAGAGCTCTATGGTTATGATGTTCACACAGATGTGATCATGAATACAATACAGAATACACCAATTATTATTATTAATGATTATATTTAGATTAGGGAATAAAAAATAAAAAAAAATGAAACATTTATTCACCAACAGTTTGTGTCTTCAAATAACCATCCGTTCCGCTGTTCTTAATTCAATACCTTTTTTTTTTACTTGAGTATACAAATTAATAATGGCTTTTGTGTCTGGAGTAGGCGAGAAATGAACATCATCAAAATGTCAGATTGTCAGAATTATCATTTTGGTGCCTCGTTTTTTACGCTTTATTGTAGCGTCTCTAAAAACTTGTAGTATGACGGAAGTCAATATTTTGTTTACGTTTTTATACCCTATACAAATCTATGGTTACGGTATAATGTGTTTGTGGTGATGCTTGTAACTACCAAAAATATCTGATCGACTCGGAATCATTTTCTTAGTCGAGTTAGCGTTGTACGTCCCACTGTGGCTTAAGTTTTGATTTCATTGGCCAAAAGTTAAATTTTTTTGTCGTCAATTTTTAAAATTTTAATGCCATTTTTAGCTTATATATCCAAATTAATGTAGCCAAAAAATTGGGTTAAACAATTGCTAATTGTGGGCGTGGCATGCTGTCAAATTCAAATGTTTTTTTAATTTCAGAAAAAGGTGATTTTTATTTTTGTTTTTTTATCAAAAATAAATGGTTACTACTCGCAAGTTATCATCGAGAATGACCTGCGGTCTTCTCTACAAGATTGGTAGGATTTTGGTCTTAGTTGCTGTAAGTGGTCACAACCCTGCCATTTAATATTAGGGGTGTCCTGAAATATTTATTAAACTACTATATTTGTGTCAAATTTGAAATTTATTTTAATGGAACAGAAGGGACAAGAAACGTATACCACCCAGACAAAGTGTCCTCTTTAACCCTATGCATACCTCTGAACCCGTAACGATCATTTTAATGAAATTACTCAAAAAAAAAATTCAAATTACGGTAAATAAAACAGCCCATTAAGTGTACCATGGTGTGTTAAATTTGTGCTTTAGGTATTTTATAGCTTTTAATAGTCATTATTTGTTATATTAGCAGTAATGATATCTGCTTACAAAATGTAACACCCTTTTGATATATTTGTAAGTAAGAATGTCAATATACAGAGGATGTAACTCATTTGTAACCTGAGTTTTTTTATTATCATACCTTTTTATACCTTTTTATTTTACCTAACGATGCACTAATGAAAGTAGTAAAGAAAACACACACAGATAATTCATTTGTATAGTAAGTTTTTTAGGTGGTTAAGTTAGGTTAGGTTGGAAGTGGCTGCTGATCCAAGGACCAGCACACTTAGACTCTGGAATCCGTTGTGATACCACGGGATGAATGGGTGTTCCCCTCAGTCCCCACCGAAGAACTAGTTCGAGCTTCTGATGAAGCCCCTAAGATGTGAAATTTCCACGTTTGAGAGGTCAGAGAGATCGTGAAGAAACGGCGATCCCAATGTCCGTAGTCTTGTTCTGGATAGCGCCGGGCAGTGACAGAGGAAGTGTTCTACGCTGTCTACCTCCTTCACATCCAAGCAGCTACGACAGAAATCATTTGACGAGACCTTAAGGCGCTCAGTGTTTCTCCCTATAAGCCAGTGCACAGTAACAACAGCAACTACCGTAGAGATCTCCCCACGGGGGAGTGATAATAGCGTATTTGTACGCTTTCGATTCAGAGCAGGCCAGATTTGTCTTGTGATCCAACACGTTAATCCATTAGCCCATCTATTATTCGTTATGCCAGTGGTGCGAAGCCGAAGTTCAAGCTTGCACGTTTCCAGGGGTGTACCAACACAATCCAAAGCCGCTGGAACCTGTAAGGTAGTACTCTGTCTTGCCAGCTCATCCGCTTTGCAGTTTCCCGGTATGTTTCTGTACCCTGGGACCCATATGAGCCTGATGTCGAACTGCTTGGCCATCACATTTAAGGACGTGCGGCAGCTAAGGGCGGTTCTCGTTTTCAGGAACATTGATCGCATGGATTTTACCGCGGCTTGACTGTCAGAACAAATGTTGACTGCGGTCGTAGACAGAATATTCCGACCCAACCAGTCAGCAACCTCCTTTATTGCCAGTACCTCTGCCTGATATACACTGCAGTGGTCTGGTAACCTTCGAGCCAGATTTAGTCCAAGCTCCACTGAATGGACTCCAAATCAACCTGTCCGCACAATTTAGATCCGTCAGTATAGAAATTTACGGAACGCCTACTGCCTGGTGTCCTCCCAGACCAAGATTCCCTGGTCGGTATTAGTGTAGGGTAGTGACGCTCAAATACGCTCCTTGGAGTAGTGTAATCCACGTTCAATGGCAAGTTCCTGTCATTCAGGATCACTCCGTGGCCACAATTGTAGCCCCGCCATTGTAGTGTGCTTCTTAATCGAATGGCCGATGAGGCTGTCGACTGCTTCCCTAATATGTCCAGTGGTATTAGGTGTAATAGGATGTTCAAGGCATCCGAAGGTGTAGTACGAAGGGCTCCAGTGATGCACATGGAAGCCACTCTCTGTACCTTTGAGAGAAGGTTGTTATTGGTGGCCTTCTCCAAAGCAGGCCACCAGACGATGACTCCGTACAGGAGTATTGGACGGACCACCGCTCTATAGATCCAGTGAGCAATTTTCGGACTAAAGCCCCATCGCTTACCAATGGCCTTCTTACAGGAGTATAAAGCTATAGTCGCCTTCTTCACCCGCTCCTCCAAATTCCGTCTGAAGTTCAGCTTCCTGTCCAGGAATACGCCAAGATACTTGGCTCCATCAGAGAAGACGATTTCAGTGCCGTTGAGAGAAATGGGATCGAAGGTAGGGATCTTATACTTCCTAGTGAAAAGACTAAGTTCCGTTTTGGTCGGATTAACCCCCAGACCGCAACCCCTTGCCCAGATAGATAGCTCTGTGAGAGCCCGTTGCAGCATATCTCTAATTGTAGATAGAAACTTTCCATTTACGCCATGGCCACGTCGTCAGCATATGCGACTACGCTGCAGCCTTGCCCCTGCAACGATACTAGCACTGGGCTTAGCGCCAAGTTCCAGAGAAGTGGTGATAGAACGCCACCCTGTGGCGGTCCCCTGTTCGCAAATCGGGATATTTCCGACGTTCCCAGTTTAAACGTTATCCGCCTGTTGACAAGCAGATTTCCAATCAATGAGATGATCACAGAATTCACTCCTAGACTATATAGTGCCGCTATTATCGAGCCCGGTGTGATGTTGTTAAAAGCCCCTTCGATATCCAAAAAGGCTGCCATAGTGTATTCTCCTGCCGAGAGCGATTTCTCGATGGTACCTACAAGCTCGTGTAGAGCTGTTTAAGTTGACCTTCCCTTGCTGTAGGCATGTTGCCTCGTTGATAGCAGTTTAGGATCAATAACTCTTCGTAAGTAGGAATCTATCATACCCTCCATTGTCTTCAATAGGAACGATGATAGGCTTATTGGTCTGAAATCCTTTGAGACAGTGTGTGAGCTCTTTCCAGCTTTTTGGAATGAACACCACTCTTGTCTCCCTCCATTTCAAAGGAATATACGCTGTGTTTATGCAGCAAGTGAAAAGACTGCATAGCCAAGGGGAAATGTAGTCCGACACATGCTGCAATTCAGCTGGAATGATACCGTCAGGTCCCGGAGATTTGTAAGGTTTGAAGCTTTTAATCGCCCAGGTCAATGTTGGTACATTAACTATCTCCGAAGCAATGTCCGCCGTGCTAGCGTCAGAGTATTCCAACGCCTGTAGTGACGTATGAGAATTGCCCGGAAAATGGGTGTCCAGTAGCAAGCTAAGTGATTCTCCACTGGAGGTGGTCCACACCCCCAATGGATCCTTCAAATAGCCTAATGTGTAAGTTTTTTATATATCATTAATTTAGATAGTAATGCACTAATGCCATTTTCTGAGCTTTTTATTTTACCTAGAAACATAGCATGATGGCCTATGAAAAGACTTAATAGAAAGTGACATTTGAATACAAACTCAATTGCTATAATATATTTAAGCAATAATAGTCGCAAATAAAATTATTCAGAAAAATATGGAGAGCTTTAGTTATAAAGAATTGTCCGAAGGGTATTTAGGAACAAAAAGCAATAAAAATAAAATTAAACTTAAATTCGTGTAGCATCAAAATACAAGAGGAATTATCTAATTTCTTCAAAGCACTAAAAAACGGTACAATAAAGAAAACTTTTATATAAAAAGCGCAAACTGGTTCGAAGGCCAACTTACGGTCGCTTCAGAAAGAACAAAGCAATATAAGGCTGGAAGACTACACAAATCATTGAAAAACTGCAGCGATAGATATAAGAAGCGGAAACTTAAAGGTATTAACGATGAAATTGGATGTATAAATATAAAAGAATCTTTCCCACATCAATTACGATGTCAGAAACAATTGACAAAAGTGGATATAATTGAAGAAGCAGTTAAAGCTAGTCCAGTGAGAACAAAACGGATTCTTAAAAGTATACTAACTCCGAGCGATGCACAACAGTTCACAAATGAGGAGGCATTAGCATTATTTCTGGATTTGAAAGTAACAAAATAGCAATATAATCAGCTCAGATTGCATTCGATTGAAAAAGTCTCACATATGTATCCAGCATATCATCACATAACCGCTTCTAAAATGGACTGTTTGCCATCAAAGGACACTATCACAATCAGACCCCTTTCGGCAGCGGCACAACTACAATCTCTACTTGATCATACAGCCGAACGCTTGCTACAATCAATAACAGGAAATAAGTTAAAGAAAAAGGGAAACACAAAGGTAATTCTGTTTTTTAAATGGGGATGTTATGGTTCTTCGGGACAAAAACAATACGAACAAGTAGTATGTGAAAATATTTCGGACTCAGATATGTTCATGGTATCATTTTTACCATTGCGATTGAAAAAGTTTCTGGAAGATTCAGAGCCTGCGACTAGTACAAAGCAAACAAAAGATACTTGAGAAAATTAGACACCATCTTCTACGAAATACTGCAGGCCAATCAAATTTGTATTCAAAAAAGAAACTCATGATGCCATTAACAAAGAAGTTACTGATATCAAGGTCCAAATTGCAACACTACAGCCATTAGAATTACAGATAAGTAAGCTACCAAGTAATGCTAACAATGGTATATGGAAAACTAAGCCAGTCTTTGACTAACACGAAGGCTGCATCCAGCTGCATCATATGCCAAGCAACATCAAGCCAATTAAATCAAATCTCGACAAAATCACTAGATAATATGCAACTTATGGAACACATACTAAAAATCAGTTTTGATTTAGATTTCGGTTCTTCAGAATCAATAAGAAACAACGAAACCAACAAGGTGTTAAGAAGTTCAAAAAAGAAACATGTTCAAGATGAATATTGCAAATTTGGATTGGTTATAGATCAGCCAAAACAAGGGTCAGGCAATACAAATGATGGCAATACCGCAAGAAGATCCTTTTCAAATCCAGAAACATCATCTAAAATAACAGGAGTGGATTTAAACCTTATTTTCAGATTGAAAATAATCCTACATGTACTTGGCTCCAAAAAATTTGGAGATGATGCTAAAGAAACTGCAAAAATATATACAACCAAGTATCCATGGAGAAATATATCAGCAACAGTTCACAAAATTTTTTATCGTGCAGAAGATATCATTAAATATCATTTGGTTGCACTTGGAGATCTATCAGAGGTGGGTCAGGAAAAAAGGAATAAGGCTTACAGAGTTTATAGATAGCACAATACTAAAAAATTTTCACGAAATTCCACAAATGAAGATCTATTTAATATATTATTGGCAACGTCAGATTCGTTCATCTCCAGTATTCGAAATCAATGGAAAGTGGAACATCGAGATTTAGATGAAGAAGTCAAAAAACTTCTAAACAACAGAAATAACACAGAACAAAATATGGAATATTTGAATCAAATTAATAATAATTATAATTGCGTAAATAAAAATTATAACTACGAAAAACCTAGTATCTGAAAAAACAATAAAAACAAGTAAGAAAATTATAGTCGGTCGAGACCGACTATATGATACCCTATACCATGCGTTTAGAGACCCTATCTCTTAGGCCCAACTAACTGAATATAGAAGATAAGCATAAAACAAATTTGAGTGGGATTTTTATTAATTTTTTCGGCTGCAGATATGAAAAAGTTCATATCGGATGCTATATCTATATGGGGACTAGGCCCAAAAATGGAACGATCCTGATATGTTTGGTAAAGTCTCTTGTATTTTGCAAATATATATACAGACAAAATTTGAGAAGAATCAGTGCAATATTATTGTTTTTTGATAGATTTAAGTGAAGATCGGGAAGCAGCTCTATATGGGGCCTATGACTAAGAGTTGTCCAATACGGATCATTTTTGGACTACTTTTTAATGGATGTAATATATACATACAGACCCAATTTGACTAAGATTTGTATGATATTTTGGATCTTATGGCAATATATGTTGATTTCATAGGGGTCATTTGTATGGGGGCTAGGTCTGAGAATGGACCGATTCTCACCAGTTTCAACAGCGTTCATCCCATGGCCGATAAAAGATCAAATAGCAAATTTCATCAAAATATATTCATATTTGCGACCTGCAGTTTGATTACAATCTTTACATGGACACACAGACGGACGGACGGACGGACATCGTTAAATCGAATCAGATAGTGATTCTGATTCGATCGGTATAATTAAAGATGGGTGTAAGTCAAATATTTTTGGTTGTTACAAACAGCAGCACAAAGTCATTATACCCAAACCACATAGTGAGTGGTATAGGGTATAAATAGAATCTCCCATTGTCACAAATGCTATTAAAATCTATTGCAGTTTTTATATTGAAAAGGTCTTTCTACCCACATATGTATGTGTGAAATGTTCTAATTAATAAGAAAGATTCAGATTCCAGAATCATTGCGCTAATGCTCAGCAGATTTATTTTGTAGTAATAGCAAAACTATTATATAATATTACTAACGTTGTTTTAAGTGGAAATATTCTTTGACTGTAAACAAGTTTGCAAATTTGATAGCAAAAAATTTTTAATTTTTCACTAGTAATAGAAAAATTTCCAGTTGATTTTACTTCTTTTTTTTTTTTTTTGAGTGTACAAATTTTTTTAAGTGTAAATATTATTATTATTATTAAAAATATCCTATTATTACGAAAAATGCTTGAAATTATTAATAAAATCCAAATATGACATTTTTTAATAAATAAAAAAATAATAAACCCCCTATTTCACGCTAAAAGTTAAAAAAATGAAAAGTTCTACTTTGAACTAGAATTTCTTAAAAAGTTCTCAATCTATTTTATTGAAATTAAAACAGACTCTAGTCCAGCTAAATATCTACCCACTAGAAAAAGAATTGCCAAAATATTTTAATCGGTTCAAAGGTTTCAGAATTTTGGCCAATGAAAAAGAATTTTCAGTCACTGTGCGGCCGTCCATCCGATTATCTGTGTGTCCATAGAAAACCTTGTAATCAAACTACAGGTCACAAATCTGTGGTTTTCTGGAATAACCCCGTATGTCCATTTTTGTCAGTTTTGAGTTAACGATGCCAAATATATTAATTTTTAACGCATGTGTTAAATTAAAAAAAAAAAAAAAATCTACCATTTCTGAGTTTTTTCTTTAAATAACGACGCACAGTGGACCATTTGACGAGAAGGCGGTCAAAAATCTTTAACTTTTGATTGGATTGGAATTTTGATATGCGGTTTTTCTTGTTTGGTAGGTGAGACTTTAGCCTTTAAGTTTTGCTATAAAACGTAATTCTTGACCGAAAATAAAAAAAGTTACGGAGGGTTTAAAATACATTTTCATTTGTAGTTGAATTTTAGTACAAAAGTGAAGTGTTAAAAGGTTAAAAAAAGGTTTTTTTTTTAATATGTCTTATTTTTTCAGTTAATTTTACAACTAATACTTTTTAACAATTTTTTATGTTAATTTTTTCGGCAAATGCCAAACTTTGGCCCCCGTAAACTTTTTAGTCCTAATGTGCACAAGGGCCAAAGGTTGTTTTTTTTTTTGAAAGATCCCGAGTTAAAATATAATTTATTAAGCAGCGAACGTAAAAGTTACCTTATATTGGTTCAAGATAGAGAAGTTTCAATGAAAAAATCGTATGTTTTTGCTTTAGTTAAATTTTTATACCCTATACCACTATGTGGTTTGGGTATAATGACTTTGTGCTGCTGTTTGTAACAACCAAAAATATTTGACCTACACCCATCTTTAATTATACCGATCGAATCAGAATCACTATCTGATTCGATTTAACGATGTCCGTCCGTCCGTCCGTCCGTCCGTCTGTGTGTGCATGTAAAGTTTGTAATCAAACTGCAGGTCGCAAATATGAATATATTTTGACGAAATTTGGTATTTAATCTTCTATCGGCCATGGGATGAACGCTATTGAAACTGGTGAGAATTGGTCCATGTTCAGACCTAGCCCCCTTACAAATGAGCCCTATGAAATCAACATATATTGCCATAAGATCCAAATTATCATACAAATCTTAGTCAAATTGGGTTTGTATGTATATATTACATCCTTTAATCAGTAGTCCAAAAATTATCCCTATTGGACAACTCTTAGTCATAGGCCCCATATAGAGCTGCTTCCCGATCTTCACTTAAATCTATCAAAAAACAAAAATATTGTTTGTATATATTTTTGCAAAATACAAGAGACTTTACCAAACATGGTCAGGGTCGGTCCATTTTTGGGCCTAGCCCCCATATAGATATAGCATCCGATATGAACTTTTTCATATCTGCAGCCGAAAAAATTAATAACAATCCCACTCATATTTGGTTTATGCTTATTTTCTATATCCAGTTAGTTGGACCTGAGAGATAGGGTCTCTAAACGCATGGTATAGGGTATCGTATAGTCGGTGTAGACCGACTATAATTTTCTTACTTGTTTTTTGTTGTCTTTTTAAATATTTCTATATCAATTTTTATGGTAAATTAATGAAATATAACAATTTTTATTGTAAATTTACAAAATATATAAATTTTTAAATCAAGAAAATTTTTTAACTATATAAAAAAAAGTTTAACTTGTTGTTAGTGTAATGAAAAAGTACTTTAAATCAACCAATTTTAGTAAAAATTTCTTCTAAATAGCCTTGATTTTCATCTTCTAGAAGTTGTTTAGCTTCTTCGTCTAATTCAATAGAGGTAGTTTTCCATTTTTGACGAATATTGGACATATATGGATCTGAAGTGCACAACAAAATAGTGATAAGGTCTTCATTAGTACAACATCTGGACATTTTCCTTGTGTTGTGCTCGCGAAAGAATCTGTAGTCTTTGTTTCTTTTTTCTTGCGCTTCTTCAGATGGATCTCCTATTGGTAGCATATTGTTTTGAATTAGTTGTTCCCCATGGTACAAAATTTTATGAACTGTGGATGGCATATATCTCCAAGAGTATTTTTCATTATAAAGTATAGCTGTTTTATTGGCGTACTCTCCAAATTTTTTTGAATTTATCTTTCTGCTGCATGCTAGAACTTGTAATATGATTTTGAATCGTGTTATTAATTCATGATCTACACCTGTAATAGATGCTGCAGTTTCCGGATCGGAAAAAATCTCCTTGCAGTATTTCCATAATTTGTGTTTCCTTCCCCTTGTTTTGGTTGGTCGATTACGAGGCCCAGCTGTAGATATTTTTGTTGAATTTGTTTTTTTTTTGCTTTGTTTTCTTCATTTTCTTTATTTTTTCTCACTGTTTCGCCTAACGGACCAAATTCTATATCATAACTCAATTTAAGAATAAGCTCCACGAAACGTATTCTAGCATGAAGAGGGGACATTCCAAATTCGTAGGCTTCCTTAAAACTATCTTTTTCTGGTGGGGGTTGGCTTAATTGACTTGATGTCTTTTGGCATATAATGCAGCTTGACGTTGATTTTGTTCCAGTTAAAGCTTGTGCAACTTTTCCATCAATCATTGTGAGACATATTTTAAAATATACTTCAATGTCTTGGTCATCAAATTTAAATATTACTGGTTGAAGTTCCTTAATTTGATCTTTTATTTTTTGAACTTCTTCAGTTATGACATCTTTGGTTTCCTTTTTGAATGCAAATTTTATTGGTCTGCAATACTTTGTTGAAGAAGGAATTTAATTTTTCCATATATCAATTTCTGTTGCTCTACTAGTTGACGGCTCTAAGACGCTATACCTTTTTGTTAAGCGCAATGGAACGAAAGATACCATAAATAAATTAATATCTGATGAATTTTCGGCATTAAATTGCTTGTATTGTTTCTGATCAGAGGATCCATCACATCCCCATTTAGAAATTAAAGTAATGGTGCCATTACCAATTTTTTTTAGATGATCAGTATCAATCGTATTTAGCAATCGTTCTGCAGTATGCTCAAGGAGATCTTGCAATTTTATTTCTGCTGATGTTGAAGTCCCACTAATAGCAGATTGTGAAGGTAAGCATTCTTTTTTGGCAGAAACTAAATCTCGATACTCTGGAAAAATCCCACAATTCTTTTCATTGGTTCGCTTCCGCAATTCCTTATATTGATTTTTGGTCAATTTCAAATCCAAAAATAGGGCGAACGCTTCTTCCGGCATAAATTTCTTATCTTCAATTGGTGTAGGAATGCTTTTCAAAATCCTCTTTGCGCGCCTTGGGCTCGCTTCTACTTTTTTTCAATTATTTCAATTTTATTCTTTTTATTTTGGGTTTTGAATTTGGTGCAAAATGAATCCTTAATAATTCTTTTAGAAACTTCTTCATTGATATTCTCCAGCTTGCGCCTTCGAGGTCTTTCACTACATCCGTCAATTGGTTTTGCTGGTCGACCCTTTTTTCCACTTTCGTTGGTAGTTGTAGATGCACTCTCAAAAATAAGTTCCTTTATTAACCAGTCTTGGTAGCGTTTGTACATCTTTGCCATACTATGAGAGCATTCAATGTACCGTCTTTTCAAATTCGATGCAAAATTAGTAATTTTTCCTTTGTGCATTTCAATGTCTTCTAGGTTACAATTCTTAAAGAAGTCGCTGCTCACTATGTGCAAAATGACATCGTCTACATCATTTCGTTGAAAAGAAATATCTGCCAAATCTCTGTAACAGTACTTAGCCATTGCACAAATTGTAATGAATAATAATTGTGGAAACATTATTATAAATACTCTTTCTTGCAATTATGTAAAATAAAATTTTTTATCTTTTATTACCACTTTTAGAAGATTAAAAACCCACACTCTAACCCCTTCTAAAAGATGAAGCATACCTGCTCATATCTTAAAGGGCTATGTCGCAATAGTTTTTTTTTAACCATTTACAAATTTTTATCTTTTATTACCACTTTTAGAAGCATAAAAAACCCACACCCTAACCCCTTTTAAAAGGTGAAACATACCTGCCCATATCTTAAAGGGCTATGTCGCAATAGTTTTTTCTTTATCATTTACCTGTTACTTAAATTGTTTCCCATTTTGTCAGGTATTTAAACTATATAACTCTAATTCAGACTATTAATGTTTTTGAAAGATACCTATAACAATTAAGCACATTATATCTCAACCCTTTTTTATAAGTATATAAAAACTCCTGACAACTGTACCGACACGCAAAAAAATACACCGCGGTGCACCGGTACGACCAACTTTTGTATTCATAACACTTAGACGGACGGACGGACATCGTTTAATCGACTCATAAAGTGTTTTTGAGTCGATCCGTATAATAAAAGATGGATAAAGGTACAATATTTTTGGCAGTTACAGACATCACCTCAAACTTAATATATCCTAGCCGACAACTTTTGTATTCATAAATTTTGCAGAAAATATCTAACCTTGGGTCAGAAAAATTGTTCTGGTACACACGGGCGGAAACTGGCGGGTGTATAATGGGTAATAGTAGTATAGGGGAGGGACTATAGAAGAGTGCAAGATTTTTTCTGACTGCTTTTGACTGGCAGGAGTTATGCTCAATTAAGTAAGAGATTTTCGGAAAATTTGGACCTTTTTTAAAAATTTTTTTTTTTTAAATTCCGGAATGACCCAGTGATTTTATATCTTTAACAATAATAGCATGAAAGCCATAAAATTATACAAATGTTATTTCACTTCAAAATCTTTTAAATCAAAAAAGTTACAGTCATTCTAAAATAAAAATTTACGAAGAAATTTTTAATTTTAGCAAAATACTGAGAAAGCCCACTTTCGAAGACCCTGTTCGCTGTGATATAGTTGAGATAGAGTCGCAATTTTTTGGCTCCCGAGGTTTACTAATATTTACTTTCAAATAAATAACATAACTTTAAAATCGGTTACAAAAAAGAAATGGTTTTTGGCCGCCTTCTCAAAATATGGTCCACTGTGCGACGCAACTTAAATGTCTATTAAATTAATTTGCAGCACTATCGACGTATGTCAACCTACGTTAGATCGATGACAAATTATTTTCTCAGAAAACGACACATAGCGACATACTTTGTTATTAATGAAGAAAAATTCAAAATAATTTTGGATTATTTTTCAGTTTATAACCACTTATAAAAACTTGTGTGTTTATTTCTGTTATTTTTTGTCACTATTATTCTCTATACGTTGTTACACTCTCATCCTAAGACCCGTTAGCTTTTTGTTGACGTACAAAAAAATCCATTTTTCAAGCAACAACAACTAATGTCTACATGGTTGGTTGCATTGGTAGTTTTCTTTTTCAAAGAAAGCAACATTTGTCGACATAAGTTGTTTTATCTGCACACACTTTAAGTGTAATTTACATACTGTTTCTTTCGTCCATCTCTAGGATCTATTCTTCTGAGCAAAGTATGTATTGCCCATATCTACAGGACTGTTAAACAAAAAGCTCTAAAAACTGTATATCGAGCACATAATTTCAAATATAACGTTTTTTGGCTCACCTGAAAATTTTGATTTTATGACATACGCGGTTATTCTAGAAAACCACAGATATATAAATACACACGAGTATATTTTGGTGGGGTTTGTTATACATATAATCTTCTGTTGGCTATAGGATGAATGGTATTGGTGAAATCCAAAGAACGTTCAGACCTAGTTCAAATGACAAATGACTCCATTGAGATGGACGTATGTAAATGAAATTTGGATTGCTTGTTTCTACTACACCCATTAGTACTCCGAAAATAAACCATGTTTGACCATTTAAATATAAATCTGTTTCCCGATTTTCATTTAAATTTACGAAAAAAAAAATATATATATATAGCGCAGATTATTCTCGAATTAAGTTGATAGATATTTTGGTGAAAAAAAAAGTGATTTTACTAAATATGGTCATGATCGGTGATTTTTTTGACCATGTCTCTAATTAAAAAATAAAATAGCATCCGATATCAACTTTTCAATATTGGAAGACAAACAAGTAAGAAAATTATAGTCGGTCTAGACCGACTATACGATACCCTATACCATGCGTTTAGAGACCCTATCTCTTAGGCCCAACTAACTGGACATAGAAAATAAGCAAAAACCAAATTTGAGTGGGATTTTTATTAATTTTTTTGGCTGCAGATATGAAAAAGTTCACATCGGATGCTATATCTATATAGGGACTTGGTCCAAAAATGGACCGATCCTGATCATGTTTGGTAAAGTCTCTTGTATTTGCAAAAATATATACAAACAAAATTTGAGAAGAATCAGTGCAATATTTTTGTTTTTTAATAGATTTAAGTGAAGATCGGGAAGCAGCTCTATATGGGGTCAAAGGGATAATTTTTGGACTACTCATTAATGGATGTAATGAACGCATACAAACCCAATTTGAGTAAGATCTATATGACAATTTGGATCTTATGGCAATTTATGTCGATTTCATATGGGTAATATGTATGGGGGCTAGGTCTGAACATGGACCGATTCTCACCAGTTTCAATAGCGTTCATCCCATGGCCGATAAAAGCTTATGTACCAAATTTTATGAAAATATATTCATATTTGCGACCTGCAGTTTGATTACAAGCTTTACATGGACACACAGACGGACGAACGGACGGACGGACGGACGGACGGACGGACGGACGGACATTGTTAAATCAACTCAGAAAGTGATTCTGATTCGATCGGTATAATTAAAGATGGGTGTAGGTCAAATATTTTTGGTTGTTACAAACAGCAGCACAAAGTCATTATACCCAAACCACATAGTGGTATAGGGTATAAAAATTTACAACAATGACACTCAAATTTGGTGTATGGTTGTTTTGTATACTCTATTAATTTGAACTAAGTCTCTGTCTCCAAACATGGAATAGGGTATCGTATATTCAGTCCTGAACGACTATAATTTTCTTACTTGTTTTTCGTTTTTTTTTAATTCCATTTTTTGGCGCCTTATATTTATCGTTGATTTTAGACACGTTCTTATTATAGAACATTTTAAAATGATGAAAGGTTAAGTTAAAGGATAATAATTAAATACAGCTTAAATCAAGTATGAAACTGAAATAAAACCCCACTTAACTAGAAGGTGTAACAAAACTTGCGCAAGACTTGAACTTGCAGTCATTTGTGCAACGAAGTGTTGGCAACCAAAAGAAAAAGATAGTTTTATATTTTACGGTTTAGGGTTAGTAAAAATGGAGCACTATAAGATAGAACAACGCGTTTTCAATGTTGAAAAAAATTATGAAAATTTGGTGGCTACAGTTCGTAAATTTCATACAAAATATAGTCGGAATATTGATCCACCTTCGCCAACTGTGAAGAGAGTAATCGAAAAATCAACTACCAAACACACATTTCATCCAAAAAAAAAAACCGTTCGAATGTCAACATCGATGCAGTACGCAAGAGGAACATAAATTCGGCATCTTAGATAAGAACCGCAAATTTTAATAAGCTCTCTATAGTGTATACTCACCACAGTAATTTTAGTTAGGTATGTTATATACCGCTGCAAAGGTTAATTTGTCTAGTTTCTCAGTATACATTTTAGTTTTAAGGTTTTAGAGACACTTACACACTAATAGGAAAAAATTCAAATTGTGCATATGCTAAAAATTGAAAACCGTTTTCTTGAGTTACAAACCATTTATTTGATAAATATCCCACTAGCATCCCACCAAGCGACCAAAAAGTTCTTAAAGGAAAACCCTAAGCTTTTTTTTGAGCAAAAAAGGTCGTTTTTGAAAAAAAGTAAAAAAAAATTGTTGATTTTGCAAAAAAAAAATTCAAACAATTTTTTTTATTTTTTTTTTTTAAATTTGTTTTCCGTAAGATTCAAGAAAATAGCTATCTGAACTATTTGGGACAAATTTTGATAAGACCAATAGCTAAAAAGTAAGATGGCTGAGAAAAAACACCTGTTTGGCAAAATGTCAAATTTTGACCCCTCTAACTCAGAGAGTTCTTGACCGATCTTATTGCAAAATTGTGTCTGAACTAAAGTTGGGTCACTTGACATGAAACGGCCCATATATATAATATAATATATTGACTGGGCTAACCGGACTGCTTTTCTACCGGATATGTTGGGAGCTCTTTTCAATTAGCTTCATACCTCTTTGGTCTTACAAATGTTATATGGACCATTCTTTTTTTAGGGCCCAATCAATGGGCAAATTCTCCTGATAATTATACCCTATACCACTATGTGGTATGGGTATAATGACTTTGTGCTGCTGTTTGTAACTACCAAAAATATTTGACCTAGACCCATCTTTAATTATACCGATCAAATCAGAATCACTATCTGATTCGATTGAACGATGTCCGTCCGTCCGTCCGTCTGTGTGTCCATGTAAAGTTTGTAATCAAACTGCAGGTCGCAAATATGAATATATTTTGATGAAATTTGGTATATAAGCTTCTATTGGCCATAGGATGAACGCTTTTGAAATTGGTGAGAATCAGTCCATGTTCAGACCTAGTCCCCATACAAATGACCCCTATGAAATCGACATAAATTGCCATAAGATCCAAATTATCATATAAGTCTTAGTCAAATTGGGTTTGTATGTGTTTATTACATCCATTAATCAGTAGTCCAAAAATGATCCCTATGGGACAACTCTTAGTCATAGGCCCCATATACAGTTGCTTCCCCATCTTCGCTTAAATCTATGAAAAAACAAAAATATTGCACAGATTCTTCTCAATTTAATAACTTTTTGTAGGCCAGTATTGGATTTTGTTGAAAGAAATTTATAATTTTAGCATCTACATTATTTTATCACTCATTTTGATCAAACAAATGAGCAGATTTATCATTTTTAGTCATATTATTCAACGATAACTTGATAAAAAAAAATTCAAATAATGCTTGCGAACAAAGTTAAGAGGAAAAATGGGTATTAAGATTCTTTCGATCGTTCATGGGCACAAATTCAATTTTTGTTACAACGTGTTCGGAGTCGAAAGATGACGTCTCATTACAATTTTCGTTAGGAATCATGACCAGATCTCCATTGAGTTCACTAAAATTTCACAAGCTTAAATTGTTACCAGCATTCGAGCAAATGGATTATGATTTTTATATTATTTTTTTATTATCCTTTCACTAACTCATAACAACAAATTTTAAAATCGTATTATGCCTGACCTAAGCCATGACCATTTACATCAGCTCCACCAATGCATTGCAGATTATGATACAAATAAAAATAAATTTTACGATCAGCAACAAAACTATTGTTTATTTTTATTGCATTTAACTAATGTTGCTTTGTTGTCCGTCCGTCCATCTGTTTTTGTAGCTTGTTATGGTAAATTTACAATGTTAACAATACGATTGTATTGTATTTCGCCCAATGCATTTCAACCGCAACGTAAAATATGTAAAATATAGTGTAGTCTGGCACAGTGTAGTTTTGAGCACATGCCAGTCACATTCTCACATGTAGGCGTTGTACCGAAAACAAGAAGGATACTTCTTTTTCTACAAATTTCGTTTCGCTATTCCCTCTCAGCTTTTTGTATCATTGTGTTGGCGCTGAAAATCAATTTTATATGGTATCATGCCATACAAGTATTATCTCGTATTTTTAAACATTTCATGAACGTGTACCGACATCTGTAAATATTAGGGTTATTTTTATTTTTCTCGTGGAATTCAGAAAAAAAAATTATATTCAATGAATTTCGTGTTACTCGCAATATGAACTAAGATTTTGCTTTACTGAATAATTTACTGAAATATTTTATGTAAAAGTCGACACAAAATCAACTGCCTAAACATGTTGAGGAACTTTTACTTCAAAGAAATGACACGTAGCGTCAGAATGCGAAAAAAAAACTTTATTTTATGCCGATTGTAATAATTGTCATAAGAAGACATTAGTGGGTTAAGAAAATAGATAAACAGTAAGTACCGCCTTAATACAAATTATTATAATGTTGACTCTGTACAGCATGCAGAGTTAAACGAATTTTTAATTTATGACAATTCATTTTGTTCAATTGACCATAAAGTATTCTCTTCTATGTTTGGTTGTTGCTGTCGTTTTTCCCCCTCTCTGACTATAACTCTATATTTTATTGCTTTCGTATGTTATTGTTGTTAGTTAGGTTGTTTGAAATAAAATATAAAAGCATACGTTACGAGATTATAAAAGAAACAAAACAGTGACACACAGTCTTCCTTTCTTTAAACAATCAGAGGCAGATGTGTTTTAAATAGATCGTAACTATACGAAATGAATAATGAAAACCAACGCAAAAAGGATGTCATAAATCACTATTATACAATATCAATAATAAATGTTATAAATGAAAATTTTCACAAATTTATCAGAATACTAAATTATTAAAATATTGCGATATATTTAATGCAGTGATTTTAAACTGATTTAAAATGTATGTACATAAACATGGTGAAATACTAATTATTTATAAAAGATGATATGCTAGATCTCAAATCTTTATGTAAATCATTTTATAGACCAAAGAAATATATTTTACATTTAAATAGGGTGGCCCAATAAGAGTGCACTATTCAAATTTGAAACCTTTTTATTTATTTGTAGGTTGCAGCTCTAAAAGCTGAGAGCTGGCATCAAAAATTGTTTCGATTATTAAAAATGGTGTGCTATACCAGTGAAAAGCTTGTTATCATTGTGAAAATCCATAAGAAAAATGAAGAAAGTGCAGCTAATGTGTCAACACTCCGAAGAGTGATCAATAAATTTTAAGAACCAAAACGATTATGGACAGTAAGTCTCATGTGCGTCGACGTACCGGCCGGCCGGTATGTAAATGCTAGTGTTACCAAAAACTCCCTTATTCGTTTTTAGTTTTACAAATTATGAGATTTTACAAATGTATTATAGCAATTGACAACAAATGTATTTAACAAAACACAGTTTTACGATTCTGCAATATGCCTTGTGGGTGCCTGAAAACAGTGAAGTTAGGTTTAAAAGTAAACAAAAAAAAAAACATGAATATTATAATAATTATATTCCAAAAATTTTATAGAAAAATGTATTAGAATAATTATAATTATAATGAATAATTATTATTTACAGAAACATAATTGATTTTAAGAATTATATGAAATACAACATCAAGTCACAGCCCAAATACTATAACTTAGTTAAAGTATCTGAGCCGTACATAGATGTTTAATCATACAAGCTGGAAATAAGTGGATTATCTGATAATGTGCAGAAAAATTTAAAGCGCTCTGTGGTAGAATGTATTCTATCACGTATTAAACTAATATTGTTATTGTTGTGAAGATCTTTGGTGGAGAAGTGCCATGGCAGATTTAACATCATTTTCAGCAGTTTGTTTTGACAAATTTGCAATTTCTTGACATGCGACATAGCGCAAACACCCCAGACTGGGTTTGCATATAGGATAATAGACTGAAATATGACCTTTGCTAAAATAATTTTGTTAGCAATACTTAATGGAGATCCACGTTTTATAAGAGGGTATAACATGTTTCTTGCAATGTTAAATTTTTCTATCTGTTTCTTTATATGGAAATCAAAAATTAGTTTTCTATCCAAGTATACCCCTAAATATTTAACATTATCGGCCCACGGTACACGAGTCCCATTAATATCCAATTGGCTAGTAGGATAAAAACAAGATTTGCGCTTTCGGGTGAAAAATACAGCTTGAGTCTTGTCCTCATTAATTCTTATCTTCCACTTTTGAAAATAAGCTACCAATAAGTCCAATGCGCACTGCAATTCAGTCACAATATCTGGACCAAACTGGTGCGAAAAAAATATGCAGGTGTCGTCAGCATATGCTGCACACTCACATCTGTTCAGATCTGGCATGTCTGAACAAAATAATGTATATAATACTGGGCCCAGAACAGAGCCTTGTGGGACTCCAGCTGGGATCTCAAAGAGATCGGAATAACTATCATTTAGACATACACAATACAATCTATTTTTTAAAAAGTATTCGATGGTCTTAGCAAGATAAAGTGGAAAATTTAATTGGATCATTTTATACAATAATCCATTATGCCATACTGAGTCAAATGCTTTTGCAATGTCCAAAGTAATAAGAATTGTCGAATTTCCAATTCCAAAACCAGTATTTATATGGTTGTAAATCCGTTTAATCTGGTGAACGGTACTATGAAATGGCCTGAACCCAAATTGATTCCTTGGAATAATATTAAATCGTTCCACAAACTTCCAAATTCTCACTTTAAGAACTTTTTCCAGTACTTTACTTAGGCTACTGAGTAAACTTATTGGTCTGTAGCTTCTGGCTGAATTTGGGGGTTTATTCGGTTTCCGTAAATATTTGACCTAGACCCATCTTTTATTATACCGATCGAATCAGAATCACTTTCTGAGTCGATTTAACGATGTCCGTCCGTCCGTCTGTGTGTCCATGTAAACCTTTTAATCAAACTGCAGGTCGCAAATATGAATATATTTTGACGAAATTTGGTACAGAAGCTAAACTAACTAAGTAAACTTGCCAAATAAGGTCAGGATCGGTCCACTTTTGACCTAGTCCCCATATAAATATAGCATCCGATATGAACTTTTTCGTATTCGATGGCAAAAATATTAATAAAAATGGCACTTAAATTTGGTTTATGCTTATTTTCTATAACCAACTATTTGGGCCTTAGAGATAGGGTCTCTAAGCGCATGGCATAGGGTATCGTATAGTCGGTTTAGACCGACTATAATTTTCTTACTTATTATTATTGCGTTACATACTTTTCTATTGCAAATTGGGGCACTGCCGTCAACGAAAAAGGTGACATCATGGTTCTCTAGTGATAGAACAGATCCTTGGGGGATATCAGCAGAAATGTTTCGAGTAGGTGATATGCAGTTGCCTATACATACAACGAAAATACGCTCGGAGAAGAAGCTTTTAATAAAGGCTTTTCAATGTCGAGATATACAATTCCCATACTTTTTCGATTATTTTTGCTTGATTGTATAATTTCAATAACTCTTTTTAGCTGGAGTCGAATATCCTTTCCTAAATGTGCTGTAAAAAGTAGTAACCGTTTATGTATAATTTTTTCTGAAATTTAAACTCGGCATCATACACAACAAATATCACAAAGCACCATGCATTGAATTTTGATCAATGATATCGAAGTAATTGGTGCCAGAGCAAAATAAAGTGAATGGCAATTTTTCGAAACAAGTCAGTAGATATATATGCGTGAACCTCCCGAATAAATCAATTTCCTAGTAACGAAGAACTTCGCAAAAAATTTGTGCATGTAGAATATTCACTGGACTCTGGACTGACAACCTATCTACTAATGTTTCACCAATTTCAATAGCGTTCATCACATAGTCGACAGAAGCTTATACAATAAATTTCATTATGCCGGGTTACATCTAGTAAGGAATATTTTTTAATCGGACCGGTTTCTGGTAATTCAGCCTTCATCAGCCATTTATTGAACATCGTGATAAATTTATGTTTTATTTATTTTCGAAAATTTATTTAATGTAATTATCTAAATACGTTCATTTATAAAAAATAGTTGTTCAAACTCTTTTTTTAATTGGAAAAACGAAAAGGTTGATCAAATACAAAAATATAAAAACCAATTTCATTTTTTATTATATCTGAGATAAGAGCGTAGAAAAGAAAATCAGCAAAAATATCAGTTTTTAAGATACAAAATTATAGTCATATCATACCTTTGAATTTTCACAAATTTAATTTAGGCATACGTCATTGTAACGGATGTCACAATACCTTTAAAACATGACCTTGACTAGAGCTATGTGTTAACAAGTTACTCGTAAACGCAATTATTCTGGACATTTTTTTTTAGTTTTTTTCAAATAAAATTTTCAGTTTTTGCGCCAAAATATGAAAATATAAATATTTCTTAGTTTAGGAAGGCAGAACATTCATACCAGATTTTATCATATTCATAATGGGGCAAAAATACTTATATGAGAAGCAGCAATACAAAAAAAAATCTTAAGAGTGCAACAATGAAAGGTTGAAAATATCTCTATAGCAGCTCCACCGAAATAATCACCCATAATTCTTTCAACTTTTGCACTAATCGTAGAAGAATTTTTTGGCGCATTTCTATGTAGAAGGCCATCAATAGATTTTTACTGAAAGTTGACAACACGTTCTATTTTTGCTTTTTTCCCGTTCGATAAAAGCAAGTACATAATTCGGTTAAGAGACTTTAACTTGGTCGTAAAATCAATTTTAATAATTTTATAATTACTCGAATATTATTTATACTTCAGTGAAATTCAAAATCGCCTTTTATTCGTGATGATAGTAACCATAATGACAGTACTCCTGAAAGATGCGTACTGCTAGCAAAGCCCTAATCGAACATTCCTCCAGATTCGCCCTAGAAGACCAGTATCAATTACCCACGACATGTTACCAACGTCTTTGGCATCACATTGAGCAACAAGAACCAAGGATCTCTGCTTCGTTATGGTTTATCCTATTTATTCGAGATTTTAAGTTTTACTTCCGGTCAAACTGCTTGCATGGCAGTGATATATTGAGCTAAAATATTTTTTTACACAAGAACTGAGTGATAAATATAAGCAGCTGGAAGAATCGTCGAAAAAATTGATATAAATCTGTATATATATATATTTTTTCCCCCAAATTAAGAGAGAATAAGTATGTCCATCAGAAGTATTGTACAGTAGTTTTTTTCCCCCCATCTTTGTTATTTTGTTAGCAGTGTTGTCTGGAACTTTTTTCTTCTTCCTAAAAAATTTACGACCCCTAGATTAGGACGATTTTTAAAATAGCCCCTAAAAATTTTTGAATTGAAATAATTTTTTTTATTTATGAAATTTAGTCATTAGTTACTCTAAAACAATGTTTCAAAAATTCCTCTTATATGATTTAGACCAAAGTTCATATTTTCGTTCTTTTTTTACATTTTCCCACAGCACCGGTCAAAACGCTCGCATAGAAGCTTCACCATCTAAGAGTATCACTTTCAAAATACTGAAAAATATTTATGCAATTTTAACACATTTTTGACAGTGACTTTCCGGAAAGCTTTAATTTTTAAAATGTAATTAATAATTAAATTAATATTAAAATTAAAAATTTTAAAAATTGAAAATCTTGTATTTCTACTAAATTATGCTACACTTTTTAGCACGTTTATAGCAAAATTTTAACTTAGAAGTTGACAGTACTGTATAAAAAAAATTGTCTCAAATACTGTATTATAATTGTAAGTTATTTTTAAAGCTCTTAGAAAAATCTCTAGACACTCCACAAAGTAGAAAAAATTCTAAATCTAGGGGAAAGCCCCAAACCGGAAACACTAATTGTGATTCAACACTGAAAACTTTAAGGACGAATTCAAATTAAAGAATTTTTCTTGAACAACTTTTTTGTACGCTTTAATAACTTAGTGGCTTTTTATTATTATTTTTATTCATCATAAAATAGAAACTAACATTGCAATTTTCAAAGAGAATTTAGGAGTTCCCATCCCAGTAAAAAAAACATGTTAATTGTATTGTATTAATATGTGTTAATGCTTTTTTAATACCTCTTGGTGTATTTTCTGCTTAAAACCACATTTTCCATAAACATTCATGTGATGTGGAGTGGAAATTCTTTGAGCTTTTTTTTTTCTAGTTGTTGTTGTTGTTAGCACAATCAGCTATATGGTTTCCATGTTTAAATTCACTAATTACTTTTAATCCAGCTATAGTCAACCAGAAAAATATATTTTAGTTTCTTGTATGTGGGCTTCTTGTTTTCAAACATAAAAAGCGTTTCTAATACGGCTTACTTAAGTGATTGACTGCCTTTAATACCTAGTGTTGAATGTTTTGTTGTTTTACAAATGTATAAGCAGTGCTATTCATTTTGTTAAAATGAAATAGTTTTAAGTCTTTTTTTTCATTTTCTATTTTTGGTGTCTTTAATTCCCTTGTACAATATTCATTATTCAAATACAAGACATTTAACTAATCCTTTACAAATGTAATGACCTGACGCATCCCAACCTCGTTTGGTATTCAACATGAAAAATTAAGAAAAGGGAGAAAAACTAATGTTGAAATGAAATTAAGAACCCTGTTCAACACATTTATCTTGCTGTTTGAAAACTTTTTAATTTTTTTTTTTTTAATTTCTTGAAACATTAAATTTCGTAAAATATATATTAAATTCTCTGACGATTGTGATTTAGATGTTTTTGCGGAGCAAAAATAATTGCAAAATTAACTTCTGAAGGCATACGAAAGCGTAGATTTGCCGTTTCATGTTAGAATATAGATTCCACGAGTTATGCTTATCAGACTAGCTATTCAAGAAATTTTTGAATTACACTAAATGGCATAGCATATAGTTGTGAGCCAGATTGGCGAAATTATAGCTGTTATTTATCAAACGTGCTAGGTATATATTAGGGCACCCAAAATAAAATAAATAAATAAATAAAATTTATCCCCCAGCTTTTTTTTTCAGATTTTTCGGAAGAGGTTTAGCGCCGAATTTTACCCAAAAATCGGGATTCCCGGATATTTTTTGAGTTTTACTTATTATTTGGCCCATAATCGAGAATTTCTTTGTAGCGAAGTCAATATTTTAAAAGAAAATGTTCAGACTTTACTTTTCTGTGCAGAAATTATAAATTTTGAAAGTAATGCTTTGTAACTTTTAAAATTTCTATCAAAGTTAAAAAAACTAATGAAGCATTTTAAAAGGTGGATAAATTCTGAATCATCTTGAGAAGAAAATTTTGCATTTGTTCTTACCCTTCCAAAGTTATACCCTTTTAACGCTCTGTACTCATTTTGCTAAAAACATGGTCTTTTTATACCCTATACCACTACGTGGTTTGGGTATAATGACTTTGTGCTGCTGTTTGTAACAACCAAAAATATTTGACCTAGACCCATCTTTAATTATACCGATCGAATCAGAATCACTTTCTGAGTTGATTTAACAATGTCCGTCCGTCCGTCCGTCCGTCCGTCCGTCTGTGTGTCCATGTAAAGCTTGTAATCAAACTGCAGGTCGCAAATATGAACATATTTTGATGAAATTTGGTATATGAGCTTTTATCAGCCATGGGATGAACGCTATTGAAATTGGTGAGAATCGGTCCATGTTCAGACCTAGCCCCCATACAAATTACCCATATGAAATCGACATAAATTGCCATAAGATCCAAATTGTCATATAGATCTTAAGCAAATTGGGTTTGTATGCGTTCATTACATCCACTAATGAGTAGTCTAAAAATGATCCCTTTGACCCCATATAGAGCTGCTTCCCGATCTTCACTTAAATCTATTAAAAAACAAAAATATTGCACTGATTCTTCTCAAATTTTGTTTGTACATATTTTTGCAAAATACAAGAGACTTTACCAAACATGATCAGGATTGGTCCATTTTTGGACCTAGTCCCCATATAGATATAGCATCCGATATGAACTTTTTCATATCTGCAGCCAAAAAAATTAATAAAAATCCCACTCAAATTTCGGTTTTTGCTTATTGTCTATGTCCAGTTAGTTGGACCTAAGAGATAGGGTTTCTAAGCGCATGGTATAGGGTATCGTATAGTCGGTCTAGACCGACTATAATTTTCTTACTTGTTTAATTTTTGGCAAAGTAAAACACATGCCCCAATTCGACATTCGTGAATTGCAACTTGTTGTGTCTGTACACATAAATTAAATACTCTCAGTTAAGTTCCAGGTTTTTAACATTTGAAACACTGCTCGGCTTGATCTTCTCCCCTTCCGGATGGAAGTGGTATTATTCCCAGAGGCTTGGTGTCGAAATTTCCGATTGCATTAATTGAAAGTCGATAATTTTTTCTTTTTTTTTGTAAATCGGGCATTATCTTTCCATCCCAATTCACTGTAACGAAATTGGATACCTCAAACGATTTCTTAATAGGCTCTGCGACAGTCATTCGCTTTTCTGACGTTTCCTCCAAATTCAAATTCAACATTTAATATCCGAAGCCAGCCAGCCTTTTTTGCAGCCTGCAATATATCTGTTGATCCGGGAAAATGGGATAACAACAAATATTTTTTTTTTAAAGCAAAGAATAAAGTTTTGCAACTGCACGTAGTAAATGATGTCGCAGAACGTGGCGTGGCCTTGGCTCATTCTTATATTAATGTAACATCTTCTGAAACAGACTTTCAGAATTTATTGCAGGACATAAAACTACATCGTAAAAGCTCTAATAAATAATTGCAAAGAAAAAAAATTTTTTTAAATTTATTTTGGGTATGAAAGTATGCTGCCTAGAGTGTTGAGGGGAGGGGGTTTCAAAAAATTTCAACATCAACCATATGGACTCTCATTGCAACAGAACAAAAAACCACCCATATTTAATATTTGAAAAGAAAAAATAAAAACTAACATTAAAACAAGTCCAATGCATAACTGGCAAGGTATTCATAAAATGGGTACAAAGCGTTAAAAGGGTATAACTTTGGAACGGTAAGAGCAAATTCAAATGACTCAGAATTTATCCGCATTTTAAACTACGTCACTAGTTTTTTGTTTTTAACTTTGATAGAAATTTTAAAAGTCACATAGCATTACTTTCAAAATTTATGCAAAATTTACATAAAAATGCAATTAACGGTACCCAAATGAGCCAAAAAGTTACGGAAACTTATGATTTTTATACAGAAAAGTAAAGCTTGATAATTTTTCTTTTAAAATTTTGACTTCGTAACAAAGAAAATCGTGGTTATGGGCCAAATAATAAGTAAAACTCAAAAAATGTACGGAAAACCCCATTTTTGGGTAAAATTCGACTTTAGCGGCCTCTAAACCTCTTCCGAGGAATCTGAAAAAAATCAGAAAAATACTCCACACTATATTCATTAAAAAAATTATAGGGGACACATGAAAATCGAAAAACAAAATTTTTTTGGGACACCCTCTATAATATTAATAGGCTAGGCGATTTCTTGTGACCGATGTTTTGTTCTACCGTTTTATACCGATTTTGACTAAATGTATATTATTTGAAAGGTATTTCTTTTATGCCGTTTTGCAGATTTACAGATTTTTAAAATTTTTCTTTGTTTTGAGTAAACTGCATATAAAAATACTACTAACAATATATAAAATTATACATATGCTATGTGTGTTTTACTAAATATGTTTACGTGTTTGTTAATGAGTTTACTATCTTCATTCACAATAATAATAAATCATAAAAGTGTGGGTTTGTGAATTGGCTAAGTTGAAAAATAAAGCTGCCAAGAAATTTCACTCGAATTTCGAGGGCAGGAATCTGCTAGCTGGTAATTAATGTACGCGTCATATTTTTTGCATAGGAGGTGTCACGACGACTAATCCCATTACGCCCATTTTTTTTCCAACACTCGCATCAATAATAGAAGACGCCTGACAAATTTGCAAGGCTGCCTCTGACATAGCACTCGAGGTTTTAAAACTAAATTACTACTTTGTATGGGAGGCGCCACGCCCACTAAAAATATCAAAAAAATAACACCCTATGTCCATCCTTAACGACCACTCTAATTATTAAAAACAAAATTTTTAAAATCAGATAAGTAGTTACGGAGATTACATCCTGCAAACAAACCCACATTACCTCTTTATTATATTAATATAGATAAATAAAAAAAGGCGGGCATAAAAGAGGGCGTGTCTAATAGGAAGTTACTTTGCGACATTTGATTTTCTGTTTTATTTTTTGGAGCGATAAAAATACATTAAATAAGTGGGGAAAAAAGGGGTGTAGAGGTGGGCGCGAATAATTTTTATTTTCCTAAAAACCTTACTCGATTACAAAAAAATTAACCAAATCGGATCAGTCGTTCTCAAGTGATGCCCATAGTAACTGACAGCATTTAGTTTTACTTAAGTATATACATTAGGATGACAGCCGTTTGTATGAAAAAAAAATTTTTGGTCGAATTTTGTATCTGGACGCGCATTGGGTTCAAAGTTCAAATATGCATTTATATGTAAAAATTATCAAAAAAAACAATTTTTCACCAAAATGTTGATATTAATAATTGCGTTTCAATTAAATTAATTAACGGACCATAATCTGCAGTAAATTATCTTTCTAATAAAACACAAAAATCTATTATCGGTTAAAAAACATCTAAGTAATATATAGTTCCCCAGGCAATAAATGCGACACAGACCACTTGATTAATAAAATCGAGCTCACAATTTCAAAGACATTGTTGACATAATCTAAAACAACAACATTTTTGCATTCTACTGATTCCAAAATTATCTTATGTAAATTATTTTGCATCTCGTATATTATTATGCCGTTCTAAATTAATATCAAAATGGTACGTAAAGTACAAGTTCCAAATATTGTAGGTATCCTGTTCTTAATTTGGTGAGGGCAGCGTTTTTATTTCAGCGGATTTGAAGAAAAGTTAGATTTTTCATTTTTTTCAACTTTTCTTTTTGGCGTTTTCATATTTTAAATATCTTATATCAAAATTTTATACTACTTCATATAACTTCTCAACCTCGTAAATTAAGGTTAAATTGGAACACTATAAGCTGTCCCTCTTTAAGGTCAAATGTCAAATTTAAGGAGATTTAGATTTTTATAAAACAAAATATCAAAATAATATATATTTGTGGAAGGATTTCGATACGACTGGTTGGTAATATTTAAGTAACTCTAAAAAATATTATTCTGGACTTATTTTCTGAATATTTTTTTTCATTATGGGTTAATATCAGTCTATTATAAAAAATTAAAAATCTTAACTAAAATATAAGGGTACTAAGGGTTGGTTATAAATAATATTATGCTAAATTTGTATTTCGTGCACTTTGTTAATTTTTTGTTTTTTCATTTAACAGGTGGTACAAAAAAAAGTATTCGAAAAATGCAAATTTACAATCTCCACAAAAATATAACGATTTATAAGATTATTAATTTTTTTTATTAATTATTTTATTTCTGTAATAAAAAAGTTTTAAAATCTTTCATATACAATTCGCGTATCTCAAAATATGTCCTATTTTTATTTTTTTGTTTTCAGAATTATTATATTCACTAGCAGATTCTAGCCCAAGAAAGTCGAGTGCAAATTCTAGAAAATTGTATTTTTTCATTAAATAAAGACCCTAAAGTATGCTAATCAATTATAGCCAATTCACAAATCAACACAAAAAACAATTTAATTTTTATTACAAACACATTAACAAATTTAATAAACACACACATAGCATTGTATAATTTTATGTATGTGTTAGTAGCAACTTTAAATGCAATTTACTCAAAATGAAGGAACAAATTTAAAAATCTGTAAATCTGCAAAACGGCTAAAAAGAAATACCTTTCAAATAATATACGTTTGGTTAAAATCAGAATAAAACGGTAGAACAAAACATCATTCACAAGAAATCGCCTAGCCTATTAATATTATAGATTTAAAGGTATGTATATCGAGGGCTTATATTGAAAAAGTGCTATCTACAATTAACAGCAATAATAATTTTGAATTTCAAACTGTTATAACTGCCAAATATAATATTGATTTTGATATCATACATGATTAGTACGACTATTTCGTAATAAATATTGTAGCAAATTGATCGACAAATACTTTCAGATCTTATTAATAAATTGGTTCTCTTTAAAATAATTATGGATGCAGATAGCACTTCTTGAATATAACCCCTCGATCTACAAATTTGTTTATACTCTACTAAATATAAAACCTAATTGATCTACATTTTTTCATAACGAATAAATTTTAGGAATTATATGAATACGTTAAATTTATTTTTTTTTTTTTTAAATTCTGATGAAGAAAATATATATAGGCTTTCATAAAGAGTCAATTTGATATCAAGGGTAGCCCACGGGTTAATCTCAGATAATAAGTCCAGAATATTATTTTTATGAATAAATAAAATATTATTAACAAGTTTTATTGAAATCCTTCTACAAATATATATTATTTCGATATTTTGTTTAAAAAAAAATGTAAATCTCCTTAAATTTGTCTTTGACCTTAAAGAGGGACAGTTTATAGTGCTTCAATTTAACCTTAATTTACAAAATTGAGAACACATATCAATTGCTATAATATACTGACAAAAGATATTTGAAATATTTAAACTCCTAAAAGATGTAGCCTAAAAGTTGAAACAGTATGAAAAATCAAATTTTTCTTCAAATCCGCTGAAATAAAAACGCTGCCCTCGCCAAATTAAGAACAGGATACCTAGAGTATTTGGCACTTTTAATCACATATATTTTGTTAATAAGCCCTTGAAATCTATCTGATTTCTGAAAGGTTCTTGAACAAAATTTTTGAAAAAGTAAAATTGGAGATTTGAAATAGTGCTAAAAAATACGTACCATTTTGACATTAATTTAAAACTGCATAACAATAGGCGAGATGCAAAATACCTTAGACATGATTATTTGGGGATCAGGAGAGTGCAAAAATGTTGTCGTTGTAAATTATTTCGATATCTTGAAAAATGTGAGCTCGATTTTCTTAATCAAGTGGTCTGTGGCGCACTTATTGCCTGGGGAACCTGATATAACTTGGCAGTTTTTCAACCGATTATATTTTTTGTTATTTTATTAGAAAGACAATTTACTCTAGATTATGGTCTAGTGATTAATTTAATTGAAGTGCAATTGCTAATTTCAACATTTTGGTGAAAAATGATTTTTTTTATAGTTTTTACATATAAATGCATATTTGAACTTTCAACTCAATGCGCGTCCAGAAAGCATTGTCCGATTTGGCTCAAATTTTGCGCACTAAAGTTTTAGATCGAATGTCACAATAAACTGACCCGCACGTCTTGAAATTCCAAAAAAAAAAAATTTGGCTGTCACCCTAATATACATAGTATACTTTCAGAAGATTGGGTAAAATTTTAGGGAAGAAGAATTTTAGAGATATGGTTCTTCAAAATTTGGTTGAAAATCAGCCTTCATCATTTCGTCTATAAAATTAAATTTGTCAACTTTATTTGCCGACCTACACAAGCAACATTATCTTAATCGATACATTATTAATAATATCGGGACCTATTGTCGGTATGCAAGATTATTAATAAATAATTTTAAAAAGATATAAAGTAATAACAGCGAATTCCAACTACCGAAGCCATCCTAATTGTGACACATTGATGATTTTTCAATTAAAATTAATGACACTTCTAATTATTGTTTCACCATCTAGACCACATGTTGGCAGTATAAGATACGAATTGTCCCTTTAGGATAAGAATCCCAAACAAATAATAAAGAACAAACTTATTTTATTAGTATTTAAAATAATAAACGATGCAACAACAACAGTCAGTACTAAGAAAACTAAAACCAGTATAAAACACTTCAAAAACGTCGATGTAGTTTAAAAGAGCCTTATTATCCTTTTTTAAACAATAAAACGGAAATAGAATAAACTAAATAAGGACATACTAATGAAATGAAAAAACAACATTAGAAGGTTTTTAAACAATAACAAATTTCTAACAAAGTAAACACAGACCCTTCTGCAGAAAACTGCCAAGCTAAGGGCTGTTCTGCATTGTTTTTATTTCTTTTCGAACAAATTACAATTGAATAACGACTGTCATGTGTTGATGAGCCGCAAATATGTGAAGCAAACATTATACTCAAAACAATAAATATTTTGCGATGACAGCCCATGTCTGTCATTGAATTTGTCTCTTTGCTTTTTAGTTTTAGATGGCCAATTATATGATTATTGGATTAAAGTGTTAAACGAAAAAATAACAAGGGCAACCTCTCCCTTGTTTGTAGTATTTTACAAAAATAGGGGTGTGTTTTCTGAAATGTAATGGAAATAGAAAAACAATTTGTAAAAGTTTTAATGTCAGATTTCACAGAAATTAAACGCACATACATAAATATTTTCCATGATTTTACAAAATTTTTAGAATAATTATTTACGAATTATAGAAAACTTTTAAGCTTTTTAATGAAGTTTTAGTTAAACGATCGTCATATTAAAATATTATGCAAGTAAAAATCCATATTTAATGGAGCAACTAATATTGCTGGTATACAACCATTTTGTAGCAATAAAGTAGATGGTTAATAATATCGTAACCAAATTATATTGTATCTGATTAAAATATTATGCAATAGGATATTTTGCTTTATAATATCATAATGTTAACCCTAAACTGTAATAACGAAATAAAGTCTTATATTTGTTATAATACCGGAATTATTATTATTTCTTTAAAAAAACACACAAATAATGCTGCAATACCCGTCTAACTGTTGTCACACTGCAGTGCTAAGGATCTCCCAATATTCTCCGGAGCAACAAGCAGCTTTAATAATGATTCTTTTTATACCCTAAACCAGGTTATAATCACTTTGTGCTGATGTTTGTAACTACAAAAAATATTTGAACTAGACCCATATTGTATTATACCGATCGACGCAGAATCACTTTCTGAGTGGTCTTAGCGATGTCCATCTGTCCGTCCGTCCATCCGTCCGTATGTGTATCCATGTAAACCTTTTAATCTAACTACAGGTCGGTAATATGAATATATTTTGACAAAATTAGGTACATAATTTTCTTTCAGCCATAGGACGAACGCTATTAAAATTAGTGAAAATCGGTTCATGTCCCCATACAAATGACCCCTAAGAGGTCGACTTAAATTGCCGTAATATTCAAATTATCATATAGATCTCGGTCAAATTGGGTTTGTGTATGTTATTACATGCGTTTATCAGTATTCCAAAAATAAACTCTATAAGGCAGTTCTTAGTCATAGCCACCATATAAAGCTGATTCCCGATCTTCACTTCGAAAACAAAAATATTGCACAGATTTTTTCCAATTTGGTTTGTATATGTTTTTTGCAAAAACTAGGAGACCTTACCAAATATGGTGATGATCGATCCATTTGTCGACGTATTCCTAATTTAAATATAGCACCGAAAAAAAATATTCCCAGGTGATAGCTTTAACCGATTATAAAAATCATATAGGTATACCATATATAATATTTAGCAACTTTTACATTTACAGACAAACAAAATTGGAAAAGTATTCAGATTTGAGTCAGTAAAGGTAAAGCGTAAAGGGTGCCCAAATAATTCAAAATAAAACGCATTTTTTTGCATTCTAAGTAGTCATGTTCTGATTATGTATGAAATAAAATATTCGGCATACAGCCCCGTGGCTTTGGACGTAGGCCCTTGCTCTCTTCATGAAATTTTCGATGATATTTTTACTAACTTATTTACATTGGGTTAGACTAGCATGTTTTCTTGTATCAATTCAGGGAACCTATGTTCGTCGTTATTTTCTAGATAATAAAATTAGTGAAGAAAAAACCATTTTAAAGCATATTTGTGTACAATTTTATTTTTACAATACTAGCT
This sequence comes from Cordilura impudica, assembly GCA_963682025.1. Taxonomy (NCBI): domain Eukaryota; kingdom Metazoa; phylum Arthropoda; class Insecta; order Diptera; family Scathophagidae; genus Cordilura; species Cordilura impudica. The sequence continues at coordinate 266,027,299 of OY821518.1, forward strand.
GATCCGGCATACGTTGTTTTGCTATGTAACTTATTTCTAATGAATATTTTTCTTGTTTATTATGATATGTATTTACCATGCATGGGAGGTGCCACGCTCACAAGTTTGGTCCCGCCCATTTTTCAAACAACTGCTCACTATCATCAACGTGGCCTCATATATAGTTTCAAGACTGTCGCGTTATAGTACTCCAGACAATTTTTTTTAATGGGAGGTGCCACGCCCACTAACCCAATCCTGCCATTTTTGGTACGACTACTTACATTAACAACCAATTGACGTGCAGAAAGTTTCAAGACTCTGGCCATCGTAGTACTCTATATATTTATCATGTGTGGAAGGTGCCATGCCCACTGGTTTGATTCCGCCCATTTTTTTCCCGAGTACTATCGTTGATAACTTATGAACTCACACTAAGTCCCAAGACTTTATGTAATACAGTACTCTAGATATATGACATTAAATATTTACTATGTCTTATAGGTGCCACGCCCACCCGTCCATTTTGTCTCAACTCTTAAAATTTGTTTAATATATATATGTGCATATTTTCGGGGCTCTTGCTATCATAGTACTCCAGATATTATATGATAAAATTAAATTTTTAAAATTCATTTTATATAGGAGGAGCCACGCCCACTTTAAAAATCCAAAAAATTATAGCTTATTTTTCGTTCCGGGTAGGCTGTTAGATACTGTAAAAATTTCAAGACGATCGGTCCTGTGGTGTAGTCTCCTATAAAGGACAAACTGACATACATACACACATACATCCATTTTTATACCCTATACCACTATGTGGTTTGGGTATAATGACTTTGTGCTGCTGTTTGTAACTACCAAAAATATTTTACCTAGACCCATATTTTATTATACCGATCGAATCAGAATCACTATCTGATTCGATTTAACGATGTCCGTCCGTCCGTCCGTCTGTGTGTCCATGTAAACCTTCTAATCAAACTGCAGGTCGCAAATATGAATATATTTTGATGAAATTTGGTATTTGCGCTTTAATCGGCCATGAACACTGTTGAAACTGGTGAGAATCGGTCCATGTTCAGACCTAGCCCCCATACAAATGACCCCTATGAAATCGACATAAATTGCCATAAGATCCAAATTGTCATATAGATCTTACTCAAATTGGGTTTGTATGCATTTATTACATCTATTAATGAGTAATCCAAAAATTATCCCTATGGGACAACTCTTAGACATATGCCCCATATAGAGCTGCTTTCCGATCTTCATTTAAATCTATCAAAAAAAAAAATATTGCACTGATTCTTCTCAAATTTTGTTTGTACATATTTTTGCAAAATACAAGAGACTGTACCAAACATGATCAGGAGCGGTCCATTTTTAGACCTAGTCCCCATATAGATATAGCATCCGATATGAACTTTTTCATATCTGCAGCCAAAAAAATTAATAAAAATCCCACTCAAATTTAGTTTATGCTTATTTTCTATATCCAGTTAGTTGGGCCTAAGAGATAGGGTCTCTAAACGCATGGTTTGGGTATCGTATAGTCGGTCTATACCGACTATAATTTTCTTACTTGTTATATACAAGATTATTAGATATCAGTGGAAGTTTATAGTTCAAGGAGTATAATAAGAGAACTTAAACACTATATTTTATATTATATTAAACATTATATTTTATGCAGTGCGATTCAAAACTGCGTGAAAACTGTATATAGTTTTCTGAACATAAATATTAATAGCCAGAGGGCGATTCAAACTGTATGAAAACCGTACAAAAAGGTTTGTGACTGCTGAAAAACAGATTGCCAACCTAACCTAACTTGCTCTGCACTTTTGTATTAGAATCGTGAGTTATAAACGCCACAAACACACTACTATCATCATCATCATCGTTATCATCATCATCATCATCATCATCACCACCATCATCGTCATCATCATCATCATCGTCATCACCTTCACCATTATAATCATTCAAGTAATTCTTGTTCGAAGCTGCAGGTACAATTAATTCAATTGTCTGCTCTGGCAAGCTTTAAGTTTTCTTTTGACGCAATTTACGCATGTTTGAAATAATTGGGTCAGAGGTTATCAAAATCAGAGCCTACGGTCAAGCTCGAATACTCGAGCTACTCGAGCAACTCGAAGCTCGAGCTCGAAGCTCGAGCTGCTCGAGTAGTTAATGAGCTACTCGAGCTGAACGGGTAGCTCGAGTAGTAAAAATTAGCATTTTTCATGTTTGAAAGCATGTAAAAAGTTAAATATAGGTATTTAGTACAACAAATGTATACTTTTTAGAATCGTACAGATACCGGGAATATCACTGTTAAATTTTACTTGAATCGGAGTGTTCCACTTGAGTGGGCAAACTACTACTCGAAAAAGCTCGACGACTTTCCATACAAATGTATGAAAATATTAACTTCATAGATGTTTGACTTCATTTAAGAAAAAATTTTCCCAAAATACATGGTATCATTTTATAATCTTGAAGTCAGTTATACTGGTAGATTACCCTCCTGAAATATTAAAACATTCTGATGAAAACTATGGAGTGGGCTAACTACTACTCGAAAAAGATCATCCACTTTCCACTCAAATGTATGAAAATATGATCTTCGTATATGTTTGATGCCTATTTAAAAAAAAAATGTTCAAGAACACTTGGAAAAACCTCTTAGTATTTCAATCTGAATATATGTAGAGGATATGTTTTCAAAATTTCAAAGCATTTGGACAAAAATGTTGGCGTGTGGGAACAACTACTCGAAAAAGATCGGAAATTTTGCAAAAAGTGTAAAAAAAAAAAAAATTTTTTATTTTTTTACTGTCTGTAATTGACTATATTTAGAGATTACTCGTAAAAAATTTTAAGCCATTCCGACCAAATTGTAGCGTCGGTATAGCACTACTCGACTGATATTGACCACTTTCTATACAAATGTGTGAAAATATGCTCTTATTTGAAGTTTGATGATATTTTCCAGAAAATTTTCCACAATGACGTAATAAAAAATTATATTCGTTAGAGCTGTATATACAAAGAGAACACTTCGTTCAAGTTTCAAAGCATTCCGCCAAAAATTGAAGCTTGGAGGAACTACTACTCGACGAAAACAAAAAATAAAAAAAAAATTTTCCAAGAAAAACAAAATTTTTTTTTCTTTTTACTGTCCGTAATTGACCTCATTCACAGATGACTCATTTAAAGAATTAAGCCATTCCGATAAAATTGAGCTCTGGGCGAACAACTACTCGAAAAAGATCAGCCACTTTCTATACAAATGTGTGCAAATTTGCTCTTATTTCAAGTTTGATGTAACTTTAAAAAAAATTTTCCATCACGACTTCCTAAAATTTTTTACTGCTTGTAGTTGCAAATATATCAAGATAATCTTCTTCAAATTTCAAAGTGTTGCGACAATAATTGTGCTGTTGGCGAACTACTACTCGAAAAAGCTCGACCACTTTCCATACAAATATATGAAAAAATTCACTTCATGCAAGTTTGACATCGATTTACACAAAATATTTAAGGCACACATGGTACAAATTTATGCTTTTTAAAGTTGGAAATATGATAACATTTCGTACACGAAATTTTAAAGTAATCTGACCAAAATTGTAGCTCGGACGAACTACTACTCGAAAAAGATCAGACTCTTCCCATACAAAAGTGTGAAAATTTGCTCTTATTTCATGTTTGACATAATTTTACAGAAAATTTTTTATAATGACATAGCCAAAAGTTATATTTTTTAGATTTAGAAATGTAAGGAGAGTATTTTTTTTTTTAATTCCAAACGTTTCCAATAGTAATGGTGGGGTGGACAAACTACTACTCGGAAAAGCTCGACCACTTTCCATACAAATGTATGAAAACATTTACTTCATGGAAGTTTGACATCGATTTACAAAAAATTTTTCAAAAATATATGGTACGAGTAATCTTTAAATATAGTCAATTACAGACAGTAAAAAAATAAAAAAATTTTTTTTTTTTTTTTTACACTTTTTGCAAAATTTCCGATCTTTTTCGAGTAGTTGTTCCCACACGCCAACATTTTTGTCCAAATGCTTTGAAATTTTGAAAACATATCCTCTACATATATTCAGATTGAAATACTAAGAGGTTTTTCCAAATGTTCTTGAAATTTTTTTTTTTAAATAGGCATCAAACATATACGAAGATCATATTTTCATACATTTGAGTGGAAAGTGGATGATCTTTTTCGAGTAGTAGTTAGCCCACTCCATAGTTTTCATCAGAATGTTTTAATATTTCAGGAGGGTAATCTACCAGTATAACTGACTTCAAAATTATAAAATGATACCATGTATTTTGGGAAAATTTTTTCTTAAATGAAGTCAAACATCTATGAAGTTGTATGGAAAGTCGTCGAGCTTTTTCGAGTAGTAGTTTGCCCACGCAAGTGGGACACTCCGATTCAAGTGAAATTTAATAGTGATATTCCTGGTATCTGTACGATTATAAAAAGTATGCATTTATTATACTAAATACCAATATTTAACTTTTTACGTGCTTTCAAACATGAAAAAAGCTAATTTTTACTACTCGAGCTACTCGCTGAGCTCGAGTTGCTCATCAATTACTCGAGCAGCTCGAGTAGCTCGAGTATCTCGAAGCTCGAGTAATGGGGAGCCCTGATCAAAATCATATTAAAACTGTCTTGATTTGATTTTTGGCGACTGCACTTTCGTGTGCTTCTTCCGATAACTGCCCAATGGGTAAAATAGCATTTGACACAATTTCGGGTCCGTGAATGAAATACTTGTGCAAAGTTTAGGCATATTGTACCAAGGATATGTTTCAACAAAAAGTGAATATATTTTACAAATTAACATAAATTATTTCATGGCCACTGGATAAAACAATAAGCAGCACGTGTATTTTTTATATTAAATTAATATACGAGTATATATTTTTGTTTTCTCGGCCAATTTTTCATTGTTTTAGAAAAAACGTCTTGCCGTATTCCCATCATTCGTATTTCCAAAACTTTAGTAGGTCAACTATTTTTCCCATAGCCCCTTTAAATTTTTTCTGAATTTCTTTTTTTATTCTAGCTACTATTTTCTTTAGAGAATCAGACCTGACACCTTTCTTAATGGTATTTGGTAAGCCACTCGCAAAAGACCTTTACAAATCCTAATTGAGCCATGACGACTGGAAGGGACAAATTTTCAATTGTGTACATTTACAGGTCTTTAGATCATGTCTTCTATATTACTAATGTCCTTACTAGCAGCTCCATATAAGTAGCACTTTTGTTTTGATGTGGTTTCTGTTAAGGCAATGCAAACCATTCCATCTACCATTGCCAAAATAAATTTTTGGACGACATATACAACTTTCACACCAATCATAACAGTTGAACAGGTAATATTTTGTATTTCTTACTGAGCTCTGTTTTTTCACTTATTGGCATATTTGGGATTTCTTTTGTAAATGCAATTTTCAAGGGTCTGCAAAATCTTGTTGAAGGCGGGAGTTGAGTTTGCCAAATTACCCTCTCTTCCAACATAAGCCAAAGCGGCACAAATGTGGTTAAAAAAAAAAACTGATGAATCACTAGCATCAGAGCCATGAAAGGCTTCTTTGCATGACTTATGGCCAGAGCTTCCATTAAAGTCGTGTTTTGAATATAATACTAGATTCGATTTCGTATTGCCTAATGAGCCAGCAACAATTTCTCGCTTATTTAAAAGCTATTCGAATTTTGCAATATTATAACATTATGCACCATCTTTAAAATGAACTACTAATTACAACGATAATATACATTAATAATTGCTATATGTCCACTTAAAATATAAAAATTCTATTTGTTTCTTGCACTTCTAATGTAAATAATCTATAATATTAATAGGCTAGACGATATCTTCTGACCGATGTTATGTTCTACAGTTTTATCCCGATTTTGACCAAACGCATATTATTTGAAAGGTATTTCTTTTTAGCCGTTTTGTAGATTTACAGATTTTGTAATTTTTTCCTTTATTTCGAGTAAATAGCATTTAAAGTTACTACTAAAACATACATAAAATTATACATATGCTATGTGTATTTTATTAAATTTGTTAATGAGTTTGTTATCCTCTTTCACAATAATAATAAACCATAAAAGTGGTGGTTTGTGAATTGGCTAAGTTGAAAAACAAAGCTGCCTAGAAACTGCACTCGAATTTCGAGCGCTGGAAACTGTTAGTTAAAACTAAAACACTTTCACATATAATTTATTACACAAGTCTTAACTAACTATTTGCAAAATAACCTGGCCTTGAAGGGTCCATAGCAAAGTTATTTACTTTCAATAAATTTTTCAAATAAATACAATTTTACACGGTACACTTCTTGCAGTTTTTTTCAAAAAAAAAAAAAAAATATTAGGACAGTTTGACTGACGACCTGAATTATTGTCTTAGTTCTAATTTTATCCACATTCATTAAACACTTGTAATACAAAACTGAATTTATAATAAAGAACAACTAAGTCTGAATTTTGGGGCTCACTACAAAAACACCAGAGCACGTTTGACATTAATTTTAACTGGGTCCCAACAATTTTGACGATACTTAAATTTTTTTTTTATTAATCCAAGAAAATAGGAAATTCTAACCCAGTGTGCGATGGTGCACTGTATCTGGACCTTGAGCTCTGAAATTGTTTGCAGTTTATTCAGATGGACGTGGAAAAGAAAAAAATCTCACTGCGTTAAATCGCACGATCCTGGCGTCCAATTGACATAGAAATTTCGGGATTCGGTCTGGAAATCGTTGCTACAAAATATCGATCGTTTCGTGTACAGGTATCAGTTGGCGCCATTCTTTTGAGGCCACAAGAACTCCATTATGATGTTCCTGTAGCGAATGTTATTTTGGTCAGGAACCTTATTGGTTCACCATTAATCATATAGACCCATACTAGTAAGATTGATGTGTATTTCTTTTAAATAGATTATTCAATATCACTTATCTTCGTAGTTAGTTAATAGATGTAAGCTAGAGGTGAGCTCACGAGGGACCTACGACGACCCATTCTGATACCATTCGAAATTAAGAATGAACAAGTTTATCTTATTGATAACCATTGTAACTAGACACATACGATTCGCCAGTATCTAATTGCTGACATGTCAAAGTGTTGCATATTTTGGACATTGACAGAGAAAGTGGGATGATATGTCCTCATCGTCTACATCCTTACAGCTGCCTCAAAATTCATCATAAGGGATTCCCATTTCGGGGGCTTATGAGCCGCACCATGCACCATATACCTTAACCATCGAAATTTGAAAACTGTTTGCAAATTTAATGGAACTTTTTTGATTCAAACCAAATAAATCCGATTTTAGGGAAAGGCTCAAAAATAGGGTGGAATATATGGGATACTGAAAGCGTTCAAAATTTGTGTGTTATATTTAAATTTCTGTTAATATGGGGAGCACCCACTATCCAATCTCTCTATATTTTCTTTTTTATTTGACTGAAATCGGCAATAAGAGTCAACAAAAAACTGGTAAGAAAATTATTGTCGGTCTGGATCGATACCATATACCATGAGTAAAGAGAATAGCTTTTAGGTCTAACTAATTGTATATAGAACATAAATATAAACACAAATTTGAGTGGCATTGCTATTAATTTGTTGCCTGCAGATACGAAAAAGTTCATATTGGATGTACTATTTATATGGGGACTGGGATCGATAATGACCATGTTTGGTGAAGTCATTTATTTTTTGCAAAAACCATATACAATCCAAATTTGAGAAAAATGTGTGCAATATTTTGGTTTTGATAGATTTTTTGATGACTAAAAATTGTCCTACATGGTTTATTTTTGGACCACTGAGTAACGGGTGCAGCAGACACAATATAACTTATCAAAAATGTTAAAAAATGTGATCGCCAATTTCATTGCATTATACTATGACAAGTATGTAGTTATAAACTATGAAAATCTTATTTTTTATGAAAATCTTATTTTTTTTAATTCTTGGCTGAAAGTAGGTGTGTCCTTCCATCGTTTATTATTTTTATATTTTTAGGTACATGTTAGTTATATAAACTCAGCGTTTGGTGAATTATGGTGCCACAAAATATCTTTCCTTTAAGTCTCATTAAAGGAATTTATTTTAAATGATTTAAGCCAACTCGCAAAGTGTTTATAAAAATTAGTCGTGATAGGAATAAATATCATCGCTTAGAACACTAAGCAAACATAAATTAAGAACTTTTCGTTATTGATAGTATATCGGGTACTATTTATTTTCATTTAGCTATTTGAATGCTCAATGCCGGTAAGAAACCCGTAAATGGATAACGCAGGCATATACAAAGCAAAAAAAGGCTATCCTTTTAAGAATATATATATATTTTTTTTCTATCCTATTTATCGGCTCGTCCAAAGGTTAATACTGACTACGATGAAACTAACAACCATCAGCTATCGATGCGAATTGAGCCAAGTCTCCATAGAACATAGTGTAAAACACAATTTCATTAAAATACTAAACTATCATTTAGTTAAGTGGTTGGAGCAAAGTATGCCTTGTAGGCCTAAATGAAAATATGATTACATGCATGTTGACTGCATTTCTAATTAGATAAAATTGTCGTCTATGCTCAAGCCTGTTTAATAAATATATTTTTCCCCTCAACAAAAACTATGACACAAAGCATATAAGGGTGGCACTTATTTATGGAAGCTATCATGTCATTTAATGTGGCATGTATCAGTATACGAGCTGAGATATTATTAAGTAAAGTTTAAACTAAAAACATACGTCCATGACCAGCTATCAATAATGCATTGGACTGACTTAAAAAGCATGTAAATATTTGCGTAATTAAATATTAGTATATATACATACATACAATATACATAAATTCGCACATCCAATGTCCAATTGTAGACGGGTTGGTGTGGCAATTGTTATAAAGTAAACAATACGTTTTGTAGAGCTTCAAAGTATTAGAACTCAAATCATCGAAAATTTAGGTTTTTTTTTAATAAATAATTTTTATTGAAATCAATTTTTAAGTACTATTTATTAACAAATTATGAGATTTTACTTTAGTGTACTACAACAATAGAAATCTACAAATTAAATTTAAGAAACTGTTAATATCATAGGGTTAAGAAAAAGTGGTTAAAAAAAACCTTATACTAAGTTATAAGCAATTTAATAACTATCACAATCCGAAATTTTCCATTATGAAAGAATGGAAGTAGAACTTCTACAGTTCTCATTAGTTACATGCAAATGTTATCTCTCTTACAATTGAGTAATCAACTTATGATCAAAAATTTCCTGTGCAACAGGTCTGTCGAAAATCTTGGAGGTAATTTGTGTATAATTTTTTATTTTCGATATTTCAAGCTTTTTTATAAGTCTTAGCTGATCTGTCGAACCGGATTTGACATCCATAAGTCATAGTTGGCCAAATACACATCTTATATAAAAATATCTTATTTTTTAAGTTAAGTGATGATCTCCTATTAAGTAAAGCAAACAGTCAGCGGCCACATTCTGTTTATCATATGTGTTTAGAATATGTAGTTTGAAAGTCAGTTTTTTATATCAGGTAATACCCAGTTACTTGATATCATCTCTTAGGGGAATTGTATATCCTTGAAAATTCAATGTTAATGAAGCAACCCGTTTTGAAAATTTGTTAAATGGGAAACGGATAACTTGGGTTTTATCGTTATTTACTGGAATTTTCATTTATTGAATAATAGATAGCTCCTTTTAAATGATTCCTGCATTCGTTTAATAAGCTGCATCATGATTTTTACGAACATATAGGTATATCAGATGTAAATATGGAATATAGACTTGGAGATAACACAGACCCTTGAGGAAGTCCTGCCGGTATAAGCCTTTCTGAGGAAAAGTTGGTGTCAACAGTTGCAATGAAGGATCGATTTGCCAAAAAACTTTTTATTATTTTCTGTAAATAAACTGGAAATCCAAATTTATTAAATTTAAACACAAGAGCATCATGCCAGATTGAATCAAAAGCTTTTTCAATATCAAGTAAGATTATACCAATACTTGTTGTTATCAATAAAATTTATTACTCTCTTAGCTTGATGTACTGTGGAATGCTTGTTTCGGAATCCAAACTGCTCTTTATTAACAATGTTGTTTTCGTTGGTAAAAGTAAGAGTTCTGTTGTGAATAATATTTTTAAAAACTTTGTCAAGAAAACTTAGGATGCTAACTGGTCTGTAACTTGAGGGTAGTTTGGGGTCATTAAAAATATATATTTATATATTTTTAAAAATATTCGGAAAATATCCATTGGTTAAACAATAGTTAAATAATTTGCTTAATATTATAAATATAATATCTGTCATATTTTTAAGAGTAATACTATTTATTCCATCAAGACCCGGTGCTTTGTTATTTTTCAATGAGCGAACAAATGACTTTACTTCATTTAAATTGGTTAGGGTAACTTGAGAATCGTTAATGGTAATGTTATTAAGGGTTTGGATATGTTTGTTTACTCTTGATTCCATAGGTGATGAACTATTTTTAGTTATTGCGTGTGAACTTTCAAGTACATCAGCAATTGCATTTGCCTTTTCAGCACACGTTTTCCAGATTTCTCCATTAACAATCAAAACTGCAAGGGGTTTGTTTTTACCTCTTATTGCTTTACTTATGCCGTTTTCTTTTCTGACAAAAAATGTCGCCCTTTTTTTGCCCTCTTTTCGAAAAATGTATTTTTTTATATATTCTAAATTAAGAGCAACCTTATCATATATATCAATCGAAAGGTCTCAAAGTCAGGCCCTCATAAATCACAAAAAATTCGAGCCATTGACTTCTTTCAGGTGATAGTGGGAGAATATTTCGCCATTGTTCCCCTTTTTTGAATATTTTTTTGTATTTATGAATACAACACTTTGAGAGCTTTCGATTGATATATAATACAAGGTTGCTCTTAATTTAGAATATATAAAAAATACACTTTTCCAAAAAAGGGCAAAAAAAGGGCGACATTTTTTGTCAGAAAAGAAAACGGCATTAGTTTCCAGAACTTTTTTGAACCAGTAGGCAGTTTTGATATATATAAATTTAGACCAACTTTCTTAAAATGATAATCAATTGAACTGTTTAGTTGTTTTAAGACAGCGTTAATTTGAATTCAACGATCTGTATCCAAACACCTTTAGAATTTTCTTCTGTATTTATTCCTCTGCCTGATTAACAATTTCCTGGTTTCAGATATTTCCCTCTGCCAAGGGTTTTTATAAGCAAAGGGAATTTTATAGAAAGCTCGATTCATTATATGACTTTATCTAATAATATATCAACGTTGTTAGTATTTACATCATATTGTTCCAAGTTATGCGATCTAATTTAATTTTCAACCCAATCTTTGATTGCGGTCCAATTTGCCAGATGGTATAAACGAGTTGCATGTCTAGAGTATATGAACTCTCCTTGAATAACGCATGAAATTGGACCGTGGTCCGACTTATGAACATTAGGATAGGTCTCTAGAGATGACAAAGGTAGACTGGAGTTTATTAAAAGAATGTCAACTGCAGATGAATTAACTGGTGTTATATTTTGGCCAAAACTTGTATGTAAAGTTGAAAAATATACGTAGTAGTTTGCTAATGGACTATGAGCCATCATGTTTCAGATAATCTTGGCTGCCAGATATTTGTACAAATCGCTAATGACGTTTTAGAACACAATAGTTCTCTCTTCCAAACAACACCTGGCTCAGAATATATTGCAGAAGACTGAATTAACTGTTTAATTAAAGTCTCGAATTGTTAAATTTTTATGGACCAGATGATATTAGAAATTAATTTTTTTTAAATATTCCAGTTTCTGGAATAAAATATTTAACATATATTATAAAATTCTAACCAATACTGCAGTATTTCCCTGCATCCTGGCATATTGCTAAAATTGTTCCTATTTAGAAATCAGGCAAAACCAATAATCAAACGGTAAACTACCAGAATATTAGTTTACTCACTAGAGTAGGAAAACCATATGGAAGAATTGTTAAGGAAAAATTATATTTATTCATAGACGAAACTAACATTATTCCCAAAAAACAGCTTGGTTTTCGCCCATTTAACAACACAACATAACAATTGAAAATAATTACAAAACATGCGAAGAGTGAATATGTAAAAAAACATCAACTGCTATGGTACTTTTAAATACTGTATGGCACATTGGACCAATATATAAATAATATTAATATATAAATAATATTAATAGGCTAGGCGAATTCTTGTTACCGATTTTTGTTCTACCGTTTTATCCCGATTTTGACCAAACGTATATTATTTGAAAGGCATTTCTTTTCAGCTGTTCACCAGATTTACAGATTTTTAATTTTTTTCCTTTATTTCCAGTAAATTGCACTAAAAGTTGTTAATGAGTTTGTTATCTTCATTCACAATAATAATAAACTAAAATAGTGTTGGTTTGTGAATTGGCTAAGTTGAGAAATATGGTTGCCTAGAAATTGCATTCGAATTTTGAGCGCTGGATTCTGCTAGTACAAATAATTATATTACGGGTTTCCCCATTACCTAGTGAAAATTGTACATAATTTCTTATCAGATCGTAGGTTTAACGTTTTTATAAATACATCATATTCAGGAAACTACTATATCGATGCTGGTGTCCTACAAGACTTTGTTTTAGTGGGTTTGCTATACACTATATATTGGGCAGATATTCCTAGAAGCGGTATTTGAAACTGTGATTTCTATGCTGATGATGCGGCAACTTATTGCTCAGATGTGTCATCACATCCCATTTTTTTAGTATCCAAAATGTTATTTTTAATACCTTGTTAGATTAGTTCTTGTAACCTCCCCAGTTAAATTTAATCTTTAAACGGTATTGATAATCCCTGGTTTAAAAATGTAAAACATTTGGGTATTTTTCTTGACCGATGTTCAACACATATAATGAACATACCAAACATATAATCAAAATATTTAGTATCGCTAAAAAAAATGTTATATCCTCTAATAAACAAATAGCAATTGTGAAAACAATTCAGGACATTGCTATATACGGTTGTCCTATTTGGGGAACATGTACAAAAACACATGTTAAGGTTATCCAAATCAGCAAGACCAAACTTCTCAAAACGATAATGAATTTGCTTAGTACTTTTCCACAAAAACTACATCGTCTATTCAATGTAGAATATATCAGTATCATACTGAATTAATGCAAAAAAAAATCAAATCTCATGTAATCATTCCAATAATGATTACATTTCAAATATATATCAGAATTAAAAAAAATATATTTATTTATTGTGCCTGCGATCAGTCAGTACTACACATACCTCCCTTAATAGTTTATTGAAGATTTTAGTACTAAATATTTTGCTTCTCCGATTCTATTCATTATTGATTATTTGCGTATTCATTAACTCAAAACTTATGTTATAGATGTAAGGTAAATTTATCATCTCTCCTTAGTATTATATTTAATGTTTTATAGGAAATGATATTAAGAAAAAACTATGTGAGTCCGATCACAGTGGAGATGTGTAAACATCTATTTATACATCTATTAAAATCTAACAGTAAGCGCTATCTATGTATAGCAAGCAACTGCTATGGTTGTTATACTTAATGGTTGCAGTGGTTTGCTATACATTCATGGCCCTTTCTATTGGTTGTGGAATCAGATAAATAAATTTATACCTCACACTGATTTTCCATTACGCTGTTTTTGTGATTGTATTGTGAAATAGATTTTTACCCCCCTGAGCGCATAGATGTTTACACATCAAAAAAAATGTTACTTTTTCTCCTACAAGGAATATAGGCCATTAAGGCCAACAATCGTGTTCCAGTTAAATCAATCTGATGCAGTATGTTCTACCTCATTCCAACTTAGGTGTAGTGTAAAATATTCCATGTCAATCTGACGTTCCAAAGTTTGAGCAGATTTAACATTGGAGTTGATATATTGAATTTCGTATAAAGAATTGCAAACTGGTCTTAAAGAACTAAATATCTGAGGATCTTTAGAGCTAATAAATACTCTTATAAAATACTCTCTCAAGATATGAGAAAGCCTTGACGATGTCCATTTTTGTATGCATAACATTAATTTTGCCTGTATTTACCCTTAGCTTTTTGCACTAGTGATAGCATTGTTTTGATATATGTGAAAGTACGAGGGCGGTCACAGAACAACCGCGCCTGACGTAAATATGGTGGCAGTAGTTTCAAAAAATTACTTTTGTGAAAACTGGATACCTTATAAAATATATGGTTTAAGTTTCATATATGGTTTAAGGCAAAATTTTTTTTGAGCCATCAAAAGTAACCGATTTCAGTGAGTTTGTAAACATGGAAAAAATTGATCACCGTTATTTCATTTAAAGATTCCACTCTGTGGGAACCTGCTCCTTCGTTTATGACTGTAAAAGATGGATGCTGCATTTGCTCGTAATAGAACAAAAACAGTGCCGTGAAGATGTTTCAATAGAGCGTTTGGATTGTTGCACCGCATTAAGATGATATTTTGTGCCCATTCGTAACCGTGGCTGAGCCATGGGTTCGTAACTTTACACCGCACAAAAGAACAGTAAAAACAATGAAAGGATATGGGAGAATCGTGTCCATAGAAGACGCAGACAGTTATATCTTCACCAAGGTTATGGCAACTGTTTTTAGGGATGGGCGCGGTATAATTTTTACTGATTACTTTTAAAAACGAACTAAAAAACAATTATAAGCATCTAAGGAATGAAAGTAAGGAAAAAAGGCCGCATTTGGCAAAAGAGAGAGTGTGGTTTCATTACGACAATGCATCACAGATTCACTATTGGGATGTACAGAATCCACGAATGAAAGTTTTTCATCGCGCTCCTTATCTGTCAGGTGTAGTTCCTTCAGATTATCTTCCATTTCCACACTTGGATACTGCGGTTTATGGCTAATTTAAGAATTAACACAATTCTGACTAACAAACAAGGTATCTAAGTTATTGAATATCGTTGAGAAATGAATATCGCACAAAAAACATTATGTCGAGAAGAAAAGAATTTTTTTCCAAATATGCTGTGCTTCTTTCTCAGGTCTTCTCGGACTTCCTCGTCAGCATAGTCAAGATCTTCCAATGTTCCTTTAATAGCATGGCTAATTCCTCTTCGTTGTTTGGTTGCTCTATGCATTACTAAGTATGTCCGGAATTTACGTCAACCGAAATTTGCTTTCTAGAGCTTGTTGGAAAGGCATTTTAGTGAATAAGAACACCTGTCATAAAAATTTAAATTAATAACAATATTTCCATTATAATTGAGAATAAGTGACTTTTTGCTATTCAAATCCAATTCACAATATATAATCGATTTCGGCCTAAACTTTCCTTGATCCAAATAGTAAGACCATTTTGAAGGTATAAAATTTGGAGTATTTGCTTTTGGATATAATAAACACACATAAAACAAATTTCCCATAGAAACATGACTTTGTTTACGAACAAATTTTTATACCCTATATTCAGTAGGGCGAACCGAAAAATCGTGTATGCAGAAATTAAACTAGGGATCATACTGATCAACTTTGCTGAAGAAACTATGGGTCTTAAATGTATTTCGATCCAGCGATTTTTAAAGGGAAGCTTGACTTCGTGTGGTAGATATGCCTAATTATTAATAGATTTTGATGAAAACTGGTATGGACGTAGTGTATGAAAAACAAATATTGTGTACCAAAACGAGCCTGATCGGACACATACGTCGGGTATATTTACCCGAGAAACTGTAGGTTTTAGTTTTTGTTGTTTTATTTATTTTTTTTGAAAATACTTTTATTTTAATTATTTTTTCTTATTTTTAACGTTTGAAAAAACGTTTTCAACACTATGTCCATACCAAAATCGATTAAAAATTAGGCAACCTCCCATACAAAGTCAAACTTCCCCCTTAAAAATCGCTGGATCAAAATAGATTTTAGACCCATAGTTTCTTCATCAAAGTTGCTCAGTGTGAGCCCTAGTTTATTTTCCGCATATACGATTTAGCGAAAAAAACAAGTGGACCCGCCCTAATGCTTAGGGTATAGTGAGTTTGTGCTGATGTTTGTAACTACCACTAATATTTGACTTCTATTATACCGATCGACTCGGAACTACTTTCTGAGTCAATTTAGCAATTTCCATCCCTAAGTCTGCCTGTCTGTCCTGTAAACCCTGGCCCTTAATAAAAAAGTGTTCAAACTGTCGGCCTCACCCCCTAGAAATATGTGAATAGCAAAAAAATTGAGAAATACAAAATTTTGGGACAATCAGAAAACGTTTAGTCGTGGCGCAAAGCGATTGAAAATTTCAAGTGTGTTTATATGGGGAAAATATGATTTTTTTTCAGATTTTACGGAAATTTCGTTCTATAGTTTAATTTTTCCGACAAGCTGTTATATAATTCAGGATCAGTATTAACTTATCCCTTCAAAAGGCTATAAAACTTCAAAATCTAATAAAACCTCGCCAAGAAATAGCAGGTCATGAAATTTGATGGCATTTTTTTCAACTTTGAGAAATTGATTATAGCCATCATTCCTTTTTGGTCTCTATACCTATAAGTACTCAGTTATGAAGTATTGTTTTATTACCACGTTGTTAACCTATTGCGCATTGAGACCGAAAATTGGAAATTTTTTGATAAAATTTTTAAAACTCCTTCTTCAAGTTTGAAAAAATTTTCTTAAACAAAATTTAAAAAAAACAATATATCACTTTAAGGTTTTATGAAATACATGTTGCAGATTAACGGTGTGAATTTTTAAGTAAAACCCTCTGCTAGAATTTTTTTTACAAGGATTTTATTTTTGCGGATTTCGAGAAAAATTGGATTTTTGTGAAATATTCTGTAAATATACTCTTTCTTAATAATTTGTATTAAAAATTCATAATTTTTCTACTTTTAAATGTTATATTTTATCTCAATAGCATAGGGTTTCCGAAAAAAATAATATGGCTCCATTAACCCTTTTGGAATTAGGGACACATATGACCCCAAACAAATAAAAGACAATTTATGCGAAAAATTCAAATATTTTGCAAGTGCTGTCCAATTTTTAGATGCCACATCTAAAATATAATAACCAAATATGTAGAAGTTTCGTTCCAAAAATATGGGATAAATCCGAGAACGTTAGCCCATTATTTGCCAAGGCCAGCTTTGGATTTTAAGATATTTTAAAATAAAAATGACATAAAACGAGTTTTTCTATTAAACTCGTTGATACCATTTGAGAAAAATAATTCGGTTAATTTTTATTGATTTAACCCTTCAGTGCTCCTGAGATCAAAATTATCCATTGTGATATATCTCTGGTGCAATTATCTGCTTATTGCTCGCGAATATAAATTAAAACAACTTAAGTCATATGTCTTAAAAATAGGATGTTTTTTGAAACTCGCTTTGATTTAATTTTGTAATTTATTCCATTAAGAGTAGTATTAATTAAATATTAACTTTTATATATATTATTATATTTGAAATTTACTTTTATTTAATAAACTATTTAAAACTGGGAAATAAAATGGTAGAAGTCTTAAAATATGTAGGTGACATTGAAGATAATATAAAGCGACCGATAACAAAAAATCAAAAAATGTCAACCATTATAAGTAATGGCATCTTCACCGATTGACCTGAAATTTTTTTTTTGGCGTTTTTTTTCAATATCCACCAAATTGGTGGGTGAGACAGCAAGAAATTCAACTATTACTTTATTACATAAAGTAATTTTATAACAAAATTGGTTAAAAATTGTTTTAATTTATATTCGCGAGCAATAAGCAGATAATTGCACGAAAGATATATCACAATGGATTATTTTGATCCCAGGAGCACTGAAGGGTTAAATAAATAAAAATTAACCGAATTATTTTTCTTAAATTCTTAATAGTGGTATCAACGAGTTTATTAGAAAAACTCGTTTTAGGTCATTTTTATTTAAAAATATCTTAAAATCCAAAGCTGGCCTTGGCAAATAATGGGTTAACGTTCTCGGATTTATTCCATATTTTTGGAACGAAACTTCTACATATTTGGTTATTATATTTTAGGTGTCGCATCTAAAAATTGGACAGCACTTGCAAAATATTTGAATTTTTTCCATAAATTGTCTTTTATTTGTCTCGGGTCATATGTGACCCTAATTCCAAAAGGGTTAATGGAGCCATATTATTTTTTTTCCGAAACCCTAGGCTATTAAGATAAAATATAATATTTCAAAGTAGAAAAGTGATGCATTTTTGATACAAAGTATTAAGAAAGAGTACATTTAGAGAATATTTCACAAAAATCCAATTTTTCTCGAAATCCGCAAAAATAAAATCCTTGTCCAAAAAGTTTTGGCAGAGGGATTTACTTAAAAATTTACACAGTTAATCTGCAACATATATTTAATAAAACTTTAAAGTGGTAGATTCATTGTTTTAAATTTTGTTTAAGAAAATTTTTTCAAACTTGAAAAAGGAGTTTTAAAAATTTTATCAAAAAAATTTCCAAATTTCGGTCTCAATGCGCAATAGGTTAACAACGTGGTAATAAAACAATACTTCATATCTGAGTACTTATAAGTATAGAGACCAAAAAAGATGGCTTTAATCAATTTCTCAAAGTTGAAAAAAATGCCATCAAATTTCATGACCTAGTTTTTTTGGGCACAGAAGTGGTCTGGGGCATTTGCTATTTCTTGGCGAGGTTTGATACGATTTTGAAGTTTTATAGCCTTTTGAAAGGATAATTTAATACTGATCCCGAATTATGTAACAGCTTGTCGGAAAAATTAAACTATATAGAACGAAATTTTCGTAAAATCTGAAAAAAAGTCATATTTTCCCCATATAAACACACTTGAAATTTTTAATCGCTTTGCGCCACGACTAAACGTTTTTTGATTGGCCCAAAACTTTGTATTTCTCAGTTTTTTTGCTATTCACATATTTCTAGAGGGTGAGACCGACAGTTTGAACACGTTTTTTCCCTCCATATAACGAAGGGCCACCCTAAGGTTGCATACATGAGTATATTTTGATGAAATGTGATTCATAAGGTTCAATCGACCATAGGACAAAATTGGTGAAAATAGGTGCATATACGAGCCTAATCCCCATACATATAACGCCTATGAGTCAACTTAAATTACCATAAGATCTAAATTTGTCAAATAGATTTCGGTCGAATTGTTTGTGTATTTTTATTACTCTTATTAATTAGTTGTCCAAAAACACATCCTGTCGAGCAATTTTTAGTCATATCCCCCATATGAAGGTACTTCCCGATTTTAACCTAAAACTATCAAAATTTAAAAATATGAAATTTTTCTCATATTGGATGTAAATATGGTTTTGCAAAATAGTGATTTTAGGAAATATGGTCAGGATCAGTCAATTTCCCCATATATAAAAGGCAAAAAAAAGAATAACAATGCCACTCAATGCACCTTTTGTATATCAAATTAGTTGGACCAAAGGTAGGTAGGTATCGACTAGACGGACTATAACCTTCTTAATATCTTCAATTTTCAAAATTTTGAAAGAAAAAGTTTTAAATAAATGCCACCGTAATATGTTTGATAAATGCAATTTGTGTTTGGGGCTTTATTAAATATCATTATGTTGTACGAGAGTATGAATATTAAAACTCATTTATAAATATACATTTAATTATGAAACTATTAAAATTTCTATGAAATTTTCCTCTTCCATTCTATTCATAACTCTGCCGAAATATATCCTACGAAATTCAACGTATATACGAGCAATAAAAAAATTCGTTAAATATGCGACATGTTTCTCAGTTTTAATACTTAATTACAATTCCCTTTATGATAATTTTACTGTTTAGTATTTGAAGGCTTTTGTCGACTGTGTCTGTCTTTATTAAAAGATTGTTGCTGTTGGCATTTAGTTTGCTGTAAACATTAATGTTATTTTAATTGCTACTACACCCGGCCATTGGCGCCCATTTGTATATATTAAATCATTTTAGTATATACATATTTTTTTTTGGAAATTATTTTTCTTATTAGTTAGGATTTCCTTGAATTAATAATACAATTATATTCATGTTTTCCAAAATTATTATGCAGTAAATGTTGTTGAAATTTCTTGTAAGTACTGTTTATTAAGAAACTTTTTGTATTTTTGGAATTTTATCTTATGAATATTAATATGTTTGTTAATAATCATTTACAAAAGGTCTCAATTACAAGTTGTAAATGTTAATGAACCGACCAAAAATTATAAAGAGTAATGTTTTTAAATGTTGTGATTGGTGGGATTGGCTGACAAGGAAAGTCTTGTGCCATGCTTGGGGCTCTCACACTGCAGAAGAAATATGTTTTCATATATATTGTCAGTCATCAGTGTGTCCTTATAAAGAATGTACTCTAACTATAGGTGTCAAAAATTTTAAGATTAGTTGATGAAATATGTAGACTTAGAAAATGGTAAAAATCGATGCAGTTTCAATTTAGAAATATGGTTCACTTAGACTTTGAGAACACAATAGCAGTTCTAGGTCAATTGGCATATTCTTTCATTCACTACTACCACAATGTATCTTATTTGCATATTCCTAAAAATTGGTAACATTTCCAAATACCTCATCAAATGACAGTCATAAACAGTAGTTCATTTTGACATGTGTTAAGACTACGAGTATAACTATGGTGGGTTCTGAAAAGCGTGTAGTTTTACAATAAATTTCTTCTTGAAATTTTAAAAGAAAATATAAAGATCGTTACGTGTGATAATATTTAACAACGTGTAGCTTCCAAATAATTGTAATATATAAGAAAACCAGACATGTTCATATAATTTTTTTTTTATGGTTAAATCTTGAATTTTTTATGACTTCGTTTCACGGAAAAACTATAAAATTGTTGGTTTGTCTTTCCTTTTCATGTTACTTTTATTCAACAATAATTACACATAAAAAGTCATAAAAGTTATGATTGTTATTTCCAAACAAAAAAAAAAAATAAAATAAAAAATATGGTTTACGAAAATCTATGAACGTTAGTGTTTAAGAATAGTTTAATACATGTTTGAAATTGGGTTTATAAGTCTCGTGTCTATTGAATAAACGTGTAGCGCCAGATTTCCTGCTGTAAGTAATGGTCATGAAGTCAAAAATTATTTTATTGCTGTTATTATTACTGTTGTTGTTAATACGATTATTTATGGTTAATTGATATTTTGTTTATTGGTACCTAAGCAATGTGGGTGTTCTATAAATCTAATGAGCTCAGTTTATAACACATTTTAAATTTGTATAAAAACATCGGAGGCGAAAATCAAAAATTTTTATTTTACTCTAAATATTTTAAATGAGAAATATATATGTATAATGGGTGCCTAAATTTATTTTAAATCGAAGGCTTGCCTCCAAGTTTATAATAAGAAAGCCCACGGACATTTATTATGACAACTGAATTTATATGTTTGATAGTTTAGTTAGTAGATATTAAATTTATATATAAATACAGCAGGTGGTGTTGGCTCAAATTAAGATTCCACTAAATGGTTTAAATTTTAAATTTCATTTTCAGCTGCGGAATTAAAAAACATCTATATTTAAGCAATTAGTAGTTCCTTGACTTTGTTATAATCACTTAGCTTAGTACAATTCCAAAATCAGAGCTGCGGAGTCGGTGCCGGAGTTGTGGATTCGCAGTCGCGGGTTTTGTACCGGAGTCAGAGTCGCTGCAAAAACTCGTGATAAAAACTCGTTAGTCCGAAATTTTCGTTGCATGAAAAATTAAAATACTTTTTAAAATATTTTCCAAAAAAAAATTCTTCAAAATTGGCGACGTAATATTTAACAGATCACTATGAATGAGTAAATTTTAATATACTAGTATAGCCCAACACTAGAAATTCGAGTGCAAATTCTAGGAAATATTATTTTTTCATTAAATTTTTGCCTTCCAATGTTTTTTAATCTATACTATAGGACTCCTGCTGCTCCGCAGCATTATATTATATTATATTAATTTTTATAATATAATACCAAAATTTGCAATGGTAAGTTAACGTACAGTAATGCCAAAATATGCCAAGAGAAGTTAACGTACAGTAAAAGTAAAGTTGATTGACCAAGCATAACTTTCCTCAAACCCAACGAATTTGCCAAGAGAAGTTAACGTACAGTAATGCCAAAATATGCCAAGATAAGTTAACGTAAAGTAAAAGTAAAGTTGATTCTCCACGCATAACTTTCCTCAAACCCAACGAATTTAAGCAGTTAATAGCTGAGTGTTCTTAGACCTGTGTCAACAGCCTACGTTAATTAGAACTCTAGTTATAGAGGTTTGAGAGAAGAAAAATATTGAAAAAAATCTTGAATGCAAAGTTTATTCACAAATTCTTTTAATATATAAGATATATATATAGGGGATATCTATCAAAATAAATGTTTTGTAACTCAAGACAACAGTTTTTCAATTTTTCACAAATGCACTATTTTGAATTTTTTCCTATTTGTGTGTAAAACCTTACAAATAAAACTTATACTGAGAAACTAGACAAATTAACCTTTCCGAAGGTATGTAACATACCTTCATAACATAACAGAAGAGAATGGTTATCTGTAACCTGATAGAGTTATTTGCACATTTCAATCTGAACACGAGGATGTTAGAATTGGCTTCACGAAATTAACCCAAATGAGGCCAAAACATTGCGTTTTGGCAGAAAGCAGCGGAACTCATACAGTATGCGTTTGCATTTACCATGAAAATCTTAAACTGATGTTGAACGAAATCTACTTAAAGTATTTAATAGATGATTCGGCAGAAGAGTTACACGATTACCGCGATTGCCTTAAATTGACTATGTGTCCTAATGAAACAACTTCTTGCCACTTAGGTGAATGTACCAATTGCCCGAAAACCACATTCATCAAAGAAAATTTAATCAACTCTTTAGATCGAGAATATATGGAGGAGGTCAAATTTGATTCTTGGATTCAAATTGACAGACACACATTGAAAACAATCATTTTAAATGTGGATGATTTTGTGGAAGAAATGTGTACAGGATTGCTAAACTTTAGAAACCATGACTTTTTAGTCAAAGAGCAATGGTCATTCTTCAACGATTTGAAGACACATTTGAAGTCTGATGAATTCGTTATTTCATATGATTTCGCAGAAAACTATAAATATGTTCTTCAGGATGCCATACAAGCATTCCACTTCAATAACGACCAAGCAACTATATTCACAGTAGTTATTTACTACATGAAAGATGAAAAACTGGAACACAAAAGTATGGCAATCATATCCGACGATTTAAAACATGATAGCGTTGCAGTTTATGAGTACCAGAAGAGAATACTAAAATTTCTAAAATCTAAATTTACAGTAAAGAAGGTATACTACGTTTCGGACGGAGCTTGCCAAGCTACAAAAGTAGCTTGGCAAATCTTATGCCCCATGAAAAAGATTTTGGAATGCCAGCTGTGTGGCATTTTCATCCTACTACTCATGGTAAAGGAGCATGTGATAGTATTGGAGCAAACCTTAAAAGAAATGCAGCGAAGTATAGCCTCCAGTGCTCTCATCAAGATCGCATCTTAGATGCGACTGAGTTATTCCATTAGGCAAAAAGTTATTGTAAAGAAACTAAAATAGTTTTTAGTAGCAAAGAGGATCATCAGGAAACATTGAAAACACTGAAGAGCAGATTCGATGCTGCGGTAACAATCGATGGCACCGCTGAATACCATGCTTTTATACCGCTTGTCGATGGAAGACTCAAGTTGAAAAAGTTTTCTGCCTCTATTCAATGCGATTTCTTTCCAAAGACAACAAATAAACTAGCAGCGAAATCAACAGCTGAACCTAGTAACGTCAAGAATGTATTGACAAAAAAATGCAGTAAATAAAGGCGACAAAAAAGCTGGATGAAGGACTGGGTATTTAAAAATTTACAAGACTTAAATACTTCATCAGCTACAATAAATTAAGTATAAAAATAGTTATGATATAAATGGATCTAATGCAATTAAGATTAAATTTTAATAAATTATTTATCTTTTTATTTTTAATATTATTATTATTATACACTAATTTAATTATTAATAAAAATAAATAAAAAATAATAATTTTTCAACATTTCTATAGAAAAAAAGCGATTTTTTTTCCTGGGGTTAACATATTCTGGGTATTACAATATCGACGGTATAAAATTTTAGTTAGGTATGTTATATACCTTCGGAAAGGTTAATTTGTCTAGTTTCTCAGTATAGGTGTTATTTGTAAGGTTTTACACACAAATAGGAAAAAATTCAAAATAGTGCATTTGTGAAAAATTGAAAAGCCGTTGTCTTGAGTTACAAAACATTTATTTTGATAGATATCCCACTTCCATCCCACTAAGCGACCAAAAAGCTCTTAAAGAAAAAATCCTAAGCTTTCTTATGAAAAAAAAAAAAAAAAAAATGCCCTTTTTGAAAAAAAGGCAAAAAATGCTTTAATTTAGCAAAAAAAAAGTCTACAATTTTTTTTTTTTTTTTTAAGTATTTTTTTCCGAAATATTGAATAAATAGCTATCTAAACTATTTAGGAGAAAATTTTCTAAGAACAATTGGTAATAAGTTACATGGATGAGAAGAAACACCTGTTTGGCCAAAATGTCAAATTTTGATCCCCTCTAACTCAGAGAGATCTGGACCGATCTTGTTGAAAAATTGTGTCTAAACTACTATCCAATAGGACTAACCTTGGTGCAAATTTCATCCCGATCGGAAGACATCGGTTTCAAAAGTTGGTGCACTTGACATGAAATCCCCCATATATATATAAAATTTATGAATATTCAAATGAGCCAAGAAGTATGTTAATCAATTTTAGCAATTCACAATTCAACACAGAGCGTCTGCTATATAACTTAAATCATTCGCATTAAAAGGGTGTAAAGAATTACTATATATATTTTATTTTATTTAATTTAATATATTTTTAAGACAGATTAAGCATAAATTTTATCATTCTCAGCTTCTCCTCCATATGAGCTATAACTGTGCCAATCTTCACACACCTCCGTGCCCGCATATTGCTTAAAAAGGGAACTTAAAATTTACCCTCACGTATTAATATATAGAAGATTATATGAGAGTAAGTTTATTCAATTACTTATGCGAGGGGTAAGGTTTTAAACACAAAAGAAAAACGTATTATCATAGTTTTTTTTTTTTTTTTTTGAAGATACGAATAATGTTGGATTATTTATTTGATATACACATTTGAAGTATGTTGGAAATAATTTTAATTAAAAAAAGTGCGGTGAACATCTAACTCGTTACCGGATCAAGTGAAATAAAAAATTGAAATCCGATTAAAAGAGATAATCAGGAAGAGCTTTTTAAATTTTTTTATTTTTGGCAGCATTTTGAGGTGCAAAATACGATTTCTGCTATAAAGTTTCGGTGAATTTGTTGATAAAATTTGGGGAAAAAATTGGTAACTAAGAAAAACTCTCACTGATTACCTGTTCATACATGTGTAAAAATAGTATAGAAAATTTCAAAAGGATCGGTCAAGTAGACCTAGAAAATCGATTTAAAGTTTCTAACATATACGATATACCGCATGAGCGCCGGTAACTTGGAACGTTAACTTTACTCCGATTTACTTGAAATTTTGACACAACACTCTCGACATGTTGTGCATTAAAAACAAGTAAGAAAATTATAGTCGGTCTAGACCGACCATACGATTCCCTATACCATGGGTTAGAAACTCCATCTCTTCGGTCCAACTAACTGGATATAGAAAATAAGCAAAAACCAAATTTGAGTGGCATTGTTATTAATTTTTTTGGCTGCAGATATGGGAAAGTTCATATCGGCTGCTATATTTATATGTGGACTAGATCGAAAAATGGACCGATCCTGACCATATTTGGTAAAGTCACTCATATTTTGAAAAAATATACACAAACCAAATTTGAGAAAAATCTGTGCAATATTTTTTTTTTATAGATTTAAGTGGAGATCGGGAAGCAGCTCTATATGGGCCTTTGACTAAGAATTGTCCAATAGGGATTATTTTTGGACTACTGATTAATGGATACAATAAACACATACCAACCCAATTTTACTAAGATTTATATGATAATTTGGATCTTATGGCAATTTATGTCGATTTCATATGGGTCATTTGTATGGGGACTAGGTCTAACCATGGACCGATTTTCACCAATTTCAATAGCGTTTATCCTATGGCCGATAAAAGCTTACGTACCAAATTTCATCAAAATATATATACGTATTTCCGACCTGTAGTTTGATTACAAAGTTTACATGGACACACAGACGGACGGATGGACGGACATCGCTAAAACGACTCAGAAAGTGATTCTGAGCTGTTCGGTATAATAAAAGGTGGGTCTAGGTCAAATATTTTTGGTAGTTACAAACAGCAGCACAAAGTCATTATACCCAAACCACATAGTGGTATAGGGTATAAAAAATATATATGTATATATTAGGGTGCCCTTCATTATATGGAGAAAAAAAGTGTTCAACCTCTAGGTCGCAACCCTTGAAATATGCAAATAGCAAGAAAACTGAGAAATATGAAGATTTGGGCCAATCAAAAAACATTTAGAAGTGGCTCAACGAGATTGAAAATTTCAAGTGTGTTTTATATGGGGAAAATATGACTTTCTTTCAGATTTTAAAAAAATTTCGTTCTACAGTTTACCATTTCCGACAAATTGTTATATAACTCGGGATCAGTAATAAATCATCTTTCGAAAAAGCTATAAAACTGAAAAATCGAAAACAAACTCGCCAAGAAATAGCATATGCCCCAGACCGCTTTTGTGCCAAAAAAAAGTAGGTCATGAAATTTGATGGCATTTTTTTAAACGTTAAGAAATTAATTAAAGCCAATATTTTGTTTTAGTCTCTATACCTGTAAGTACTCCGATATGAAGTATTGTTTTATTGCTACCTTGTTAACCTATTAAGCTTTGAGACCGAAAATGGAAATTTTTTTTTTTTGATACAATTTTGAAAACTCCTTTTTCAAGTTTTTTTTAAATTTTCTTTCACAAAATTTTAAAAAAATTGATCTGGCTCTTGCAGGTCTTGTTTAATGCATCCTAGAGATTAACTGTGTGAATTTTTATCTAAACCTCTATGCCAGAATTTTTTGACAAGGATTTTATTTTTGCGGATTTCGAGAAAAATGGGATATTTGTAAAATATTCTGTTAATGTACTATTTCTAAATACTTTGTATCAAAATTTAATCACTTGTCTACTTTTATATGTTATATTTTATCTTAATAGCCTAGGGTTTCGGAAAAAGTAATATGACCCCATTAACCCTTTTGGAATTTGGGTCACATATGACCCCAATCTAATAAAACACAATTTATTCAACAAATTTATATATTTAGTAAGTGCTGATGAGTTTTTAAAAGCGATACTTAAAATATAATAAACAAGTGTATAGAACTTCCGTTCCTAAAATTTGGGATAAACCCGAAGACGTTTACCCATTATTTGCCAAGGCCAGCTTTGGATTTTAAAATATTTTTAAATAAAAATTACGGAAAACGAGTTTTTCTATTAAATTCGATGAAACCACTATTTCGAATTTAAGAAAAATAGTTCGGTTATTTTTTATTTATTTAACCCTTGTGTGCTCCTGGGATCAAAATCATCCATTGTGACATATCTTTGCTGCAATTATCTGTTCATTTTTCTCGAATATAAATTAAAACAACTTTTAACAAATTTTGTTATAAAATTATTATATGTATAAAAACTATTTATATTTATCTAAATAAAATAAGCAGACCTACAAATAACCCAAAGCTAATAAAAGACAATTTATTCAAAAGAATACGATTTCGTGTGCGATTCAAATTGTTTTCTGTAATCACTCACGTTTTGCAATAAGTGTTGCTTTTCTCTAATTTTTATACCCTATACCACTATGTGGTTTGGGTATAATGACTTGCTGTTTGTAACAACCAAAAATATTTGACCTACACCCATCTTTAATTATACCGATCAGATAGTGATCTGATTCGATTTAACGAATTTCCGTCCGTCCGTCCGTCTGTGTGTCCATGTAAAGCTTGTAATCAAACTGCAGGTCGCAAATATGATTATATTTTGATGAAATTTGGCATTTAATCCTTTATCGGCCATGGGATGAACGCTGTTGAAATTGGTGAGAATCGGTCCCATACAAATGACCCCTATGAAATCAACATATATTGCCATAAGAACCAAATTATCATACAAATCTTAGTCAAATTGGGCTTGTATGTATATATTACATCCTTTAATCATTAGTCCAAAAATGATCCCTATTGGACAACTCTTAGTCATAGGTCCATATAGAGCTGCTTCCCGATCTTCACTTAAATCTATCAAAAAACAAAAATATTGCACTGATTCTTCTCAAATTTTGTTTGTATATATTTTTGCAAAATACAAGAGACTTTACCAAACATGGTCAGGATCGGTCCATTTTTGGGCCTAGTCCCCATATAGATATAGCATCCGATATGAACTTTTTCATATTTGTAGCCGAAAAAATTAATAAAAATCCCACTCAAATTTCGTTTATGCTTATTTTCTATATCCAGTTAGTTGGGCCTGAGAGATAGGGTCTCTAAACGCATGGTATAGGGTATCGTATAGTCGGTCTAGACCGACTATTATTTTCTTACTTGTATATTATTATATTAGTTTTATATTTCATATTCTTTTGAATAAAATGTCTTATTTTATTCAGAAAAATATAGATAGTTTTTATACATATAATAATTTTATAACAAAATTGATTAAAACTTGTTTTAATTTATATTCGCGAGCAATAAGCAGATAATTGCACCAAAGATATATCACAATGGATGATGTTGATCCCAGGAGCACTGAAGCCTTAAATAAATAAAAAATAACCGAATTATTTTTCTTAAATTCTAAATAGTGGTTTCATCGATTTTAATAGAAAAAATCGTTTTCGATAATTTTTATTTAAAAATATCTTAAAATCCAAAGCTGGCTTTGGCAAATTATGGGTTAGCGTATTCGGATTTATCCCAAATTTTAGGAACGGAAGTTCTATATATTTGGTTATTATATTTTATGCATCGCATCTAAAATTTCAACAGCACTTACAAAATATTTGAATTTTTTGAATAAATTATCTTTTATTAGCTTGGGGTCATATGCGACCCCAATTCCAAAGGGTTAATGGGGAGGTATTATTTTTTTCCGAAACCCTAGGCTATTAAGATAAAATGTAACATTTAAAAGTATAAAAGTGATGAATTTTTGATACAAAATATTTAGTAATAGTACATTTACATAATATTTTACGAAAATCGCATTTTTCTCGAAATCCGCATAAATAAAATCCTTCTCAAAAAAATTTGGGGATAGGGACTTACTTAATAATTCACAAAGTTAATCTCTAACATATGTTTAACAAAACCTTAAACTGCCAGCTCCATTTTTTTTAATTTTGTTTAAGAAAATTTTTTAAAACTTGAAGAAAGAATTTTCAAAATTTTATCAAAAAATGTCCCATTTTCGGTCTCAATGAGCAATAGGTTAGCAACGTGATAATAAAACAGTACTTCATATCTGAGTACCTATAAATATAGAGACAAAAAAAATTATGAATTTGATCAATTTCTAAGATTTAAAAAAGATGCCATCAAATTTAATAATCTACTTTTTTTTTTGGCACAAAAGTGGTCTGGGGCATTTGCTATTTCTTGGCGAGTTTTTATTCGATTTTGAAGTTTTGTAGCTTTTTTAAAAGATATTTTAATACTGATCCCGAATTATGTAACAGCTTGTCGGAAGAATTAAACAATAGAACGAAATTTTAGTTAAAACTCTAAAAAAAGTCATATTTTCCCCATAGAAACAAACTTGAAATTTTCAATCGATTTCCGGCGCGACTTTTCTTTATCCGATTGTCCCCAAACTTCACATTTATTATTTTTCTATTGAAAGGTAATAAACTGGACCCCGCCTTTCCCCAAAATCGCAATTTGAAAAATGTCCATATAACGTAGGACCACTTCAATGCTCATATATAAATCTGTAATTTAAAATTTTTCTGTTCATTTTCTATACATTGCTAAATATTTATCTCACAAATTTTAACTTACGTTAACACCCTAATGGCGACAACGTCTAACTTCATTTTATCAGAAAGTCCAAAACAAAAAATTTACTGTGAACACCAATTTTTCATATTTCACATATTACTAAAATTTGTATTCCTAAACATACCCAACCATAAATTAATCATTCTTCAGAAACTCAAAATAAACCAGGTTAATTTATACTTAAAATTCCAAAAACTAATAAATATTTTTATATCCCAATAAATTGTTAAATTTACCTCACTTATAACAAATAACATGAAACTATAATAAAAAAAAATCATAAACTAACACAACAATAATGATTATCAGAGACAATTTTAAATTTTTTTTATTACACTCTTCAAATTACGAAGAAATATACAAACATATGTATTAGTTTCTGGAACTTACATGTATTTAATAAAGCGGAAAAATAAAAATATTAAAACAAAACGTGTAAACAATAAATAAATAATATTCGAGAAAACTAAAATATCGTATAGAATTATGAAAAAAATTATGGCACGTAGAACCGTATCACAGATTTTATAGCAATAAGAAAAGTTTGTTAGCAACGTAACGAGGGTGCGCATGCGCCAAACATAAATTTTCATGTAAAACATTTACAAAATTATACAAACAAGTAAATACGAACAGACCTCCTCGTACTAGTATGTAGGCAGTCATACTGGTAGCTCTAGTAGTTTTTATTTAACCATGTAATTTATTTTAAAATCTTGTTCTACTTTTTCTTAGAATTGTTTTCAATTAACATGGGTATCAGAAAACATAAACACATTAGAACATCTTTGCTTCATTGTTTGGTGTTTAATAAGTCGTCGGACGTGGAACGTGTTTCCCCAGGAGTACATCATTTATAAAAAGTGTGATATTTTTGTATTGAAGCGTGTCTAGCAGTTTATGATGCATATAGTTTGTTTGGTAATGCAATAATATATTTTGAAAAATTATCGCTTTAATGTTAACGAGTAACACATCAAAATGTTTTAAAACGAGTAAGGAAATATACACATAATTGTTGATCCAATATTAAGATTATATGTGCAGATAGATTTAAAAAGAATTTATATAAAATCTAAACGAAAAGAAAGTAAACTACACCTTTCTATTCAGAAATTACCAATTGCATTTTAGAAAATATTTATTGTATTTCAGAAACTTAAACTTAAACTTGTATTTCAGTATTTATACCCTATACTACTCTGTGGTCAGGGTATAATGACATTGTACAGATGTTTGTAGCTACCAAAAAAATTTGGTCTAGACACATCTATTATTATACCGATAGACTCAGAATCACTTTCTGAGTCGATTTAGCGATGTCCGTTTTTCCAACTGTCCGCCTGTCTATCCGTGCGTCTGCGTGTCCATGTTTCATGCTTGTTACATCCAGTTATCAGTGGTCCAAAAATAAACGCTTTAGGACAATTCTTAGTCTTAGCTCCTAAAGTACATGACTTCCAATCATCAGTAACTGAATATCTCGTTTTAGAGTTTTTAAGTTTCTTTAAATATATATTTAACCTTCAATACTTAAACCCTGAATTCGATGGAGGAAAATGAATTTTCTTGAATTTTTTAATTCATATATCCGTTAATTCTTTAATACATATCTACTAGCGGAGCCCAGCCCTCAAAATTCTAGGAAATTTTTTGTTTCCATTTAATAAATTATTTTATTAGACCCTATCCATTTTAGCCAATTCACAATTCAACACTTTTTAAATATCGATTTCATTATTGTTGTTATTGACATATACAATTTTTGCAAACATATTAATAAATTTAATAAACAGACACACAGCATTATATAATTTTATGTAGCTGTTGGCAGCAACTTTTATTTTACTCCAAAAAAATTTAAAAATGTAAAAATTTTTAACCTTTAAAAGAGCTAAAAAGAAGTACCTTTCAAACGAGGTGAGTTTGGTCACTCTCGGGGTAAAACTGACTTTATTACATCGGTCACAAGAAATCGGTTTATCTGTTAATATAATATATATAAAGTACTTACTAAAAATGTAAAACTAAACTAATTTAGTTTATTTGAATTTATATTCAAATAACACTTTTCTTATGATTTCTTTTTACGTTTTCTACCAGCATGCAATAAGCCTTAAGTAAATATAAAAAACGAAAAAATAGCTTAATAATTAATCACAGATTCGGAATAGCCGAATATAACACCCTTACTTCTTAATTAAAAACAATTATTAAATGCAATCAGCATATATGTAAAAACATGCAGATACATCTTTGTTCGTTTGTTATACCCTATACCACTATGTGGTTTGGGTATAATGACTTTGTGCTGCTGTTTGTAACAACCAAAAATATTTGACCTAGACCCATCTTTAATTATACCGATCGAATCAGAATCACTTTCTGAGTTGATTTAACAATGTCCGTCCGTCCGTCCGTCCGTCCGTCTGTGTGTCCATGTAAACCTTGTAATCAAACTGCAGGTCGCAAATATGAATATATTTTGATGAAATTTGGTATATAAGCTTTCGTCGGCCATGGGATGAAAGCTGTTGAAATTGGTGAGAATCGGTCCATGTTCAGACTTAGCCCCCATACAAATTACCCAAATGAAATCGACATAAATTGCCATAAGATCCAAATTGTCATATAGATCTTACTCAAATTGGGTTTGTATGCGTTCATTACAACCATTAATGAGTAGTCCAAAAATGATCCCTTTGACCCCATATAGAGCTGCTTCCCGATCTTCACTTAAATCTATTAAAAAACAAAAATATTGCACTGATTCTTCTCAAATTTTGTTTGTATATATTTTTGCAAAATACAAGAGACTTTACCAAACATGATCAGGATCGGTCCATTTTTGGACCAAGTCCCTATATAGATATAGCATCCGATATGAACTTTTTCATATCTGCAGTCAAAAAAATTAATAAAAATCCCACTCAAATTTGGTTTCTGCTTATTTTCTATGTCCAGTTAGTTGGGCCTAAGAGATAGGGTCTCTAAACGCATGGTATAGGGTATCGTATAGTCGGTCTAGACCGACTATAATTTTCTTACTTGTTTTTGCTTGTTGTTGTTCACATATATAAAAACAAGCAATCAAAAACGTGTCTGTATTGGTTACACATATCGATATACACATATTCTGTTACGTATAAACATTTTTTACTATTTTCAGTTATATGAAATGTAATTGGAGCATTGGAAATAGAGGCTCCAAATGCAATCCGCAAAAATAAAATCATTGTCCAAAAAATTCTGGCATAGGGATTTACCTAAAAATTCACATAGTTAATCTATTTAATGTATTTAATAAAACCTTCAAGTGCCAGGTCCATTTTTTTAAATTTTGTTTAAGAAAATTTTTTAAAACTTGAAAAAGGAGTTTTCAAAACTTTATCAAAAAATTTCCCATTTTCGGTCTCAATGCGCAATAGGTTAACAACGTGGTAATAAAAGAGTACTTCATATCTGATTACTTATAAGTATAGAGACAAAAAAAATTATGGCTTTAATCAATTTATCAAAATTGAAAAAGATAATATCAAATTTTCATGACCTAGTTTTTTCTGGCACAAAAGTGGTCTGGGGCATTGGCTACTTCTTGGCGAATTTTTATTCTATTTTGAATTTTTATAGCTTCTTACAACATATTGTCGGGAAAATTAGACTTTAGAACGTAAAATCTCAAAAAAGTCATATTTTCCCCATATAAACACACTTGAAATTTTCAATCCATTTTCGGCGCAACTTTTCTTTATCCGATTGTCCCCGAACTTCACATTTATTAATTTTATATTGAAAGGTAACAAAGTGGACCCTGCCTATCCCCAAAATCGCAATTTGAATTCTTAACAAGTGCCTAGAAAACGGCGTATTTCCATAATTCTGGAAGAAACAAAAACTCATCATAATTCCGGAAAGACAATATAGATTCAGAAAAGCCCGATCAACAATAGTTGCTATTAAAAGGTTGTGGCAAATGGAGAAAGTGGCTATAGAGGGAAAGGAAGCAGCTAAAAATTAATATTCGGTAATTACGCTTGATACAAAAAATGAATTTAATAGCGCGGGTTGGAATCACATAATGCTTTCACTGCGGAAGCTGAACGTGCCAAACTACCTTATGAAGGTCAAAGGAGACTACTTTACACACACGAACTTTGTTATGAAATGGAAGTGGGAATGGTCTCATACGAAACTTCAACAGGGTTCGCCCAGGGCTCAATACTGGGGCCGTTGCTGTGCAATATAATGTACAACCAATTTGTTCATTATAGGATTCGCAGTCGACATAGCCGACGTAGTCTGTGCACGCTCTCTGGACGAAATGCAAATGAAACCATCCGTTTAATAAGGATCTGGTTGAAAACGGTTGGACCGGAACTTGCCCCACACAAAATGGAGGCAATTTCAATTAGCGGACGCAGGAAGAATGAAATCATGAAACTGGAAGTGGGTAATATGGAAATCTCATCTGACTGGCGATAACATACACTCCGTTTCACTTGAACAGCACACACCAATTTTTTGTTTCTATTTGATTATCTACCAATATTCATTAACTGAATTGTACTTATTGTTGTACTATTTTGTTCGTTTTCCTATCCACATTCTCTGCGACAAAATTGAAGCTCTGAGAATTTACCGTTACATTTTTCTGTACATTTCATTTTGGTTTGCTTCAAATTCTAATGCATTTTCTGTTTCACTTGAATAGCACATTTGCGTTTAAATTTTATTTACGTCGTGCACATCATCGGCAAGATAAAGTAAACCATTATTTTGAATATTTAAAATATATTTTAATAATACTCAATAATAATGGGTCATGGTACGAACAGCCTTAATGAACGAGGAATAAATTAAAATAAACTTATCAGTAATGTGACCTCTCTGTGTCCGAAATAGCACAAAAAAATTGGAAGACGTAGAAAAGTCGTATACAATTTTATTCAGAACAGCTCAACTTATGGAAAAAAATATGAAAGGTCTTGTAAGTAGTGTACTTTCCAATTCAGGTAAGCGATCTGTACTGCGCGAGATTTCCAATTCGCATGACTCTGTTGACCAAATAAGAGCAAAAGCTAGAGTTAACGCATGTAAAACTACTGTGTGGCGGGAGCTTTCTAAACCTAAACATCTGAAGCATCTTAGATTAAAGAAAAAACTACCACCTACCTCACTACGTAAAGAAGCTCGGCTTAGTTTCTGTAGAAACTACATGTCATGGAAGACAGATTGGCAGCGCGTTGTATTCTCTGATGAGAAAAAATTTAATTTCGAGTGCGCTGACGGGTATAACTATTAGTTCCATGATTTAGGAAAGGGGACCCATCGCCGGTGTTATGGTCTGGGCAGCCATATCCTATTTTGGTACAAGATGAACGCGCAAACGTACAAAGGAGTTGTGGAAAAGGCTTTTCCCCCATTAGAAAGATTTTTTGGAATTTTGTCATGGACTTTGCAACAGGACAATGCTTCCAATTCATACAGCCCGTGTTTTCAAATCATGGATCGAGTCAAAAATGTCAATCTCTTAGACTGGCTTCCACACTCGCCGGACCTTAACATTAACGAAAATGTTTGGGGGTGGTTGGCCAGATAAGTTTATGAGTCAGGTAGACAATTTTCTACCAAAGCTAAAGCTAATGCAGGCTATTCGGGAAGCATGGGTTTCAATTTCCCTTGACTATATGAACAAGCTTTATGATTCCTTACCAAATAGGATTTATAAAGTTATTATAAACAAATGGGGTTCTACCCATTATTAAATTAGATCTATAAATTAACAATTTATATAATTAACCTAAAACAAGTTGTTTAAAATTAATTATATAATATTTAATATAGTTTAAAACAAAGTGTGCTATTCATTTTAGAAATTACTTAATTTCTAAGCCCTGCAACTTGAAAAATACTCAATAAATTTTGGTTTTGTGTATTGTTAATACAAAATAAATACTTTAATTATAAATGCAAGTGAAGAATTATTCTTTACTTTCATTTGTTTAAAAGCTATCGTGAAATGAAGTGCTTGGTAAGGTACCAAGTGTGCTATTCATGTGAAACGGAGTGTATCTGCGAGTTCAGACAGATGATCGGTTGTGCTTTAAATCCCACATATAATATGGATAACAAAAGGCAGCAGCAGTTGGCAACGCCCTTGCTAGAATAATTCTAAATACTGGTGGACCCCGTCAGAGCCGAAGGATCATGAAGCTCATCAAGGTGAAACGTACTTTCGTATTTCAGGAAAAACTGTCCCAGAGTCTGCTGTGGGTACAGAACCATATTACTGGAGGCAATATGTCTGCTAGCTGGAATGGTGCCAATAGACTTAGCAGCAGAAGAAATACAGATATTCCATGTCGCAAAGGAGGAAAACGCCAAGGTAAATAGAAAAGAGAGGCGGCGCATAGAAAGAAGCGGAACACATTCAGAGGGAGGTGGGCCCTTAGGCTAACGCCAAGTATTAACAAGTGGATAGAACGCAAACATGGCGAAGTTAGCTATAACTTGACGCAATCTTAACCGGCCACGAAGGATTCACCACTGTGCCCAATATGCCCGGAAATATGTGAGGATATGGAATATATTATTATGGCCATGGCCATAGCCCATAACAACTTAATATTACTGCAAGAAGGCCGATTAACTTTTTAACATGATACGGAATATATTTTCTTTGAATGTGTGGAATTCGATATGCAACTTTGCAACAACCGTAACCAGCATTTAAGGATGGAAGAGGACAGGCGAAAGCTAATAACAGCATCCATGGTTCAAACTACAGGAGTAGCTTTAAATGCTAACCAGTCCCTCGGTAGAGTGGTCGAAGGCTTGGAAGGCGGTTTTTAGCGAGTAGGCGATCCAATTCGGTTGAGTCTCACATATTGAATAATACCATTCTTATCTTTGGGATATTTTTCGCCCTCCAATTGACAAAAAAAAATATATATGTATATAGTTTATGGGGTCTCCGGACTTTATTTCGAATGGATTGACAACTTGTTATATACCATCTGCACACAAGTGTGGAGTGTATAAAAAAACAATTCAGTTTAGTTCATTTTGCTGTTTTTTGTTGTATGGCAGTTTTAAATTTAAGTGAGTGGGTACTTTTTGTAGCAAGTGTATTTTTCTACTAAGCAAATAAAGTATAACACCAATTTTTTTATCGTGCATGCTATATTGTTTTAATGCCTTTTTATTAAAAAAAAAAAATCACAAAATTAATAATTAATACAAAAAGAAACATAAGCATTCCTTTATTTAAAATCATATAAGAGCGGAATATAATAGAAAAAAAGCTTCGAATAAATGAGTAACGGAAATGAGCGGCAACATCATAACTCATTTGGGAAATTAATTTTTTTCAAGAAATTGAAAACCATTACTATTTTCAATCATTTCCTGTAGAGGGCATCATTTTTAAAAAACGGGCTTTCACTTTAACTTACGATGACAAAACTACATAATTACAATTGACCATTTTAAGTAAACTGCAATTTAAGGTTTTCTCACATTTCATTTCAATATTTACATTTTCAATACCATATGTGTCTACCCATTCAAGTAATTTAATTTTTGTTTCATGTATTTTTAGAGCAGAAAATTTAATTTGCCAGCTAAATTCTATTCTATGACATTAATTATATGCTACAAAAAAGCCACTGTCTGACTTGGCACAAAATTAATGCTGCTGCCTTCCAGCTACCACTTGTATGAAACGTAATGTAATACATGATGATAAGTGAATGTTGTGTTATATTCAGAAACAGTAACTAAACTAAGCAAGGTGTTAAAAATGTTGTCAGCCATAACAATAATGGGGCGTTAACACATGCCTGGTCTGCTCTTTGATGTTTTATTTCACACATATAATTACGGAGACACATTAATGTATTCTCAATGCGAGACATTCAATGACTGTCGACAAAATACAAAAATAATTA
This sequence comes from Cordilura impudica, assembly GCA_963682025.1. Lineage (NCBI taxonomy): Eukaryota > Metazoa > Arthropoda > Insecta > Diptera > Scathophagidae > Cordilura > Cordilura impudica. The sequence continues at coordinate 266,065,461 of OY821518.1, forward strand.
TATTTTCTTAAGGCAACATATGTATAGAGAATTTTCGGATGTTTAGCATATTTTTTTTTACTGTTGGCCGCCAAAAAAAAAGGAACGTCCACATGACTATTGACTTTTAACGCCTCGTCGCTTAATATGTATAAAAAAAAATTATTTTCTTGTATTTATTTAGTTCTTTTTATTATTAAAACAAGACACGCATTTCAACACTATTTTAGTTTGTATTTCCAGGCATACATTAAATTCAATTAATTTAATTGTTTAAATATGTATTATTTTATTGTTATTGCTGTTTGTAATGAGTACTTACTATTTCTCCCATACTTCTCACAACTGTACGCTGCACAGTGATTTGTTGTGGGTTTTTTTTTTGTTGTCGTCAAAACTTAAAATTTTTTCATAACTATTATATTATAAATGAATTGAAATTTTTGGTACATGTCAATAAATAAATAAATTATTGCTAAACAGTCCTCATTAATGTTAAAATTATAATTAATCATCAGTCTTCGTCATTACGACATTATCGGGGTGAGACGTATACCTTTCAATTTCATATTTTATGATGACGTTTCGTAGTTGTGCCCATTCCAACTCTCATGGACCTGAAATAACAAATTTGCTAATAAACAATTGCAGATTCATGGTCATTAAATAGTTCGCAGTACCTCATTCTGCCCTGAGAGCGTTTTGGAGCGATAGCAACTAGATTTTGTCTTAAATTTGTTATTAATAAAAAATACACGGGTAATATTATCGTAACTTTAGGAATTCAATTTGCAATTAAAAATATCTCAAATTTACGGGTTTTTGCTTGATCATTAGTCTTCTTCGGATATGGAACTCATCACCAGAATACTCCTCCTCTTATTCCTCTTTCTCTTCTTTAAAATCTCGAACCGTATTGGCCACTTTCCGTTTATGTTTTGAGAAAATGTTGTTTCCCCAATGTCATAATGTCATACATTTTACCCACCTGGGAGACTCGCAGGCAGTTAGTGGACATTTTCTTAATGATAGGAGAGAGGGTATGTATATTTTGAGAAATGGTTGGGGTGACAACTATTGGGAGTCGGTCTTATATTTGACCCATCTAAAGGCATCTTAGGAGTTTGGTGGTCAATGTTTTTCAATTTAATATAATTCTAAACTTTGTGTGGGAGCTCCCTTAATGAATGGAAATATGTGGTAGGTTTGTTGAGGAAAAAAATTAGGGTGGTTGGTCCTAGATTTTACTCTGTGGCAGTTTTGAAGTTTTTTGTCAATTTTTTTCCTTCATTTTTTTACTCGTTCATTTTTTTCTAAACATCACATAATTAGGGGGTCTAGCGCACCGAAGTCTTGTTGCTAAGAATCTCCATGCGACACTGTACCATACCTAGTTAACCCAATTTTGTGATAAGATATCTTTAAAAGTGGTATTTTTAAAGTTTTCTTTTTAAAAAATATGTTTTCGCCGAATGTCTTCACTACACTAAATGAATTGGTTCGTAAGCTGAAAAGAAACCAAGAAATTATACCCTTTACCACTATGTGGTCAGGGTATTATGAATTTGTGCTAATGTTTGTAACTACCAAAAAAATTCTACCTAGACCCATTCGCCTGAAATTGGAGAAAATCGCTTCATTTTCAGACCTACTCGCGATACAAGTGCCGCCTTATAAGTTCGACTTAAATTGCCACAATATACAAATTATCATATAGATCTCGGTAAAATTGGGTTTGTGAATGTTTGTAATAGCCACTTATTAGTAGTCAAAAAATAAGCCCTATAGGATAATACTTAGTCCCCCCCACTATTAATATAACATAAAAAAAAAATAAAAAATTAATAATAACGCCACTCAAATTTAGTTTATGGTTATTTTCTATATCTAATTAGTTCTACCTAAGAGATAGAGTCTCTAAACGAATGGTATAGGGTAAATTATAGACGGCCTAGACAGACTATAATTTTGTTACTTGTTTTCAAATTGAATTTTTACAGCCAACACCAATATGAATAGTTTGTGCTGATGATTGGAACTATTAATAATATCTCACTGAGACCCATCTAATATTATATTATATTGAAATCGATCCGTCCGTCCGTCCATCCGCCGATCTCTTTGTAAACTTCGTTATCAAACCGCAGGTAGCAGATATAAATATAATTTAATGAAATTCGTTATATAAGACTGTGCTGTCCTTAGACGATCTGTACTGAAATTGGTAAAAAATTGTGCATTTTCAGACCAAGTCTCCATACAAATATCAGCTATGAGATGGATTTAAATAGTCGAAGTCGTAGTCATAGTTATAGTCGCAGAAAAATTTTGATTATGTGTTTATATAAATAATAAGTCATAAGCCCCATATAAAGCTGATATTTACTTAAAACCTCAAAAACTATTGCATAGAATTTTCCCGAATTTGGTTTACTCCTGATCTTGAGAAAAACTAAAGACTTTGAACTTCAATACAAAAAGTGAAGTTTTAAAAACTTTTAATATTTAGTTTATTTGCATTTGGCACCTCATTTAGTCTTCCACGAAGGGATTTACTTTTTGCTTTTAAAGCTAAAATAATTTTCTGAGTATCCGATGATGTTTTCTCTCCCATAGTGAGATATGTTTCTTTTACTTCTTTTTAGTTATTAGTATAAATTATCTTAAAATGATTTTTAGTAAAGTTAAAGTCCTGAGCAGTACAAATTATTCACATAAGGTTTAGGTTCCCCCCGAAATATAAAAAATCATTTTAGTCCGATCACAGGGGAGATGTGTAAACATCTAGTAATTAAAGATTTTTTTATACCACTTTTTTGAAATCAAACAGGAAGCATCATCTATAGCTCTGATAATATAAAAATATTTATTATAATTTAATATTTCAACTGGTTAACTTTTAATTTTTCGTTTTTTATTTTTCATTTTTTATTTTTTTTTATTTTTCATCTTTTATTTTTTATTTGTAATATATTATTTTCCATTTTTTTTTCATCTTAAATTTTTCGTTTTTAATTTTTCATGTTTTATTTTTAATTTTTAATTTTTAATTTTTAATTTTTAATTTTTAATTTTTAATTTTTAATTTTTAATTTTTAATTTTTAATTTTTAATTTTTAGTTTTTAATTTTTAATTTTTAATTTTTAATTTTTAATTTTTAATTTTTAATTTTTAATTTTTAATTTTCAATTTTTAATTTTTAATTTTTAATTTTTAATTTTTAATTTTTAATTTTTAATTTTTAATTTTTAATTTTTAATTTTTAATTTTTAATTTTTAATTTTTAATTTTTAATTTTTAATTTTTAATTTTTAATTTTTAATTTTTAATTTTTAATTTTTAATTTTTAATTTTTAATTTTTAATTTTTAATTTTTAATTTTTAATTTTTAATTTTTAATTTTTAATTTTTAATTTTTAATTTTTAATTTTTAATTTTTAATTTTTAATTTTTAATTTTTAATTTTTAATTTTTAATTTTTAATTTTTAATTTTTAATTTTTAATTTTTAATTTTTAATTTTTAATTTTTAATTTTTAATTTTTAATTTTTAATTTTTAATTTTTAATTTTTAATTTTTAATTTTTAATTTTTAATTTTTAATTTTTAATTTTTAATTTTTAATTTTTAATTTTTAATTTTTAATTTTTAATTTTTAATTTTTAATTTTTAATTTTTAATTTTTAATTTTTAATTTTTAATTTTTAATTTTTAATTTTTAATTTTTAATTTTTAATTTTTAATTTTTAATTTTTAATTTTTAATTTTTAATTTTTAATTTTTAATTTTTAATTTTTAATTTTTAATTTTTAATTTTTAATTTTTAATTTTTAATTTTTAATTTCTAATTTTTAATTTTTAATTTTTAATTTTTAATTTTTAATTTTTAATTTTTAATTTTTAATTTTTAATTTTCAATTTTTAATTTTTAATTTTTAATTTTTAATTTTTTGTAATTTATTTTTAATTTTTTATTTTTTTTTATTTTTTATTTTTCATTTCAGATTTTGCGTTTTTAATTTTTCTTGTTTTATTTTCTTTTTTTAATTTTTAGGTTTTCATCTTTTATTTTTCATTTTAATTTTTATACCCTATACCACTATGTGGTTTGGGTATAATGACTTTTTGCTGCTGTTTGTAACAACCAAAAATATTTGACCTACACCCATATTTAATTATACCAATCGAATCAGAATCACTATCTGATTCGATTTAACGATGTCCGTCCGTCCGCCCGTCCGTCAGTCCGTCATTCCGTCCTTCCGTCCGTCCGTCCGTCCGTCTGTGTGTCCATGTAAAGCTTGTAATCAAACTGCAGGTCGCAAATATGAATATATTTTGATGAAATTTGGTATTTAATCTTTTGTCGGCCATGGGATGAACGCTATTCAAATTGGTGAGAATCGGTCCATGTTCAGACCTAGCCCCCATACAAATGACCCCTATGTAATCAACATATGTTGCCATTAGATCCAAATTATCATACAAATCTTATTCAAATTCGGTTTGTATGTATATATTACATCCATTAATCAGTAGTACAAAAATGATCCCTATTGGACAACTCTTAGTCATAGGCCCCACATAGAGCTGCTTCCCGATCTTCACTTTAATCTATCAAAAAAACAAAAATATTGCACTGATTCTTCTCAAATTTAGTTTGTATATATTTTTGCAAAATACAAGAAACTTTACCAAACATGGTCAGGATCGGTCCATTTTTGGGCCTAGTCCCCATATAGATATAGCATCCGCTATGAACTTTTTCATATCTGCATTCGAAAAAATTAATAAAAATGCCACTCAAATTTGGTTTATGCTTATTTTCTATATCCAGTTAGTTGGGTCTGAGAGATAGGGTCTCTAAACGCATGGTATAGGGTATTGTATAGTCGGTCTAGACCGACTATAATTTTCTTACTTGTTAATTTTTCATTTTACATTTTTTATATTTGATTTTTTATTTTCCATTTTTCATTTTTTATTTTTCATTTTTATTTTTCATTTTTCGTTTTTCATTTTTCGTTTTTCCTTTTTAATTTTTTACTTTTATTTCTTATTCTTCATTTTTCATTTTTATACCCTATACCACTATGTGGTTTGGGTATAATGACTTTGTGCTGCTGTTTGTTACTACCAAAAATATCTGACCTAGACCCATCTTTTATTATACCGGTCGAATCAGAATCACTAACTGATTCGATTTAACGATGTCCGTCCGTCCGTCCGTCCGTCTGTGTGTCCATGTAAACCTTGTAATCAAAGTGCAGGTCGCAAATATGAACATATTTTGATGAAATTTGGTATGTAAGCTTTTCTCGGCCGTAGGATGACGGCTGAGAATCGGTCCATGTTCAGACCTAGCCCCACATAATTGACCCATACGAAATCGACATAAATTGCCATAAAATCCAAATTTTGATATAGATCTTACTCAAATCGGGTTTGTATGCATTTACTACATCCATTAATGAGTAGTCTAAAAATGATCCCTATGGGACAACTCTTAGTCGTAGGCCAAATATAGAGCTGCTTCCCGATCTTCGCTTAAATCTATTAAAAAACAACAATATTGCACTGATTCTTCTCAAATTTTGTTTGTATATATTTTTGCAAAATACAAGAGACTTTACCAAACATAGTCAGGATCGGTCCATTTTTGGGCCTAGTCGCCATATAGATATAGCGTTCGATATGATCTTTTTTATATCTGCTGCCAAAAAAATTAATAAAAATCCCACTCACATTTGGTTTATGCTTATTTTCTATGTCCAGTTAGTTGGGCCTATAAGATAGGGTCTCTAAACGCATGGTATAGGGTATCGTATAGTCGACCTAGACCGACTATAATTTTCTTGCTTGTTTATTTTTAATTTTTATTTTCAATTTTTTATTTTTATTTCCATTTTTAATTCTTTTTTTTCAATTTTCAATTTTAATTTTGAATTTCCATTTTTTATTTTTCATTTTTCGTTTTTTTATTTTTTATTTCTCATGTGTTATTTTTATTTTTCATTATCAAAAAGGTTATTACATATCAAAATTTTTCCACCAATACAATCATAAGTCACACCGATTTTGCCTTACGCTCTTGGTTACGATGTTTTTGTGATTGTATTGTGAAATAGATGTTTGTTTGTGAAATAGATAATGCGCGTATAGATATTTACACATCAAAAAGCGTAAGTAAGTGTTACCAGTGTTTACTTTTTTTTGACGCGTAAAATCTGATACATTTCTATTTCGAGAGATTTGTGCAATATTTCCTCCTGATCTGATATCATGTTTTATAGTACTCAATCTCTAAATGGTATGGTAGTAAACTCTGTAGTGTTACTTTTTATCGTAACACAATTTAACCCGAATCAACCCAACGTAACCATAGGTCACGCACATAATAGGCTTAGAAAAATAAATCTATGAATTCGTGTGATTCCCCGATTTAAATAAATTTTCACTTATTCGTTTCATAAAATATGTGTGCTGCTGCAAAATGCATTTTTCTATCAGTAAGAGTATTATTGTTAGATCTATTAGTTGTCAAACTTGGTGTAAAAAAAAAATGTCAAAAAACGTGAAAACACATTAATACAAAAAGTAAGTAAGCATTAGTTTTTATGATATAAGAGTTTCTGGGCTTAAAACAAATATATTTTGTTGGCCAATGAATTAAACTAATGGTTGAAAAATGAGATTTGTAAATTTTCAAATATTTTGCATGTTAGTTTTAACAATTTTTACCGTTGTGACCGTATGGTCACGCTGAGTAAGATTTCATAAAAATACATTATTATTTCTAGGGCGCTAAGTACAAAAGAAGCCATAAATTTCTTAAATGAATTGTGTGATGGAGATGAAAATGAGCCTGTTGCTGCCTTATATATACTCCCAGCTGAAGTTGAAAGCGGCGTACTTAGTGGTACGGATGATGCTGATGAGGATGATGTTGGGATGCCAGTTGACATTTGTGTTAGCCAACTTAAATCATCTTGTGAACTGGTTATGAACAATGGCAGACGCATTGATAGGTTTGATGGCCTAGAAGATTGTGATGACGATGATGATTTAATGCTCAGAAACTCAGAAATGGCCTTGGGATATTCCCGCACAGTTTTGGATTTAAATTTAACTTCTGAGCCATCGACATCAACAGCTGGTGTTAAATAGTTTACAAAAGTGTTAAATAGTTTACAAAAGGCAAAACCAACCATATCAGCATTGGAGCTTCCACCAGCGAATAAGAACACTTCATTTACGTGGGTTAAAGATTTTTCAATTGCCATGCCTCCAATATGTCCGTCCCCAAGTTTCGAAGGTTGCAAGAACTTGCAACCTTACGAACAGTTTGAAAAGTTGAAAATCAGCAATTGTTGGATCACGTTATCAATGAATCTCATAAATACGCAGTCTTTCTTGGAAAGAATGTTCCAAATATAACTACTGGAGAACTAAAAACGGATATTGGTATTTTGATAGTGAGTGGCTATGATGGTCGAACAAGTCATAGATCATTCTGGGGTGCAGCTGAAGACATGAGAAACGAGTTGATGTATTCGGCTATGCGAAGAAACAGATTTCAGCAGATATCGCAATTTCTCCATTTTGAAGATAGTGCTAAAAAAGTTGACGATGGTGACAAAATGGGGACGCTTCGGCCTTTACCAGATCATTTGAAAACAAAAATGCTGAAAAATTTCCATTCAGTGCAGCATTTATCGTATGACGAAAGTATGATATCATACTTTGGGCGCCATGGCAGCAAACAATTTATTAAAGGAAAACCATTACGCTTTGGATTTGAAGTGTGGTCATTGTGTACGCCTTCTGGGTATCTGTTAAATTTTGAAATTTACCAAGGAAAAAATCCTCGGTCAAATTCCATCTATGAGGAAAGATTTGGCAAATGCACCGCACCTCTTATAAATATGATCGACGATTTCTATCTGTATGTTCAAAGCATGCCTTTTTATTTTTTTTTTTGACAATTTGTTTACCGGATTTCCAGTTCTGTATTATTTAAAATGCTGTGGATACACTGCAACAGGACCAATTCGTGAAAATCGTATACCCTAAAATTGCCCCATTGCAGACAAAAAAAATCATTCAGAAGAAAGCTCGACGCTATGTAGAATCCATTAAAGTGAAGGAGACCGATATTGTGTTAACAAAGTGGAATAACGCTATTGTAAATATTGCATCGATTGTATTGTAATGTTCAACGGTACTGTAGAGAACAAAAGAAAAAAATTAATGTTGTACAACCATGCGTACACACAGAAAACGAATTCATTGTGGCTACCGAATTTATTACCAACCGAATTGCGATAATGCTTATAACCGATTTTCGGGTTCATGATGATTACAATTCTATTGCCTTAACAGTAAATATTTTATTATAATAGAAAATATGCAGATTATATGAAATTTCTGTTGATACAATCGAAAATACAGTTGTTCCACTTAAGACCAATTCGGTTGGCAAATATTTTTTCTGTGTATAGTTAAAGAATATAATAACTTTATGGGTGGTGTAGACCGAATGGATCAGAATGTCAACATGTACTAAATTGGAGACAGAGGAAAGAAGTGGTGGAACAGCATATTCATATGGCTGGTTAATGTTTCGCTACATAACGCATGGCAATTAGACCACCCGGCTCATCCTGATATGGCACAACTAGAGTTTAGACGACAGATTGCTTTATATTACTGCAAACATTTTGGAGAAAAGCTAAAATCTATTGGCCCTCGCAAAAGAAATATCCAGGAATCTTCACAAGAAACTTTGCGATATGATAGAAAAGATAATCTGGTTCGCCCATGTGCAAAACGAAGACGTTGTTTACACTTATGAAATTTCAAAATTACAGATTTATAAATATTCATTAAAAAATAAATAAAAATCATATCACTCATAAGCTTCATTAAGAGTTTTTATTAAATTTAATCCGAAAAATGTGTGCCGATCCTTACCACTGTACTTTGATTATATTCCGTACGGGATATAAAGTTAATTCACACCTTTTTGTTATGATAAAATTTAAAGTATAAATACTAATAGGTTTAATTGTGTGCTTTTTAAAAAAATATAAAATTATTTTTATTTCGTCATGTGTATAGAATTCTGATCATTTTATTCTGTTCAGTAAATATTTTTTCTTTAAGTGGAATTGGGCGCAGCTTTTTGTTTTGTTTATAATAATATTTTGATTGATTGTTATCATTTAGATAATAATAAATTTTTATTATTCCTAAAAAAAAATAAGAACTGCTAAATGCAAAAGTATAATCAAACACGTTCGTAAGCCAGAAGGAACCGTGTAATATGCTGCACCTCATGAGTTATATATAACTCGAAAACCTTAAAAAAGCTACCTCCCAATATTTGCTGTAATCGCACATAAAAAAAAAAATTCGCCAATCGAATTGTTCTAAAGTGACAACTGTATTTCCGATTGTATCAACAGAAATTTTATACCAACTAACCATTTTTTTTTTTTTTTGATAAAATATATAATGTTGATACAATAGAGTTATAATTGCAATCAACTTAAAATTCGGTTAATAACTAAAACGCAATTCGGTTCACAATAAATTGTTACTCACAACAAATGTGTTTTTATTTGTGCGGTATAAAGAGAGGAATTCGTTATTTCTATTTTTGTTGATCTCACCAAATATGGGTACTATCGGAACTTTTTCCGACGTCTCCACACACAGAAAGCATTAGATTTAAGACACTTCCTCTGTGCTAACTCTGGTATTTGCCTTTTTTAGCCTGTTATGTATTTGTCAAATACAACGTTTTATTACATATAATACCAGATTCCATATATTTCTAATTTGTTGTACAGGCGATGAAATAATTTTACGGTTCCGTCATGGAACAGCCGGTAGACAAATAACGTCTAAATAAACCTTATAGCTTAGAAGGCTGAAGGACAATCGTAACGTACAGGCCACGTGACGGATCACAAGGTAGCCCAATTTTAAATTTTAACTCTGAGTGTAGAAGCGTTGGGGCGTGTCCATTTACGTTTTTATGTATTTTTTACCTTTTGAAGCCACTTGATGTAAACTTTATCTACAATTTGGAACATGTATATGAGGGCGGACGCCGAATATTTGATTACTTTTTCGAGCATTGCTGGCCATATATCACGAGTAACACAAACAGTATTGGCCTACAAGGGGTCAGTTGTTGCTAGTTTATAAGCATAAACCAGTGACTTCACGTAGACATACAGGAAATAATCGAGAGATGACCAATTGCACGACCTTGTTGTCCAATTGACAGGTCCATTTATTTAAATCTTTTTATCGCCAAATTATTATTTCAATAAGTCGCTGGTTACAGTCGCCATATGGCACTTCGCGCCATCCTGTTGAAACCATATCTCATCCGGATTATTGTCATCTATATTTTCAAACACAAAATTATTGATTATGGAGCGCAACCGAGCTCAGGTCTATTTTTTGAATAAGTAAGATTCGAGGATGCCACAAGCGTGTAAACCGCTCGAAACGGTGCATTTTTCTAGATGCACAGGAGTCTGTAGGGTATAATTCAATTTGCGCTAATTTTTTTGATGTGTAAACATCTATACGCGCAGGGGGGTAAATTTCTATTTCACAATACAATCACAAAAACAGCGTAACTCATATCGGTGTGAGCTGAAGCAGATAACGCTGTGTGACTTATGATTGTATTGGTGAAAAAATTATGATATGTTCTTTTCTAAACATTTTCCAATTGTCTTTCAAAAAACACCAATTGTATTTCAGAAACCATCAATATAATTTCAGAAAACATCATTTGAATTTCAGAAAACATCAATAGAATTTCAGAAAACATCAATTGTATTTCAGAAAACATCAATTGTATTTCAGAAAACATCATTTGAATTTCAGAAAACATAATTAGAATTTCAGAAAACATCAATAGAATTTCAAAAAGCATCATTTGAGTTGCTGAAAACATTAATTGTATTTCAGGAAACATCAATTGCATTTCAGAAAACATCAATTGAATTTCAGAAAACAGCATAATCGACTTATTTTTTATGCACTGGAAAATATGATGTTGATGTTTTCTTTAATTATTATATGTTTACACATCTCCCTTGTGATCGGACTCACATGATTTTTTTATTAACAAAATCACGTTAAGCCAAAAATGAGTCTCATCGCTGAACACAATTTTGAGATAAATTATTGTCTATAAGTTTCGCGAATCGATGGCTGGTTTTCAAAGAAAATTTCAAACGTGAGTCTGTTCATCATGATTTGACAGAGTATACTGATCATAAATTTCAAAAAGTGAGCGCAGTTTGACAGTTCGTTTGACAGGTAACCTTTTCGAAAGTTATATCTGAGTAAAAACATACCCTTTACATACAACATGTAGGTGCGGGTATATACATAGTATGATTCGTTGTTCTTGACTCTGTAACACATAACAAACCGCTTTTTAAATAAAAAAAAAAAAAAAAAAAAACAGTTACGACTATATGATATCCTATATCATAAGGTTCGAAGAACGGACTTAAATGCAACTAACTGAATTTAGAAAATAAGCATAAACTATATTTCAGGGCCTTTTTACACTCTTTCTTTTAACTCATACTCTCTGTCTGTCTGTCTGCCATGGGTGGACCTCATTCCCCCTTATCCAATTGATCTGGAACTTGGCCCATAGTCTTGTCGTGACTACTGATTAATTTTGGTGTAGTCACGCATAGTCATGGAGTGATCTAAATGTCATTTCCCCTCATCCGATCGATCTGAAACTTAGTCCATACACTTGCTGTGTAAAAAGATTAACTTTGACTTAGTCACGCACAATCACGGAGTGATCTAAATGTCATTTCCCCTCATCCGATCGATCTGAAACTTAGTCCATACACTTGCTGTGAAAAAAAGATTAACTTTGACGTAGTCACGCACAGTCACGCATGGTCACGAACAGTCACGGAGTAATATAAATGTCATTTCCCCTCATCCCATCGATCTCAAACTTGATAAATACACTTGCTGTAAAGAAAGATCAACTTCGACATAGTCACGCGCAGTCAGGCACAGTCACGGAGTGATATAAATGTCATTTCTCCTCATCCGATCGATCTCAAACTTGGTCCATACACTTGCTGTGAAAAACGATCAACTTTGACTTAGTCACTCACAGTCACGGAGAGATTCAAAACCCACTTCCACTCATCCGATGGATCTGAAACTTTGTCCATAGACTTGCTGTGGCCAAAGATTAATTTTAAGATAGTCACACAAAGTCACGCACAGTCACGGAAACATTCAAAACTCATATGCATAAGGAAAGAAAGAGTTTCAATGAAAACTTTGTTTTTATGGGTTAGATTGTTATAAACTTCTTGCCTGCTGATATAAAAAAGTTCATATCGGATTTTATTTTTATATGGGGCTTAGGTCGAAAAATTCACACATCATTGATATATTTTGTAAAGACACTTATAAGATAAACAAGAAAATTCTAAAAGAAATCTGTCGATCTTATAGGGTTCATTTGTATTGGGACCGGGTCTGAAAATGCCATCAAAACATTTTATAAAAATTTCATAAATATTTATTCATATTTGCGAAATGATTTCAAATTTGAGATGAACACACAGACAAACAGACAGACAGACGGACAGATAGAAGGACGGATAGAAGAACAGATGCACGGAAAGACAGACGGTCATCGTAAAATTGGCTGAGAAAATAGTTTTTGGTAGATCGGTCGATATCAGCATAAACTCATTACACCCTGATCACAGAGTGTTATAGGCAACAAAAACTTTGCCGTTAATATAGCTATTTTACGCATTGGGGCCCCTTGGGTACACAAAATTACTTATCTAAATAAGTCTAAATAATTATTAAAACTAGCAGATCCCAGCCCTCGAAATCGAATCCAAATTCTAGGAAACTTTATTTTTTCATTTAATAAATTACTAGAGGACCCCTGCTGCTCCGCAGCATTATATTATATTGTATTAATTTTTATAATATAATACCAAAATTTGCCAAGAGAAGTTAACGTACAGTAAAAGTAAAGTTGATTGTCCACGCATAACTTTCCTCAAACCCAATGAATTTGCCAAGAGAAGTTAACGTACAGTAATGCCAAAATATGCCAAGATAAGTTAACGTACAGTAAAAGTAAAGTTGATTCTCCACGCATAACTTTCCTCAAACCCAACCCGTTCATATAGCTATTTTACGCATTGGGGCCCCTTGGGTACACAAAATTACTTATCTAAATAAGTCTAAATAATTATTAAAACTAGCAGATCCCAGCCCTCGAAATCGAATCCAAATTCTAGGAAATTTTATTTTTTCATTTAATAAATTACTAGAGGACCCCTGCTGCTCCGCAGCATTATATTATATTATATTAATTTTTATAATATAATACCAAAATTTGCCAAGAGAAGTTAACGTACAGTAATGCCAAAATATGCCAAGATTAGTTAACGTACAGTAAAAGTAAAGTTGATTGTCCACGCATAACTTTCCTCAAACCCAATGAATTTGCCAAGAGAAGTTAACGTACAGTAATGCCAAAATATGCCAAGATAAGTTAACGTACAGTAAAAGTAAAGTTGATTCTCCACGCATAACTTTCCTCAAACCCAACGAATTTAAGCAGTTAATAGCTCAAAAGAAGGACCTTGAACCACTGAGTATTCTTAGACCTCTAGAACACTTAGAACTCTAGTTATAGAGGTTTGAGAGAAGAAAAATATTGAAAAAAATCTTGAATGCAAAGTTTATTCATAAATTCTTTTAATATATAAGATTTTATAAGACCCTAAAGGTATGCTAACCAATTTTAGTCAATTCACAATTCAACACTTTTTATTGAAATAATGATTGCGTTATGCGCCTTAATTCAAAACAAATATTATTGTGAATGTTATATGTCCAAAAATATTTTTCAATTCAACACAATTTTTGTTGTGAATGAGGAAAACAATAGCACAAACACATCCACAAATTTAACAAACACACACACACAGCATTTCATAATGTTATGTATGTGTTAGTAGCAACTTTAAATGCATTTTACTCCAAAAAAATTAAAAAATTTAAAAATCAGTTAAAAAGAAATACCTTTCAAATAAGATACGTTTGGTCAAAATCGGGAGAAAACTGTGGAACAAAACATCGGTCACTAGAAATCGCCTTACCTATTAATATTGTGTCTGTGAAGTTGGCATCTCAAATTTTAGCATCTCACTAAAAACATGCAAATTTACTTGCATCCAGCATAGTTCTATAGTTCCTGCAATAGTTCTTCAATAGTTCTATTGATTTGACCTTAAAATCGCGATTTAAAGATTTAAGGGTATGAGATGCCAACTTCGCAAAAAAAAAATCTCAGCATCTCATCAGATTTTGAATATATGACCTTAGAGAAGTTGCATCCAGCATAGTTCTATAGTCTCCGATGGTTTTAACAATAGTTCTGCCGATTCTGCCTTAAAATCGCGATTTGAAGGTATGTGATGCTAACTTCGCAAAAAAAATCTCAGCATCTCATCAGATTTTGAATATATATTATATATATATAATATATATTATATATATCTTATATATATTATTTTTTTGTTTTTTTTTTTTGGTTTTTGTTTTTTTTTTTTTTTTGATTTTTAGTTTTATGGATTTTTTTTTTCATTTTTGTTTTGTTTTTTTTTTTTTTTTTTTGGTTTTTTGTTTTATGTATTTTTTTTTTTTTTTTAATTTTTGTTATATGTATTTTTTTGATTTTTTGTATTATGTATGATATTGTACGGATTAATCCTTATCACCTGCGTACGTGTACACCACCAAATGAGGCGAAACTTCTTTATTCGACCTAACCGTTCCTCTAGATCTAGCTAGATCGTCAAACTCGTGCCAAAACGTACCCGATTTTACGTTAGCCACATAGTGATTTGTAATAAAGTTTGCGAGACCAGCCAGTCGATAGACTTTATCCCCGATTTCTACGGTTTGCGCAATCGAATCGAGGGTGTGGCGAAGGCTTTCATTCCGTACGGTGTAACGGAGGTCCGTCAAAACGGAAGTATCGATCAATATCTGTGATCCATATTTTTTTTGATCTTCTATAGAACTATGGCACTTGCGGCACGTCCGTTTTGTGTAATGATGATGATGAGATGCTGATATATCTTTTGCGAAGTTAGCATCACATACCTTCAAATCGCGATTTTAAGGCAGAATCGGCAGAACTATTGTTAAAACCATCGGAGACTATAGAACTATGCTGGATGCAACTTCTCTAAGGTCATATATTCAAAATCTGATGAGATGCTGAAATTTTTTTTGCGAAGTTGGCATCTCATACCCTTAAATCTTTAAATCGCGATTTTAAGGTCAAATCAATAGAACTATTGAAGAACTATTGCAGGAACTATAGAACTATGCTGGATGCAAGTAAATTTGCATATTTTTAGTGAGATGCTAAAATTTGAGATGCCAACTTCACAGACATATTAATATTAGAGATTTTGCTTGAAATCGTGGTTTGCCTCCATCTTATCTTTATTGTCTAGGCTTTTTCAAGTGTCATAACCGCAATTTTAGTTCATTTTGAACACAAAGCTTTATTAAAAGAATGTAAAAGTGAAAAAAATAATTGCAGCCATTTGGCAAAATAAACCCTTAAAAATAATTAACTTCAAATTACAATCGTATATTTCTTCACGTTTTTTAAAAAATAAATTCTTAGTTAATCCTCATTGATATTTGACAAACGTTTCAAATTAATCAAATAATAAAAAAAATATTTAAGAAACAATTGCAGAAATCCGTAATTAAACAAAAACAGAGTCGTGTTTATTTAAAAAATCAGGAAACATATTTTGACATGTAGGTACACAGCTCTAACCCCTGTCACTAGTGATGGTATTTACCATACCCGACTCAAAAAAAAAAAAAAAAAAAAGCAGCAACGTATTAACAATAGTCTTGAAATAACAATAACATTTGAAAAATAGAAATACCTGAAAAACTCCAAGTTTTTAATACCAGACTTACAAAATGAAACAATTTGTTTATATGCAAATTTTTGAGGGATTTGAAAAATATTCACATTCTCTGAAAACTGGATTTTTATCAAAATCCTTAATCATAATTGCCATTTTGTTTATATGAATGCCAAAACCAAAATATGATTCCTTACTTTAACAAAAATGACAATTGTATGTCAATGATAAACAAAAAGGGCTCAACATAATTGTATTCTTGTTACAAAAATTTGAGCTCTAACTCTGTAAGGTAGCTCAAATCCAAACTGGATTATGGAATAAGAATAAACATCAACGCAGTCAAAAGAAACAAAAGTACTTACCGTACTTTTGGAAAATTGAATGTCATATGTTTTGTGGTGCGTTAAATACTTAAAACGACATTGTCACCTTTTGTCTCATCTACATTAGATGTATTTTATACTTTTTTCCCAACCAATTTTCCTTTAAACAAATTGTTTTGTTTTCAAAACCCCTAAATGTTTTTGTAGATTTTTTGTATTTGATAACTAGAATTTATATGTGTTTATTTGTGACAGAAAATCTCTCAGACGCATTAAGTTGATCCTGCTTATTTTAGATTAGTTTATGCTCTAATGGATTTTGAAATTGTCAGTGTTATATTAACAATTGTTTAGTTATTTCAAGAGGCAGATGATGTACAATTTCATTCCAAAATTTGTTTCAATTGTTAAATAATCACTTGGGTTGTTAACTTAAATGTACGCACAATATTTGAAAAAGGAGGGTGATGCTTATCACTAAGAAGATGAGATGAATTGAAAAGGTTATATTTAATAAGGTTTTTTTTAAAGTGACAATGGGTAGGTTTGTTTCGGTGATGCAATATGATATGATACGTTAAAGATTTTGTCACTATCTACTGGATATGATTTTGAGTTTGTAACTAAAGACCTAATGTTACTGTATGCCATATGGACTATATAAATATAAGCTGTTTCTAAGATTATGTTTCCAAATGAAGAGATTAAACTGAGATTTCTGCCAACCTTATTAAGCCTACGAGTTATAAAATTTTATAGCTAAAACTTAAATAATTCGATGAGCTAAAATACGTAATATTAAGCAGCCATTGCAGGCCGCTAAGAAAATTTTACTTTTACATAAAAAAAATTCGAAAGTGGAAGTTTATGTACATATTATATATTGTTCATATCACTTTTGTTGCGCCAAACAAGCTTGAAGGGATTACAAAATAAAATGATTTTAAAATTTATAGACATTTCTTATATATAACCCATTTATGGTTTTATTTAACGAAAAAAATTTTTTAGGAAAAACTCTTAAACATTGGCTAATGTTAATAAAATTTAGTTTTCGAGAGAGTTTTATATTGGAGATGTAAAAAAATATAGTTTACAGCAAAATGATTAAAAAAACAAGTAGCAGTTTTAAATTTGGTTGTGCCGAATCATTGATACCTTCCAGCCGTGTTCTAAACACAATGTTATAACCAAGGTTGTCAACACTAAGAGACCAAAATGGGTAGATTTCACTTTATAATAACTAGATTTTTTAAATAATTAAATAATTAACAAAACCTTTTGGCACTCTCATGCTTTTTTTATTTGAAAACAATTATTAAATGCAATCAGCATAATTGTAAATACATACATTTACATTTAATTAACTTGTTGTTCTCTTACTCTCATCGATAAACCCCAGTCAGCTTTTTATGCAATTAATGATCATATACGAGTCTTTTACGACTCTTCTGCGCGATTAAAAAATCGTTTTTCGTTCTTCATCAAAATATACAAAATTATGCAAACGGACCTGACCAACATATCCTTTGTCGAAAGAAAAAAGAAAATGGAACCCCACCCACGACTCTTCTTGGAGAGTCTTTTAAAACTCTCCCTGAAGTGTCTCTTATGACTCTTCTTGAAGAGTCTTTTATTACTCTAGACATAATTTAAAAATTTTGGAGACCGTCTGGAGTCATTTTTCAGTCATATTTCTAATCATATGCATTATAAACAAGTAAGAGTGTTAAATTCGGCTGTACCGAATCTTTGATACCCTCACCATCGGTTTGAGTATTGATAATTAATATAAACAAAATATTGCAGCAAACACACTGATTTTTTAGCATTTTTGGGGGTATCTCCATATTTTAGACCATATCTTGACACAGTGATGCCCGATTTAACCCATTTCAAATACCAACATGCCCGTAGTAACGACAGTCAATATTTTTTTAACTTTACCCAGGTAAGTGGTTTATTTTGTTGAATGACCGTAATTTGAAAAGACAGATGCACAGACGCATATACGGACATTATATGGACCCGAGTTGTTATAGGGATTAAGAATACAAATACTTTATGGGGTCGCATTTCAATGTTCAATGCATTGCAGCAATGTTTCAATCTTTTAAGAGCTAAAAATTATGCGGTATTTCAAAATAAAAGCTTCGAAAAATCTTGGCCATTTTTGGTTTGCCATATATCACGAAAATGTGCTTTTTTAAAAGGTACTTTAAAAGAATTTATTTCTTAAAAAAACTTTGTTTAAAAAAAGTTATTTTATATAAAAGAAAAGGCAACTTTTCAAGAATATTTACTTTAAAAAGTTATCATTTTAAAAAGGTACTTCTTAAAAAAGAGTACTTAAAAAAAATTCTTTTAAAAAAATGTTCTTTTAAAAAGGGTACATTTTGAAGAAAATGTACTTGTTTAAGAAAAGATGTTATTTAACGGATATTTGATAAAAAAAAATAGTTTTTTAAAATTTTAATATGATTTCCTGAAATTCAATTGATATTTTCTAACTTATAATTGGAAATCTGGATTCCAATTTTTAGAATTGAATCAATAGTAATGCTTTAGTAGTTATAAACAAAAATTATAATTATAATATATTATGTAATCGCAATCAGATATTTTTTAGTTAAAGCAGAACAATAATTTTATGTGACTATATAGAACTGTTTTGAAAGCAAAAAACTCATTGATGAACGCGGTAACTCTATTTTGTAAACAAAACAAAAAGTTAATATGCGAAACTTATGGTCATATTTGTAAAAGAATAATGGAAAAAAATCATGTGAGTCCGATCACAGGGAAGATCTGTAAACATCTAGTAATTAAAGATTTTTTTACATCATTTTTTAAAATCAAACAGAAAGCGTCATCTATGTATTACTTATAGCAAAAACTGTTTCAGCTAATTCAACAACCGTTTTCTGTAAAACTTTAAAAATATCCTAATATTAACGTATATAAGTGATACATAGATGACGCTTTTAAAAAGTGGCATAAAAAAACAATTTTATATCATAATTTTTTCACCAATACAATCATAAGTCACACAGCGTTATCTGCTTCAGCTCACACCGATATGAGTTACGCTGTTTTTGTGATTGTATTGTGAAATAGAAATTTACCCCCCTGCGCGTATAGATGTTTACACATCAAAACGTATGAAATAAAAAGCCAGCCCTGTGTATACTCTGCACATTGTTGTGTTTGATGTATAATTGAAAATGTTGACTTGCAAAGAACAAAAATTGTGGCGCCATCTACTGTGGTATAGCAACACTGAGAAAAATGAAGTAACATGTTTGTTAACACAAAAGAAATGTATTTTCCTTAAAATAAAATACATATTGGAGAATTTTATATAAATAAAATAATATAACGATTTATTTCTAACATGCGGTTGCTATGAATATACATATGTATATAGAATATGTGTATACATATACATATATAGAATATATGTATACTATTATATGTATTATTTAATATATGTATGCATGTATGTATATGTAGATATTACACACAAAAAATACAACATCAAAATTATTGTTGTTTTTCTATAATAAATTAATACTTACATTTTTTTTCGGTAAATTTAAAATGTTTTTTTTTTATTAATTATTAACAACAAGGTATTTTAGCATTATTTGAATTTTTACTCCCTTTACATTAACTCGCTGCTTGTCGACAAAATTTTGGATCGATTTCAACCCCTTTCCGTGACCCAATCGATCTGAAATTTTGCAGTGAGGCTCGCGGCGATCTAACAAATTTTTTTAGTGATGCCAAAACAATGGAAACTTTAAAATTTTTCCACCAGAGTTAATAAAAAAATATACAAAGGGTTAGTTTTTACTCAATTATTACCACAACAACCACAAAAACTACAAGTCCAGCTATGTCAACAATGCAACATTTAGAATAACAACAAGAACAATACAGAAATATATATTTTTAATTTTTTTTTTTATTTCTTCAGTGATTTCTCGGGACATTTTAATCCGATTTTCATGATTTTTCAAACAGAAACCTTCTCATGATGTTAGCCAATCATTCGCATTAAAAACGAGTGCCTTAGTTGTCCTATTGAGGTCGTGATCGTGACAAGAACAACATAGATAATTTATATTTTTTAAAGACTTTTTTTTTACTTCTTCATTCAATTCTCGGGACCTAATCAACCGATTTGGGAGATTTTAAACAGCAAACTTTCCAGAATATCAATGAATCATTTTTTGTGCCAAAGGGCACCCTAGCTGCCCGATTGAAGCCGTCATCGTGATTTCCACAGACGGACAGACGGACATCGCTATATCAACTCTTCTTGTTACAAGTATCAAAAATATATATATTTTATGGGGTCCAAAATTTTTTCCAATTATTGAAAACGGAATGACAAACTTATACACACAGAAAACAGATTCATTGTGGCTACCGAATTTATTACCAACCGAAATGCTAGTAACCGATTTTCGGGTTCACGATGATTAGGATTCTATTGCCTTAACAGTAAATATTTTATCATAATAGAAAATTTGCAGATGATATTAAATTTCTGTTAATATAATCGAAAATACAGTTGTTCCACTTTAGACCAATTTGGTTGGCAAATATTTTTTCTATGTGTATATACCCTCTGCAGACTGCGGTGGAGGGTATAAAAATAAAACATTTAATTAAACTATAACGGGTGATATTTTAAGAGCTTGATAACTTTTTTTTAAAAAAAAACGCATAAAATTTGCAAAATCTCATCGGTTCTTTATTTGAAACGTTAGATTGGTCCATGACATTTACTTTTTGAAGATAATTTCATTTAAATGTTGACCGCGGCTGCGTCTTAGGTGGTCCATTCGGAAAGTCCAATTTTGGGCAACTTTTTCGAGCATTTCGGCCGGAATAGCCCGAATTTCTTCGGAAATGTTGTCTTCCAAAGCTGGAATAGTTGCTGGCTTATTTCTGTAGACTTTAGACTTGACGTAGCCCCACAAAAAATAGTCTAAAGGCGTCAAATCGCATGATCTTGGTGGCCAACTTACCGGTCCATTTCTTGAGATGAATTGTTCTCCGAAGTTTTCCCTCAAAATGGCCATAGAATCGCGAGCTGTGTGGCATGTAGCGCCATCTTGTTGAAACCACATGTCAACCAAGTTCAGTTCTTCCATTTTTGGCAACAAAAAGTTTGTTAGCATCGAACGATAGCGATCGCCATTCACCGTAACGTTGCGTCCAACAGCATCTTTGAAAAAATACGGTCCAATGATTCCACCAGCGTACAAACCACACCAAACAGTGCATTTTTCGGGATGCATGGGCAGTTCTTGAACGGCTTCTGGTTGCTCTTCACTCCAAATACGGCAATTTTGCTTATTTACGAAGCCATTCAACCAGAAATGAGCCTCATCGCTGAACAAAATTTGTCGATAAAAAAGCGGATTTTCTGCCAACTTTTCTAGGGCCCATTCACTGAAAATTAGACGTTGTGGCAGATCGTTCGGCTTCAGTTCTTGCACGAGCTGTATTTTATACGGTTTTACACCAAGATCTTTGCGTAAAATCTTCCATGTGGTCGAATAACACAAACCCAATTGCTGCGAACGGCGACGAATCGACATTTCACGGTCTTCAGTAACACTCTCAGAAACAGACGCAATATTCTCTTCTGTACGCACTGTACGCATTCGTGTGGTTGGTTTAATGTCCAATAAAGTAAACTGAGTGCGAAACTTGGTCACAATCGCATTAATTGTTTGCTCACTTGGTCGATTATGTAGACCATAAATCGGACGTAAAGCGCGAAACACATTTCGAACCGAACACTGATTTTGGTAATAAAATTCAATGATTTGCAAGCGTTGCTCGTTAGTAAGTCTATTCATGATGAAATGTCAAAGCATACTGAGCATCTTTCTCTTTGACACCATGTCTGAAATCCCACGTGATCTGTCAAATACTAATGCATGAAAATCCTAACCTCAAAAAAATCACCCGTTATTATTCAAATAACTTTATTTCAAAATTTAATTTAAACACAGAAAATATTAACAAAATTATATTATTTATTTAAAAAGAGACTAATATATAAAATTATTATTAAAAATTATATATATTAAAAAATCCATTTGTAAAAGTAAAATTCTACAAAAATACATATAGAAAATTCATCGCAGTGGCTTATCCTTCACATATAAAGGGTCCGCCATCTAACGTTTTTTTTTCAACTAGTGCTTATTTCGTGAATGGTAACACTTAGCTCATGTCTGATTGACAGGTAATTAGTTTTATCCTTCCGCTGAACGAATATGGTTGTTTATACGCTTGAACAATGCTGGGAAATATTGCGACATTACTTTGAAAATCATGGTAATGTTGCAGAATGTGTGCGAAAATTGCGTACGGATTTTGGAAGAAGAGAAGCACCATCAGCTCCTTATGTTCGTTATCTTGTGAAAAAAGTGAAGGAAACTGGCATCCTCATCGATAAACAAAAACGTGAAAAGCCAATAACAGTGCGTACACCCGAGAATATTGATGCTGTGGCAGAAAGTGTACGTGAAGCGCCATCAACATCAATTCACCGTCGTTCTCAAGAATTGAACATTTCGTAGGTATCATTGAGACGAATTTTGCATAAAAATCTTGGTATGACGCTATACAAAGTCCAATTGGTTCAGGAGTTGAAGCCAACTGACCATCCAATGCGTTTTCGCTTCGCTAAGTGGGCCTGCGATCGACTTACAGATTTTGCCAAAAAAAAAAGTCATCTCTTCAGATGAAGCTCATTTTGATCTTGGCAGGTATGTAAACAAGCAAAATTGTGGCATTTGGGGCACAGAAAACCGGCGCGCATACATTGAAAAGTCGAGACACCCAAAACGAATCAATGTTTGATGCAGATTTTGGTCCAGAAGCATAATTGGGCCATTTTTCTTCGAAAATGAGCAAGGAGTGGCCGTTACAGTCAATGGCGATCGTTAGCGGTCCATGTTGAACGAATTTTTGTTGACAAAAATTGAAGAGGAGGATATTGGCAACATTTGGTTTCAACAGGACGGCGCTACGTGCCACACAGCCGAAGCTACACTCGATGTTTTACGCCCTGTTTTTGAAGATCGCATTATCAGCCGCAGAGCTGATGTCGTTTGGCCACCTCGGAGCTGCGATTTAACACCATTGGACTATTATTTGTGGGGTGCCCTCAAAGATAAGTGTTACGCCAACAAGCCAGAGACAAATGACGCTTTGAAGGACAATATTCGTGAAGCCATTGGTGAAATACAGCTGCACACAATCGATAATGTGCTTAAAAATTGGACCGATCGTGTAGGCTACTGCATGGCCAGCCGAGGCAGCCATTTGAATGAAATTATTTTCCATTATTAGCCGGAAGGATTGTACGATTGTACTTTCAAATAAAAATAGAAATTTGAGATAATATTCAGTAGTTTTTTTTTTATAGCATTTTCAAAAAAAAAAAAGTTGTTTGGCGGACCCTTTATATATTTTTGCAAAATACAAGAGACTTTACCAAACATGGTCAGGATCGGTCCATTTTTGGGCCTGGTCCCCATACAGATATAGCATCCGATATGAACTTTTTCATATCTGCAGCCAAAAAAATTAATAAAAATTCCACTCAAATTTGGTTTATGCTTATGTTCTATGTCCAGTTAGTTGGACCTAAGAGGGTCTCTTAACGCATGTATGTGTTAGTAGCAACTTCAAATGCAATTTACTCAAAATAAACGAAAAAATTTAAAAATCTGTAAATCTGCAAAACGGCTAAAAAGAAATACCTTTCAAATAATATACGTTTGGTCAAAATCGGGATAAAACCGTAGAACAAAACATGGGTCACAAGAAATCGCCTAGCCTATTAATATTATAGATATTAGTTACATAGAAGGGTGAACAAATTGCAGCTTGTTAAACCAACACAATTTTTATTTAACGCAATTGGGCAATTCATAAACGGTATTGTATTTGTATTTTCATATTGTAATAAGCAAATAAGATAAATATTTGCTTTGT
The DNA here is from genome assembly GCA_963682025.1 of Cordilura impudica. Lineage (NCBI taxonomy): Eukaryota > Metazoa > Arthropoda > Insecta > Diptera > Scathophagidae > Cordilura > Cordilura impudica. Next base: position 266,089,804 of record OY821518.1, read on the forward strand.
GAAGGAAGTTCACGCTGTCTTGTCCGCAATGGCCAGTTTAGTATGACTATGACCTCACACATTAGGAGTTAGCATGTCCACTACATATTCTTAATAAAATTTTTGACAACACTACACATATTAATAACAAATGAACTCAAAGTTTTAAGACTCTTGGTAATTGTTTACTTTATAATGCCTACTGATCCTATCCGCCCATTTAAGACACAAAGCTTAAACTTATAACATGAGGATGCAGGCGAAGATTCGTCGGAAGAATTTTTACTAAATGCGTTTTATAAAGGGTGTAAAAATGGAGCGTAAAAATGGAGCGATACACGAATGAACAACGCATTCTCGTTGTGAAATTGTTTTACCAAAATGGTGAAAGTTTTGCGGCTACAGTTCGCAAGTTGCGATCAATTTGGGGTCACAATAATGCTCCAAAAGAGTCAACTGTATAGAGATTAATGGATAAATTTGCCGAAACTGGTCTGTTAGTGATGTAAAGACAACAGCGCGCCATCGACCAGGTCGATCGACCGAAAATGTCGCAGCTGTACGTGATGATGTCGCTCAAACTCCATCCACCTCAATTCGACACCGAGCTCAGCAAATTGGTGTCTCCAAATCCATTATGCAGCGAATTTTGACGAAAGATTTGCATCTTCATGCATACAAAGTTTAATTGACTCAGGAACTGAAGCCAGCTGACCATGGACAGCGAAGGGAGTTCGTTAATTGGGTATTGGAGAGACAACATGAAAATGCTGATTTTGCCGCTAAAATCATCTTCAGTGACGACGCCCATTTCCATCTTGATGGCTTCGTCAATAGGCAGAATTGTCGCATTTGGGGTGAGGAAAACCCTCGAGTGATTCACGAGAAGCAAATGCATCCTCAACGTGTCACTGTGTGGTGTGGTTTTTGGGCTGGAGGTATCATTGGACCTTTTTTTATGAAAATGAGGCAGGTCAAGCGCAAACAATCAATGGTGTTCGGTATCGTGAAATGATAACCAGTTTTTTCTTGCCTCGAATTGAAGAAATGAACGTGGAGGGCATGTGGTTCCAACAAGACGGCGCCACATGTCATACAGCCAGAGAAACAATTCAATTGCTGCATCAGTCATTTCCCGGTCGTGTTATTTCGCGTTATGGAGATCAGAATTGGCCACCTAGATCGTGCGATTTACCACCATTAGATTTTTTTCTTTCGGGTTTTTTGAAGTCGATGGTTTACGCGAATAAGCCGACGACGACTCAAGCCTTAAAAGAGGAAATTGGACGCTGCATTAATGAAATACCGCAGCATTTATGCAAAACGGTCATTGAAAATTTCATTAAAAGATTGCGTGCATGCCAGCAAAGCCTCGGCGGCCATCTGCACGATATATTGTTCCATACATAACCTCATTCTGTCTATTTTACGATATAATAAAGTTTCACGATTTTTTTTTAAATATCTGTGTTTTATTTAAAATTTAAAAATTGCGTTCTTGTTGGGACACCCTTTACAAACATTTTCTAAATATAAGTCAAATCAAAACTATAAATACTTCTTTTTGTAAATATCGAGATTCCAGAAGTACCTACCGAGGCAATTTTTTTTTTGAGATATTTCGTCCCATAAATACAATTTATCTGTATTTCTGTGCTGCAGTGCCATCTACCATGACTTATCAGAACACCAAACTAACTTATTTAAGTTTAAAATAAAGCGCATTTAGGTTTTTGTTTTTATTGCATTGTGAATTAGACATGTTCCGATTAGGTACAGAATAAAATATCCACCATAGGACCTGGCTCGTTTCATAAAATATTCGATGACATTTTAACAAAAATATGGCTATATCTCACCGATGACAGCCTTGAGCTCAGGAATTTTTTGTGATTTATTCATATAGATCTGAGACTTAAGAAAACCCCAAAGACTTAAATCTCACTGCGTTAAATCGCACAATCTTGGCGGCCAATTGACATCGGAATTTCTGGAGTTTATTTATTTCTCCAATAAATCAATAATTTCGTGCGTCCTGAAACCACATGTGGCTCAGATCCATACCACCCAGTTGAACTTCAAGAACTCCGTTGCCATGTTCCTCTGACGAATGCCATTCACAGTCGTGCACCCTTTATTTAGTTTTATTTTAAGTCTATTGATATAGGATACTTTGTATGTTTATTCCCACATGATTGCTTACTCAACAATCCTCTTTATTTCAATTTGTGTTTTTACTGGTTAACATTATCATCTGTCGATACACATGTTCGTATCCTTAACATATGAACTTCTCTAAGAATCTTGCGAATATTGCGGTAATTTTTTTTTTAATTCTAAATATAATCTTCAAACCGTTGTTCAAAAATGTACTGTATTATATTTATAAAAAATGTTAGCTATGTTCTTTCGCACCTTGCAAAAGATGAAATGAAAAACCATTCTTTACACTAAAACTTAAGATAAGGCAAATCATAAGAATAAGTCCTTTGTTGAAATATTACACAAATTTGATGCTAATCATAAAATATACAATACAATTGAAAAGAAAACAACAAAATCTGTAAAAATATATATTTTTAAAACATTTAGATGATGAATAAACATCAACGTTGGCACACAAAGAAGAACAAAAAGTATGAAAGTAAGTACATAACTACACAATGTATGTTTTTCTTGGTGATGATGACAAGGGGTGATTAAGCCTGTCAGTAACCTACTGGGTACTGACAATGAGTGTTTTCTGTCAAGAAAGAAAGAGGATTTGTTGCTGACATACAACAAATGCATCAACTTTTAAGCTAGTATTTTCAAAACCTTAACATAATGGTAATTGAAAATTTGATTTGGTTTCGAATGGTATGAAGCAAACACAACTGACAAAAAAAAAAAAACAAGTAAGAAAATTATAGTCGGTCTAGACCGACTATACGATACCCTATACCATGCGTTTAGAAACCCTATCTCTTAGGCCCAACTAACTGGACATTGAAAATAAGCAAAAACCAAATTTGAGTGGGATTTTTATTAATTTTTTTTGGCTGCAGATATGAAAAAGTTCATATCGGATGCTATATCTATAAAGGGACTTGGTCCAAAAATGGACCGATCCTGATCATGTTTGGTAAAGTCTCTTGTATTTTGCAAAAATATGTACAAACAAAATTTGAGAAGAATCAGTGCAATATTTTTGCTTTTTAATAGATTTAAGTGAAGATCGGGAAGCAGCTCTATATGGGGTCAAAGGGATCATTTTTGAACTACGCATTAGTGGATGTAATGAATGCATACAAACCCAATTTGAGTAAGATCTATATGACAATTTGGATCTTATGGCAATTTATGTCGATTTCATATGGGTAATTTGTATGGGGGCTAGGTCTGAACATGGACCGATTCTCACCAATTTCAATAGCGTTCATCCCATGGCCGATAAAAGCTTACATACCAAATTTCATCAAAATATATTCATATTTGCGACCTGCAGTTTGATTACAAGCTTTACATGGACACACAGACGGACGGACGGACGGACGGACGGACGGACGGACGGACGGACATTGTTAAATCAACTCAGAAAGTGATTCTGATGCGATCGGTATAATTAAAGATGGATCTAGGTCAAATATTTTTGGTTGTTACAAACAGCAGCACAAAGTCATTATACCCAAACCACATAGTGGTATAGGGTATAAAAACTAAATTGTAACAATTGTTGTTCTTCTTCTGAGGTATTTGTGAAAGCAAAAAACCAAAACAACTGACAAAATATTGCACATAGAACAAGGCGGGCTTTAATAAATAGAAAAATATATGCAGACAGATTGATGAACGGATAGATTAACGTTTATGGTAAAGCAAACATTATTTGCAACAAGGCAGACATACAATATGCTGTAAAAGTAGACAGAATACCACAAAATAAAACCTATGTAAAATCAATCAGAAGAAAGCGATGAAAAATTCTAAAATATTGTTTGACTTGAATTAAGTATTGAAAGTCTATTAGCACTCTTCCAACTGGCTAATTCGTTATCACCGATTGCAAAAATTTTATCGCCATTTAATAGTGAATACAAAAAACTGGATCAGAACTATGAAGATTGTGGACGTGGCTACTACTAATCATACAATTTAAATAAAATTTAAGAACAAATTTAATTTTTTCAATTTCATCAAAAATAAATTATCACTCCTCACACACTATCACCGGTAATGGTTTGCGCAATTTTCTGGTAAGTTGAAACGATTTGTTAGATTTTAAGTAATTTTTCAGACCTATTGTACTTAATACTGTAATTAATATGCAATTTTTTAATTTTGTTTCAATGGTGCGTGGTAAAGGAGAAGAAAGCATATATTTGAAAATTCATAACTAAACTGTATTCTTAATCGGACCGGTTTCTGGTATTTTAGCCTTCATCAGCGCGATTTATTGAACAATGTGATAATTGATATGTTCTAATTGAATAAAGTGTTTCTATATGAAATTTTTCTACTTAGGGCGGCCGTGAGGTTTGAACCCTGAACCTTCACATACACTCGTACTTGCACTTTTTGGTCAGCGAGCAGTGTGGTTAAGAATCAGTTTTCAAACCATACAGCTTTAACTTAGTATTAATTTTAGAAGATACAACTCTGTCCAAACAAACAATCGTCATTTTTGAATTTTTTTATATTTTTGCATTTATACTTCGAATTTCCCCTATTCTCAGTTCAATAAGAGTTGCCATATGTGATGTACGGCGATGAAAGGATTTTTTATTTTTCATTCTTAACCAACGTTCAGGGGATGCCCCATACAAATGCAGTGTATTGCGTTGATTTGAAGAAAATAGGTTATGGGATGGAGGAAAAAGGGAGTAGTGTCTGTGGATATTTGCCTTTAATTTCATTAACTGATAGGAAGGACTTGTGTGGGGATTATATTCCGCATGCGGCTAGTTCGGCTAATAAACGAATTTTCTCTATAATGAGTTGTGTGGTCAACAGGACAAGAGACTAGGAAGGGATTTGATATACTAGAGAATCGGGTAGAGTGAACTGAAACTCGGATACTCATAATGAGTTCGCTAACCTTAGAAGATCACTTCCGATGGTGGTATCTATAGAACAGTGTTACTCAACCCACATTCCGACGATGTTACAACGAGTCAATACTGTCATTAATGAACATCAACGCCCTCCATTGCACACGGTCTAGTAGCACCAAAATAGACGTTGGAGCCCTTATATGGGAGTTGTACTCCATTTTCGATCGGATGTAAGTGGTATAGATTTTAACGAAATCAGAAAGAGTGAAGTAATTTTTATACCTTTTTAGAAAACCAATGCACTTGAATGCTTCTTTCGACACTTGGAAAACATTCTCGTTCCAACAAACATCACATCGAATTCTCATGGCCAGAACACCAAGACTATATGATTCCTCAAATCGTATACCACCCAAATTTACAGATGACGTTGTTGAATTGCAGACCCCATGGTTCAACAAACAACATTGTGTCTTCTATGCATTAAAATCGATCCTGTTCGCTTTACCTCACCCGATGATTGTTGAGTATGTCATTCGTTCTCTTGACGAAAAATTTTAAAAAAAGAGTGACAAATATTGCTTTCATCTACGAAAAAGTGATAGGATTAAAGGTTTGACAAGGTTTGAGAAGGCCATTAAGAAAGATAAAGAAAAGAGAGGAGAAAAAACACAATCCATTAATAACAACGCGTAGTGTGCGGCCTCTGAAAAAACTCGACATAAATCGGTAGAAGTCAGTGCCCATCCAAAATGCAATAAGCTTTATCAGTGTACCATGCTATATGCGATCGAACGCCTTGGACATATCTAGAGCAACCAATTTACTTTCACCAACATTGTGAATAGATCGACTCCAGTGATCAGAAAGAAGAGCTAAGAGGAGCAGTAGAACGATTTCTACCGAAGCCATACTCCCGATCATTACCTCTATATAGTTCACAAGATGGTAACTTATCATGCTCTCCGTCACCATTGAGAGAAAATTGCAATTGATATCTGTTCTCTGTTGGTAATCTACCAGCAAGAGGAGAAGACTCTCGCACGGCGCGATAAGCAGAAAAGGATGGCCAATGAATTACCTAGATAGGAAGAGCACGGTTTCAGCACCAGTGCTGGTACAACATCCGCTACCGGAGACTTTTTACATTGAGATCCGAAACAACCTTTTTTATTGCACGAGCTCGGAAAAATATTTTAGGCATAGTTTTCAAGTTTGGGCAGCGATTGATCGCTATGCGGCAAAAACGAATATTTTGCGAAAAGTTCATATAAAAGATTAGCCTTATCAAGTGGTTCCGTGAATATTTGGTCGTAGCAGAACTAGCATTATTCTTTACTCTTTTAACAAATGACCAAAAGGCTCTTACTGCACCGAGGAGCAGAAAGAACTTTAGCAAAGACGCTGATCGGTAGGACACTTTTCGCATTTTACTACTTTGGCACATTCTCGCTTGTTCGCTTATTATGCCAGTAACGGAATTCTTATTTTAACGCCAATGTCTGAGTGTTTCCTCTCTTGATCTGACTGTATTTCTACAAGTCAAGATTTTTGATTTAGTTTAGCCGAAAAGCGCTTTGATTGAATAAATAATGAATATTCAGCAGTATTATCTAGGAAACAAAGTTTCCTTTACGTAAGTAAAAACTAATGGAAATACAGCAAGAAGACTCTTTTCAGACTTTGAAACAGCATTTGAAATAAGGTAAACCTTATTTAATGATTTAAAACCATCACTGAAGAACTTGCGTCAAAAAAAACTAACGCTTTAGAATTTGCAAAGGTAAATGAAAGGATATACACAACATTAAACCCTTGCAAAAATATAGCTACAATAGTCCATAAAATCCGTCATCATGCAGAAGTTGTCATTAAATGTCATTTAGTGCCACTTGGAGATCTTTCATTGGAATCCAAGGAAAAAAGGAATAAGGATTACAGATTTTGTAGAGAGTATAATACCAGAAAAATGTCTCGAAATGTTACATATCTTTTTGGCAACTTCAGATCAATGCATCTCTAGCATTCGAAATTAATGGAAATTCCTTTTTTCACTCAATTATAAATATTTGTTAAACATACAGAAGATATATAACTGGGTTTGTTAACAAATAATTTTATAAAAGCCTAAAGGTATGGTAATGAGTTGTAGCCAATTCAACTAACTACTTTAAATGAATTTTGCTCAAAAAAATGTTCCGGATGGTGCAAATCTGTAAATATGGTGAATAGCTAAAAAGAAATACCTTTCAAATGGTATAATTTTATCTAAATCGGTTAGTAATTATAGTTGTAAAATTGGTCACAAGAAATATTAATAATATTAACTATAAAAATTTTTTAAAATTAAAAAAATTCCATATGAAAAATATTTATGATTAATTTTTTATCCTAAGCATTATTAAAAGGTTCATTTACTCACAAAACCCAAATTTTCAATCTAAATGCTAAAAAAATTTAGAAAACTCAACTTTGACCTTGAAATTCAAGAAAAATTTTAGGTATTATCTGTCCAATAACAGAAAATACTACAATATCACAAACTTACAAAGATTTGGCCAACGTAAGCGATTCTGAGCCACTGTGCGCCGTTCCAATTTCCGCTATGAAAACTGTTGTGTTTGATCAACAGCACTTAAAATCGAGAATACGGGCACCGCTATGAAGTGCTATTGATATGAAGTGCTATTCATAGATGGATCGCTTTCGAAATAACAAATAATTTTGTATCACAGTGTTTAGCAACAAATATATGCGGGTACATATAATGGTAGACTTTAGATACGCAAATACCATAAAAGAGGTTGTAAACAAAGGCGAGAGAGTATTGCTATAGTAAAATAAGTATACAATTGCAGGGATTAAATAATTCTGTTGCCATATTGTATCACAATGTCGGTATTGAACGTAAAAGTCTGTCTGGCATATTTATGTACCTTTCACTCTGGTTGTTGAGTGTAAAATTGCAATTTGATGAACAGATTTCACTAACATAACAACATACAATGGAACCCCAATGTATTCAATACATAATCCCGAAATCCATGGAAAATTGTACACACCTCATCGTGAAAATCATTGCCATCATTTGCTAACAATAGAGATTTCAAATTTCGTTTGAGTTTTGATTGTTATCACACGCAATTTGTAATATGATGAAAACAAACGAATTATTTCAAGACTTAACAAAACTCTTAACAACCCATCTTAACGACCAAACTACTGTTTGTAAAACAGCAACAACGACAATAACAATTGTAAAACCATCAATATTTATCGATTGGCAAAAAATTGTTTTATCTGTTTTTTGTAATCTTTAAGCACGACATCGGTAGCAATTACAATTGTTTGATATCTTGTTAACCCTCTGAAGGAAAAAGAAGCTGAAGAAGGTCGACATAATTTCTTTTATTTTGATTTTTAACTTAGCTATATTCAACACAGCGATGACAACTTTTTGCAAGCACAAAAAATTAATATAATTACGTTCATTTTCAAAAATTATTACAATATAAACTTTTTGAAGTGTATATCAATAATAAAAACAAGTAAGAAACTATAGTCGGTCTAGACCGACAATCTGATACCCTATACCATGGTTTAGAGACCCTATCTCTTAGGCCCAACTAATTGGATAAAGAAAATAAGCATAAACCAAATTTGAGTGGCATTGTTATTAATTTTTTGGCTGCAGATATGAAAAAGTTCATATCGGGTGCTATATTTATATAGGGACTAGGTCGAAAAATGGACCGATCCTGACCATATTTGGTAAAGTCACTTATGTTTTGAAAAAATATACACAAACCAAATTTGAGAAAAATCTGTGCAATAGTTTTGTTTTTTGATAGATTTAAGTGAAGATCGGGAAGCAGCTCGTCCTATATGGATTTTTTTTTGGACTACTGATTAATGGATACAATAAACACATACAAACCCAATTTGACTAGGATCTATGTGATAGTTTGGATCTCATGGCAATTTATGTCGATTTCATAGGGGTCATTTGTATGGGGACTAGGTCTGAGCATAGACCGATTTTAACCAATTTCAACAGCGTTCATTCTATGACTGATAGAAGCCTATGTCCCAAATTTCATCAAAATATATTCATATTTGCGATCTGTAGTTTGATTACAAGGTTTACATGGACACACAGACGGACGGACGGACGGACGGACATTGCTAAATCGACTCAGAAAGTGATTCTGAGTCGATCGGTATTATAAAAGATGGGTCTAGGTCAAATATTTTTGGTAGTTACAAACAGCAGCACAAAGTCATTATACCCAAACCACATAGTGGTATAGGGTATAAAAATAAAATACGATAAAAACTTTTCGTTTACACTCGTCCATTATGCCCTATGCCACTGTGAGGTCAGGGTATAATGACAATGTACTTATATTTGTAACTATCTAAAATATCTGACCTAGACCCATCTTTTATTATACCGATCAGAATGACAAACGCTGTTGTGTATGTTTATTATATCCATTTATCAGTGGTCCAAAAATAAACCCTATAGCACAATTCTTAGTCGTATCCCCCATAGGAAGCTGATTCCCGATCTTCACCTAAATCTATCAAAAAATGCCACTCAAATTTGGTGTATTTTTGGTGGTATTTGGTGTATTTTCTATTTCTAGTTACATAGGTAGTTTTTGGATATGCTCTTTAGTTTCAGCAACAATTTCCTTTTCACTTACCGATCTAGCTTGCCATTTTTATACCCTATACCACTATGTGGTTTGGGTATAATGACTTTGTGCTGCTGTTTGTAAGTACCAAAAATATTTGATCTAGACTCATCTTTTATTATACCGATCGAATCAGAATCACTAGCTGATTCGATTTAACGATGTCCGTCCGTATGTCCGTCCGTCCGTCTGTGTGTCCATGTAAACCTTGTTATCAAATTGCAGGTCGCAAATATGAGTATACTAGCTGTTTTTACCCGGTCTTGCCCGGGATCCAAAGGGCTTTGACTTGAAAAAAGTTTCACTATGCTTACCAGGCGCTGAGTACTTAGTCCCCGATGAACCATTCCTCAAAAAAAATTAACTTACTCCCAAAAAATTTTGATGGGATTGGGGAATTTGTTCATGTTGAAAAAATTCCCTATGTTCACGTTTTTTGGGGGAACAAATTCATGTTTTATTTCAATTTAAAATTTTGTGGTTTTTTAATTTAGAGCTTTTTTTTATAAGACGCTATAGCAAAAATACTTCAAAAATAAGTTGCGAAACCGCCTTAAGTTTTTTTTTTTTTTTTTGAATTTTATTTATTTTGTAAATATCAAATATAACGGAATCGTTTGGAAATTAAAGGAATCAGAACTTTTAAAAATTAAATTACTTTATTCAATAAGTGATCATCATTGAGCAGAGACGTCAAAGAAAAAGAGAAAATGAATGCGACGTTTAATATTGTGCCGCAATGCTGCTTTAAGCAACTGCTTATAGTATATGTATAGTAATTATTGCACATACGTAGATAACATTTATCATAAGACTTTTCACTGAGCTGTGCCCCGCGATCACTGCAATGTTGTAGCAGAGCTGTGTTCGCGAGCGCGTCGCGTCCGCGTCCGCGCGCCGCTTCTGCGTGGTTGGCAGCCACACCAGTGCTGCCGCGCAGTTGTTGTCAACCTATTTTAATTGCCAAATATTATTTTTCAGATCATCCGGTACGCGCGCTGCGCGTTTGGCAGCCATACCAGTGCTGCCGCGCAGTTGTTGTCAACCTATTTTAATTGCCAAATTTTATTTTTCAGATCATCCGATATTTGAGCGCAGCTGTGTTCCGCGAGCGCATCGCGTCGCGTCCGCGCGCCGCTTTCGCGTATCGAAATTATGCTATTGAAAAGAATACAGATTTTAAATACGTTTATTGAGAGCAGTATGGAGATTTTGTTCATTTCTTTTGGGGCCTTTATTTAAAAATTTGGGGAATTTGTTAATTTTTTGGGGAATTTGTGCATTGGGGCTAAGTGCTGAGCGCATGCTTACCACTACAACTTAGGATGGATTATTTTGAGTGTATTATGTCTAAAAGTTACGAATATTAGTTATTCTTGTGCTTGGGGATATACAGCAATTCAATTCATATAGTAAAAAAGATAAGACGGGAAAATTTGTAATAGGTTGATTTAAAATCTTCATTTCATAATAGTGTAAACTCAAGAGTAGTAAGTAAAGAGATTTGCGTATAAAATTTTTGGGAAGTCCATTGAAAAATTAAAATATGAACAAACACTTAAAGCGTATATAGAAAATTAAAAAAAGTGGGCGTGGCCGATAAAAGTATATGACGACCTTACCTGAATTTGAGAATAATGTGCAGTAAATTCGAGCGAAACTCATAAAAAAATTAAAAAAGTGGTCGCAAAAGTAGGCGTAGCCGATAAAAAAAGCATATGGTGACTTTCCCTGTGGTACAGAGATCGTGTATGACAAATTTCAGAGGAAATCGTTAACAAATAAAAATCTGTATAGCGAACAAATACACCAAAAAGCAGAAAATGAATTGTATATAAAAAGTGGGCGTAAAAGTAGCCGTGGCCGATAATACGTATATGGTGGCCTTAGCTGGAGTACAGGGATCGTGTGTACCGAATTTCAGAGAAATCCGTTAACAAATAAAAATTTGTATAGTGAACAAATATGAATAAAACAGAAAAGGAATTTTACATAAAAAGTGGACGTAAAAGTAGGTGTGGCCGGTGAAAAGTATATGGCGACCTTTCCTGGGGTATAGAGATCGTGTGTACAAAATTTCAGGGAAATCCGTTGAAAAATAAAAATTTGTATAGCGGTCAAACAAACAAACAAACAGAAAATGAATTTTATATATATAGATTTTGGTGAAAATCGGTACATGTTCAGACCTAGCCCTCTTACAAATGACCTCTATGAAATCGACATAAATTGCGATAAGATCCAAACTATCATATAGATCTTTCTCAAATTGGGTTTGTATACGTTTATTACATCCATTAATGAGTAGTTCAAAAATTATCCCTATGGGATAACCCTTACTCTTAGGCCCCATGTAGAGCTGCTTCCCGATCTGCACTTAAATCTATCAAAAAACGAAAATATTGCACTGATTCTTTTCAAATTTTGTTTGTATATATTTTTGCAAAATACAAGAGACTACCAAACATGATCAGAATCGGTCCAATTTTAGGCCTAGTGCCCATATAGATATCTGCAGCCAAAAAAATTTAAAAAAATCCCACTCAAATTTGGTTTAACTTATTTTATATGTCCAGTTAGTTTGGCCTAAGAGATATTGTCATTAGACGCATGGTATAGGGTATCGTATAGTCGGTCTCGACCGACAATAATTTTCTTACTTGTTTTTATTGGAAGTTTGTATGAAAGGTGAAGAAGACATTCAAAAAAACCTGATCCAATCATGTAAGATTGATATTCCTAATTGTAGATTCTCGGTTTTCACCTCTTTTTTTTACGATTTTGTCGATTTTGTTAAAATCTTCACTGGTGGCACCGCATAAGTAACACTTTTGTGTGGATATTGTTGCTGTTAGTGCAATACACACCTTTCCCTCGATCATTGATAAAATTAAATTGTGTTGAACTTTCACAATATTCTCTCTAATTGCTACAGAAGAATCAGTAAGTTGTCGTATTTCTTCATCTACTCTTGCTTTTTATTGTTTCGAAATAACTGCAGTCTCTTTTATAAATGCAATTTTTAGAGGCTTGCAAAACCTGGTAGAAGCAGGACGAGGATTTTGCTAAATAATTTTAGCATCACATACCAATCTTAATGGCATAATTGGTGTTATGAGAACAAAGGAATTGCTAGCTTCTGCATCAAGAAAGGCTTGCTTGTATGAATTGTGGCCAGAACTCCCATCGGAGCTCCAAAGTTTATTGCGTTCATTTTCGCTATTCATTGAGAGGATTCAACAGTGTGATTAAGAATTGCTTGTAAAATGACATCAGCTGACATCAGCTTTTATGCATTGCTCATTTGGATAGCACTGCTTTTTTGTTGATTGCACCACGGAGTAGCACGGAAACCTCTTTGGAGCAGACTGTTGGATAATATTGTACAGTAAAGGAATTAACGACTTGCCATGAACACTTTGCTACGAGGTATACAAATTTGAAAAACTAAGTAAATTCCATCTTTGAAAAGCACAACTTTTCGGCAGATTAATTTTTTCGCTATACGCTTGGTCGGCAATAAATTTGACCCACCATAATGTATGCACATACATGCTACAATATAAAAAATATTTAATGCAAAATGTGACCATAAAACCGCAATAGCAACAACAGTAAGTACAAACTCTAAAACAAAGAGAACCACAACATCAAGCACAAACAGAAGATAATTTATTAAAGAAAATGAGCATTTTTCGCCTAAAGTTCGTGAACAAAAACTTGAATATTTCAAAAAAGGCACAAATAAATAAGGAACTAGAGCTCAACTAAGCCCAACTTATAATGATATGTCTACATATGTGTAATATTATGCTCATTTTTTGAACTCCGCAAAAAAAAATTTTTTAAATGTTAAGAGATATATTAAAAAAAAAATTTTTTTTCCTAAAGCTAGTTAAATACCTGAAGTTGATGCCTCCATACTAAAATATAAGCTTTGCTTTGAGTTTTTTTTTTAGAAATAAAACTTTGAAAAACGTAAAAAATTGAACAGTCACCGAGCGCACGCGAATAACGAATGAAAGCGCAACTTGCAGGATGCATTGCGGGGCACAGTTAATCCTTGAGTTGTATTTTTTCACGCGAAGATGCAGAATTTTATCTATTTTTACCGGGTACCAAAATAAATTGCAATATCTAAAAATTTTTTTTTCTATTTTGGCTCAAATACCCCACTGTGCGTCGATCATATGAATTTCCTAATACTTTGAAATTTGGATCAATTTCAGCCGATGATGATTTATCAATCAGAAATGTTTTTGCTTATTTTTTTGCTACAACATATTCAATAAAAAATTTTGAATAATCCGCACAATATCCTTTTGAAATTTCCAAAGCTTCTTCGATAATAAATGTAAATTTTCTTAACAACATCACTGTTTTGAGTAACATGAATACACTGAAAAATTCTTTTGATCCTGATCTTGACGGAATACCAAATAATATTCTTAAGCACTGTGCTGCCTCCCTGTCCACAATACTTTTTAATCAGTCCTTGCGTAGAGGATATTTACCATCTCTAGGGAAGGAATCTTATGTCATCTCTTTATATAAATCAGGCAATAAGGTCAATGTGTCTAAGTTCGGAGGCAGCGCAAGATTGAGTGCAATCCCCAAACTTTTAGAAAAAAATATAACAAACTCGATATCTCATCAAGTTTTATCCATACTTTCTCCATATCAACACGGCTTTCGTAAATCTAGTTCTACAATAAACAACGTTCTGGAACTCACTACGATTATAAATGATGGACTTAGAGATCGTATGCAAATTGATGTAATTTATACCGTCTTTAGTAAAGACTTTGATAAGGTAATCATGATTTATTTTTATACAAGCTGAATTCTATGGGTTGCAGTAATTCTTTAGTTTTCTGGTTAAAATATTATTTAGCGCACAGATTTCATCGGGCAGATTTCAAGGAAGTCATCTTGGCCCAGTATTTTTTTCTTTATTTATCAATGATCTCCCTTCTGTTATTCAACACTCTAAAATTCTCTTATATGCTGATGATGTCAAATTTTTTTATCTCTTCAAAATTACTTTCAACATTTTTTGCTACAATCCGATTTAAATAACTTTTGTGAATAGTGCAATTTAAACCTCATGGAGCTCAATAAAAAAAAAAAAATTCAAGCATATGTCCTTTTACAGATGTAATAATCTACATACTACTTATTTTGTGAATGAAAGTGAATTGGAATCCGTTGATACATTCTCAGATCTTGGGATTTTATTAGATCATAGATTAAACTTTCTTTCGCTTATATCTTCAGCAACAAACAAAGCGTTCTTGGATTTATGAAGCGATGGAGTAAAGAATTCTCTCATCCATATGTAACCAATCAGCTATATACATCCCTGTTTCGTCCCATTCTGGAATATGGTTCTATAATATGGGATCCGTGTTACATTATTCATATAAATTTCGTCGAATGTGTCCAGAAACAATTTCTTTTATTCTGTCTACGTGGACTTGGTTGGAACTCCTGTGCCTTATTCTCTTATGAATCCAGACTTGCTCTAATCAAGTTACCTACACTGAAAAGTCATAGAAAAATGCTTAGTATTTCCTTACTACTCAGTTTATTCCATGGCGACATTGACTTCAATTACTTGTCAAGTAGAATTCAAATGAATATACCATCGAGACCAACAAGAAACTTTAAGCTCTTAAATCTATATATATAAAATTAATTTTCTGTTTGTTTGTTTGTTTATTTGTTTGTTTGTTTGTTTGACCGCTATACAAATTTTTATTTTTCAACGGATTTCCTTGAAATTTTGTACGCATGATCTCTATACCACAGGAAAGGTCGCCATATACTTTTTAACGGCCACGCCTACTTTTACGCCCACTTTTTATGTAAAATTCCTTTTCTGTTTTATTCATATTTGTTCGCTATACAAATTTTTATTTGTTAACGATTTTCTCTGAAATTTGGTACACACGATCCCTGTACTCCAGCTAAGGTCACCATATACTTCTTATCGCCCACGCCTACTTTAACGCCTACTTTTTAGATACAATTCATTTTCTGATTTTTGGTATATTTGTTCGCTACACAAATTTTTATTTGTTAACGATTTCCTCTGAAATTTGGTACACACGATTTCTGTGCCACAGGGAAAGTCATCATATGCTTCTTATGGCCACGCCTACTTTTGCCACTTTTTTAATTTTTTTATGGGTTTCGCTCGAATTTACTGCACATTAGTCTCAAATCCCAGGTAAGGTCGTCGTATACTTTTATCGGCCACGCCCAAATTTTTTAATTTTCTATATATGCTTTTAGTGTTTGTTCACATATTTTAATTTTTCAATGGACTTCCCAAAAATATTGTACATAAATCTCTTTTCTTACTACGCTTGAGTTTACACCATTATGAAATGAAGATTTTAAATCAACCTATTACAAATTTTCCCGTCTTATCTTTTTTACTATATGAGTTGCAACACCCCAAAATTAGTGCGGATTTATATCATAGGTTAACTACCGCTGCAGGATTATTCCGAATATAAATATTTGCATCTCGCCTATTTAAATACAATGAAAAACAAAATATTACATTTATTTCCATCTTGCCTTTTGGCTACATTGGAAAGCAACCTATTTCAAATATTTCCATTTCATATTTTTCACTATATAAATGAGTTTTAAAGGTGGAAAAATAACTATCTGCAACTGTGCCTTGCACATGAAAGCATAGCATATAGGCCGTACCACCTCAAATGCAAAAAGGGTTAAACAAAACAGAACTCTAGAGAACATGATCAGACCTAAATTCGTATCGAGTCTCAACGAGTTAAACAATCTGAGTCGAGAAGTGCTGAAACACCTAACAAACCCAATAACGTCTTGAAGCCCAAAGATCAAGACAAGCTTTGTAAGAGAAGCGGAAATGCCTGAATCTACTCCAGTGCGTCTTGAAATCCAGCAGCTAAGCCAAGCTTAGTCGAGGGAATCTGAAACTCCGCAAACGACTCAGCAATGTCTTCAGGCCCAACGGATAAGACAAGCTAACTCCAGGGAATGTGAAACTCTTGAAACGACTGTAATATCCCTACCACAAGACTTTTGTAAATTGGTTTTTCATTGCAAGAGATGGTACAAAAAGTTGTTCCTAACATAACGTACATAAGAGGACCATCTCTTACGGTAGCAGGTATCAACTTAGAATCTTCCTGTTTTTTTCATAGACAATTATTTGTCGCCTGCTCCAGAGTTGGGAGCCAGCACAAGCTTTTCGTATATGCACCAGAAGGAAAAACCAGAATTGCTGTATATCCCCAAGCTCTAGAATAACTAAAATTCGTAACTTTTAGACATAATACACTCAAAATAATCCATGCTAAGTTGTAGTGGTAAGCATGCGCTCCGCACTTAGCCCCCAATGCACAAATTCCCCAAAAAAATGAACAAATTCCCCAAAAGAAATAAACGTATTTAAAATCTGTATTCTTTTCAATAGCACAATTTCGATACGCGAAAGCGGCGCGCGGCGCGAGGACGCGACGCGATGCGCTCGCGGAACACAGCTGCGCTCAAATATCGGATGATCTGAAAAATAAAATTTGGAAATTAAAATAGGTTGACAACAACTGCGCGGCAGCACTGGTGTGGCTGCCAAACGCGCGGAAGCGGCGCGCGGACGCGGGTACGACGCGCTCGCGAACACAGCGCAGCTAAAATATTGCAATGATCTGAAAAATATATTTTGGCGATTAAAATAAGTTGACAACTGCTCGGCAGCACGGGTGTAGCTGCCAAACGCGTGGAAGGGGCGTGCGGATGCAGACGCCACGCGCCTACGGAACACAGCTCAGGTAAAATATAGGAATGTTCTGAAAAATATAATTGACGACAACTGCGCGGCAGCACGGGTGTAGCTGCAAAACGCGCAGACGCAACTCGCTCGCGGGACACAGCTCGGTGAAAAGTCTTATGATAAATGTTATCTACGTATGTGCAATAATTACTTTACATATACATAAGCAGTTGCTTAAAGCAACATTGCGGCACAATATTAAACGTCGCATTCATTTTCTGTTTTTCTTTGACGTCTCTGCTCAATGATGATCACTTATTGATTAAAGTAATTCAGTTTTTAAAAGTTCTGATTCCTTTAATTTGCAAATGATTCCGTTATATTTGATATTTACAAAATAAATAAAATTCAAAAAAAAAAAAAAATTAAGGCGGTTTCGCAGCTTATTTTTGAAGTATTTTTGCTATAGCGTCTTATAAAAAAAAGTGCTAAATTAAAAAATCACAAAATTTTAAATTGAAATAAAACATGAATTTGTTCCCCCAAAAAACGTGAACATATGGAATTTTTTCACCATGAACAAATTCCCCAATCCCATAAAAATTTTTTGGGAGTAAGTTAATTTTTTTGAGTAATGGTTCATCGGGGACTAAGTACTCAGCGCCTGGTAAGCATAGTGAACCATTTTTAAAGTCAAAGCCCTTTGGATACCGGGCAAGACTGGGTAAAAACAGCTAGTATAAATTATTTTCGATTAAACTATGCTAATAATGATCCATTTCGACGGTTGTGTGAACAATTTAATGGAATTTACCACATCATAGATTTGTCCTAAAATAAAGAATCTTTGAAACGTAAAATTATTCTATATCTAAGTAATTAAATCGTCATTATTTTATTTGTTATATGTGTTCTATACACTAAATATATTAATCTGTAAGGACATTTGTTATTCCATAGACTTTAAATAAATAAATAAATAAAAAATCATGCTAGAATGGCGCATTAAATATCATAGAATTCTAAGTTTTGTACTTCCTTCTGGCATAAAATTCTTGATATACGTTATGGACATTTTTTTGTGAGAAATGAAATGAATAAAATTATGAGTCACGTGTGAACAACATAAAAAGCCAATATGGCCAAGATCTGTAAGTATAAATGCATGGATCTTCCGGTAATAAAAGTCGAGTGCATAGAGTAAATTCTTGGGTACATACTACTACAAATTTCAATAGGTTCGATCCTGAGCATATCTAGTGCATTTAATTTTATTGAAGTATTCTCCCATTTGCGATCTATTATTGTTTCAGCCAAACAGAAACCACTAACCACAAGTTCAAATTCCAGTTGCAGTTGCTTCAGACCTTTATTTGGCATTCTTAGGGTTAATAGAGTTCGCTCATTGTTTGTTTACATGTGAAATTTTTTAAAATCCTTGTGAAATTAATGAAATAGAAAACAAAAACCTTAAGTAGTTAAGTACATCTAAAATAATATATTTTTGTTATCAGTTCAATCTTTCATCCTTTTTTTTTTAATGCCACACTATTTAGACTTTATTTGTGTTTTTTATGATTAAAAATTATCGTAGTTTAGAAATCTTTTTCCTATTGCAATTGTGTAAATTGTGGGTTTTTCAGTAAATCAAAAGGATTTTAACGAAAATTTTGAGACTGAGAGTGACTGCTTTTTCACAGTTTTTTTTATTTTTTAATTTATATATATATATATATATTTTTTTTTTATTAAGGGAAATTTATTGAGGAAAACTATACCCTGACCACATATATACAGGATGCATCATCTTTCATGTCGGTATATGAATATTAAATAAGTTCAAAATAACAGATTTCCGTATCTGCAATATTTATACCCTATAACACTATGTGGTTAGGGTATAACGACGTTGTGCTGATGTTTGTAACTACCTAGAATATTTGACCTGGACTCATCTTTAATTATACCGATCGACGCAGAATCATTTTCTGTGTAGATTTAGCGATGTCCGTTCATACGTCTGTGTATCCATGTAAACCTTGAAGTCACACTACTGGTCGAAAATATGAAAATATTTTGATGGAGTTTAGAATATAGGCTTCCCTTGGCCGTAGCGTGATCGTTATTAAAATTGGTGAAAGTCGGGTCATGTTTAGCCCTAGTCCCCATACAAATGAACTCTATCATGTAGACGTGAACCAAATTGGGTTCGTCTTTGTTTATTACATCCGTCTATTATTATCCAAAAGTAATAGTTATACAATAATTTTTGGTCATAGTCTCCATTCTATTAAAAAAAATTGTTTTGCTTAGATTTGTTTAAAATATGGATTAAATCAAGTGGATAACAATACCACTAAAATTTGGCTTATGCTTATTTTCTGTATCTTGTTATTGCTTCAGCAAAGTTGGATCCAAGACTTTCTCACGGAAATCATATAAAAAAACTTCACGAATTTTAATATTAAGACAACATACTGTATAAAACACACAAGTTCTTTGGTTTTTATAAAGAAACTGATAACAAAATTACAGGAAAAACAATTAAAATCCAATCATAAATTTATTTTTAACGGTTTTTTTTTTTTTTTTTTTTTTTTGAATCGGAAACTAACACCGGTGTAACCCAATTGCATAAGTTACTATTCTTTAAAAGCTTATTACATGTAAAATCTAAAAAAAAAATAATAATAAAAATCATTAACAAACAATCAAGAAAAGAAATAAAATTGATATTCAAAACATTTGTGATGTTTAAAATTCAATTGAATCGATTTATTTCAATCATTATCATCAATGAAAATCTAAATAAATGTGTCGCTTTGCAAACGTCAAATGCATACAAAATAACTTATGAAAAATATGGGGGGTTTTAAATAATTTGAAAAAAAATAAGAAATCGAAAATATGTATACTGACACCAAGTTGACAATCCCATAAAAAAATATGAGACAACTTAAATAAAGGGTTAATAAAATGTACGCATGTATGTATACATTTGAAAACAAAACAAAATTGTTTTGATTCAATTAAGTATGCAGCAAACATATTTGAAGTTTAATAAAGAAATAAAGACGAAATTGTTCAGAAACGCTTGTCAACTCTTGGATTTTAAAATAATATTAATGATAGTTTTATGAGAAAAAAAAAATTTTAATAATAATAATAAAAATTCAATTAAAAAAAATAACAATTCAATACTACAATAAAATAATTGATCGTAATCGGTTGTAATACTCTTGTTTATATGTACTGAATGATGGTGGTTTCTGTCTGGTTTCAATAATATAATAATTTTATTATTGTTAGCTTTTCAAAACTTCGCAATTGATTTGATTGTTATTTTAATAAAACTTGATCTATTTATTTATGAAATGGGGGCTTTCGGTGTTTTTTGTCAAAAGTTTTTTTATTCCATAAATGAAATTGTGTCAATATATCAACCAATTTTAAATAATGTGTATTCATTATCAAGCACTACTTCAAATGAGACATTCTTGTATATTTGTAAATAAAATTAAAGAACTTTCGAAATTAGAGCTGATAGATTATCAAAATATTACATATTTGCCTTTTTTAATACTCATAACAACTTCTCTGGAATTTCATTATCATCTAGTTTAATTGCTGTCATACAAATACAGTTTTAACAATTTTGGATAATGTGTATGTACGACGGCAGATCAATAAGTCCGTGAGTTTTCGAACTTCCATCGTAGTTGTATGAAATGCTACACTGCTCCCATCAGTGTTAGAGCAAGTTCCATCATTTACTTTGTGTTTAACAGCTGTTCAAAACATACAACCTCGTAGTTTTTTTTTTTTTTTTAATGGAAAAAAGTGAATTTCGAGTGCTCTTTAAACACTATTTTTTGCGAAAAAGAACCGTCAATCAAACCAAGGAAAACCTTGATAAATACTACTCTGTGGTAAAAAAGTGGTTTACTGACTTTCGTTGTGGTCGCACAAACACAAATGACGCTGAACGTTCTGGACGGCCAATGGGGGTCAATACACCGGAAAATATCGAAAAACATCCACGATATGGTGGCCGATCGCAGAGTAAAAGTGCGTGAGATCATTCGATTTTAAATGATCAGTTGGGATTAAGAAAGTTGTCTGCATGATGGGTGCCGCGTTTGCTCTCAATTGACCATAAACGTAATTTTGTAACGTGGGCAGTCTCATTGGCAAAATTCCATGAATTGGGCTACGAATTCGTACCTCATCAATCATATTCTCCTGATTTAGGGCCAAGTGACTGTATCCTATTTCCAAACCTAAAGAAATGGCTCGGTTGAAAGAGATTAAGCTCCAACGATGAAATTATTGATCAAACAAATGCATATTTTATGGACCTCGAAAAATTCTATTTTTTGGAAGGGATACAAAAATTGGAGAAACGTTGGGCTAAGTTTATTGAGCTAAAAGGAGATTATGTTGAAAAAAAATTTTTTTTTGCGATGAAAACTGTGTTTCATTCTAAAAGTCACGACCCTATTGATCCGCCCTCATATGTAATTTTTAAAAATTATAAAATTTAATAAATTCTGTAGCACTTCAGCGTCTAGGTTCATTACGAATATTAATTTTTGTGTATTTTTCAACCAGGGAAGTTATCTTCGGCATCTCGCGCGAGTTACATATTTAAAAAATGACCAAAGCAAAATTTTAAACGAAGTTGATGAACTTGTAAACAGAATATGATGATTCAACTATAGACAAGTTCAACGACTTCTTAAATAAAAAAGTCAAAAGAAATAAAGTAAAAATTGCAAAATCAATAAAATTAATAAATGTTTGGAAATAATTAAATGAGAACAAAACAGAATTGTGAAATATGCTTAAATTGTAAAATAAATAAAAAAGGGTAATATTGTGAAATTAATAAATGCATTCTAAATTAAGTTAAGATTGTCAACAAGGCAAAAGTTAAATTTAAATAAAAGATACAATAATTGTAAAAGTTTAGTTTTGTACCAGACTTGCGAAGAAAAAACGTAAAATAAATATTTAAAAAAAAACCCAATTGTGAAAAATAAAAATAAGAGTCGCGTCTGCTTTAGAGTTACCGTTTCTTATGTGTCCTAAATACGATATTTTTCAATTTTTGACAGTTTTAGTTAGTTGTCGGAGCATGTTCATTCACTATTTGTATAACCATTTTTCAAAAGTTCTCTTCTCATCTGCTGCTTTAATTGTCCATACTTCCATCAATAATAAGACGGACAACACAGAGCACTTTATACCCCGTGACTTTTTTGTAAGAATAATGTCATGGGCGATCAATACCTTGCTGCATTTAAAAAATGCATATCTCGCCATCTCTATAAGACATCTTGTTTCCTTTGATGCGTCCCATTGATATTTATCAAGACTCCAAGATAGTCAAAGTTTATCACTCGTTCGATGTTCGAGTTTCTTATTTTCAGTGTCGTGCTGCTGTGTAAATTTTTCCTTATTATTACCATGTATTTTGTCTTTTTATTGTTGATTCTTAGGCCATATAAGGCTTCTGCAGGCCAGTTATAGTGCTTGACAATAACGTGGTGTCGTCAGCATATCTTTTGTTATTGTTCTCTTAATATACGTTGAAAAGCAAGGGTGATAGTATACAACTCTGCCTTACTCCATTAGAGATGACAATTTCTTCAGTGAGTTCACTTATGATTCCTCTGCTTTACCGTCATAAATCGACCTTTCGTCATCAGTAAATAGTTTCGCACCATAACCTCTCCAAATGCGCTTTTTATCCATCATCTCGAATACAGCCTCATTATTCTCGTCAAGCAGAATTGCTGCAGATGTTGTTATCCATTCTTCTTGTTTCATCATTATGCAGCTTCCTAGTTTGTCCCACGTAGTCATGTTTATTATATTTGTAACACTATTCCACAAATTTTCTACATCCTCTCCATCGATAACTCCGATAACTACGTTCCCTAACTTCTTCTCTTACTTAATTGTCGTTGGTGTTTTCGAACAATAGCAAATTTGGTGCGGACACTGTGATCAGATGTACGTCTGCTTCCGGCTGTATTGAGAATTTTGTCACACAGGTGTAAAATCGTTTATTTATTAATACAAGCACTCGAAATTCGAGAGCAAATTCTAGGAATTTTTTTTTCTTGCAATGTTTTTATAATCTATACATATATACCTAAATTTATGAATATCTAAATAAAATTCGTTAAATTCTAAATTTTTACATAAAATTCATTAAATTTCATTATAAATATTTGTTGAACTCACAGAAGATATAAAAATGGGATTGGTCATAAATAGTTTTATAAGGACCTAAAGGTTACCAGTTTAAGCCAATACATAATTCAACACAGGGCTTTTGATAAATAATTTTTGTCAACACAATAATAAAGTTAATAAACATACACACATCATTGTATACTTTTACGTATTTTATGTATGAATTAGTAGCAACTTTAAATGATTATTGCTCAAAAAAATAAAAAAATAATAAAATTTACCATACTTTTTAAGTGGTATATTGGTTGTCAAAATCGGTGGATAACTAAATGCGTGGTAGAGGTCACAAGAAATTGGCTTCCCTATTAATGTTATAGACATAGTTGATTTGGTTCCTCAAAATGTTTCCCCAAAATATTCTGTGGTGATGGGGGCCACCAGTGCCATGCTGTTTTGGGGCATAACTGGTAGGGGCCAAAGCTCACAGATATGGCAGAGGCATAACAAAAGACTATAAAGTGGTATGGAGACAAGGAAAGCGTCAACACACGCAACAGATGGCCAGCTGTTAAGGCATCAGTAGAAGTAAAGTACTGATGATATTGCTGGAATAATGAGTGACAAAGGCATAAGTTCAAACCAGTGTTCTATTGTTATTGAGACCAGTAGGGTTTAGAGAGAAGAAGGCATAAGTTGTAAGCGAGTGTTAATTTGTTGAAATGTTAGAAATGATGTTTGTCTGTCTTGTGTATCAAATTATTAATGATTGACTATCCGCGATCATTCTTTGTAATGGCTGTTGGGAATGCCCTTCGGGGAGTTTCTTTGTGGCTGTGGTGGCCTAAAATCTCAGAAAGGACACGCTGTGGTATTGCATTCAACCGGGTGCTGTGGTGACCCATAGAACAGCTGTAGATCAGCTCATCCCGTTAACAATTTGTTACCGCCATTTGTCGGGTCGCCGCCAGATACATAGCATCCATCTGTGTGAAAAGCACTGTGATGTTAAGTCAAAGATATTTGTCCTGTGGTGCGACTAAGGCCCTAGAGTAATAAAACAATTTGTGCGTAATTTTAAGAATTCATTCAAATATTTATTTATTTATATTTTAAAAATTCAAAACAACACTTTGGTAGAACTCAATATTTCATAATGAATCAGATTTTACATTGTTAAGTTCTTTTATATAGTTTAAAAGTAACGGTAAGACCGGTTTGAAATAATGAAATAATAAAGATAACATTTAGATAAATTACAAAAACAATAATAATTAAAAAGAAAGTAATGGATAATATTGAATGAAAAGTATAAAGTGATAAACATTAAATAAAATATTAAACTAAACAAAATATGGAATAAGATAATAATGAATAAGGAATAATAATGTAGGAATAAAGGGAGCATTATTAGGGATATTCAATTATATATAACTCCCCCACCCTTTGATAACACACTACTCCAGGAATATGGAATGTATTTTCCTACTAATGCCTACTATGAATATAATAAAATACAAAACGATATAATAACATTTATTTCATATAAAACTGGATTTAACAATTTCTAAGTACGCTAAACAAAACATATTACAATTTTTATTTCCATAATAAAATAGACAGATTTAATCAAAACCTATTTGCAAATTCTCCTGCATAACAAAACAAAAATATTCTGTTTCATTTTTAAGTAAAAAAAAATAAAAAATATACAAAAGTTATTAGTCGATTAACACTTTCTTAAACAAAAATCTATTTTTTTCTTTTCGAATAATCTCTACCAGTGATTTTTCTCTCAAATTTTACATCTGGTAATTCATGTTGATATTTAAAAATTCTCTTTACTATTTGTCTATCACGCTTACACCCCTTTTCATCTATAAAATTTGTCGTATTCTTTTCCTTAACTTGTTTTAAAATGTATTTAGGTTTTTGTTTAAGATTTTGAAAACCGAGATTCTTTACTAATTCTCTTTGTCTATATTCATGACAATCTTCTCTATTCTGGTTAATTTTGTCAACTCTTTCAATTTTGTTACCATGTACAATATCGTGCAACGTTTGCCAAATGGACTTATCCACCTTATTATGTAGCAAATCGTTTGGTTTGTATCCTGTAGTACTATGAATAGTATCATTGTATATTTGAACAGACTTGTATACAAGGGCTTTATCAGCAAAATCCTCATTATTTTTCCTTTCTAATTTAAAGAGTCTTATATGTTCATTTAATGTAAGGTGGAAACGCTCTATATCTGAATTTCCCGTGTGGGTATTAGCAGAAGTAAAATGAAAATTAATTTCCTCTGAATTAAGAAAGTCTCTAATATACGCTGTGTTAAACTCATTATCAGCTACAATTTTAATTGGTTTCCCCAAAATAGCAAATCTTTCCCTCAGCATTTCCACTAAAGTCAATGAATTTTTGTCACTTAGATAATGAACCGATACACGTTTCGTAAGTTTGTCAATGCATGTTAAAAAAGTTGTACTTTTATTCAGAAACCATACATCAATATGAACAATTTCATTCGATTTTACAGGAGTTTCAGTTACACATAACTTTGTCCTTATAGGACGTCTGTCAAACTTACACATATTACATATAACGCAATTATTTATAAATTTATGAATTTTCTCCTTTAAATTTGGGTAATAAATTATATTTTTTAATTCTAAAAATGTCTCCTCAATTCCTCTATGATTTTTCTGAGTATGGTATTTCTCTATTATCTCCAAAAGATACTCCTTATCAAAAATGTCCTTTATTAATTTAGAGCATTTTATAAATTTCATCTCCGGTGCATTTGAAAAATATTGCACTAAAGTTTCCTGAAAATATTTAAATATTTCAAAATTGTCACAAAATATTGCAACAGTTCCCTTTATCGGAAAAATCTGTTTTAAAAATTCCAGCACTTTTTCTTCAAAATATTCCCTTATTATAATTGTATGTCTGATCTTCTTCCCATATAAATTTTCTCTTTCATATTTATAATTTTTTCCTAAAGTTATTACAATTTGATTTTTATATATATTAACGGGAGATTCCGAATTACAAATATGATCATTTAAATTTTCCTTTCCGCTATGAATTGTGGCTAAATCTGATTGAATTGTATGCTCTCCTTCCTCTAAAACATTTACATCTAAACGGCTAAGATAATCCGCTACTTGGTTTGTTTTACCCTCAATATATTCCATGTCAAAATCGTATTCATTTAACTGAATCTTCCATCTTTGTAATTTCACGTTGGGTTCCTTTAATGAATTTAGCCATACAAGAGGGCGATGATCAGTCTGGATTTTAAACTTCCTACCAAATAAATACGGTCTAAAATATTTCACAGACCAAACGATCGCTAACAACTCCTTTTCTATAGCGCTGTAGTTTACTTCATGTCTATTTAAAGTACGCGATGTTGTACATAAAATTTTCTTTAATTTATTAAAGGAATCGATGTATCTTTGATCATTTACGTTAATAACCGAACCTTTCTTCAAATATGAAATCATAGGCAAAGCTATTCGGCTATAATCTCCTATAAATTTCCGGTAGAAACCAGTTAAGCCTAGAAATGATCTTATCTCCTTTATAGTCTTCGGTATTGAAATTTTCCCTATAATTTGTATCTTTTTAGGATTTGGTTTAATACCGTCAGGTGTTATTATATGTCCTAAATATTCGGATTCATGTTTAAAAAAATTACATTTATCAACTTGAACCTTTAAGTTGTACTCGGATAATCTCCGGAAAATGTTTTTCAACGCTAAAATATGCTCTTGAAGAGAAGTGGAAAATACTAAAATATCGTCTAAATAGACAACGCATATATTATTTACATAGTCATGTAGAACTTCATTCATCATCCTCTGGAATGAGGCTGGAGCATTTTTAAGACCGAAAGGCATCCTCGTGAATTCATAATGTCCCGTTGAAGTGGAAAATGCCGTCTTATGTCCATCTTCAGGTAAAATTCGAATTTGGTGGAATCCTTTTGCTAAATCTAAAGTACTAAAATACTGTGAGTTTCCTAACTTTGCAAAAAGGTCCTCCATATTTGGTATTGGAAATTTATCCTCAATTGTCACTTCATTCAGTTTCCTGTAGTCAACTACTACTCTCCATTTCTGATTTCCAGAATTGTCAATTTTCTTGGGAACAACCCAAATGGGAGCATTATATGGGCTGCAGGATTTAGTAATTATACCTGATTTTAACATTTCGTTAACCTGCTTTTCTACTTCTAACTTATGAATTTCCGGGAAACGATACGTCCGTGAATATGCAGGAATATCATTTATTGTGGGTATTCTATGTTTATATTTACCTACGGAAGATAAATTTTCGCCTTCAATATAAAAAACGTCCTTAAAATGTCTAATAATCCTTCCTAACTCTCTAATTTCCTCATTGTTCAAATTCTCAGTTTTCAATTTTTCATTCAAATAGTCCATTCTTGGCTCATTAAAATTTATATCTACTAATATAGACTCTAAATATGATTTGTCCCCTTCGGTATATTCACCTGTAGCATTATCAAATATTAGTGGAATTTTCGCATTATAGGTTATTAATAAATTTTCCTTCAAATCAATTTTAGCACCCAATGGTCTTAGAATATTACACCCTATTATACCATCAAAATCATTAAATATGTCAGTTTCTAGCATTTCCAACTTAGCATTAGGTGAATTAAATTCCTTAAATAGTGGAATGGTAATTTTCGAAGTAGTAATAGTTTTTGAACATATACTATTTATAATTATTGGACGTTCAAGTTCTGTTCTAAACGAGCTATGAAATAAGCCTCTTCTTATGAGAGTAGTTCCTGATCCAGTGTCCACTAGTAATCTTATCGGAACAGTTTTAGTTTTCACCACTATGCAGGGTAGAGTTCTTCGGCCAATAATTGAAAATTTGACACATTAATATCATCAATTTCCATTTTAGCAGTTTTATTTAAACTTGTCCGTTGTGAGTTTTGTGCACAAAAATTTCCTGAATTATGTTCATTTTTATTACCATAATTAATCTGATTAAAATTTCCAGAATTTTGTTCATTGTTATTACCATAATTATTCTGATTAAAATTTCCAGAATTTTGTTGCCGATATTGGCTAGAATTTAAAGTAGTATTCGGAAAAGTATTATTAGAATTCTGATAATTATTTTCATTTCCACAAAAATGTCTAGAATTATTTTGTCTGTATTTATTGAAATATGAATTAGTATTGTTTTGTCCTGTTTGAAAATTTCCAGAATTTTGCATATATTGATTGAAATTACTATAATTAGGATTGTTTGTTTGAGCTTGAGAAGTAGTAAAGTTTCTATTACGATTACTTGAAAAATTTTGATTGCTATTAGATGAAAAAGATTGAGAAGGTGTTCTTTTAGAGTAAAAATATTCGGTTTCGACTAATATCTCTTTTGCCTTTAGTAATGATTCAGGATTTCTAGAATTCATCACTAGTTTTGGTTCATTTGGCAGCTGACTAATAAAAATTTTCAGAACCATTCTCTCATTATTGCTACAACTAAACCATTGTTGATTATCTCTGTCTATGCTTGTTTTTAAATTTAATTTAGTTAACAATTTTAGCATGTAATCATAAAAATCATTTATGTTAGTCTTAATTTCCGCTATTTTAATCTTATTAATAATGCTCTCTACACTATCTGAAATATTAAAATTTAATCTTAAGATTACCTTAATTTCCTCCCAAGTACAAGGATTGTCATTATTTATCAATGTAATATTTGCTCTGCCGACAATTTTTGTTCTTACTCTTAAATCAAATAATGTTACGAGGGCTGCATCAACATATTGACGAATCTCCTCAACATGTTTTGTAAACATTTGTAGTTCCTCAGCTTTCCCATCGAATTCTGGAACACCTGACAAAAACTTAAACGCCTCCATTCTCTTAACAGTAATTGTTGTTTTGTGCTGAATTGTTGATATGCTTATTATTTTTGTACTGTTGTTGTTAATTTCGATCACTGTTCCTAGTGATATTTTTGTTGTTTTTTTTTCTAGTCTGTTAGAATTTTGAGTTTTTTATTTCTTGATTTAATTTTTAATATACATATGTATAGTTGTTGTTTTAAGAACTTGGAGCTCGTAGCTGTTGTTGCTTTTCTTTCCTCTTTAAATTTTTTGTTTGTTTTTGGTTTCTTTGTTTTTTCTTTTGAGTTTTTCTTTCTTGTTGATTTTATTTTTAAATCAAAGTTTTTTAATCGTGGTTATATTATTCCACTTTCAAAATAATTGGTTTTGCAAAAATATGACCTTATTTTGTTGTATTTTTTTTTTATTCTTCTAATGTTAATAAATTGCTGTAACTGTTTTGTTGTATTTTATAATTTGGAGACTTATTGTTGTCGTTAGTAGCAAGAAACTGCTTTTGATATTCTTATATTTAGGTATATGTTTTTTGTGTTTGTTTCTTTATTGTAACTTTTCTGTTACAATTTATTTAAAATTCTTTGTAGTAATTTTAGTTGTAATATGTTGTAAATTATGATAAACTATTAAATGTTCTTTATTACGCACTTTTTTTATTTATCAATTTTTGTTTTATGAAAAATTATTTTAAAAATTTTCACTTGTTGAAAAAACGATTAAAAGTCTTTTCCTTCAATTTTTTTTTTAAATTGGTTCGTAACACTCGACTGCGCCAGTAATAAAACAATTTGTGCGTAATTTTAAGAATTCATTCAAATATTTATTTATTTATATTTTAAAAATTCAAAACAACACTTTGGTAGAACTCAATATTTCATAATGAATCAGATTTTACATTGTTAAGTTCTTTTATATAGTTTAAAAGTAACGGTAAGACCGGTTTGAAATAATGAAATAATAAAGATAATATTTAGATAAATTACAAAAACAATAATAATTAAAAAGAAAGTAATGGATAATATTGAATGAAAAGTATAAAGTGATAAACATTAAATAAAATATTAAACTAAACAAAATATGGAATAAGATAATAATGAATAAGGAATAATAATGTAGGAATAAAGGGAGCATTATTAGGGATATTCAATTATATATAACTCTAGGCTGATATTATTATTATTTACATATTGAATTCCTGACAGAATTGCAGAAGTTTGTCTCCCGTCTTATTTCGTTCGCCCAAACCATATTTACCTCGTGTCATCCGAATTTTTCGTTAAAGTCCCCAGTAATATTATTTGATGTGGCTTTGCCATTTTCAATATTCTTCTAATAATGTTGTAGAGTTCTTGGATTTCGTCGCCAGTTCCATGTTGGGGGTTGGGGGTTTAACATATTGCGGGTATTACAGTATCGAAGGTATGAAATATTTGTTGGGTATGTTACATACTGTCGGAAAGGTTAATTTGTCCAGTTTCTCAGTATACATTTTATTTTTAAGGTTTTAGAAACTCCTACACACTAATAGGAAAAAGGTCAAGTTAGTGCATATGGTAAAAATTGAAAAACCGTTGTCTTGAGTTCCGAAACATTTTTTTTTTTTGACAGATATCCCACTCGTATCCAACTAAGCAACCAAAAAGCTCTTAAAGGAAAAACCTAAGCTTTCTTTTCAGCAAAAAAAAAAAAAGTTCCTTTGTTGAAAAGAAAGTCTAAAATTTTTTTTATTTTGCAAAAAAAAAGTCGACCGAATTTTTTTATTTTTTTTAAATTCTTTTTTCCGAAAGACTGGAGAAATAGCTATCTAAAATATTTGGGACAAATTTTGCTAAGAACAATAGGTAAAAAGTTACACGGATGAGAAAAACACCTGCTTTGTTAAAATGTCTAATTTTGACCCATTCTAAATCAGAGAGTTCTGGGCCGCTCTTATTGAAAAATTGTGTCTAAACTACTATCCAATAGGACTAACCTTGGTGCAAGTTTCATTCCGATCGAAAGGCATCGGTTTCAAAAGTTGGATCACTTGACATGAAACGCCCCATATACTAATTTGTTGAAAGTAAATGTAAACAAAATCAAAAGAAACAAGTAAGAAAATTATAGTCGGTCTACACAGACTATACGATACCCATGCGTTTAGAGATTCTATCTCTCAGGCCCAACTAACTGGATATAGAAAATAAGCATAAATCAAATTTGAGTGGGATTTTTATTAATTTTTTTGAAAAAGTTCATATCGGATGATATATCTATATGGGGACTATGTCCAAAAATGGACCGATCCTGATCGTGTTTGGTAAAGTCTCTTGTATTTTGAAAAAATATATACAAACAAAATTGGAGAAGAATCAGTGCAACATTTTTGTTTTTTATAGATTTAAGTGAAGATCGGGAAGCAGCTCTATATGGAACCTATGACTAAGAGTTGTCCCATAGGCATCATTTTTGGACTACTCATTAATGGATGTAATAAACGCATACAAACCCAATTTGAGTAAGATCTTTATGACAATTTGGATCTTATGGCAATTTATGTCGATTTCATAGGGATCATTTGTATGGGGACTAGTTCTGAACATGGACAAATTCTCGCAAATTTCAACAGCGTTGGTATTGCTGACAAAAGCTTGTATACAAAATTTCATTAAAATATATTCATATTTGCGACCTGCAGTTTGATTACAAGGTTTACATGGACACACAGACGGACGGACGGACGTACATCGTTAAATCGAATCAAATAGTGATTTTGATTCGATCGGTATAATAAAAGATGGGTCTAGGTCAAATATTTTTGGTAGTCACAAACAGCAGCACAAAGTCATTATACCCAAACCACATAGTGGTATAGGGTATAAATATACTATGGACCAAATGTTCCTAATGTTACATCAAGCGTTCAATCCCAATTTCTTCTCCTGAAGATACACATCACCCTACCATTGAAGTAAATTTATATATTCCCTCTGGACTTTTAAAAACACCTTCTAAAAATGATGTTAAAGATTTTTGTTTCGCACAATCAAATTACTGTTTGTTGAACGAACTTCTACACAGTACGAACTGGCACAGTCTATTATCTTTTTCTATTGGATCCACAGTTGCTATTGATCATATGACTGAAACATTTTACAGTACTATTTCCTCTGCAATGGATTTATGTATTCCGAAACAAATTCGTAATAAACTTTCTGGTCCTCCTTGGAATACCAAGCAACTCATAAGACTTAAAAATAAAAAAAATAAATATTACAAGAAATACAAGCTATCCGGTTCTCTTGTGGATTATGGGAAATACTCCATCAGCCGAGCGGAATATACTGCACTGAATAAATCATGTTACTCTAATTACTTAATCAAAATGAAAAATAGTTTCAAAAGTAATCCAAAATCTTTTTATAAATTTGTCAACACTAAGAGAAAAACAACTGGTTATCCTGCTATTATGAAATTTCAACATACTGAATCTTATGATAATACTATTATAAGTAATTTGTTTGCTGATTTTTTTTCAACAACTTATTCCAATTCAACTTTTGATGATTCTACCACTTATCCATATATACTGACTGCTAATTGAACCATATGTATTCCATTTCTTGATGTCTCTATGGTTTCTAAAGGGTTGAAAAAACTAAAATTTTCGTATAATAGTGGACCTGATAAAATTCCTAGCAGTATTTTAATCAAATGTGCGGATGCTTTAGCTATTCCATTGACAATAATGTTTAACTCATCAATTAAATACGGATACTTTCCAAATACATGGAAGGACTCTTTCATTATTCCGCTATTTAAATCCGGAAACAAGTCGGATGTTACAAATTATCGTGGTATTGCAAAATTAAGTACTATACCTAAATTCTTTGAAAAAATTATAACTGATCAACTATGTCACCAAGTCAACACATTAATTTCTCCATTCCAACATGGCTTTCAAAAACGGTGCTCAACCTCAACGAACCTTTTACATCTTACAACAATAGTCAATCGTGGCTTTCTTCAAAGAAAGCAAACTGACGCAATTTACACTGATTTCAGCAAGGCGTTTGATAAAGTCAACCATAAACTTCTTATAAAGAAATTACATCTAATGGGATTTTCTGATCTTAGTACAAAGTGGATATATTCATATTTGACAAACAGAAAGCAAAATGTACTTTTTAATAACATATCTTCGAAAAATATTAATGTTTTATCTGGAGTACCGCAAGGCAGCCATCTTGGACCGCTTTTATTTTCTTTATTTATAAATGATTTGCCACAGGTTATTCAGTTTTCAAATATCCTGATGTATGCTGACGATGTAAAAGTCTTTATGAGTTATAACCAATATTCCGACCACACTTATCTTCAAAATGATTTGGATTCGTTTCACTCATGGTGTATTTTAAATTTAATGGAGCTCAATCTTAAAAAGTGCAAATATATGCGTTTTGTTCGAAAAAGACCAATATCTGTAAATTACGTGTTGGGAGGCTTTCAATTGGAAAAAGTTGATAACTTCTTAGATCTTGGTGTCTTATTAGATTCAAAACTTAGTTTCGTTCTTCATATTACAATTACGGTAAACAAAGCCAGAGGAGTTCTTGGTTTTATAAAACGTTGGTCTAAAGAGTTCAACGATCCGTATGTAACAAAAACACTATACACGTCACTTGTGAGACCGATTTTGGAATATGCATCTATTATATGGGACCCTATCTATCAAACTCATATTGATAGCATTGAATCGGTGCAAAAACAATTCCTACTATTCTGTCTTCGCAACTTAAATTTTAACCAATTAAATCTTCCGTCATATAACAGCAGACTCGCCCTTGTTAAGCTGCCAACCTTAAAAAGCCGCAGATCTATGCTAAACGTTTCGTTTCTTTTGAACATAATTAATGGCGATGTTTGTTCTGGTTTTCTGATCAACAATATTTCATTTAACATCCCCCAACGGCCAACACGTTTCTTCTCACCTTTAACTGTCCAGTTTTATAGATCAAATTATGCAAACGGTGATCCGCTTAGACGAATGTGTTCTGAATTTAATAAGCTTTATAGATTTATAGATTTTTTTTCAAATACAAATGTCATAAAAAGTAATATAATAATTTATTTGAACACATTAAATTAAATTTTTTAATTTTTCATTCATTGTTAAATGTTTTTTTTAAATAGTCTGTAAGGATTAATTCCATAGATTAATAATAATAAATAAATAAATAAATAAATAAATAAATTCCTAAGATTCGTAATTTTTTCATTTTTCTCTGTCCTGGTTTAAGTCAGAAAATTAATTTTTTGCAGATAACATTGTTTTATAAAAAATTCCACGTGAGCTGTATATCTCACCGTTCAAAACGCAAAAGAAAATTAACAAATAATTGGACCAAATGGGCTTTACTTAACAGCAGATTTAATAAGGTTTTTAGAAACTTATAGTGACATATAGTTATGATCCGATATAAAATTTTACATATTTTAGGGGAACTACGTCCCATTAATGACTTACATTTTCTTTAATAATTTTAAAAGCAACAACAGTGGCTTCAAGCTACTACCTTAAATATACAAAAAATAACACAATTTTATTGTATCAAGGCGAAAAATTTTACCTCGATTCCTCGCTTGACGGCTCTTTTATGTTAAAAGTTAAGCAAAAGGCCCTTGCAATTAAAATTAAGTTTCATACGTGTTGGCATTTATGAATATTTTATTTTGGTTGGAATCTGTGTTGCATCTACCTTAATTTATGAGAGGCTACCAAAACGTTGACAAATTTAAAAAAAAATGTACTAAAATTACTTTAAAAAAAATCAAGGTAAGATGTACCGCGATTTTGTTTTCATCGGCATTTAGATGGATTATATTTCCCGGATAAAATTTCTGGGTCATTTACTAAATACCGCTGAGCGGAAATTTTTGCAGAAAATTGGGAGAGTATATATTGGAAAAACCATATTATTGTCATAAGTATATTCTACATTCCAAAAGATTATTAAATGTAGATGTAGATGTAGGTAGGTAGGCAGGACCACACGGCTGGGCTACAGGTACAGTCTCAATGAAAGATTATGAAGATATAAATTAACCTTCTTTAATTTCGACCTTCGATGTATGGCCGTTAAGATAGGTCTAGGCAAATTTAAAAATATGCCAAGTCATTCAAATCCAATAAGGCCTAAAAGTAAAGATGTGATTTTGGTAACATTTTATATGTAAACTTTATATATATAAAAAAAAAAAACAATACAATATGACAGTCATTTCACCCTCATCGATCTAATATTTTTTTAAAATTATAACAGGCTCTTAAGTAGTCATTTATAACAATAACCTTTATAAACTAATTTCGGCCTAAATCAAATAAATAGATCGTTTTGGTAATCACAATTTTAAATTGAGACTTGACAGGTTATCTATGATAGTTTTTTAAAATTTTTAAACAAATCATACAATTTGATTGTTTTCCAGCCTTTTATAATTTCTGTTCTGTTTTATTTATATTTATACATTTTTTTTTTTTTTTTTTTTTTGATTATGTTGTTCGCCGTATTTTGAAGTAGAGTGCCAGCTACTATACTGATCATGAAACTGATTGTTTGTGCTGAGTTTTAGTTGTGTGAAATACATACATAAATAACTTCCTTAAATTAGTTGAGTCATTTTTGAACAGTAGCATTCGTTCTGGTTAAACATATGTACGATACATAAAATACAACATGAGTCTAAATACAATTACTATAATGAATATAATGAAATAAATTAATATTTTTTAAGTTTTAAGGTGGCTGTAATGGGAAAATGGTGTTGTTACTTTTAAGAATTTTGATTAGTTTATATATATTAGGGTGGCAATGAAGTAGTATATGTGAATTTTTTTTTTTAGTTTTAATTAGAGCAAAATCGAATAATCATAAGCTGTGAATCTTTCAGTTCAAAATTTGGGAATCTCAGTATATTCAAGTATAATTTACCTAAAGCGGCTTTTATTTGTCTTTTATTTTCAGTATATTTAACACTTTTGTGTAAAATTACCCTAGATGCTCGGTCTAGACCGACTACACGGTACCCATTCGTTTAGGGACCCCATCTTTTAGATATTGAAAATAAGCAATAAACTAGTGGCATTTTTTTATAACTTTTTGCTTTCGGATGCTGTATTTATATGGGAACTAGGTCGAAATATTGACCGATCCTGACCATATTTGGTAAGGTCAAATATTTTTCTGCAAAAACATATACAAACCAAATTTGAGAAAAATCTGTGCAATATTTTTATTTTTTGATAGATTTAAGTGAAGATCGAGAATCATCTTCATATGTGACACGGAAAGTTAAAAGGGACCTATGGTCAGAAAATAAGAATTGGGGAAAAAACGAATTTGAAGTAAACAAATTGATTTTGATGCGCCTGAAGGCTTTTATGGCTTGCAACTCGTGACTCGGGGGTTCTCTGATATTATATTTTAAAAACTCAAAATGGCGGATCTAAATGGCGGACTATTTTTGTAATATTATCGGATTTACTTGAGGTTACTTCGAGGTTACTGGTTAACAGTTTTCTGTCAGCATTGTAAAATTCAGAATAGTTGATTCAATATGGAATGTTACTTATTGAGAAAAGTAGTTTTTTCGAATTTTTAAAACAGTATAACTCCACAGGGTTTATCTTTGGAAAGACAGTTGTATATTTTATTTTTATTTTGTTATTTAAAGTCTATGGAGTTTCAAATGTCCTTACAACTAATATATTTAGCGTATAGAACACATATAACAAATACAATAATGACGATTTAATTCTTTAGATATAGAATAATTTTACGTTTCAAAGATTCTTTATTTTCGGACAAATCTATGATGTGATAAATACCATTGAATTGCTCACACAACCGGCGAAATGGATCATTATTAGCATAGATAAATTGAAAATAATTAATATTTAATAGCTTAAAGTTTCGTGCAAGTCTCGATAGTATATTAATTTGAATTCTACTTAATAAGTACTTGGAGTCAATGTTGCCATGGAATAAACTGAGAAGGAAGGACATACTAAGCATTGTTCTACGACTTTTCAGTGTCGGTAACTTGTTTAAAAATATTCGACACTTATGCCGTTTTCTTTTCTGACAAATAATGTCGCATTTTATTTGCACTTTTTTCGAAAAGTGTATTTTTTTATACATTCTAAATTAAGAGCAACCCATTTTTATACATCAATCGAAAGGTCTCAAATTCGAGCGCTCCTAAATCGCAAAAAATTGAAGACATTAACTTCTTTCAGGTCACAGTGTGAGAATATTTCCACGTTGTTTCCCTTTTTTGAATATTTTCACCCCATGACTTCAAAGAGGAGAATAATCAAAATTTTTGCATTTTATTGACACAGCACTTTGAGACCTTTCGATTGATGTATAAAATTAGGTTACTCTTAATTTAGAATATATAAAAAGAACAAGTAAGAATGTTAAATTCGGCTGTGCCGAATCTTTGATACCCTCCACCTCGGTTTGAGTATTGATGATAAATGTAAACAAAATATTGGAAAAATATGCACGCATTTCCTATATGCATGCGTTTCCGGTGATATGACATAACTTCTCGTTTAATTTAGTTTTTGCTAATTAAATAGTTCGCCCTAACCTCCATTGCAAAGGTAATGGTTGTGTAGGGTGGCTATATGCATTAAATCGTGCTTTTTTGGCTTTTAACTGGCCAAATATTTCTTCATTGCGGCCATATAGATCAGATGGAGTAACAAAATAATAACCGAAAAAAGCTCTCTCAACTTTTTTTTCAAAAAAATATTGCCACATTTGGAAAACATGGAGAATAAATTTATAATAATAAATAATTAAATTAGGGATGCCAAACTCAAAAAACCAAATATCGCAAAAATTTTATATAAAATAATTTTTTATCTTTATTTTCTGAAGAACTTCAAATATTCATCCAAAAAAAATTGTGAAAAATAATATATAAATAACATTCTCATCAAATTGCGTTTATTTATGTAACAATTTTTATGTTCGCAATTCTTAAATATCATTTGAGGTTTTCTAAAATTCATTGAATTTAAATTAATGTTTTCTGTAGTCCGATTCTGTAAATTTCAACGATCCGACAATGGCAAAATATATCGACAGCTGTGGTTGTTTACACTAAGGATTAAGTGATTCACTAAGTCCAGACATGTTAACGACAGTCGACAAATCTATTTTTCTATTTATTTAAATTGTAAACGAGTGGCATCTCTGTCAAAATAAGCGAAAAACACAAAGAATAGAAAAAAAACAAATTACTTCGTGTTTGACCGGATGATTTTACCTTTATGTTTAATATCTTTATTTTTTTAATAATATTTCTGTTTATTTATTTGAAAATGAAATAATGAATTGAATATGCTATTTAATTTTTTTATTTATATAAAAAAGTTTTTTAATAAAAGCAAAATATTTTCACTATTTCATGATTTTTATTTATGTACGACGACATTTCAACCTAAAAATTTAGGTTTTTATCGCTTGAATAAACAACACAAAAATGGTTGTCCTTTATATAACAACAAGAGCTGACTTTAACAATAGCGAATATCGTTTAAAAATTTTACTGATAATTTTGCTTTTCTTTTTTTTAACGATTCGATTATCGTTAAAAGAAGTTACTGAAAAGTTATTAATTTCTCCTGAATGCCAATATTTTTTTTAATGTAAACATTTTTTAAATGTAAACATAGTTGGTGTTTTTTTTTGGAATTTGATGCAATTGATGTCTTCTAAATTTGAAATTATTATTTCCGACGTTTTGATATGATTTTCTGAAATTCAGTTAATATTTTCTAATTTATAATTGGAAATTTTAATTCCAGCTTTTAGAATTGATCTTTTCTTAAATTTGAATGGAAAATTTAAAAAGTGCAATTTTGTATTTATGTGAATAATAATGCTTTAGTAATTATAAACAATTTTTAAAAATTAGATGTAATCGCAATCAGATATTTTGTAGGTAAAGCAGAATAATAGTTCTATATAACTATGTAGAACTGTTTTGAAAGCAAAAAACTCATTGATGAACTCGGTAACTGTATTTTATAAAGACAACAAAAAGTTAATATGCCAAACTTATGTTCATATTTGTAAAAGAATAATGAAAAAACGTATGAAATAAAAGACCAGCCCGTGTATACTCTTAACATTGTTATGTATAACATCTATTTGAAAATATTGACATTCATGTTAAAACAGAAATAACTATTGCAAAGCTAATTAGAACAAAAACTGTGGCGCCATCTTCTGTGGCATAGTCACGCTGAGCAAAATGAAGTGACACTCTGTTAATGCAAAAGAAATGTATTTTCCCCACAACAAAATATTGCAGAATTTTATGTAAATAAAATAATATACCAATTTATTTCTAACATGCAGTTATTATGGATATACATATATAGAATATATGTATATTATTTGTATTATTTAATATGTGTATGTATGTATTTATATGTAAATATTACACACAAAAAATACAACATCAAACGTAATTTTAGTGTTTTTCTCTTTAAATAAATTAATACATAAAAATTTTTTTTTGCTAAATTTATATTGTTTTTTTTTTTATTAACAACTAGACACATATTTTAGCATTATTTGCTTTAGATACTGGTGAATTTTTACTGCCTTTATATTAACTCGTAGTATCTGCTTGTCGAAAAAATTTTGGATCAATTTAAACCATTTTCCTGTGACCCAATCGATCTGAAACTTTGCAAGCAGGCTCGTGGCAATGATAGAAATGATCTAGTAAATTTTTTTAGTGATGCCAGAGTTGATAAAAAATGTACAAAGGGTTAGTTTTTATTATATTATTACCACAACGACCACAAAAGCAATAGTTCCAGCTATGACAACAATACAACATTTAGAATAACAACAAGAACAATATAGAAACATCATATTTTTCATTTTTTTTTTACTTTTTCACAGATTTCCCTGGATCTGTTCCACCGATTTTAATGATTTTTGAAATCGAAATCTTCCATGAATTTGTTGAATCATTCTCACTAAAAATGATCGCCTTAGCTATCCTATTGAGGGCGTGATCGTGACAAGAACAACATGGAAAATTATATTTTTTCAAGACTTTTTTTAGTTCTTTATTCAAATCTCTGGCCCTTTATTCAAATCTCTGGCCCTAAATAGCAAACATCTCAGGATGTTTGTGAATCAGTTTTTATGTCAACGAGCATCCTAGCTGCCCGAGTGATGCCGACATCGTGATTTCCACAGACGGACAGACGGACAGACGGACATCGGTATATGCGGTCCAAAATTTTTTTTCTAATTATTACAAACGGAATGACAAACTTATATATACCCTCTGCACACTGGAGTGGAGGATATAAAAATACACTTTTCGAAAACAGTGCAAATAAAATGCGACATTTTTTGTCAGAAAAGAAAACGCCATTAGTTTTCGACATCAAAAAAGGCGACGATGTAGCACCACAACCAAAACAAATTTTGGTTCAAAAATAAAAAATAAAAATGATAAGTTGGTAGATGTAGCAATGAAAAAAAGAAATTCTAATTCAGAATCAAAAGTGAAATCGAATAAAAGAATATGTAAGAAGCAGAATTAGTTTTAGTTAAGTTTTTTTTAGTTATTGTGTTTCTTTATTTTTAAAATAAATAGTGAAGCTATAAATCTGCTGTTAGTTTCCTTAAAAATATCGGATATATATCTATAACAATCAACCATCTTAAATTCTCAAAAGTTATCCCGAAAAAAATTTAAAAAACTTATCCGCCAAATTTGATCCGCCTTTTCGAATTTTAAAAATCTGTCTTTATATTCATAATTCATTTTGAAACAAATCTTTCAAATTTATAAAAAAATTATGGATTTTTAAAATCTAATGCCAGATTCGTAATCAGTGACCCCGAAAACCCCTTAGTGACGAGTTTCAATCAAATCTATAATATTAATAGGCCTGGCGATTTTTTGTGGCCGATGTTTTGTTCTACCGTTTTATCCCGATTGTGACCAAACGTATATTATTTGGAAGGTATCTTTTTTAAGCCGTTTTGCAGATTTACAGATTTTAAAATTTTTCCTTTATTTTGAGTAAATTGCATTTAAAGTTGCTACTAACACATACATAAAATTATACATATGCTATGTATGTTTTATTAGATTTGTTAATCTGTATGTTAGCTTCTTTCACAATAATAATAAACCATAAAAGTGTTGGTTTGTGAATTGGCTAAGTTGAAAAATAAAGCTACCTAGAAATTGCACTCGAATTTCGAGCGCTGAAATCTGCTAGTTAGATCAATTGCAGAAATGTTTCTCAAATCGGATTCTTTTTATTGATTTTTTTTTATCCACAGTGTCTATTTTGAAGCTAATTTATGACAAAACTAATACAGCTAGAAAGCTGCGGTTTGCTGCATTAGACAGTGCGTTTTGTCTACTATAAGAATCTCCAAATAAGTAAAAATCGATTTTGTTTTGACCCATAGGTCCCTTATAACTTTCCCTTTCACATATGGGGCTACGACT
Organism: Cordilura impudica; assembly: GCA_963682025.1. Taxonomy (NCBI): domain Eukaryota; kingdom Metazoa; phylum Arthropoda; class Insecta; order Diptera; family Scathophagidae; genus Cordilura; species Cordilura impudica. The sequence goes on from OY821518.1 coordinate 266,131,952, forward strand.
AAGAATCGTCCCATAGGGTTTATTCTTGGGTTACTAATAAATGGATGTTATCAATATGTACAAACCCAATATGACCGAGATCTATATAAGAATACGGATATTAAGGAAAATTTAGTCTATTTCATTGGGGTCATTTGTAAGGGGACTAGTTCTGAATATGCACCGATATGCACCAGTTTCAATAGCTTTCATCCCATGGGTGGTGGAGACTTATACACTAAATTTCATCAATATATATTCATAATTGCGACCTTTAGTTTGATTACAAGGTTTACATGAATACACAGGTGGATGGACGGACAGACGGACGGAAGGACGGACATCGCTAAATCGACTCAGAAAATGATTCTGAGTCGATCTGAATAATAGAAGGCCGAGGTCAAATATTTTTGGTAGTTTCAAACATCAGCATGGAGTTAGTATTCCCTGACCACAGTGGTATAAAAATTGAAGTTAACATTCCAAGCAATATCTTCAAATGTTTCCTGGAAGTGAAGTCTATATTCCTGGGTTGAAATTTGTTAAAACAGGTTATCTATAATTAGGCAGATGGATGTCTAAAGAGATATATTGCCTAACTTTAATTATTGTCTCATTGAAGATCCAGATAATAAATCGGGTCACTCTTTAAGCCTTTATAAAGGAAAAATGCAAGAGGAACGCCACAACATTTTGTTCTTATTTATTATTTTTTTTTAAACATTAACTAAAAAGACATATTTCAGAGACATTTTTAATATTTATTTATGGCTGCTGAACTTTTATTGTTTTATTTGCATTTCAGATTTTCTGATTTGAATTCAAAATTTATAGACCCACCACTAACAAAGCTAATATATTCAATCAAGTTTAAGTCAAAAATGTATGCATCAGGCGCCAGACTGTAAATGCAACCAAGCATATACATACGTACGCTATGAAATAAAAGTACATCATACACTCAAAATATATTAATGGTTGTGAAGTACTTGTGGTAGAAAGAAATCACGTAAAATTATGGTAATTTTGTAATAATTTTCTTGGAATTAAAGTTGAATAAAAGCAATGTTGGAGTTAATAGTCACTAAAACCAAAAATATAAACAGAGGCGGCCCCCAGTTGAGGATAGCAATTGAAAAAGGTTTCAATATTTGTTCAAAGAATATTTGTAAAAAGAACAACCGAATCGTAATTTGTTTGTCGCAATGTCGCAAACCTTAATTGCGGACTTAATATTGGGATCCGATGGGTTCAGAGCGTGAACATAAAGGACAGTCTTCTCTTCTCGTCTATAATTAAATTCTCTTTTCATACTTATTCTTACGGGTATCAAAATGGGTCATATGACCTCTGAGTATACTCGCCTTCAAAAGCTAAACTACTTATGTGACAACTGTGTAAAGACTAATTTACAAGCTACATTTAATTAATTTTTCAAACAAAAAATACATATACACTACCTATATATTAGGAATATATTACGAGGAATAAAAATTTAACAAATTTTTACACTCTACGTATGGTATATAATAATATAATAATAATTAAAACAAGCACGAAACTATAGCCGATCGAAACCCGCCTACCCTATGCAATGCCTTTGGACACAGGGTCTTTGATCCAACTTTGCTAAGGCAATAACTGGACATAAAGAATAAGCTAAAACCAAAGTTTAGTGATATGAATATTATTTTGATATGGGGACTATGACAAAAAAATGGAGAGATTACAACCCAATTTAGAAAATTCACTTACTTTTGGCAAAAACATATAATAAACTAAATTAAAAAAAAGCAATGCATCATTTTTGGATGAAACCCTTACTATGGGTTGGAGAATAAAATTGTGCTATATTTTACGAAAACTTAAGCTTATGTGCTCCTATGATCCAAAATTCAGCAGTGTTTGCAAAATATTTGAATTTTTTGACTTAATCGTCCTATACTAACTTGGGGTCATTAGTGGCGCCAAGTCCAAATGGGCTAATGACATCAAACTATAAAATCATCAGAATCATCATATCATAAAAATCGGTAAAATATAGCACAATTTTATTTCATCTAGTTTACTAGAACAATTATTTTTTTAAATATGCCAAAATTCATAGCTTGGCTTGGGCATGGAATGGGTTAACGTTGCCAAATCTATTTTTTGAAATTTTGTTTAAGGAAATTTTTTAAAACTTCAAAAAGAAGTTTTTAAATTTTTATCAAAAAAATGTTCCATCTTTGGTATAATTTCGCAATAAGTTAGCTAATAAAACAGTACTTCATATCTGAGTTCTTATAGATATAGAGACCAAAAAGAAAAGAATTATGGCTTTAATCAATTTGTTAAATTTAAAAAAACATTTCCTGACCTAGAATTTTTTGGCACAAAAGTGGTCTGGGCCATTTGTTATTTCTTTTCGAGTTTTTATTCGATTTTGAAGTTATATAGCTTTTCGGAAAGATAATTTAATAGTGATATCAATTCATATAACAATTTATCGAAAAAGTTAAAATGTAGAACGAAATTTTCGTAAAATCGGAAAAAAAGTTATATTTTCCTCATATGAACACACTTTTAAACTTCACTCGCGTTGAGGTACCTCTAAATTTTTTTGATTGACCTAAAGCTTTGTATTTCTCAGGTTTTTTTTGCTATTCGCACATTTCTAGGGGGTGAGACCGGGAGTTTGAACACTATTTTATTCAGGGTCACTCTAACACATTACAACACATGATTTTGGGGCTCAATTCTGACAATTGCACCTGAAAGTAGCCCCAAAAATTAGAACTTCTGCATCATTAGTTTTGTCAAGTGGGCTGCTATTATAATTTAATAGCCATACGAACTTTTTTCCTCAAGGTGAATTTTTTATCATTTTTTGTATATTTTAATACGGTTATAGCTCGGTAGCCGAACGGAATATCTCTTTTGTGTCTGAAACAAAGTTGTAGATATTGAATATGAGAACAAACCTACCGGAAAAAAGTGCAGCCAGTGCCTTAAAAATCGCAAAAACGCCCTTTCAATTTTTCCCATTTTCACCTTTTTTTCCTAAATAACTGGAATATCTCTTTTGTGAGAAAAAAAGCAAAACAAACCTACCCGAAAAAAGTGCATCCAGTGCCTTAAAAATGCCCATTTTCCCTCCATTTTTTCCCCGTGTACAGCGAGATGACATACAGACATGTGTGGACAAGTTGCTGTATTATTTTGAAAAAATCAGTGCATCTATGACGTTAAAATTACATTTCATGCATTTCCACTTTGTTACTTTTTTGGCACAATTACCGCATCGGACGAACAAGGACAGAGATTCCACCAGGTGACCATGCCACTGAAAAAGCGATTCAAAGGCAAAAAATTAGATGCATTGCTTGCGGAGGTTTGTTGGTGGAGTTCTAATATTATGCAGTTTGAAGATGCAAGCACCGAAGATGAAGATGAAACTGAAGAAAACATGCCCTTGAATATTACGTCTGACTCGGATGATGATGCAGACTCAGACAATGAATATGAACAACATACTTCAACGAGGATGGATATTTACAGTAATTGAAAATTATATAAATTTTGTTTCCATGCATAGATAACAAATAAAAATCTCACATTTTCTGTGTAAGAAAGGCTGTAATATGAATCGAAATATTAATTTGCATGCAAAATAAAGTTTATAAAGAAAAAAAACAGCATAGTTGTGGAGTTGTAATCCAGTTATGAGCAAAAAAAGTGAAAAATGGGGAAAAATTGATATTTTTGCGATTTTTAAGGCACAGGATGCACTTTCTTATGGTACGTTTCTTCCGCTTCTTTTTCTCCTATTCAAAATCTACAACTTTGTTTCAGCCACAAAAGAGATATTCCAGTTATTTAGCAAAAAAAAGTAAAAATGGGGGGAATGGGCATTTTTGCGATTATTAAGGCACTGGATGCACTTTTTTCGGGTAGGTTTGTTCCGCGTTTTTTTATCCTATTCAATATCTTTGTTTCAGACACAAAGGAGATATTCCGTACGGTTACCTAGTTATAACCGCGTTAAGATATACAAAAAGTGACAAAAATCCACCTTGAGCAAAAAATTCGTATGCACATTAAATTATAATGGCAGCCAACTTGACAAAACTAATGATGCAGAAGTTCTTACTTTTGGGGCTACTTTCAGGTGCAATTCTCAGACTTGAGCCCCAAATCAATGAGCTGAAAAATGTGGTACTGTGTAATGGAAACATACATACCAACGAACGAATGGACGGACAGACAGATGGACAATCATAAAAAATTAACTTTTTAAATACTTATGCACAATTAAAAAAAAAATTCATATTTATAAAAACTACAATCAAAACAGATTCTTCAATAATTATTGAATCATATAATTGGTCCTTATTAATTTTACTGAAAATAATTGGAACATGTATCTTTTATTATTTTTATACCCTATACCACTATGTGGTCAGAGTATGATGACTTTGTGCTGATGTTTGTAACTACCAAAAATATTTTCCCTAGGCCTATCTTTTATTATATCGATTGCCTCAGAATCATTTTCTGAGTCGATTTAGCGATGTCCGTCCATCCGTCCGTCCGTCTGTCCGTCCATCCGTTTGTGTGTCAATGTAAACCACGTAATCAAACTACAGTTCCTAAATACATATGAAGATATTTCGATAAAATTTAGTATATAAGCTTCTATCGGCAACAGGATGAACTGAAATTGTGAAAATCGGTTTATGTGCAGACCTAGTCTCCATACAAATGACTCCTATCAGATCGACTTATATCGCCGTAATATCCAAATTATCATATAAATTACGTTCAATTTGGGTTTGTGTATGTTCGTTACATCCACTTATCAGTAGTCCAAAAATAAAACCTACATGACAATTCTTCTTCATAGCCTCTATAAGGAGCTGTTTCCTGATCTATCAAAAAGCGAAAATGTTGCACAGATGTTTCACAAATTTAGTTTTTTAGGTTTCTGCAAAAAAAGTGACCTTACCAAATATGGGCAGGATCGGTCTATTTGTTAACCTAGTCCCCATATAAATATAGCATTCGATATGAACTTTTTGGTATCCGAAGGTAAACAAATTATAACCATGTCACTGAAATTCGTTTATGCTTATTTTCAATATCTGATTGGTTGGACCTCAGATAAAGGGTCTCTAACACATCGTATAGGGTATCGTCCAGAGCGACTATAATTGTCTTACTTGTTACTTATTTCTTCTGGTCTTCTAGGAATGGAAGAAACCAAATTTTAGATCTCCTGTATGACCACTAGGGTGGCCCTTAATAAAAAAAGTGTTCAAACTGTCGGTCTCACACCCTAGAAATATGCGAATAGCAAAAAAACTGAGAAATACAAAGTTTTGGGCCAATCAAAAAACGTTTAGTCATCTCGCAAAGCGATTGAAAATTTCAATTGTGTTTATATGGGGAAAATATAACTTTTTTCAGATTTTACGAAAATTTCGTTCTATAGTTTAATTTTACCGACAAGCTGTTATATAATTCGGGATCAGTATTAAATTATCCTTTCAAAAGGCTATAAAACTTCAAAATCGATTAAAACCTCGCCAAGAAATAGCAAAGCCCCAGACCACTTTTGTACCAAAAAAAAAAAAAAGTCATGAAATTTGATGGCATTTTTTTCAACTTTGAGACATTGTCAAAGCCATCATTCTTTTTTGGTCTCTACACTTATAAGTAGTCAGATATGAAGTATTGTTTTATTACCACGTTGCTAACCTATTGCGCATTGAAACCGAAAATTGGATATTTTTTTGATAAAATTTTTAAAACTCCTTTTTCAAGTTTGAAAAAAGTTTCTTAAACAAAATTTAAAAAAATTAATATATTACTTTAAGGTTTTATTAAATACATGCTGCAGAATAATTGTCTGAAATTTTAAGTAAATCCCTTTACCAGAATTTTTTTGACAAGGATTTTATTTTTGCGGATTTCGAGAAAACTTGGATTTTTGTGTTTTTTTTGTTTTTATTCCGTAAATGTACTCTTTCTAAATACTTTGTAACAAAAATTCATCACTTTTCTACTTTTAAATGTTATATTTTATCCTTATAGGCTAGGGTTTCGGAAACAAATAATATGACTCCATTAACCCTTATGGAATTGGGTTCACATATGACCCCAAGCTAATAAGAGACAATTTATTCAAAATATTCAAATATTTTGTAAATGCTGCCCAATTTTGAGATGCAACGCTTAAAATGTAATAACCAGATGTGTAGAAGTTTCGTTCCAAAAATTTTGGATAAATCCGAGAACGTTAACCCATTATTTGCCAAGGCCAGCTTTGGATTTTAAGATATTTTTAAATAAAAATTACCGAAAATGAGTTTTTGTATTACACTCGATGAAACCACTATGTAGAATTTAAGAAAAATAATTCGGTTAATTTTTTTTTATTTAACCCTTCAGTGCTCCTGAGATCAAAATTATCCATTGTGATATAACTCTGGTGCAATTGTCTGCTTATTGCTCGCGAATATATATTAAAACAACTTTTAACCAATTTTGTTAAAAAGTATCTAATAAAAGCCACAAATACGAAAATTTCAAAATTATTATAAAATGTTTATTTGTTTGAATTACAATTATTAAATTTGGTAAATGGAATTTTTATTTGCAGATTTTAAATATTATTTAATTCATTTTTCTTTTATGCAGCCTGAATACTTACGTCTATAATTGTACACAACTTGTAAAACAAATTGTTTTTGCTCTTCATCTTTTGTGAAAAGTGAATTATATTCCTCCATCAGCTTAACACCTCTTTCTGGTGTGTCATTGACTACCTTCAAGAGACCAATAATTTCTTTTGCTTTGGTAAAATCAGTAATTTGATGCCAATTTGTAGAGTTGGATTTTAAAAATTCTTGGTCTATTGAGAATCTTTAAAAAAAAAGGTTTGTTTCCGCGGAAATGAACTGCTCAATGCCATTACCTATAATGGTTAACCAAATTATTTTTCTTAAATTCTACATAGTGGTTTCATCGAGTGTAATACTAAAACTCATTTTCGGTAGTTTTTATTTAAAAATATCTTAAAATCCAAAGCTGGCCTTGGCAAATAATGGGTTAACGTTCTCGGATTTATCCAAAATTTTTGGAGCGAAACTTCTACATATTTGGTTATTATCTTTTAAGCGTCGCATCTAAAAATTGGACAGCACTTACAAAATATTTGAATATTTTGAATAAATTGTCTTTTATTAGCTTGGGGTCATATGTGACCCCAATTCCAAAAGGGTTAATGGAGTCATATTATTTTTTTCCGAAACCCTAGCCTATTAGGATAAAGTATAACATTTAAAAATAGAAAAGTGATGAATTTTTGTTACAAAGTATTTATAAAGAGTACAGTTACGGAATATTTCACAAAAATCCAAGTTTTCTCGAAATCCGCAAAAATAAAATCCTTGTCAAAAAAATTCTGGTAGAGGGATTTACTTAAAATTTCACACAGTTAATCTGCAACATGTATTTAATAAAACGTTAAAGTAATATATTAATTTTTTTAAATTTTGTTAAAGAAAATTTTTTCAAACTTGAAAAAGGAGTTTTAAAAAGTTTATCAAAAAAATTTCCAATTTTCGGTCTCAATGCGCAATACGTTAGCAACGTGGTAATAAAACAATACTTCATATGTGACTACTTATAAGTATAGAGACCAAAAACGAATGATGGCTTTAATCTATTTCTCAAAGTTGAAAAAAATGCCATCAAATTTCATGACCTAGTTTTTTTTTTGGCATAAAAGTAGTCTGGGGCATTTGCTATTTCTTGGCGAGGTTTTATTCGATTTTGAAGTTTTATAGACTTTTGAAAGGATAATTTAATACTGATCCCGAATTATATAACATCTTGTCGGTAAAATTAAACTATAGAACGAAATTTTCGTAAAATCTGAAAAAAAAGTCATATTTTCCCCATATAAACACACTTGAAATTTTCAATCGCTTTGCGCCACGACCAAACGTTTTTTGATTGGCCCAAAGCTTTGTATTTCTCAGTTTTTTTGCTATTCGCATATTTCTAGGGGTGAGACCGACAGTTTGAACACTTTTTTTTCCTTCCATATAACGAAGGGCCACCCTAATGACCACTCTTCTGTGAGACTTTAATTAAATCATTATTGATTCTTATTTCTTTTTCCCTAACACTTCTCTCCAATTGATTCCATGAAACTTGAATTGGATTAATATTCAGGGACGGGAAGAAGTCTCCAATGTTTGTGTGTAAAGATGTAACAACTTAGTATTTGTTGCATTGAAATTCTAATCATTGCCCTAAGTGAAGATGTTATTATTTGGTAATCCAATGAATAGTATTACAAATCTCCATACATTTTTTGTGGTCTAATATTCTAGCAATGATATGTGATCTTGCACGATAACATAGGATAAAGATACTTTTCTTTAAACTCTTCACCGGTCCTTCTCCATATTCCGCTTCATCCATTATTAGCATAAATACAAAATTTGCTTTCGCCTGTAAAAAACATACAATTGCAGAACTCCACTGATGAATTTTGATGCTATTCGAATATGCAAGTCTTTTCGTTTACTTTGCTCATATACAGGTTTTTTTTTCGAGCAGCACGGCTGTTAAGCCCAGTCGCATGTAACACATTCCGGGCGTTATTTGGACAAAGTCGTTTGTTAAATTTCTTCTAATGTTTTCCCTTAATTGTTTTGCTACAATTTTTGGATGCCTTTTTTCTCTAATAGGATATCGAGATGAGATTGAGGGCATCCTGATATGGATTATTATTTATTTATTTTTTTATTAAATATTTCGATATTTTTTTATTGTGTAATAGGGTATTTTCACTATATCCTCAATGTAGATAACGTAATGATAATTTTCTTTATGTAAATTTATAATACTTTTACGTTCGTCTTCCGTAGTTTATTCACGTTTCGAAAACATATCGCAAAAAAAGTACCAAAGAATCAAAAGTTTGTCACTAAATTATTGCTAAATTATTAAAACTTAATTGACATTATTTACAAGCATGGCAAAAAAACAAAAAACAATAAGTTATAAAGCAGCATTAACTTCTTCAAATTATGTTTTTATATCCTATTCCACTATGTGGTTAGAATCAGAATCACTTTCTAAGTCGGTTAAGCAAAATCCGTCTGTCTGTCCGTCTATAAGTCCGTATGTCTGTCCATCTGTAGGTCCGTCTGTGTGTCAATATAAACCTTGTTATCAAACTACAGTTCGCAGATATGAATATATTTTAATGAAATTTTGTGTAAAAGCTTTTGTCAGCAATGCGAGGAACGCTATTAAAATTGGTGAAAAGCGGTGCATGTTCATAAATGGTCCCTCTGGGATCGACTCAAATTGTCATAAGATCCAAATTATCATACAGATATCGTTCAAGTAGGGTTTGCGTGTGTTTAGTCAGTAGTCTCAAAATAAACTCTGTCGGATATTTCTTAGTCATAGCCCCCATATAAAGTTGCTGTCCGATCTTCACTTAACTATGTATATCAAAACCAAAATATTGCAAAGAATTTTTTCGAATTTGGTTTGTACTTGTTTTTGAAGTGAACTCACCAAATATGATCAGCATTGGTCCATTTTTCGACCTCGTCCCTATACAAATATATCACGCGATATGAACTTTTGCAAATCTGCAGGCAAAAAAAATTAATAAAAATTTCCTCAGATTTGATTTATGCTTATTTTTTATACCCAATTAGTTAGACTGCATGGTAAGATAATTCTAATACAATTTTTTTTTTATTTTTTTTGTTACTGCAGATAAATAGAGTAATCATCAAAGGTACTAATGAAAGTAATTGAGATTTCTTTTAAAATGTTTTTTTTTTTAAATAAAAAAAATCCACTTAACATTTAACACTAATAGTGAGCACTAACTTTTTGGGTCAACTGTATATATATTTGCAACATGTAAATAAAAAATAATATACAAAATATTAAAACATAGACGGACCAATGCATATTGGTTAATACAGCCAGTTAGTGATTGAGTAGATCGATATATAGTATATCTATAAATTTTTATACTCACAATTGGAGTCCTATATAATGATACCAAGTCCGATGATACGTCCCTGCTACCACCCCGAAATGATTGACTGACATATTGATGTTTTAACAACGAAATGACAGTTTTCACAAACATGAGTGACGAGAATGTGCTATGGTTTAATGTTGTTATATGCTTTGACATGACAAAGTCTATTGGAAAAGAAGTTGCATATTCAAATATTTGACCAAACAATAAACATGGGACAGCAGAACTGAATATTTTATATGGGATAAACATACATACAGTATGCATTTGCCCAGTCGTTTTTTATATTTTTAACATGGTTGACGAATTTTTGTTATTCAAATGTTGAACATGTGAAAAAAAAATGTGAGCAAATAACAAACGAGAAATCGTATTTTAATATGCACATGAATGCATGACAGATTGTGTTTGTGCATGCATAGTAATTTAGTCTCGTCTTCTTTTAATATCTGCTTGCGCATTGTAGGGTATAACACATAATGATGATGATGATGATGATGACAATCTGTGATCATGCCACACACGAATTATTTGCCAATGTCAAATAGTGAATAATAAAAACACTGAAAAAGAACAATTATTTGAATAGCTCCAACAAGACTGAAAGAATATTTAACAACCCAACCATTCTTGTTTTCACTACAAATCATTCAGATATGGTGATGGTTATTATCACCATGTCGAAGTCAAAAAGAATTTTTAAAAATGTTTAAATGAATAAATACATAAATAATTTTAAGTTTGTTTAGGCTTAAGTATTTATCATGTTTAAAAGTAAGTTTATTTACGCCAACCAGCCATGGATTTCCAGAGTCATTGTTGCGTCTAGCTTGACATGTTTGTCTTCAAATGCATGATTGGTATTTAGCATTTGAATGATGTAAACACAGATTTAAGTACATATTATTAAATGGTCAAGTAAATACTAGCGTAATTCAGTAGAAACAACAATAAACTTAGTTCATGATGTTTATTTATTTATATCTTTTTTTTTTTTTTTTGCTAACGAAATTTTATAATGAAGGGCACAGAACTCCAAGCAAATGTAAGTTTTTCCTCTATAATCTATAGTAGATATGGCCAACATATTTATCTGAGTTGATATATTTATAATAACAAATTTTATTAAGGTTATATATTATGCTTTAAATACATATTTGATATATTTTCAACAATATACTTAATATGCGAAATTTTTTTATTTTTATACCCTCCACACGTCAGTGGCAGAGGGTATATATAGGTTTGTCATTCCGTTTGTAAGTAACACATCGAAACACTAATTTCCGACCCCATAAAGTATATATATTCTTGATCCTTATCACAGCTCTAGTCGATATAGCGATGTCCTTCTGTCCGTCTGTCTGTTGAAATCACGCTCATTCGCAAAAAAAGCCATATAACTGGATAAGGTTCAATAATATCATTTGCAATAATTCGCAGCAGGTTGGTATTGAAAATGGGCTAAATCGGGCATCACTGTGATTAGAAACGAGCAAAAATATGTAGGTACCTCTAAAAAAAACAAAAAACCCAGTGTGTTTGTTGTAACAGTTTATTGGTTGAACATAGTAATTGTACAACAACATAAAAAAATTACACAAAAAAATTATGCATATACATATATTAACAATACCAAGAACACAAAAACATAGCTCATGTTGGTAGTATTGCCACATATTTTTTTTATCGTTATCACGTTATAATAAAAAAAATCGCCAATATGAAAAAAAAATTAAAACGAAAAATGGAAAATGAAAAATAGAAAATGATGAATAGAAAATAGAAAATGGAAAATGGAAAATGGAAAATGTAAAATGAAAAAAAAAAGAAAATTGAGAAATGCAAAATGCAAAATGCAAAATGGAAAATGGAAAATGTAAAATAGAAAATGAAAAATGGAGAATAGAAAATGGAAATTGAAAAATAGAAACTGGAAAACGCAAAATGGAAAATGGGAAATGGAAAATGTAAATTGAAAATGGAAAATGGAAGCTAAAAAATAAAAATGGAAAATGAAAATTGAAGAATTAAAAATGGAAAATGGAGAATGGAAATTGGAAAATGAAAAATGGAAAATGGAAAATGAAAATTGAAAAAAGGTATATGGAAAATGGAAAATGAAAATTTAAAAATGGAAAATGAAAATTGAAAAATGGAAAATGAAAATTGAAAAATGGAAAATGAAAAATGAAAAATGAAAAATGAAAAATGAAAAATGGAAAATGAAAAATGAAAAACGGAATATGAAAATTGAAAAATGGAAAATGAAAAATAAATAATGAAAATTGAAAAATGAAAAATTAAAATGGAAAATTAAAATTTAAAAATGGAAAATGAAAATTGAAAAATTAAAAATGAAAATTGAAAAATTAAAAATGGAAAATGGAAAATGGAAATTGGAAAATGTAAATTGCAAAATGGAAAATGAAAATTTAAAATTGAAAAATTAAAAATGGAAAATGAAAAATGGAAAATGAAAATTGAAAAAGGTGTATGGAAAATGGAAAATGAGAATTGAAAAATGGAAAATGGAAAATTGAAAAATGAAAAATGAAAAATTAAAAATTAAAATGGAAAATTAAAATTTAAAAATTGAAAATGAAAAATGAAAAATAAAAAAATTAAAATTGAAAAATGAAAAATGGCAAATGGAAAATAAAAATTGAAAAATGAAAAATGGAAAATTAAAATTGAAAAATGAAAAATGAAAAATGGGAAATGAAAATTGAGAAATGGAAAATGAGAATTGAAAAATTAAAAATGAAAATTGAAAAATTAAAGTCGAAAAATTAAAAATGGAAAATGAAATACGAAAAACGGAATATGAAAAATGCAAATTGAAAAATGAAAAATTAAAAATGGAAAATGAAAATTTAAAAATGGAAAATGAAAATTGAAAAATTAAAAATGGCAAATGGAAAATGAAGATTGAAAAATGAAAAATGGAAACTGAAAACTGATAAATGAAAAATGGAAAATGAAAATTGAAAAATGGAAATTGAGAATTGAAAAATAAAAAATGGAAAATGAAAATTGAAAAATTAAAATCGAAAAATGAAAAATTAAAAATGGAAAATTTAGAATGAAATATGAAAAATGGAAAATGAAAAGTTAAAAGTGAAAAATGGAAATGAATAATGGAAAATGGAAATTTAAAATTAATAATTAAATCTTGAAAATTAAAACTTAAAATTTAAGTATTAAAAATTAAATATTAAAAGTTTAAGTTTCTATATTTAGTTTCTTACCTGTTATTATTATATATATATTTTTTTTTGTATTAAATGTAATGCAGATAAAAATAAAAAATAATTCAGATTAAAATATATTAAAATTAGCTTATTTTTAATAATAATAATTTTTAGCAAAGAATCATTTGAATTGTTGTATTCAGAATTAATGTTTCAGTATCGGCAAAAGCTTAAAAGCGGTAGCCGTACTCAACATTGGATGTAATATAGAGTTTAAGACTCGGGTGGAGGGTATCAAAAAATTCGGCACAGCCGAATTTAACACTCTTTCTTGTTTTTATACTTATTTTTTCTGAAATTTTTTATCTTTTTTGTTTATTTTTCATTTAGCTCGCTATTTTTATACCCTCCACACCACTGTGCAGAGGACATATATATTAGTTTGTTCTTCCGTTTGTAACGCATAGAAAAATGCATTAAGTATACTATATATATTCCCAATCCTTATAACAATTCGAATTGATATAGCGATGCCCGCCTGTCCGTCCCTCCGTTAATCTGTTAAAATCACGCTCATTCACAAAATAAACTATATACATGGGTAAAGTTATGACAATGTTGTTAGCTATTCTTTCGAGCAAGTTGTTATTGTAAATTAGGTAAACCGTGAATCAGTGTGCCAAGATATATAGAAAAACATGTTGTAATAATTATTTAGTATTAAACAGTACAATACTATAAGTCCAGATATTAATGTAAACAAAAAATCCACGTAGAGGATATCATATATAAAACACAGCCGATTTAACATATTACTTGTCGCATGTACTTTCGGTCGTCCACTATACAAAGAAAAAACAAGTAAGAAAATTATAGTCGGTCTAGACCGACTATACGATACCCTATACCATGCGTTTAGAAACCCTATCTCTTAGTCCCAACTAACTGGACATAGAAAATAAGCAAAAACCAAATTTGAGTGGGATTTTTATTAATTTTTTTGGCTGCAGATATAAAAAAGTTCATATCGGATGCTATATCTATAAAGGGGCTAGGTCCAAAAATGGACCGATCCTGATCATGTTTGGTAAAGTCTCTTGTATTTTGCAAAAATATGTACAAACAAAATTTGAGAAGAATCAGTGCAATATTTTTGTTTTTTAATAGATTTAACTGAAGATCGGGAAGCAGATCTATATGGGATCAAAGGGATCATTTTTGGACTACTCATTAGTGGATGTAATGAACGCATACAAACCCAATTTGCGTAAGATCTATATGACAATTTGGATCTTATGGCAATTTATGTCGATTTCATATGGGTAATTTGTATGGGGGCTAGGTCTGAACATGGACCGATTCTCACCAATTTCAATAGCGTTCATCCCATGGCCGATAAAAGCTTATATACCAAATTTCATCAAAATATATTCATATTTGCGACCTGCAGTTTGATTACAAGCTTTACATGGACACACAGACGGACGGACGGACGGACGGACGGACGGACATTGTTAAATCAACTCAGAAAGTGATTCTGATTCGATCGGTATAATTAAAGATGGGTCTAGGTCAAATATTTTTGGGTGTTACAAACAGCAGCACAAAGTCATTATACCCAAACCACATAGTGGTATAGGGTATAATTAAATCGGAAATTGTTTTAAAGTTTAACAACTGTATTTTCGATTCCATTCATAGAACTACGATAGCAGTTAATCATTTTCTATTGCGATAAAATATTTACTGTTTCGATAACACAATGATGATCACTAGCAGATTCCAGCACTCGAAATTCGAGAGCAAATTCTAGGAAATTTTATTTTTTAATTTAATAACTAAATACCCTTTCGGGTATTTATTTGAATTTGCAGGAGGTACGAAAGCTTCGACGTCATAAATCTGGAGTACTGTGGTAGCGAAACCTTGGAGCTTTGCTGAGTTCATGAGTTATTAATGTGAGTAGTTAGAAAAAATGGGCGGGATTGGACCAGTGGGCGTGGAACCCTATACAAAGTAAATACTTAATGTCATATAACTGGAGTACTATATTAGAAAAAGCCTTGGGACTTTGTCAGAGTTCATAAGTTATTAATGTGAATAGTTGCTCAAAAATGGCCAAAAATGTAAACAAAATATTGGAAAAATATACATGCGTTTCCTATATGCATGCGTTTCCGGTTATATGACATAACTTCTTGTTTAATTTAGTTTTTGCTAATTAAATAGCTCACCTTAACCTCCATTGCAAAGGTAATGGTTGTGTAGGGTGGCTATATGCATTAAATCGTGCTAATTGGAGATGGCTGTATAGTTTCTTGTAACTGGCGAAAGATTTTTTCATTGCGGCCATATAGGTCGGATGGAGTAACAAAATAATAACCAAAAAAAGCTCTCTCAACTTTTTTATTAAAATATTGCCATATTTGGAAAACATAGAGAATAAATTTATAATAATAAATAATCAAATTAGGGATGCCAAACGCAAAAAACCAAATGTCCCAAACATTTTAAATAAAATAATTTGTTATCTTTATTTTCTGACAAACTTCAAATATTCATCCAAAAAAAAATTGTGAAAAATAATATATGTATAAATAACATTCTCATCAAATTGCTTTTATTTATGTAACAATTTTTATGTTCGCAAATATCATTTGCGATTTTCTAAAATTCATTGAATTTAAATTAATGTTTTCTGTAGTGCGAATTCAACGATCCGACAGAATTTCAACGATCCGACAATCGCAAAATATATCGACAGCTATTGTTGTTTGCACTGAGGATTAAGTGATTCACTAAGTACACACATCTTAACGACAGTCGACAAATCTATTTTTATATTTATTTAAATTGTAAACGAGTGGCATCTCTGTTAAAATAAGCGAAAAACACAAAGAAGAATAGAAAATAACAAATTACTTCGTGTTTGACAGGATGATTTTATGTTTATGTTTAATATCTTTATTTTTTTACTAATATTTCTGTGAATTTATTTGAAAATTAAATAATGAATTGAGTATGCTATTTAATTTTTTTATTTATATAACAAAGATTTTTAATAGAAGCAAAATATTTTCACTATTTTATGATTTTTATTTATGTATGACGACATTTCAACCTAAAAATTTAAGTTTTTATCGATTGAATAAACAACACAAAAATGGCTGTCGTTTAGATAACAACAACAGCTGACTTTAACAATAGCGAATATCGTTTAAAAATTTTACTGATAATTTTGCTTTTCTTTTCTGTCGAATCGTTAAAAGAAGTTACTGAAAAGCTATTAATTTCTCCTAAATGCCAATATTTTTTTTTTAATGTAAACATTTTTTAAATGTAAACATATTTGGTGTTTTTTTTTGGAATTTCAATTTGTGTTTAACGAATAAAATTTATATATTGAACATGCAATTGATGTCTTCTAAATTTAAAATTATTATTTCCGACGTTTTGATATGATTTTCAAAAATTCAGTTAATATTTTCTAATTTATAATTGGAAATTTTAATTCCAGTTTTTAGAATTGATATTTTCTTAAATTTGAATGGAAAATTTAAAAAGCGCAATTTTGTATTTATGTGAATAATAATGCTTTAGTAATTATAAACAATTTTTTAAAAATTAGATGTAATCGCAATCAGATATTTTGTAGGTAAAGCAGAATAATAATTCTATATAACTATGTAGAACTTTTTTGAAAGCAAAAAACTCATTGATAAATCGGTAACTCTATTTTATAAAGACAACAAAAAGTTAACATGCCAAACTTATGTTCATATTTGTAAAAGAATAATGAAAAAACGTATGAAATAAAAGACCAGCCCGTGTATTCTCTTAACATTGTTATGTATAGTATCTATTTGAAAATATTGACATTCATGTTAAAATAGAAATAAGTATTGCAAAGCTAATTAGAACAAAAATTGTGGCGCCATCTACTGTGGCATAGTCACGCTGAGCGAAATGAAGTGACACTCTGTTAATGCAAAATAAATGTATTTTCCCCATAACAAAATATTGCAGAAATTTATGTAAATAAAATAATATAGCGATTTATTTCTAACATGCAGTTATTCTGGATATATGTACATATATATAATATATGTATATTATTTGTATTATTTAATATGTGTATGTATGTATATGTAAATATTACACACAAAAAATACAACATCAAACGTTATTTTTGTGTTTTTCTCTTTAAATAAATTAATATATAAAATTTTTTTTGCTAAATTTACATTGTTTTCTTTTTATTAACACCGAGGTATTTTAGCATTATTTGCTTTAGATGCTGGTGAATTTTTACTCCCTTTATATTAACTCGTAGTGTATGCTTGTCGAAAAAATTCTGGATCGATTTTAACCCCTTTCCCGTGACCCAATCGATCTGAAACTTTGCAGGTAGGTAATGACAGAAATTATCTAGTAAATTTTTTTAGTGATGCCAAAACAATGGAAACTTTTATATTTTTCTACCAGAGTTGATAAAAAAAGTACAAGGGGTTAGTTTTTATTACATTATTACCACAACGACCTCAAAAACAACAAGTCCAGCTATGACAACAATATAACATTTAGAATAACAACAAGAACACTATAGAAACATCATATTTTTAATTTTTTTTTTTTAATTTTTCAGAGATTTCCCTGGACCTGTTCCACCGATTTTAATGATTTTTGAAATAGAAATCTTCCCATGAATTCGGAGAATCATTCTCACTAAAAATTATCGCCTTAGCTATCCTATTGAGGGCGTGATCGTGACAAGAACAACATAGAATATTATATTTTTCCAAGACTTTTTTTAGTTCTTCATTCAAATCTCGGGCCCTAATCGACCGATTTGGACGATTTTAAACGCAAAACTTTTCAGGATGTTAGTGAATCATTTTTTATATCAGCGAGCACCCTAGCTGCCCGATTGATGCCGCCATCGTGATTTCCACAGACGGACAGACGGACAGACGGATAGACGGACAGACGGACATCGCTATATCAACTCCGGTTGTTATAAGAATCACAAATATATATATTTCATGGGGTCTAAAATTTTTTTTCTAATTATTACAAACGGAATGACAAACTTATATATACCCTCTGCACACTGGATTGGAGGGTGTAAAAATATGAAGTACTATGAAAATGAAACTATGGAAACCGGAAACTATGGAAGGAATCGCTAAAACCGAAAATCGCCAATAACGAAAATCGCGAAAACAAATTTTGCACTAATTAAAAATCGTCGATTCAAAAATCACAAAAAAACAAAAATCGCCGAAATCAAAAAGAGCAACAACAAAAATTTCCAAAGACAAAAACCGCATAATCAAAAATTGCCAAAACCAAAAATCGCGAATAATAAAAATCACAAAAAAAGCCAAGATAAAAAATCGCCAGAACCGAAAATTGCGAATAACGAAAATCGCCAAAATAAAAAACGCCAAAGTCAAAAGTCGCAAAAAAATCGCCTAAGTCTAAAATTGCCAAGGTCTAAAATCGCAAAAACAGAAATCGACAGAATGAAAAATTTCCATATGTAAATAAAACAGTTTTCTATAGTTTCAATTTCGTTACGATGGGTGTAGCGTAGCGCTAGTAATTAATGAAATTGGACGATAAATAAAATTTTAATATGGTCAAGTCAATAATCATATATGTCAATATATAATTATGGAAGACATTTTTTTAAATATTCAGTATATATGTATATATCAATACACGGTTAGACACCGTAGTCCAATGGTATGCATGGTTGGTGTAGTAAGAAGGATGCGAAACCTTTTTCTTTGAAACACTGTGGCACATTTGGCGAGACGACGCACAGTGCTTTGTTCCCATACTTGAAAAATAAAAAAAAAATATAGCCTATTTTTCCGTCTGGATAGGCAGTTACCTATTGTAAAAGCTTCAAGACGATCGGTCTATTGGGGTAGTCTCCTATAGGGGACAAGCAGACATACAAACATAGATCCATTTTTATACCCTATACCAATATGTGGTTTGTGCTGCTGTTTGTAACTACCAAAACTCTTTGACCTGAACCCATCTTTTATTATACCGATCGACTCAGTATCACTTTTAGAGTCGATTTAGCGATGTCCATCCGTCCGTCTGTCCGTCCGTCCGTCTGTCCGTCCGTCCGTCTGTCCGTCTGTGTGTTCATGTAAGCCTTGTAATCAAACTACAGGTCGCAAATAGAAATATATTTTAATGAAATTTGGTATGTAAGCTTCCACCGGCCATAGGCTGAACGCAGATGAAATTGCTGAAATTAGGTCTATGTTCAGACATAGTCCCTATACAAATGACCCCTATGAAATCGACTTAAATTGCCATAAGATCCAAATTATCATATAGATCTCGGTCAAATCGGGTTTGTATGTGTTTATTATATCCATTAATCAGTAGTCCCAAAATAATACCTATATGACAATGCTTAGTCATAGCCCCCATATAAAGCTGCTTCCCGATTTTCTTAAATCTATCAAAAAACAAAAATATTTCACAGATTTTTCTCAAATTTGGTCTGTATATATTTTTTTTTTCAAAATCCTGACCAAATATAAATATAGCATCCGATATGATCTTCTTCATATCTGCAGCCAAAGAATTAATAATAATGCCACTCAATTTTGGTTTATGCTTATGTCCTATGTGCAATTATTTGGACCGAAGAGATAGGGTCTCTAAACCATGGTACAGGGTATCGTACAGTCGGTCTAAACCGACTTAAATTTTTTACTTGTTATATATAAGATACTGGTAGAAATTAAAGGTTTGTTGTCGGCCACTGTATTGAAATGGTAGTCGTAGATTATAGTGGTTATAATATTGAGTGGAGAAGACTCAGCAGTGCCGAATAAAACAAAATGTGTTGTATTTCAGAACAAAGTACATAAATTCATCATATGGCATATTATTTTAACAAAATAACAGCAATGTCAATAACTAAAAAGAAAATATGTAAAATTTAAACTGACACACAGACACATTTCAATCTTCGCAGGAAATTCACTAAATAACGAGAATGAAACAAACAAAACCAAATACAAACTGAAAACTAACAAACTGCCAATTGCATTCTGCAACAGTTTACAATCCTGTCAGTCAAACATGTAAAAAAAAAATATAAAAACAAAACAAAACTCCAAATTGACGAAGACGAACTATCAACGCATTTGGCAGACGCAAACATTTTTCAATGACAATTAAATGTCAGAAAGAACAAAATCTACAGTCTTGACTGTTCTCATAAGCATGTACCCATCGTGAACATCAATGGATGAACGTATATGTATACGTGGTACGTACATACGCATATACAAACATAACTTAGTAGAAAGCTCTGGTAATTGAAGGAGTTGAATAAAGAAAAAATTAAGGGGATTTAGATGGATGGACGGATAGATGTATGGATAAATGTTATAGATTGATGTTTATACATTGCGAAATGGATATGAGAACAATTGAATTTGCTACTGTATTATTGTACAAACAAGAAGATGAGCTGTCATTGTTGTATCCAAAATTTATGCCTAAAAAAATAAGAGATACTGCTATATAATAATAAACGTTTATCGTGCTATTGAAATATATCGAGAAAAATTATTTCAGTCGAAAATAAATTTATTTTCATATAAAAGAACATTTTTGCACATTTTGATCTATAAATAAATCTAAGTTAAAAACAAGTAAGAAAGTTATAGTCGGTCTAGACCGACCATATGATACCCTATACCATGGTTTAGAGACCCTATCTTTCGGTCCAACTAATTAGATATAGAAAGTGAGCATAACTCAAATTTGAGTGGCATTGATATCAATTTTTTTGCCGCAAATTTGAAAAAGTTCATATCGGATGCTACATTTATATGGGGACTAGGTCGAAAAATGGACCGATCTTGACCATATTTGGTAAGGTCACTTATATTTGGAAAAAATATAAACAAACCAAATTTGAGAAAAATCTGTGCAATATTTTTGTTTTTTGATAGAATTTAGCGAAGATCGGGAAGTGGCGTTATAGGGGGGCTATGACTAAGAGTTGTCCAATAGGGATCATTTTTGGACTACTGATTAATGGATATAATTAATACATACGAACCCAATTTGACTAAGATTTATATGATAATTTGGATCTTATGGCAATTTATGTTGATTTCGTAGGGATCATTTGTATGGGGGCTAGGTCTTACCATGGACCGATTCACACCAATTTCAACTGCTTTCATCCTATACCCGATAAAAGCGTACGTAACAAATTTCATCGAAATATATTAATATTTGCGACCTGCAGTTTGACTACAAACTTTACATGGACACACAGACGGACGGACGGACGGACGGACCGACGGACGGACGGACGGACATCGTTAAATCGAATCAGCTAGTGATTCTGATTCGATCGGTATTATAAAAGATGAGTCTAGGTCAAATATTTTTGGTAGTTACAAACAGCAGCACAAAGTCATTATACCCAAACCACATAGTGGTATAGGGTATAACAAAACAACAACTTACAGGATGGTTTGAATATGGTCTCTTTGTTTCTAATGAGAATAATAATTCTGCTTAAAATTAATATTTGACGGAATATGAAAATTTTAAAACTAAAACTATTGTATTTTTATTTTAATCTAACCAGGCTACTGGTAATGAGCATTCAACATAACTTTTTTAAGCTTGATTTACATGTTTTTCAAGGATAGACATTCAGCAGAAAACTATTGAGGTGAAAATATTTTGTGACTAATAAAATTTTCTACCCAATTAAGTCTGTAGAAAATAATTTAACATTTATTGAATGTTGAAATAGATTATTAATGATATTGAAAAACTTACGAGCACATCTAGTGTAAATATGTAAGATTTTCATTCCAAAATCATGGCATATAAATCTAGAAGTGTTGTTGCTTCTCAATTTGTGCAGAATTTATTACAAGTTAAGTATAACTAGTTGGCAAAAAAAATTAGAGAAAAACCTTAAATTAAACTAATTCAGCATCTAAGCATTTCAATAAAAGAACTAGTAAGTAAGGCAGATATTCGAAGCTTTAAAGAAAAACTAAATAAAATAAAATGGGGACCTCTTCAATAAACTTATTATATTCTTGGTTATAAAAAAGGTACATAAAAATTTACAGTGGTCCCTTTATTGATATAGCTATTTCAGAAATTGATCTTTGTGCAATCTTTGCTTGACGATACTTTATTTAGTTGTACTGATGAATGTTCTGCGTTGAATAATAAAAATCGCATAAAGTAAATTAAACTAAATTATACAACATTGCTGTACCCTCCGGCTCGATGAACCAAGGCCAATATTTCAGTAGCCTAAACGATGACGCTTTCCCTTCCGGTGAAAGGTTGACCGGAGAATCTTTATACTGCAACAGAACAATGCCCCCATGTCACAAAAGCAGGATGATATTCAAATATTTGTAGGATTTTGGTGCTACTACCAAGGACCATGCATAATGAGGATGTACAAACTGAATATTAGGTGCATGAAAACTGATAATGCAAGAGAGGACAACAAGCGTATATTCATGCATCTGAAAATTGAAAAGGAGGAGCGTGTTGCTGGAACAAAATCTTGTTCCATAAATATTTTCTTGCTCCCAAAGTTACGACCAAAAATTTACTATATTCGAAATTTA
Organism: Cordilura impudica; assembly: GCA_963682025.1. Lineage (NCBI taxonomy): Eukaryota > Metazoa > Arthropoda > Insecta > Diptera > Scathophagidae > Cordilura > Cordilura impudica. Next base: position 266,154,859 of record OY821518.1, read on the forward strand.
AACTCATTCATACTCATAATTGCCTTCACTCATTGCTTGCTTGTAGAAAAAAGCTGTTTAATAAATAAATTAAATATGAAAATTTTGCTTATGAAAAGTTAATATATAATTGTATGTAAAAGAAATAATTAGCATAAAAATTTAAACTTCTTGGAGCATCAAGTTGAACGTGTTGAGGAGTTTACTAACCTTGGAAGTATAATATCTGAAAATGGTGGTACCCTAAACGATGTGCAAAATAGAATAAAGAAGGCGCTGGGCTCATACACTCAACTTCGCAAGGTATGGAGCTCAAAAGACTACAGCCTCAGCATGAAAATCCGTTTGTATAAAGCTTGTGTCCTTTCTGTCCTGCTCTACGGATGTGAAACATGGTTTGTAACGGAGTCAATACAAAACAAACTGCGCGCTTTTGCCAATAGATGTCTTCGCAGAATCCTTGGGGTGTTCTGGCCCAATAGAATAACAAACGAAGAACTCTGGGCGAGGACGGATATGTACGACATAAATGTGGAAGTTCGGCGGAGGAAGTTTGGATGGATAGGACATACACTTCGTAAGCCATCGGACGAAGTATGTCACTAAGCTTTGGTATACAACCCCCCAAGGAAGTAGAAGAGTAGGAAGACCAAGAACCACCTGGCGAAGATCAACATTGGGTGAAATAAACAGGCTTGAGCAAAACGGTCTTGAAGCAGACGGTCCTGGACGAAGATACAACAACATTGGGGAACTCAAAGAAGTAGCTGAACGAAGAGATAGATGGAGTAATCTTGTAGACAACCTATGCCCAGTATAGAGGCGGCTCGTAATCGAAAGACGACGGGCGAGGTTATATTATTATTATTATTATAAAAATTTATGTTATTGTCTGAAAAAAAAGACATAAAAAAAAGCAAGAAAAAAAATCTCTTTTTGAATTTATTTCGTGGCCCTGAGAAGGGCCTTTTGAATTTGATTTAATAATTTTATACAGTCATTGTCGTTAAAAAATATACTAATAAAAATAATATATAGATTAATAAATAATATAAAAAAATTTAAATTTTATTAACAAATAAAAAGTATATAAAAACAAAAATTGTTAACATAAAAATTTATGTTATTGTCGTGTGTAACTTAACTTTTTCTACTATTAAATTTTACTTATTTTAGGTTGTTAATTTTTTAATTTCCTATTTTGCACCCACCTTTGTCTTCTTTTTAAAATAAGGCTACCAACTAATTTTTTTGAGTTTTTATGCAACAAAACAGTTATATAATAATCTAAATGCGCTCTCCGATGTAGTATGCATGGATCCTTTACATAGAACCATGCAGAGGGCTCCGATCTAGCCATATTCTGTTCGATTGTAGTAATTGTTGCCCGCCTCAAGTTTATTATGTGATACTTTTCGGTGAAGAACTGCGTATAAATCTAAAGTAATTTTTTGGAGAGATCTTCGTAATATTTGGATGCCACTAAAATTTTTTTCTGATTATAAGACTTGTTCTGTATGAAGTTTGGCGCTGATGCTGCTGGTCCTTTTGCCATATATAAACATTTTCATATTTGATTTTCTCACTATTTTGATTCGCTGAGTTATATTTAATCGTTATTATTTTATTAAGAATCAGTGATGCACAGAGTCGTATTTGCACGATCTACGAGGCCAAAAATATTTTTATGCTGAATTGGTATTGGTAAATTAAAAACCAAATTTTCACAATAAATATATATATATTTAAGTTTATATACATTATATATTTATAAAAAAGCAAAATAATTCAATCTTCGGTCTGTACAAAGGGAAATAACGTAAAAATTCTAATTTATCGCCATTCTTCATCACTCTCCGATGAACTTTCTGATATATTGGGGTCTGCAGGTGCAAAGATGGCCAAAGTTTCAGGTAAAAATGTTCCAGATTTCCTTTTATTTACAGTCCGCATGCTATTTAGCATAGGATCAGAAGTAAGTAGAAAGCGATTAAAATATCCTGATAACAACTTTCCCTTGAAAATTTTCTCGCATAATCCTGGCGGTAACATCTAAAATGTTTGTTGCGAGCCTCAGCTGCTTCGTCGGAAAGCTGTCCGATTGGTAATAATGCCTTTCCGATGGTGACTGCGCCATGGACTAAAAGCTTGTGCATTGTTGGCATCATAGGGTGCCAATCATATAGGTCCACATAAACACGAGCAGTTTCTAAAGCATATTTTTCTCACTTCACGGGATCAATTTTGAATCCGGTTGAAATTGCATCCAATATGACTTTTAGTCTGAAAATTAGCTCATAATTAATGCCAGTTATTTCTGCAGCTAATTTAGAGTCCTCAAAGAACCCTCTTCTGGTATTGCCGTCATTGGTATTGCCGAAATTGGATTTAGGCATATCTATTATTAGGCCTGTTTCATTGCGAAACCTTCTTTGTATCCCTTTCTTGGTTTGCTCTTCTAGATCTTTCTCCTCCTTTCCCTGTATTTTTGCACTTGGAGTTTATAGGCTGAATGTAGGATACATCCAAAAATTCGAATTCTGGCGTTCAACACCGATATGCCGAATTCATGGGCTGCAAAATTCACTTCTCTTGTGTAGTCCAATTTATTGAAATCTTTCGAGGTTGCTCCACATATATAGCACCTACTTGTGGACTTTGTACCTGTGGCGGCATTGCAGACCTTTCCGTCTACCATGGTCACTACAAATGTGTGCTTTATTAAGAATATTTTCTCCGCTATATTGACCTCTGTTGGGACTAACGAGTTAATAGCGCTTTTAACATGTCTTATTTCCTCTTCAGTAACATATGTTGTTTCCTTGACAAAACGGAATCTTATTGGTCGACAAAAGCGCGGTGAAGAGGGCGTTGGATTTTTCCGTAAAACTTTATTATCTCCACAAACTAATTGCACAGGTACAAAGCTGCTTTGAAATATATTTGAATCCGAATCGGTATCATTTTGTAGTTTTTGCTTAAACTCTGATTGCTGGGACCCATCGCAATCCCATTTACTTATGAGAGTTAGGCATTCACGCCTTTGCTCCTTTAAAGTCTCCAATAGCTCTTCTAGGTACTCCGATAAACGCCTAGCGGTAACATCCATTAGAGGCTGCAATTGAGCCTCGCCACTAGTACTTGTCACCGTAATCGATTCTTTAGGTGGGCAAAATGTCTGCTTGGCTTTTAGTAAGCGGTTATAGCATGGAAAAAACTTTTTATTGGTCATTCTTATAATTTCGTACTGTTCAAGTGTGAAATCGGCATCTACAAACATTTGCAAAGCTTGCATTGGTGTCAAGGAGGATGCTTGCTTTTTACTTGATTTCGTACAGTAGTGCCTTTTTATATTTAGTTGCTCGTGTCGGAGTACTGGTGATATCTTTTAAGACATTTGATGCATCTTTTTTACCAGATTTTCCCAGTTCCACTGTCGCAGCATGGATTATGATATCCTTTTAAAAATTATAACGAAGTCCTTCAGTCTTTCGCCTTTTGCTCCTCTCACTTAAGCCTTCGAACGACTTGGATGGCCGACCTGGCCGTTTTTGTGTCTCAACAACTGGTATTTCGGAAGTACCTTCTAACCAAGTTTGGTTGTATTTTAGAAAATTAGTTTCCTTATAATGAGCTTTGACCCAGTTCTGTTTCAGTTCTGATTTGAAAAGGGCAAAACCATGTTTCAATTTAATAATTTGGTCTTCATTATAATTTTCACATGACAAAAGTTTATCTTTTAGATAGTTTAGTTTTGCATCTACACTAGGCAAAATTTCCTTCTTCATGCGGTCGAATAAGTATTGTCGAGTCACAATCTTTACTCCTGATGCATCGTCTGAAACTAGGACAAACATACATTAAATTAAAAGACACTAGCAAACATTTCTAATTTTTTACGAAATTTCGCTACATATCTTTAACCCCTCAAAACTATATTTATCCAGATGTTTCCGGACACAATTTTGATACTAGTTATAAGGAAAAGGATCATATAACAACCTGTAATAATAACCATAGCCCGATCTACCCCGATACATGAACAAAAACACAAGTAAAGAAAAATATTGAAGGAAATCAGGGTACGAAAAAGGCATTTTTTATAAGTTGAAATAATAATGTTGTTTTGCAGTTTACCATGACTTTATTAATGTAATTTGTAAGTTTCTTATCTTCTTCATTAGAATCCATCACTTTTAATTTGTAACAAGAACTTGTTAATATAAAAAATAACTTGGGAAGTTCGTTTAATAAAGCGCGTAGACGAGAACAGATACATACACTAGGTGAAACGGTTGAATTCCGACTAACGCCACGATGCGGTGCTGTGCGCATTAACAGGTAGAAAAGAGACGGATTCTATTCACGGGTTAGTCCTTTATTCGGGTAGATTGGGACTTTTGGCCGCGTAGATCGAGCAAATACGACACTGTGTGATGGTTTGAACCACCCTTCGAACATATTTTAAAGAACAAATTTTCTGGCGCATCCTGGAAAAATTTCCTAAGCAAAATGCATTTTGTCTTGGTATACCTTCTGAACAAATGTCGACTCAAATCTAGGAAACACCTTAATGTAAGAATGAACGCATTCATACATTTGTTTCTCGATTGGCCACCAAATCTGAATGTTTTCAAGTATTCAATAAAATCAATAAAGTCAATTTTTTCGCTTTCATTCCTGTTATATGGCCTTCTTCTGGGTTTTTGTACAACAAGTTTTTGGCATTTAGGATATCAAACATTTTATTGCTTGACGTATACTCTATATTCTGAGCAATCATTTTTGCAAATGCAATTCCATCGTTGCTAGCAATAACATTAAGAAGCTTCGCCTTAAGCTTCATTACTTGTAGTTGTAGTGCTTTCATATTCCGTTGCGCAGCAAATATTTGCTTTTGGTGCATTTTCTTCTGTCTAGCAAACTTTTCTTCCCATCCGATTTTTCTTCTTCTTTCATTGTCTTCACTCCACGGGGCACCCGCCTTAGCAATTTCAGCTTGGCGTGAGTAAAATTCGAAGTCCTCTAGAGTCATATCAGTTTCATCCATTTTCCTTTTACTATATGTAAGCTGAGCCGGTTCAGTGTGACGTTTTTTTTCCGTTTCAATTCCAGAGGATTTTCTCACTGGAGCAGCATTATGCTTCAGCCGTTTGGTTCCAACTTCATAATTTTCAAAATGATTGTAATATATCAACAGATTTTCACAATCCACATTTTCCAAATGGAGAACAACATCATATTCTCCTGCGTGCTGCTCCTTTCTTTAGACATTTCAATCCCACAGATTCCGGAGCGAAATGCAGGTTGCACACACGGTATTGTATGTTAGGATTGAAGGAATCGTCCAAATTTAATTCCTCTTCCATACAGCTAACATTGCTGCATCCTTGATTGAAAAATAAAATAAAATTGTGTTTCTCGAATAGCGCAAAAAAGCATATTTTATCAAATATTTTTCTCTTTTTAGAATAAAAGTAAATTTATAAAGAAAATTTGTAACTCATCAAATAAAAATTAATGTTGTGTTAACATTTTTTTTTAATTCACCTTAATTTAGTTTTTAAATTTTTCTTAATATTTTAACAACTTGTTTTCATACAGTTTCCGCACAATGAAATAATTTTGATAAAAAATTTTTTGCTAAAAATTTTCAAACATGTAAAATTTTTCATAGTATTTTTTTAATTTATTTTCATACACTTCCCACTCAAGGAAATCATTTTTTTTTACTATATCTTTAAAAAATTCAAGATTTTGTTTTCTTTATTTATATTTAAAATATTTATTCTTTTTTATATTTTACTAGCTGTTTTTACCCGGTCTTGCCCGGGATACAAAGGCCTTTGACTTGAAAAATGGTTCACTATGCTTACCAGGCGCTGAGTACTTAGTCCCCATTTAACAAATTCCTCAATAAAATGAACTTTACCCCCAAAAATTTGTATGGGCAGTAAATTCATTTTTTATTTCAATTAAAAATTTTTTGATTTTTTAATTTAGAAGTTTTTTAAGATGCTGCAGCAAAAAGCTTCAAAAATAAGTTGCGAAACCGCTTTAAGTTTTTTTTTTTCAGTTTATTTATAAACATCAAATATAACGGAATGGTTCGCAAATTAAAGGAATCGCAACTTTTAAAAATTGAATTACTTCATTCAATAAGTGATCATCATTGAGCAGAGATGTCAAATTCAAGTTTCAGAAATGAAAGACTGATGCGACGTTTAATATTGTGTCGCAAGGTTTCTTTAAGCAACTGCTTATAGTATATGTGTGGCCTATTTTGATCAACAGGTAATTATTTCAAATACGTAGATAAAATTTATCATACGACATTTCACTAAGCTGTGTTCCGCGAGCGAGTCGCGCACGATTCCGCGCGTTTGGCAGCCAGACCCATGCTGCCGTGCAGTTGTTGTCAAATTATTTTAATCGCCAAAATATATTTTTCAGATCATTGCGATATTTTTGCTGAGCTGTGTTCCGCGAGCGCGTCGCGTCCGCATCGGTCGCGTCCGCGGTCGCGCGCCGCTTCCGCACATTTGGCAGCCACACCCGTGCTGCCGCGCAGTTGTTGACAACTTATTTTAATCGCCAAAATATATTTTTCAGATCATTGCGATATTTTAGCTGAGCTGTGTTCCGCGAGCTTGTCGCGTCCGCGTCCGCTGGCCTCGCGCCGTTTCCTCTCAGCTACTACCCGTTCTGCCGCTTAGTTCTCGTTAACTTATTTTAATTCCTAAAACATATTTTAGCTGAGCTGTGTTCCGAGAGCGCGTCGCGTCCGCATCCGTCGCGTCCGAGTCTGCGGTCGCGCGCTGCGCGCCGCTTCCGCGCATTTGGCAACCACACCAGTGCTGCCGCGCAGCTGTTTCCAACTTACTTTAATTGTCAAAATATATTTTTCAGATCATTCCGATATTCTAGCTAAGCTGTATTCCCCGTGCGCGTAGCCTCCGCGCAACGAAAAGAATACTCATTTTAAATGCATTTATTGTAGGACATATATTGAGAGCAGTATGCAAATGTTTACTAAAATAAATATTTAACAAAATTCATTAAATAAAAATATGTAAAAATTTAAGAATGAATTTGGGGAGTAAGTTCATTCTTTCTTCCGATTAAAAAAAAAGGGGAATTTGTTCATTTCTTTTGGGTACCTTTTTTTTAAGTTTGGGGAATTTGTTCACCGTGTAGTTATTTCCGTCTAAACCAAATTTCAGAGAAATTCGTTGAAAAGTACAAATTTGTATACGGAAGAAATATATCACACAAAAAATATGACTTTAATATGAAAATTGGGCGTAAAAGTAGGCGTAGTCGGTAAAAATCATATGGCGACCTTCCCTGGAATATGTACTAAATTTCGGAGAAAGCCATTGAAAAATAAAAGTTTGTATAGCAATCAAATAAAGAAACAAATAAAAGGAAAAAAATAAGTTTTATATACATAGAAGTAGGCGTGGCCTGTAAGAAGCAAATGGTGACCTTCCCTGTAGTATAGAGATCGTGTGATCAAATTTTAGACATCCCTTGAAAAATAAAAATTTCTATAGTGAACAAATATACCAAAAAACAGAAAATTAATTTTGTATAAAAAGTGGGCGTAAAAGTGGCATGGCCGGCAAGAATCATATGGCGACCTCTCTGGATTACAGAGATCGTGTGTAGCAAATTTCAGATAAATCCGTTAAAAAAAATTGTGTAGCGAACAAATGTACCAAAAACAGAATATGAATTGTATACAAAAAGTGGGCGTAACAGTAGGCGTGACCGGTACGAAGAATATGTCGACTTTCCTGGAGCAGAGAGATCGTGTGTACCGAATTTCAGAGAAATCGGTTGAAAAATAAAAATTTGTTTAGCGAACAAATATACCAAAAAACAGAAAATGAATTTTATATTAAAAGTGGGCGGAAAAGTAGGCGTGGCCGGTAAGAAGCATATGCTGACCTTTGCTGGAGTACAGGGATCTTGTGTACCGAATCCCAAAGAAATCCGTTAACAAATAAAATTTGTATAGCGAACAAATATACCAAAAAGCAGAAAATGAATTGTATATAAAAAGTGGGCGTAAAAGTAGGTGTGGCCGCAAGAATAACCCGGTGACCTGGCCTGGGGTACAAAGATAGTGTGTACCAAATTTCAGAGAAATGCATTGAAAAATAAAAATTTTTATAGCGAACAAATATACCAAAAAACAGAAAATGAATTGTATATAAAAAGTGGGCGTAATAGTAGGCGTGGTCGATAAAAAGTATGTGGTGACCTTAGCTGGAGCACGGGGATCGTGTGTACCGAATTTCAGAGAAATCTGTTAACAAATAAAGATTTGTATAGTGAACAAATATGAATAAAACAGAAAATAGATTTTACATAAAAAGTGGGCGTAAAAATAGGCGTGGCCGGCAAAAAGTATATGGCGACCTTTCCTAGGGTACAGAGATCGTGTGTACAAAATTTCAGGAAAATTCGTTAAGAAATAAAAATTTGTATAGCGGTCAAACAAACAAACAAACAAATAAACAAACAAACAAACAGAAAATGAATTTTATATATATAGATTTGTTTGACAAATTTCATTTAACAAAAGTAAATATATGAAATTTGGCAAAGTTGAATTGATAAAAATTGAACATTTTGATTTCATGCAAGTTTCTTGCTCTCTACCAATGTGTATTTATGTATGTATGTGTGTTTTGTTCGTGCTTCGTAAAAATGTGTGTGTGTATACAAAGGGTCCCCCATCTAACGTTTTTTTTTTCAACTAGTGCTTATTTCGTTAATGGTAACACTTAGCTCAGGTCTGATTTGACAGATAATTAGTTTTATCCTTCCGCTGAACGAATATGGTTGTGTATACGCTTGAACAACGCTGGGGAATATTGCGACATTACTTTGAAAATCATGGTAATGTTGCAGAATGTGTGCGAAAATTGCGTACGGATTTTGGAAGAAGAGAAGCACCGTCAGCTCCGTATGTTCGTTTTCTTGTGAAAAAAGTGAAAGAAGCTGGCATCCTCATCGATAAACCAAAGCGTGAAAAGCCAAAAACAGTGCGTACACCCGAGAATATTTCTGCTGTGGCAGAAAGTATGCGTGAAGCGCCATCAACATCAATTCACCGTCGTTCTTAAGAATTGAACATTTCGGAGGCATCATTGAGACGAATTTTTCATAAAGACCTTGGTATGACGCCATACAAAGTCCAATTGGTTCAGGAGTTGAAGCCAACTGACCATTCAATGCATTTTCGCTTCGCTAAGTGGGTTGCGATCGACTTACAGAAGATGCCGATTTAGCCAAAAAACCATCTTTTCAGATGAAGCTCATTTTGATCTTAGCGGGTTTGTAAACAAGCAAAATTGTCGCATTTGGGGCATAGAAAACCCGCACGCATACATTGAAAAGCCGATACACCCAAAACGAGTCACTGTTTGGTGCGGATTTTGGTCCAGAGGCATAATTGGGCCATTATTCTTCGAAAATGAGCAAGGAGTGGCCGTTACAGTCAATGGCGATCGTTATCGGGCCATGTTGAACGAATTTTTGTTCACAAAAATTGAAGAGGAGGATATTGGCAACCTTTGGTTTCAACAGGCGGCGCTACGTGCCACACAGCCGAAGCTACACTCGATGTTTTGCGCCCTGTTTTTGAAGATCGCATTATTAGCCGCAGAGCTGATGTCATTTGGCCACCTCGGAGCTGCGATTTGACACCGTTGGACTATTATTTGTGGGGTGCCCTCAAAGATAAATGTTACACCAACAAGCCAGAGACAATTGACGCTTTAAAGGACAATATTCGTGAAGCCATTGGTGAAATACAGCTGCACACAATCGATAATGTGCTTAAAAATTGGACCGATCGTGTAGGCTACTGCATGGCCAGCCATTTGAATGAAATTATTTTGCATTATTAACCGGAAGGATTGTACTTTCAAATAAAAAAAGAAATTTGAGATAATATTTAGTAGTTTTTTTTATAGCATTTTCAAAATAAAAAAAGTTATTTGGCGGACCCTTTATTTTGTTTCTTGCTGAGCACCTATGTGAGAGCATACAAGAGAGAAGAAGCATATTGTTAATATCGTACATATGCTGAATATCGTTCGATACTAAAATTACCGTAGACTAAAATGATTCTGCAACATTCTGCATTGGCCGGATGCATGGAACACCGTTTATCGACATTTTTTGTTGCTGAACCATCACATTTTGTATATACGCTTGCTAAGCAGTTCCATTTCAGTTTGCACAGCCTCTTTATATATCGTCACCTTAAAGACCAAACAACCTATCAGCAGTTTTCAAAAGTTTACAGGAGAGAGAAAAAACGTTATAAAATTGAAAGTATTTGCAATATTGAAACGAAAATTATATATTGTTAACCCTTAATAGCCTGACTTTTTTTTGAGCTGAAAAAATTAATGTTATAAATCTCTCGTTTTTGAACAACTTTTGTTCTGCGACTTTGCTCATATGTTTTATTTACCTGAGCTAAGTAAGAAAAACTTGGTTGGTTCTTTGCGGAACCACTAGGCACCCGGAGATCAAAAATTTTAAAGAAATTTTTTCTAAACAAAAATCAATATATTTTATTCAGGAAATTAAAAATTAATTAAATCTAATAATATTAAAATATCAGCAATGGCATTTAGATTTGGTGGAACTCAGCCAAACTGTTTTCTTCCGTTGAAAAACACAAATGTATACCATCATTTTAGGCTTCGAACATTTGTTCGGGATGTTCATTTCGGATTTTTGCATCTCGGTTTCCCTTCCTTAACATATTCGGGTATATGCCCAACGTTATTTAGCCGAATGTTACGCGGCGGCATCGGTGCAGACATTGGGCGATGGCATTTCGCAACAATTTCAAATTCGAGATTACTTCTACGACCTTTTCCCACTCTCATTTCAATACCAGCAATGTGCAACTTCACACATAAATTCGTGCAAAAATTTCTTCGGCTCCGTTTGATTAGTTACTGCATGATGTCGCTTGATTATGGCCACCTCACACATATGGTAGAACAAGCGATTTGTCCATTTGCATGACTTTGTGCGGATATGACTATGGCCGAGTGACGAATCTAAAAGTTTAACACCGCTCATGTATTTGTTACATTCATGAATAATATTTGGACACGGAATGCATTCCATTACCTTTTTCTTTTTATTATATCGCTCAACGGTTGGTGTATTCTCCGGCATTTGGCCATCGGCCGAAATATATGGCTTCATTCCAACCATTGTTGATGCCATATTTACAATATTGTCAATTCATGCTACTGTTGTGACTTCTATTCCTGAAACGTTCCCACATATTCTTCGCAATCACCTCTATTGACGAATTTCTGTGGTAATTTTTATAATGGAAGTCGTGGGCGGCGAACAGTTCCAAACGAATCGTTGCTTTGTATTAGCAAATATACCATCAAGGGAATCGATGTATAGTAATTATCAAAATATATGGCATGATTTATGAATCGAGGAACAGAGCGAGCCAATCGTACCACAACATTCGCAGACGCACCCAAATTCGGTTAATTTTACTGCCAATGATCGTAGTTGCCGGAATATATTTCAAATGAATAGCAAAATCCGGAATCATCGTATATAAGGAACAATTTGTCACCCCACGGGTGTGGTTTGTCTGGCAGGTATTGTTTCATATAGTGTTTAATATTTGTCGCACAAAATTGTTCATCAACACACAATCTTGCTCGCTTCGGTACTTTTTGAAAATTCCGGTTCTGCTATTTCCATCGCTTCGTTTTCACCATGTAAATGGCCGATTTGCTTCTCATCTTCAACATTTTTATTACGGAAAGCAGCACCAAAATCGAAATCTGGGTCATAATCACTGTCGTCAGAAGAAAAATCACCATTATCCTCACTTTCCGACCGCGCAACCGAATTGACGAACTCGGAAAGCTCTTCTTCTGTTCTAAAATCACGAATTCTACGCGATATTTCTAATCAAAAAACTGAAAAAAAAAAACCATAACAAAGACGGTGCTATATAATTTAATATTTGGTAAATTTCGAAATCCAGGCACCGGTTCCGCAGGGGACCAACCAAAAATTTAAAAAAATCCCCTAAAATAAAGAAAATATTATTTCAAATACTCACAATAGCTTCTAGGCACTATAACGATTACGGAAATATTTTTTTAAGCTTACATTTTTATGTATTAACACAAAAATATATTTTTTAAAGTACGCAATTTCGTAAAAATGTTTTTTATTCGAGGTTGTGACACCCTACTGAACATACATGTGTCAAATAAAGTCGGTTTCAAGTGGTAATCGGCGCAAACGGTGGTGCTTGTATCAAGAAATATGCTTAAAGCGGCAGCGGGAAGTTAAAAAAAATCGTAACAAAGTTTAGATTTTTCTTGGTTGCTTCCTGGCGGTACCAGTGGGATATTAAGGGTTAATTTGGTAATAGCTTAGTTATTTGTAATATTAGGCGTTCAAAATTGTGCATACATATGCGTTATGATAAAGGGAATAATATTAAATAAAAAAAACTCAATTTTGAAATTTTTGCTGATAGGTTGTTTGGTCTTTAAGGTGACGATATGGTCCTTGCTACTACTCTGGACTGGCCACCCCAAAGTAAAGACTTGAATACCATTGAAAACGTGCTGTCTCTTATCAAACGTAAAAGAATTGGTTATTTACATAAAATCAAAGAAAAGACAATTTCCGAGGTCACTTCCCTTTAGAATGAGATATCCTCAGGGGTCCTTCAAAATTTACTGGACTCAGCTCCAAGACGCCTTCAAAAAGTAATTGAAGTCAAAGGGGTCTACACATTTTATTAACTCATAATCAAATTTCTATACATTTGTTAAATATTAAGTTTCTTTTTTTTAATAATAACTAGAAGATTCCAGCGCTGGAAATTCGAGTGCAATTTCTAGGTAGCTTTATTTTTCAACTAAGCCAATTCACAAACCAACACTTTTATGGTTCATTGTTATTGTGAATGAAGATAACAAACTCATTAACAAACACATTAACAAATTTAATAAAACACACACATAGCATTGTATAATTTTATGTATGTGTTAGAAGCAACTTTAAATGCAATTTACTCAAAATAAAGAAAAAAAATTTAAAAATCTGTAAATCTGCAAAACGGCTAAAAGGAAATAACTTTCAAATAATATACGTTTGGTAAAAATCGAGATAAAACGGAGGAACAAAACATCGGTCAAACGAAATCCCCTAGCCTATTAATATTATAGATAACTTGCCAAAATACTTATGCCGACACCTAAAAATTACTTCCATTCATATCATTTTAATTTTTTATGAAAAAACTCTATTGAGTTATTTCTTAGTTTATATTAGCAATATCTAAACAAAACAAAAAAATAATTATATTCTATAAAGACAACTAAAAATTGAATACAAAAATATATCATTTTTTTTTTGTCAAAATAATTATGCCGACCAGTGTACTTATGACTAGAGATGCCTAGCGAATCAGAAAATTGAAGACGATTTTTTTTTATTTGTATAGAATTGATAGGGTTATATATAGATAACAGATAATCGTAATCGTATCTAATTAAATTATGCTCTAGCTAAACAGTCTATGGTTGAAAGCAATGACCGAAAATATCAATAACAACAAGTAAGAAAATTATAGTCGGTCTATACCGACTATGCGACACCCTACACCATGGTTTAGAGACCCTATCGCTTCGGTCCAACTAATTGGATATAGAAAATAAGCATAAAATTTGAGGGGAATTGTTTTTAATTTTTTTGGCTGCAGATATGAAAAAGTTCATATCGGGTGCTATATTTATATAGGACCTAGGTCGAAAAATGGACCGATCCTGACCATATTTGTTAAAGTCACTTATATTTTGAAAAAATATATACAAACACATTTTAGAAAAATCTGTGCAATATTTTTGTTTTTTTAATAGATTTATGTGAAGATCGGGAAGCAGCGCTATATGGGGTCTATGCCTAAGAATTGTCCTATTGGGATTATTTTTGGACTACTGATTAACGGATATAATAAACAAATACAAAACCAATTTGACTGAGATCTATATGATAATTTGGATCTTATGGCAATTTATGTCGATTTCATAGGGGTCATTTGTATGGGGACTAGGTCTGAACAAGGACGGAATTTCACAAGTTTCAATAACGTTCATCATATGGCCGATAAAAGCTCATATACCAAATTTCATCAAACTATATTCATATTTGCGACCCTAATTTGAATACAAGGTTTACATGGACGCACAGACGGACGGACGGACGGACGGACATCGCTAAATCGACTCAGAAAGTGATTCTGAGTCGATCCGTATAATAAAAGATGGGTCTAGGTCAAATATTTTTGGTAGTTACAAACAGCAGCACAAAGTCATTATACCCAAACCACATAGTGGTATAGGGTATAAATATTGGAGAACTAATTCAAGTAATTTTGTTTCTTCTGAACTAGTCTTTGAGAAATTCTTTGCTAAAAATAATATTGGTTTTCAGTTTTTCTAGCGGAAATAAATTATTTTTTTTTTTAATTTTTTTGAGCAAATATATTACACGGTGTTACAGCGAAAATATACTTTAAAATTACCTAGGTTAAATTATAGGCCACGTTGAGTAAATCACTTTTTCAACTTTCAGAATTTTGAAAACACCCTCAAATCTGAAGTTGTCCGCAAACAAACTTATCCAACACTTCACGTACTACAATATTTTTAACTAAATCAATTTTTAACCGAATATAAATTTTTGAACTGTTGTAGAGAGATATTTTCTTAAGCTTTCTAAATATTAATATATGTTTAATAAACCCATATGAAAATATTATCGAAAATATTTCAATTTTTATTTTTTTTTCTTATTCTTTCCGCTTTGGCGCCCTCATTTTCTAACACTTGATTTGAAAATCTATCTCGATCTTATTTTCATTTAAAAGCACGTGAGTAAAACAAGTTTTCGATTGTTAGAATTAGTTAGTGATTGTTAAAGTAACATTTTTTTCAAATGAAGTTAAAATAAAATACTGTTTTAGACGCGAACAATTTAACTATTACTTTTTACTTAAAAAAAAAAAAAAAAAAAACATGTGAGTCCGATCATAGAGGAGCTGTGTAAACATCTGGTAATAAATAAAATGCAAAAAACAGCGACAAAAAGGTTATTACATATCATAATTTTTTTATCAAACAATCATGTCACACCGATTTGTCTTAATGCTTACATGTTACGCGAAAGATCTTACGCTCACATATTACGCTGTATTTGTGATAGTATTGTGAATTAGAAATTTACCACCTGCGCGTATAGATGTTTACACATCAAAAAAGAACTGGCACACCGAAAAAAAATAAAAGTTAATTTAAAAATTTTTTTTGATGTGTAAACATCTATACACGCAAGGGGGTAAATTTCTATTTCACAATGCAATCACAAAAACAGCGTAATATTTGAGCGTAAAAACTTACGCGTAACATGTTACGCTGTGAGCATTAAGACAAATGGTATGCACAATATTGGAAGTTTTATTACTTTTAATTGAATAATTGAAGATAATATATTGAAAGTATAAGTACTTCCAACTTAAAAAATGCTTTAATTTTTAGATGTTTACACATCTCCCTTGTGATCGGACTCACATGAAATTTTTATACCCTATACCACTATGTGGTTTGGGTATAATGACTTTGTGCTGCTGTTTGTAACAACCAAAAATATTTGACCTAGACCCATCTTTAATTATACCGATCGAATCAGAATCACTTTCTGAGTTGATTTAACAATGTCCGTCCGTCCGTCCGTCCGTCTGTGTGTCCATGTAAAGCTTGTAATCAAACTGCAGGTCGCAAATATGAATATATTTTGATGAAATTTGGTATATAAGCTTTCATTGGCCATGGCATGAACGCTATTGAAATTGGTGAGAATCGGTCCATGTTCAGACCTAGCCCCCATACAAATTACCCATATGAAATCGACATAAATTGCCATAAGATCCAAATTGTCATATAGATCTAACTCAAATTGGGTTTGTATGCCTTCATTACATCCACTAATGAGTAGTCCAAAAATGCTCCCTTTGACCCCATATAGAGCTGCTTCCCGATCTTCACTTAAATCTATTAAAAACAAAAATATTGCACTGATTCTTCTCAAATTTTGTTTGTATATATTTTTGCAAAATACAAGAGACTTTACCAAGCATGATCAGGATCGGTCCATTTTTGGACCTAGTCCCTTTATAGATATAGCATCCGATATGAACTTTTTCATATCTGCAGCCAAAAAAAATTAATAAAAATCCCACTCAAATTTGGTTTTTGCTTATTTTCAATGTCCAGTTAGTTGGGCCTAAGAGATAGGGTTTCTAAACGCATGGTATAGGGTATCGTATAGTCGGTCTAGACCGACTATAATTTTCTTACTTGTTTTTATTTATATTTTTACAAATAGTGCCAAAAGATAAATATTAGTTGATATATATTAACATTTAAAATAAATTTTTGTACTTTTGTAAGGTCAATTGGTTTTGAAAACACCCTTGTATCTACCAGTAATTAGACATTAAGCGTGAGAATGAAATGTCTTCATTTGGAAACATTGACAGCTCGTTTACCTGTTATGTTTCCTTTACCTTTATTTAAAAATCTGATAAGATTCAGTAGGACTAACAGATAAAGAATTCATATTATATATTCTAATTGGCTTTGGTGTGATTTAATCACTCTTTTATCAATGTTATATTACTTTAAATGTTCTGGTGTAGCATGGTATTTTTTATATTTTGTTCATACAGGTTTATTTGTATATTGACGTCAATCAATAAACTTTAGAATAGCTTTTATTCACAATTTGAAATAAAATAAATTGATTTTTTTCTTTTTTAAAAAACATAAAATAAATTAATATGTTCACTTTTTCAAGTTATCTTTAATATAATCATTCGTGAATGTTAAGTCATTTATCTTATAAATTTAATGTCTCTATAAAATATCTCAAATTACCATTTAAATCATTATAGCCACAATTTACCCAATGGCCGTTGGTCATACCTACCCGCATGTTTAACACGTCATTTCAATATCTTAAAACTACTGCATACAAAGGCCAGGAACAATACAAGAACGGATGCTGTCATTAGGCTTAAAACTATATTCAATTTGTTGGTGAGCACATAATTATATGAACATATCCGCGATGCCATGAAAAAGTTCGTATTAAAATTATTTTTAATTTATTCGCGATAACCATACACAAACACGAAGAGATTGCAAGTTTTCGATATTTATAATAACGCTGACAATTTTTCGGCCTGAAAGAAGCAGTTTTACACTTTCTTCTCTATAATAAGAAACTTAATGTAATCTTCACTTTTAGTAAGCTGCGTCTATCTGTATGAGTATATACTTGTATATGCATCTGCTCTAAAATATATTATTTCCAGTATACCCAGGACAGTCTTAAAGACTTTGGGGCAGACTGTATTTATTGGTATGTACTCATATGTCTTAAGCTGCATTCATATGTACATACATACGATTAGGCAAAAATTGTCAGCCTGTCGCTTCGTTTTTTTCTCTTCGAGTGTTGTGTTATTTCAGACTCAAGTGGCTACTGTTAGGTGTCAAATTAACACATTAATCAAAGGACAGCTAACCAGTCAACCAGATAGTCTGCTAACCAGCCAACAACACAGGATATTCTACGTAATTTGAGTCCATGCTAAAATACTGTCAGTAAATTGATAGACATTTTTATACACGCAACAACATCCCTACACACATTCCTGCATGTATTTAATATTGAAGTCATTCATTATAGATTTGAGTAGTTTGTTTTTTGTATTTGTATCTCTTCGTTTGTTTGTGTATTGGTACGCTTCTGTATCTGGAAAGTAATTAATTAAACACGTTAGCCTTAAAATATGCAGACATAAGGAAGCCTGTGGCTTCTTTGACCACATGTCAAATTTGAAATTTAAATCCAATTTAATGTCATTATTATTTTACACACTTAAAATAAACTTTTTTGGGGAGCAGAATGAAAATCAATGCAATATTTAAAGAGGAGGAGTTGATGTGTGAGTTTAAGTAAATGTATACGCAATGTGGGGATTAACATCGTTACCATTTAGCATTTTATTGTGTATATTATCATCAATGTGGTTTCAGTTAAAATACTTTAATTTATAAATATAACGAACGAGATATAACAACTGTTTAATTTAGTTTATTGAATAACGTTTGAAAGAAATTTTCGAACGAAAAATATTTATCTTTTAACAGAGAGTATTTAAGAAAAGCATATAGAGGGAAATATCAATACTGGTGACTATAAATTATTTTCTCAGTAATTGATTTGTTTTTTAACGTTTGGAATTAAATTTTTTCGAACATGAATAAAATTTATTTTTGGATTTTAATTTTTTCGATTAAAATCTATACTAATAATAATAATATAATAAAGAGGTAATGTGTGTTTGTTTGTTTGTTTGTTTGTAGAGGGTAATCTCCGTAACTACTCATCTGATCTTCCTGAAATTTTCACAGAGTCTTACTGCGGATATGGGAAGTGCTATAGGCTATAATTTTTTAAATATTTTTAGTGGGCGTGGCATCTCCCACACAAAGTATATTTTTAATATCATATACATAAATTGAGTACTATGATAGGGAGAGCTTTGCAAATTTGTGTGAGGTTACCTATTGTTAATATTAGTAGCTACGCCGAAAATGGGCGGGATCGGATAAGTGGGCGTGGTACCTCCCATACAAGTAATAGTTCAATATTATATATCTCGAGTACTGTGACAGTGAGAGCTTTTCAAATTTGTCTGATGTCACCTATTATTAGTGTGAGTAGTCGGACAAAAAATGGGCAGTATCGGACCAATAGGCGTTGCACCTACCATACAAATTAAATATAAAATGCCATATATCTGAAGTACTGTTGTAGTGAGAGTCTTGGAACTTTGTGTGAGCCAATAAGTTATGCATGCGATTAGTTGGACAAATAATGGGCGTGCTAGGAGCGGTGGGCGTGGCACCGCCCGTACAAAGTAAATATATGATATCATATAACTGGTGTACTAAAAAAGAGAGGCTTCGACACTTTGCACGACACCATCAGATCTTAGTATGTGTAGTCGGACAAAAAATTTGCGGGTTCACACCAATGGGCGTGGCACTCCCCATGCAAAGTAATTATTTAATGTCATATATCTGGAGTAATGTAAAAGAGAGAGATTTGTGGTTTTACGTGAGCACATAGATTCTTTGTATGATTAGTCGAACAAAAAAAATGGGCGTGATCGAATTAGTGGGTGTAGCACCGCCCATGCAAAGTAGATATCTAATATCATATAACTGGTGTACTATAAAAGGGAAAGACTCCATATTTTGCATGAGTCAGATATTAATGTGAGTAGTCCAGTAAAAATTGGGCGAGATGGAATTAGTGGGCGTAACATCACCTATGTAAAAAATATGAAGCACTACGAAAGCGACAGTCTTTTGACAAGTTCATTAGTTATCAATGTGATTTGTCATGGAAAATAAATCGCCAAAATCAAAAATCGACAAACCCAAAAATCGCGAAAATAAAAATCGCCCAAAAACAAAAATCTTCAAAATCAAAAATGTGCAAATCAAAAATCGCTAAAATGAAAAATGCCAAATGATATTCTAAGTTCAAGGCCAACAGTAAGTGTTGCCAGATCTAATATGGATAATCCATCTTCTTCTCAAGGGCAGCTACATGTACCTTGCTCCAAGGTAGAAACGCCGAAAAAGTTGATAATTGTTGTACCGAATGAAAAAACAAAAAACATTATATATCAGCATCAGCAAGCATTGAAATAAAAAATCTATACTATTAGTCTATACTAACATAATAAAGAGGTAATATTTGTTTGTTTGTTTATTTGTAGGAGGTACTCCCCGCAACTACTTTTAGTGGGCGTGGCACCTCCCATACAAAGTGCATTTTTAATATCATATATATTAAGTACTATGCTAGAGAAAGCTTTGCCAATTTGTCTCATGTCATCTATTATTACCGTGAGTAGTCAAACAAAAAATTGGGCGGGTTTGGACAAATGCGCGTGGTACCCCCGCACAAACTTAATATTAAATGTGATATATCTGAATTACTGTATTAATGAGAGAGCCCTTTAATAATGATTCGGGAGGAGGGGGAGGTGGAGGGTGTAGCGAAGCACACCCGGTTACATCTAGTAGTATATATTTATCTATAATATTAATAGGCAAGGCGATTTCTTCTGACCGATGTAAGTTTCACAGTTTTACCCCGATTTTGACAAAAAAACTTTATCATATGATAGGTATTTCTTTTAAGCTGTTACCCATATTAACAGATTTTCATCGTCTGGAATATTTTTTTGGAGTTATCATCGGTTAAAATAGCTACTAACACATTCATAAAATTATACAGTGCTATGTGTGTGTTTATTAAATTTTGCTAATGTGTTTTTGTTAGTGTTGATTTTGTTTTCTTCATCTAAAATGAGTTGAATTGTGAAGCATTTTAGCGTCTTTATTAAATGAAAAAATAAAATTTCCTAGAAATTATACTCGAATTTATAGTGCTGGAATCTGCTAGTTGTTATTAATTTAATTATGCATATAAAAAGTTCATATCGGAAGCTATATTTATATGGGGACTAAGTAGAAAAATGAACCGATCCAGACAGTATTTAGTAAAGTCACTGATATTTTGAAAAAATATCGCGAAACAGCTTTATATGGAGGTTATGACAAAGAGTTGACATATGGGGTTTATTTTTGGACAACTGATAAATGGGTGTAATAAACAAACACAAACCCAATTTGACCAAGATCTATATGATAATTTGGATCTTATGGCAATTTAAGTCGATTTCATACGGGTCATTTGCATGGGGAATAGGTCTGAACATGGACCGCATTTCACTAATTCCAATAGCGTTCATCCTATGGCCGGTGGGGCTTATATACCAAATTTCGTTAAAATATATTTATATTTGCGACCTGTAGTTTCACTAAAAAGTATACATGGACACACAGACGGACGGACAGACGGACGGACATCGCTAAATCGACTCAGAAAGTGATTCTGAGTCAATAAAAGATGGGTCTAGGTCAATATTTTTGGTAGTTATAAACAGCAGCACAAAGTCATTATACCCAGTGGTATAGGGTACAAAAATAAGATATCTAAAAACATAAATGTCCGTTTAGGAGTTCCGCAAGGCAGCCATCTGGGTCCAATTCTTTTCCCCTTATTTATTCACTCACAATGAAAGGTTTGATCACTTATATCTACAAATGGACCTTGATAACTTCGTTACGTGGTGCAATATAAACTTAATGGAACTATATATGAAAAAAATTTAAATGCATGATTTTCAAAAAGAAACTACATAAATGTAAATTACTCCTTTGTGTGGGCAACCATTGGTAGCAGTTCATGCCTTTCTGGATCTGGGTATTTTATTGATGCAAAACTGATTTTCATTTCTTTCATTAATATGACGGTCAATAAAGCTAGAGGCATACTTGCTTTTATTAAGCCATGGGCCAAGGAATTGACTGATCCTTATATCACTAAACAGTTATATACATCCCTCGTAAGACCTACAGTTTAAAATGCTTGAATTATCTGGGATCCTTTATACAATATCTCCATAAATCTTATTGAATCCATTCAAAAATAATTTCTTCTGTTCTGTTTGCGGGGTTTTTCTTGGAATCCGGCACCAAATTTTACATCTTATGCCAGTAGATTAGCGTTAATTAAATTGACAATACTCAAAAGCCGTAGAACCATGCTGAATGGTTCGTTTTTACTAAATCTGATTAATGAAGTAAAATGTAAATCTCCTTAAATTTGACCTTAAAGAGGGACAGTATATTGCGTTTCAATTTAAACTTAATTTACAAGATTGAGAAATTATATAAAGTAGTATAATATTTTGATAAAAGATATTTGAAATGTGAAAAGACCAAAAAGATGTACCTTACAAGTTTAAAAAAGTATAACAAATCAAATTTTTCTTCAAATCCGCTGAAATTAAAACGCTGCCCTCGCCAAATTAAGAACAGAATACGTACAATATTTGTCATTTTTTATCATAAGTATTTTGTTAATAAGAGCTTAAATTCCAATCGTTGATTTCGGTATATTTCTTGAAAAAATTTTTTGAAAAAATAAAATTGGAGATTTTGAAATACTGCTAAAAAAATACGTACCCTTTTGACATTAATTTAGAACGGCATAACAGTAGACGATATGCAAAATACTTTCCATAAGATCATTTTGGGATCAGGAAAATTCAAAAACAGTATTATTTTAAATTATTTCAATATCTTTAAAAATGTGAGCTCGATTAACTTAATCAAGTGGTTGCATTTATTGCCTGGGGAACTCGATATAACTTGGCTGTTTTTCAACGGATAATAGAATTTGTTTTTTTATTAGAAAGACAATTTACTCTAGATTAAAGTTTATTAACTAATTTAATTGAAACGCAATTATTAATATCAAAATTTTTGTGAAAAATGATTGTTTTCCATAATTTTTACATACATACAAATGCATATTAGAAATTTGAACTCAATGCGCGTCCAGAAAGCATTCTCCGATTTGGCTAAAATTTTGCGCACTAAAGTTTTAGATCCAGTGCCACAATAATCCGACCCGCATGTATTGACATTCAAAAAAATAAAAATGTCTGTCACCCTAGTATATATATGTATATAAATGAGTAAATAAGTAAATGAGTAATTAAGTATTTGCATAAATAAGTAGATTAGGAGATATATAAGTAGATTTTCATTTTCTGATGTAAGGAAGATTTATGCTGTGTTTAAAAAAAATATTTTTAGTTAAATATCAAAATCTTCTTTTTTTATGTTTATTTATTATTGCAGATGATAGAAAATCAAATTATTTTTGATTTCAAATGTAATTTATTTTAATTTTATTTTTGTTGTCCTTTTTATAGTTCGAAGGATATTAACAATGTTCAGTCAAAATAAGCACATACAATATTATTTTGACTAAATATTTTCAGCTAAACACAAGATTTTTAAATGAATTATTGTTTTGTTTTCATTATTTATTTTTTAATTTTTATTTGTATTTTATGTAGTCTCTTTAAAAATTTATTTATTTGTCAATTTTATTTATTTATTTTTTTCGATGCTTTTTTGTGAAAATCTAGCTGAAATACAATATAAAAAAATATGTATATTCAGTTTTATAAAATAAACTGAATTATTATGAAAAGAAAAAAATATTAAGTATATTTTTCTAACATCTTTTTTCACACATCTTACTGCATCTCACTTCTTAAAAAACGTATTTTTTTTCATAACTTTTGTATGGTAGTGTGTCTTAAATTTTCGAAATTTAAATTTTCATACGTTGGCTAACTATGTATTCATAAAAATAGTATATTGTGTACCCTTACTTACGAATATTCACTGCATATGATATAATGTATTTAACAAAGATTTCAAAAGCTTTTAGCAAATATGCTTAAAAATCTACATACAATTCCAAAGACACTCTTAAATTGTTTATAATTAATTAATTATGCATCACTTTTAAATAATATTTGATCTAGTAATGAAACAAGAAATGTAACAAGCAACCATCCATTTATATCATCCAACACTCCTTCCAACAAAATTTTAACATCCATATAAATAAGAGTATAAATATACATAGACAACTAAAATGATGATTGAATCCTGATTTATGCGCTTACACAGATTTTAATCCCATTAAAACAAGTATGATGAAAAATATAATCACATCAGTGGCAGATAACATACGTTAATGTCTCTTCTCTATGTATGTATGTGGAATACAGAGAGGATGTGAATATGCGTTTGTACACTGCCGAACAATATGAAGGATAATAGTAAAAAAAGCAGCAGAAGATGTTATAGATTGTTTAAGTATAATCCTCATACAACATTAAATATGCACACATATCCAATGGGGTAGACTACCATGCACAGAATACGTACAGAGAGAGTAATTTGTGATCTCATCTCATCTGATATGCGTTTATCATGAAAATTCCCCATAGTCAAGTCGTATTTTATACTTACCATATATATATGGCATATCAAGGATAATTTAGAGCCACGCAAACAATATGCCGACAAGACACATAAATCTTGATAGCAGCTAATATGTATGACTATGGTATAAAATAACGTCAGCTTCTACGGGTATGTATGTACATATATTTGTTGCAGTGTGAGAGAAAATGTATGTGTTTGGTCTGGTTAATAAATTATCATACCATCAGTTTAGTTTTATGTATGGTTGCTTCACTAGTTGTTTGCTTGGCTGACTAGATGGGGTGTTTTTATGTGCGCTATAGTTGTTTGTTGGTTACCGTTTACTATCTTTCCATACAGCATTATAGTCTAATTCTCTGTCATAAGTAACATAAAAGTAAATATTTTGCTATTCTGTAGTCCAGTTTTTCTGTGGTCAGTTATCGGGTAGTTTGTGCATAATTGTGCGGAATTTACATTACTCCTTTCCACAAGTAAATAATCCCTTTAATCGAAGGACCTCATTTTAATTGATAACTTAGCACATGTATGAATGTTGAATGTTATTATTTGGCTCAACCGGCAAGTATTTGGCTCAATCTTGACTTAGAAACAGAGACAATAAGTTTGCACACGGGGTCTCTGGAATTCATTGCGATGAGTTACAAATGGAAGGACAAACTGAATTTAAATTGCATTTGAAAATTTTAATTTTTTATTAAATTTTAATATTTAAAGTGTTCACCCTAAGCATAGATTACAGCTTCTAAGCATCGAGTTATCGAATTCACCAAATTATCTCAAATTTCAGGAGTAATTTCTGCCCAAGCTCTATTTATAGCAGATTTTAAGCTCTCACGGCTGCTTATTTTATAATTTCAGTTTTTTTTTCCCAAAATTCCGAAAGTGCTTTATAGATTGGTGATTGTGGTGGGGAATAGATATGTTTGTGAACATAATAGAGAAGCCAATCCCTAATGATTGCGCGGTGTTTTTGTGTTCGTTCAATTGTTGAAAAATCCATTGATTTCAAAGATCCAAGTTATAATTTGATGCTTTCAAATTATCTTCCAAGATTTTTATATAAAGGGTCCGCCAAATAACTTTTTTTTTTGAAAATGCTATAAAAAAAAACTACTGAATATTGTTGCAAATTTCTTTTTTTATTTGAAAGTACAATCCTTCCGGTTAATAATGGAAAATAACTTCATTCAAATGGCTGCCTCGGCTGGCCATGCTGTAGCCTACACGATCGGTCCAATTTTGAAGCACATTATCGATTGTGTGCAGTAGTATTTCACCAATGGCTTCACGAATATTGTCCTTTAAAGCGTCAATTGTCTCTGGCTTGTTGGCGTAACACTTATCTTATAACAGGGCGCAAAACATCGAGTGTAGCTTCGGCTGTGTGGCACGTAGCGCCGTCCTGTTGAAACCAAATGTTGCCAATATCCTCCTCTTCAATTTTTGTGAGCAAAAATTCGTTCAACATGGCCCGATAACGATCGCCATTGACTTTAACAGACACTCCTTGCTCATTTTCGAAGAAAAATGGCCCATTTTTCCTCTGGACCAAAATCCGCACCAAGCAGTGACTCGTTTTGGGTGTATCGGCTTTTCAATGTATACGTGCGGGTTTTCTGTGCCCCAAATGCGACAATTTTGCCTGTTTACATACCCGCCAAGATCAAAATGAGCTTCATTTGAAAAGATGATTTTTTTTTGGCAAAATCGGCATCTTCTGTAAGTCGATCGCAGGCCCACTTAGCGAAGCGAAAACGCATTGGATGGTCAGTTGGCTTCAACTCCTGAACCAATTGGACTTTGTATGGCGTCATACCAACGTCTTTATGCAAAATTCGTCTCAGTGATGCCTCCGAAATGTTCAATTCTTGAGAACGACGGTGAATTGATGTTGATGGCGCTTCACGCACACTTTCTGCCACAGCAGCAATATTCTCGGGTGTGCGCACTGGCTTTTCAGTTTCTTTCACTTTTTTCACAAGATGTCGAACATACGGAGCTGACGGTGCTTCTCTTCTTCCAAAATCCGTACGCAATTTTCGCACACATTCTGCAACATTACCATGATTTACAAAGTAATGTCGCAATATTTCCCAGCATTGTTCAAGCGTATACACAACCATACTCGTTCAGCGGAAGGAGAAAACTAATTATCTGTCAAATCAGACATGAGCTAAGTGTTACCGTTCACGAAATAAGCACTAGTTGAAAAAAAAAAACGTTAGATGCCGGACCCTTTCTAAAACACATTTTCTGTTTGTATGTTTGTTTGTTTGACCGTTGCACAAATTTTTATTTTTCAACGGTTTTCTCTGGAATTTGGTCGCCATATACGTTTTACTGGCCATACCTTTGCACCCGCTTTTTTAATCTTTTAACGGGTGTCGCTCGATTTTCTTGCACATTATTCTCATTTCCCAGGCAAGGTCATCATATATTTGTATCTTTGTGTATAAATCTATTTACCTACTACACTTGAGCTTACACCACTGTGAAATAAATATTGTAAATGAGTTGTAACATCCCAAAATTATTGCAGAGTTATGTCATGGGAGAACGGATACAGGTTGACTACCGCCATAGGATTACTCCGAAGAGGTAACATCATACAGATATTTCCATCTCGCCTTTTTGCTACATTGGAATGCAACCTAAATATTTCCATTTCGTCTTTTTCACTATACAAATGAGTTGTAAAGGTCGAAAAAGAACTATTTGCTATTGTGACTCGCACATGAAAGCATACGGCGCATACATCCACGAAACATTTTTGCTAAATTTAGTTATTTTAATTGAATCATGCCTCCTAAAAAGCTTAGTTATATAGGTCGTACTATCTCAAATGCAAAAAGGCTTAGGCTAAAGAGAACTCTAGAGACCGCCAATCAGACCAAAGTTCGTATCGAGTCTCAACGAGTTAGATAATCTGAGCCGAGAAATGATGAAATAACGGAACAAACAACGTATTGAAGCCCAAAGATAAAGACAAGCTTTAGTAAGAAGGGCGAAAATGCCTGTATCTACTCAAGTGCGTATAGATATCCAGTAGATAAGATAAGCTGAGTAGAGAGAATATGGTACTCCTGAAACGACTCAAAAATGTTTTGAGGCCCAACGGATAAGAGAAGCTGACTGCAGGGATTGTGAAACTCCTGAAACGTCTCTAATATCCCTAAAAGGAAACTTTTGTAACTTGGGTCCTTCATTGCAAAAGAATGGTACAAAAAGTTTAGCTGAAGAGTTGCTAATATCCAACCAATCCCTAAAAAGAGTGCGGCCAATAACCCTGAAAATTGCCGTCCAATTGCAATCTGCTCTGCTCTCTCAAAGGTAATGGAGAGCATGATCAATTTCCATCTTGTGAATTACCTAGAGGCCAACTCACTCCTTAATGATCGACAGTATGGCTTCCGTAAAAATTGTTCCACGGAAACCTGCCAATTTATATAATGAACCGGTGAAAATTTAGCGCTTGAAAAAAACCCAAACGCATGAAAAGGTATAAAATATATACCGAAAATATCAGCTCTAAGAGAGTTGAGAATAATGATGAGAGCCTTTGAATACCGCTGGCAGTCATTCGTGTAACAGTAACATGCGTCTATAACCACTAATATCAATAATTGCTATCTTCAGAATGACGGGGGAGATAAGCGCTCATAACCCTCCCTGCCTATGATCTATAGTCGCGCCAGTTTGATACTAAGATCCCTTCTTCAAATACGTTTACCACATTTCTGAGCACCGGAGTCGATCCATTCACAATTTTGGCAAAAGTAAAGTGGTTGCTCTGGATATTTCCAAGGCATTCGATCGTGTGTGGCACGGCGCATTGATATCAAAGCCTATTGCATTCGGGGTGGGTAATGACTTCTCTCGATTTATATCGAGTTTTCTCAGAGACCGAATAATACGTGTTGTTATTAATTGGGTCTCATCTAATGAGTTTCAGCTTAATTCAGGGGTACCCAAGGTTTCGTTCCTTCTTCTTCTGTTTTCCTTATCTTTCTGGTCAAACTTTTAATTCTATATACTCTTTCGCAGATGACAGCAGTATATGTTATTCATTTTCCTTTAATTGTAGGCCAAGCCTCTTGGAGGTTGGGGGGCAAAAGGCAGACAATGAATGACACACTCACTCAAGACCTGATAACAATCTCCGAGTGGGGTAAAGCGAATAGGGTTGATTCTAATGCGCTGTATGTTGCCCCATATTGACATGGAATCAACAATGTCATCTCGTCGTTCGTAAAATATTGTGTTCTATATGCTTTTTGTTAAAGTTCAGTTACTAAAGTTTAGTTGCTACTTAAAAAAAACTGAACCGATGCAATTGTTGCGACCTTCCTACCAAGGAAAGTACTATAGTTTGTGGTTTTTTCTGTTTAAAAAAAATTCCTCTTTGAAAACGCCTTTAGCAGTAAGAACTATTAGAACATAAACATTGATTAATCAAAAAAAATCATATAGAACACAATAACTTACGAACGACGATCTGCGTATATGGGTGCTATAGGTATTGAGGAATCGGATACTCTTGATGTTCTAGGCATGAGAATTCAATGTTATGTTCGTTGGGCTGAGCATGTTTTTTAAGTGTCGAAAGAAGCATTTAAGTATCTTGGTTTTCTAAAACGGTGTAAAAATGACTTCACTCCTTTTGATCTCTTTAGAATCTATACCGCTTACATCCCACCGAAAATGGAATACAACTCCCATGTATGGGCAGGTATTCTTATAAAGTATTCTAGTATCCTTATAAAGCCAGCGGTCTATTGTGCCTTCAAGAAAAACTTATTGCCTTACTATAACACTGCTACCTCCATGATTGACCGTGGGGGAATATTCTTTGATTCTAAGGCTGTGTTCCACTTCTAAAAACGTTATTTTAACTTTTGTCGGTAAATTAGACACGTTTCCAGAAGCCCATATGATTATTGGTATGTGTTTTTAGCAAATACAGGGCAGAGTTTTTGGTTTCTGGCCGACATAGAAGTAGTTTTCAACGTGCAAAACTGCTTTGATTAGTCTTTGGATGGACGTTCTTATTGGAACATTGTTCAAAGAGTTCCTGCAGTTTTTCGGCACTAATTTTCGGATTCACACTTTGTTATTTAAGAATACTGCTACCGTCAAGTCGGGACAGATTTTTTCTTCAGCCAGATCGAGGTAGATTTTCATTATATCCTTTTTATACCCTCCACACCAGATGTATATATTAGTTTGTCGTTCAGTTTGTAAGGCATTAAAAAATGAATTTGTGACACGGTAAAGTACATATATTTTTATCTTTATAAAAACTCGAGTCGATAGAGCGATATCCGTCTATCCGTCTGTTTCTTGAAATCACGTTAATTCACAATCTAAACGAAATGCCTGGCCAAACATAAGAAAATATTGTTTGTCATTATTACGAGCAGGTTGGTAAAAAAAAATGGGATAAATATGCCAAGATATAACCTGAAATATGGTGACACCTCTAAAAAATTTAAAAATTCAGTGTGTTGTTGTAATAAATTTAGTTAGCAATATCTCAAAATCGACTTTTTGCGAAAAAGAATTTTTTTATTGTTCGAAATTATTCTCTGGTGTATCAGAAACAAAGTTTGTTTTAAGACTGTTTCATTTCTGAATTTTTTTTAAAAGATACCGTTATTTTTATGTTACTCACGAATATTGCCTTTTTGACCCTTTAAACCAAAAAATTTGGTTTGAAAATGTTCTGCATATTTGTCCAGTAGTATTAGATCTAAATTTTTTCGGAATGTACCAACATCGAAAAAATACAAATAAAAGTTTTTTTTTTAATTTATAAGAAATATGTCATCACCGCCATCTTGTGGCTCCTTTTTGCAACAATTGCTGAAACAGAAAAATAGATAATTTCAAAACCTTTCAAAAGAAGTATCCGTAATGAAACTCCGACGAAAAATAAGGAATCTAGACGCAAAAGTAATTAAAAGTATACCGAATCTGTTTTTCTTTATAATTTAGTTTATTAACATCAAACGACTTTATTTACCGTTCTTCAATTTTATATATATGTGCAGTGTATGGCGAAAAAATTGTCACTGTTAACAAAATTAGGATTATATATAAAATTTTTTAAATTAAAAAATTCATTTATAGTTTCCTTGAACACATGATGATCCAAAGCCACTATTGACTCGCTACTACTCACATATTTAAGTGGTTCAATGTGGCTCATTCAGGTGAAAAAACGAAAAATGCTGCAAATAGGTTCGCTTGTTTTTTAAAAGGCACAAAAACGGCTCAAGAGTTTTGCTTAAACTTTGCACACTGGTCAAGAACTTCAATATCTAAAATTTCTCCGTTCCCTTTAACATAGCAATGCTTAGTTTGTAAGATATGCATAGCCAAATATAAAAAAATTAAGAATTTTAAATTTTTTTGTATTTTTTAAGATTTTTTTCAATTTGTGTCTGAACAAAATATTTTATCGTAAAACGGAACGGTGGAATTTTAGATATTGAAGTTCCAAGCTAGGTAGATTATTTTTTGAAAAAAAGCCTTCAGTCATTTTTGTGCCATATGAAATATAAAGTAATTATTTTTCCATTTGCACATAATTCTTTCAGCCATTTCATATATTAAACGAAAGACTACTATTCCAACTAAGTATCCCAAAATTAAAAAAAAAATTGTTTTTTAATTAATAAAAAAAATTGGGCGTCTTATTCCATTTCAGTTGAAAAATCGAAGTCTCCAATATTATCCTATATTTCGCACAACGGATAAATGAGGGCTACCGTAATGTTCATTTGAAGTAGCTGAATGTATCCCCCAATGAATATAAGTAATTTGATATAAATATCTTTAACCCTGCTGTTAGGTTAGAAAAAACTTACGAATGTTAGGTTAATGGACCATTTGGTCCATACTTCAATATTCATACAAAATAACTATTTCATCTTATATTTGTATCTATTTTGGATCACTTCTGCCTAAATGTTATTAATTTAAGCTTTACTCAACGCTAGAGATGGGCGCGTGTTTGAATTTTGGCTCACGCTGACGCAAGAAATTTTATAATCTCTCATGAAACACTCACTCGAATTTTTCTTTACTCACGCACTACTCACGTCAGTAAAATTAAAATAACTCACGCTCACGTGTGATTCACGTAAACTACGCAAATCACGTGACCAGCGCAAATCTCTACTCAACACAGCTAATGTAAAAATATGTTGAGGGATTCCCCTTTTTGCATCTTTCTTTACTCAGGATAGCTAATGTAAAAAAACAAGCGTGGGATTCCCTTTTTTGTTTTTTTTAATCAACATAGATTAAATACGTAAAAGACAATCGTGGGATCCCCATTTTTTGATTTTTGTTGTGAAGAAGCACAAATATTTGTACTGCTTGGTTCATTTTGTGAGTTGTTTTCAATAGTTCAGACGTGTTTTACTTACGACATGGCAAACTTGAACGAAGATCAGATACGAGAACTGCTCAATGCAGAAAGTGACTCTGATATTTCAAATTCGGAGCTACGGCTAGGAATATTATCTCAACGTAATCAGGACCAACTCGATTTACAGTTTCCAGATGCAATGACATTCTGTCAGCTTTTTTGTTGTTTTTTCCGCCTCCAATAGAAAGAATTATCATCGAAAATACTAATAAGTACGGCAGGGTGAAGTTTGGTGGCAAGTGGAAAGATATTGATGAAGACGCATTACGCGCATATATTGCTGTGCTCATTCTTGCAGGCGTATGTCGGTATGTATAATCCTGTTTTTTTATTTCAGCAAAATAGTTGGCTAATATAAAGTCTATTACTGAAAGTGGAAAAAAAGAAGATCCCAGAAAAAATTTCGTAATAGCAGCTCATTGATTTTTGCATTACCAATATTGACCTACCACTGCCCACTGCATTACTTCTAAAGTGAAAATAAGGCGTTACTAATAATGTGTTATACAGCTACTTATATTTCATGACAGCGCCTTGCATACTGCATTACTTTCAAAGTGAAAATAATGAGTTCCTAGGCAACTAGTTACCTCCAATGACATCCCCGTGTTAAAATAATGAGCTTATCAGGCAAACTTCAACCAGTTACATCTCATTCTAAAAACCATTATTTGGTAATGTTTGTTTTTCCTGGGATGTGCATAGGTTATTTGATGCAAAATTTGGTTGCCCCATTTTCCGAGCAATTAGGTCTGAAGATACATTTTATATGATTAATGGTGCCATCCGTTTCGATGATGTTTTGAGTCGACGACAAATGCGTAGTTGCGACAAATTTGCTCCTATTCGTGAACTGTGGGACCATTGATGAGCAACTTGTTGCATTCAGGGGGCGATGTAGTTTTCGACAGTTTATGCCATCAAAACCAGCAAAATATGGTTTGAAATTTTGGTTATCGGTAGACTCTAAGTCAGGCTACGTGTGGAAAATACAACCATACCTTGGTAAGCCTAGAAATGCACAGCCTGAAAAGAACCAAGGTCAACGCGTTGTATTGGACTTAACAGAAGGCTTGAAAGGGCAAAACAGGCGACAATTTTTGTTCCACATTTGAGTTGGTAAAAAAAACTTCAGGAAAGGAACTTACATATGTGGCAACCGTAGGCAAAAATAAAACATTCGTTCCTCCGAAATTGCTGACTGTCAAAAAACTCCCTTTGTACCATTCTACATTTGCATTCGATGGCATTGCGACATTAGTATCATATGATGAAACGGACTAGATTACCTCAACAAGAGTTCTCAGCATAGTTATTGACTGAAATACGATCACCATATATAGTTCCAGTGGCCTCTTTAAATAATACATCCAATTCAGGGGCTCGCAAGAGTGGAATTTTTAGTTGCTGCAAGTCTAAGTCTGATATAAAATGCTCCATTTGCAGCAAGTTTATTTGCAAAACTAACCGTAAAACATGTTGCTTATCATGCAATGACAATTATTATAAAATCAACTAATAAATACTTATTTTTTTAAATAAATATAAAAAAAATCAAAGAAAATATACTATGGACCAAATGGTCCCTTAACCTAAGATTCGTAATTTTTTGTTTTTCTCAGTCGTGTTTTAAGTCAGAACCTTGAATTTTTGTATATATGTAACATGGTTTTATAAAAAGACCACGTGAGCTAAAAAATCAAGTCACTATATGTCACCGTTCAAAAATTACAAAGGAAACAATCCAAAAATTGGACCAAATTGGCTTAACCTAACAGCAGGGTTAAGTTGGAAAAAACGTTTTTTTTAGATATTGCTAAATTTAGTATTAAGTTTATCAAATAGTTTACCTTTTCAAATATTTTGTTTTCGTTTGTTATAAATATTTAACTAAGTGCAGATATTAAAGTAAACTAGCAGATTCCAGCACTCGAAATTCGAGTGCAAATTCTAGGAAATTTTATTTTTTCATTTAATAAAAACCCTAAGGGTATGCTTCACAATTTAGCTCATTTTAAATTAAGAAAATAAATCAACACAACAACACAAATTCATTAAGAAATTTAATAAACACACACATAGCATTGTATAATTTTATGTATGTGTTTGTAGCAACTTTAAACGATCATAACTCCAAAAAATCTAGGTAACAGCGAAAAAGAAATACCTTTCAAATGATAAATTTTTTGTCAAAAGCGGGGTAAAACTGTGAAACTTACATCGGTCACAGGATATCGTCTTGCCTATTAATATTATAGATATAAAACCCAGGTGGAGGGTATCAAAGATATGGCATAGCCGAATTTAACATCCTCATTTATTTATTATAGTTTCTAACAATGAATGATTTGTATTTCACAACGACTTAACTTTATCATTTTTGTCATATATCAATAACTTCTTGCTCTTTTCGACGATTTTTTTTTTTACAAAAATTCTTACTGAAATAGATAATTCTGGCGATTTTCTATTTTAAAGGTCAATTAGTTACGTAAACGTAATACTTAAGCACAATGTTAAGAACTTATATACGTGTAATGAGAGGCAAAATATGATATCAGCTTAAAAACCGGGGTTATCCTAGTTTTGTTTTGTATTTTTCAAGTTTTCCTAGATGTAATCACGCTGTATGTAGATTTTAGTCCCATTTATAATTACGTTTAACTTTTTTTTTTTACCAATAGTCCTATTTAATAGTGCTTTAATTATTGACATAGGTGTATGTAGACTTTAATCCTAAACTGTATGTATATAATAATATGGATCGTAATAATAAGTCATCAAGTCAAAGCGCATAAATATTTGAGAAGCGATCTTTTAAATCAGACTAAAACCAAATTTGGTTAAACAATTTTACAATTTGAGTATAGTTCATTTACGTATGTTTGTAACTTTATGTTGTCATCTTGGCAACCGTAAAACCATACACAACTGTACTCTAAAGAATAAGATGTTAAAAAAATTTAAAAAATTACACATAATATTTTCTTTCTCCCGCAATATTTTATAAACCATAAGGACTGGAAAGACATAAAATGTCCCAGCAAACTTATGTGTTCTTAAAAAAAAAAAGTTATTCTCTGTTGTTTAAAACAAGTTTTGCCTACAACTTAAAGTGAAACATCACATTTAAGGTCCTATGTATAACTTCCGAAAGATATCCTGTGGAACCTGTAGAAGAAGAAATAATTTAAAACGTCGTCTATTTACAGCCGGTTTTGACAAATTTTGCTGGGGTGCATACATCGTATAGGCAAGTAAAAGTGTAATAAAATTCATATCCTTTTGGCCAGGATATAGATATATAAATCACCTTAACGCGATTTAACTGAAAGTTCTTTCGTATTCACAGTCTCTGTATACAACAAACATTATTCAAAGCGTTGTTTTCTTTCATCTGTACCATTCTTATTCCCATTTCATGAACTTTTTTCATCGTTGCTTTCGCTATTATTGTTCATTCCTTTTAATTTTTTCCCCTTGTATACAAATAACTGCGGAATATTTATAACCATCATAAATTAAATTTTAACTTTCTTGCATTTATTGTCAGCATAATAATTCTTTTATGCAAAAATATGAAAAAATAAAATCATGAATATTGTATGTATTGGGACTTTTTAAATGGCTAAAAAATAACGAATTGGTTTTCTTAAAATATATGTGTTATTTCTTTTCAAAAATTTACTTCCATTTATGTGAATATAAGCGATTAATAAAATGTTTTCTTTATCCTATGGGAAAGGAACATTCTGTAATATTTCTATTTTAAATAAACGAAAATTATCGGTTAAATAAGTACGTCGCTCGATTTCATGTGACACACGGTGCACGAAGTAGCCAATTTACCGGCCTTTAAATTAATGTTTGAAATTACGAGCTGCTTCAATTTAAATTTATTGTTCATTTCATAATACCCTAATAAGCTTACCAGTATTTTTTGTTGTTTTGTTTTGTGATACTTTTTTAAATAGCTGTGAGCTTTCAAATTGAAGCACAGAATTTTCCCGACTTTTTGAATTGCAAAATCATTAATAATTAATCTCATCCAATTTTTATGACTTTTATTTGCAATAATTGTAAAGCTATGTATTAAGTAAAACAAATGTTTACGATCTCTGGTTAGTTGTTCGTTGTTAAGAAATCATAGCAGAAATAATCCATTGAGATGATTAATTTCCTTCTGTGGAGTGCAATTTGTGGTGTACATGTGTATTCCCCTACCGGAAGGTGATTCCCGATATTCACTTAAATCTATTAAAAAACAAAAATATTTCACAGATTTTTCTCAAATTTGATTTGTATATGTTTTTGCAAAAATTAAGTGATCTTACAAAATGTAGTTGGTCCATTTTTCCCCACATAAATATTGCGTCCAATATGAACTTTTTCATATCCGAAGGCAAAAAATTAATACAAATTCCATTCAGATTTGGTGTATGATTATTTTCTATATCCAATTAGTTGTACCTAAGAGATAGCGTCTCTAAACGCATAATATAGGTTATCGTATAGTCGGTCTAGACCAACTATAATTTTCTTACTTGTTTTTAGGTGGAAAAATGAATAGGTCCTTTAAAGAAAAATCTATATAAAGAGCAGAGCCATGAAAATTGAAGAAGATTAAAGAATTTTATAAGGAGATTATTAGAATTGAAGAAACAAAAAAAAAAAAACAATAAACGATATTAAAGTCGGTCTGGTTCGACTATATGATAGCACGATTTAGAGAGAGGTTTTCGCTGAAATAATGGGACATATAAGATATGCATAAGCCAAATTTGAGTGGTATTGTTATACATTTTTTCCCGCATATCTGAAAAAGTTAATCTCGGAAGCTATTTTTGTAAGGGGATGTATGTGAGCTAGGTCTGAAAATGCACCGATTTTCACCAATATTAATCATCCTATTGCCTACTAAATTTCATCAAGCTATTATATTTTTTACCTTATTAACCCTATTTAGTGGTGCCCTCTACAGATACAGTGTATTCTGTTGACCTCAGTAAAATTGGTTGTGGCAGGAAGGAAAAAGGGAGTAGTATTTGTGGATATTTGACTTGTATTTTATTAGATTATAACTGTCAAGAAAGACTTGTGTGGGGAGTTTATGCCATATACCAGGCATTGGGAAATGCGGCCCACGAACGAATTTTATGCGGCCCCATATAAATTAAAAAAAAAAATACAAAATTTAATTTAGATTTAATTCAAAGAAAAAAAAAAAAAAAAATCAAAACATTAATAAAAAAAATTCAAAGTATTGTTCAAAAATATCATTAATGCGAGTATAGTTTTCAATAGGGCCACAAAAATACAAATTATTTGAATGTAACGTCTGTTAGCATGCTTCATTTTTTTATTAGAAACAATGTAAAATGTACAAAAAAAAAATGCATTTTAAAAATTGTACCTTTTATAGTTCATTATTTTCAGGGTTGTCAACTTTAAAATATCAAAAAGCACTAAACCGACAAAAATCGCATAATTTGAAAAAAAAAAACCCTATATTTTCCATTTTTTATTTTTGTTTTTTTCAGTAAAAGCCCTGTTGTTCTGAATGCTTGGGGATGAGAGCAGTCCCGATAATTATATGTTTCATTAAAACTAGACATTTTTTATCTTTCGGAACATAAATTTTCTTCTTTCAATCCATTTTTAATGTGAAGTAAAGCATTAACTGAATGTAATGGCAATGGATTTCTTATTTTGGATTAGAAAAGGTTAATGTCGCTCTCAACTTTAGCGATTAAATTAGGATTTAGGATTTAAATCAGTGGCATCCTGATGTGATTTCACTTCGTTCCAAAATTCAATTGTGGATTCAGTATTTTGCCATTTCATCAGGTGGATTATTTGCCATCCATTTTCAATACTTGACCAAATTTGAAAATTAGATTCGACTTGTGTTGATAACAGCAAATAAGGATTTGGTGTCACTGATGTTAAAAAATGCACTAAGCACTAACTCGAAAAATTTTCGCGTCAAAAATTTTAAAAAGCACTAAAAACAGTGCTAAAAGCACTAAGTTGACAACCCTGATTATTTTATTCTCTTTATACCCTATACCACTATGTGGTTTGGGTATAATGACTTTGTGCTGCTGTTTGTAACAACCAAAAATATTTGACCTACACCCATCTTTAATTATACCGATCGAATCAGAATCACTATCTGATTCGAATCACTATCTGATTCGATTTAAGGATGTCCGTCCGTCCGTCCGTCCGTCCGTCCGTCTGTGTGTCCATGTAAAGCTTGTAATCAAACTGCAGGTCAAAAATATGAATATATTTCGATGAAATTTGGTATTTAATCTTTTGCCGGCTATGGAATGAACGCTATTGAAAGTGGTGAGAATCGGTCCATGTTCAAACCTAGCCCCCATACAAATGACCCTTATGAAATCAACATATATTGCCATAAGATCCAAATTATCATATAAATCTTAGTCAAATTGGGTTTGTACGTATATATTACATCCATTAATCAATAGTCCAAAAATGATCCCTATTGGACAACTCTTAGTCATAGGCCCCATATAGAGCTGCTTCCCGATCTTCACTTAAATCTATCAAAAAACAAAAAATATTGTACTGATTCTTCTCAAATTTGGTTTATATATATTTTTGCAAAATAGAAGAGACTACCAAACATGGTCAGGATCGGTCCATTTTTGGGCCTAGTCCCCATATAGATATAGCATCCGATATGAACTTTTTCATATCTGCAGCCGAAAAAATTAATAAAAATCCCACTCTAATTTGGTTTATGCTTATTTTCTATATCCAGTTAGTTTGCCTTGTTGAGAAAAGAGAACTGTGCGTATTTGATTTTTGCGTATTTTTAAAAATTGTAAAGCTAGCAGCAAATTTATTAGATGAAAACTGCAAAAACAATAACGGTTACTTTCTTAACATGAGCACTACATATTTAGATACGATTTTGTTAAGATTTTATTTATGAAAAATTTCTTTACTGTTTTAACGATCATTGCAGTGTAAAGTTTTATTGTGTTATGTGAGTTGTTGCCCCCACATTTTACAAATTATTAATATAAAGTTTTAGTTGGTAAGCTTTTATATATTATTCTTTTTAATTTAAAAACATGAAAAGAATTAAAATGTAAACCTTCAGTTACCATTAAATTTTTTATACATATTGTACCAACCACTTCATAAAAGTTTTTTCATAAAAGCATGTTTTGAAAAACAATTCAATTGAAATTTAAAATTTTGTTTCAAAAATTTAAAAACTAAAAATGGCAAATTGGACGATTTTTTAATTATATCTCATGTTCATTTTATTGAAATTAATTACTTTTAAGGAATTGAAATGGCATCAACGAGCAATAAAAAACG
Organism: Cordilura impudica; assembly: GCA_963682025.1. Taxonomy (NCBI): domain Eukaryota; kingdom Metazoa; phylum Arthropoda; class Insecta; order Diptera; family Scathophagidae; genus Cordilura; species Cordilura impudica. The sequence continues at coordinate 266,193,760 of OY821518.1, forward strand.
TAAGATAGGTGATGAAAACGGAAAATTTCAGTCCGAATGGACACACAAATTCGGATTTTTTGAAAATAAGGGCATACCTATATGCCTCATTTGCAAAATTACAAACTTCACAATTTAAGTAGACACCATGAAAAATTTCACTCATAATTTGCCAAAGATTAACCCCTTAATACTAATCTTAGAGAGACTAAACTGAAGGCATTGCCGTCAAATATTGAAAAAGAACAGAACATTATTTCATCTTTTAGCCATGGAAATGACAGATCACTTGAAGCAAGTTACATAATAGCTTGGGATATTGCCCGTGATAAACGTCGTGATGGGGAAGCAGAGTTAAGAAAACACACTATGAAGAAGGTTATGAGCATTCTCGACCCTGATAACAAAAAGCTGCATAAAGCGATAGATCAGCTTTCTTTATCACGACGCGCAACCGAGCGTCGGATTGGAGATATCAGCACTTTTAATGAAACAAGTTTAAAAAACGGTCTAAAAAATTCTGCAGCATTTAGTTTAGCTCTTGATGAATCCACAGATGTTAGCGACGTTTCTCAATTGGCGATCTCCATTAGGTCTGTTGAATTTAATATCACTGAAGAAATGTTAGACCTTATAGCTCTTTCTGAAACAACGCCAGGCATTGATGTAAAAAATGCGCTTTTCGAAGTAATTAACAAATTTGAATTGCCACGAGATAAACTTATTAGTGCTGCCACAGATGGAGCACCTGCAATGTTGGGTAAAAATCAAGGTTTGATTGGTCTTTTAAATAAAGATCCAGATATCCCACATTATCTACCAATGCACTGTGTTATTCATCGGGAGCATCTTGTTTCAAAATTTTTTAAATATGAAAACGTTTGTAAAGTTGTGGTAGAAATTGTAAATTTTATCAGAACAAACCCTAAAACTCATCGTCAGTTTAAAAATTTTATCATGGAGTTACAAGAAGTTGAGGAAAACAATGAGTTATTAAGCGATGTCACCATTTGGTCCATGGCTATCCGTTTCTAATGTTTTGGATCGATTTGTTGAGCTGTTACCCACAATAAAGTTGTTCATAAAAGAAAAAGGAAAAATATATCCAGATCTGGAGAATGAAATTTGGATGTCAGATTTAATGTTTTTTACTGACACAATGAACCATCTTAAATCGCTTTATCTGAGTTTACAAGGCAAAGACAAACAGTGCTTGATTTTCACGATCATTGTTAGGCTTCGAAGCTAAACCTCTTCTGTTTATAAAAGACCTCGAATGTAAAAATTTAAATTTTTTTCCTCTTTTAAAATTGAAGGTAAATAATATACAAGACGATAAGCTGGAAGAATACATAAATAATTTAAAACAATTTCATGAAAATTTTAAATTTAGATTTGAGGATCGCAAACAACTTCAAGCAACATTCTCAGTTTTTGTTAACCCATTTTTGTGTGATGTCCTAAATGATGAATTTTTATTATCCGATATAATTCTTGCAAAACCAGATGTTGGAAAATTGGAGTTTTAGAAATGAAGGATGATATTGTATTGAAAATGCATCACAAATCAACTTCTCTAGTTGGATTTGGAAACTTGTTAACGAAACCCAATATCCACAATTGAAAAAAGGTGCTGCTCGTTTATTTTCAATGTTTAGCACAACATATTGTTGTGAATCTCTGTACTCCACCATGAAAAATGTTAAAAACAAAAATCGTTCACGTTTAACAAATCAACATCTTACGGAACTCCTTCGGACAACTTTGACAAACTACACACCTGATTCTAAAGAAATAATCAAAAATTCTTCCTAATTTCTTTTTTATTTTTTGTTACCTATATTTTTATTTTATTTTTATATAATTCCTTTTTTTATTTTATTTAAAATGAAATTCTTTGATCTCAAAAAATTTTAAAATATAACTATTTTTATAAATACTAATAATATTTCAGTATAAGATTTATTTGTAATGTGTATGAAATGAATTAATAAATTTTATGTTTGTTTAAAAATTGTTTTTTTTTTTGCTTTTTTTTTTTTGAAATCGAATATTTGTACAGAAATAAACTAGTGCGGCCCACCGTTAGTAGGTGAAATTCCAAATGTGGCCCAACAAGCTATTTACGTGCCCACCTCTGCCATATACTGCTAGCTATAAAGGAATTTTCTCTGTAATGCGTTGTGTAGTCAATTGGATAACAGACCACAAAAGGATGTGATCTACTAGTTAAGGGTGTGGAGCGAACTTCAAGCACTTGGTATGTGTTCGCCCTTATATGAGAAATCTATTCAATTTTTGGTTGGATGTAAGTAGTATGGATTTTGAGAAGATTAGAAGGAGTGAAGTAATTTTTGCACCGTTTTGGAAAACCAGTGCGTTCAAGCGCACATCGTATTGAATTGTCATGCCCAGAACATCAAAAGTATGCTATTCCTCAATACCAATACCACCAATATATAGAGATGATATTATTGCATCCAAAGCCCTATGGGTCAATAAACAGCAATGAGGATTTCGCACAACCCTATTCACTTTACCCAACTCAGTGATTTCCAAGAGATCTTGATTAAGTATGTCTTTCATTCTCTGCCTACCATCAAAAAGACCTAAACTACGATTAAAGGAAATTAATGTCATATGTTGCTGTCATGTACCAAAGAGTATATAGTATTGAAGGTTTGACTAAGAAGGTCATTCAGAAATAGAAGGAAATGACAGAGAGAAAAATCCGAGCCATGGGGTACACTGAATTAAGCTGAAACTCATTGGCTGAGACCATATCAATAAAAACAGGTGTTCTGCAGTCTATGAGAAATTCCAATATAAGTCGAGAGAGTTCAATGTTGCCCTTAAATTCAATAAGCTTTGATATTAATATGCCATGCGACACGCGATCGAATGCATTGGAGTAACTCCTTTACTTTCACCAAAATTTGAATGGAAAGCCTCGAGTTCTCAGAAGGGAGAGCTAATAGGTCTCCCTTGGTACGAATTCTACAGAAGGTAATACTGTTAATATTGCAGAAGTGAGTAGATCTCTATATTACAATTGGACGATAATTTAATGGGTTATTAGCCTCACCCTTTTTAGAGATTGGTTGGATACTGGTAACTTTCCAACAAGAGAGAAAGACTCCCACATGTTATGAAGAGCTCAAAAGGTTGGCCAATGGCCTTACTAGCCTCGAGGATCACTGTTTCAGCAACATTGCTGGTTTACCATCCGACTGCAGAGATATCTGCGAAATGTAGCTTGATTACAAAGTTTTCATGGACACATATATCGATGGCCAGAGAGATAAATCAGCTCAGAAAGTGATTCTGCTACTTACAAACATCAGCACAAAATTGCTATACCCTTACCTCATACTGATTTAGATTATAAACATGGTTAGATAGTTAATCAGTAATTTGGACGTCCCAAGGCTTCTCAAATGTCATAGCAAAAACAGGTGAACATTTTGCCATATTAATTAGTGCTAGTCCTTGCAACAAGGATTCCTGAAGAGGATATCCCAGAGCAACTCTTACTACTTTTGATTGATGGCAGTTACATAAAACACTCACAGAAGCCAGTTCCAAATCCCGAAAAGCTAACATTTATCGAAGTTGTGATGTTTAGCAATCAGAAATCTTATCCTAGTGGATTGTTCCGCTTAAGTGGCCCTACAAAGTGACCCTTCAAATTAAAACAAGTAAGAAAATACGATACCCTATACCATGCGTTCAGAAACCCTATCTCTTAGGCCCAACTAACTGGACATAGAAAATAAGCAAAAACCAAATTTGAGTGGGATTTTTATTAATTTTTTTGGCTGCAGATATGAAAAAGTTCATATCGGATGCTATATCTATATAAGGACTAGGTCCAAAAATGGACCGATCCTGATCATGTTTGGTAAAGTCTCTTGTACTTTGCAAAAATATATACAAACAAAATTTGAGAAGAATCAGTGCAATATTTTTGTTTTTTAATAGATTTAAGTGTAGATCGGGAAGCAGCTCTATATGGGGTCAATGGGATCATTTTTGGACTACTCATTAATGAACGCATACAAACCCAATTTGGATCTTATGGCAATTTACGTCGATTTCATATGGGTAATTTGTATGGGGGCTAGGTCTGAACATGGACCGATTCTCACCAATTTCAACAGCGTTCATCCCATGGCCGATAAAAGCTAATATACCATATTCCATCAAAATATATTCATATTTGCGACCTGCAGTTTGATTACATGGACACACAGACGGACGGACGGACGGACGGACGGACGGACATTGTTAAATCAACTCAGAAAGTGATTCTGATTCGATCGGTATAACTAAAGATGGGTCTAGGTCAAATATTTTTGGTTGTTACAAACTGCAGCACAAAGTCATTATACCCAAACCACATAGTGGTATAGGGTATAAAAAATGTTAGATTTGAGGTTCAGATAAAAATATGGTGGAAAGTATTTATTTAAAATGAGCTTATGGAGAAGATTTTGGTGCAAGTGCAGACGACAATGGCTGGGATCGGATATCTAGTCTACAAGTGGTCCTCTTATACCACCTCCACTTTCTTATACCATAGTAATGATTTTGGCTGATGTTTGTAGCCACCGAAAATATATGAACAAGTCCCAGCTCATATTAAACGAACGCCTGAGAATCACTTTATGAGTCGATTTAACGATATTAATCCATCTGTTTGTCCATGTAAACATTTTAATAAAACTATACTAGCTGTTTTACCCGGTCTTGTCCGGGATCCAAAGGCCTTTGACTTGAAAAATGGTTCACTATAATTACCAGGCGCTGAGTACTTAGTCCCCCACAAATTTTTATGGGACTGGGGAATTTTTCCATCATGAACAAATTACATTTTTGGGGAGTAAAAGTAATTTTTTATTTGAATTTAAAAAGTTTAATTTTTTAATTTAAAAGTTTTTTTTTTTATAAGACGCTACAGCAAAACTGCTTCAAACATAAGCTGCGAGAACGCTTTAATCGGAATCGTTTGCAAATTAAAGGAATCAGAACTTTTAAAAATTGAATTACTTAAGAAGAAGAATTACTTAAGAAGTCCACGCACTGAAATGATGATATTGAAAAGAATACAGATTTTAAATGTGTTTATGCAGGACAGATATTGAGAGCTGTATGCGAGTTTTCAATTAAATAAATATTTAACAAAATTTAATAAATAAAAATATGCAAAAATTTAAGAATGAATTTTTTTATTTCGTTTTTAGAAAAATTGGGGATTTGTTCATTTCTCTTGGGGAACTTTTTTTTTAATTTTGGGAATTTGTTCATCGTTACTCCCTAATTTTTTGGGGAGTAAATTAATTTTTTTTCGGGTAATTTGTTCATTGGGGACTATGTACTCAGCACCTTCTTAGCATTACAACTAAACATGTTTATGCATAGTTTATTTTGAGTGTATGTTGTTTAGAAGATACAAATTTTACTTATTTTAGAGCTTTGGGATTTGCAACATTTCTTGTTTTTCCATCTGGTGCATATTGGAAAAGATTGTGCTGTCTCCCAACTCTGGAGCAGGCGACATATAATTGTCCATGAGAAAAACAGAGAGACTTTAAGTTGATACCTGCTACCTTAAGAGATTGTCCTTGTGCTTTATTAATTGCCATAGCAAATGCAACACGTACTGGGAATTGTAGTATTTTTAAAACATTGTCAGCAGCTCCAGTTTATGTGAGTATAGCGAACAAATATACCAAAAAACCGAAAATGAATTTTGCATAAAAAGTGGATGTAAAAGTAGGTGTGGCCGCTAGGAAGCAAATGGCGACCTTGCCTGGAGTACAGTCATTACGTATACCAAATTTCAGAGAAACCCATTGAAAAATAAAAGTTTGTATAACAGTAAAACAAACAAACAGACAGAAAATAAATTTTATATATGTAGAAGTGTGCGTAAATGTAGGCGTGGCCGGTAAGAAGCACATTATGACCTTTCCTGGAGTACAGGGATCGTGCATACCAAATTTCAGAGAATTCCGTTGAAAATTAAAAATCTGTATAGCGGTCAAACAAACAAACAAACAGAAAATGAATTTTATATAAAGGGTGATTTTTAAGAGCTATAGGAAAGTTTTCCAAAAAAAAACACATAGAATTCAGAAAAATGCATGAAATCTTTATTTGAATCGATAGTACGGCCCATATAATTTAATGTTTGAAGATTATTTCATTCAAATGTTGACTGTGACTGCGCCTCAAATGGTCCATCCGCTTAGTCTAATTTTGGCATACTCTTTCCAATATTTCGGCCGGTATCTCACGAATAAATGCTTCAATGTTGTCTTCCAGTGCGTCAATTGAAGCGGGATTGTCTATGTAGACATGAGCTTTAACAAACCCCACAAAAAATAGTCTGAAGGCGTTAAATCACACGATCTAGGTGGCCAATTGACCGGTCCCGAACGTGAAATAAAATGTTCACCGAACTCGCCTCTCAATAAGTCCATTGTAGCGTGTGCTGTGTGGCGTGTGGAATCCACATGTCATGCAAGTCAAGCTCTTGCATTTTGGGCAAAAAAAAGTTGGATATCATCTCTCGGTAGCGCTCACCGTTACGTTACGATTCGCATCATCTTTGAAGAAGTACGGTCAAATGATGCCACCAGCCCATAAACCGCACCAAATTGTGACTTTTTCTGTATGCATTGGTAGCTCTTCCAATGCTTCTGACTGATATTCACTCCAACATCGATAATTTTGCTTATTTACGTACCCATTGAGCCAAAAATGAGCTTCCTCGCTGAACACAATTTTTCGGTAAAAAAGTGGAACTTCGGCCAACTTTCCAAGAGCCCATTCACCAAAAATTCTACGTTGCGGTAGGTCGTTCGGCTTCAATTCTTGCACTAGCTGTATTTTGAAAGGCTTCACACCTAAATCCTTCCGCAAAATTTTCCACGTTGTTGAGTAACAGAGGCCCAATTGCTGCGAACGGCGACGAATCGATAATTGATGGTCATCATTAACACTGGACGATACAGCTGCGATATTTTCTTCAGTTCGCACTCTACGTAAGCGAGTTGGTGGTTTATTGTCCAACAATGTGAATTTGGTGCGAAATTTAGTCACAATAGCCCGAATAGCCGCTTCAGTGGGTCGATTAAACTGACCATAAAATGGAAGAAGCGCGCGATGAACTTTCTTAACAGAGCACGCAGCTTGATAATAAAATTCAATAACTTGCAAGCGTTGTTCGTTTGTAAGACGATTCATGGTTAAATTATAGACCAAACTGAAGATGTTTGACAATGAAACAAAACACGAAACGTGCGTCAGCTGTTTAAACCAGTGTTGCCAAAAAGATAATAGCTAAAAAATCACCCTTTATATATATTTTGATTAAATTTAGTATATATGCTTTTGTTTAAATTGGTGCATGTTCAGACATATAAAGCGACTAAAGTGGTCGTAGGATCTAGGTTATTAAACATATATCGATAATATTTGGTGCTTATGTGTCCATTATATCCACTAACGAGCAGTCCAAAACTAAAACTTGTAGGACCATTTTTACATAGTCCCGATACGAATCTGCTTCCCGATCTTCACTTAAATCTACCAGATTTTTTTTTATTTTTAGTTTCTATATATTTTTGCAAAAAAGTGACTTTGCCAAATACGGTCAGGTAACTTTATTTTCCAATTTAGCCAATTCACAAACCAACATTTTTTGGTTTATTCATATTGTGAATGAAGATAACAAACTCATTAACACATTAACAAATTTAATATATACACACACTGCATATGTATAATTTTACGTATGTGTTAGTAACAATTTTAAATTCAATTGACTCAAAACACAGAGCAAAATCTAAAAATCTGTAAATCTGGAAAACAGCTAAAAAGAAATACCTTTCAAATAATATATGTTTGGTCAAAATCGGGATAAAACTGTAGAACAAAACATCGGTCACAAGAAATCGCCTAGCATATTAATATTACAGATACCACTAAAAAATTTTTACGCTTTTTTCTATATTCTGTTATTGCCACAGCAAAGCTGGATCCAAGGCCCTTTCTCGAAACGCCTGTTACAGGGGATTGTGTAATCAGTCTAGACCGACCGTGATTGATATGCGTCTTATGATTAGCCAAGCTACCGCATTGGAAAATTTGGACACCTTCAGATCAATAGTTATAAACTTGCATATTATTTCATTGTATAGTCGAGGAAGTAGCAAGACGCACAACAACAACAAAAATCCAAAAATTAAAAACTGCTCATATTTCTATAAAATTAAATTCAGTGCGAAATTTTATTTTGAGAGTGATTTCGCACACTATGCGTCGTGGCATTCCATGGAGCATATGGTGTCGTTCAAAAACTTGTGACGATGCCATGTATTAAAACAACTAGAGAGCTCGGTAACTATACGTTTCGGTATATTAACTATATTCTATTGTGATATTACTTTGCTGCAATCAAATTTGATTTTACTTTATTCTAATGATTTCTGAACAATGGGTACTGTCCTCCATAATGCAGGAGTGAAGTTTGCAATTTGTTGATATTTATTTATTTATATTAATTACAATACAAAGTAAATTTGTATTCTAATTCGGGTCCAGGGATAAGCCGGGTGACCAAAACCATTTGGCTGGTTTTTTGCAGCGACAGACCAAAGCCTCTGGTGGGAATCGAACCCACGACCCTCGCATGATAGGTGAGCATGCTACCTACTCACCTACCGGGGCGCTTAATTTGTTGATATTTAAGAGGTTGCCAGACATTTAAGGCGCTCAAAGATTTAAAAAAGTTGAAGTAAATTGACAACATCACTAAGCATGACTAAAATTTTTCGTGACCTATATAATTATTTATACTCATTGTCTAGAGATAATTTTGAATGGTCATTAAGAACTGATTAAGTCGAGAGTTAAAGATAATAGCTATGCCTCTACATAACGATAAAGATCAAATTCAAAAACCACCTATAACAATAATCCAGAATACTATGGAAAACCTGAATAATTTTGGACTAAGAAAATAACTTAAAACTTGTATCTGAAATACATAAATTATCTGCCATCAATTTTCGAACTAGTCGAGCTAACAACAATACAATATACTGATTACATGCTGTACTCTTCTAAGTGACATTAAATATTTAAATTTAATTAATAAGATTTAAATATTATCAACAATTATTAGCAGTTGACGCACGCATCACTCAAACTGTCAACGCTCGTATTACCACAATTTATGTAACATTCGTTTATAAATGTATAATATCCTAAAATATCCTCATAAATCATATAAATTAATTAACTTAACAAAAACCCTCATTACGGTCATTGTTGCCTGTTTGACCATTTTAATTGACAAACTAATAAACAAAATACATTGCATGCATAAATCATTATGTTGTAGTTGTTTCTACTATTTATGAATACAACTTGGCCATTTGGAATGACCACCCAATACCCAAAAGTACTATAGAACATGTTTACCTACAACATAAATACAAGTATATTATGGCCGATGTGCCCCTTTTGCCCATGTCTCTATGTCTGTCTGCCGTTCCGACTGCCAACCTATCATAATATGACCATAACATACTATTGAACAGACATCCCAGCAACGAAACAGAACTAAGGAATATTAACCCAATACGATAATACAATTGGTTGTTAAATTTTAACTGCAGTTATTATTATTATTATTATTTTGTTTTCTTTTCATGTTGTTGTTCTTTTTTTTTTTTGTACTGTGCAAAAATGTCATTGCAACAATTTATGACAATGGATAAATGTCATAAATTTTATTTTCGAACATAAATAAATACATACATTATGTAAAACAATATCTATAAGTCATACAAATACACATACAAACATGTGTACAAATATACATATACAAATAAATACGTAAAACATGAATAAAACAATAACAACTGTGCACGCTAACTATCATATTGTGCAGGGTTGTCAAACCATTTAATAGTTATTTTTTGAAATAATTTTCTAAATGCAGCAGCATCATAAAACAATGAAAAATAATCCAACCGAACTATCTTTAAAAAAAAATTCTAAATACCGTTAAGTACAAGAAAAAATTATATATTCTATCAAAAGTTAATTAATTTTAACTTAATTCCTCCTTGTAGAACATCAGATCACAGCATTATACTGTCAAAGTTCAACTATAATTTAATTAGAGCCGACACCTTCATTTAAAATTTAGTTAAGTTCTAATAATTTAAGTACATACTGTAGTGGTCAATACATTTGCAACTGAAATCAAATTTTAATTTATCATTAATATTCTACACAAAAAAACTTTCAGTATAAAATTTAATTATTTATTTTATTAAATTATGTTATTATTTATTATATTACAAAACAAAAAAATTATTCATGAGCTAAAAATAATAAAAAAACAAGTTTTATCAAAACAAATCCAAATTTAAGTGTTCAAAACATTTGCAATTATTGATGAATTCAAAAGAAAAATAAGAAAAATATTTATGTATGTTTAGTATTTTGTTGCATTACCTTTATTTTTTATTACATGAGAACATCTTTTAGGCATTAAGGCTATGAGCTTTTCAACATAATCCCATGGAATTGTATTCCACTGTTGCTTCAATTGGACAAAAAGCTCATCACCATTTCGGAAGACTTTATTGCCGATATTTCGTTTAACAATCATCCACATGTTCTCAATCGGGTTGAGATCGGGAGACTGTGGTGGCCACGACATGACATTAAGGTTATTTTCATCCAACCAAGCTTTTACAACCTTTGATGTATGCTTGGGATCGTTATCGTGTTGAAAAGTCCAAACAAGTGGCATTTCCCATTCAGCATACGGAAGCATAACTGAGCTAAGAAGGTCTCTATAGACAGTGCACGTCATTGTATTTGTGATGCGGTAAATTGGACCAATTCCATGTCCTGAAAAACATCCCCACACCATAATATTTCCACCTCCATGCTTTACTGTGGCGGTTGTGTACCTCGGATTAAACTTTTCACACGAGGTCGTCGAACATTGACTCTTCCGTCTAATCCCCGGAGGTTGAATTTTGACTCATCAGACCACAACACATTTCTCCACTGCTGTTGAGTCCAATTCAAATGTTCGCGGGCAAGCTCAAGTCGAGCTTTTCGGTTTTTTCTGACACACAATGTTTTTTTGTACACTTATATCTTCTGAGACCATAATCTCGGGCTCATCTTTTTATAGTGGAAAGGCTAACGTCAAGAGGAATTTCTGTTTTAGCTTCTCTGGGAACTGCTTTCGAATATTTCGTAAAAATTTTTTTTATTTTTCGGTCTTCTCTTCCTGTTGTTACACGGGGTCTTCCTCCTTTGTGAACTGTTTGGATGTTTCCGCTATTAACTATACGACAAATCGTTGATTTGTGAACAGAGTATTTTATAGAAATTTCTTTTTGAGAAAGTCCATTTTGAAAGTCATTTAAAATTTTTGACTTTAAGTCGGAATTGTATTTGTTTCTTGCATTTTCCGCAAACAATATTAGTACGATGATCATCCTTGCAACTTCTAACTAAAACTATTAATGTAAAAGAATTAAAACGCATTTTTTAATAAAATGCAAAAGCCTTGATCTCAAATTTCAAAAAAGAATGCGATTACCGTTATAATTAATGACGTGTTAGTGTAAATTGCTTTGTAAACAGTCAGGTAGATGGCAGTTCCAAATGTTTTGAACACTAGCATTTTGACTAATTCTATGAATATTAATTTTTATTGTTGTAACTTAACGGATTTGATTTTAGTTTTTATTTGTTTGACAAACACAATAAATGAAGCTATGAAAAAAATAAAAAGTAAGTAACGAAGAGTCATTTGATAATTGAAGATAATTAATGAAAAATTCAAGTCCGATTTCAGTTGCAAATGTATTGACCATTACTGTATGTGCTGCTCTTTTCGCGATAGATTTAGCGCCTTCTAACTACTAAATAAAAAACGCTTAATTAGCGCTTTTTGCTTTCATTTTCCGTGATTTTTGCTTCATTTAAATACAACAGTTCCGACAAAACAATACTGTAATCATTTGAAAAACTTCCGTCCAAATTTAAAATTTTTGATCAAAGAGACTCATAATGGGTTGCTTAGTTCGTCAGTAGAATAAAAATTATGCAACGAGATATATAAGTTTGTCTTCAGGTCATAGTTTTCAAAAGGCCTGATTTGAAAATAATACAGAACAAACGGACTAATAACACAAGTTTACAAGTTTCCATCAACATTTGGATCAGACCTGATGTGAACAAATCTTAAGGTTATTTGAGGCGCTGAATTCGAATCCGGTTTCGTTTTTCATGATTAGTTGTAGTTTTCGAGTTCTCAGATGGTGGCAGCACTGCGCTGTCATAACGATAGAGACGTATTTCAATTGTATTCTTAAAGTTATATTTTTATTCCAAAATCTGTGAAAATGCAAAGAAAGAATTGCTAAGTCGATTCCAAGTATTTTTGTTATGTTTGCGGATGTTAGATCAGAAAACGTGGAAAAAATATTACGAATGTGATGGAAGATGCATATTTTTATTATTTTGGGTTCTCTGTAGCAAACACTCACAAGCCGTGGGTACCGATATCATTTTGTAATGGATGAAGCATAAAACTGGCCTAGAAGTATACTTTTAATTTGTAATGTCAATGTTATGGAGAGAGTCGAAAAATGATGTAGATGAATGTTTTTCTTGCTTGCTGAATGTGGTCGGTCTAAATGTAAAAATGTAGCAGAGTATAAATATTCTGACATGTAATCAAACTCGGTTCCCCGTGCGGGCAAACACCCTTTGCCAATTTATCCAGGTATGAGTGCAACTTTCAGTTCATCAGCGACGAAGAATTTTTCACCGAATGAAGATTTTAACATCAAAGAAAAACATTTAATTTCGCAAAGCCAACTGAATAACTCGATCCGTGATTTGGATTTATCGAAACAAAATGCAGAATTGCTCGCATCACGGTTGCAGGATTGAAAATGACATGACACTCAAATGAAATTCACTGTTTATACCACCAGAAATCAGGAGCTTTTACCATTTTTCAAAAAGGAAGGAAAATGTAATAAACGTATCAAATATAATAAAACCGAACACTACTCCAAATGATTCTCAACAAACTTGGAATACTATTTGCGAAATACAATAATACTGACGCCAAGTAGATGCAAATATACTTAACAGAACGTCTACTACATTTTACTTTTTTAAAATTTTTCCTCAGACACATTAAATACAGATAACGAGATAATCGGCGAGCATTTTAAATTTTATTCCATTACTCAAAATGACGTTCATCAGCGTGCTGTTTAATAAAATCAAACGCAATGGGTAGTGACAACTTTCATCCAAAATTTATAAGATTACTTTTACTCCGAACCGCAACATTCAGTACTTGTAAACGATGTTTGGTCAGAGAGATTATTCTTTACTAGGGGAGAGCCTAACGGCTCTATTTTAGATCCACTGTTATTTTCCTTGCATGCAAATGATTTACCAAAACAACTCTCCAATTATAAGATGACGTCCAATTAACGTTAAGTAGCCCAGTAGCGCAATTCAGTAACTACTGTTAACGATGATCGAATCATTTAAAAAAGAAAACAACAAAATTATCGATTCTGATATTCAGTAAAATTTTTAAACGATATTCGCTTAAAGTCAGCTGTTGTTGTTATCTAAACGACATCCATTTTCGTGTCGTTTATTCAATCGATAAAAACTTAAATTTTAAGGCTGAAATGTCGTCATATATATATACATAAATAAAAATCATAAAATAATGAAAATATTTTGCTTTTATTATACACACATTTTATATAAATAAGAAATTAAATTAAATATTCAATTCATTATTTTATTTTCGAATTAGTAAACAAAAATATTAATAAACAAATAAAGAAATTAAACATAAACATAAAATCATCCTGTCAAACACGAAGGGATTTGTTGTTCTTCTATTCTTCTTTGTGTTTTTTGCTTATTTTGACAGAGATGCCACTTATTTACAATTTTAATAAATAGAAAAATAGATTTATCGACTGTCGTTAAAGGTGTGTTTACACTATGCGTATTTTCCATATGTCAATTCAGTTTTACGGCCCATACGTAATTCCGCGTGTATGTCAAAATTGGCGTTTTACATACAATTCATAATTTTTGCGTCCAAACGCACATATGTATTTCCGTATGACATAACCTCTAAATGTAAACAACAGCTGATTTAATTTGTGCATTTACAAAAAAATTATTGTTAAAAATAAAGTAATATATTTTATATATTTCTTAATTGTTAATTAATATTAAACAATTTATTTTTCTTTCAATATTTATCTTTATAATTTACTCTTTTTTACTTTCGCCACAAGCAGTGTTGTACTTTCATATGGTTGTCATGCCAAAAAAGAACCTGCTCTAATTGAAAAATTTACATATGTATGTCTTGCCATATGTGTTGTACATAAACAATTTTTGAAAGGGTTCACACTATGTGTACAAATGGCACGTGCTAAAAAAATAGGAAAAACACATAGTGTGAACGTAGCTTAAGGTGTACTTAGTGAATCACTTAATCGTTAGTGCAACAACAATAGCTGTCGATATATTTTGCGACTGTCGGATCGCACTACAGCTCAGAATATTGCTTCAAGTATAATCCTTCTAAATGATGACTTATACAGAATCTACCTATGGGCTAATGCTAACGGACTCTGTATGAATGCGCGGAAATCTAATATCGGGACTCATTTTGACCCACACTAATATGATCATGTTCATTACTTCACCATGTATGTGTAAGGACATACATACTTATATTCTTAACTATTATTGAATTTATTATTCTGTAAGGTTATATTTCTATAACATATTTACGACCCTTCCAGTAAGTTGCGTATAACACTTATACATTACGATGGTTAAGTTAACACGTACATGTATACAGCGTCCCCTAACGGCAATAAGCTGACATAAAAATTAATAGCCACGACTTCACCCATCCTAGAGTTGTACGAATAATCTACGGTCATACACAAGCACGAACTAAAGCAACTGTGTGACGCTAGAAATTGCACGTCAGCTTATGCTGATTGGTCAATGAGGTTCGTAACCTACACGTATACATGTGCGTTTGTTTCACAATACAATTCTGCGGGTATAAAAGGCCGAACAACAGATAGACAGAGATCAGTCATCGTGTAGCTCTTGATGTAAAACTGTTAGATGACAGCTTACTGCATTAAGATATTTCGGTGGAAATTATTATCCGTGGTTAAAAGCATAATCCGATAGCGGTCGTTCATGTGAGAGACCGGGAATAACCAAAACAAATTTGATAGCGGTCATTTGTTTTGGGTTTCCATGCGTTTAACTAAATGTAAACCTCGATACCTTGTGTAACGCTTTATTTATCATGGTAATAAATTCGTATAATATCTGTAGTGCATTATTGCATATGTTTTAAAAATAAATAAATTTTACAACGTCCTTTTCATACAATATAGAGCGCCCACCTTTCCTCAACAATTCGAAACCGGCAGTTCAACACATCGGACGTGTCCGTCCATTTCAGCCCTTCATCAACAGAAATTCAACATTTTAAAAGTGTCCGTCCTTCCGCACGAATCTATATCGTTACTACCCGTCATCACAGATCTACTAGTGTGTCCGTCCTTCTTCAACAATTCGAAACCGGCAGTTCAACACATCGGATGTGTCACTTACCCTAAAGTGAGCAATAAAGTTACCTTTAACTTGTTTTCGTTATTGCAACTTCCCAGTAAAATAAAATAAATACTTTTGATATTGTGGCAACACTAAATAAGACATCGGTTACTTTTGACCAAATGAATTGCTTTATCGAAATACGTAGTGGCATCCTTTATTTGTTTGCAAATAAACAAGAGAATAAAAACCGAACACCTTTTTTTGTTTGCAAATAAACAAGAGAATAAAAACCGAACACCTTTTTTAAAAGTTGCATAATTGTTGTAAATGTGTAATAAAACTTTTTTAAAAATATACAAGCATATATTTAAGTATAAGTATGTAAATAAAGTTGTTTTCAAAACTAAATTGATGTGAATTTTTTCATAGATCAGAAAATGTGGCAACATTAAATACATAAACCTCACGTTAAAACTTTAAGGCAACAATATCTTCCCTTTAGCCAATCGGTCACTTTTAGCTTAAAGTATAGCTGTAATAACGAAAAAATAATTTGCCCGATAACATCCAAATTCTAGCTATTGGCAAGTTGTAATAATGGCCCTAAGTATGTTATGTTATAGCATGTTTAGAGGGCAAAATGAACCACTTGATTCGCTATCTGAATCACGATTGCTAATCTTGTGTTCAGATGAGTGTTCTTGTTTCATTTTGACGTTTACATATTTTGTGCAAATATTTGAAGACATACTTCTACACTTTACGTTTCATTTTTTCCATTTTTATTTGAATATATATACATATATATATAAATATATACTTTTTATTTGTTAAGTGTTTCTATTTATTTTATTGCACACATTAATGTTTTGTTTTTTCTTCGTTTACATATTTTTGACAGCTAGTTAAGCTAAACTAGCGATATTTTTTTTTTATCAAAATTGGAGATGACAGTGAATTTTTCGTGGTTCGTAACTAGATTCAAAATGAACCAAGTTGGTTCGCTCTCAAAATTTTGTGTGGCGAATCATGTAGGTTCAATCATGATTGGGGCGCGAACCGTGAATGAGAGAGCGAACATCGATTCTTGCTGTGCGCCTGAACATAGCATTAATAATTAATAATATTATAAAATGTTTTCTTTGTAACGCAACACGTTCCTATGCTATAAATATAAAAATCTGTAGTGTTGTACAGGAAATGGATTTGAATACATATATAAATAAATTAGCAAATATAATTCTGCAATGACATCAACAGTTTATATGATGTGATGAGTACACCTTACGGTGTAAATGAGTGGCGCACAGTGGGGCCTTTTGACTTTTTTCATTGCAAAAATCATTACTTTTTAACTAATTAAGGTATTTTAAAAATTATAAATGATTTTGAAAGACGGCTTCCCTACCTTTAAAATGAGCGCTGACGGAAGGTAGTTGGTCCACAGTATATCCTATCAAAAATCAATATTATTTTGGTGCCAATATTATATGTTACAAATATAAAGATAATGTGCTGAAATTTGGAACTTAAAGTGTTTTTGAACCCTACTTAAATTTGTTGGAATCGACACATATTTGGACCTAGTCCACATACAAATTTTCCTTCAAAATTGATTTTAATGCCACTGAATGAAGCAGTGACGAGATCTATAAAAAATCTTTGAAATCGGTTCACGTTTGGACCTAGTCCCCGTATAAATTTTCTTCAAAATTTGGTTAAAATGCCACAAAAGATGACAAATTTGCTAATTTCTGTATTATATTTAAAAAATTTACAAAAATAGTGCAAAAAAAAAACTGAAAGATTTAAATGAAATCGGACCACTTCTGCACCTATTTTCCCAATTTTTTTAATAAAGAAAAACACCCAAATTTCACAAAATTTCAAATTTCACATGGAAATTTTGTTAATTAACCACTCAAAAGACTTATAACCTTACAATACTCATTGTTTAAATCCGAAAGTCTAGAAAAAAAAATACCACTCTTCTATAACATGCTAAACTATATTAAATTTTTTATTACTATTACAGATACACATCTTAGAAACTAAAATAAGAATATTTTTAAAAACATTTTGCGCCTTTTTCTAAAAGCTAAAAAAATTCGAAATTTGAGGAGCTCTATCATCCATAATTTTAATCCGATTTTAAAACCGTTAATTGATTCATAATCTGTGAGAAATCCTCTATTCTATACATTAATTGATTTTACTGAATGCTTCTATCAAATTTTTGATTTTTGCTACGCTATTTGGGGAAGGCGCCACTATGTGGCGTTTGTTCATAGGTTATTCAAAATACAGCCTGCAGTCGTGTTTGATACACAATGGAAATATAAAACCATCAATTCTGATTGCTCATGCAGTTCAAATGAAGGAATGCTACGATACAACATGTAAAATTTTGAACAATACCAAATACAGTGAGCATCAATGGAAAATTTGTGGCGATTTAAAAGTTTAAAAGTATATTCTAATTCTATTTACTTTCCCAACACGTCACTGGTCCTAAATAAAGACGCAATAGGGTTTTATGAAATTTTGCTGTTTTTTGTGCCCATGGGATAGCTGTGCAGCTGACCAATATTATGTGAGAATAAATTGACCAAATCCTACTATTTATGAAACAAGAAAAACAAAAGTTTCTTCTACATCACTTATGAATCCTCGGAGCAGAACAATCTGCCACTTCTCCACATAAAACTTGCCCTTATCGTAAACTTCGTCAAAGCACTAAACCCTGAAAGATCGGCTTTTTACGCCAAAATCCAAGAAGGAATATTTGTTCAACCTGATATTTAAAAATTAATGGCTGGCGGAAATTTTATAAAATATTTAATGCCCAATGAATTAGCAGCATGGGCATCAAGATTTAAAAATATTCAGACAGACGGTAAATTTCTTTTTTTCAAATAATTTATCAAGTTGCATGAAAATAATACACTTTTTGTCATCCATCGTCCACTATAGCTTAGAATTCTCTAACGTGCAATTTGCTTGACCCACCAGACATGACAAGTATTTATATGTATAGTGACAGTAGCTACAATGACTTTTTTTTTAAATATTAAAACACAAAAAAGCGACATTATGGTAGAAGGAGTATAAACACGTTAATCTGTTCTCATATATCATTTCTATCACCCTTACAAATATACATTCATAACTCTCATGTACCACAATACTACCTCGGCAGTTATCCTGCAATATGTGTAAGCAGGGCCGCATCCATAAAATATTTTATATGGTAGGGTATGTATTTATATGTATGTAAAGCAGCATCAGATTTTGGAAAAATGGTGGCAAGTAAACAGTAAATTAGATGGATATATGTATGTATGTGACACTGAGATTGATAGTTGTGTAAGTCGCACATAATTACTTATACCTATATCATTACGTGGTTGTATGAGAACGGGATAAATTGCCCTAAGATTCCGATTATTATAAACATCTAGGTGGACGTTTTTGTTAACCAGCTTCTTCATAAATAAAAAATGTTCCATAAATTTTTATGAAATTTAGTTTTTATGTGATTTTATGAAAAGTAAGCGAATTTGCCAAATGTGGTCACGATCGCTCTATTACTCAACTTAAGCACCATATAAAAATATCATTTGATACGAAGTTTTTCATATCCGATGATATACCGAATTTTATCAATATATTTTTACATTTGTGACCTGTAGCTGGATAACAAGATATAAGGACAGACGGATGGGCATCATTAAAGCGACACAGAGGGCTCATATATCCTGATTGCAGAATGGTGTAGGGCATAAAAAGTGATGGTTTAGTGAGGAAATATTTCACAATTGATGGAAACGCAAACCTTAAAATATGCTAAAAACAAGTTAGGAAATTGTGGTCAGTCCAGACCGACTATACGATGTCCGTGATTTTAGACCAATAAGTATACACAAGTAAGAAAATTATAGTCGGCCTAGACCGACTATACGATACCCTATACCATGCGTTTCGAGACCCTATCTCTCAGGCCCAACTGACTGGATATAGAAGATAAGCATAAACCAAATTTGAGTGGGATTTTTATTAATTTTTTCGGCTGCAGATATGAAAAAGTTCATATCGGATGCTAAATCTATATGGGGACTAGGCCCAAAAATGGACCGATCCTGACCATATTTGGTAAAGTCTCTTGTATTTTGCTAAAATATATATATACAAAATTTGAGAAGAATCAGTGCAATATTTTTGTTTTTTGATAGATTTAAGTGAAGATCGGGAAGCAGCTCTATATGGGGCCTATGACTAAGAGTTGTCCAATAGGGATCATTTTTGGATTATTGATTAATGGATGTAATATATACATACAAACCCAATTTGACTAAGATTTGTATGATAATTTGGATCTTATGGCAATATATGTTGATTTCATAGGGGTCAGTTGTATGGGGGCTAGGTCTGAACATGGACCGATTTTCACCAGTTTCAATACTGTTCAGTCTATGGCTGAGATAAAAGCTTATATCCCAATTTTCATCAAAATATATTCATATTTGCGACCTGCACTTTGATTACAAGCTTTACATGGACACACAGACGGACGGACGGATAGTGATTCTGATTCGATCGGTACAATAAAAGATGGGTCTAGTTCAAATATTTTTGGTAGTTACAAAAAGCAGCACAAAGTCATTATACCCAAACCACATAGTTTTATAGGGTTTAAAAATGGACTATTAAAGCTTTGTTTCATATTCTTAATCTCGCTATTTAAAATTCGTCGATGAACTACAGAATGGATGCAAAATCAATTGGTCTGCGAAAGCCAAAAATTAAATCTCCTTTAACGTTCGAAATGGAGCCCCCGACCTTGTTGAAAAATTTCAACTGCCAGAAAGTTTTCACGAGACCAAATACCGACTGCATGATGCTCCGGCTGTCATCAAATTTGACCGCTATGATATTCGCCTGCATTTTCTGACGATCTGCCAAGTGTATATCGTAATAATTGTGGCAGTCGCACTAAAGAACGATACAAAAAATGTCGATTCAGTCTTTGTCTTGCAAAAAACAAAGACTGTTTCAAATGTTCTCATTTAAAAGAATGCGGATGAAAAATAAATTTAGTTTTAGTTGGAAAGAAGAACTTATGTTATGTTCTCATATCTCAAACAATTATCTTATTAAATATTATACCCTATACCACTATGTGGTTTAGGTATAATGACTTTGTGCTGCTGTTTGTAACAACCAAAAATATTTGACATGCATCCCTCTTTAATTATACCGATCGAATCAGTATCACCATCTGATTCGATTTAACGATGTCCGTCCGTCCGTCCGTCGGTCTGTGTGTCCATGTAAAGCTTGTAATCAAACTGCAGGTCGCAAATATGAATATTTTTTGATGAAATTTGGTATATGGGCTTCTATCCGCCATGGGATGAACGCTATTGAAACTGGTGAGAATCGGTCCATGTTCAGACCTAGCCCCCATACAAATGAGCCCTATAAAATCGACTTAAATTACCATAAGATCCAAATTATCATATAAATCTTAGTCAAATTGGGTTTGTGTGTGTTTATTACATCCACTAATCAGTAGTCTAAAAATGATCCCAATGGGACAACTCTTAGTCATAGGCCCCATATAGAGCTGCTTCCCGATCTTCACTTAAATCTATCAAAAAACAAAAGTATTGCACTGATTCATCTCAAATTTTGTTTGTATATATTTTCGCAAAATACAAGAGACTTTACCAACCATGGTCAGGAACGGTCCATTTTTGGACCTAGTCCTCATATAGACATAGCACCCGATATGGACTTCTTCATATCTGCAGCCAAAAAAATTTATAAAAATGCCACTCAAATTTGGTTTATTCTTATTTTCTATATCCAATTAGTTGGGCCTAAGAGATAGGGTCTCTAAGCGCATGGTATAGGGTATCGTATAGTCGGTCTAGACCGACTATAATTTTCTTACTTGTTTTTTGTTAAAATATTGCCATATTTGGAAAATAAGTTTATTTTTATATACGAAAAGGGAGCTTTCACTATTTACACAATACAATACAGAATCTAACCCAATGCTGCCAACTTTTGATTTTGAATTAAATTATGTTAATAAAATATATTTTCATTTATTGACTCCAAATACTACTACCTGGGAATTATTATCGAACTTAAATTTTTTGGGTTTTACTTTGCCCACCAGGAAGTCAAATATTTGAAGTCATCATGAACATTGGTTCAAATTAGAGATGCCAAACGCAAAATACCAAATAACCCAAAAGTTTTAAATAAAATAATTTATTTTCTGAAAAACTTAAAATTTTCATACAAAAAAATTGTGAAAAATGATATATAAATAACATTCTAATCAAATTGCGATTTATTTATGTAAAAATTTTTATGTTCGCAATTCTTGAATATCATTTGAGGTTTTCTAAACTTCATTGAATTTAAATTAATATTTTCTTATCCTGAAATGCTATTAATGTATCCTCAATCGCAATATTTATACCCTATACTTATACCCTATAATGACTTTGTGCTGCTGTTTGTAACTACCAAAAATATTTGGCCTAGACCCATCTGTTATTATACCGATCGAATCAGAATCACTATCTGATTCGATTTAACGATGTCCGTCCGTCCGTCCGTCTGTGTGTCCATGTAAAGCTTGTAATCAAACTGCAGGTCGCAACTATGAATATATTTTGACAAAATTTGGCATATAAGCTTTTATCGGCCATAGGATGAACGCTATTGAAACTGGAGAGAATCCGTTCATGTTCAGATCTACCCCCATACAAATGACCCTTATGAAATCGACTTAAATTGCCATAAGATCCAAATTATCATATAAATCTTATTCAAATTGGGTTTGTATGTGTTTATTACATCCATTAATCAGTAGTCCAAAAATGATCCCTATGGTCCTAGACTTTCCTAGAGCTAATAGAATCACAACTAGCAAATAGTTCGCATCCGTACAACAAAGCTGGAATTAGATAGGTTTTTGCAAGTAGAACTCGTACATGGACTGGTGTAAGATGTTGAGTTTTCCACAGTGATCGAAGCGTTGAATACGTTTTTCCCGAAGCGACATTTATATGATCAGACCAGGTGAGAGTTTTATTGAAAATAATTCCAAGATTTTTGGTTTTTTGTGTAATTTCAATAATTTGACGGTTAAGCATAATATCTGGTATAGCAAGGGAAGGCACTGATCTTCGAGTAATAACGATGCATTTAGACTTTGAAGGATTGAGACATAGCCCATTTGCCAGAGCCCATAAGTGAATTCGATTAAGATCCACATTTAGGTTCGCAACACAGTTATTTAGTTCATCGAAATGACTACAAACATAAAGTTGCACATCATCAGCATACATATGAACTTTACAATACGAAAGTTGCCTAGGCAAATCATTTATATATATAGTGAAAAGAAGTGGTCCTAGAATCGAACCTTGCGGAACGCCCTTTTTTACTGGAAGCACATTTGATATTTTATTATTGGCGTTAACGTATTGTTGTCGATTTTCTAAATAAGACGATATAAGACGAGTTGCGGATGGAGAGAAACCAAAAAAAGTTCTTAGCTTCATGCAGAGTATTTCATGATTCACAGTATCAAATGCCTTCGAATGATCTAAGAGCACTAGAAATGCAATGTTACCACTATCAATATACCCACGAATATCTTCAGACACATCAATGAGTGCAGTTATGCAGCTATGTTTAGGACGAAAGCCTGATTGTCTGTCTGAGAGAAGGCCCATATTCTTGACATGTTTTCCAATTTGCTGATGCAATAACCTTTCAAGCACTTTAGACAAGTATGGTAGGATAGCAATGGGACGATATTCTTTATTTGATTTAGGAATAGGTAAAATTTTATCATTTTTCCATCTTTCAGGAAATACACTTTTTGTGATAATAGTGTTAAAAATATGGGTAATTTGAGGTAGCAGTTGAGGGATAATTTCCTTTAAGAATCTGGGATGTATGTTATCAGAACCAACAGCATTAGATTTCACAGCTTGGCATGTGGAAAGTACTTCCAGTTGGTTTACGCATTGAAAACAAAAAG
Organism: Cordilura impudica; assembly: GCA_963682025.1. Taxonomy (NCBI): domain Eukaryota; kingdom Metazoa; phylum Arthropoda; class Insecta; order Diptera; family Scathophagidae; genus Cordilura; species Cordilura impudica. The sequence goes on from OY821518.1 coordinate 266,217,503, forward strand.
CATTTTCCGATAAAGTTGAACTAATATCAGTATTGCGGGTATAATATCCATCGTTTATGGGGATGTCAGGTATATTTGTAAAAGATTCGTTAAGCGAATCAACATTTATGTCAGAATTGACAATTTCCTTAGATTTGCCGACACCAATTTCTCGTATGAGTTTCCACGTTTTTTTAGAGTGTGCAGCAGAATAAACAGGCTAGAGTAGTATGCAGATTTAGCAGTTTTTATCATTTTATTTACTTGTTTTCTAGCTTTGGAATATTCGTCATATAAATTATCTGTTTTAAACAGTTTCCAACTTTTAAAAGCTTTATCCCTTTCACAGATTTATATATCCATATTCTATATCTGCTTTTGCAAAAAATAAGTAGCCTTTCCAAATATGGACTTCAGGATCAGTCTATTTATCGACCTTGTCCCCATATCAATATAGCATCCGATATGAACTTTTCATATCCGAAGGCAAAAAAAAAAAATAAAAATTCCACTCAAATTTGGTTTATGCTTATTTTCTATATCTAATTAGTTGGAACTAAGAGATAGGACCTCTAATCGCATGGCATAGGGTGTCGTAGAGTCGGTCTATATCGACTATAGTTTTCTTACTTGTTTTTTTTTATTTGTGAGAGCAGAATTGTTTCCTTGGTTTTGGTTTTGTCACGTTGAGAGCATTTTCCTCGAATTATTTTCGACGTGATTGGCGATTGATTTCCAACTTGCCTGTTGCTTTTGGTATCGAAAGAATGTTGTTTCACTTCCTGAAGTAAGAAACGGTCTTACTCCTAACTTTTACAAAAACAGCTTCATTTTTTGAGCTTTGCGAAACACAAAAACTCTAAACTGACTGTTTTCTTATAAAATCAAGCTAAAAACAATAAACAATATACAGTGAGTGGCAGTACAATGGAAACTTTAAACAAAATGTATTTTTGGCGACTTCAACGCTCCAAAAGCTTTTGATCATAAAATTAAAAACTCTTTTATTGACTTAAAAAATTATGTATTTTTCATTTATTTAAAAAAGAACAAAATTTTAATATCAAATAGCTTAACTTCAGAAAAAAATAGCAAAAATAAATGTGTTAATTTTTATGTTGTTGACAAAACAATAGAAACCTATACAGTAATTCAAAACATTTCCCTACGGGTATTTTTGCTTTCAATATTTTGTTGGTTATCAATTATATTTACTACTGATTTACAACGCCAAGGCACGGATATAATTAATTTGTTGCTCTGTTTGTGTAATGGTATTTTTAGATTTTCTGCAAGATTGAGATCTGGCGATTGGGCTGGCCATTAGACCGCATTAGACTAAAGCCATTCGTTTACAACTTTGAATGAGTGTTCTGGACCGTTGTCATGTTGGAACTTCCCAACCAGGATTGTATTTTCCTCCAAATCCAGTTAGAGTATCTTTTAATACATGATTTGTACCTACTCATTGGCCCGAAAAGCAACCCCATATCATAATATTACCACCGTCAATTTTAACAGTTTTATTTGTATATTTTATGCGAGACAGGCGATATTTCTCTAATATCAATGGTTTCTTCATAGGACGATAACAACTAATATTAGTTGCTTATCGGAAAACAGTTCGAACACATATTTATACAGTACTAGCAGATTCCAGCGCTCGAAATTCGAGTGCAATTTATAGAGAACTTTCAACTTAGCCAATTCACAAATCAACACTTTTTTGGTTTATTATTTTGTGAAAGAAGATGACAAACTTATTAACAAACACATTAACAAATTTAATAAGCACACACATAGCATATTTATAATTATACCCTATACCACACTATGTGGTTTGGGAATAAAGAATTTGCGCTGCTGTTTGCAACTACCAAAAATATTTGACTTACAAAAATACCAAAATATTACCAAAAATATTTGACTTATGTACATATCATATGTATAATTTTATGTATATGTTAGTAGCAACTTTAAATGCAATTTACTCAAAATAAGAGAAAAAATTTAATAATTTACAGAAATACCACCACAGCTAAAAAGAAATACCTGTCAAATAATATACGTTTGGTCAAAAGCGGGATAAAATGGTAGAAAAAAAAAATCGGTAACAAAAAATAGTCTAGCATATTAATATTATAGATACCCCTAATGTGGTCAGGGCATAATGATTTTGTACTGATGTTTGTAACTGCCAAAAATATTTGACCTAGACCCATCTTTTATTATACCGACCGATATAGAATCAATTTCTGAGTCGATTTTGCGACGTCCATCTGTCGATCCATCTGTGTGTTCATGTCAACTTTGTAATCAAACTATAGGTCGAAAATATGAATATATTGTGATGAAATTTGGTATATATTAGTGAAACTCATGTTCGGACTTAGTCCCCATATAAATGACCCCTATCAGATCGACTTAAATTGCCATAATATCCAAACTATCATATAGATATCGGTCAAATTGGGTTTGTGTATGTTAATTACATACATTAATCAGTGGTCTAAAAATAAACCCTATAGGGCAATTTGTAGTCATGGTCCCGATATAAAGCTGATTTCCAATCTTCACTTAAATCTACCAAAAAACAAAAATATTGCGCAGCTTTTTCTCAAATTTGGTTTATATATGTAAAATAAGTGACCTTACCAAATATTGCTCAATTGTTGAACCTAAGAGATATGGTCTCTAAGCGGTATTTTCTTCCTTGTTTTAGTTTCAGATTGTTATTGCCCTCTAGGTAGCATTTTTTGACACTTTTGGAACTTTCTTGCTATTAAATTATGCTGTCTTTAACTCGTGTAACAGGAAGTGCCGCCTAAATGTTGAGTCGTCACCGTACCTTTTTTCACGATATTCCTTGATAATTTTTGAAATTATGGATTTTTACATAGAATATTTCGCATTAATATTCTTTTATTTACGACCAGCACTAAAATCATCTACTATTCCGGTTTTTAACACTTCACAAAACTTTATTCTTACCATTATTTTGTAATAATTAATTGTAATATTAAAATATTGAAAAATACAGTTTTCTTAAAAAAACAGTATATAGAAAATGTCATAACTATAAATATTTAAATAACGGCTAAGATTTTGTGCTATTTCTTTCAAACCATCTTCTATTTTTATTGTTTCAATCAATTTTGTTACAGAAGTTTAAAAGTTTCCATTGTTTTGGCATGTATTATTTTTTTGAAATTGTACTTTCCATTTTATCTTTCGCTAGAGAACATAACAAAGAGCGATTTTGCAGAAAGAGACATAATTATAGGACGCGAAATTATTAAAAATAAAATTGATAAATTTTGAATTTTGTTTCCAGTTTACTGTCACCCACTGTACGTTTAGAAAGTTTTTATTTCCCTAAGTAGATCATTTTTCAATACCTTTCATATTGGTTTAAATTATTATAGATTCACAAAAACTCTTTGGCAATATAAGTTCGAATAGAATCTACACTCGATCCGGATTTCCATTTGAAAAAATATTTCGGCCCAGCGAAGTACTTGTGTTCGCCACTGCATAAAACACACAATCTTACTGCCACAGACTCAGTCTCTATCCTCTGCAACCACATCGCCCACAGCCCAAAAATCAAATATCGTACTTCACAGACTTCTGGAGATTCTCTGAAAATTTCTTTAAAATCTATTCAGCCATATTGGAGCCCATACGGAACACACACATAATACATTCATTTTTATATACACAGAAGATGCCATTAGTGATACAATACTAAAATTTCATTTTGCCAAGCACCTTCGTCCACAGACCAAAAATCAAAAATTCGATTTCACAGTTTCACCCGCCAGGCTATTTTGAAGATTCCTTAAAAATTTCATCAAGATCGGTTCCGCCATTTTGGAGTCCATACAAACATACATGCATACACAAGGATCCATTTTTATACCCTATACCACTGTGTGGTTTGGGTATAATGACTTTGTGCTTCTGTTTGCAACAATCAAAAATATTTGACCTACACCCATCTTTAATTATACCGATCGAATCAGAATCACTATCTGATTCGATTTAACTATGTCCGTCCGTCCGTCCGTCCGTCTGTGTGTCCATGTAAAGCTTGTAATCAAACTGCAGGTCGCAAATATGAATATATTTTGATGAAATTTGGCACTTATTCTTCTATCGCTCATGGAATGAACGCTGTTGAAATTGATGAGAATCGGTCCATGTCCAGACCTAGCCCCCATACAAATGACCCCTATGAAATCAACATATATTGCCATAAGATCCAAATTATCATACACATCTTAGTCAAATTGGGTTTGTACTTTTATATTACATCCATTAATCAGTAGTCCAAAAATGATCCCTATTGGACAACTCTTAGTCATAGGCCCCATATAGAGCTGCTTCCCGATGTTCACTTAAATCTATCAAAAAAGAAAAATATTGCACTGATTCTTCTCAAATTTTGTTTATATATATTTTTGCAAAATGCAAGAGACTTTACTAAATATGATCATGATCGGTCCGTTTTTGGGCCTAGTCCCCATATAGATATAGCATCCGATAAAATTAATAAAAAAACCAACTCAAATTTGGTTTATGCTTATTTTCTATATCCAGTTAGTTGGGCCTGAGAGATAGGGTCTCTAAACGCATGGTATAGGGTATCGTATAGTCGGTCTAGACCGACTATAATTTTCTTACTTGTTATATATACAGATTTTTTTAAATCATCGTACATTTCAACATATTTGAAATTAAGGTAGAAATGTAGTAGTTTTATTGTACCATTGTTCGAAAAACAGAATTTTTTCAAATTTTGAGCATAACTTATATTAATTTCGGTAAACACTACATTTCTCAAATTTACCATTGTTTCGTTAAATATAAAATACGATTTCAATAACATTGGGAGGGCTGTTGATCCCTAACTGCGGACCTGTCCATAAATATTGCAAATACAATATTTTTTTGCTACTGCTTGCTACCTTTCACATGAGCATGAGAGTTTTTACCTGGTATCGATATAGTTTTACCCAAACCGTTTTAATGGTGCACTTTTTGATTTATTTTATACGGAATTCAATATTATAAATTCTCTTGTAGTTTTTCTTTTTTGGCGGATATACTCGTACTACCACAGTTTCTTCATTCTCATGCTGTCATCCAGAGAGACAGATGGTTTATTATACAATGTATCATGGCATATTTTTTTTTTTTTTTGGGGATAAAATGCATGTTGTATATTTTGCACGATTACGATTGTGAATGAAAACAAATTTGGTGAGTAGTGAAAGGATTTAAAGGTTTTAATAATATATTGCACATGCAGAACTTATTACGAGTATACAACGTACTATGTAACAAGCGATTAAATGATACTTATAAGAATTAAGCTGCCAAGCTCAGAGTACACCTTAAAATAAAAGTAAAATATAAGAATATGAAGAGATTGATACCAAAGGACCTACAATTTAAGGCTGTCTTGTGCTCGCTATTGGTATATAATGAGATTCATATGTAAGCTAGATCATTTGATCCTGATGTTGATAAGGAGAATTTTAAACCGGAAAATAAATGGAAATATATCTCCAAACCACTTTGTATAGAGATACATTTGACAAAATATATAAATTCCAAAATCTTGTTTATTGATTTCCTGTATAAGACTATAAGGCCGAGGCCACGCAATGAGTGGCATAGCGGCAAGCGGCAAGCGGCGAGTTTGAACGGCAAATGGCTTATTACTGAGCGTCATTTCTGAACGGTTAGTTGTCGAAATGCCATTGTCAATATTATTATTTATTATTTCTATAAAAAGTTTTTATAATAAAAGCAAAATATTTTTAATTTTATAGTTGTATTTATTCGACCTTTTAAATTGTTAATAAAACTTCATATGGTTGAGCTCGAGGTCAATGATTTTTATTATATAAATATTCTCCTTATTTAATCGATATTTCGATACTCTTTGAGTATCATCATCAGGATTTTTCCCTAAAATTTTTAACAAAAAACAATAACTTAAGTATATGTAGTATAAATAACAATAAGACAACATAACAACAATAATTATTACAATACTTTTAACATGAATACAAAAACTTACAGTGAATGTTTACATGAAAAAAACTAAATATTTTAAGCTATAGTTGCTTACACATTGTCATCTGTTATTGCACTGAAATATACTTAAAACTAACTAGAGGACCCCTGCTGCTCCGCAGCATTATATATTATATTAAAGGTGCTATTACACGAAATGTTTTTTACATATGTACTGTCACTTTTTTTATCCATATGAAATTCCTCATGTCTGTCAAAATTGTCTTTTACATACGATTCATAATTTTTGCTATCACACGTGCATATGAATTTCCGTATGACTTAACCTCTAAATGTAAACAACAGCTGATTTAATGTGTGAATTTACAAAAATGTAATGTTAAACAAAGATACATATTTTTTAATTGTTAATTAATACTAAACAATTAATTTTTCTTTCAATATTAATCTTTAAAATTTACTCTGTTTTTCTTTCGCCACAAGCAGTGTTGTATTTTCACATGTTTGTCATGCAAAAATAGAACCTGTTCTAATTGCAAAATGTACATGTGACTTTGCTCATGTATTGTACATAAATAATGTTTCATATGTATCACACGATGTGTACAACTTTTGTTGTGGGAAAATTTGACAGTACATATGTTTTACATACATGTCATGTAATAGCACCTTAATTTTTATTATATAATACCAAAATTTGCCACGAGAAGTCAACGTACAGTAATACCAAATTTTGTGAGGAGAAGTCAACGTACAGTAAAAGCAAAGTTGATTCTCCACGCATAACTTTCCTCAAACCAACGAATTTAACAGCTCAAAAGAAGGAGCTTGATCCACTTAGTGTTCTTAGACCTATGTCAACCGCCTACGTTTAATAGAACTCTAGTTATAGAGGTTTGAGAGAAGAAAAATATTGAAAAAAATCTTGAATGCAAAGTTTATTCATAAACTGTTTTAATATATAAGACTAGAGGACCCCTGCTGCTCCGCATTATATTATATTAATTTTTATAGTATAATACCAAAATTTGCCAAGAGAAGTTAACGTACAGTAATGCCAAAATATGCCAAGAGAAGTTAACGTACAGTAAAAGTAAAGTTGATTGTCCACGCATAACTTTCCTCAAACCCAACGAATTTGCCAAAGTAAGTTAACGTACAGTAATGCCAAAATATGCCAAGATAAGTTAACGTACAGTAAAAGTAAAGTTGATTCTCCACGCATAACTTTCCTCAAACCCAACGAATTTAAACAGTTAATAGCTCAAAAGAAGGAGCTTGATCCACTGAGTGTTCTTAGACCTAAGTATGTCAACAGCCTACGTTAATTAGAACTCTAGTTATAGAGGTTTGAGAGAAGAAAAATATTGAAAAAAATCTTGAATGCAAAGCTTATTCATAAATTCTTTTAATATATAAGATTATTACACTGTGCCTTTATTTATCAAAAATCTGTAACTTTGAGCATAACTATTAATATCAGCTTTAAAATTCATTTTTTTTTTTTTTTGAATTTACTACTGAGACAAAAACACGAACTGTTAAAATAATGAAGAGACAGAAAAGGTCAGAAAACTATAGATGGACAATTAACGAATGAAGAGTCCAGGGAACTCTGGAACAGTGAGAATATTCTAGCCAAATCTACAGAAAATAAAATAAAAACATACATAGAATAAAATTCGACAAACTGAAAGATGAAAGAAAACGAGAACTGGAAATAAAATTGAATGAAAAATGGTTTGTAAATAAAACTAAAACAACTATACCAGAGGACGTGCAATGGATACTTTCCCTAGGACAAAAACACGCACTACCGGCGACTAAGTACGATTTTCCGATGTTTAAATACATAGCTGATGGGGAAGATTTTATACAAACAATTCAAGATGGGGAAAAAGAGGAAATTGCTAGGACACGATTTGCAACGATAATTGACAACCGCTGTAACAAAATGAAGATTGACAACAGGGATAAATTTACACTTAATATTTTGGAAAAGACTAAACGATTTTTGAAAAACAATAACAATATATTGATTCTAAACGCCGATAAGGGCAATATGACGGTGGCAATGGAGAAGAGTGATTATGATATGAGAACGAAACTTATTATAGGTGATATGATGACATATCAGAGATCGACAAAAGATCCCACAAGTGGTCTCCAACGGACGAATAATGAACTGGTTGAAGAACTTGTTAAGAACAACATTATCACAGAATATGAAAAGAAAAAGTTTAAGACGGATATTGCCACGGCTCCAAGAATATATGGTCTTCCGAAAATCCACAAAGAAGGATATCCTTTACGTCCTATTTGTTCTAGCATAAACGCCCCATCTAGTCAACTGTGCAAATATATAACCGGGATTTTAAGAAGAATCACAGAAAATTCAATATATAATGTTAAGGATTCAGTGCAATTTAGGAATAAGATTAGAAACTTTACTTTACAAGAAGATGAGAAATTATGTTCGTTTGATGTTGTGTCTTTGTTTTCTAGTATTCCTGTAGATCTAGCATTAGTTTTAATAGAAGATAGATGGGACGAAATTGCAAATTATACAACTATGGCGAAAAGATTATTTCTACGAATTGTGAATTCTGTATTAAAGATAATAGATATTTTAAATACGACGCAAAAATATATACCCAGAAAAGAGGTTTACCAATGGGATCACCGGCATCCCCTATAGTTGCTGATATTGTGATGGAAAGGCTTCTGGATACAGTTAACAACAACTTGGAAGAAAAACCTAAAATCTTGACGAAATACGTGGATGATATTTTTAGTATAGCTCGGGAAAGTGCAATTGAGGAGATTTTCACGAAATTGAATAGTTTTCACCATAGTATTAAGTTTACAGTTGAAAAGCAGTGCAATAACAGATTACCGCGTCTTGACACGATGATTATCAGGGAAAATGACAATATTAAAATAGATTGGTATCAAAAAACAACAGCTTCCAGCCGAATTATTAACTTTCATTCAAAACACCCAAAAAGAATAATAATAAACACAGCCAATAACCTCATTAAGAGAGTATTAAATATTAGTGATAGAGAATTTCATAAAAATAATATAAATAAAATTAAAAATATATTACATGACAATAATTTCCCTAAGGAGCTTACGGACAAACTAATAAGAGATTTTAAATATGAAAAGCAAGACTGTCAAAAAGTAACTGAGGACCCAATTATATACAAATCTTTAACGTACGTCGCTGGAATTTCCGAAAGATTTAAAGGTGAAAATATTAGAGTTGCACATAAAACTGACAACAATATGGCTAAACTATATACTATATATAAACCAAGGATAAAATACAGACAATGGAAAAATCCAACGTAATATATAAAATTCCATGCAGTGGTGGTGAAAATACGATATGTGATAAAGTCAATGTGGGCACTACGAAAAATAAATTGAAGTTACGCATGGCAGGCCACAAATCAGACCAAAGGTTAATGCGTAACAGTAATACGCAAAAAACTGCACTGACACAACATTGTGTAGAGAATAAACACTCACCAAATTTTGACGATGTGAGAGTATTACAAAGCGAGAATAATTATAGACGCCGTTACATGTTAGAAATGTTCCACATTATTAATACACCAACAACAAAAAGAATGAATTTTAAAGCTGATATTAATAGTTACGCTCAAAGTTACAGATTTTTGATAAACAAAGGCACAGTGTAATAATTAGTTTTAAGTATATTTCAGTGCAATTACAGATGACAATGTGTAAGCAACTATAGCTTAAAATATTTAGTTTTTTTCATGTAAACATTCACTGTAAGTTTTTGTATTCATGTTAAAAGTATTGTAATAATTATTGTTGTCTTATTGTTATTTATACTACATATACTTAAGTTATTGTTTTTTGTTAAAAAATTTAGGGAATAATCCTGATGATAATACTCAAAGAGTATCGAAATATCGATTAAATAAGGAGAATTTTTATATAATAAAAATCATTGACCACGAGCTCAACCATATGAAGTTTTATTATAAGCAAAATATTTTCACTATTTTATGATTTTTATTTATGTATTTGAACCTTTTTAACTTTTTATCGATTGAAAAACGACACAAAAATAGTTGTCGTTAAGATAACAATAACAGCTGACTTTAGCAATAGCGAATATCGTTTAAAAATTTTACTGAATATCAAAATCGATAATTTTGTTGTTTTCTTTTTCCACCGGTTCAATTATCGTTCAAAAGAAGTTACTGAATCGCGCTACAGATTGACAAAACAAAGAAAGCTATTTTTTTTGCAATTTTAATTTTTTGCCGCTCAGAAAACAACTAAAAATTAGAACAAGTTCTATTCCTGAGCGGTGCCGCTTAAATGCTCAGAAATGCCGCTCACATGCCGCTCATTGTGTGGCCACTTCGGTAGTATTTCATATGTTTTAATTTTATTCCGCTCATTTCTCAGCCGCTCGCCGCTTTGCCGCTCATTGCGTGGCCTCGGCCTAAGGAAACACAAATGTGGACAATTTTATGATATTATAATCTAAAGTGTTTTCCTAAGACTAATTAAGACTCATAATGGTATTTACAATAAATACTTTCCTAGAGTTTGCATAAAATATTGAACGTTTTGTGTTTTTCTTTAAAGAAGATGTCAATGTTAATGTTTACCGCACCTCTTCCATCCACAAAATTACACTTTAGATTCATTTGCCGACCATTTATGCATTAATTAAACATTCGAAGTAATTGTCATTTCGTATAAACGCAAACAGCAGACTCATTTGTCTGTGACAAAATATCCATTAAAAAGCAAACAGCAACAATAAAATATTGTGTATTTCTTTGAAAACTATTTGCAACATTATCTGCAACAATGCATAAAATGTGTCAGCAATGAAACATAGCGAGACATAACAACGTAATTGACGACAATTGTCAACACTTTGGCAGCAGTGCAAAAGTAATACCGTCTACTTCGTATTAACTATTCAGTTGACCGACCAAGCGACAGCCAACCAATCAACCAAACGGACATATACTAAACGCAATACAGCAAAGAAGCAAAAAAAAGAAACACGAATAATATGCAACTACACGTACAAATGAGCAACACAAAAGAATGACTGACATTTGACAATATGGCGACCACAAATAACTCACGTTTCAAATGGTCATATGACTGTTAATATTTATTTCAACAAAAAAGTCTTACATTAAAAAGGTGACGATATAGAGTTGCCAATACAAAAACTATTCAAGAGTATTTTTTTTATTTCTTGTCAAACTGGCAATTAAGCTTGAGGTACGCCTTGTACGATTTTCCTTATTACCGACCTTAATAAAAAATATTAGAATTTTTGTTATCAGCACTAACAATTATTCTAAACATGGCGAACATGAACAAGTAAGAAAATAATAGTCGGTCTAGACCGACTATACGATACCCTATACCATGCGTTTAAAGACCCTATCTCTTATGCCCAACTAATTGGATATAGAAAATAAGCGTAAACCAAATTTGAGTGGCATCTTTATTATTTTTTTTGGCTGCAGATATGAAAAAGTTCATATCGGATGCTATGTCTATATGGGGACTAGGTCCAAAAATGTACCGATCCTGACCATGGTTGGTAAAGTCTCTTATATTTTGCGAAAATATATACAAACAAAATTTGAGAAGAATCAGTGCAATATTTTTTTTTTTGAGAGATTTAAGTGAAGATCGGGAAGCAGCTCTATATGGGGCCTAAGACTAAGAGTTGTCCCATAGAGATCGTTTTTGGACTATTCAATTATAGATTTAATAAACACATACAAACCCAATTTGAGTAAAATCTATACGGCAATTTCGATCTTATGGCAATTGATGTCGATTTTATAGGGGTCATTTGTATGGGGGCTAGGTCTGAACAAGGACCGATTCTCACCAGTTTCAACAGCATTCATCCTATGGCTGATAGAAGCTTATATACCAAATTTCGTCAGAATATATTCATATTTGCGACCTCCAGTTTGATTACAAACTTTACATGGACATACAGACGGACGGACGGACGGACATCGTTAATCGACTCAAAAAGTGATTCTAATTCAGTAGGTATAATAAAAGATGGGTCTAGGTCAAATATTTTTGGTTACAAACAACAGCACAAAGTCATTATACCCAAACCACATAGTGGTATGGGGTATAAAAACCAAGTTTGATTCGAATTATCATGTATTTCGAATCTGGAAAATAGAAAAATGACATAACGCCAATAACACAATTTCTGAGACCCTTTCAAATAAGTATTTGTTTCAACAAACACTTCATTATTGGAACAAAATTTCCGCCCATCCACTACTTCAGCCTATCAGATATTAGCGGGATCACACTTATGGGCGTGGCACCTCCCATACAAAGTGTATATGAATTGTGTTATTTCTTGTGTACCGTAATAGTGATAGCATTGGGACTTCACGTGAGCCCATCAGATATTAATTTGTACATTACTCCAAAAAGAATGTTGCAGACGGTGCAAATCTGTAAATCTGGCGGATAACTGAAAAGAAATACATTTCAAATGAGAAATGTTTGGTCAAAATAGGATTAAAAGTGACAAAGTTACATCGGTCACAAGAAATCGCCTTGTCTATTAATATTAAATATGTAGTCGTGGAACATATGGGTGGAATCGCAAAATTCAAAAATACCTAAAATTTAAAATCACCAAAACAGAAAGTCGTGAAAAATAAATATCACCAAAAACAAAAATCTGCAAAAACAAAAATTGTCAAAATCAAAAAATCGCTAAATCAAAAATCGCCAAAATCAAAAATCGCTAAAATGAAAAAATGCCAAATGGGCAATTCCATAAAAATGTCAACTTTGATGAAAAAAAATATTTTTTCATTTATATGAATAAAGTTTAAAATATATTAAAATATGTTCCAAGATACATAACGTTATTTCTTACAAGTATTCTAGATAATAATATAATTATAAAATTTATTTGTTTACTTAATTTTCTTTTAATATGTTTAAGAAACTTTAGTCATTCCGTCACAGTCATTCCGTCCGAACGCCTTGATTCGAGATGTTTCAATACGAAAAGGCCTCTGCTTTCACTACTATTTGGTAAGTGGTGTAGTGTAATTAAACCATTTTTCGACCAGACTCTTCAAAACTCTTCTGGATTGCGCTTATCATCTTCAAGCAATCCTCTGAAATTGGGTCAATAGTGTGCGTATGGTCAATTCTTAGAAATCGCTGTACACATCCTGCGAAAAGCTTTGTCATGCCAAAAATGTTTTGCCGGATGTCATGTACCAGATCAGTTAGACGCTAGTTATGTCAAAAATCACTCAGGCTCATTTAAAACCATTTTTTCGATTATTTATCGTAAATTGACCTCATTTGGCCCTAAAATAAACTCTTGTACCGTCACGTTCGAAGTGTTTATAAAGAGTACACGTGGTCCCCTTAATTTTCAATAATTTGTGGTTTAATTTCATCATTAGTTTTCTTTACAAAAACTAATAAGCAATTGAATCTCTATATTAATTTTTTTTTCAGTTTATGCAGAACAATAAGAAGTGATTACTCTTGATCATACATCGGACGCTGCAGCAGTATGAAATTTGGATAGGTGACACGTGAAACCTTATTTCTAGAACTTTGTTCTATTACCAAGAGCCGGTTCTTATCATAAACTCCTTATATGACCAAGACTTCAAAATAATTTTTATATCGGGACTTGCTAGAAGAACACTCTGATTATGGCCATTTCCAGTGCATTTAATTTTTGCAAAATCTGAATAACTGGAAATTTTGTTTTTTTTTTATTCGCCAAGTTTCTAGTTTTACAACAAAACTTGAGATCATAGTTGTTACAATAACAGTCGTTAAAATTGTTTTATACAAATTTTTGTATTCTAATACTATGCCTGTAAGCGTATCACATAATTAGATATATGGCATTCCTTAAATCTAAAAACTAAATTAAGGCAACCCTTAAATTATATTTAATGGTGTAAAAGACAAAAAAGCAATTACCGATTACTAAGTGCATTGGTAGTTTTTTGCGTTTGGACTATAAAAAATTAAAGCAATTTCCTTAACTTACTTTTCTTAACATTGTCAAGTTGTTTTTTACTGTTGTTGTTGTTGTCGATTACTGCTGCTTACAATACTCTGCTTTTTTAATGTCGTTTAAGGCTTTGGTATTTCTTTTTTTTTTAATATATGCTGCTGTTACCAATTGCTGGTGATATTTTATTGTCATTCTAGTGGTTTGTCTTTTTGTGGTTACAACTTTGTTCTTCTTTTAATCATTTTTGTTTTTGTTGGGTGTCATATACCAACTGCAAGCACATTGTAAAATACAGTCATGAATGACTATTGCAAATACAAGCGACAACAACAGCAATTTAACGCCGTGTTACATTTACTTACTTTGGCATTTTGTTTTGGTCTCAGTGATTATATTTAGCTGAATATAGATTTTCTTGTCTTTTTGTTATTAACATTAACTACTTACTCCGTTCAGTTATGTTGTTAGTTTTTTGTTGCTGTTATTGCTGACCACATTCGTACATAATTATTGTTGTCATTTTGTTGATTTTTTTGTCGTTGTCTTAGTTGTGTCGAGCTTTTAACATGTCTGTAGCAAATTGTTGTCAGTTTATCTTTTAAACATGTTTAATATTAGGTGTTATTAACATTCTTTATGGCCAACTAATTAGATTAAAGGCATTTATTCGAATTAGTAAGTTTTGTTTTTTTTTTGCAGAGAGGAATGGCGTTTTCAAGGAGTGGAGATTTAAAAAATATGGTAGAATTATGTAAAGATTTTTGAATGAACAATATTATGGTGTTGAAAGAAAGTTGTTGACAATGGTACAGATGAAGTAGCTTCATATAGGAATATTTATAATAAACGGTTTAGTAAACTCCCGAGAAGTTAATAATTCATGTTTTTTTCTTTTATTTTAATTTTCAGTACTTAACATATGGTCCCACCTGAAGTCTATAATTCGATCATTGGGGAAATATAGTCGTTATATCATATAAGTTTACTTCTACTATTTTATTTGTCGAGTCATATTCATGCTGCATAATAGTAATAATTAAAATATAATGGTTACAGCAATAACATTTATAATTTAAAAAAATTCTCAGTAGTATTGTCCAAAAACCACAACTAGGTGAATGGTAACCATTGTACAGCGAATCAGCTCAACAAGGAACTTGATTAGTATTGGGAGGCCTGTCCCAAACCAACCCGACCTAACGTATAGATGGCAGCAGTCGTTAAAAAAAACCCGTTGGTGAAATGTGGCAAACTTATATCATAAATTAAAGAACTTGATTAGTATTGGGAGGCCTGTCCCAAACCAACCCGACCTAACGTATAGATGGCAGCAGTCGTTAAAAAAACCCGTTGGTGAAATGTGGCAAACTTATATCATAAATTACGAAAATTATAAAATTTTTCGCCGTTCCTACTATGGAGCAAGCCACATAAAAACATTGATTTTCAAAAGAAAATCCGGCAACACTTACGATTGGTCTTGAATTTTGAAAATAATTTGACAATTTTATATTTTAACAATTTTGGTATATGCAATTTTTGATTCTTGCAATTTTTGATTTTTGCCGATTTTGAAGACTTTTTGTTTTTGGCGATTTTTTGCTTTTCGCGATTTTCTTTGTTGGCGATTATTGATTAAGGCGATTTTAGAATTTGGCCATTTCACCCGTATTTACCACGACTACTCACATTGGTAATTAATGTACTTGTAAAAAGTCTCAAGACTGTCGCTTTCATAGTACTTATAGGAGGTGCCACGCCCAAAGATTCTCTCTCGCCCATTTTTTTACCTGACTACGCACACTATTATCTGTCACACTATTACAAAGTGTCAAGCCTTTCCCTCTTATAGTATTCCAAATATATGATATATATATTTTGTATGGGCGGTGCCGCACCCACTGATCCAATCACGCCCATTTCTTGTTCGATGGGCTGACGCGAAGCACCAAGCCTCTCGCTATTACATTACTCCAGATATATGACATTTAATATTTACTTTGTGTGGGGGTACCACGCTCATTGGTCGTATCCCACTTTTTTTTGTCCGACCACTCACATTAATAAGAGATGACCTCAGACAAATTTGCAAAACTGTCTCGAGATATATGATATTGAATAATTACATCGTATGGGATGTGCCACGTCCACTTATCCGATCCCGAACCTCATACAAATTTTCCAGGCTGTCCTAGCCATAGAACTCTATGTATATGATATTAAAAATTCACTCTGTATGGGAGGTGCCACGCCCACTAAAGATATCAAAAAATTTATTTTTATTCTTTCTTATATTTAGTTTTTCAAAAATAATAAAGAAATGAAATCATTGGGTTGGTTATAAGTTTAATTTAGATCCCTCAGTTGAATACTACAATAATTTGCATAAACACGTTGATTAGCAAATGTAACTTATTTTTGATGTGTAAACATTTATGCGTTCAGGGGAATAAAAATCTATTTAACAATAAAATCACAAAAACAGCGTTAGAAGTAAGAAGTAACACAAAAACGATGTGAAGTATGAGTGTATTGGTGCAAAGATTATGATATAAAATAATAATAAATAATTTTTATATTAGCTGAACCGCTACAGTAGTTTGCTCTAAGTCATACATAGGTGACGCTCTCTGTTTGGTTTTAGTTGATATATAAATAGATTACACATCTCCCCTATGATCGGACTCACACAGTTTTTTTTATATTGAAGTTACATTAATTTTATGAAAATTATGTTTATGATGAAGAACACCTATTGATCTTTAAAAAATTTATGAATTACTATAAAATATTATTACCTGATTAAATTATTCCAGCAGTAACGGAATCCCTACCAATAGTTTTTTTCGTGTGTATGGATATTTTCATTCAGATTTAATAAAGAAGCTTAAGAAACAACTGAAAAGAAATTTAAATAATTTAAGTTTTTGTAATATCTTTATAAATAGTTATCTTTTAAAATATTAATCATAAAATAGAGGCGATTTAACGGAGCTTTTCTTTGGTTGTAGAGAAATCCGTTTGTTTTGCCAACCAGTTCAATTTGTCCCTGTAATATATGCGTACGCACTATCAATTTTGTTGTCTTCTGTTAACCGAATTAAGATATTTGTGCCCAAATTAGGACAACTGTGTTTTGTTAATTTTCTTAACTCATTGTGAAACAATTCATATATGTATATATGGGGGATTTCATGTCAAGTGCACCAATTTTTGAAACCGATGTCTTCCGATCGGGATGAAATTTGCACCAAGGTTAGTCCTATTGGATACTAGTTTAGACACAACGTTTCAACAAGATCGGTCTAGATCTCTCTGAGTTAGAGGGGATCAAAATTTGACATTTTGGCCAAACAGGTGTTTTTCTCATCCATGTAACTTATTAACTATTGTTCTTAGAAAATTTTCTCCCAAAGAGTTTAGATAGCTATTTCTTCAATATTTCGGAAAAAAATACTTAAAAAAAAAAAAAAATTTTGTATACTTTTTTTTTTTTGCAAAATTAAAGCATTTTTTGCCTTTTTCCAAAAAGGGCATTATTTTTTTTTTTTTTTTTATAAGAAAGCTTAGGATTATTCCTTTAAGAGCTTTTTGGTCGCTTAGTGGGAGTGGGATATCTATCAAAATACAAAATAAATGTTTTGTAACTCAAGACAACGGTTTTTCAATTTCTCACAAATGCACTATTTTGAATTTTTTCCTATTTGTGTCTAAAACCTTACAAATAAAACTTATACTGAGAAACTAGACAAACTAAACTTTCCGAAGGTATATAACATACCTAACTAAAATTGTATACCCTCAATACTGTAATACGCAGAATATGTTAACCTCAGGAAAAAAATCGCTTTTTTTCTATAGAAATGTTGAAAAATTATTATTTTTTATTTATTTTTAATAATAATTAAATTAATGTATAATAATAATAATATTAAAAATAAAAAGATAAATAATTTATTAAAATTTAATCTTAATTGCATTAGATCCATTTATATCATAATTATTTTTATACTTAATTTATTGTAGCTGATGAAGAATTTAAGTCTTGTAAATTTTTAAATACCCAGTCTTTCATCCAGCTTTTTTGTCGCCTTTTTTACTGCGTTTTTTTGTCAATCCTTTCTTGGCGTTACTAGGTTCAGCTGGTGATTTCGCTGCTGGTTTATTTGTTGTCTTTGGAAAGAAATCGCATTGAATAGAGGCAGAAAACTTTTTCAACTTGAGTCTTCCATCGACAACCGGTACAAAAGCATGGTATTCAGCGGTGCCATCGATTCTTACCGCAGCATCGAATCTGCTCTTCAGTGTTTTCAATGTTTCCTGATGATCCTCTTTGCTACTAAAAACTATTTTAGTTTCTTTACAATAACTCTTTGCCCAATGGAATAAAGCAGTCGCATCTAAGATGCGATCTTGATGAGAGCACTGGAGGCTATACTTCGCTGCATTTCTCCAATACCATCACATGCTCCTTTACCATGAGCAGTAGGATGAAAATGCCACTCAGCTGGCATTCCAAAATCTTTTTCATGTGCCATAAGATTTTCCAAGCTACTTTTGTTTTTAAAATGTTGACGAGCTCCGTCCGAAACGTAGTATACCTTCTTTACTGTAAATTTAGATTTTAGAAATATAAGTATTCTCTTCTGGTACTCACAAACTGCAACGGTATCATGTTTTAAATCGTCGGATATGATTGCCATACTTTTGTGTTCCAGTTTTTCATCTTTCATGTAGTAAATAACTACTGTGAATATAGTTGCTTGGTCGTTATTGAAGTGGAATGCTTGTATGGCATCCTGAAGAACATATTTATAGTTTTGTGCGAAATCATATGAAATAACGAATTTACCAGACTTCAAATGTATCTTCAAATCCTTGAAGAATGACCATTGCTCTTTGACTAAAAAGTCATGGGTTCTCGAGTTTAGGAATCCTGTACACATTTCTTCCACAAAATCATCCACATTTAAAATGATTGTTTTCAATGTGTATCTGTCAGTCTGAATCCAAGAATCAAATTTGACCTCCTCTATAAATTCTTGATCTAAAGAGTTGATTAAATTTTCTTTGATGAATGTGGTTTTCGGGCAATTGGTACATTCACCTAAGTGGCAAGAAGTTGTTGCATTAGGACACATAGTCAATTTAAGGCAAACGCGGTAATCGTGTAAATCTTCTGCCGAATCATCTGTTAAATACTTTAAGTTGATTTCCTTCAACATCAGTTTAACATTTTCATGATAAATGCAAACGCATACTGTGTGAGTTCCGCTGCTTTCTGCCAAAACCCAATTTTTTGGCCTCATTTGGGTTAATTTCGTGAAGCCAATTCTAACATCCTCGTGTTCAGATTGAAATGTTGCAAATAACTCTTTCAGGTTACAGATAACCATTCTCTTCTGTTATGTTATGAAGGTATGTTACATACCTTCGGAAAGGTTAATTTGTCTAGTTTCTCAGTATAGGTTTTATTTGTAAGGTTTTACACACAAATAGGAAAAAATTCAAAATAGTGCATTTGTGAAAAATTGAAAAACCGTTGTCTTGAGTTACAAAACATTTATTTTGATAGATATCCCACTCCCATCCCACTAAGCGACCAAAAAGCTCTTAAAGGAAAAATCCTAAGCTTTCTTATGAAAAAAAAAATGCCCCTTTTTGAAAAAAAGGCAAAAAATGCTTTAATTTAGCAAAAAAAAAGTCTAATTTTTTTTTTTTTTTTTTTTAAGTATTTTTTTCCGAAATATTGAAGAAATAGCTATCTAAACTCGTTGGGAGAAAATTTTCTAAGAACAATAGGTAATAAGTTACATGGATGAGAAAAAACACCTGTTTGGCCAAAATGTCAAATTTTGATCCCCTCTAACTCAGAGAGATCTGGACCAATCTTATTGAAAAATTGTGTCCAAACTACTATCCAATAGGACTAACCTTCGTACAAATTTCAGCTCGATCGGAAGACATCCGTTTGAAAAGTTGGTGCACTTGACATGAAACCCCCCATATATATAGATATATATATATTGATTTTTAATTGGTTGAAATTATATAGCATTTTAGAAAAACCACGATTTTTACCATTGGCTAATTCCATAGTGACAGACATGACTTTCTCTGATCTTTCTTATCCAATATTATAAAGTAAAAGTTGGTCATCTATATATATAAAAACGTTGGTGCATTTCTTTGTAACGAATGATCTCCAGAACCATAAGAGCTGTCGAGGTAGGATTTACACCATAGGTTCGGTTCGAGCTTTTCTCTTCTCCTCTAGCTGACATTGGGGTCCAGTTATTAACAAAATTCTTATTTTCAGCGCGATTTGAATGCAATTCAGAATGTATGTATCTTTCGTCATAAGAAATTTTTGTATGTATAAATAGACCCATAGATGGCGCTGGGGTAAAGTTATTTCGAATATTCTTATTTATGGTGCGATTTTAATGAAACTAAGAATGTAAATATATGTATGTTAGATGATGCCAAACATTGTTTTATTGGACCCGGTAGATGCCGCTGTCGTTCGAAAAGTAATGGGTTGTCAAATTTATATAAATATTATAAGTTATAAAATTCACAAACGTTTTTATATATAAATATTCTAACCAAAAAGGAAGGAAAAAGCCGCTACATTATTGCATGGTGGTCGTACAGCTTATTCAGCACTCAAATCACCGTTAAACGTACAAACAAATGAGAATGCCGTCTGTAATATCAAAAAACAATCCGGTATGGCAAAAGTTCTGCAAAAATGCAGTATTATTATTTGGGATGAATGTACCATGGCTCACAAACATTCCTTAGAAGCATAACATAGAACTTTTAAAGATTTGAAAGGCAATGAAAGGCTTTTTGGTGGAGCTCTCATTTTATTATCTGGAGAGCTTCGTCAAACATTTTATATAGGTATGTATATACAGATTCTAACTAAAATAAAAAATTCATTGGGGGCAAAACAACGTTTGCCGGGTCAAGCTAGTTGTTTATAAAAATATACAATATTATGCAGACGGAACTGACCAATATATTTACCATTACAAATTGGGGTACAAAAAGCAGTCGTGACAGACATGACAACAAACAGACATAATTTAAGAAGATGTTTGTAAAACACAGAAAATCTGTGAAGCTATTTGTATGACAAATAAGAAACAGTTGTTTATGTTAATATAGGAGTTGATTAACAATGAATTCTAACATAAATTATAGTAAAAAGAAGTATTTTTTAATTACACTTTTCCTTTCTTACTGGAAAAATAGGAATAATAAAAATATTCAAAAAGACATCTAACCAACTATTGTCATATTTTCATGCCTTTTCTTTGAAATGGTATCAATAAAAATTATTTAAATCAAAATTTTTATAATTGGACCTAAGGTTGACCTTTACATCGTATTACCCTTCTAACTTTAGAGTCTATTAGATAAAAAACACATTGTTGGTTAACGACTATTTTATTAAGTTACTTATTTATTTATTAATATATAATTACAAGTAATATGTAAACTAAGAAAGTTTATGGCAGCGTAGGCGTTCAGCTCATAAAATTTTGATGATTGACTCATAATTATATGTGCTAAGATATTAAATTCTATTGTATAGGTTGGTTTTTTTAAAGGAATTTTGATATTGTTATTTTTTGGGGAGGGGTTTCAAAGGAATGATTTTGGATCTGCATTTTTACATATGTGTAAACGTTTTGTATTGAATGTGGGTCATTCTGAAGGAGGGTGCAGTGGCTTATTTGCACTAACAATGCAGTGATTGTATATAAATTTATTGAGGCCTTTGTGGTAAAAATTATGAGTTCCATAGAACTGGCTGAGTATTTGGCAGCTAGGTCTACATATTCATTTCGGTAATGTTACAGTGACCGGGAAGTCATAGAAATAAAATATTCGCATGTCTTTCTTTTAATATGTTCCTAATGTGATTGTTATTACCTGTGCTGATAATCGATTTTATAGCGGAAAGTGAGTCAGAGCAGATTACAAATTATCCAGGGCTGGGTATCAAATTAAGAACGGCGTCATATCTAGCAATTAATTCTGCCGAATAAATGGAACTGTCTATAGGAAGATATATATGAAGCCTTAATGCTATAATTATTAGTGCTCATACTGTAAGTGGCTGAGAACCTTGTTTTAGACCCACCAGTGTAAATAAATGTGTGATCCCTTAATGTATATTTTATCTCGTTGAAGAGAGATTGGTATTGCACAAGGCTGGTTTCTGATTTTAGAAACTTACACATTGAAATGTTACAAGTTACTTTTCGTCATTCGCATGGAGGAAAATATTTTGTTTTTGGGATGCCAACTTCAAGAGGTATATGTAGTTTGTGGCAGTTTTCATTGATGCTTTTAATTTGTTTTACTATTTTCTTTAGAGATGTTTCATTGCCATATATTACACAAGGGAACACGGTTAACGTTGATTAAGAACTGAATCTAGCTTTTAAGGCTGTTTGGGACGCTGACTACAAATCTGCACTTGTTTTTTTTTTATCAGCACGACTTTTCGCGATATACCGTTATATCCAAACTTAAGGCACTTCCAATACATATAATGGAATAACTTGAAAACGGTTCACAATTTTTTGGTGATTTTCAAAATTGTTTCTTTTTAAAGATGTAATAGTTACCTTTGGAAAACAATCAAATTAAAAACAAGTAAGAAAATTATAGTCGGTCTATACGATACCCTATACCATGCGTTTAGGGACCCTATCTCTTAGGCCCAACTAATTTGGTATAGAAAATAAGCATAAACCAAATTTGAGTGGCATTTTTATTAATTTTTTTTGCCATATGTCTATATGGGGACTAGGCACAAAAATGGACCGATCCTAACCATGTTTGGTAAAGTCTCTTGTATTTTGCAAAAATATATACAAACAAAATTTGAGAAGAATCAGTGCAATATTTTTGTTTTTTAAAAGATTTAAGTGAAGATCGGGAAGCAGCTCTATATGGGACCTATGACTAATAGTTGTCAAATAGGGATCATTTTTAGACTACTGATTAATGGATGTAATATATACACACAAACCCAATTTGACTAAGATTTGTATGATAATTTGGATCTTATGGCAATATATGTTGATTTCATAGGGGTCACTTGTATGGGGGCTAGGTCTGAACATGGACCGATTCTCACCAATTTCAATAGCATTCATCCCATGGCCGATGAAAGATTAAATACCAAATTTCATCAAAGTATATTCGTATTTGCGACCTGCAGTTTGATTACAAGCTTTACATGGACACACAGACGTACGGACGGACGGACGGACGGACGGAAATCGTTAAATCAAATCAGCTAGTGATTCTGATTCGATCGGTATAATTGAAGATGGGTGTAGGTCAAATATTTTTGGTTGTTACAAACAGCAGCAAAAAGTCATTTTACCCAAACCATATAGTGGTATAGGGATAAAAAACACCAAAAAAATGGCTTGTTTAAAAAAAAAAAATAAAAAAATAAAAAAAAAATTAAAATTTTGTATATTTAAAAATTGCGATTTCCATACAAAAATAATATCTTTTAATATAAGTGTGTTTGCTGCTGTTCTATTTCTGCAATAAGTGTGTTATAGGAATTGTTTTTAGGCCACTTATTTCAGATATTAAGTCAGATTTTTTTCTATCAACTATACTTTTCAATTTATCAATAAAAGAGGATTTCAAAGAAAATTAAAAATTTTTAATACACAAATAAAACAATGTAATTAAAATTCATCGAAAAATTTTCTTTTATAAGAGTTTCTTAAACTATGTTGTTTAGAGGGTTTATTTTTAATGCTCCAGCAATAGTCCACCATCAAATGGATATCCCAATGACATTGGTACCATTCCTCTGTAGTACGAATATCTTCATGGAAACGATCACCTTGTTCTTCACTGAAGTCTCCAAGATTTCCAGGGAAACAAAACATATGACTGTGTAGGTAGTGTACCTTAATGCTCATATTACAACCAAGCTGCTGGAAATGTGTTGTCCACGTTGTCCGAATAGTGCTCATCCTTTTTGTTTCCCAGGAAATTGTGTCAAATCCAAACAAATTATTCCAAGCATTTCTTTCAATATCTGTCATGGAATTACTAAAGTTTTCGTCATTTCAAGTTATATGACTTTTCGTGAAAGTAATAAGACTTTAAATTTTTTCCAGTTTTGGATTTTTCATGATTTTTATATATAGGGGAAGAGGTTGGGTTGTGGTTGTAGTTAGGTTTTCGGCTTATAACTTTTCACCAAGTGCAAATTATTCGGACAACTGGGTATCTATGGAAAGCTAGAGAACTTGGCTAAATGCTGGTGAGGGAACCAAATCAATTTCGTCAAACGGAATTTTTTTTTTTAAATTTTGTGAAGTGGCCATTTTTGGGGCAAATTTTTTTTTGGTTGGGTTGTGGCCACCCTTAGAAAATCTGGTAAAAATAGGAAAATATTTTTTATTTTCAAAGCCTTCATTGGCATTATTATTGAGAAAAACTTAAAACTAAATAAAAAATAATAATGATAAATAATTGGCATTATTCGTCTTCCGACTCACATAAAAACACCATTAAAATACACAGTAAGCAAGTTTGATAAACTTTAGTCGACTATCGCACTCACATCTGCCCTACACACCGAGTTATTGCTTTATATGTATTATATTGCTTACTGGGTAGTTATTTTGACATCTACGACGATATTTCACCATTAAAAAAAAAAGGTGGCCACAACCCAACCAATTTTAGTGGCCACAACCCAATTTTGCAGCCATCTTGAGATGTGGTGAAAATTTTTTTTGGTGTCAACATATTGGTTGCAATCGATATTTTCTCACAAAGTATAATAAATTTGCTGAATAAAAATGCATCGCACTCACATTTCTGATTGATTCACTTCGATTTCTAACTCTGTTGAAAAGGGGTAAATTTGTATTATTGGTCTTTTTCAAGCACAGAAAAATAAATTTGTTCCCAGCACAAAGCAAACGCGTCTGCCCGTTTCGGTACTCGGTACAAAAAGAACGTGCTGCCATCACACACAAATGACTTTTGCAAGAAAAACACATATGCTTTAGGTCAAAAGATACGCTGGGGTGGCCACAACCGAACCATGGCCACAACCCAACCTCTTCCCCTACAAAATTTTGATATTTTTTTTTATTTTTTTTTATTTTATTTTTTTATTTATTGGTGTTTTTTAAAAATTTTTTTGGTGTTTTTTAAAAATTTGATTGTTTTTCAAAGGTAACAATTACATCTTAAAAAATACCGATCTTGAAAAGCACCAAAAAATGGTGAACCGTTTTCAAGTTAATCCAATATATGTAGTGAAAATGCCTTAAGTAAGCTAATAGCAAAAAACCAAGTGCAGATTTAGATTCAACGTCCCAAATAACCTTTAAAAGAAGATTCAGTTCTTAACCAACAAAAACTCTGTTCTCTTAAATTATAATTTAAGAAAACCTTATAATATATTAAAATCTTATTAAAATCGCGATTTTTATCAATTGGGTTTTCTCAGTAAATTGTGAACGAAATCAAAAGTTGTCCACCGACTACAATGAATTAAAGCTCATTTCATTCGAAATATGTTTAGGTAAATGCCTTTAGACCAAATCTGTGATTTATGTCGCATTTATATTTTTTATGAATATTTAAAGAACAAAAAAAAATTTTTTTTTTTTGTAAATTGTTTTTTTTTTTTCAAAACTATGAAACTGCTGGGCAATTTTAAAACCAATATAAGCACGGCTTAAAGATAATATTGTTGATGAGCTTCGGATTTTTTTTTACTGAATAAGATGAAGTCTTTTCAAGTTATTCCAACATATGTAGTGGAAGTGTCTTAATTTTGGACAAACGGTATGTAGCGAAAAGTCAAGCTGCTAGAAAATAACCAAGTGCAGATTTGAAATCAGCGACCTCAAATTAGAAGAAAATTGCAATAAAGTTCCAGTCAACACGAAAAAAGTTCAATTTTGTTTCAAATTTTCGTTTGGGTATTAAGAAGTAGAACGTTGGATTGAAATAGTATATTTTTAATTGACATTTTTCGGAAGGCCCCGTGAGCAAATCTTAAAGCAGAGTTTACAATTGATTCTATTTTTTTTACGTAGGGTTTAGGATCATGACTATAAATTAGCAATCTATAGTTAATCGTCGATAGAATAAGAGCTCTAATAACAGAAATAAGGGTTTCTGTATTGCAGTTAAGTTTTTTACTGGAGAGATATTTTATATTAGAAGACTTTAGAAAATCTATAATGGTTTTCACTCTTGGTGTTATATTTACAACCCTGTTATATTTAAAACGATTTTATACTACAAAGCGTAAACGTCTTTTCCGTGTATATTGTATTCTGTATTGTAAATTAATAAATCAGCTGATTTTTGTTTTGTTTTCCATCAATTTGAAAACTAAAAATATCAAAAAGCATTTGAAGGTTTCAAAAATGCCGAAAATGCTATCGGTCAATCTTTAATATTTATTTATTTATTATTTTGATCCATCTTTTTTACTTTAATATTGACCACAAAATGAAAAATAAATTTAACCAATTGTTTTGGCAGCTCAACAATCAGATGTTTTGGTCTTGCAAATATTTAGTCTTGTTAATGCACTGTACCTTTTACCCTTGTACTTTAACCACAGCGTAGTAAATATTCATTTCATACATATTGTTGTTGCGGTGTCGTAAGTAATAATGCTTTTACTATATCAACAACATGTACAAGGTTTACAAGGGTACTTAACTACCAAGAGTGAAAGCCCTTTATGTGATTTTTCCAGTTACGTTTTTGATTTAGATATAAACCAAGTACCCTGAGTGATTCTACTTCAGTTATAGTAAAGGTACCGGATTGTATGCTACAGCGGCAGTTGTTTTTATGGCATGTGTGCAAATATTTGCATTTGCTTGTAGATAATATTGCGCCGTAAGCTACCTAAGTAAGTTATCTATGTTACCAATATTGTTAAGGGATAAAAGTGAATTTTTATTGTATGATCTAATTATCAGGTTGAGGTCATCGGCATAAACAGAGAGATTAATATTCTTATTACGATAGTCAAGATAAATTAATCTGGCAATTGTGGACTAACCTCTTTTAAAACCACACCTGTAGTTATTAAGCGTGAAGTGACAAACCACCATAATCTGTTGGCTATAATACGCTTTAAAACTTTTGATATACATGGATTTAGTGATATTGATTTGTTGTTATGTCTGAACGACTAATGAATATGTATGAAGAATACGAAGAACCGATAGCCTCAGCTGTCAGTGTTTTATTTCTTAGTTATAATTTTAATTGTAATTAAAATATTGTAAATAAATAAATAAAAACGAGGAATATATTATTTATAATACACTAGCAGAGCGTCTCGAAACTCTAGTGCAATTACTAGGAAAATTTATTTTTCATTCAATTAGAAACAGTTGTTGAACACACATATGATATACATATAACTGGGTTTTTTAATAAAATTTTTTGTAAGAGCTTTAAGGTATGCTAATTAATTTTAGCCATTTCACAATTCAACACAAATTTCATAAACACACACACAGCATTGTATAATTTTTAATTTGAAGCTTAAATGTGTGTTCTATGTATGTGTAGGCAGCAACTTTAAATGCAAAAAATGTACCAGACGGTGAAACTCTGTAAAATCGTGGACAGCTAAAAAGAAATACCTCTCAAATGGGATATTTTTGGTCAAAATCGGTTGGTAACTAAAATTTTGATGTGTAAACATCTATGCGATCAGGGGGGTAAAAATCACAAACTTCCCTTACGGAAACGGAACTATTTACGGAAATGGAAGCTACAATTATTTAGCTGATTCATCAACCAACAGAAAGCGCCATGAATGTATAGCATACAACTGCAACCATCAAGTATGACAAACATAGCAGTTGCTTGTTATACACATGTAGATAGCGCTTACTGCTTGAATAGATGTTTTTATTCACGAACCACAATTATTTCCAGAATTGCACCAAAATATTTCGGTATTTTGTTTAGTTTTATTTGAGTTCTAAAGAAAACCGCGTCTTTACTCTATTTGGAAATGTTTTTTCTGTTTTTTTCTTTTTTCAATATAGTAATATTGACACAATTATATGTTGACAACTTTCATTAATAAACATTTTTAGTAGTTATTACTATTTTTCATAATAAAACAAAATTTTTTTAAATAATACAATAATACAATAAATCTATAATATTAATAGCCTAGGCAAAAGTAAGTGTTTGGAGATAAAAAGATGGCACACTTTATTGGAAGTGTTTGGAGACAAAACGAAGTGTAAGGAGATTAAATCAGGGAGCGAATAGCGTTATAAAAACGTTTTTTTCTAAAACGGGCCTAATTTCGGTATTCCATGTAGAATGTTGCTATTTTATTAAACATTTATTTTTATAAAAATTTATAATTAATTTTCTCAATCATTTAAAGTTATTCGTAACACTACAACTTATTATATATATATTTAACAATTATCACTGCATTTAATATTATTTTTAATAACTAAATAAAATAATAAACACATGTAACCGGTAGTAGAGTTTAAAGGTTTTTAGTAAAATCACGTGATTTTAAACCAATTTCACACTTTACAAATATCTGGGGTCGAATCGTCGCATTCATTATCGAAATTTTTCAATCGAAATTATTTTTTTATTTTCCCAAATAATATACAAAGCGTAATTTAACTCTGTCACAGATAGCAAGTTATTATCCATAGTTAATAGTAAAAGTGGAATGAGGTCTGACGATTGTCCGTCTTCTTTAAATAATAAACCAAAATATGCAATTTCGACTGATTTTATTCGATATTGAATGCGACGATTTGCCCCTTGCATATTTTGATGTATAAACATCTATACGCGCAGGGGGGTAAATTTCTATTTCACAATACAATCGCAAAAACAGCGTAACACATCGGTGTGAACTGAAGCGTAAATCGGTGTGACTTTATATGATTGTATTTGTGAAAAAATTATGATATGTTCTTTTCTAAACATTTTCCAATTGTCTTTCAAAAAACATCAATTGTATTTCAGAAAACATCAATTGTATTTCAGAAAACATCATTTGAATTTCAGAAAACATAAATAGAATTTCAGAAAACATCAATAGAATTTCAGAAAACATCAATTGTATTTCAGAAAACATCAATTGAGTTTCAGAAAACAAAAATAGAATTTCAGAAAACATCAATATAATTTCAAAAAACATCGTTCGAGTATCAGAAAACCTCATTTAAATTTCAGAAAACATAAATAGAAATTCAGAAAACATCAATATAATTTCAGAAAACATCATTCGAGTTTCAGAAATCATCAATTGAATTTCAGAAAGCATCAATAGAATTTCAGAAAACATCAATTGTATTTCAAAAACCATCAATATAATTTCAGAAAACATTATTTGAATTTCAGAAAACATTATTTGAATTTCAGGAAACATAAATAGAATTTCAGAAAACATCAATTGTATTTCAGAAACCATCAATATAATTTCAGAAAACATCATTTGAATTTCAGAAAACATAAATAGAATTTCAGAAAACATCAATATAATTTCAGAAAACATCAATTGTATTTCAGAAACCATCAATATAATTTCAGAAAACATCAATTGGATTTCAGAAAACATCAATAGAATTTCAGAAAACATCAATTGTATTTCAGAAAACATCATTTGAATATCAGAAAAAATAAATAGAATTTCAGAAAACATCAATAGAATTTCAGAAAACATCAATAGAATTTCAGAAAACATCAATTGTATTTCAGAAAACATCAATTGAATTTCAGAAAACATAAATAGAATTTCAGAAAACATCAATAGAATTTCAAAAAGCATCATTCGAATTGCTGAAAACATTAATTGTATTTCAGAAAACATCAATTGAATTTCAGAAAACAGCAATTGCATTTCAGAAAACATCAATTGAATTTCAGAAAACATCAATAGAATTTCAGAAAACATCAACTGTATTTCAGAAAACATCAATTGAGCTTCAGAAAACAAAAATAGAATTTCAGAAAACATCAACATAATTTCAAAAACATCGTTCGAGTATCAGAAAACCTCATTTAAATTTCAGAAAACATAAATAGAATTTCAGAAAACATCAATATAATTTCAGAAAACATCATTCGAGTTTCAGAAACCATCAATTTAATTTCAGAAAGCATCAATAGAATTTCAGAAAACATCAATTGTTTTTCAAAAACCATCAATATAATTTCAGAAAACATTATTTGAATTTCAGAAAACATAAATAGAATTTCAGAAAACATCAATATAATTTCAGAAAACATCAATTGTATTTCAGAAACCATCAATATAATTTCAGAAAACATCAATTGAATTTCAGAAAATATCAATAGAATTTCAGAAAACATCAATTGTATTTCAGAAAACGTCAATTGAATTTCAGAAAACATAAATAGAATTTCAGAAAACATCAATTGAATTTCAAAAAGCATTAGTTGAATTGCTGAGAACATTAATTGTATTTCAGAAAACATCAATAGAATTTCAAAAAGCATCATTCGAATTGCTGAAAACATCAATTGCATTTCAGAAAACATCAACTGAATTTCAGAAAACAGCATAATCGACTTATTTTTTATGCACTGGAAAATATGATGTTGATGTTTTCTTTAATTATTAGATGTTTACACATCTCCCTTGTGATCGGACTCACATGATTTTTTTTTTTATATCGGTCACAAGAAATCGCCTTGCCTTATATTACGAATTTACGATTTTTAGAAAAATTTATGTTTATTAAATTATTTTTTTAAACAATTTCATACCCAATGACACCAGTTCCAGTGATTTTCCTATTTTAATACCCTATACCACTATGTGGTCAGAGTATAATGTGTTTGTGCCCATTCTTTTTAGTACCAAAAAATATTTGCCTCAGACCCATATCGAATTATACCGATCGACTCAGAATCATTTCCTGAGTAGATTTTGCAATATCCGTCAGTCCGTCCATCTTCCCGATCTTACTTAAATCTATCAAAAAAAAAAAACAAATTTTTCAAATTTGGTTTGTATATGTTTTTGCAGAATATAAGGGACTTTATCAAATATGGTCAGGGTCAGTCGATTTTTGGACCTTTTTAATATCTGCAGCCAAATAAATAATAACAATGTCACTTAAATTTGGTTTAGGCTTATTTTCTATATTCAAATAATTGGATTTAAAACCTTTCTCTAAACGTATGTTGTAGGTTACCTGAAAGTCGGTTTAGACCGAATATAATTTTCCTACCTGTTTTATTTTCATTTTGTAACTTAAGTTAATACCGTTTATTTAATAAATTAATTTTTAATCAAATTTTATTTCTAGTTTAATGTTGCTCTTAAATGGGCAAAAGAAGTTTCTCTCTTGCAGTCCTTAATAACTTACGACCTTCTGTTAAGGTTATACAATTTAAAAAACTGAATTGAGTAAAACTACTTAAATTTATTTTCTTAACTAATGACTGTTACTTAAGTGTTATCAACAAGTTCCAATAAATATGTTTAAATTGATAATATCCTCCCGTATCATCTATATTACTAAGAATTAATATAACTTATTATAGAAATATAGAGGTAGTAAAATGAATAATAAGATGATTAAAAACACTACCATATGCTACTGGCGAATGCTAACTATGGTCAGTAGTTATGTTTACATAAAATAACAATAATAGAAGTGTAGTAATCATAAGTGATGATGCCTGCTGACTACGCATTAGCGCACGTTCCACAACTGACATCTACTGCAACGACAACTGAAGCCGCACCAATGATACGAGTACTAAGAATATTTCACTTGGCATAAAACATGCTACCAAAATGGTAGAAACCACAA
Source organism: Cordilura impudica (assembly GCA_963682025.1). Lineage (NCBI taxonomy): Eukaryota > Metazoa > Arthropoda > Insecta > Diptera > Scathophagidae > Cordilura > Cordilura impudica. The sequence continues at coordinate 266,249,486 of OY821518.1, forward strand.
CTACTCACTACACAACTAACAAATACAGATAATAATTTCTTCGTGGAATTCATATGGTTGTCGACACAACCATGGTCTTACATTATAATATGAACAACAACAGCAACACTAACATTGTGAACAACATGTTGATATGCTTAAGGTGCTCTAAAGTAACAGCTACAGCAGCAATAACAGCAGCAACTCTATGCATACAATATACGATGACATTAAGGCAAAAGACAAATACAGAAGAAGATGACGACAACTTCTGGTGAAGACATGGACCATTATTTTTTTCTTCTCTTTGGCTATCCTCCTCCTTTTGACTAATGTATGCGCATACTTGACAGTGTCATATTGTAAATGTGAAACGTGATGCCACTTTAGGTGAAAAGCTACTATTACCTTTTTTAAATAATTTTTTATGCCTGTTGCATTTGTTTTTTTTTTTTTTTTATGCTAGTCAGTTGGTAAGTCCTCCTGGCTTGGTTTGTTATTTAAGTGATGTTTGCTTTTAATACTTTGTTAAAACAAATCTTGTAGACCTTATCATTAGGCATACTTTATAAGTAGTGCTACTTCCTCTTTTTGTTTGTTGTTGCCATAAGCTACATCATGTAGCACACGCTTTGCAAGTCAAAGGTGCCTTTTTAACATATGAAAGTAGTGATGAAAAAATCCTCAACATTAGAGTATAGTTCGGTATCATCAGGCATGGAGTTCGTTATAGTGGTGATAGACAGGATAATTTGTATTACCCTACACAGTTATATATTTGTTCTGTTAAAAATATTTATCTAAGATAATACTATATTGACTCTGATAGATTTCAAAATTGATTAGAAACTTATAAGGTTTTAGCTCAAGCTTCTTAAGTAATTTTAAAAAATATGTGAACAATATCACAGACTCAAGAGCGGATTCTTGTTCAATAACTTATTTACTTAGATGTGTGTAATATTAGTGTTGTGAATTATTCAGGTCTTAACTTTGGTCGTTTAAAACTTAAAAATATATTGATTGATCGATCAAGCGATTACTCAATCAAATAATGAATAAAAAAGATAAATTTCAAAATATTCCAAAATATATTGACTGATCGATCAAGCGATTACTCAATCAAATAATGAATAAAAAGATAAATTTCAAAATATTCCAAAATAATTTTTTATTTAAAAAACTAAAGATCAGGAAAACATAAATGATATATATTGAGATCATCTATCTATAATACTAATAGGTAAGGCGATTCCAGTTTTGTCCTGGTTTTGACCAAATCTATCCAATCTGAAAGGAATTTCTTTGAGCTATCCACCATGTTTACAGATTTTAAAATTTTTTTTTTTGAGTAAAATGCATTTAAAGTTGCTACCAACGCATATATAAAATTATACAATACTGTGTATGTGTTTATTAATATATGTAAAATCGAATGTATGTAGGTTTGTTTGTTTGTAATTTATAGGAAGCTAAACAATTTGACTGAAATTTTTACAAAGTCTTGCTGTGTATCTGGCTATATTTTTTTGTGGGCGTGGTACCTCTCATACAAAGTGAATTTTTGAAAATTTCTCTGAAGTTTTTATTTGCGAGGTTCCATGTGTGATCAGTGGAAAAAATATGAGCGTGAACGGAGCACTAGATCTCGCACCGCCCATAGAAAAGTAAATAATAATATATAAGTTGAATACTATAAAGTGGAAAGCCTGACAATTTCTACGGCTCAATCAGATTGACAAGATAGTATTAGTGGGCGTGGTACGTCCTATACAAAACAAGTAAGAGTGTTAAATTCGGCTATGCCGAATCTTTGATACCCTCCACCTGGGTTTTACGTTTACATTAATATCTGGACTTCTTGCACTATTTGTAACAAATGTATATAAAATATTTGAATATGTAAACACTTTGATAAACCTATTACTGAATTATTACAACAAATGCTCTGAATTTTCAGCATTTTATAGAGGTGTCTACATATTTTAGGTCATAAATTGGCACAATGACTCCCGATTTATCCCATTTTAAATACTAACCTGATCCAGATAATTATAAACAATATTAAGTTTAAATGGTTTATTTTGTAATTTTCTTTTTAATTAAAATTTTTTAATATAAAGGTGCATTTTAGTTTTTACAATCCTTTTCAATTTTCCAGACCTATTAGTATAGGGCACATTTGTGAGTCCGCATAGATCAACTTTCAACTCTTACTTCTTTTTATTGTATTAAATCTATCTTTGTGTCTTTAAATTAATAAAGATAATTAAGATGAAAATATTTAACAAATTGTTTTTTTTAGTTAATATCTGAACATTTTACTGATACAAGGCAAAACTAAAACTGCCAAAAATTTCAGTCAAAACTATTTTGAATGTATTTGTTAAAAATCGCATAATTTTTTTCAATTTTAAACTTTAAAGTCTTTTTAAGTCTGGTAATAACTCTATAATATGAAGGAAGTAAATATGTGGATTCTTTAATAACAATGACAAGTATAAAACACTTTTTTGTGCATAACATTAAAATATTATAAATTTGAACATAATTAATTTTAGAAAATAATTAACTTTAGAAAAATGTCCGATTCGTTTTTCGATGATGCTGAAAACACATCAAAGAAATACAGAACATAAAGATTTTGCTCCAGTTAGTTGAGAGACGAGAAGCTAATGGATGGCTGGAGCAGGTCAAAGGTGACGACTATAAATGCAAATGCAAGGCTTTTGAAAATATATTAAAATGCGATAAATCAGATCTAAGTATACATGCTTATAACCACTGTTATAAAAAATCTTTTAAAACCAACAGTATTGCCATAATTTGAAATTGTAAAGATGCTAAATTGCAAAAAAAAGATGCTTAAACGTACTGGATGCTAAATTTTTTTTTCAAATTTCATTACCTTTATACTGACAAATTATATACTTATTAATAAATTCTTTGGTTTTTAAATCGAAAAATTAATATAAAACATATGTTTCGATTTATATTTTTTAAATTTTAATTAAAATTATTTTGGATTTATCTGAAATTTTTATTAACATCAAATTGAGTTTATTTTAAACTTAAATTAAATATTTTTAATTTTAGAGGGATTTTTTTTTATTTAAAATATAACAGAAATTACATTATCAAAATATACGATTATATTAAATAATTGGTTTATGGAATCTAACATTACTGTGATGTCTTCATCTTCAAGTTCTTCTTGGCTCTGATATTTTTCTGACGATCGACTTTTATCAACGACATCGCTCGGTATATTGTAAGTGTGACAGCGCCGATTTTTCAATTTCAATCCTTCTTTTATACATACGTATTACAGAACATAACAACTCGAATTTTATTCTGTTCGAAGTTTGCTTTTAACTAAAGCCATTAAACTAAACAAACGTTCAACTTCGGCTTTTGAGAAAGACAAAACTAATATAGACAAAACAAATATTGAGAACTCCTTAAATGGATTTTCGCCAATAGAATTTTTCAATCCATGAAAAGGTTGTATTCAGTGTTGTATCTCAGTTTTGTTCTGTGATATAACTCCATTGGATTTGAATTTTTTCTGTTTCAGATGATATAAATTTAAACTCTTCTAATATATTGGTTATCTGTTCTTTTACCCGATTTAATGTGTTTTGTATTGAAAATTTTGGCATTTTTTTAATACAATAATGTTTTTTGCCAATCGACTTTCTAATTCATTAAAAACTGTTGTTGGTGTTTACATTCTTCTATTTCAAAATGTTTTGTTATATTTGCTGAAAGAAACGAGCAGAGTGGTAAAAGGAGTAGTACACAAAATTACTGTACTACACTTTGAGAAATTAAAACATATCAATACCATTAAAATTATATATTCAAAAATAATGAAAAAAAAAAAGATGCTAAAAACAACTTTTTATTAATAAAAGATTCTAAGTTAGCATCTAGCATCTTTTGATAAATTTTGGATGCTAAACGAACAAAAAAAAGTTGATAAATCTAGCAACTAAAAAGCTAAAACGGCAACACTGAAAACCAAGAACAAATATTCTGTTTGAGTTGTAACATCTCATTTGCAAGCCATTTTAATTAAGCTGCGTTCACACTATGTGTTTTGCTTGTGTTTTTCTTATTGTTTTAGCACGTGCAATTTGTACACATAGTGTGAACCCTTTCAAAAATTGTTTATGTACAACACATTTGGCAAGACATATGTAAATTTTTCAATTAGAGCAGGTTCTATTTTGGCATGACAACCATATGAAAATACAATACTGCTTGTGGCGAAAGAAAAACAGAGTAAATTATAAAGATAAATATTGAAAGAAAAATAAATTGTTTAATATTAATTAACAATTAAAAAAAATATAAAATATATTACTTTATTTTTAACAATAACTTTTTGTAAATTCACAAATTAAATCAGCTGATGTTTACATTTAGAGGTTATGTCATACGGAAATACATATGTACGTTTGATCGCAAAAATGATGAATTGTATGTAAAACGCCAATTTTGACACACACGCCGAATTACGTATGGATCGTAAAACTGAATTTACATATGGAAAATACACATAGTGTAAACACACCTTTAATTGTGTAAATTTTAAATGCACATCTAACCATATCAAAAAGATGAATTATACAGAATTGCAAAAATATTTTTTTTATAATATCTGTATGTTTTTTATATTATTCTTATGTAATTCTCATGATATTTTTATCTTATTTTTTATATTTTTTTCTTTGTTTTTATGTTATTTTTACATAATTGAAATTGAAAATGTACAAATTAAGAATAAATTTAAAAAAAAGTATTGTAGGGAAAAAAGGGAATTTTTTTCATAAGCGTAGAGATTTCTGAAAAAATCTCCTGGCATCACTAGTACCTATTAAAAAAAAAAACAATGTAAAAATTCACAAGACAACGCGACGTAGAATTCCTTTGTTCAAAAGCTTCCATAAGACTGAATGAAATTGTTGCTTACTTTACTCTTTGGTGAGTATTTTCATTTTTGTTCGGTTTACTCGTGCTGCTATGCATATTTTTGTGTGTCAACAAAAATATACGATATCCCAGTCATCATTTCGAAGATTGTTTTAACAAAAATTACCTTACTGTGTCTTCTTCGAGCAGTTTTGATGATTAAAAACTGATTAATCACATGCGCTATTAGAAAAAGACTAGATAATGATTTTTGCTTTCTCTTAAAAAGTGATTTATAGAAAAATTATATTAAATAAGACTCAAAAATGAGTCGAAACTGATCAGAAAAGCGGATAAAAAGGACTCTCAAGAAGATTCGCGGGTAAGGTAATATTTAATCCCAACAAAAGAATATTTTGTCATCAGCAAAAGGGCGCATTTATAACTGCTTTAATAGCACATATGAGTCAAAAAGACGCTACATGATCATTTATTGCATAAAATGCTTACTGGGATTTTATTCACTATCTGTAGAAACAGGCTCTTTAAGTAAAACAAATCTGCATACAATTTCAATTCTATTTCGTTCACAATGATACGATCACTTTGTTTACTAGCTACTAGTAAAATAAGAAAATAGTATTATAATACAGCGTAATGATAAATTGTACTTCTCAATTAGTTTATTTTTAATGTGCCATAAGAAGTTCGGTTTGTGCTAAGCAAAGCATGAATATATGTTTCCCAGGGCGAAGCTTCATCATTGTACTATGACTGAGTTGAGCTCCGCGACTATTCATAATGTGAATAGCTCGTGTCAAAAATTTTTGGTAGTTGGGAATGGCGTTTGTGTTATGAAAAGCATAAATGCATGTTTCCCAGGGCAAGGCTCGATCATTGCACATTGATTGAGCTGAGCTCCGCGATTATTCTTAATGTGGATAACTGTTGGAACAAAATTTTGGGAATGGCGTTTGCCTCCGTCCCGACATTAAATAACAGATTTTAAAAATTTATTGTAATTAACATCTGACAAAAAATAGTATTTTTCTAAACACCAATTTTTTTACAGGGTAAATAAATATTTTATGGTTTACCTACCTACTACTTTTGAATGCAAGTATGCAGGGTTTATACATGTACTAAAAATACAACTCTTAAAACCATACTCTTTTTTCAACTCTAAAAATTTCAGAATTTTGTAAAAATAAAATAAAATACCGACTTATTTTAATATGCGCTTATTATGGATATACATATACAGAATATATGAATATTATTTATAGTATTTTGATATTGGCAACAGTAGTATGTATCAATTTGTAACATTTTGTGATGTTATAAAAATCGCTGAATATTGATATTGATTTAATATAGTTTCCTTTATTAATTAATTAACTTAAATATTACACCAAAAAATATTGATATTGATGAATTTTTATATTATTAACACAACGACCACAAAAACAACATGCACAGCTATGACAAAATACAAAATTTAGGAAAACAATATAGGAAAACGTCACATTTTTTTTTACCTTTTCAGTGATTTCTCGGCACCTATGAAACCTATTGCCATGATTTAAAAACAGGAACCTTCTCATGATGTTAGTGAATCATTCTCACTAAAAACAAGCGCCCTATCTGCCCTATTGAGGGCGTTATCACAAGAACACATATTCAAATCATATTTTCTCATGACTTTTTTTAATTCTTCGCTCGATTCTCGGGACCAGATTAACCGATTTGGACGATTTTAAATAGCAAACTTCTCAGGATGTTAGTGAATCATTTTTTATACCAACGAGCACCCTAGCTATCCGATTGAAGCCGTCATCGTGATTTCCACAGACGGACAGACGGACAGCCGGACAGACGGACAACGCTATATCAACATCACTTATTATAAGGATCACAAATATATATATTTTATGGGGTCCAGAATTTTTTTTCTAATTATTACAAACGGAATGACAAACTTATATATACCCTCTGCACACTGGAGTGGAGGGTATAAAAATATGAGGTACTATCAAAGCGACAGTCTTGAAACTTTCGATGAGCACAGTAATTTCCAATGTGAGTAGTCGTCACCAAAATCAAAAATCAAAAATCTTCAAAATCAAAAATCGCTCAAATAAAAAATTCTCAAATGCTATTTTAAATGCAAGGCCAATCATTAGGTGTTGCCGAATTTAATTTGGAAAATCAAGGTTTTTCTCATGGGCAGCTAATCTAAGGCGCCTCTCGCTCAGTTCTGAGCATTCACACAGCAAATGTTGCACTGACTCCTCCTCGTCCACATCCATATAACTCCTGCGTTCGTCCATTCTCCTTACTACACATTGTCTAGTGAGTAGTCCTATACGTAGGCTGCTTGCCCTTTTACCAAAACCAAGGATTGCTTTCGTTCTCCTTGTATTAGGCAAGGTCCATAGGATCTGGGATATTCTGCAAGAGGTCAGTTGTGTCCACATTTTCCTTAGTTCAAGATCAGCCGCCTCTTTAATTAGATTCGACAGCCTTGATAGAGGAGTTCTAATATCTGTGTCAAAGAATCTGAGGCCTACCGCGCTTACTTGTTAGCCAGCTCGTTTCTCTTGACCCCACCATGTACTGTAACCTATATCAGCCTCACGGTGTGCTGTTTGATTTGGTTGAGGGACCTGATACATTCCCTTATACTCTTCGATTTTAGAATTTTGAGAGCAGCAAGACTGTCCACGAAAATATTAATTTTTGTTGAATCCATATCACTCTCCAGAATTATTTTCGTTGCTATGAGAATTGCGTGGATCTCGGCCTGAAATACGCTACATTTGTCAGGGATTCTCCGAGGTATCTGAATGGCAAGTTGCTCAATGAAAACCACTGAGCCTGTACCCGTTCCATTTGTGAACCGTCGGTATACACTGAGAACGCAGCCCTGTCTATGACAGAGTCTTCTCTAGTCGGTATTGTGATCGTAGAATTACCCCCACAATTCATTACCGGTGAAATATATTCCGTTTCTTGTTTAATTTGTATCCCGTCCACTGTCCTTAGGATTGTGCCTTGTCCGCGAGAGCTTCGTTTCAGCTTATAAGACTCCCTTAAGCGGAGAGCCACTTTGTCTACCGTGTTCTTAATGAAAATATCAATAGGCATCAGTTCCGCCTGTGGATTCGATCTAATGGCTCCGGTGGTGCCCAGACAGACCAGCCTCTATGCTAGAAACTCTGGCGCACGCGTTTATATATCTCCACCACACCAGATTACCATATGTCAAAATTGGTACAATTATGGCACAAAAAATCCTGCTTACCTGCTGTTTAAGACCCTGCCTTCAGCCAAATATCCTTCTGCAGGTGTAAAAGGCACACAACGCCTTCTAAGCCATTTCCTCTACGTTACTCGATAAGCAAATTTAGTGTCCAGACAAACACCCAAATACTCCGCCTCCCTTGTTAGTACCAGAATCTTCCCTTCCAGTCTTGGAGGATTTAACTAAGGCATCTTTGTCTTTCTAGTAAAAATAACCAACTAGATTTTAGTGGAGTTGATCCCCAGACCGTTTTCCCTTGCCCATTTCACGAGTTTACCTAATTCCGACTGCATGAGGTCACTGATGGTTGATAGGAATTTACCTCAGACCAGAACTCCTTTGGATTTCTCTAAGTATTCTTAGTCATCTGTTATGTAATAAATGTTAGATGTATTGTTTTGTTTTGGATTTTATATTAATTTATAATTTTTCAAAAATAAATGCGTTTTAAGCATTTAAAATTTTTTTTTGATTTATCGAAAACCCCCATTTTTAAGTTTAAAAAATTTCTACCAAATAAGAAGGCGTACTTCAGAGTTATGGTTTTTCGCTTTCAAAATATGCAAGCACTAATTAAAAATATCCCTAAAACAAGCTCCATCATTCTAAATCAATTCAATTTGTTCACAAAAGTTGAGGCAAAATTGCTCTGTAATCTCTTTTATAGAACTAGGCCAAATAGTGAACTAGTTCCAGACGAGCCAATTCTAGCTCAAAGCAACATAACTTCTGGAAATTTGGTCAATTCCTAACGAAATTCATAGGTGAAGTAACATAATCGCAATACTATATATTTTCCTCATTTCAAACAAGTGTAGAGAATTATATAAGCGGTATTTGCCCATCAAAATATTTGTCTTATTTAGTCAAAAGAAATTCCACCAATTCTTTCATGTCCCTTAAAACCTTTAAGGCATTTATAGTTTTTTACTATTTTCCTTTCCTCCCATGTTTTTTTCTTTATGATGGCCTTAATGTTTATGTCCACTTGGTAAGTTGTTATTTTTAAGTGTACATTATGTTTAGCAGTAAAATTATTTTACTTTGTTGTAATCATGCGGGGAGTAGTTTGTCGATACCATCAATAGCTTTAAGCGACTATGCCGATTAATGCATGTTTTCTTTTAATGCCACTGTATGTGTAATTTGATGTTGTCAATGTTGCAAAATATTAATTTATTTTTGTTAAAAGTTGGAAATTTTAATCAAAGCTTATATTAAGGACGCCATCATAAGGAGAAATTTTATCAAGTGTGTAATCGGATAACTAATAAAACAATTAAATCTGGTATTAGCTCCAGTTAATTTCAAATGAAAAATTAGTAGTTTGTTTCTATCGCATTAGCGATAGATATTCAAAAGAATTACTGTACATAACGTGGTTTTGTCGGTGCCGTTTATATATTTGAGTTATTTTTATACACTTCATTCCGATCGTAATAATTAGAAAAAAATTTTTGGACCCCATAAAATATATATATTTGTGATCCTTAAAACAAGCGGAGTTGATAAGCGCTGCCCGTCTGTCTATCTGCCCGTCTTTGGAAATCACGGTGACGGTTTCAATCGGGCAGCTAGGGTGCTCGTTGGCATAAAAAATGATTCATTGACATCCTGAGAAGTTTGCTATTTAAAATCGTCCAAATCAGTTAATTAGGTCCCGAAAATTGAATGAAGAAGTAAAAAAGTCTTGAAAACATATGATTTGTCTATGTTCTTCTTGTCATGACCACGCCCTCAATAGGATAACTCGTTCGCTCATTTTTAGTGAGAATGATTGACTACCATCATGAGAAGGTTTCTGTTTGAAAAATCATAAAAATCGGTTTAATAGGTTCCGAAAAATTACAGAAGAAATAAAAAAAATTTAAAAAAGTATATGTTTCTGTATTGTTCTTGTTGTTATTCTAAATGTTGTATTGTTGTCATACCTTGACTTGTTGTTTTTGTGATCGTTGCGGTAACAATATAATAAAAACTAACCCTTTGTATATTTTTTTTTATCAACTCTGGTAGAAAAACTTAAAAGGTTCCATTGTTTTGGCCTCACAAAAAAAAAACTGTTAGATAATTTTTGTCATCGCCACGAGCACGCCTGCAAAGTTTCAGATCGATTGGGTCACGATAACGGGTTAAAAATCGATCCAATATTTTGACTACAAGCAGACACTACGAGTTAATATAAAGGGAGTAAATATTCACCAACATCTAAAGCAAATAATGCTAAACTACATGTTGTTAATAAAATAAATGTAAATTTACCGAAAAAATTTTATGTATTAATTTATTTAAAGAAAACACAACAATAACTTTTGATTATTATTTTGTGTGTAATATTTACATTTACAAACATACATATATTAAAAAATAAACTAATATACTCTATATATCGCACCTGTACCTCTAAAGTGAATCAACTCAAAATTTTTATACCCTATACCACTATGTGGTTTGGGTATAATGACTTTGTGCTGCTGTTTGTAACAACCAAAAATATTTGACCTACACCCATCTTTAATTATACCGATCGAATCAGAATCACTATCTGATTCGATTTAACGATGTCCGTCCGTCCGTCCGTCCGTCCGTCCGTCTGTGTGTCCATGTAAAGTTTGTAATCAAACTGCAGGTCGCAAATATGAATATATTTTGATGATATTTGGTATTTTATCTTTTATCGGCCATGGGATGAACGCTATTGAAATTGGTGAGAATCGGTCCATGTTCAGACCTAGCCCCCATACAAATGGCCCCTATGAAATCAACATATATTGCCATAAGATCCAAATTATCATACAAATCTTAGTCAAATTGGGTTTGTATGTATATATTACATCCATTAATCAGTAGTCCAAAAATGATCCCTATTGGATAACTCTTAGTCATAGGCCCCATATAGAGCTGCTTCCCGATCTTCACTTAAATCTATCAAAAAACAAAAATATTACACTGATTCTTCTCAAATTTTGTTTGTAAATATTTTTGCAAAATACAAGAGACTTTACCAAACAAGGTCAGGATCGGTCCATTTTTAGGCCTAGTCCTCATATGGGTATAGCATCCGATATGAACTTTTTCATATCTGCAGCCGAAAAAATTAATAAAAATCCCACTCAAATTTGGTTTATGTTTATTTTCTATATCCAGTTTGTTGGGCCTGAGAGATAGGGTCTCTAAACGCATGGTATAGGGTATAGGGTATCGGTCTAGACCGACTATAATTATGCCCTATACCACTATGTGGCTTTGGTATAATGACTTTGTGCTGCTGTTTGTAACTACCAAAAATATTTGACCTAGATCCATCTTTAATTATACCGATCGAATCAGAATCACTAACTGATTCGATTTAACGATGTCCGTCCGTCCGTCCGTCCGTCTGTGTGTCCATGTAAACCTTGTAATCAAACTGCAGGTCGCAAATATAAATATATTTTGATGAAATTTGGTATGTAAGCTTTCATTGGCTATAGGATGAACGCTGTTGAAATTGGTGAGAATCGGTCCATGTACAGATCTAGCCCCCATACAAATGACCCCTATGAAATCGACATAAATTGCCATAAGATCCAAATTGTCATATAGATCTTACTCAAATTGGGTTTGTATGCGTTTATTACATTCATTAATGAGTAGTCTAAAAATGATCCCTGGGACAACTCTTAGTCATAGGCCCCATATAGAGCTGCTTCCCGATATTCACTTAAATCTATCAAAAAACAAAAATATTGCACTGATTCTTCTCAAATTTTGTTTGTAAATATTTTTGCAAAATACAAGAGACTTTACCAAACAAGGTCAGGATCGTTCCATTTTTGGGCCTAGTCCCCATATAGATATAGCATCCGATAAGAACTTTTTCATATCTGCAGCCAAAAAAATTAATAAAAATCCCACTCAAATTTGGTTTATGCTTATTTTCTATATCCGGTTAGTAGGGCCTAAGAGATAAGGTCTCTAAACGCATGGTATAGGGTATCATATAGTCGGTCTCGACCGACTATAATTTTCTTACTTGTTAAATATTCACTTTTTGCAAGAAAACGATACGCAGTGGTCATATCTATCCATTGTAAAAATCTTACATCGATTTTTCTAGTCTTTCGCAAAAAAAAAATACAGTTTTAGCCCTCTTTGTGTTATAAGCATAGCTTCTTTAGAATCTACTAAAAAGACATATTTTGAGTTCCACCCAAAAAACTTGTTATTTTTGATGATCACTGAAAAAATCGCAGAAACAACTACAATGAAACAACTGTTTTTAAATTTTATAGTAAATATTAAAAAAAAACCGTTTTTTGCCTCTACTGAAAATTTTTAAATTTTGAGTTGACTCACTTTAGAGGTACAGGTGCGATATGTATATTCATAATAACCGCATGTTAGAAATAAATCGGTACACTATTTTATTTATATAAAATTCTGCAATATTTTGTGTTATATTTCTTTTGCATTAACAAAGAGAGTATCGCTCCATTTTGCTCAGTGTGACTAAGCTACATTAGATGGCGCCACAATTTTTGTTCTAATTAGCTTTGCAATAGTTGTTTCTATTTTAACATGAATGTAAACATTTTCAATTAGATATCAAACACAACAATGTTAAAAGTATACACAGAGCTGAGTAAAGAAGAATTAATGTGTTTTTTTTTCTTTATTTTGCTAGTAAAGCAAAAAATCTGATTTCGATTACATATAGTTTTTAAGAATTGTTTATCAATAGTATATATAGGCTGGGCTATTTCTTGTTACCTATGTTTTGTTCTACCGTTTTATCCCGATTATGACCAAACCATATTATTTTAAAGGTATTTCTTTTTACCTGTTCACCAGATTTACAGATTTTTATTAAATTTGTTAATCTGTTTGTTAATGAGTTTGTTATCTTCATTCGCAATAATAATAAACCAAAAAAGTGTTGGTTTGTGAATTGGCTCGAATTTCGAGCGCTGGAATCTGCTAGTAATTACTAAGGCATTATTATTCACATAAACGCAAAATTGCACCTTCTAAATTTTCCATTCAAATTTAAGAAAATATCAATTCCAAAAACCGGAATTCAGATTTCCAATTATAAATTAGAAAATATCAATGGAATTTCAGAAAATCTTTTATATGAAATAATTGAATAGTTGCTTGAAATTTAGCAGAAAACAATTGAGTTTTTAAAATATAAATTTTATTCTTTAAACACAAATTGAAATTGAAACAAGTAAGAAAATTATAGTCGGTCTAGACCGACTATACGATACCCTATACCATGCGTTTAGAAACCCTATCTCTTAGGCCAACTAACTGGACATAGAAAATAAGCAAAAACCAAATTTGAGTGGGATTTTTATTAATTTTTTTGGCTGCAAATATGAAAAAGTTCATATCGGATGCTATATCTATATGGGGACTAGGTCCAAAAATTGACCGATCCTAATCATGTTTGTTAAAGTCTCTTGTATTTAGCAAAAATATAAACAAACAAAATTTGAGAAGAATCAGTGTAATATTTTTGTTTTTTAATAGATTTAAGTGAAGATCGGGAAGTAGCTCTATATGGGGCCAAGGGGATCATTTTTGAACTACTCATTAATGGATGTAATGAACGCATACAAACCCAATTTTAGTAAGATCTATATGACAATTTGGATCTTATGACAATTTATGTCGATTTCATAGGGGTAATTTGTATGGGGGCTAGGTCTGAACATCGACCGATTCTCACCAATTTCAATAGCGTTCATCCCATGGCCAATAAAAGGTTATATACCAAATTCCATCACAATATATTCATATTTGCGACCTGCAGTTTGATTACAAGGTTTACATGGACACACAGACGGACGGACGGACGGGCGGACGGACATTGTTAAATCAGCTCAAAAAGTGATTCTGATTCGATCGGTATAATTAAAGATGGGTCTAGGTCAAATATTTTTGGTTGTTACAAACAGCAGCACAAAGTCATTATACCCAAACCACATAGTGGTATAGGGTATAAAAACACCAAATATGTTTACATTTAAAAAAAATATTGCCATTCAGGAGACATTAATAGCATTTCAGGATAAGAAAACATTAATTTAAATTCAATGAAGTTTAGAAAACCTCAAATGATATTTAAGAATTGCCAGCATAATAATGTTATACAAATAAAGCGCCATTTGATGAGAATGTTATTTATATATTATTTTTCACAATTTTTTGGATGAAAATTTGAAGTTATTCAGAAAATAACGATGACAAATTATTTTATTTAAAATTTTTGGGATATACGGTTTTTTTGCGTTTGGCATCCCTAATTTGAACCAGTGTTCAAGATTACTTCAAAATTTAACTTCGTGGTAGGCAAAGTAAAACCCAAAAAATTTAAGTTCGACAATAATTCCCAGGTAGTAGTAATTGGAGTCAATATGTGAAAATATATTTTATTAACATTATTTAATTCAGAATCAAAGGTTGGCATCACTTGGTTAGATATTGTATTGCATTGTGTTATTTTGTGTTACGACAAAATCTAATTGTGCAAACTCCATTCTAATATGTAAAAAAAAAATTATACTCTATGATTTCCATATATGGCAATATTAAAAAAAAAAAAATTGAGAGACCTTTTTTTTGGCCGCAATGAAGAACTATTTGGCCAGTTAAAATAAACTATACAGCCATCTCCAATTAGCACGATTTAACACGTAAAGCCACCCTACACAACCACTACCTCAGGGTGAGCTATTTAATTTGCAAAAACATAAACTCAATTAAACGAGAAGTTATGTCATATAACCAGAAACGCATGCATATAGGTAGATAATCTAAATGCATGCCGATCAGCGCCTACGCTGACCAAAAAGCAAACACCGAAAATTGTTTTTTTTTTATCCGAAATAATAGAAAATACGCAAACGATCTTTCCTCGTTGGAGCACAAATTAATAATGTGAGAGAGCTTTATAGACCAACTCTTGAAATAAACAAAAAGCATCTATTAAGCAGATCAACCCAAAGAATTTGCTGAAATAATTTGGTATTAAGTTTAATAAATTGTTTACTTTTTCAAATATTTTGATAACATTTATTATCAATACTCCAACCGAGGTGGATGGTATCAAAGATTCGGCACAGCCGAATTTAACACTCTTGTTTTTAATTAAAAAGATTCAAAAAATAAAAACTCATATTTTCATATCAAAATTTAAAAATATCAGAATCATTGCGCTAATTATCAGCAGATTTATTTTGATAAAATTAACAAATTTTATAGCAAAAAATTATAAATTTTTTTGTAGTAACAAGAGTTTTAGATATTATTGCTAAAATTGTTTTTGTGTAAATATTCTTTGAGTGTAAAAAAATGTGCAAATTTTAATTTTTCAGTAATAATAGCAAAACTTTCAGTTGACTGTACTTTTTTTTGAGTGTAAAAAAAATTTTTTTTCTAGTGTAAACATTAAAAAAAGCCATTATTATAAAAAATGTTTATAATTGTTATTAAGATCCATATATGACATTTTTTAACAAATAAAAATATTAATATAAAACCCATATTTCACGCTAAAAGTTAAAAAAATCAAAAGTTCAACTTTGACCTACAATTCCTTAAAAAGTACTCAATCAACTTTAATTAAATTAAAATTGAGTAAAGCTCAACTAAATATCTATTCATTAAAAAAACACTAACATATTTTGATCGGTTAAAAAGCTCAATTGAATTTAGCAACATATCGATTTTCCGCAAACAACGATGGTAAAACACCATTTGAGTTTAGACATGGCCGTCCGGGTCGAACACTTTTAAGTCTGCTATTTGAGACAGCTAAAATGAAACCAACTACAAAAATATCAAAGTTTAAGATAAAGGAGAAAGTACACGTACGGAACTATGCACGTGGCTCAAAATGGATTAAAAGTCAGTCGCAAATAAGCTTGTATCATGTTAACTTAAATCGTATCACAATGTGTTGGACCTAAGATATAGTATCTCTAGACCGACTATAATTATCTTATTTGCTTTTACAGTAAAAATGGTTAAAAAATCAAAAGAGATCGCAATTGAATGGTTAGGAGTGTAAAGGTTAGCCAGTTTTCATAGAGTCAAACGTAGTATATTCGACACAACCTTGCCTTATAATTACAAACGTAAATAGCTTCTTAGTAAATAAATCGTCTATGTACTTATGAATCATCATTTTGCCTTAAATTTGTTTGTTAATTGCCCAAAGTCATTCAATTACTCAAAAATATGATCGAGTGAAAAACAGAAGTCATCGAAAACAAAGCAGTTGACCATCATAAAATCGAACTAAAGTAAAACCGGTCTTCCTCAAATAATGAAAAAAAAATAACCTTTACTAAGTCTACAATATCAATTCCAAATATTAAGTCACCATATCAATTAACAACCGGAAATTGTTGTCATTCGTACATTCAACAGAAGCATTTAAAAAAATACTTCTCATAAAATATGAGTCTTATAAGACGAAATCTGAAATAAACAATGCAATTTTCGATTCTTCAAAAAACAAAAAATTATACATACTGTCAACATAAAAATATGTCAAAGCATTGTATAACACAGAACTTTTTACCTTTTGAAGTTCAACGAAGAAAAGAAAAAATGATAACAACATATATGTATGTAAGAAAAAATTTAAAAAAAAACAATTCAAGAATTGTTGCTCAGCATTTCTCTAAAGACAATGGTAAAAAAAAAATAAGTAAAAAGGGAAGCAAAAATTTCATCAACATTGCTAAGAGTGCAGCGAAACAATTTAAACAAGTGACTGAATGTAAAACCAAAATAAATGACAGTTGCATGTCAAACCATTGAATGTCAGCAGCATCAATGTCATTGGCATTCTTGACAGCATCGTCGTTGTTGTCGTCATCATCATTATCAACATGAGTATAAGTCCTCTTATTACGGAATATTTGGAAAGCTGTCAGTATGGTATTATAATTTTCTTTTTCCATGCGATTTATGTGCCTGCAAGTTCCCAATCCATCTTCTTCAACTATTTTTGTTGCAAATTATTGAATTTTTACTAAACTCTATACACACATCACTTCAAGGTTAAGGTATAATGTGCCGCTTACACATACAAAAGCATAATGAGATAACATTTTATACGGCTCTGAAAAATAACAAATACTTCTTTCACTTATATTATCCCTCCAATCTATTCAACCAATCATTCCATACATTTATCCCTTCATCGATCTATATCCCTTTAAGAATTTTGTATATATGTACTGGAAGTTAAAAAAAAAAAAAAAACATAATAAACGACCGCTCAATTTACATACAATGACCATCATCATCAACATCAACATGAATGTCATGTGTCTTTTTTGATGACTAAAGCCAACTACGAGTACCATATTCATTCGTATATATAAATCTTCTTCTCCATCATCATCATGCATAGCCCATGAAAGTTGCAGCTACTGGATATACGCATAATGCGAATGAGTAGTTGGACACTTAATCTCTTGACGTTTTGACTGTTTTGTTTACTGTTTGCGTAGATACCATACACATTCATATGCCGTATTAACTGCAGACGTCCGAAGGAATTCACTCAACTAACGTTTGAGTACCTTTACAAGTTTATATTGTTGAATATATTCATTGGACTAGATTGGAAGTGTTTCGAATAAAACATAAAGGTTACTCGTGAAAACCAGAATCATAGCGACTATAAGTAGTAATTTCAATCATTTCGTTCAGGAGAGATTCCATGAATACAGAATCATCTTCATATTTGATAGGATCTAGAGTAATTGTCCCGGGATATATATCTTATGTATATATAAAAGTGGAGTTTTGTATGTTTGTTCGTGGGCTACACTACTGTCCGATCCTCTTGAAATTTTTGCAGTAGGTAACTGCCCATCGGAAGAAAAATAGGCTTGATTTATTTTGATTTTTCCAGTGGGCGTGGCACCTCCCACATAAAGTAAATATTTAATGTCACGGACTGTAACAGAGAAATTCTTAGAATTTTGTGTGCGATCATAAGTTCTTAATGCAAATAGTCGGACACAAATAGGCGGGATCAGATTAGTGGGCGTGGCACCGCCCATATGAAATAAATATATAGAGATAGCTTTACAAATCTGTCTGAAGTCATCTATTATTAATATGAGTGGTCGGACAAAAAATGTGTTGGATAAGACCAACGGGCATGGCACCCTCCACACAAAGTAAATATTAATTGTTATATATCTGGAGTAATGTAATAGCGAGAGCATGGTGACTTTGCGTAACCCCATAAGATATTCATGTGATTAGTCGAACAAAAATGGGTGTGATCGGAACAATGGGTGTGACATCGCCCATACAAAGTAAAATTATATAATATAAATTGTATAAGCTTAATAAAATATTTTAGTTCTATTCGAAAATACTTAAGTTTTTTTAATGACAAATCGCTCTACTATAGGCATTTTTTAAATTTATAGAGGGAAGAAAAAAGGTCCACACAACGCTGATATAGGTAGAGTCACTTTGTTGTGGTTCAGGTCAAATTATCGCACCTGTACCTCTAAAGTGAGTCAACTCAAAATTTTTCAATTTGCACTTTTTGCAAGAAAACGATACACAGTAGTCATATCTATCCACTGCACTATGGGTAATTTGACCCATTTTTGTGACAAAAAGTAATAACAATTAAAGAGAAAAGATTTCTGAAAATTTTTTTTTGTGTTTATGTTTAAAAAGATTTTGAAATTTATAAATTTTTAACCCAATTTCGCAATTTTTTTTTTTTTTTTGATTTTGAATATACATACATATGTATTTTGTTTTCAGTTTTATTTTACATTTCGCTATCTAAATTAATCGAATTTAATTCAGTTTCAAAAATATCGCCTAATCCTGTCTCCAGATTATTTTCGCATTTACCAATACTGTCATTCAACTCCACAGATACTTCTGAAACACACAGCATATCTAGAACCTTTTGTGGCAGTTGCGCGCGTCTTCTCTGCTGCATTCGACTGTCTAAGCATATTGACGAAATAACTGGATCAGACATGTCCATAGCCCTGTTAAAAACATCAGAGAAATTGTTTGTGCGGCTGTTCTTGCGGGCATGATGTAGTCTATCAGACTTGTATAATTTTTTCCGCGACTCAGCAGCATCTTCGCCGAAACAACCTACCGACAGTAAGGTATTTTCAAAAATTTCTCTTGAATGAATTAATACCTTGTGAACGGTCGCAGTCATTGGGAGCCAAGGGTATTTGATTTGTATCATTTGGGCTGTATTGTGGCAAAAAGCTTGAAATTTTTGGGTATTCAATGGGAATTGACAGCAAATAGTAATGAGTATAATTTTAAGGGAATATATCAGCTCAACATCAATATCAACTATTTCCGAAAAGATGGTATGGTCAGCAAAGGCTCTACGGGCTGTATTGCCATCATTGGTGTTTCCAAATCCACCCGTTTGTTTGGTCAACTTTAAGGCTCATTTTCGATCAAAATAATTGTTGTACAAGCTTTTTTTCCAGAAAGAGTTTTGCGATCGTCATCAGTTCGACTTTGCCATTTTTTAATACTGCTCTTGTATACAGCATGCAAAACGAATTCAAGGAATCGTATCCAACAATGCAAAGGACTTATACCATACTTCAGAGTTTCTTTTTTTGCAAGAAATTTTTGGCTTTTGAAGTCTGTAATGCTCATAAAATCCTTTGGAGTTGCCTTGCAAATAGGACACAATTGACTAGATTTTGTATTTGTTAAAACGTTTAACACTTTACCATCAATCAACGTAAGAAATGGTTTAAAGTGTATTTCAAGGATTTTTCCAACATCGATAACTATTCTTAAACTATTTAAGCCATTTATCTGTTGTTTTAAATCATTGCCCTCAAGCAAATTTTTTTCTTTTGTTTCTTTACAAAACTCCAGTTTTATGGGACGACAAAACCTTATAGACCGAGGTGTGCGGTTATTCCAAAGTGGTCTACCGACCGAATCCACAAGTTTAAAAGAGTCATTGTTGTTGCAATCAAGGAATAATCGGAATCATCGGATGTGGATGCTTCCTGAAATTTCTGCTTATAATAGGAATGCCCAGTGCTGCCATCAAATCCATAGCTAACAATCAGATCAGCCTTTACAAAATTAATATTTTCTGTCATTAATGAGACTATGACTTCCTTCTGCATTGTGCGTTAACAATGATTGAAAGGAAACATTTGCCTGCCTCTCATTGACTTCAATACCAACTGGTCTACTTTTCTTAGAATTGGTGACCTCGTTATAAAATGGATATATGTCAGCATTTCGAATTTTACTTTCCCTTCTTGTATTCAAGTACTGTTCTTTTGTCAAATTGTTTTCTAACGAGTGCTTCATTTGCAGTTAATCGAATTGGCTGATTATCAAGAGTGTGCGCTAATTTTCTAATCTTGCAAGCTCTTGTTGGACTAGCAATTGTCTGTCTAAGAACCACTGCCATATCTGCTTTATGTGGAACTCGAGCCGATATCGAAACTGCACGAACTAGCAATTCGGCTTCATTGTCTACTTTCTTTGATAGGTCCTTTGCTTCTCTATTCTTTTCGCGTTTATCCACAAACTTTATTTTTGGACGCCCTACTAAGCATTTCGTAGGGGTAATCTTGTTCCATCTCTCAGCCAAATTTAAAAAAAAAAGTTCGGACTCTCTCTTTCAGAGATGATTCTTCCTCTTTCAAAATATTTATATTTCCAACTTGGCCAATAACAAAAGTGAATACGGCATCGTTCTTCTCCTCTTTGCATTTAACATCAATCCAAACTTTCGCAAGGTTGTTATACTGCAAACGAAGGGCGCCTACGAAAAAACGACATAACTCAAAAAACGCAAAAAATCGCAACGTCAAATTAATGAAATAAACTCAAAATGATCCACTTTACATGTCTCTGATAGTCAAAACACGGCCAAATATGGCCAACATATATAAAAATTATCCAAACAGCATGTTTATGAAAAAAAAAAAAAAATTATTTGAGGTTAAGTCACAATAATGAGTTTTTCGCACTAAATCAAAAAGAAAATTCAAATCTGTCGACTAACCTGTAATGTGCATACCATCACTTTTATTCTCCATATTTAAATTGTATTATTATATTTTGTTTAACGTTTTTAGAACAGATTAAAAATTCACATTAAATACCACTGCATAGGCAGCCTGCAACGCGTTGCTCGTAAACAATAACTTTGACGACGTGGTAATCAGCTGTTACTCGATTTTTAGAAAAAGATAGTACACAGTCATTTAGTTTAAGGTTATTTTTTTTATCAAATTGTCACACAAAATCTTTTTGCTTAAAAGTGCAACAAATCGCTTAGTCACAAAAATCGGTCAAATTACCCATAGTGCACTGTAAAAATCTTACATTGATTTTTCTAGACTTTCCCAAAAAAAAACAAGTAAGAGTGTTAAATTCGGCTGTGCCGAATCTTTGATACCCTCCACCTCGGTTTGAGTATTGATAATAAATGTAAACAAAATATTGGAAAAAGTAAACAATTTGTTAAACTTAATACCAAATTATTTCAGAAAATTCTTTGGGTTGGTTTTCGTCTTTTCTATTATTTCGGATTTATTTCGGTGTTTGCTTTTTGCTCATCGTAGTTGCTGATCGGCAAGCATTTAGGTTATATACCTATATGCATGCGTTTCCGGTTATATGACATAACTTCTCGTTTAATTTAGTTTTTGCTAATTAAATAGCTCGCCCTAACCTCCATTGCAAAGGTAATGGTTATGTAGAGTGGCTATATGCATTAAATCGTGCTAATTGGAGATGGCTGTATAGTTTCTTTTAACTGGCCAAATATTTCTTCATTGTGGCCATATAGGTCGGATGGAGTAAAAATATAAACCAAAAAAAAAAAGCTCCCTCAACTTTTTTTTAAAATATTGCCATATTTTGAAAACATAGAGAATAAATTTATAATAACAAATAATCAAATTAGGGATGAAAAACGCAAAAAACGAAAAGTCGCAAACATTTTAAATAAAATAATATAATGTTATCTTTATTTTCTAAAAAATTTTCAAATTTTCATCAAAAAAAAATTGTGAAAATTTATATATAAAAAATAACATTCTCATAAAATTACGTTTACTTATGTAACAATTTTTATGTTAGCAATTCTTAAATATCATTTGAGGTTTTCTTAAATTCATTGAATTTAAATAAATATCGACAAATCTGTTTTTCTATTTATTTAAATTGTAAAGGAGTGACATCTCTGTCAAAATAAGCGAAAAACACAAATAGAAAAAAACAAATTACTTCGTGTTTGACAGGATGATTTTATGTTTATGTTTAATATCTTTATTTTTTTTACTAATATTTCTGTTTATTTATTTGAAAATGAAATAATGAATTGAATATGCTATTTAATTTTTTTATTTATATAAAAAAGTTTTTTAATTAAAGCAAAATATTTTCACTATTTCATGATTTTTATTTATGTATGACGACATTTCAACCTAAAAATTTAAGTTTTTATCGATTGAATAAACAACACAAAAATGGTTGTCGTTTAGATAACAACAACAGCTGACTTTAACAATAGCGAATATCGTTTAAAAATTTTACTGATAATTTTGCCAATTTTCTTTTTTTTTTACGATTCGACTAT
Organism: Cordilura impudica; assembly: GCA_963682025.1. Lineage (NCBI taxonomy): Eukaryota > Metazoa > Arthropoda > Insecta > Diptera > Scathophagidae > Cordilura > Cordilura impudica. Next base: position 266,272,327 of record OY821518.1, read on the forward strand.
CGTTAAAAGAAGTTACTGAATCGCGGTACTGAAAAGTTATTAATATCTCCTGAATGGCAATATTTTTTTTAAATGTAAACATTTTTAAATGTAAACATATTTCTAAATTTAAAATTATTATTTCCGACGTTTTGATATGATTTTCTGAAATTCAATTAATATTTTCTAATTTGTAATTGGAAATTTTATTTTCAGTTTTTATTATAATTGATATTTTCTTAAATTTGAATGGAAAATTTAAAAAGTGAAATTTTATATTTATGTGAATAATAATGCTTTATTAATTATAAACAATTTTTAAAAATTAGATGTAATCGCAATCAGATATTTTATAGGTAAAGCAGAATAATAACTCTGTACAACTATGTAGAACTGTTTTGTAAGCAAAAAACTCATTGACGAACTCGGTAACTCTATTTTGTAAAGACAACAAAAAGTTAATATGCCAAACTTATGTTCATATTTGTAAAAGAATAATGAAAAAACGTATGAAATAAAAGACCAGCCCGTGTATACTCTTAACATTGTTCTGTATGATATCTAGTTGAAAATATTAACATTCATGTTAAAATAGAAATAACTATTGCAAAGCTAATTAGAACAAACAAAAATTATGGCGCCATCTACTGTGGCATAGTCACGCTGAGCAAAATGAAGTGACACTCTGTTAATGCAAAAGAAATGTATTTTCCCCACAACAAAATACTGCAGAATTTTATATAAATAACATAACCGATTTATTTCTAACATGCAGTTACTATGAATATACATACATACATACATATATATAATATATGTATATTATTTGTATTATTTAATATGTGTATGTATGTATATGTAAATATTACACACAAAAAATACAACATCAAACGTTATTTTTGTGTTTTTCTCCTTAAATAAATTAATACATAAATTTTTTTTGCTAAATTTACATTTGGGCAATTCACATCAGGTGTTGTATATTGTATGTTGTATTGAAATACACAATACAATCATTTGTTGTGAACACTCAGTTGTATTTTCATATTGTAAAACGCTTTCTTTAGTAATTTTCGATCCAACGAGGAAAGATCGCTTCGTCGCTTCTGCTATTTTGTATAAGAGAAAACACTTGTCAGTGTTTGCTTTTTGGTCGAGAGATATACCCTGGGGTTTTAGTTACGTACCTCTTGCATTTTAATTTATAAAGAAAAAAAAAATGTTAAATGTTTTGGTTGGTACTGAAAGAGAAAATACATACTAAAAATATAAACATTAATTTTTATATAAATAAACTTATCGATGTATTTGCGTTATTTGCATTATTTGCCATATTTTATTTTATAATTATTTATGCTGATAAAATTCTATGTATTTGTTATTTCTTTTTCATAAAAACTGGCATTCACTTGGAACTGATATGTTATGATACAATATACAACATTTACTAAACATAGCAAATGAAGTTGGATCGTGTATCAGATTTTTCAGTGAAAATTAACAACAACAATTTTACACTATTGTAAAGTGATACACGATACAACAGATACAACGATACATTACCCATTGTGAATTGCCCAATTGTTTTTTTTTATTAACAACTAGGTATTTAAGCATTATTTGCTTTAGATGTTGGTGAATTTTTACTCCCTTTATATTAACTCGTAGTGTCTGCTTGCCGAAAAAATTTTGGATCGATTTTAACCACTTTCCCGTGACCCAATCGATCTGAAATTTTGCAGGCAGGCTCGTGGCAATGACAGAAATTATCTAACATATTTTTTTACTGATGCCAAAACAATGGAAACTTTTAAATTTTTCTACCAGAGTTGATAAAAAAATGTACAAAGGGTTTGTTTTTGTTATATTATTACCACAACGACCACAAAAACAACAAGTCCAGCTATGAAAACAATGCAACATTTAGAATAACAACAAGAACAATATAGATATATCATGTTTTTCATTTTTTTTTAACTTTTCAGAGATTTACCTGGACCTGTTCCACCGATTTTAATGATTTTTGAAGTAGAAATCTTCCAATGAATTTGGTGAATCATTCTCGCTAAAAATGATCACTCTAGCTGCACTATTGAGGGCGTGATCGTGACAAGAACAATATAGAAAATTATTTTTTTTTCAAGACTTTTTTTAGTTCTTCATTCAAATCTCGGGCCCTAATCGACCGATTTGGACGATTTTAAACAGCAAACTTTTCAGGATGTAAGTGAATCATTTTTTATGCCAACGATCACCCTAGCTGCCCAATTGATGCCGTCATCGTGATTTCCACAGACGGACAGACGGAAATCGCTATATCAACTCCGGTTGTTATAAGAATCACAAATATATAAATTTTATGGGGTCCAAAATTTTTTTTCTAATTATTACAAACGGAATGACAAACTTATATATACCCTCTGCACACTGGAGTGGAGGGTATAAAAAAAATAAAAATACAGTTGTAACCCTCTTTGTGTTATAAGCGTAGCTTCTTTAGAATCCTCTAAAAAGACATATTATGAGTTCCACCCAAAACAAAATTGTTATTTTTGATGATCACTGAAAAAATCGCAAAAACAACTACTGTAGCATACTTATTATTCGCAATTCTTTACAACGAAACAACTGTTTTTAAATTTTATAGTAAATATTAAAAAAAATCATGTGAATCCGATCACAGGGGAGATGTGTAAGCATCTGGTAATAAATAAAATGCAGAAAACAGCGAACAAAAGGTTATTACGTATCATAATTTTTTCACCAAACAATCATGTCACACCGATTTGTCTTAATGCTTACATATTAAGGTGCTATTACATGATGTGTTTTTTACATATGTACTGTCAAATTTTCCCACAACAAAAGTTGTACACATCGTGTGATACATATGAAACATTGTTTATGTACAATACATGAGGAAATCACAAGTACATTTTTCAATTAGAACAGGTTCTATTTTTGCATGACAAACATATGAAAATACAACACTGCTTGTGGCGAAAGAAAAACAGAGTAAATTTTTAAGATTAATATTGAAAGAAAAATAAATTGTTTAGTATTAATTAACAATTAAAAAATATATAACTTTTTTTTTTAACAATAAATTTTTGCAAATTCACAAATTAAATCAGCTGTGGTTTACATTTAGAGGTTATGTCATACGGAGATACATATGCACGTGTGATGGCAAAAATTATGAATCGTATGTAAAAGACAATTTTGACAGACATGAGGAATTTCATATGGATAAAAAAAGTGACAGTACATATGTAAAAAACACTTCGTGTAATATCACCTTTACGCGTAAGATCTTGTATTGTGAATTAGAAATTTACCCCCCTGCGCGTATAGATGTTTACACATCAAAAACTCTTTTTTGTCTCTTAATGAAAATTTGTAAATTTTGAGTTGAATCACTTTAGAGGTACAGGTGCGATATGTACAAATAAAGATTTTTTTCGGAAAACTAGATAATTTCAACAAAAACTAATTTCGAATTATTAAAAATTTTTTATTTGGACTAACAGCATTTTGACATTTTTCACTTAAAAAATTATGCATTTACAAAGTATGCATACATTTTCATTGAAAACCGATATGAGAAATAATATTATATCAGGATTAAAATTATAAAACAACATACCTTATCTGGCAAATTATATATGAAAACTATTTTTTTGTTCTCCAAAATCATTATGTATTAAACCGCGCGAACCGATTACCGTTTATATTACACTTACATTTAGTTAAAAAGAGATATTCAATATCTCCTCTTTACTCATTCTTTAATGATGTTAAATTTAACATCAACATTAAAAAAACACTGCACTTCTTTGCCTCTTATTAATTTTATATAGCTTTGGCAAGATTTGATAAACATTAAAAAACTTTTTCTTTAAACTTCACTTTTGATGTGACAAATTTACTCAGAGAGTAATTTTTTTTTTCTTAATCTGACAAAGAGATTGATTTGATTTGCTTTCGAAAAGCTGACAAAAAGGAATAAGAAATAACACAGCAACAACACTTATTTTAAGTTGTAATTTATTGCAATTTTTTTAGGAACAATTACGTATTATATTTCATATATCAAACAAATATAAACAAATATGCAATGTTTTATACAAAAACAGATTATACAATTAGAATTGTATAATATTTTATTAACAAAAGCACTTTTTTACAATTATTTCCAATATTTATAACGAACGACACGGAAACACGTCTTATCGAAATGAAGGAATTACCGAAACTAAAAATTGCCGCTAATGTAGAGTTACCATATTGAGGTAATGTGTGTACTAGTAACGGGAACATATAAATAAATCTTTAATTCGAAAATCAGTACATTTTTTTTACTGAAGAAGATGGCGCACAAATTAAATTATTAAAAATCTGCGTTTTAATAAATTTGCATTGAGACTTTGAGAAATTTTTATATACCTCTTATGAAACTTGTGTCATTTGGAGCGGACAACAGAAATACCAATTTTGGAGGTCGAGAAAGGCGTGGCACCAACAATATATTTTACAAATTGAGGAACATTTGAAATAAGGACGTTGAGATAATTGACTGTCCAGCACATACAATGTTACATAATGCAATTTCAAGTGCGGCAGATGTACTGGACTAGGACATTGAGTCCGTAGTGATAAAAATTTATAAATTTTTCTCAATTTATATGGTAAGAACAAATCGTATAAAAGACTTTTGTGAAAACCCTACATAACATACGGTGAAATGCTGTCACATTCACATTTTGGTGACTTACTTTAGTTCATGCAATTCATCGTATTTTGAAGGGATTTTTTTAAGAAGAGGAGAAAACTGCAAAAATCACATAACCGAGGTACTATAGAAGGGAAAGCTTTGACACTTTGTGCGAGTCCATCAGATATACATGTGAGCAGTCAGATAAAAAATGGGTGCTCTAGGATTAGTGGGGATGCCACCTCCTATACAAAAACTAGCGACAGTCTTGAAACTTTTGTGAGTAGTCGTGGAAAAAATCGTCATATCCAAAATTGCCAAAGCCGCAAATCACAAATAACAAAAACAACAAAAAGCGAAAATCGGCAAAATCAAAAATTTCTAAAAACGAGAATCACGAATAACAAAAATCGGCAAAACCAAAAATCGCTAAAAAAAAAAAACGCTAAAAACAAAAATCGCAAAAACCGAATATCCTAATAAAAAATATCTTCAAAATCAAAAATTGCAAAAAAAAAAAAAAAAAACAAAAATCGCCAAATCGAAAATCTTCAAAACCTAAAATCGCGAATAAAAAAATTGCCAATTTAAAAAAAGAGAAACCGCTAAAATAAAAAATCCAAAAAAAAAAAACAAAACCGAAAAACAGTAAATAAACAGAAAATATTAGAAAGAATAAGCCGACTGCTTGCGAAGCCCAAGCAGTTACGTAAAGATATCGATTCAGAAGTTTAAATTAATTGAATGAAATATTTGGATCATACAAATTATTGCTATGGCTTGCAATCAGTCTGCAAGGATAATGGAACCTGCTGTTTTTGAATTTGGTTCGGCCGTCAATTCGGAACGATACATTGAACACTGTTTGCCAGTGTATCGAGGTAGAATGTGATCTTCTGTCCAGGATTAACCTGTAGAAAAACTGCAAAACCTATGAACATACCTCAGATACCATATGACCATAAATAGGAAAACCTACCAAATGTCCTTAAATTACGCCCAATCGAAGATTTTCGCGAAAATCGCCATAAACAAAAGTCGTCTAAATCAAAATTTGCCAACACGGAAAATCGCGAATAATAAAAATCGGAATAAAAACATGCCGAAATCAGAAATCGCCAAAACCGAAAATCGCTAATAAAAGAAATCGCCAAAATCAAAAAAACACCAAAAATCAAAAATCGCAAAGAAAAATCGCCAAAATCAAAAATCGGAATACAACAAAAATTAAAAATCAGCAATATTCAAAAATCGCCTAAATCTAAAGCCGCAAAAACAAAAATCGACTAAATCAAAAATGGCCAAATTTTCTATAAAATGTTTTCCCAGGTTTTAATTTCGTTACACTGGGTGTAGCGAAGCGCATCGGGTTACAGCTAGTTCTAAATATATTCTAAGTAGGCCTTATGTTGTGTTCAGCTTTCAATAAAATTAGGCATCGACATAAACTTGTTAAGATTTAAGCTTTTTGTATGTTGAAGGCTCATCAGGAGATCGTTGAAAAATGATTTTTCAAGCTTTTAACTTGAGAAATTACAAATAGAAAATCGAAATATCAAGTTTTTGAAGTTCGAACAATTGAATTTTTACATGCTTGAATGTTTGTATCTGCATACCAAAACATATTCCATTTTGCTTGGGCTAGATCTGTGGAATATATTTTTATTGAAATGTTGTTATTGCTAAAAATCTAATCAAATTTGCCTGATTTGATATTAACGATATCATTCTTTTTTATGTTCTGAAATGATTTTGAATGATATTAGAATGATATTTTTTTTTGATTTGTAATTTCTTGCGTTTAAAATTTTTTTTATTGTTTTAAGTTTCTGAATAGAAGCTAAAAAATTCACATTTTAAAAATAAAACAAGTAAGAGTGTTAAATTCGGCTGTGCCTAATCTTTGATACCCTCCACCTCGGTTTGAGTATTGATAATAAATGTAAACAAAATATTGGAAAAATAGGCATGCGTTTCCTATATGCATGCGTTTCCGGTTATATGACATAACTTCTCGTTTAATTTAGTTTTTGCTAATTAAATAGCTCGCCCTTTCCTCCATTGCAAAGGTAGTGGTTGTGTAGGGTGGCTATATGCATTAAATCGTGCCAATTGGAGATGGCTGTATAGTTTCTTTTAACTGGCGATATATTTTTTTCATTGCGGCCCATGTAGGTCGGATGGAGTAACAAAATAATAACCAAAAAAAGCTCTCTCAACTTTTTTATTAAAATATTGCCATATTTGGAAAACATAGAGAATAAATTTATAATAATAAATAATCAAATTAGGGATGCCAAACGCAAAAAACCAAATGTCCCAAACATTTTAAATAAAATAATTTGTTATCTTTATTTTCTGAAAAACCTCAAATTTTCATCCAAAAAAATTGTGAAAATTTATATATAAATAACATTCTCATCAAATTGCGTTTATTTTATGTTCGCAATTCTTAAATATCATTTGAGGTTTTCTAAAAGTCATTGAATTTAAATTAATGTTTTCCGTAGTGTGATTCTGTAAATTTCAACGATCCGACAATCGCAAAATATATCGACAGCTATTGTTGTTTGCACTAAGGATTAAGTGATTCACTAAGTACATACATCTTTACGACAGCCGACAAACCTATTTTTCTATATATTTAAATTGTAAACGAGTGGCATCTCTCTCAAATTAAGCGAAAAACACAAAGAACAAAAAAAAAAAACAAATTACTTCGTGTTTGACAGGATGATTTTATGTTTATGTTTAATATCTTTATTTTTTTAATAATATTTCTGTTTATTTATTTAAAATGAAATAATGAATTGAATATGCTATTTAATTTTTTATTTATATAAAAAAGTTTTTTAATAAAAGCAAAATATTTTCACTATTTTATGATTTTTATACTCTATACCACTATGTGGTTTGGCTATAATGACTTTGTGCTGCTGTTTGTAACTACCAAAAATATTTGCCCTAGACCCATCTTTTATTATACCGATCGAATCAGAATCACTTGCTGATTCGATTTAACGATGTCCGTCCGTCCGTCCGTCTGTGTGTCCATATAAAGCTTGTAATCAAACTGCAGGTCGCAAATATGCATATCTTTCGATGAAATTTGGTATGTGAGCTTTTATCGGCCATAGGATGAACGCTATTGAAATTGGTGGGAATCGGTGCATGTTCAGACCTAGACCCCATACAAATGACCCCTATGAAATCAACATAAATTGCCATAAGATCCAAATTATCATATAATTCTTAGTCAAATTGGGTTTGTATGTGTTTATTACATCCATTAATCAGTAGTCCAAAAATGATTCCTATGGGACAACTCTTAGTCATAGGCCCCATATAGAGCTGCTTCCAGATCTTCACTTAAATCTATCAAAAAACAAAAATATTTCACGGATTCTTTTCAATTTTTTTTTTTTGTATATATTTTTTAAAATACAAGAGACTTTACCAAACATGATCAGGATCGGTCCATTTTTAGGGCTAGTTCCCATATAGATATAGTATCCGGTATGAACTTTTTCATATCTGGAGCCAAAAAAATTAATAAAAATCCCACTCAAATTTGGTTTATGCTTATTTTCTATATCCAGTTAGTTGGGCCTGAGAGATAGGGTTTCTAAACGCATGGTATAGGGTATCGTATAGTCGGTCTAGACCGACTATAATTTTCTTACTTGTTATTTATGTATGACGACATTTCAACCTAAAAAATTTAAGTTTTTATCGATTGAATAAACAACACAAAAATGGTTGTCGTTTAGATAACAACAACAGCTGACTTTAACAATAGCGAATATCGTTTAAAAATTTTACTAATAATTTTGCTTTTCTTTTTTTAACGATTCGACTATCGTTAAAAGTAGTTACTGAAAAGCTATTAATTTCTCCTGAATGCCAATATTTTTTTTTAATTTAAACATTTTTTAAATGTAAACATATTTGGTGTTTTTTTTTGGAATTTGATACAATTGATGTCTTCTAAATTTAAAATTATTATTTCCGACGTTTTGATATGATTTTCTGAAATCCAATTAATATTTTATAATTTATAATTGGAAATTTTAATTCCAGTTTTTAGAATTAATATTTTCTAAAATTTGAATAGAAAATTTAAAAAGTGCAATTTTGTATTTATGTGAATAATAATGCTTTAGTAATTATAAACAATTTTTAAAAATTAGATGTAATCGCAATCAGATATTGTGTAGGTAAAGCAGAATAATAATTCTATATAACTATGTAGAAATGTTTTGAAAGCAAAAAACTCATTGATGAACTCGGTAACTCTATTTTGTAAAGACAACAAAAAGTTAATATGCCAAACTTATGTTCATATTTGTAAAAGAATAATGAAAAAACGTATGAAATAAAAGACCAGCCCGTGTGTACTCTTAACATTGTTCTGCATGATATCTATTTGAAAATATTGACATTCATGTTAAAATAGAAATAACTATTACAAGGCTAATTAGAACAAAAATTGTGGCGCCATCTACTGTGGCATAGTCACGCTGAGCAAAATGAAGTGACACTCTGTTAATGCAAAAGAAATGTATTTTCCCCACAACAAAATATTGCAGAAATTTATGTAAATAAAATAATATACCGATTTATTTCTAACATGCAGTTATTATAGATATACATATATAGAATAGATGTAAATTATTTGTATTATTTAATATGTGTATGTATATGTATATGTAAATATTACACACAAAAAATACAACATTAAACGTTATTTTTGTGTTTTTCTGCTTAAATAAATTAATACATAAAAATTTTTTTGCTATATTTACATTGTTTTTTTTATTAACAACTGGGTATTTTAACATTATTTGCTTTAGATGCTGGTGAATTTTTACTCCCTTTATATTAACTCGTAGTGTCTGCTTGTCGAAAAAATGTTGGATCGATTGTAACCCCTTTCCCGTGACGCAATCGATCTGAAGATTTGCAGGCATGCTCGCGGCAATGACAGAAATGATCTAGTAATTTTTTTTAGTGATGCCAAAACAATGGAAACTTTTAAATTATTCTACCAGAGTTGATAAAAAAAAATGTACAAAGGGTTAGTTTTTATTATATTATTACCACAACGACCACAAAAACAACAAGTCCAGCTATGAGAACAATACAGCATTTAGAATAACAACAAGAACAATATAGAAACATCAAATTTTTAATTTTTTTTTTTAATTTTTCAGAGATTTCCCTGGATCTGTTCCACCGATTTCAATGATTTTTGAAATAGAAATCTACCAATTAATTTGCTGAATCATTCTCACTAAAAATGATCACCTGATCTATCCTTTTGAGGGCGTGATCGTGACAAGAACAACATAGAAAATTATATTTTTCAAGACTTTTTTTAGTTCTTCATTCAAATCTCGGGCCCTAATCCACCGATTTGGACGATTTTAAACAGCAAACTTCCCAGGATGTTACTGAATCATTTCTTATGTCAACAACCACCCTAGCTGCCCGATTAATGCCGTCATCGTGATTTCCACAGACGGACAGACCGACAGACGGATATCGCTATATCAACTCCGGTTGTTATAAGGATCACAAATATATATATTTTGTGGGGTCCAAATTTTTTTTCTAATTATTACAAACGGAATGACAATCTTATATATATCCTCTGCGCACTGGAGTGGAGGGTAAAAAAAGATAATAATAAAAAAAAAAAGATAGTAATAAAATAGAAAACAGAGATATTTTATATGTTGTTTATGACTTAATTTAATTTTTTTTTATTATTTTTTGGTTTTAATTTTTTTTTTTATCTCTATTTTTATCGTTATCATTATTATTTTTATTTTTTTATAACTGCTAATGAATTATTTTTGATTTTTTTAATAAATTTGGTTGAAACAATTGTTGTCGTTTATGTGGGTGTATAAGATCTTTTTGATCTGTGTGGCTTATGTGTGTTCGAAACAAAAAATACGTGATAGAAAAATGTTCGTGTAGATAACGAAATATTAAAACGAAACACATTCATGATTGTGTTGGGCGCCGTACAAAATTTAGAAACACACATTATTGATATCAAAATAAAAATATGTGTTTGTTGGTCTGAGCTATACCTGTTTACATATATCTACGAGTTTTTTATTCAGTGTGTTTTTTTTCTGAACTCTGGTTAGAGGTTTTGGGGTCCATCATAATAGTATATCATCACTTTTGTCTCATGACAGAAAATAACATCATCCCAGTACTCTGAAGGAAGTGAAATGTATTCTGTAGCAAATTTAATTCGTTTTCCAATATTTTTCACTGAGAGCACAGGCTTTCCCAAGCCACTCATAAGGAATACAATTTGTGTTTTGGTACTACATTTCGGAAACCATCCGAAACCATGTGAAACACTCAGCCCATAATCATTATTCACTGGAAGAACTAATCAATCCTCTTGTGCTGGATTGAGGCTTATCGTAAATAGTTTAAACTATTTTGCTTTCAACATGCCGCATCACTTAATTTGGTCTGCCTGGTTACCGTTTTCATTCGAGTCTTCCTTCTTTTTTCGCACAGGATATGATGTCGTACATACTTATTATTTTAATAGAGAAATAGTAGCGATTTCCCTGGCTGATTTTTCTTTATAATAATTGAAACACACCAATTGAATAATATTTTGGCAAACTCGTTTTCTTGGAATTTTTTTATTTAGTTATGTTAATTTATTATAAGTATGTCAATTATTTCTTATACTAATACCATTTTCTTTTCTGACAAAAAATGTCGCATTTTATTTGCACTTTTTTTGAAAAGAGTATTTTTTATATATATTCTGAATTAAGAGCAGCCTTATTTTATATATAAGTCGAAAGGTCTCAAAGTGCTGTATTCATAAAATGCAAACATTGCGACCTGAAAGATGAAAATGGCTACAATTTTTTGCGATTTACGAGGGTTAGACTTTGAGACCTTTCGATTGATATATAAGATATGATTGCTCTCAAATCAGAATGTACAAAAAAATACACTTTTCGAAAAAAGTGGAAATAGAATGCCACATTTTTTCAGAAAAAAAAACGGTATAAGATTCAAAATTTTGTTCTTTTAAGGACCTGAACACAAGCAAACAAAACTTCATACATTTTAACTAACCTTAGTCAGTCCGCAGGCTCAATCTGTGGCCTATCTATACTACTCGTATATTGCTTACGGAAAGTAGCAGAAATGCTAGTAGCAGTACCTGAAAATGAGTTTTTGAGGATTGACACACAAGATTGACAACATGTCGGAGCATGGTTGAAACCTTTGATTGACATGAGTAATCAACCAACAGAAATGTCAACAATTCAAGCAAAAGAATGATGAATATCAATGTTTCAGATTTAATCCATAAAAATGCAGCTTTAGGCAGCTTTTTAAGCTGCAGTAAAACGTTAATATACATAAATTTAACAAAAAAAAAAAAAAAAAACATGAGATTTACGTTTCCCCCCATCATCGTCTTATTTTTGGATACACGCATGCTGTTGCTATTGTTGTTGGAGTTGTCAGTGTGCATCGTTTACAAAATACTTTCAATAGACATCATGGTTTTGTTGTGACATTTAAAACAAGCAACAAGGCTGCCTGCCACAAGTAGTCCTTATGAGTCGTTACTGCTGGTGATGTTGATAAAACTGTAATCAGTAAGAAAATTTTGGTTGGTTTGAAATCAACTAAACAATTTTACCAAGTTCTCGGGTTTTTGCAAAACAAAAAGAAAAAAATTGTAATGTCATGTCGTTTTGTCAGTGTGATGGACGAGCAAATGTTGCTGCTGTTGGCACATAAATATTGTTTTTGGTTGGTAAACGCAAAACTTTTATTCACTATTTTTCTGTTAAATTTAGTGTACTTGATAGCATTGGCAGTTTGAGGGTTCATCACAATATTACATTTAATTATACATTCATACATAATCGCATAATAAATTTTAGGATTAAAGTTAGTTTTGTTTTTAAATTGGCTACTATCTCACCATTAATCTTTATTATTTTTTCCTGTCGTTGGCTCCCAAGAAAGCTAAATATATCTCTCAATAGTTTGCAATAATTTATGATGAGATATTTTAACTTTATGAAAGATATTGTCATTAAAACTGAGTCAAATTTCAGTTTTTCGGAGAGAACTATAAAAGCTTTTCAATAAGGTGTAGCAATATAAAAACACATGAAACGATTTGAATTTTGTTGGAAAATTCCAAGTATATCGTCTAATAATAATAAAAAAAGAATAATTAAATGATTCGTAACAAGCGCTGCTCATCAACCCAGTATACCTTCACGAGCTAAATCTAAGAAATTAGTTCTGCAAAATTATAAAAAGAACATACTGACGTTTTTTAGTTGGGGCGAATGATGCCTTGATTATTTTTTTATTTTCCTATAGTTTCTCAAAATGACTCTATAAATAATATATCAGAACTCCCCACTACTCGATTAGGAAATGAGCTACTCGAGCTGTACGAGTAGTTCGACATTTTTCATGTTCCTGAACATGTTAAAAGACTAATATAAGTACTTAGTATGACAAGTGTATACTTTTTGGAATCGTAGTGTTGCCGGGAATATCATCCTTTCATTTCATCTGTATCAGACTGTACTACTAGCATGGACAAACTACTACTCGAATAAGCTTGATCACTTTTCTACACGAAATAAAGAACATATGTACTACATAGATGGTATAAATTCATAGTCAGTTTTAGTAATATATTACTCTCCTGAATTATTGAAGCATTCTGATAACTACTACTCAAAAACAATCAGCCGATATCCACCCAAATATATGAAAATATCTTCTACAGTTATTGATATTTCATTTATTAATACTAGCAGATTCCAGCGGCCGGAATTCGAGTGCAATTTATACGCAGCTTTATTTTTAACTTAGCCAATTCACAAACCAACTTTTTTATGGTTTATTATTATTGTGAATGAAGTTAACAAACTCACTAACAAACACATTAACAAATTTAACAAATACACACATAGTATATGTCTATTTTTATGTATGTGTTAGTAGCAACTTTAAATGCAATTTACTCAAAATTGACGAACAAATTTAAAAATCTCAGTTCGTTGGTGACTACTGAACAGAAAACACACAAATTCTTAGTGTCTCTTACTTTTTTGAATATAACGTTTGTTTAACATCTCAATTGAGTGATGGTTACTTGTATTTAATGACAAGACCATTTAAACGCAAAAGGGGCAACTACTGGACCCCTTTGCAAGCCCTGGATGAAGATGATGATGGAGATCTAATGGACCCAGATGAGACGACGGATCCCGCAATTAAGAAAGTCAAGGAGCATGTGCCTCCAATTAAGGTTTTGGCTCAAACAGGTGAAATTATTCATAATCTGGTGTCTGCAAAAGGTATTGTAAATTACCGCATTAAGAGAATGTCCATTGGTACAAAAATATTTTGTGATTCATTTGCTTCACATGGTGCTATTAAATCAATTTTGTGTGAAAAAAAGTATCAACTTTTTACACACGATAAGAAAACTGATCGCGTATTTAAAGAAGTTTTGTTTGGTCTTGAAATCAAAACAGAAGCTGAACGCAAATCTGAATTGACCTTGAGGAATCTGAAGTGCATTGAAGTCAAACGCATTGACAAATCTTTTGAAACCTTCATTGACACTATTTATGTAATCTCTTTTGAAAATAGTTCTCTCAAACTGAATGATCTCAACAGGGATCACAAATGCATATTTCGTACTCTAGTAAGATGGGAGTATCAAAGAAAGAAGAAAAACAGAATAGTACAATGTTATAACTGCCAAATGTATGGCCACGGTGAAAAATGGTGCTCAATTAGAACGAAGTGTGCACACTATTCTGGTAAACACAAAACAATTGATTGTAATGTAACTATTATAAAATGCGCTAACTGTAACGGTAATCATAAGTCTTTTGATCTCTCCTGCCCAAATAGAGAGATGTACTTAGAAATGAGAAGTAATTTTACAAATAAAAAGTTAAATAAGAGAAATGTTCCACAATCAAACAATAACAATGCGATCATATTTAATACCACTCAATTCCCTCAGTCCAAACCAAAATTTGTCATACGGTGAGAATTTAAAAACAAATAATTTGTTTACAGTGCAAGAGATAATTCAACTATCAATGGAAATCATAAATAAATTAAAAGACTGTACATCTAAAGAGCAACAGTTCAATGTATTAACAGAATTAGCTATTAAGTATTTATATTCTAATATTAAATAATGAATACGCATATAAAAACAATGTTTTGGAACGCAAGAAGTATTCGTGGTAAAATAATTGAATTTTTCAACTTAATTGTTTATAAAGATATTGATATTTGTTTGATAACTGAAACTTGGTTGGATAGTGTTTCAAAATTTTCACATCCAGTGTTTAATTGTTTACGTTTTGATCGTCCAAACAAACGAGGTGGTGGTGTTGCAATTGTTATAAAGAAAACAGTAAATTTTCAACAATTGCAATGCATTAGAACTGAAATGATCGAAAATATTGGAATAGAGCTCACATTAGAACAAATGAGTCTGATGGTCAAAGAACATCTGAAATTTTGCCAATTTATAGACGAGACATTCGAAAGCTACTAAGTATACAGGGTAATTTCATTTTATGTGGTGACTTAAACAGCAAACATCGGTATTGGGGATGCTCCAGAGCGAATGCATACGGAAATTTACTTAATGATTTAACTTTTCAGTTTCCTTTTTCTATAATGTTTCCAAATAGTCCCACTCACATACCAACTTCTAGAAGATCCCGGCCTTCAACTATTGACCTAATGTTATCAAACATTCCCGAGTACATTACTAATCCAGAGGTTCCAAACACATTGTCTTCGGATCATTTACCTGTAGTTTTCTCCCTTAACTGCTCTTATTCGAGATTAGTAAATTTTAAATTAAATTTTAATAAGACCAATTGGAACAGGTATACTGCAAAACTCAATTCGTTATTCGCCTTAGAATCAACTGACAATGATAGAATTACTTCTGTTGACCAAGTTGACGAAATGGTCAACAATTTTTCAAATGCAATTCTCACCTCTATAACTTCCAGTACACCGACTATCCCAAATTCACACAGGAATTTCATAAGATTACCTAATGAAATTATCGAACTCATAAGGGTAAGAAACTATTTTAGACGGCAGTGGCAAAGATATAGATACTTAACGGATATCGAAGCTTTTAAATGCTACGATTCTTTAGTTAAATCTGCAATATGGAATCACCGAAATCGACAATGGACTGAGAGACTAGAAAGACTTGATAAACGTTCAAAACCTTTTTGGAACATAACGAAAGTTTTAAGAAAAAAAAATTTCCAATATTCCCTCATTGGTAAGCCAAAACGTAAATATACATACAGATTATGACAAAGCAAATGCTTTTGCAGAAACCTTTTTCCATAACCACCTCATCTCTGATAACCTTGGATGTCAGGCACTCACACAAGTTGTACAAGACACCCTAACCGATCATAACAATTCCCTAAACGATTTAACACCTCATTCGGAACTTATTTCAGAAGCTTCAATAAAATATATCTTGAAAGGTCTTAAGACTAGAAAATCCTGTGGGCTTGATAATGTTAAAAATGAATTCTTAAAAAATCTTCCAGTATCTGGAATAAAACGTTTAACCTTTATTATAAACATTTGTCTAAAGCTACAGTATTTCCCAAAGCCTTGGCGTATGGAAAAGTTATACCTATCCTCAAAGTGGGTAAAACCGCTAGCGATACGGGAAGCTATCGGCCAATTAGCTTACTCATTGGTTTAAGTAAAATATATGAAAAAATTTTAAAAGAAAAATTAAGTCTCTTTATTGATAGATACAATATTATTCCCAAAGAGCAGTTTGGTTTTCGACCGTTCCACAACACTACGCAACAAGTAAAACGCATTGAAAACTTTGTGAAAAGTGAATTTGCTAATCAAAGGTCAACCGGTATGTTGTTATTAGATATAGAAAAAGTTTTTGATACAGTATGGCATAATGACCTTATATACAAACTAATTAACTATGGTTTTCCCCACAACCTCATAAATATTGTACAAAGCTTTTTAAAAAATCGCAGATTTAATGTTTTTATAAACTTATAACATAGATGCTGGTGTTCCACAAGGCTGTATCTTAGGACCTCTATTATATTTAATATACTGTTCAGACATCCCTAAAAATGTAGAATGCAACTATGCTTTTTATGCCGACGACACTGCAATTTATTGTGCTGATAAGCTTCCTCAGCCCATCATATCCAATCTACAAAATGCCCTTGATAGCCTTTTCGAATATTTTGTTAAATGGAAAATTAAAACAAATGCTGGGAAATCGCAAGCTGTATTTTTTACGAAAAAAACCAGTTCTTGTAACCTCCCCAGTTCAAATTTATTACTTAACGGAACAGACATTCCCTGGTTTAGTTACGTTAAATATTTGGGAGTTTTTTTTGACCGACGTTTAACTTTTAAGGAGCACACGACCAATATTATTAAAAAATTTAATATTGCCATTAAATTATTATACACTTTAATTAATAGAAAATCAAAGCTTAATTTGTGCAACAAAATTACAATTGTAAAAACAATTTTTCAGGCTATCGCCTTATATGCTTTTCCAGTTTGGGGAAGTTGTGCTAAAACACACATTATTAAGCTTCAAATTTCTCAGAATAAACTTCTGAAAATGATTATGAAGTTACCCTGGAATTTTAGCACTCGAAGGCTACACAATTTATGTAATGTTGATTATATAAATGACCGAATTCATGATATTACTTCGAATTTTCGTTGTACATGTAATCAATAAAGTAATGATTATATATCGAGCCTTTACGCTTAGTCCATAAAAAAAAATCATGAATTTAAAATATCTAAACATATTCTATTTGCTTTCTCTTTGTTCTATAAGCATTCATGCCTTATTACAATTAATACTTTTGCCATTTTTCAGCAGTTAACTGCTTCACTTACAATATATATAAATACTATAAGTATGTTTATAATTTTTTTGATGTGCAAACATCTATACGCGCGGGGGGTAAATTTCTATTTCGCAATACAATCACAAAAACAGCGTAACACAAATCGGTGAGAGCTGTAACACAAATCGGTGTGTGACTTATGATTGGCTTGGAGATAAAATTATGATCTAAAATTGTTTTTTTATGCCAATTTTTTTAAAGCGTCATCTATGTATCACTTATATACGTTTATATTGGGATATTTTTAACGTTTTACAACAAACGGTTGTTGAATTAGCTGAAACAGTTTTTGCTATAAGTGATACATATGTAGATGACGCTTTCTGTTTGATTTTATAAAATGACATAAAAAATCTTTAATTACTAGATGTTTACAAATCTCCCCTGTGATCGCACTCACATGATTTTTTTTAGTATTGTACTATCCTATTCTATAATAACTCTAATGAAGGTTTTTCGATCATAAAAATTTTTAAAATATGCGTATTAAAAATTCAAATGACTGTTATAGATGTAAGGTAGCTTTACCCAACTCTCTCTAAGAAAGTTTATTGTTTTTATAAAGTATGATTTTGAAATAATAATAATAAAAAAAAAAAAAATTTTAAAATCTATAAATCTGTGAAACGGCTAAAAAGAAATACCTTTGAAATAATATACGTTTGGTCAAAATCAATATAAAACGGTTGCACAAAACATCGGTCACAAGAAATTGCCTAGCCTATTAGTATTATAGATTTCAATTTATATATATATGTAGAGAATATCTTTCCAAATTTAAGCATTCCGAAAAAATTTGGACAAAATTCAGAAATTTTGCCAAAAAGTAAAAAAAAAAAAATATAAAATTTTGGTTTTTAATGGACTATATTCATAGATTATTCCATAAAGAATATTAAACCACTTCGAACATAATTGCGGTGTCAGTATAGCACTACTCGCATGATATTGACCAATTTCTATAAAAATTTGTGAAAAATGCTCCTATTTGAAAATCTTCCATACTGAGTTATAAAAAATTATATTCCTTAGAGCTATCTACGATTATTTGTGACATATTCTAGACCTTCAATAACCAACAGATTTTGACAAAAAATATACCATTTGAAAGGTAGTTCTTTGTTGATGTTCAACATATTTACATATTTGGTATTTACACATACATAAAACACATATTTATGCTTCAAACAAATAACTGTACAATGCTGTTTGTGTGTGTTTATTACATTTGTGTTGAATTGTGAATCGGCATACCTTTAGGCTCTTATAAAATTATTTATTAATGAAAAACTAAAATTTTGCAAAAAATGTTCCACATTGTGTTATCAAAAAATTATATTCCTTAGAGCTATCTATAAATTAGTAGGCAAGTCGTGTTCATATTCTACACCTTCAATTACAACAGATTATAACAAAAAATATACCATCTTAAAGGTAGTTCTTTGCTGATGTTCACTATACTTACGGATTTGCATCATTTGGTACATTTTTTTTTGCGTAAAATTCAATTAAAGTTGCTACTACCATATATAAAACACTTGTATTTAAGTTTCAAATAAAAAACTATACAATGCTGTGTGTTTGTTTACTAAATTTGTGTTGAATTGTGAATTCGCTTAAATTAATTGCATAACTTTAGGCTCTTATAAAATTATTTAAGAGTGAAAAAAATTCGTAGAATTTGGCCTCAATTTCGATGGTTGGGCTTTGCTAGCATATATAACCAGAACGCTTTCTCCAAATTCCAAAGCCGACGAACCTTCTCCAGCTGAACGAACGCCTCCGAAAACTTCGATTCGTCGCACCAAGGAACCTTGCACAAATCGTTGAAATCAGACTTTTCATATTTTTTCCCCACTGTAATCGTTAAAAGCCAATTTTTCATATTTTTTACCCCCACTCCAATTTTTCTTTTACATTGTGGGCGAAGAGCAGATTTTTTATGTCGATTCTGCCGTTTGAGCCCGCTGATATAAAGCGCCGTTTTACTGTAGTCACACTTACTACATCCGTTCGATTGCTGTTTATGTGGGCGGTTATTTCTGGAGTTGTTATGTGACGATTACATGATCCACACAGCTAGTTGTTACTTTGGGCCAACCGATTCGATTTTTATTCGCAATTGTACCATCCTCTTTGAATTTTTTTACAATATAGTCCACGGTTGTACGCTATATGAACTCCTTTGAACTCCTTTGCAAATTTTAGGTAGAGGTATAAATGGGTAGAGATAGAATATTACTTGTACTTCATTTTGGGTAAAAAATTAATCGACTTGCCATTACCCAATGAGGAAATTTACAAAAGAAAGAAAAAAAACACCAATGAGACATACATTGCCTGATAAAAAAAAACAATGTTTTTACTGCACATAATAAAATATTTACTAACTGTGTATTTTGTGTTTTTAAACAGAAGCTATTAATGAAAAATCATATATTTTTGGAATGGCAAATACTTTTGGACGGTAGAGTATGCTATGATTTTATTCGATCTTTGTCTTTAGTAGATTTATACTTGAGAAAACATACAATTGTATAATGTTGTTAATATCATTATATCATCGGGGTATGAAAGCAGACAAGGCTTTATTTCTACCAAAAATTAAAAAACACAATTAGGTTACGTTAACTTTGTTTAGGAAGTACTCACTAATGCAATTCCCACCATTTGTTGTGGCTTGATTGACCAACTACCTATCGCATTTACAAATGTAAAAGGCTTGAAATTCTGCTACCGTGTTACCGCTACTCAAGAGCGGAAGACATCAATAAAACCAAACGTGTACCAATAACACACCAATGAGACATACATTAAACGTGTCATAATTTTCTAAATCAAACATAAGTTGGAAACATATGTTGAATATGGGTCTGGCCACGCCTGTTATTGAATGAAACAAAAACTAAGCGCAAAGAAACACATGCAAAAACAACACATTTTCACTAATACATACTACCACTCATTCCTTGTCTACACTCGCACACAAAAAACTTACTTCATGTCTCATCATTAGGATGATGACCATCGATCAAAACTGTCAGCGCTGTCAATCATTTTGTTATTTATAGCTTGAGGTTAAAGGAAGACGTCACATTGTTCAAATTATTTCGACAAGAAACGGTTGGAAACTGCCACACTAACTACATAAATGAATCGAATTCATAGCAAATCAGAACAACTCAACAACCATGTACTAGCAGCAACAACAAAGAATTTAACAGGCGCATATCAACTCAAAATTAAATTGGAAAAAACACTAACTAACTACAATGTAAAGTTTGGATAAAGAATAGTGTCAGTGTCCGAAGCACACACAGACGGGGAGCAACAATTATAACAACAATAACTTGTGTTACCGACATCGTTCATCATTCTGACGTTGATATCTTTGAATGATGGGTAAACTTTAGCGGTTGCTTTTTGAAATTAAAAAAATAAAAAAAAAACAAAAATAATATTATATATGCATTATGTGGTCAGTTTTATAGGCGGGCAGGCAGACGAACCATTGACTGTAGCGGAGTTAGTGACTAGACAAGTAAAGTTAAGCATTTGATATCAGTGAATATGTCTCTAGGCTTAATTTGAAAGAATAAATTAATAATATGATAACATTCGATAATCTTCTCAGTTTATGTTTCCAGATCACTTATAAGATAATATTCATATATTTATTCCAACCTCCATTCATTGGAACCATTAAGGCCGTGCGAACACACGTATGTAAGCTGAATAAGATAAAGAAGACTTTACGTGATATTGCTGTTAAAAACCAATAAAAATCTTAAAGAAATTTCTATACCGTTACGCGTATTTTATTTTGAGCTGAACAACAATCTCATGGTAAAAAAGAAGTAAGCTAGTTATAGTCGGTCTAGATAATACCCTATGCCATATGCTTAGAGAAAGGGTCTAACTAATTGGATATAGAAATTACCTATAAACCAGGGGTGCCCAAAAGTTCCTTATTGAAGAGCAAACACCAATACATTTAAAGAAAAACTAATTTTTATTCAATATTTTTTGTTTTAAAAACCAATACATACAAAGAAAAAAGAAAAAAATATTTCATATATTTATTTCATATACGTACACGTCTAAAAAATTTGATTTGCATTTTTTGTTAAAATTATCTGAAATGAAAAAAATAGGTTAGAGCGTGTAAATTTTATTTCAAACCCATACGTACCAAACGAAATTTCGTTTAAGTCTTCCATGATCCTCCAATAAATTATGCAAATTTATGTCAATGTCAGTTGTAGATAATTTTAATAAGGCCTCCAAATTTTCGTTGCTCATTCTACTTCTATGCTTTTTTTTACCTGAAAACGGGACATCGAATAATTCAGATGGGTTCGGTTATATGAAATGGAAATGCATAGATAATACAATAATATTTTATTTGTCCATAGTGAGTGGCATTATTTATTTTACGTTACACTACAAAAAAAAAAATGTTTATACATTGTTATATTTTTCAGAGGCACAAATTTGTTTAAAAATTTTAGGTGACGATTTCAAATACGGCAGGATTTTTTAATATTAACTTTAATAATTAACATAGCCTTATGCACTGATACCCTTAATTGAGTTTTATCTTCGGTCCACAACTTGTTCATCAAAGAAAACACACATTCAACCGGCGCATTTGTACCAGGCAAACATAAAATATATTCAACTATAATTTGAAAATATGCATGGTTTAGGTAATTGCTTTTAAAATGTTTAAATACTTCCACCCAACGATTTTCCGTAGAAATATTTTGTTGATTCCATTCATCAATTTTCTGCGATGTTACGTATTTAGATACGAGTGAATATTCATAGAATACTTCTGTATCTTTATTGCAATCGATATGTTCTTTTTCGATCAATATATCCCACTGTGATACTTCTGTTAAATTTGTCCAATTAAGTTTTTCTAAATCTTTGTTATAAACAGTCCATTGCTCTAAATACTCTCGACTAGTTTTATAAAATTCTTTAGACTTAATTTTCACGAAACAAATTCCCCTTTAATTTGTTAATTTCCCCTGCTGCTTCAATTTTTTGGCAATTTATATATTACAAGTGTCTACAGCAGCTGAAGAATCCAAGGGAGTCGGACACACAGAAAAAAAGGTGTGACATTTATAAAAGTTATAGTAAAATTTTACAAAGTTTTGTTGTTGTTATACGACTACATAAAATTCACGATAAATTTTGTTTCACCCCGTCAATATAAATTTTTTTAAGTCTTTTTAGTGTCTAAGCAAATCTGACTCAATACGATAAAATTGTCTAAAAAAAAGCGGAAAAAATTTTGGTACCGTGAGGATTGTGTGTCTGGATGGTACAATAACAGAAAACATATTTTCCATAGGTTCCATAGGTTAGTTTTTGTTCTGTACTGCACTTTGGCCTCTTCTATATTAAAACTCTTTCGTTAAGTACAAAAACTTCATTATATAAAAAAAAACAATTACTCCATTTTTGTCTCTTGTGTTTCGTAATATATTTATTCATATTAGCAGATTCCAGCGCTCGAAATTCGAGTGCAATTTCTAGGCAGCTTTGTTTTTAAATTCAGAAACCATCACTT
The DNA here is from genome assembly GCA_963682025.1 of Cordilura impudica. Lineage (NCBI taxonomy): Eukaryota > Metazoa > Arthropoda > Insecta > Diptera > Scathophagidae > Cordilura > Cordilura impudica. The sequence continues at coordinate 266,295,623 of OY821518.1, forward strand.
TTATGGTTTATTGTTATTGTGAATGAAGACAACAAACTCATTAACAAACACATTAACAAATTGAATAAAACACATAGCATATGTATAATTTTATGTATGTGTTAGTAGCAACTTTAAATGCAATTTACTCAAAATAAAGCAAAAAAATTAAAAAATTTAAAAATCTACAAAATGGCTAAAAAGAAATTCCTTTCAAATAATGTACGTCTGGTAAAAATCGGGATAAAACAATAGAACAAAACATCGGTCACAAGAAATCGCATAGCCTATTAATATTATAGATTTATTCATATTCCGCAACAAAGAAAGAAGAGAAGATGATTTTTGTATTGCTGCATTTCAGGTTAACCAAGCAAATTTAGAGAACTGCAATTTCTATTTTTTGCAATGTTTTTTTTTTTGTTTTTTGTTTTATTTCGATTATTAGTAAAAGTAAAACGCAACGTATTCTTATTTTGAGAGGGGGTTAAATTTTTTATACCCTATAACACTATGTGGTTTGGGTATAATGACTTTGTGCTGCTGTTTGTAACAACCAAAAATATTTGACCTAGACCCATCTTTAATTATACCGATCGAATCAGAATCACTTTCTGAGTTGATTTAACAATGTCCGTCCGTCCGTCCGTCCGTCTGTGTGTCCATGTAAAGCTTGTAATCAATGTGCAGGTCGCAAATATGAATATGTTTTGATAAAATTTGATATATAAGCTTTTATCGGCCATGGGATGAACGCTATTCAAATTGGTGAGAATCGGTCCATGTTCAGACCTAGCCCCCATACAAATTACCCATATGAAATCGACATAAATTGCCATAAGATCCAAATTGTCATATAGATCTTACTCAAATTGGGTTTGTATGCGTTCATTACATCCATTAATGAGTAGTCCAAAAATGATCCCTTTGACCCCATATAGAGCTGCTTCCCGATCTTCACTTAAATCTATTAAAAAAAAAAAAATATTGCACTGATTCTTCTCAAATTTTGTTTGTATATATTTTTGCAAAATACAAGACACTTTACCAAACATGATCTGGATCGGTCCATTTTTGGACCTAGTCCCTTTATAGATATAGCATCCGATATGAACTTTTTCATATCTGCAGCCAAAAAAATTAATAAAAATCCCACTCAAATTTGGTTTTTGCTTATTTTCTATGTCCAGTTAGTTGGGCCTAAGAGATAGGGTTTCTAAACGCATGGTATAGGGTATCGTATAGTCGGTCTAGACCGACTATAATTTTCTTACTTGTTTATTTTTTGCTTTTTAAGAACAGTAATTTAAGTTTATGTACCATGAATTGATTCAACCAAATTCATAAGAAATTCAGTTAAATCGTTTTAAATATTTTTTAGATGAAATTATTTTTCAGCTGACTTGCGATGTATTTTACTATATGTACATGTATTAAGAAAACTATCTTTGACGAATTTGAAGATTTGTTCTAACATTTTTGAACAAATCAGCTATCTCTTTTTTCGAATTTCTGAAAACGGGACATTTTTGCGTCCCCGAGTCGTTGTCGGGGACAACGGGACAAAGTAGCTAAAAACGGGACGGTCCCGTTCAAAACGAGACTTATGGTCACGTTAGTTATACCCTATACCACTATGTGGTTTAGGTATAATGACTTTGTTCTGCTGTTTGTAACTACCAAAAATATTTATACCGATCGAATCAGAATCACTATCTGATTCGATTTAACGATGTCCGTCCGTGTGTCCGTCCTTCCGTCCGTCCGTGTGTCCGTCCGTCCGTCTCTGTGGCCATGTAAACCTTGTAATCAAACTGCAGGTCGCAAATATAAGTATATTTTAATGAAATTTGGTATAGAAGCTTCTATCGGCCATAGGATGAACGCTATTGAAATTGGTGCAAATCGGTCCGTGTTCAGACCTAGCCCCCATACAAATGACCCTTATGAAATCAACATAAATTGCCATAAGATCCAAATTATCATATAGATCTTACTCAAATTGGGTTTGTATGCGATTATTACATCCACTAATGAGTAGAGCAAAAATTATACCTATGGGACAACCCTTACTCATAGGCTTCATGTAGAGCTGCTTCCCGATCTGCACTTAAATCTATCAAAAAACAAGTAAGAAAATTATAGTCGGCCTATACCGACTATACGATACCCTATACCATGCGTTTAGAGACCATATCTATCAGGCTCAACTAACTGGATATAAAAAATAAGCATTAACCAAATTTGAGTGGGATTTTTATTAATTTTTTTTGGCTGCAGATATGAAAAAGTTCATATCGGATGCTATATCTATATGGGGACTAGGCCAAAAAATGGATCGATCCTGATCATGTTTGGTAAAGTCACTTATATTTTGCAAAAATATATACAAACAAAATTTGAGAAGAATCAGTGCAATATTTTTGTTTTTTGATAGATTTAAGGAAGCAGCTCTATATGGGGCCTATGACTAAGAGTTGTCCCATAGGGATCATTTTGGACTACTGATTAATGGATGTAATAAATACATACAAGTCCAATTTGACTAAGATTTATATGATAATTTGGATCTTATGGCAATTTAAGTCGATTTCGTAGGGGTCATTTGTATGGGGGCTAGGGCTGAACATGAACCGATTCTTACCAATTTCAATGCCGTTCATCCTATGGCCGACGAAAGCTCATATACCAAACTTCATCAAAATACATTCATATTTGCGACCTGCAGTTTGATTACAAGCTTTACATGGACACACAGACGGACGGACAGATAGTGATGATGATTCGATCGGTATAATAAAAGATGAGTCTAGGTCAAATGTTTTTGGTAGTTACAAACAGCAGCACAAACTCATTATACCCAAACCACAAAGTGGTATAGGGTATAACAAAAATATTGCACTGATTCTTTTCAAATTTTGTTTGTATATAGTTTTGCAAAATACAAGAGACTTTACCAAACATGATCAGGATCGGTCCAATTTTAGGCCTAGTGCCCATATAGATATAGCATCCGATATGAACTTTTTCATATCTGCAGCACAAAAAAATTAATAAAAATCCCACTCTAATTTGGTTTATCTTATTTTCTCTGTCCAGTTAGTTTGGCCTAAGAGATAGGGTCTCTAAAGGCATGGTATAGGGTATCGTATAGTTGGTCTAGACCGACTATAATTTTCTTACTTGTTTTTTATTAATTTTAAATGTGAAAATGCACTTTCACATATATATGTACTACCAAACATGGAATACAAAGTTTAAATTTCCTTGTGAAGTAAGTTGTATTTATTTGGATTTAAAGATTTCCAAAAATAAATGCCACTTAAATTAGAAATTTTAAGTTCAGAGTCGCATTGCAGATCACATAGCTCCATTTGTAGCTCAGGCTTTTGATTGTATATGCTACATGTCATTGGAGTAAAAAAAAATGGCAATCATTTGCTTAATGCTTATAGTATAAACTAAAATTTTAGAGGCATTGTAAAGTTCAAATGGGTTGCTATTTTTATATAAGAACTTGGACAAAAAATGAATCCATCATGACCACTTAGATTTCGCACGAGCAAATTGGAGAAAAATCTGTGCAACATTTTAGTTTTTCAATAGATTTCAGTTAGGAACGGGAAGCAGCTTTATATGGGAACCAGGACTAAAAATGATCCTAGAGGTTTAATTTTTTAAATCTATAATATTAATAGGCTAGGTGCTTTCTTGTGGCCCATGCTTTTTTCTACCATTTTATCCCGATTTTGACCAAAAGTATATCATTTGAAAGGTATTTTGTTTCAACGGTTTTGCAAATTTACAGATTTTTCAATTTTTTCCTTTCTTTTGAGTAAATTGCATTTAAAGTTGCTAGTAACACATACATAAAATTATACATATGATATGTGTGTTTTATTAAATTTGTTAATGTGTTTGTTAATGAGTTTGTTACCTTCATTCACAATAATAATAAACCATAAATATGTTGGTTTGTGAATTGGCTAAGTTGTAAACTAAAGTCGCCTAGAAATTGCTCTCGAATTTCGAACGCTGGAATCTGCTAGTACTAATTAACGGTTGTAACAAAGAGGCATAACTCAAATTTGATTGTGATCTATATAATAACATGGATCAAAATTCGTCAAAATATATTCATATTTGCGACCTGCAGTTTGATTACAAGATTTACACGGAGAAACACGGACGAACAGACGGAAGAAGGAAATCATGAAACTAGAAGTGGATAATGTGGAAATTACACCCTTACAGGCGATAACATATCTGTGGCTTAAGATAACCGATTTAAACTTAGAATATGCATGCCGAAAGGCTGCAGCAGTTGGTAACGTGCTTGCTAACTACAATAATGCCAAATACTGGTGGAACCGAGGGCAGCTTCTAATAACTCGTGATGGTGTTGCCTCCGGAACACTCTTCACTCTTCTGTGCTTGGAGAGCGACACACTCTGTTCTTCCTCTTCTTCGTCTTAAGAATGCTCATTGAATTGCATTTATATAATACCATCGTGATACTGTACCTCCTTTAAATATGCCGACAGCTATCTGTATAGCGATTTCTACAATTTTTAACTGGCCGATACCATTGTTTGATGGATTTTGCATACCAGTTGATACCGAGTCTCGTTGTTTTGAGTGAAACCAGCCACACATCCTTCAAATAAGTTCTCATTGCTGAGATCTGTTTTAATCGGATGTATGACCTCAGGAACCCTTGTAATGACGTATAACCATGAAGGTTGATAATTCATTGGCTGTTACTGCTCCATGCAAACTGCACCACGACTATGGTCCGAAGGACCACTTCTTAGTTTGAAGTTTTTTGCCCGTTGAGAAATAACGATAAAGTGTGGCCCAGATAGCATTATATATTTTTTCAACAGAATCACAATTTTTCCTATTGCTCAGCCATAATCAACCGTCGCACAGTGACGCCCGTAGAGCAAACGAGGTTGCAAAAATCAAAATTTTCATGTGCGCCGAAGAAGTTTTGAATAAAGCCATGTTATAGGAAACTTTTCAGCGATTTCAAATATGCTCCTCTTAATAACATCACATTTTTAGTTTAGAAGATATAACCGTTCAAAGTTGACCGACTTTCGATTTTCAAAAAAACACACAATTTTTAGTCAATTTGTTGCAATTTCAGGTGTAATATCACGAAAAATAGGTAACGAATCGCCTTATTTTTTGTTTGTGTTGATTGACGCGTTTATTAAATGTATAATGGTAAAAAAAATTGACTGTTTGCTTTGTGTTTCTCCTGGTAAATCACTATTTAAAAACTATCCGTTTTTCACTATTTTTCAACTTTGACGGAAAATAAAAAAAATCCATATTTTTCTATATTTGCCATATTTGCAAACCATGTTCCTTGAAGCCAGTTTGGCTTCTAGAGGTAAAAAAGGTTAAAAAGACATGGTTGCAGAAATTGTATGGCGTGCATCCCTTACATGTTTTGACTGACAGTAGTTTGATCTAATAGTTTGAAAATTGCATTTTAAGTCGATTGTCTACCTGTGAGCCTCTGCCAAAGTCTACTCCCAATATTCTGTTACAGACACGGGATGCACAAAAAACTACTTATTGAAATTCGCAGGTACGCACCTCACTTAAAAATTACTTTGGAGTGCAAATGGTCAAGAACAATATTGACTTATGGTCCCTCGAGGTAGGCACAAATCTTATTTAGACACGAGCATAATATCAAAATTGCATAATTCAGCCTAAATCCATATGTATGGAGGGAACAGGTAAATTTTTAAGCATGGTAGCATAAGCCTATATATTGCAAAATAAGCATAATGCCTGGATTAGTCTACGACTGAAAGTTGGCGCAACAAGTACTGAAACCATGGCGTTAAACAATTTAAGTACTGAAAACATGGCGTTGAACAATTTAAAATTATTTGAACTGGTTGGAAGGTCAACCACACCAAAGTTTTTCACGGAAGCTGCTTTAGAAGAACTTGATAGCTTATACGGAAATATTGAGAGAAGCGAAATTATAAAAAATAATTTTTATCTGATATATGCAAATATTAAGGCAAAATGGGTGAAATCTAATCGAACCATTCAGAACTTCAACTCCAAATACGAGGACTGGCTTAATGAAGACACCATCCTGGATATATTGGAAGTAGATAAACCCACCACATCAACCAGAGGAGCAAAAGGAAGGCAACAAAAGTATTGAGGAGTGTTCAATTTTCACAAGAAAGAGGAAACTTGCCGATGCCACCAATGACTTGACCACGAAGCATTTATCGGACGCGCTGTCTATTAAATATACAAAGGATAGTGAAAGAGTTAGGTCGCAGATTACAAAATCTGTTGCTGATGCAAGCCCACTGCGACTAAAAACGATTAAGGAAAGCATTCCGATGCCCACAAAGGCACACATTAAAAAGCATGGTTCCGAAGAAGCCTTGGCCTTGTTTATGGACTTACAACTTTCCAAAGAAAAATATGAGATACTACGGGCATCCTTGATGCGACACGGCGCTGACGTTTTACCAGGATACAAGCATATTACGCAAGCCAAAATAAATTCACGACCACTGCATACGGAGTTTACAGAAGTCTCTAAGAAAGCCAATCTGCAGGATCTCATGGGCCATAGAAAAACGGTTGTTGGAGAGTCTTCCTGAAAATAAGGTGAAAATTCTTCCTGAGAAACTGACATTGATCAGCAAATGGGGCTGCGATGGATCATCCAGACAAAGCGTTTATAAGCAAAGGATATCTTCCGATGACGCTAAAATATCGGAAGGAAATATGTTTATGGCATCTGTTGTTCCTTTACGGCTAAAATCTGATGTTTTCCTACACTGGAAAATTCCACGTCCGTCATCAGTGCATTATTGCCGACCAAGAATGTTTCAGTTTGCAAGGGAATCGGCAGAATTCATAAGGACCACGGTGAAGGACATTGAAGAACAAATAAGCAAGATTAAGCCTACAAAGCTGCAAATTGGAGAAGGAAAATATATTGAATGCAATTAAGAGTTCCACCTGACCATGGTTGACGGAAAAGTTGTAAACGAACTGATAGGAACAACCTCAACATTGTCATGCCCGATTTGCAAAAAGAGTCAGAAGAACTTTGGTAATTTAAACGATTCTACAAACGAGGAGAATTACGAATATGGAATGTCACCATTGCACGCAAGGATAAGGTATATGGAGTTCTTGCTAAAACTAGCGTAAACCCTACCACAAGAGGAGGAAAACTTCGTTGAAAATACATTAATAATGGATAAGGAAAAGATCAGAAAGAAGCAAATACAGGATGCTTTTTTTAAACAAGTTGGACTAAAAGTAGACTGTCCCAAGCACGAATACGGTAACTCAAACGATGGAAACACTTCTAGGAGATTTTTTGAAAATGATGAGGCAGTAACTAGAATCTCTGGAATTGACAATCAAATGGTGAAAAGATTGGGAACGATCTTGAATGTTTTAAACTGCAAAGAAAATGTCAATTCTACAAAATATGGAGAATGTGCATCGAAAACTACATCTCTTTTTAGCAGAAATGTATCCACAGAAGAAGTTGACCCCGACCGTCCATAAAATATTGGCGCATGGCAAAGATATAATTGAGTACCAGTCTTTGCCAATTGGAGAGCTTTCTGAAGAAGCACAGGAGTCTCTTAACAAATTTTATAAAAAATATAGATTGCAGAACACATTCAAAGCATCAAGGGTAAGGCAAAATGAGGACCTCTTCAACATGTTGGCAACATCTTCCGATCCGCTTATTTCTTCCCTGCGGCATGTGAAGTCACGAATAGAGTTAGAAAATAATTATAGTTTTGAAATGATTAGTCTTTTAGATATACCTTCTCTTACGATTTGTGATGAATATTTTACAGAAAATTGAAAAAATAAATTTAAAAAAGAAGTAATTTTTTTTTAATTTGTTGGGTAATAATTTAAAACATAAAACCCTAAAGAAAAAAAAAAATAAAAACAATCTAAAAATGTAAAAATAATTTTTTTAGTTACCATAAAATTGATTTTTCTACAAATTTTAACTTTGATAACCCATAAGTAGGCCCCTACAAAGATATGATTTCTGCAACGAAAAAACTCAAATGGCGCCACTGTGCGTCGACTTATCGATAATTATAGCAGTAAGTTTGCCTTCTGCATCTCGGACTCTGGACATGCAATCTCTTCTTTATGTGCCTGATACATTCTTTCTTCATAACTTCTTTATCACCATATGGTGCTGCTTTTAAAATCACCGTCTCCGATATAATTTCTGTGCACCACTCGAAATTTTCCCATTTAATGCTTGAACATTTCGTTTACTGCATCGACTTCCATTTTTCCAGAAGAACCCAAATAATTTGCAGTCATGCCGAAAACCTTCAAGCCAATTATTATACTCTTCAGTATTGTTTTTCTTGCACTAAGCTTCACACTGTTTACAATAGGAAATTTTCACAAAAATATAAATGACCCTCTCATACATCTTTAAAAAATGAGTAAAACTTCGAAAATAAAAACCAGATGGACTTGAAACTTTCTGCATTTGTATCTTAATACATGTGCATTACGAAAACGAAATAAAGATAAGTCAATTTTTTGAAAATTCCTGCTGTCAATAACCCCTTAAAGAACAAGATATAACAACAGATGTCCCACTGAATATGGCGTTTCACATAGGTTTTTTGCTACATCGCAACAATAAAAAACTGCATACATTGATCGAGCAAATACCAGCCATACTGTGGAAATGTGAATTTTTCTTAGTAGCGATGATGTCGTCAGTACCTTGTAAAATGATTTCCAGACTGTGGCAATGCGATTTTTTTTTCTTAGCAATGATGTCGTAAGTACCTTGCAATGTAATAAAATTCTGAGCACTGAATTTGGCTCTAGACGTATCAACAGATATTTAAGATTGTACAAAATAATGTCGACATTACAGATTAACTGTTAGGACTTGCGGCACTGAAAGCTATGACTAATTATTCCGATATAAAAAACGCACTTGACTCTGTTTTCGAACAACCATAGCTAAAAAGCTAAGCAGCGTTAATATTGGTAGCATCTCAGCTATGAGGAGTGCTATTAAAGGATCTTTAAATACTGGCGTATTGTATTGTCGGTGAAAATATATGAGATAACATAGAAACATAATGATAACAAACGCACGCTATGAGAAATACATATAGACTAGTATGCCCTGTCGTGCTTCGCTACGACTTACCAAGTTCGTTTGGAGTAGTGAAAAAACCACATTTGAAAACCAAGAAAGTTATCCTGAATTATGGAACACGTCGCACAAAACGCTTAAAAAGTAATGATATAGACGCGTCTGAAGAAGAGGCCAAAAGTTTAGTCAAGAAGTAAACAAAGAAGCAAACAGGGATTCGAAACAGATACATAAGCGAATGAAAGGAACTGCCTACAAAATAAACACACTCATAATTGGCATTTAATTTGAAATACATACTTATGAAAATAAAATGAAATAAAAATATTTTTCTAGTTTTTTTGTTTTTACCTGATGCCAAAAATCGAACAGTAACTAAAAGCCAGTCTTTAGAAGGAATACCCAGTCTCAGTGTCCTGCTTTTGAATACCTGTTTGAATTAATGATAAAATGTATTCAAAATCATTATTAGACATTCTCAGGAAATTTTTCAGCTGCATGGAATCTTCGCGCCACAGCACCCAATTTCTCACTCAAACACTTCTTTTTTTTTTTGTTTAATTTTTTTTAATATGTTGTTTCTTTTTAATTAAATATGCTGCGATGGCAGCTGGCAATCTTATTTTGCCACAAGATATTTTTATACAGTCATTCGTAAAAAAAGCAAACTCTACTGCAAGCTGTACTCACATTGTGTGGAAACATGTCTGCAATTTCTTGCAGCAAGTTCGTCGTAATAATTTCTGCGAACTAGTTCTGGAAGTAGACTTCCGCAAGTTTCGGTGTGAGTGGAAACACTTCAGCAAATACTTGCAGAAGTTCTTTCGCAAGTGACTTGCTAGTGGACGATTGGCTTTGAATTCAGAATATCATTTGGCAATTTTGTTATTTTAGTGCTCTTTGATTTTGTCGATTTTTAATTTTGCCAATTTATAGTCTTGGCGATTTCTGTTTTGGACGATTTCTGAACTTGGTGATTTTTGAATTTGACGATTCCGCCCATTTCTTCCACATTCAAAACTGTTGCTTTAATAATACTATTACATGAGATGCCACATGCACTAATCCTATCTCGCGCATTTTGATCTGACAAATCAAATATTAATTAATTCGTACAAAGTGTCAAGGCTTTGTCTTCCATAGCACTCCAGTTATATGGTATTTTTATGGGTGATGTCAAGCCCACAGCTCCGATCACGCCCATTTTTAGTTTGACTAATCACATGGCCTCGCGCAAAGTCACAAGGCACACACTGTTACAGTACTCCAGATATATGACATTTTATATTTAATTTTTATGGGAGGTAACACGACCATTATTCCCATCCTGCCTACTTATTGTCCGACTAATCTCATTAATAATGGATGACTTCAAGCGATTTTGCAGAGCTATCTCTGTCATAGTACTCGAGATATATAATATTGAATAAATACTTTATATGGAAGGTGTCCCGCCCATTTGTTCTATCCTACCCATTTCCGGGATGACTACTAATATTGATAATAGGTGATCTCACCCAAATTTTCAAAGTTCTTCCTGTCATAGTATTCAATATATATGATATTAAAAGTTCATTTTATATGGGCGGTGCCATGTCTACTATAAATATCAAAAAAATAATAGCCTATGGTTCCTTCCAGATACACAGTAAGACTCACGAAGATCGGTCCACTTATCATAAGATACGTTTTTGGAAGTGCATTTTAAAGACGAACTCCGTGCACAGAGAATTGCTGTTCTGAGACAAGTGTCCTATGAATAGGAATTATGAGCTTTCTTCCTGAATCAGACCTGGCAAATTGCAGTTTTTCGAATAGATAGCTTGGTTTTTCTGTGTAAATGATTTTGTGCACAAAAATTATAGCTCTAATTTTTAAAAGATTATCAAAAGACATGCCAAATAGTCTTTCAGAGAAGGGAGTGATATGGGAAAATCTTCTAAGACCAAAAACATAACGAATAATGTTATTATATGTAACTTTTATACGACGTTAGCTCGAGGAGTCGTAATTAGCAAAAATTACAGAGCCGTACAAAAGTCCAGGAATTATATAGGTTTTGGCAAGTAGAATTCTAACTTCCAAGGGTGTGAAATATTGCGTTGAACAAAGAGATTTCGGTTTAACGTAAGTTATTTATATGGTTTGACCACGTGAAAGAGTTGTTAAAGATAATACCTAGATTTTTGGCAGATAGAACAATAGGAATCTTTTGACCTTTAATTGATCGTTTACTTATCATCAAACATTTAGATTTCAATAGGTTTACGAAGAGCTAGTTGCCCGTAGCCCAACTATGGATGTTATTTAAATCCTATTCGAGTTTCCTTACATTCCAATTAATGGAAACAGTCGGACTGCTTAAATACAACTGCACGTCATCGGCGTACATATGCATTTTTCAATGAAGAAGTTGTGAAGGCAGATCATTAGCATGGAGAGAAAAATTCAGAGGCCTTAGGATGGATCCCTTGGGCACTCCCCTCGCAATATTCAACGTTGTTGAGATTTTATTTTTCACGTAAACGGATTGGGTACGATCAGATGGGTAGGATTTACATCAAAGCAGATTTACATTAGTGGTAAAACATTTGATGTATTGGTCTGGGCAATGATACATCAATAGCATTTTCCTTGAACTACTTTCCATGGTGGCGGGCATACGATTTGACTTTGACTTTAAACCAACATTATTTCTCTTCCTTAAATAAAAAGCCAGGCTTAGTCCTTACTTCTCCAAAAAAAAAAAATTTTATATCTACAGTTAAAATTAATAGTAGTTGCGTGTGATAAATAATAGAAACTGAATGCGTAATTATAAAACCAGCTAATATTTTACAGTGCGTCTTAGATTTCTAACGACATATATTTTTGTAATATATCGCCATTTAAATTATTCCACTCTTTAACGCAATCTTACCTAGTGCAGTAACTAGAGAGATATTACAATCCTTAGTGTAGTAAATAAAATAATAGCCCATATTTTCAACAGAAGAATATCAGAGGCTATTGTGAATGACCTAAGACCAGAGCAGGCTGGTTTTCGCCTACAGAAATCATGCGTTGACCATATCAATAGTCCTCTATATGATCTTTATTGACTACGAAAAGGCGTTCGATACCATCAACCACAATGCAGTATGGAGCACTCTACCTTCCAACGGCGTTCCTTCCAAAATTATAACATTAATTAAGCCCTGTATAAGGATGTTAAATGTCACATAGTCCATGACAATGCACTGAGCAACAGCTTTGACGTGGTAACTGGTGTTCATCAGGACTTACTTTTTAACATCGTTCTAGATGTTACAGTGTACAATGCTACTCGTGTGAGCAGAGGTATAAGCTTGGGACTTAACCCGCTGCTCGAGAGTCTGGAATATGCAGACGATATCCGCCTTTTGTCTTACAGTTACCGCCATATGGTAGCTAAACTTAAGTCCCTCAAGACCGAAGCATCTAACGCCGGCTTAAAGATACCCATAGCCAAGTGCAAAGTGATGCGCTGCAACACCGTTAACAACTCAAAATTCAAGATACAGGATGTTGACCTGGAAGAAGTTAAATCCTTTTGTTATCTTGGCAGCATTTTAACGAATACCGGCGGCTCCAATGATGACGTAAACTATCGAATCTCAAAAGCTAACCAGTCCTTCGACATGCTTCGCTCTGTATGAATATCTGCAATAATTTCTAAACGTAAGAAGATAAGCACATTTAACTCCTGCGTTAAATCGGTGCTCCTTTACGCCTGTGAAACTTGAAACACAACACCACGCGACGTGAACGCGATCCAAGTGTTCGTCAACCGCTGTCTTCGTAGGATCCTAAAAATATTTTGACTTGTATATGGATACAACGAGCAGCTCTGGCGGCAATCAGACGTCCAATTCGAGCCGAGATCCGTAACCCAAAATGGCGTTGGATTGGTCACACGCTGCGCAGACCTCATGGCCAAAACTGGTATCGACTGGAATCCCCAAGTCAATACTCAAAGAATAGGACACACTTGGCGTCGCCATGTTGACTCCGAAGTCAACCAAAGCGGCATGAGCTGGAGAAATCAAAAATCCATCATCAAATCCACCCCGATAGAGAAACTTTGTTGCGGCCCTTTGTTCCTCATAGGAACCATAGGACATAATATACATATACACTTTAATGGCTCTTCGGCGGAATTACTTATCTTGATAATTACTTCAAAATTATGGTATCTATATATATAAAATGGAATGTGTGTTTGTTTATTTGTTGGTTTGTTTGTACCTTATAGGAGACCAAACCTCTGGACCGATCATCCTGAAATTTTCACAGCATTTAAATTGGACTCTGGCATGATTAATAGGGTGCCTTTTTTCGACCACGCCCACTTTTACGACCACTTTTTTAAAATTATGTAATTGCTCTTATATTGTTTTTGACAGATTTACTTCAAATTGTACACACATTATACTCCAAGCGAGGTATAAATAAACATTTCTTACGCCACGCCCCCTTTCACGCCCCTTTTCACGCCAAATTTTGTATGAAAGTTTTAAACTTTTTGTTCTCTGTACAAATTTGTTCCTTCCAACGGATTTTTTTAAATTTAGTAGTATGTTGCTCTTAATATTGTTAACGTCGCCATATAACTATGAACCACGCCCACTTCATCGCCCCCTTTTTTTAATTCTATATTCTATATATATAAAAATGAATGTGTGTTTGTTTGTGCTTTATAGGAGGCCAAACCTCTGAACCGATCGTCCTGAAATTTTCATAGCGTGTTACTGTGACTCTGAAAGGAATAATAGGCTATATTTTTTAAATGATTTTTAATTTTGATCTATTCGCAAGAAATTTTCCGACTTATAGAGCATTCTTTAGTTAGTGAAAAATAAAAGATTTAGAACTGTTCAGTAAATATTTACTCTATACCTTTCGTCTGTTTTCTAGACTTATCATCAGTTTTGATTTCTTTTACATATGTTAGTCAAATTAAAAAGTATTAATTAATGATTGAGTTAGAAATTAACAAAGCTCAAGATTAAAGCAACAACCTTAGTACATTTGTTTTAAAAATGTTACATATTCTGCAAGAAATGTAGCTAAACCTGAACTACTATGCAGTAGCAAACAATCTCCTGCAACAGCAGTCCTAGAGATGGATGTTGACGTGGCGATAATTTGCGAACAGTACAGGGACGCAGCGAAATATTCCCCAATCATTGTTGGGGGAGATTTAAATGCTTGGCCCACGGACTGGGGAAGTCAGCATACAAATGCCAGGGGTCGACTTGACCTGGTACTTTGCAACACGGATGAAACCAAAATAATCAGGAGAAGAGAGCAGGGTTCCGTGGTTGACCTCATATATGTGAGCCCGACCCTGGCGGGTTAGCGAACACTACACCCATAGTGACCACCAGGCCATAATGTTCAGGGTTGAAAAGCAAAGGGGGACGAATGTCAGGTATGAACAGTGCACATCGCATGGATGCGCGAAGGAGAAGTTCGACCAGGACACCTTGAGTGTCGTGTTCACGGGACACCCGATAGCTGGCGAGTCAGCGGTGTAAATAACAGATCAGCTAATCAGAGCCCTACAGGATGCATGCGATGCGGCAATGCCCAGAAGAAGGCAGACGAGGAGCAGGAAACCAAACTACTGGTGGACCACGGAGATAGCAGAGCTTGAGCAAAATGTCTCAAGGCGAGGAGCCGGTTCAAGCGCGGTAGACTGACACCCGACTCGAACACCAGGGAGCTGGAGTACCAACAGTCCAGAAAATACTTACAAAAGGCTATCAGACGGAGCAAAAGGGATAGCTTTAGGAGACGTTGTGAAGACGTAGACTCAAATCCGTGGGTCGTTGCCTA
The DNA here is from genome assembly GCA_963682025.1 of Cordilura impudica. Classification (NCBI taxonomy): domain Eukaryota; kingdom Metazoa; phylum Arthropoda; class Insecta; order Diptera; family Scathophagidae; genus Cordilura; species Cordilura impudica. The sequence continues at coordinate 266,310,633 of OY821518.1, forward strand.
TAGGGTAGTGATGTCGCGATTTAAAGGGATAATTTGTAGCTGGTTGTAGTGAGTGCTAATTTTTTTGTAGCTTCGCGAAATCTAAGCGGAAGTCTGAATATATCGAGATCTCGCTCGAAAATCGTTTGTAGTTGAATGTAGTGGTCGCTAATTCGTTTGTAGTTCCTCAAAAAGCAACCGCAAATCAGAATACATCGAAATCTAGCTCGGAAATCGTTTGTAGTTAAATGTAGTGGTCGCTAATTCGTTTGTAGTTCCTCAAAAAGCAACCGCAAATCAGAATACATCGAAATCTAGCTCGGAAATCGTTTGTAGTTGAATGTAGTGGTCGCTAATTCGTTTGTAGTTCCTCAAAAAGCAACCGGAAATCAGAATACATCGAATACCCATATAACCCAAATTTTAAAATCGTCATATCTCGGGAATTGTTTGACCTACAGCGGTCATATTTGGTACATATGGTATTGACATGAATAGAAATACATACCAGAAGAACAGTGGGCGGGACCACGCCCCTTTTTAGAAAAATAAAAATTGTAATGCCTTCTAAACTACTGGAAGGATCGTCATGAAATTTTCACAAAAGGATATTTTTACGAAATAATAAGTCCTTAACTATATAAAGTTGTTAATGCGCAAATGGCCGTGGTCCCGCCCATATAACCCAACATTTAAAATCATCATATCTCGGCCATTTTTTAACCTACGGCGGTGATATTTGGTATATATCGTATTGAAATTAATAGAAATAGTACTACAAGAAAACTGGGCGGGACCACGCCCTTTTTAGAAAAATTTTACAAAGTTGTTAGTGCAATAATTAATTCTAAATTAAATAAGTAATATTTTGTTAATGTATAAATATTTTTTTATTTTTTTTATTTTATTTTATAACGATGAGGGGTAGCGAAGCACACCGGGTTCAGCTAGTTATGGTATAAATCAGAATTTGTTGTTGATGTCGTCTTAGCTTATTTTTCAAATATTCGGTTTACATGTGTGTCATATATATAACGTGAATTTGCTAAAAAAAATATGGTAAAAAGTTTCAGTTAGTGACGGAACTTCTGATCTTAGAGGCTGCAGTTTTATTAAAACTTGTGGGCCTGTGTTATTGTTAGTGCACATATTTCATAAGTGAAGATCATATAAAAGAAGCATAGCTTCTTTAACCTTCTTTCGATATAAATATTTCATTATATTATATTATAAAATCTGTCCAATATTTAAAGTTTATAAACATTTCACAAAATTTTTTTTCTTGTGGTATTTATGACTGGCTGCTTGTATTGTTTCATAACGAAATCCATCAAAATATTTTTATAACTTTTTGGCATTAAATTCTTTCATTTGATAAACCAACCGACACAGTAGCAGGAAAATATATGAAATGCACACACATTAATAATATTATTGTATAGTTGTATTAAACAAAACACTTCATTGTGGTCAACAAATATACAAATGTATATGTCAGTGTTGTCAACAGCTTTTTTTCGTTCACCGAGAAAAAGAAAACATTTTTTAATTGAAATATTTTGTTTGTATTCTATAATATTAATAGGCAAGGCGATTTCTAGTGACTGATGTAAGTTTGTCAGCGTTAGTCCTATTTTGACCAAACATCCCTTATTTGAAAGGTACTTTTTTTTTAACTGTCCACCATATTTACAGATTTTTATATTTTTACATTTGTTTGGAGTAAAATGCATATAAAGTTGCTGATAACACATACATAAAATTATACAATGCTGTGTGTGTAATTATAAAATTTGTAAAAATAATTATAGACATAAACCAATAACGACAATAAAAAGTGCTAAATTTTGAATTGGCTAAAATTGATTAGCATACCTTTAGAGTCTTATAAAATAATTTATTAAATTAAAAAATAAAATTTCCTAGAATTTGCACACGAATTTCGAGGGCTGGGATCTGCTAGTAATTATAAATAAATAAATGAAACCTAAAAAATATTATTTTGAGGGTATATTTGTATAAGACAATTAAAAGGAGAATGTAACCACGATTTTCTGATTAAAGACTGATAAATTTACTAAAACTTATAATAATTATAATAGAAGACATACACATTTCAGCATTAATTTCTTACATATTTACATTAAAATTTGTTGAAAGGGGTGGGACCTTTTTATTATGTTATTCAAGGATTTGTTTCGATATGCATTTCAATTGCGCTGCAATGGGATGAACGCTATTGAAATTGGTGGAAATCGATTCATGTCCAGACCTAGTCCCCATACAAATAACTCTTATAAGATCAACTTAAATTGCCATAATATCCAAATTATCATATAGTTCTCGGTCAACTTCGCTTTGTGTGTGTTCATCCCACCATTAATCAGTAGTCAAAAAATAAACTCTATAGAACAATTCATAGCCCCATATAAAGATGCTTCCCCAACTTCACTTAAATCTATCAAAAAACAAAAATATTGCACAGATTTTTCTCAAATTTGGTTTGTATATGTTTTTGCAAAAAATAAGGGGCCTTCCCAAATATGGTCAGAATCGGTCGATTTTTCGACCCAGTTCCCATATAAATATAGCATCCGCTATAAACTTTTTCATATCCGAGGGCAAACAAATTAATAACAATGCCACTCAAATTTGATTTGTGCTTATTTTCTATATCTAATTAATAGACCTAAGAGGTAGGGTCTCTAAACGCATGGCCGAAACCGACTATAACTATATTACTTGTTTGTGTTGCTCTTTATGTGGTGGAAGACATGGCAAATCAAGTGTATTTAAAGCTCAGTTAGATAATTCACTACTTAATCTTATTCTATCACAGCGAGAATTGACTGGAATGAAAATGCCACCAGTTGGATATTTCTGTGATAATACCACAATATATTATAACATTTAAATTTAATATTGTTGATATAACCATTCCCTGTTTATACAGGGAAAACTAAATTTTTGGATATATCTCAACCCCAGCATCACCGGCCGAGTATAGGTTTTATCAGATGCTTTCCATTTCCATGGAATTTTCGAAAAAAGAATCCCCTAGGGCGGGTCCAACACAAACAATTCAGAGCACCTGACGAATATAGAGCTTCACTATAAAGTGGATACCTTCAGTGGTTCAGCCTTGATGCCATTATATGCATACACACCGACTTATTTTTGACTTTGTACGAGAGCTACCACGCCCATTCGTCTGATCCCTCCCATTTTTAGAACGACTATTTTCACTAATAATAGCACTTGTTTGGAATCCGCCAGTGGCCAGACTCTGTTGTGCACGCGGTCTCTGTTTTAAAGGACGTGCCACTTCGGTCGGCAGAGGCGGCTAAGTGAGTGGCAGGTTTCGGTCGTTCAAACAAAAAAAATAAATAAATAAAAGAAAGAATGGATGTGTCACCCAAATTATCACAGATCTCCCTATCATAGCACGCGAAACATATGATAGTCAATAATTATGGGAGGTGCCATGTCTTCTGGTCCGTTACCAACAATTTTCAGCACGGACACTCATACTAATAATATGTGAAATCACACAAAGTATCGTTACTCGTTACCCTTTATGTTACTCAATAATATAGAACATTAAAAATAAACTTTGCATGGAAAGTGACACGCCCACTACTCCGATCCCGCCCATTTTTCGCACGGCTAGTCATAGTAATAAGAGTTGAGCTCATCATGGCATGCGATGTGCCATGCCCACTGCTCTTATTCCTCTCTACGATAAAGAAGAACAGTCCGGAGTACCACAAGGACATATAGTGTGAAGTGATTATATATATATATATGTATATGCACCAACATTTTTTATATTGAGCTTGTAATGTAAAAATAAATAATTTTTTTTTAAACCTCAAAACAATTAAATCGCACAAAACTAGAAAAAACCTAAAAACTGGGGGGGGGGGGGGGGGCAAACAGGAGAAGTAAATTCAATTTCTACAGCCTAAAAAAAATACTAAACTAAAAAAACGACATCTAAGGAAAAGCCGCCAATGTGGCAACACTGCTCCATACGCATTAGCGCTATGATCAAAAATTATACGTATTTCTGATTAAAAAAAATAAATAAAAGATATGCATACGAGAGGAGACAAAGTGTCATATTAGGATCAACATAATTAACAAGTTTAAAAATATAAAATAAACAAGATTAAGGAATTAATAATACTAGTATATCCCAGCACTTGAAATTCGAGTGCAGAGACTATTATTTTTTCACATAATTTTTTCTTTCAATGTTTCTCAATCTATATTATATATTTATGAATGTATAAATGAGCCTAAAGGTATACTGATCAGTTTTAGCAATTCATAGTTCAACACAGGGTGTGTGATATACAATTAAAATCATTCGCATTAACACGGTGTAACGAATTATCATAAATTTTTTATTTAATTTAATTTAGTTTATTTTATTTTTAAAACACATTATACATACATTTTATCATTCTCCACTTCTTCTCCATATGATCTATAACTATGCCAAATTTTACACTCTGACGTGCCTGCATTTTGCTTAAAAAGGGAACAATAAATTTTCCTTCACGTATTAATATATAGATAGTTTTATTTCTATTGTTTAAGGGTATGTTCCAAAATCCTGAAAAACTTGTCGAGCACAGTGTCTGCTCTGTTACACACTTACAAATAAGTCCTACTGCATGTGTGCATGTCAGATATGTTGTTAATGTGGATTTTTTAAAATTCTAAAACAGTAGGAAAACCACTAAATGAGTGTTAGGCGAGTACATAATCGAGGCCAGATATCATATCGCTACAAACAACAACAGTATTAAAAAAAAAAAAAAACCATTTATGTTTAATTTTCTATTGTGGTTAATCAATCGTTTTGTTTAGGCATTTTGATTTTATTTTAGCTTTCATTCATTCTGTGCTGTGATTGATGTGTGGTTTTCGGTAATGATGTCGGATATACATATATGAAATCACAACAAAATGTTTGTGTGCTTTTTGCTCAATAATAAATATAATTTTTGATTATTTTTTTCTGAATGCCATCAATCTTTCAAAAAATTTTATAAAAATAGTTTCATACAATATGTATGTATAGAAAAAAAAAATTTATGGCCCCCCTGAAAATAAACTTTGGCATTTTCTAATATTATTCCCGAAATATGTCATGTTTTGCGATAATTGTTTTTTGGATTTTTCAATATAATTTTTTCGCAGCTTTCGTGAAATTTCACAAAATTGAAAAAAAAAATGTTTAAAAACTTTGTCTTTTTTCAATGTTTGTCAATTGTTTTTCGTGTCATATTAGGGTGAAAAAAAGAAATCCAAGTTCACTGAAGTTCTATCACTAAAGCTGCGTTCACACTACGTGTTTTGCTTGTGTTTTTCTTAGTTTTTTAGCACGTGTAATTTGTACACATAGTGTGAACCCTTTCAAACATTGTTTATGTACAACGCATTTTGCAAGACATATGTAAATTTTTAGAGCAGGTTCTATTTTGGCAAGACAAACATATGAAAATACAACACTGCTTGTGGCGAAAGAAAGAAAGAGTAAATTAATAAATTGTTTAATATTAATTAACAATTAAAAAATATATAAAACATATAACTTTATTTTTAACAATAAATTTTTCTAAATTCACAAATTAAATCTGCTGTTGTTTACATTTAGAGGTTATGTCATACGGAAATACATATGTACGTTTGAACGCAAAAACTATGAATCGTATGTAAAACGCAAATTTTGACACACACACGGAATTACGTATGGATCGTAAAACTGAATTTACATATGGAAAATACACATAGTGTAAACACACCTTAACAGATACATTTTGCCTATTTTTGGCAATTGAAGTTTATAGTTATGAAAGAAACACTGATGAGCAAATGTCAAGAGGATTATTTCTTTCAAAGAGACCAATGAGATCGGATAAATTTTTTATTATGTGATATTTTGTCATATTTTTCCCAACTCAAGCCACATATACGAATATTATAATAATAGGTTAACGAAAACACATAATTCCAATAATACGCATATAAATCTGTCTGGCTTTCGGCAATTTCTTTAATTTTTATTGTACATTATACATTATTTTTCTAATATAAAAAAAGAGTTTCCAAAACAGTAGCCAACCATTTTAAGACCCTATTGTGAAGTAACTTATTGAGATTTATGTATTGTTTTCTTAACTTAAGCAACAGTTAGAATACCAAAACAAAACAATCAATTTTTAACAAATGTCGTTGTTATATTTTATTTCAGAAAGATGACAATACAAAACGGCAATAGCAAGATATATTGATATACGTGTATTCATTTTGTAAGAATACTTGGCGGTTGCTTTAACTAATGTCAAAATAAATTTCACTCAAGATCAAACAAAGCGCCACAATGTTAAATATGGGTTTAATGTCTTAAATTATTTCTCAGAAATTGAAGGATTTGTTTGAGAACGTAACAAACTAAACAAAGAAAATAGGATACATAAATCAAGGTCAATTTATGTGGAAATAAGAAAATAACGTTGATTATGAAGCGAATTTAAGTATTATTGATGTTTGAGACAATATGGTTAAAAAAAAAATAAAAAATAATAAAAAAAAAAAAAATAGCTGGAATATGGGGCAAGGTATAACAACATAGCACTAGATTAATTTATGAAACCATTCTTCGGGACTAAGAGTCTTGTTTTGGCATAGTTATGAAAAGTAAGTCCTGATTTTTATGCCCTACAAAACTATGTGGTTTGGGTATAATGACTATGTGGTGCTGTTTGTAACTACCAAAAATATTTGACCTATCTGAGTCACTTTCTGAGTCGCCTTAGCGATGTCCGTAAGTCCGTCTGTCCATCCGTCTGTGTGTCCATGTAAATCTTGTAATCAAACTACAGGTCACAAATATGAATATATTTTAATGAAATTTGGTATATAAGGCTTTATCGGCCACAGGATGAACGCTACTGAAACGGGTGAAATTCGGTCCATACAAATGACCCCTATGAAATCGACATAAATTGCCATAAGATCCAAATTATCAAATAGATCTCAGTCGATTAGGTTTTTGTTTGTTTATTACATCTGTTAAGTAGCAGTCCAAAAATAAACCCTATAGCACAATTCTTATTCATAGCACCATAAAACTGATCCCCGATCTGCATTTCAATCTATCAATATACTTAAATATTGCAACAATTTTTCTCAACCTTAGTTTGTATATATTTTTGCAAAAAATAAGTGTCCTCACCAGATATGGTCAGTATCAGTGAATTTTTCAACCTAGCCCCCATATAAATATAGCCTCCGATATGAACTTTTTCATATCCGAGGGCAAAAAAGTTAATAACAATGCCACTCAAAATCGGCTTATGTATATTTTTATATCTAATTAGTTGAACCTAAGAAATAGGGTCTCTAAACACATGGTATAGGTTATCGTATAGTCGACTAAAATTTTCTCACTTGTTTTATTTCTGTTATACTCCTAGTTCCAACCGTTTTATGTTTTCACTAGCGGATTCCAGCACTCGAAATTCGAGTGCAAATTCTAGGAAATTTTATTTTTTCATTTAATAAAGACCCTAAAGGTATGCTTCACAATTCAACTCATTTTAAATGAAAACAACAAACTCCACACATTAACATTAACAAATTTAATAAACACACACATACATAGCATTTTATAATTATACTCTAGACCACTATTTGGTTCGGGTATAATGACTTTGTCCTGCTGTTTGCAACTACCAAAAATATTTGACCTAGACCCATCTCTTACTATACCGATCGACTCAGAATTTCTGAGCCGAATTAGCGATGTCCGTCCGTCCGTGTGTGTCCATGTAAACCTTGTAATCAAGCTACAGGTCGCAAATATGAATATGTTTTGATGAAATTTGGTACGTAAGCTTTTATCGCCCATAGGATGAACGCTATTGGAATTTGTGGAATTCGGTCCATGTTGAGACCTAGTCCCCATACAAATGACCCCTATGAAATTGACATAAATTGCCATAAGATCCAATTTATCTCAGTCAAATTGGGTTTGTATGTGTGTATTATATCCACTAATCAGTAGTCCAACAATAATTCCTATAGGACATTTCTTAGTCATAGGCCCCATATAGAGCTGCTTCCCGATCTTCACTTAAATCTATCAAAAAACAAAATTATTGCACAGACTTTTCTCAAATTTTGTTTGTATATATTTTTTCAAAATATAAACGACTTTACCAAATATGGTCAGGATCGGTCCATTTTTCGACCAAGTCCCCATATAAATATTGCACCCGATATGAACTTTTTCATATCTGCATCCAAAAAAATTAATAACAATGCCACTCAAATTTAGTTTATGTTTATTATACCCTATACCACTATGTGGTTTGGGTATAATGACTTTGTGCTGCTGTTTGTAACAACCAAAAATATTTGACCTAGACCCATCTTTAATTATACCGATCGAATCAGAATCATTTTTTGAGTTGATTTAACAATGTCCGTCCGTCCGTCCGTCCGTCCGTCCGTCCGTCTGTGTGTCCATGTAAAGCTTGTAATCAAACTGCAGGTCGCAAATATGAATATATTTTGATGAAATTTGGTATATAAGCTTTTATCGGCCATGGGATGAACGCTATTGAAATTGGTGAGAATCGGTCCATGTTCAGACCTAGCCCCCATACAAATTACCCCTATGAAATCGACATAAATTGCCATAAGATCCAAATTGTCATATAGATCTTACTCAAATTGGGGTTTGTATGCGTTCATTACGTCCATTAATGAGTAATCCAAAAATGATCCCTTTGGCCCCATATAGGGCTGCTTCACGATCTTCACTTAAATCTATTAAAAAACAAAAATATTGCACTGATTCTTCTCAGATTTGGTTTGTATATATTTTTGCAAAATACAAGAGACTTTTCCAAACATGATCAGGATCGGTCCATTTTTGGACCTAGTCCCGATATAGATATAGCATCCGATATGAACTTTTTCATATATGCAGCCAAAAAAATTAATAAAAATCCCACTCAAATTTGGTTTTTGCTTATTTTCTATGTCCAGTTAGTTGGGCCTAAGAGATAGGGTTTCTAAACGCATGGTATAGGGTATCGTATAGTCGGTCTAGACCGACTATAATTTTCTTACTTGTTTTCTATATCAAATTAGATGGACGGATGAGATAGGGTCTCTAAACCATGGTATAGGGTATCGTATAGTCGGTGTAAAGCGACTATTATTTCTTACGTGTTCTATGTATGCGTCAGGAGCAACTTTAAACGATCATAACTGCAAAAAAAAATATTCCAGACGATGAAAATCTGTAAATCTGGGAAAAACGAAAAAGAAATACTTTTCAAATGATAAATTTTTTTTCAAAATCGGGGTAAAACTGTGAAACTTACATTGGTCACAAGAAATCGCCTTGCCTATTAATATTATAGATTCCATTTAAATTGTTATTTGCAATGACTATGAACGGAAAGTAGCTTCAAATGCTGAATATTATCGGTATTTATTTGGAAACAATATGGATTTCTATACATCACCGTCGCGAACAGGTTCGAGAGCAAATTAAATTAATGTGGACATTTTTGAAAGACAAATAAGCTGTCCGAGATGCCCTTGTAACGTCGGCTACGAAAAGTCTTATAAATGTTCCTAGTTCTTGTAAAAACATAACAAAACGTATAAAGATAGATATATGATATATTAATAGTCTAGGCGATTTCTTGTGACCTATGTTTTTCTACCGTTTTATCCCTATTTTGACAAACGTATATTATTTGAAAGGTATTTCTTTTTAGCCGTTTTGCAGATTTACCGATTTTTTAATTTTTTCCTTATTTCTAGTAAATTGCTTTAAAATTTCTGCTAACACATACATAAAATTATACATATGCTAACTGTGTTTCATTAAATTTGTTAATGTGTTTGTTAATGAGTTTGTTATCTTCATTCACAATAATAATAAACCATAAAAGTGTTGGCTAAGTTGAAAAATAAAGCTGCCTCGAAATTGCACTCGAATTTCGGGTGCTGGAATCTGCTAGTTTTCATTAAAATATATATTTTACTAGCTGACCCGGCAGATGCTGTTCTATCAAAATTTCAATAAATTTTTTCTGACGAAAACAAAAAAAAAACGTATTTTGGAGTGAAAGCTATGTATTACAATTTTTTAATCATTGTAATGCTCTATGACACATTTTTTACTTTGTTGTGGGAGTGTAACCATATAAAGCTGATGGCTTTCCGACACCGGAACATACAACATATAATTGATCATGTCGCAAACACCATGGGATTTGTTTATTGTCATTGCGGATATAAGCCGCAACGTGAACTACAAGCACTTTAAGTCGAATGGCGTGGCGGTCGGTATCATTGGTATGCTTTGTTTTAACCCTTTTACGACCAATGGGACATATATATACCCCATTTTTAATTTTTCTTACATTTTCCATATTTTTCAACCGATTTTTTTAAGTCTAACTTGAGTCGACAGAGGATAGTTTCAGTTTTCAGACCATACAAAAAAAAAAAATGGCACATGTTTCGTCAGGACCTAAGACGGTGACCCCAATGTCTGAAAAAATTTTTTTTTAAAATTATATTTGGATGTCATTAATTCGGACGTTATTAAACCGAAAACATTAAAATTTTGATATAATATGGACCAGTATTTTTGGTTTTCAGAAACACTAAAATATTTGAAAACGGTTTATTATTCAGCAAAATTTAGTACGGGTAAAAAGGATGTTTTATAGTTTTATATTTTTATTAAATTAAAAAAATTCGTAATGTTAAATCAACAATTAATTAAACTATGAAAAAAGACTTAGCAAAAGATTAATTCTAAATATCTCAAAAATATAAAATCAATTATGGTAATCTTCGAAGTAATTACAGTTTTTGTGAAACAAAACGGTTTTTTACAAATGGCCATATATTCATTTCCATTTTTAGTACAAACTAAAAAGGTAGCAATCGATTCTCTGTGATATATATTAAAAAATTTACAACAAATACAAAACCTAAGCTACAGTTATTTGTGTAAAAAATAATAACACAAATAACTGAATTGCTTTGAGCGGAGTAAATTAGTTGCTAATTTCGACCGTTGACGACCAATGGGATATATATGGCCCATGGATTTTTTCCTTGAAGGAATTTAAAAAAAATATTTTTGACGACACTTTTGTTCAGAAATGTTGGGTCTAAAATACGAATCCACAAAAAAATTAAAATTTTCCAGCAGTTTAGACGGTTAAACCATCTTCTCCATTTTACTTTCCTTTAAGAATTGTTGTTAATCTACTTTTTTACCGGACTTCGGGTGTCAAAAACATAGTTAGTTTATATTTCGTAATTTCATAATAATCGATCTGACTTTCAGTTGGAGTTTATGAGGCGGCGATCCTTGAAAAACCAGCGAGTTTTAAAACTCGGTTGGACAGTTGACGACATCGTCATTAATTCGCGAGTAATTTCAATATAACACATGTACTGATCCAAACACAGTTATTGTAATTTTGTGCAATGTTTGGGAACACCTTGCAGATGAATTTTTAATCTTTGATTCGGTGAACTGGCAATAATCAATGGCGAATTTAATGCGGCCAGTCAAAATTTCAACGGCCATTTTTCCACTGCCTATGCCTAGCAATTGTTTTGAAAGTACTTCCCTAGATTGGCCAGTCTTCAACCGTACACGCATGGAGGTACTCTATTTGCCAAAAGAATCATTGATGCATATAAAACAAGTAAGAAAATTATAGTCGGTACCATACCATACCCTATACCATGGCTTAGAAACCCTATCTCTTCGGTCAAACTAACTGGATATAGAAAATAAGCGAAAACCAAATTTGGTGGCATTGTTATTAATTTTTTGGTTGCAGATATGAAAAAGTTCATATCGGGAGCTATATTTATAATGTGGACTAGGTCACAAAATGGACCGATCCTGACCATATTTGGTAAAGTCACTTATATTTTGAAAAAATATACACAAACCAAATTTGAGAAAAATCTGTGCAATATTTTTGGTTTCTTTGAGAGATTTAAGTGAAGATCGGGAAGCAGCTCTATATGGGGCCTATGACTAAGAATTGTCCAATAGGTATTATTTTTGGGCTACTGATTAATGGATACAATAAACACATACAAACCCAATTTTACTACGATCTATATGATAATTTGGATCTTATGGCAATTTATGTCGATTTCATAGGGGACATTTGTATTGGGACTAGGTCTACACATGGACCGATTTTCACCAATTTCAACAGTGTTCATCCTATGGCTGACAAAAGCTTATATACCAAATTTAGTCGAAATATATTCATATTTGCGACCTGTAGTTTGCTTACAAGGCTTACATGGACACACCGACGCGGGCCAAAGATTTTTATTTTTTTTAAAGATCCCGAGTTAAAATATAATTTATTGAGCAGCGAACGTAAAAGACCTTATATTGGTTCAAGATAGAGAAGTTTCAATGAAAAACTCGTTATTTTTTGCTTTAGTTAAATTTTTTTTTTATTGTCTTTTTAAATATTTCTATATAAATTTTTATGTTAAATTTATGAAATATAACAATTTTTATTGTAAATTTACAAAATATATAAATTTTTAAATCAAGAAAATTTTTAGCTATATAAAAAAAGTGTAACTTATGGTTAGTGTAATGAAAAAGTACTTTAAATCAACCAATCTTAGTAAAAATTTCTTCTAAATAGCCTTGATTTTCATCTTCTAGAAGTTGTTTAGCTTCTTCGTCTAATTCAATAGAGGTAGTTAGTTTTCCATTTTTGACGAATGTTGGACATATATGGATCTGAAGTGCACAACAAAATAGTGATAAGGTCTTCATTAGTACAACATCTGGACATTTTCCTTGTGTTGTGCTCGCGAAAGAATCTGTAGTCTTTGTTCCTTTTTTCTTGCGCTTCTTCAGATAGATCTCCTATTGGTAGCATATTGTTTTGAATTATTTGTTACCCATGGTACAAAATTTTATGAACTGTGGATGGCATATATCTCCAAGAGTATTTTTCATTATAAAGTATAGCTGGTTTATTGGCGTACTCTCCAAATTTTTTTGCATTTATCTTTCTGCTGCATGCTAGAACTTGTAATATAATTTTGAATCGTCTTATTAATTCATGATCTACACCTATGACAGATGCTGCAGGTTCCGGATCGGGAAAAATCTCCTTGCAGTATTTCCATCATTTGTGTTTCCTTCCCCTTGTTTTGGTTGGTCGATTACGAGGCCTAGCTGTAGATATTTTTTGTTGAATTTGCTTTTTTTTGCTTTCTTTTTCTTCATTTTCTTTGTTTTTTCTCACTGTTTCGCCTAACGGACCAAATTTCAAATCATAACCCAATTTAAGAATATGCTCCACGAAACGTATTCTAGCATGAAGAGGGGACATTCCAAATTCGTAGGCTTCCTTTAAACTATCGTCTTCTGGTGGGGGTTGGCTTAATTGACTTGATGTCTTTTGGCATATAATACAGCTTGAACGTTGACTTTGTTCCAGTTAAAGCTTGTACAACTTTTCCATCAATCATTGTGAGACACATTTTAGAATGTACTTCAATGTCTTGGTCATCAAATTTAAATATTACTGGTTGAAGTTCCTTAATTTGATCTTTTATTTTTTGAACTTCTTCAGTTATGTTTGGTTTCCTTTTTGAATGCAAATATTATTGGTCTGCAATACTTTGTTGACGAAGGAATTACATTTTTCCATTTATCAATTTCTGTTGCTCTACTAGTTGACGGCTCTAAGACGCTATACCTTTTTGTTAAGCGCAATGGAACGCATGATACCATAAATAAATTAACATCTGATGAATTTTCGGCATTAAATTGCTTGTATTGTTTCTGATCAGAGGATCCATCACATCCCCATTTAGAAATTAAATTAATGCTGCCATTACCAAAATTTTTTTAAATGATCAATATCAAGCGTATTTAGCAATCGTTCTGCAGTATGTTCAAGGAGATCTTGCAATTTTATTTCTGCTGATGTTGAAGTGACACTAATAGCAGATTGTGAAGGTAAGCATTCTTTTTTGGCAGAAACTAAATCTCGATACTCTGGAAAAATCCCACAATTCTTTTCATTGGTTCGCTTCCGCAAGCCTTATATTAATTTTTGGTCAATTTCAAATCCAAAAATAGGGCGAACGCTTTTTCCGGCGTAAATTTCTTATCTTCAATTGGTTTAGGAATTCTTTTCAAAATCCTCTTTGAGCGCTTTGGGCTCGCTTCTACTATTTTTTCAATTATTTCAATTTTATTTTTTTTTATTTTGGGTTGGTTGAATTTGGTGCAAAAATGAATCCTTAATAATTCTTTGAGAAATTTCTTCATTGATATTCTCCAGCTTGCGCCTTCGAGATCTTTCACTACATCCGTCAATTGGTTTTGCTGGTTGATCCTTTTTTCCACTTTCGTTGGCAGTTGTAGATGCACTCTCAAAAATAATTTCCTTTATTGACCAGTCTTGGTAACGTTTGTACATCTTTGCCTTGCTATGAGAGCATTCAATGCACCGTCTTTTCAAATTCGATGCAAAATTAGTAATTTTTGCTTTGTGCATTTCAATGTCTTCTAGGTTACAATTCTTAAAGAAGTCGTTGCTCACTATGTACAAAATTACATCGTCTACATCATTTCGTAGAAAATAAATATCTGCCAGATCTGTAATAGTACTTAGCCATTGCACAAATTGTAATGAATAATAATTGTAGAAACATTATTATAAAATAAAAATTTTTATCTTTTATTACCAGTTTTAGAAGCATAAAAAACCCACACCCTAACCCCTTTTAAAAGGTGAAGCATACCTGCTAATATCTTAAAGGGCTATGTCGCAATAGTTTTTTTTTACCATTTACAAATTTTTATCTTTTACCGCCACTTTTAGAAGCATAAAAAACCCATACCCTAACCTCTTTTAAAATGTGAAGCATACCTGTTCATATCGTAAAGGGCTATGTCGCAATAGTTTTTTTTTTACCATTTACAAATTTTTATCTTTTATTACCACTTTTAGAAGCATAAAAAACCCACACCCTAACCCCTTTCAAAAGGTGAAGCAAACCTGCTCATATCTTAAAGGGCTATGTCGCAATAGTTTTTTTTTACCATTTACAAATTTTTATCTTTTATTACCACTTTTAGAAGCATAAAAAACCCACACCCTAACCCCTTTCAAAAGGTGAAGCATACCTGCTCATATCTTAAAGGGCTATGTCGCAATAGTTTTTTTACCATTTACAAATTTTTATCTTTTATTACCACTTTTAGAAGTATAAAAAACCCACACCCTAACCCCTTTTAAAAGGTGAAGCATACCTGCTCATATCGTAAAGGGCTATGTCGCAATAGTTTTTTTTTTACCATTTACAAATTTTTATCTTTTATTACCACTTTTGGGAGCATAAAAAACCCACACCCTAACCCCTTTCAAAAGTTGAAGCATACCTGCTCATATCTTAAAGGGCTATGTCGCAATATTTTTTTTTTACTATTTACAAATTTTTATCTTTTATTACCACTTTTAGAAGCTTAAAAAACCCACACCCTAACCCCTTTCAAAAGGGGTCATATCTTAAAGGGCTATGTCGCAATATTTTTTTTTTACCATTTTCTTACATTTTTAACATTAATAGCATGGAAGCCATAAAATTATTCAAAATTTATTTCACTTCAAAATCTTTTAATCGAAAAAGCTACAGTCATTCAAAAATAAAAATTTACAAAGAAATATTTAATTTTAGCAAAATACTGAGAAAGCCCATTTTCGAAGACCCTGTTCGCTGTGATATAGTTGAGATAGAGTCGCAATTTTTTGGCTCCCAAGGTTTACTAGTATTTACTTTCAAACGAATAACATAACTTTAAAATCGGTAACAAAAAAAATGATTTTTGGCCGCCTTCTCAAAATATGGTCCAATGTGCGACGAACGGACGGACATCGTCAAAACGACTCACAAAGTGATTCTGAGCGGATCGGTATAATAAAAGATGGGTCTAGGTCAAATATTTTTGTTAGTTACAAACAGCAGCACAAAGTCATTATACCCAAACCACATAGTGGTATAGGGTATAAAAACGGTGTGCATAAAATAAGGCGTGTCTAATTAAAAGCTACTTTCAGAAATTTTTCGATTTTTTTTAGAGCAAATTTGATTAAATAGGAATTTCTGATATGTCGAAAAAAAAGGCGTATAAGTGGGAGTTTATAATTTTTCATTCCATAAAGACTTTAGTTGGACTACTTCCAAATTTTAGAAAAAGAAAATTATTCAAATCGCTCCAGCCGTTCTCAAGTGATGCGCATAACAACACACAGAAGAAGAAGAAGAAAAAGATTTAATAAAGTTACACAAAATAAATTGCGACTCTGGTTGCGTATAACTTATAATGACTCAATAAAAGTGCCCGATTATGACTGGCATTAGTATGGCTCTGACTGACACGTGGTTTCAGCAGGAAGGTGACATCTGCAACACCGCACATGAAACAATCGATTTATCGATTCAACGCCGTGCGAATTTTTTCTTATAGTTTTTTTTTTTTGAAATCTCTGGTCTTTGTGAATAATCCAACAACAATTCAAGACAAAGATCAGTGAGATAGAGCCACATCTTTGTCAAAATGTCATCGAAAATTTCATGAAAATAGCAAAGACCTCATTTATCTTATTCCAGACTTAATCGGAACATGTACGAAGCAATGAAAATATCGTCACTCGCTCCAAAAAATTAGTTTTAGTTCTAAATTATGTCGTGCTCTCTCATGGGGTCACCATTTATATAGCGTAAGGAATTAAACAAGAAAGAATATTATAAATTCCTAACTATATATAATATTTTTTTAATATTATGAAAGACAACATAATAAGTATAAGTAACATATATAATTATTCGAAAGATATTATGTTGGTGGGCATTAAACTTTAACTATCAATAGACAAATAATTAATTATTTTTTGTAATGCTAGCAATCCACGTGTTGGGATTAACACCAATAAGAAATATCATTAAAAATGATTTTAGTTAATACATGATTTACCCAAATTCTACAATTCATAAATCGTTAAAGATTTATTGGCCACGTTATTTTAAGCATATATTTAAATCATTTGTTTAACGAAATTTATGCGTAGATTTACCCAACAAATTTATGTAATAAAGCAGCCAGTATCAGCTAAAAAAGCCCTTTTATAGATAAAAAAAAAAAAAACACTAATTTACGTAGACTATTTATCATTATTAGACGAAGATGAAGGCGCGTCGGTCGGATAGTTTCCAAACAATAAATTATTTGACACAAATACCCAAACATAAAAATGAACTTAATATTGAATATAAAACTACAATAGTCAAATATATAAATGACAAATGAGACGCCACAAATATGCGAAAAAAAACGGTTAATCAGTAATGTTCAGTCGTGTTGTTTTTTTTTTTTTTTTTAATAAAAAATCACCACAATATAAATCATCATAACCTTTTAAGTTTTATTAGCTTTAGCGGTATAATTTGACATATTGTGTTTTGTTTTAAAAGAAAAAATAAATATATAAATAAATATACAAATTAATTAATTAAGTAATACGCCGGTTTTGTATACTTTGGTAACAAATAAAATATGTTAATATTTATTTTGTGAAACCGATTGATCCAAATATTAAAGAAAATAAGCATGCGACCATACTTGGCCGGCGCACAGTGGCGCCCGTAGAGCAAACGAGGTTGCAAAAATCAAAATTTTCATGTGCGCCGACGAAGTTTTGAAACTTTAGGAAACTTTTCAACGATTTCAAATATGCTACTCTTAATGATATCACATTTTTAGTTTAGAAGATATAACCGTTCAAAGCTGACCGACTTTCGGTTTAAAAAAAAACACACAATTTTTAGTCAATTTGTTGCGATTTCAGGTGTAATATCACGAAAAATAGGTAACGAATCGCCTTATTTTTTATTTGCATTGACTGATGTATTTATTAAAAGTATAATGATAAAAAAAAATTAACTGTTTGCTTTGTGTTTCTCCTGGTAAATCACTATTTAAAAACTATCCGTTTTTTCACTATTTTTCAACTTTGACGGCAAATAAAAATTTATATTGTTCTATATTTGTCATATTTGCAAAACATGTTCTTTGATTATTTCTTTACATAATTCAAAAGGTTTTATCTGCCCGTACGTGCCCGTTTGGCTTCTAGAGGTAAAAAAGGTTACAAAGACATGGTTGCAGAAATTGTATTGCGTGCATCCCTTACATGTTTTGACTGACAGTAGTTTGATCTAATAGTTTGAAAATTGCATTTTAAGTCGGTTGTCTACCTGTGAGCCTTTGCAAAAGTCTACTCCCAATATTCTGTTACAGACACAGGATGCACAAAAAACTACTCATTGAAATTCGCAGGTACGCACCTCACTTAAAAATTACTTTGGAGTACAAATGGTCAAGAACAATATTGACTTATGGTCCCTCCAGGTAGGAACAAATCTTATTTAGACACGAGCATAATATCAAAATTGCATAATTCAGCCTAAATCCATATATATGCAGGGAACAGGTACATTTTTAGGCATGGTAGCATAAGCCTATATATTGCAAAATAAGTATAATGCCTGTATTTGTCTACGACTGAAAGTTGGCGCAACAAGTACTGAAACCATGGCGTTAAACAATTTAAAATTATTTGAACTGTTTAGAAGGTCAATCACACCAAAGTTTTTCACGAAAGCTGCTTTAGAAGAACTTGATAGCTTATACGGAAATATTGAAAGAAGCGAAATTATAAAAAATAATATTAAGGCAAAATGGTTGAAATCTAATCGAACCATTCAGAACTTCATCTCCAAATATGAGGACTGGCTTAATGAAGACACCATCCTGGATATATTGGCAGTAGATAAACCCACCACATCAACCAGAGGAGCAACAGGAAGGCCAAAAAAAAAAGTATTGAGGAGTGTTCAATTTTCACAAGTAAGAGGAAACTTTCCGATGCCACCAATGACTTGACCACGAAGCATTAATCGGACGCGCTGTCTATTAAATATACAAAGGATAGTGAAAGAGTTAGGTCGCAGATTACAAAATCTGTTGCTGATGCAAGCCCACTGCGACTAAAAAGGGATTTAGGAAAGCATTCCCACGCCCACAAACGCACACATTAAAAATTATGATTCCGAAGATGCCTTGGCCTTGTTTATGGACTTACAACTTTCCAAAGAAAAATATGAAATACTACGGGCATCCTTGATGCGACTCGGGGCTGACGTTTTACCAGGATACAAGCATATTACGCAAGCCAAAATAAATTCACGACCACTGCATACGGAGTTTACGGAAGTCTCTGTGAAAGCCAATCTGCAGGATCTCATGGGCCACACAGCAAAACGGTTGTTGGAGAGACTTCCTGAAAATGAGGTGAAAATTCTTCCTGAGAAACTGATATTGATCAGCAAATGGGGCTGCGATGGATCATCCGGATAAAGCGTTTATAAGCAAAGGACATCTTCCGATGACGCTACAATATCGGACGGAAATATGTTTATGGCATCTGTTGTTCCTTTGCGGCTAAAATCTGATGTTTCCCTACACTGGAAAAATCCACGTCCGTCATCAGTACATTATTGCCGACCAATAATGTTTCAGTTTGCAAGGGAATCGGCAGAACTCATAAGGACCACGATGAAGGACATTGAAGAACAAATAAGCAAGATTAAGCCTACAAAGCTGCAAATTGGAGAAGGAAAATATATTGAATGCAATTGCGAGTTCCACCTGACCATGGTTGATAGAAAAGTCGTAAACGAACTGACAGGAACAACCTAAACATTGTCATGCCCGATTTGCAAAAAGAGTCCGAAGAACTTTGGTAATTTAAACGATTCTACAAAAGAGGAGAATTACGAGTATGGAATGTCACCATTGCACGCAAGGATAAGGTGTATGGAGTTCTTGCTAAAACTGGCGTATACCCTACCACAAGAGGAGGAAAACTTCGATGAAAATACATCAATAAAGGATAAGGATAAGATCAGAAAGAAGCAAATACAGGATGCTTTTTTTAAACAAGTTGGACTAAAAGTAGACTGTCCCAAGAACGGATACGGTAACTCAAACGATGGAAACACTTCTAAGAGATTTTTTGAAAATGATGAGGCAGTAACTAGAATCACTAGAATTGACAATCAAATCGTGAAAAGATTGGGAACGATCTTGAATGTTTTAAACTGCAAAGAAAATGTCAATTCTACAAAATATGGAGAATATGCATCGAAAACTGCATCTCTTTTAGCAGAAATGTATCCACAGAAGAAGTTGACTCCGACCGTCCATAAAATATTGGCGCATGGCAAAGATATAATTGAGTACCAGTTTTTGCCAATTGGAGAGCTTTCTGAAGAAGCACAGGAGTCTCTTAACAAATTTTATAAAAAATATATATTGCAGAACACATTCAAAGCATCAAGGGTAAGGCAAAATGAGGACCTCTTCAGCATGTTGGCAGCATCTTCCGATCCACTTATTTCTTCCCTGCGGCATGTGAAGTCACGAATAGAGTTAGAAAATAATTATAGTTTAGAAATGATTAGTCTTTTAGATATACCTTCTCTTACGAATTGTGATGAATATTTTACAGAAAATTGAAAAAATAAATTTAAAAAAGAATTAATTTTTTTTTTTAATTTGTTGGGTAATAATTTAAAACATAAAACCCTAAAGAAAAAAAATAAAAACAATCTAAAAATTTAAAAATAATTTTTTTCAGTTACCATAAAATTGATTTTTCTACAAATTTTAACTTTGATAACCCATAAGTAGGCCCCTACAAAGCGTAGCACCCTTTCCAAACGCTCATTTCATAGGCTGAACAGTTATCATGCTGTTTAAACTGTTCAACTATGTTATTCGGTTCAAAAGATATGATTTTTGCAACGAAAAAACTCAAATGGTGCCACTGTGCGGCGCTGTAACACTAACAAAAACTTTACTGCTACATTTTCTCCATAATGCTGGAAATTTACATGAGAAATTTATGAGTAGTATTAGATTTGTATAGCCAGGTTAGGCCGACTATACGAAACCCTATACCGTTCAAGGGTTTCTATCCCAAATTTTTAGATAAAGTTCGTTTCACAATTATAAGACCCCTCAATTCATTTATATATTGCCTGATCGACGGACTAGGTAAGAATAATTTCTTGCCAAACTGTATATCTTGAAAACTAAAGAAATGTCAATATTTGTGGAAAAAATAATATTGTATACACTCCCCTCTCCAATTGTAAACATCCTCAATTTATTATTCCATACTTCAGACAAGACTTTTAGTTGTGATTTGATAAATTTTTTGACATGCTTCCTTTAGAGAATTATATACATCTTATATATAAAAATGAAATTCTGTATGTTTGTTTCTGGTTCACTGGACCCATCGTCTTAAAATTTTTACAGTAGGTAACTGCCTATCCGGATGGAAAAATAGGCTATAGTGTTGTTGGATATATCAAGTAAGAATGGCACCTCCAATATAAAGTGAATTTTTAACATCATATTTTAGCATATAATAGCAAGAGCTCTGAAACTATGTACATGTACAAATTAAACTAATTTTTAGAGTCGTGGAAAAATAGGCGGTAAATATGTATATAATTTGAAAGCCTTGGGACTTTTTGTTCTTTCAATCAATGTTAGCACTCGGAAAAGATATGGGCGGGATCCAATCAGTGGGCGTGGTAGCCCCAACACAAAATAAATAAAGGGTCCGCCAAATAACTTGTTTTTTTTTGAAAATTCTATAAAAAAAAACTACTAAATATTATCTCAAATTTCTTTTTTTATTTGAAAGTACAATCCTTCCGGTTAATAATGGAAAATAATTTCATTCAAATGGCTGCCTCGGTTGGCCATGCAGTAGCCGTCACGATCGGTCCAATTTTTAAGCGCATTATCGATTGTGTGCAGCTATATTTCACCAATGGCTTCACGAATATTGTCCTTTAAAGCGTCAATTGTCTCTGGCTTGTTGGCGTAACACTTATCTTTGAGGGCAACCCACAAATAATAGTCCAACGGTGTCAAATTGCAGCTCCGAGGTGGCCAAACGACATCAGCTCTGCGGGTGATAATGCGATCTTCAAAAACAGGGCGCAAAACATTGAGTGCAGCTTCGGCTGTATGGCACATAGCGCCGTCCTGTTGAAACCAACTGTTGCCAATATCCTCCTCTTCAGTTTTTGTGAAAAGATGATTTTTTTGGCAAAATCGGCATCTTCTGTAAGTCGATCGCAGGCCCACTTAGCGAAGCGAAAACGCATTGGATGGTCAGTTGGCTTCAACTCCTGAACCAATTGGACTTTGTATGGCGTCATACCAAGGTCTTTATGCAAAATTCGTCTCAATGATGCCTCCGAAATGTTCAATTCTTGAGAACGACGGTGAATTGATGTTGATGGCGCTTCACGCTCACTTTCTGCCACAGCAGCAATATTCTCTGGTGTAGGCACTGTTTTTGGCTTTTCACGATTTGGTTTATCGATGAGGCTGCCAGTTTCTTTCACTTTTTTTTCACAAGATAACGAATATACGGAGCTGACGGTGCTTCTCTTCTTCCAAAATCCGTATGCAGTTTTCGCACACATTCTGCAACATTACCATGATTTTCAAAGTAATGTCGCAATATTTCTCAGCATTGTTCAAGCGTATACACAACCATATTCGTTCAGCGGAAGGATAAAACTCTCTGTCAAATCAGACATGAGCTAAGTGTTACCATTCACGAAATAAGCACTAGTTGAAAAAAAAACGTTAGATTGCGGACCCTTTTTTTAATGTCACATATGTGGAGTCTTGTAATTGCGAAAACCTAGAGACTTTGTCTGAATTCATTGGTTATTAATGTGAGTTGTCTGAAAAAAAATGGGTGGGATCTGGAAAGTAAATAGTTAACGTCATATATCTGGAGTACTGTAGTTTCAAAACCCTTAGAACTTTGTGTAAATTTATTAGTTATTAAAGTAAATAGTTGGACAAAAAGTAGGCGGGATCGGACCAATGCGCGTGTCATCTCGATACAAAGTAAATATTTAGTATCATATAACTGGGTATTATAATAGAATAAGTCTTGGGACTTTGTCTGAGTTCATAAGTTATTAATGTGAGTAGTGGCCCAAAGAATAAGCAGGATCGGACAAATGGGCGTGGCACATTCTATACAAAAAATATGAAGTGCTATCAAGACAGTTTTGAAAGTTTTGGCAAGCACATTAATTACCAATGTGAGTAGTTGCGGAAAATATGCGCGGAATCGACAAAATAAAAAATCGCCAAAACCGAAAATCCCGAATAAACAAAATTTCCAAAAACAAAAATCGCGAAAAAAAAAACTCACAGGAACAAAAATCGCCGTATATCAAAAATCGCAATAAATAAAAATCGCCAAAATCAAAAATCTCAAAAAACAAAACTCGTAAAAAACAAAAATTGGCAAAAACGAAAATCGCGAATAACGAAATTCGCCAAAAAGAAAAACAAAAACCGACAAAAAAATACCTCAACCAAAAATCGCGAATAACAAAACACACAAAAATAAAAGTCGCCAAAAATCAAAAATCCCGGAAAAAAATGCTTATGTCAAAAATCGCCAAAACAAAAATCGCTATAGACTAAATTTCCAATGTCAAAAATCACCATAGTCAGAAATATCAAAAAACAAAGTCAAAAATCGCCACAATCAAAAATTTCCAAAATCAACAATCGCCAAAAATAAATAAAATGGTTTTCCACAAAATATATTTCCATTTTTTTATTTCGTTATGATACCTGTAGCTACAGATAATTCTAAATAAAATGCAACCTCTTTTATGCATTAGTGAAAAGGCTTAAAGTGTTACCCTTGTAAGGCTTCTTGTAGGGTAAAGTATTAGCAAATTGTTCCCCTGTTTTGTTATATTCTCACCCTATAACTCAAAAAGAAGTGAAAAAAGTGTAAGTAAAATGGGCATTTCTTGGACGGAAAAAAACGACATAAATTTGCAATTGATCTACATGTTTTTAATAGCAAAATTAACTCTGCCTTCTGTGTGGCACTTTGCATTTTTGGCAATTAGATTCTGCTTTTCAAATTGTATACTTTTGTTAAGATTTGAAGTATTCCAGATGGTTGGTTTTCTCACATATGGATTCACAAACGTCCTTAAACCGTTTAGTAATGGCCGACTTGCTAACTTTGCATGATATACGGGTTTCATTGCAGATATTAAGTTTCTGCTTGGTTACAGAACGCTTTATTGCACCGTATATTTTTTGACTTAAGCGCAAATGGTGCACTATAAAAGGAAAAGCTTTGACACTTCGTACGAATCCATCAGATATTAATGTGAGTAGTCAGATAAAAAATGTGTGGGTTAGTGGGCGTTGCAAATCCTATCAAAAAAAAATATGAAGAACTCTGGAACCGAGTGTATTCAAACTTTTTACAAGTACAATAATATGGGTGGAATCGCAAATAAAAAAATCGCAAATAAAAAAATCGCCAAAATCTAAAATCGCCAAAACCGAAAGTAGCGAAAAATAAAGATCGCCAAAAACAAAACTATTCAAAAACAAAAATCGGCAAAATCAAAAATCGTCTATGTCTAAAATCGCCAAGTTCAAAAATCGCTAAAACAAAAAATTGCCAAATGATATTCAAATGATTTTCTAGACTAAATCTACATTGAAGTATTAAAAAAAAAAAAAAAAAATTGTAATTCTTCGTTCTTGTGTTAAACTCTAGTTAACTTCTTTTAATAGATTTGATTGTTATTACCTATATATTAATACGTGAAGGACAATATTTAGTTCCATTTTTAAGCAACATGCGGGCACGGAAGAGTGTGAAAATTGGCATATTTATAGCTCATTTGGAGGAGCATCTGATAATGATAAAATTTATGTTTAATCTGTCTTAAAAATAAATAAAATTAAATAAAATAAAATATTTCTAATAATTCGTTACGTCCTGTTAATGCGAATGATTAAATTTTATAGCACACTCTCTGTGTTGAATTGCGAATTGCTAAAATTGTCTAGCATACCTTTAGGCTCATTTAAATATTCATATATTTTTATATACATATATCTATAATATTAATAGGGTAGGCGATTTCTTGCGGCCGATGTTTTGTTCTACCTTTTTATCCCGATTTTAACCAAGCGTATATTATTTGAAAGGTATTCCTTTTTAGCTGTTTTGCAGATTTACAGATTTTTAAATTTTTTCCTTTATTTTGAGTAAATTGCATTTAAAGTTGCTACTAACACATACATAAAATTATACAATGCTATGTGTGTGTTTATTAAATTTGTTACTGTGTTTATAATAAAAACTAGTTTGTTTTTTTGTGTTGATTTGTGATTTGGCTATAATTGATTAGCATACCTTTAGGGTCTTTATTTAATGAAAAAATAAAATTTTCTAGAATTTTCACTCGAATTTCGAGGGATCGAATCTGCTAGTAGATTATATAGCATTGAAAGAAAAAAATTGAATGTAAAAATAATATTTCCTAGAATTTACAATCGAATTTCGAGTGCTGGGCTATACTAGGTTACTATAATTACATAAAAAAATATTTTAAAGTTCTGAAATAAAAATACAAATAAAAAAATGTAAAACTGAATTATATTCAGATATGAGTAAAAAGTATTTTAATTAAAATCGTCACTGCCGTGTCTTGAAATTTGGTACTTGGTACTTTTTTGAAAAACGTTACCTTTCTTCGTTTACATGAAGGTTTGAAAATCATTTTCAGAATCAATTTGTAAAGTTAAACTTTTTGACAAAGTACAAGTTTCAAATATAGAAATATTTTGATGAAGTGGTTTTAAGATCCAAAAGGCAACCCATAAAAAGTGGTAAAAATCGAACTGTGTATTGTGTAAAAGCCAATACCTTCTTTCATCGCCTAGCCCATAACACCAGTGGTAAGAGCCAGTTGAAAACCGGTTAGAAAAAATATTATTGGCTACTTTATTCATTTTCTTTAAATCTTGATTTGTTTGAAACACTTTTTGTGACACTTTTATCTGAATCATTTTTAAAATTATACATTTTATGGCTAAAGAAGGCAAGTGTTTTATTTTTAAATTCCTAATAATACGCCATCGCTTTAAAAAATTAACATTTTAAATTTTGTTCATTTAAAGTTTTATTTCCAATACTCGTATACAGAAACAAACGAGGAATTTTGGTTATGTGACTTTGTAACTCTTTTTTGTTTGTTTGCTGCTATTTAAATTGTTGAAATAAATCGTAATCAAGTTAATTTATGAGATTCAGATAAATAACATATACACAGCTATATACATCTATATACGTATACATGGAAGCCAACAAATTAATGCAAATTTTAGTTAATTTTTTCTTCATCATCTAAATAACAGCAATAATAAAACAAGAAAATAAAACGTATATTTTGAATTAACAATTTTTTTGTGTATAAAAAACGTATTTTATATGGCCGCCTCTTTTCAATTGGCATTAATAAACACTTTAGTGGGAGAATAATGTTTTTTGTGGTGATATTTGACTTTAATTTAAATTTATAACGTATATATTTGAAATTGTCAGGCAATTAAAATTGCAAAAAAGGCACAAATTATGCTGTCAATTTAGTTAAGCCATAAATTGTTATTAACTTGTTTTTTTTTTAACGAACATAAAAACAAACACTCACATTAATATTATACACAAATTATATACAAACGAAACAGAAATGAAAGCGAAAATACAGCGACAGTTAACATCATTTTAACCATATAAGAAGTTGCTTAAGCTACTACTCTCTTTTAGAAAAACATCTTTGTGAGTCATTTTATAGCTTTTACATCGAATATGTATATGAAAATAGCAGCGTGTTAGTTATTACCTACAACAAACCCACGTGTTACTTGATTGTCAATGCTTTGTTAATTTTTCAATAAACTCAAAATTTCGGTGGGTTTTAGATTGAATAATTTTAGAAAAATGATTTGTTCTGAAACTTCTACAGAGGTTGGTTGGCTAATACTATTAAATAGCACTAATTAGTTGTGTAGTAAAGTGAGCTTTTTCATTACTTGAATTGTTACTAAAAACTATTTTTTCATATACTAAAAGAAGCTTTAAAGAATACCAAATCAATAAAAATTCAGATAAGTTGAAAAGTTTTTTTCAGTACTAGTAATTCCATAAATTAAAAAAAAAAAAATAATAACAAATATATAAATAAGGAAATTATATATAAGTGGATATAAAAAATAATCATATAAAAAATTTTAGTGGCATTGTTAAAAAATGTGGCCTGACGAAACAAAAAAGTTCATATAGAATGATCTTTTTATATGACGACTAGGCAGTTCGAATCTAACTCTCTTTACGAACGGTCGTGTAAATAATTAAAGCGCTTAGAGTACAACTATTTAAAATTAACAACAAGTGTATATTTTTGTTTTTGCAATTGCCTATGCTTGATCTCATTTGAACTCACGTGGTAGACAATCCAGCTTATAACAGGAATAAAAATTTAGCGATGGCCCGAGGGGCCAAATCTTCATCAAAAAGAAAGCTTGTGAACAAGAAGATGACAAAACTTCCTCCGGGATTTGTTAACCCGAACATCGCGTCAACTTTCAGCAACAGATTTAGCCTGCTTGCTGGCCTCAATGATATGGACGTAACTCCTGCATCAAATATTAATGATATTAAACAACACAAACCTCCACCTATAGTTGTAGAAGCCAACGCCTCATTTGCAGAAATACGAAAACTACTTGGTAAAGATTGTATTTTCAAACGTACTTCAATTGGTACTAAAATTTTGCTCCAACTAAAGAATTGTACGAATGCTACAAGCAAATTCTTAAGGAGAGTAAAATGGAGTTTCATTCATATGGCTCCAAAGATAATAGGGTATACACAACCTTTCTACACGGTTAACCCCGCATAAACTCTGAGGACATCACCGAAGAGTTAAAAAACTACAACCTATCCACTTCTTCCGTGGCTGAAATAGTCACCAAATTCAGTTCGAACAACAATGCTGTTTATAAAGTTCAATTTGTTCGTAAAAATTTTAACCCAACTGCCTTAAAAAATGTAAGGACAATTTCCAATATCATAATTTCTTGGAAAAAATACAAACCTAGATACAGAAATAAACCAACTCAATGCTGGAACTGCTTAATGTATGGCCATGGCGGTGAACATTGCCATCGAACTGCTGCGTGTATGATATGTGCAGAATAACATCATACAAGTGTGTGTCCGTTTAACACAAATGAAAAAAGACCAGCTGTTTTTACATGCTTTAATTGCAAAAAAAACATGGAAAAGAGAGAACTGATCACTCTGCAAACGACATCAACTGTCCGTTACGTCCTCTGTATTTGGAAACTAGAACAAGAGTAAATTCCAAAAGTCATAACGTCAGGCAACAACAAAATATTTCATTTCAATCAGAGTTCAGAAAAAAACACACACTGAATAAAAAACTCGTACATATATGTAAACAAACATAACTTAGACCAACACACACATATTTCTATTTTCATACCAATTATGTTTGTTTTTAAATTTTCTTCGGTGCCCAACACAACCATGACTGTGTTCGTTTTAATATTTCGTTATTTACACGAACATTTTTGTATCACATACTTTTTGTTTCAATCACATATAAAGCACACATTTTTGAGTGTTGCTTTATTTGAAGTTCATGTTCTTGTACGTGTACTGAAAAAAAAACACAGAACATGTACAATAAACAGGTTCGAGTTCAGTTATATTTTAAGTCGTGTTGTGGCTCGTGTAGTAAGCAAAAACAGAACATGTACAATAAACAGGTTCGAGTTCAGTTATATTTTAAGTCGTGTTTAAAATATAACTGAACTCGAACCTGTTTATTGTACATGTTCTGTTTTTTCTCACTACACGAGCCACGAGCCACGATCCTGATCATGTCTGGTAAAGTCTCTTGTATTTTGCAAAAATATATACAAACAAAATCTGAGAAGAATCAGTGCAATATTTTTGTTTTTTAATAGATTTAATTGAAGATCGGGAAGCAGCTCTATATGGGGCCAAAGGGATCATTTTTGAACTACTTATTAATGGACGTAATGAACGCATACAAAACCCAATTTGAGTAAGATCTATATGACAATTTGGATCTTATGGCAATTTATGTCGATTTCATAGGGGTAATTTGTATGGGGGCTAGGTCTGAACATGCACCGATTCTCACCAATTTCAATAGCGTTCATCCCATGGCCGATAGAAGCTCACGCACCAAATTTCATCAAAATATATTCATATTTGCGACCTGCAGTTTGATTACAAGCTTTACATGGACACACAGACGGACGGACGGACGGACGGACGGACGGACGGACATTGTTAAATCAACTCAGAAAGTGATTCTGATTCGATCGGTATAATTAAAGATGGGTCTAGGTCAAATATTTTTGGTTGTTACAAACAGCAGCACAAAGTCATTATACCCAAACCACATAGTGGTATAGGGTATAATAACAGCAAAGCTACATATGCTAACCAGCTGAAAACAAACAACGATTTATTTAGCATTGATGAGCTTTTTGATATTTTCACTACAGCTATGGATGATTTGCATGGGTGCACTTCAAAAGTACAACAAATCAAAGTTGTAATGTCAATGGTGAAATACGCCCATGAATTATACTAATAAAATGCTTCACTTGAATGCTAATGGCATTTCAAACTTTTCTAAATTAAAACAATTTGAGATACTAATTGAACGAGAAAAAAAATGAAACATTTTTTTCAGAAAATCATAGACCCTACTTTAAAAATTATTATTTATATAGAAGTGACAGAACAGATGCAAGAGGAGGAGGAGTAGCTCTGTTAATTCATAAATCTGTCGCTCATAAAAACCTCTTTACATCAAACACTTCATCAATCGAAAACATCTCAATTGAAGTTATTATAAATAATAGACCTATTGTTGTATCTTCGTTATATTCACCAAGATATACCCAAAGCTTTTGTGCTGATAACTTGAACCTAACACCTTCCCCAAAAGAATATATAGTTTTTGGTGACCTAAATGCCAAACATTGTTCTTGGAATTGCCGTTCAAATAATACTGCAGGAATCGCACTCAACAATCTACAGCAATCGAGCAATTTTTTCATACACTATCCTAATAGTCCAACCCTATTCCCCCATCAACACAATCGCGAATCATCCGTAGTTGATATTATTTTAAGCAATACCGCTTTAAATATAGACGTAAAAACAATGGATTACGAAATACCATCGGACCATCGCCCCATTATATGTACACTTAAAAGATCAATGGCCTCGCAGGTTGACCTCAATTATTATGATTATAGTGCTACCAACTGGAACATTTATATGAATTTTTTAGAAAATAGAATCACGTTAAATTCGGATATATACAATACCAAGGTAGTAATTGACCAGGAAATACAAAAATTTATAAATGTAGTTTTCGAAGCAAGGGATGCGTCTACACCTAAAATAACCCAACAAAATAATTACACATTACCAGAAAGTACTGTGAAATATATTAAACAAAGAAGAAGCTTTAAAAGAAAAAGCCAACGATCTTCAAATATAGCCGAGCAAACTTTCTATAATCAATGTACTAAGTTTCTAAGTAACATGATTGATAAAAGGATTAATTCGGAACGCAATAAGAAATGGTGTCAATTATTATCCAATTTAAAACCAGGTGATAAATCATTTTGGAGAAGAAGCAGGAACTTGCGAGGAAAAGGAAAAAAAAAAAATCTCAATAAAAAAATCTCAATATCTCCTGGTTTTGACAATGTTCCCAACCTGCTCTTAAAGAAACTACCACTCAAAGCTCTAAAATTACTGGTTATAATATTTAACAGCTGCATCAAACTCAACTATTTCCCAAACTATTTCAAAATCAGCACTAACAAGTAAGAAAATTATAGTCGGTCTAGACTGACTATACGATACCCTATACCATGATTTTAGAAACTCTATCTCTTAGGCCCAACTAACTGGACATAGAAAATAAGCAAAAACCAAATTTGAGTGGGATTTTTATTAATTTTTTTGGCTGCATATATAAAAAAGTTCATATCTGAACATGTTTGGTAAAGTCTCTTTTATTTTGCAAAAATATATACAAACAAAATTTGAGAAGAATAAGTGCAATATTTTTGTTTTTTAATAGATTTAAGTGAAGATCGGGAAGCAGCTCTATATGGGGACAAAGGGATCATTTTTGGACTACTCATTAATGGATGTAATGAACGCATGCAAACCCAATTTGAATAAGATATATATGAAAATTTGGATCTTATGGCAATTTATGTCGATTTCATAGGGTAATTTGTATGGGGGCTAGGTCTGAACATGGACCGATTCTCACCAATTTCAATAGCGTTCATCCCATGGCCGATAAAAGCTTAAGTACCAAATTTCATCAAAATATATTCATATTTGCGACCTGCAGTTTGATTACAAGGTTTACATGGACACACAGACGGACGGACGGACATTGTTAAATCAACTCAGAAAGTGATTCTGATTCAATCGGTATAATTAAAGATGGGTCTAGGTCAAATATTTTTGGTTGTTACAAACAGCAGCACAAAGTCATTATACCCAAACCACATAGTGGTATAGGGTATAAAAAAACGATAAACGTTCAACGGGTCTTATATTGTTGGATATCGAAAAAGCGTTTGACACCGTTTGGCATAATGGCCTAGTATTTAAACTTCTTGATGCAAATATACCAAAATATTTATGCAAACTTATTTCAGATTTCATTCACGGCAGAAGCTTTAAAGTTGCAATTAATAATGAAACATCATCTCCAAAAACCATTACCACAGGGTTACCTCAAGGATCAGTCTTGTCGCCATTGCTTTACTCGATATATACATCCTATTTCAAAGTCCCGAAATATATGAAAATTGCTTACTACGCAGATGATACTGCGTTAATTTCTTCAAACAAACTTACAAGTGCACTCCTGAATAAAATGGAAAAGGGACTTGTAAATTGCAGTAAATATTTCACAAATGGAAAATCCAAATTAATCCAAACAAGACACAAGCAATTATTTTTCCGTTCAACAAACCTCCCAAAAGATTGCCAAGACGTCATCTTCGTATTGGAAATAATACCATATATGTACTTAATCATGTCAAATATCTCGGAGTTGTCTTGGACAAAAAGCTTACTTTTAAACAACATATTATGGCTACGTGCCAAAAAGCTATAAAATCATTTAAAGCATTATGGCCACTTCAAAATAGAAGGTCATTTCTAAACCCCAAAAACAAAAATCTCTTATTCAAAAGTGTTATAAGGCCAATATTAACATACGCGTGTCCTATTTGGAGTGACGCTGCCAACTGCCACCTACAAAACAAATGTCTTAAAATGATAAATAAAAAGCCCTGGAGGTATCCTACAAATCTTCTTCGTGAAGCAACAGGTTATGAAAAAATTATCGATTTCATAACGAGGATTAACAACAATTATTTTGCCAAAATTGAAAATTCCTCTTACCCACTATAAGAGAATGTAGAGAAGTAACGTAAAATTAAAAAGAAATCACCAAATTGAAAATTATATGCTTATAGAGGTCTATTATTTTTAATAAACCTTCTATAACCATATAAATATTTTCGGATAGTATTTGAATTTATTAAATCATATAAAGGTTTTTTTTCCCTCCCATTTCCCTTTAAAAATCAGTAAAAAATAAAATAAAAACTATTTAATGTTTAAATGGTGCGTGGTAAAGAAGAAGAAAGCATATATTTCAAAAATTCATAACTGCACTATATTCTTAATCGGACCGGTTTCTGGCATTTCAGCCTTCATCAGCGATTTATTGAACATTGTGATAATTGTTATGTTTTAATTGAATAGATTGTTTCTATATGAAAATTTTTTTCAACTTAGGGCGGCCGTGAGGTTTTGAACCATGAACCTTCACATACGCTCGTACTTGCACTTTTTGGTCAGCGCTTTAACACACTCACCTAAAGTCAGGCCTACGAGCAGTGTGGTTAGATTCAGTTTTCGTACCATTTTGTAGAAAACTATTTTATTTTCCTTTTGTGTGATTTTTGATTTAGTCGATTTTTGCTATTCGCGAATTTCGGCTTTGGCGATTTTTGATTTTGACGACTCCGCCCATATATCTCACTACTACACACATTGGTAATTTATGTACTTGTCAAAAGTCCAAGACAGTCGTATTCATAGTACATCATATTTTTTGTATAGAGGTGCGACGCAGATTGCTCCGATCCCTCCCATTTTTCGTCCGACTATTCACATTAATAACTTATGAACTCACACGAAGCACCAAGCCGTTTTCTATTACAGTACTATATATATATATACGATAATAAAAGTTTACTTTGTATGGTGGCTGCCACGCCCACTGATCTGATTCTGCCCACATTTTGTCCGAATATTCACATTAGTAACTCATGAACTCACACAAAGTTCCACGGCTTTGTCTAGATACTCTAGAGATATAACATTAAATATTTATATTGTGTGGTGGGTGCCACGCCCATGGATCCGATTCCACCGATTTTTTCCACGACTCTCAAAATTAGTTTAATATCGTACGACTTCAGATATTATATGTTAGATTTTGATGTTAGATGTGCCACGCCCACTTGAAAAATCGAAAAAAATATCCTTCCGGATAGGCAGTTACCTGCTGAAAAAATTTCAAGACGATTGGTCCAGTGGGGAAGCCTCCTACAAGCCACAAACAAACAGAAAAAACTCCATTTTTATGTATAAGATTGATATATGTAGCAATAGAGTGGCTCAATGTAGGGGGCCGAAAAATCTCCATGGGTTCATCGCTATTCTGGTACTACGGGCCATAACAAGTATATTTGCCAAGGAACCATACCTCTAAAATCATTTTCGAACCGTCCAGAATTTCGATGAAAAAATCGATTTATGTCGTATAAGGCTCATCGCGATCCTTGAAAAAATTGCTCGGTTTTAAACCTTTTGCCAACAATAATGAAACGGAGACTGCAGAGGATAGCAATTTTAAGGAGCTAGACAGTTCTTACTATAAACAGGGTATCGAAGCTGTTGAAAATCGCTGAAGAAAGTGTATCGAGGAGATTATGTAGAGAAAATAAGAAGATTTTTCGAATCTTTTGCTTTCATTATTAGGTCGCGTTGTTCTAGGACCGACTTTGTACAGTCTGGTTTCAGGAGATAATTATTGATATTATTTAGTGTCTTGAAGAGGAAGAGTAGTACTCTCAGATGCTTTAGAAAGTAAAAATATGTACTTGCATTATCTTACAATCACATATACAGTAAAAATGGTTTTTACAATTTTAAGTAAAGATTTCGGATTCAGCACGCGAAAGACTTTAATAAAAAAACTGGCATTCGAAATTCGAGTGCAAATTCTAGGAAATTAATTTTTTTTTTCAAATTTTTCATTTCAATATTTTTTTAATCTACATACATTAGGGTGACAGCGGTTTGTATGAACAAATTTAGTTTTTCGAATCTAAAGGAATCTAAAAAGTATTTCCTGCAAGTTTGGGCCAAATCGGACATCGTTAACACGAGGCGCAACGAGGTCAAAGGTCAAGTCATAGAGAATATTCGAAAATATATGAAAATTATATAATAAATAGCTTTAATTTATTTATTTATTTATTTATTTATTAGAAAATGTTATTTAAAATATTTTTTGTAATTAACCCAAAATATACCAGGGGGTCAAATTGACCCACTCAAAATTGTTGACTTTATTGTCATTTTAGACATTTAATTCTTACTAACATATTATTCATGTACATAATCTGGACATGAAGAATATAAAAAAAATCCAAAAAATTAAGTTAACACTATTGCTTCCACTAGATCAAAATGACCCACAAAATTTTTTATTTGAAAGAACTTTTATACTAATTTAAAGGCTGGTTTTTACTTTTATTTATAATAAATTACATATTAAATCACAGTGTTAAAAAATTAGAGAATTCATTAGTTTATGATAAGTTTTAAAAACAATTTAAATTTTTTAATAAATTTTAGAAAATTATTTTAAAAAATTATTTTAAAAAATCTCTAGTTAAAGACTGTTTGGAATATTGTTTTCTGTAGCTTTGTACCACCTGAAAAATTACAAAAAAAAAACTAAATATTAGTACAATTAATAGCAAAGCAAAATAAATTCAAAAATTACTTTTAGTAATGTTGCTTTTGCTCCTCATCATTTCGTGATTTTACAATAATATTCCTGGATAAGTTTAATTCCTCTTTCAGCACAATCGTTGACAACACTTAAACTTTTAACAATTTCTTTTCTTCTTTTAAGTTCTTCATTAAATTCCCATATAAGCGGGTCTTCTTTAAAGAAACCAGCGGATATTTTAAATTGCTTAAAGACGTTTTTTGTGTTAAATGAGAATAGATCTTCTAAAATTACAGAAAATTCTATCGCATGACATTGCCGAGAGTGAGACAATAGATGGCGCTGATCCAAATTTATTTCTTTTTATTGAATTTTTCTTTTATTTCATTCAAATTTCTATTTTATTGTATTATTATTATTATTAATTTTTATTAATGAAAATCCTAATGTAACAAGATTTTAAATCTTATAAAACAACGTTAGTCATAACAAATTAATTTTCAATAAGAATGTAAGTTTAATTTATAATTAAAATTAGAAGAATAATATAAAATAAAATATAAAATAAAATATATAAAAAATAAAATAAAAATGTAAAAATAAAGTGTAAAAATATCCTGCACAGTAGGTTAAAATTATATAGAAATTAAAATTAAATTAACTAAAGAAATTAAAATGAAGTATTAAAAATCAATTGAGAAAAAGTTTAAATAGTTCTTTCTTAAATGATGTTGTAATTGATATTTTGTGAAGTTGATTATTTAAAGTATGTAACGAGTTCCAAAGACGTATGCCATTTACAAAAAAGTGTCTTTCGGATATTAGTCTATTGTACAATATTGGTACAAGACAGTTATTACGGTTAGATCTTGTAAATAGTAATCGCTCGAAAACGTAAGCGGGTTCTTTAGTGAAAATAATTTTATGAACCATAAGTAAAGTTCTAAATTTAAATTTGAGTGTAAAACTAAAAATATTGCGTTATATTTAAAGAAAAAATTACCTCTGCTTTGCAGCTTCAAATTTATCAGCAAGTTTTGTCGAAATCCTTCAGCAAATATATATTATTTCGATATTTTGTTTCAAAAAAATATGAATCTCTTTAAATTTGACTTTGACCTTAAAGGGGACTTTTTATAGTCTTTCGATATAACCTTAACTTCCAAGATTGAGAACTTATACCAAGTAGTATAATACTTTGATAAAAGATATTTGAGATATGAAAACACCAAAAAGATGTAGCCTAAAAGTTGAAAAAATATGAAAAATGAAATTTTTCTTCAAATCCGCTGAAATAAAAACACTACCCTCGCCAAATTAAGAACAGGATACCTACAATATTTGCCATTTTTAATCACATATATTTTGCTTATAAGACCTTGAAGTCCAATCGTTGATTTCGGTAAATTTCTTGAACAAAATTTTTGAAAAAGTAAAATTTGGGATTTTGAAATAGTGCTAAAAAATACGTACCGTTTTGGCATTAATTTAGAACGGCATAACAATAGACGAGATGGAAAATACTTTACGTAAAATTATTTTGGGATCAGGGAAATGCAAAAATGTTGTTGTTGTAAATTATTTCAATGTCTCTAAAAATGTGAGCTCGATTTTCTTAATCAAGTGGTCTGCGGCGCATATATTGCCTGGGGAACTTGATAGAACTTGGCTCTTTTTCAACCGATAATAGACTTTGATATTTTATTAGAAAGATAATTTTCTCTAGATTATGGTTTGTTAATTAGTTTAATTGAAACGCTATTATTAATATCAAAATTTTTGTGAAAAATTATTTTTTTTGATAATATTCCCACATAAATGCATTTTTGAACTTTGAACTCAATGCGCGCCCAGAAAGCATTGTCCGATTTGGCTCAAATTTTGCGCACTTAAGTTTTAGATCCAATGTCACAATAATCCGGCCCGCATGTATTGTTATTCAAAAAAATAAAAAATGGCTGTCATTCTAATATACATATGGGGGATTTCATGTCAAGTGCACCAACTTTTGAAACCGATGTTTTCCGATCGAGATGAAATTTGCACCAAGGTTAGTCCTATGGGATAGTAGTTTAGACACAATTTTTCAATAAGATCGGTCCAGATCTCTCTGAGTTAGAGGGGATCAAAATTTGACATTTTGGCCAAACAGGTGTTCCTTCTCATCCATGTAACTTATTACCTATTGTTCTCAGAAAATTTTCTCCCAAATAGTTTAGTTAGATATTTCTTCAATATTTCGGAAAAAAATACTTAAAAAAAAAAATTTTTTTTAGACTTTTTTTTTTTGCTAAATTAAAGCATTTTTTGCCTTTTTTTCAAAAAGTGCTTTTTTTTATTTTTCATAAGAAAGCTTAGGATGTTTCCTTTAAGAACTTTTTGGTCGCTTAGTGGGATGGGAGTGGGATATCTATCAAAATAAATGTTTTGTAAATCAAGACAACGGTTTTTCAATTTTTCACAAATGCACTATTTTGAATTTTTTCCTATTTGTGTGTAAAACCTTACAAATAAAACTTATACTGAGAAACTAGACAAATTAACCTTTCCGAAGGTATATAACATAACTAACTAAAATTTTATACCCTCGATACTGTAATACCCAGAATATGTTAACCTCAGGAAAAAAATCGCTTTTTTTCTATAGAAATGTTGAAAAATTATTATTTTTTTATTTATTTTTAATAATAATTAAATTAATGTATAATAATAATATTTAAAATAAAAAGATAAATAATTTATTAAAATTTAATCTTAATTGCATTAGATCCATTTATATCATAACTATTTTTATACTTAATTTATTGTAGCTGATGAAGTATTTAAGTCTTGTAAATTTTTAAATACCCAGTCTTTCATCCAGCTTTTTTGTCGCCTTTATTTACTGCGTTTTTTTGTCAATCCTTTCTTGGCGTTACTAGGTTCAGCTGTTGATTTCGCTGCTGGTTTATTTGTTGTCTTTGGAAAGAAATCGCATTAAATAGAGGCAGAAAACTTTTTCAACTTGAGTCTTCCATCGACAAGCGGTATAAAAGCATGGTATTGAGCGGTGCCATCGATTGTTACCGCAGCATCGAATCTGCTCTTCAGTGTTTTCAATGTTTCCTGATGATCCTCTTTGCTACTAAAAACTATTTTAGTTTCTTTACAATAACTCTTTGCCCAATGGAATAAAGCAGTCGCATCTAAGATGCGATCTTGATGAGAGCACTGGAGGCTATACTTCGCTGCATTTCTTTTAAGGTTTGCTCCAATACCATCACATGCTCCTTTACCATGAGCAGTAGGATGAAAATGCCACTCAGCTGGCATTCCAAAATCTTTTTCATGGGCCATAAGATTTGCCAAGCTACCTTTGTTTTTAAAATGTTGACGAGCTCCGTCCGAAACGTAGTATACCTTCTTTACTGTAAATTTAGATTTTAGAAATTTTAGTATTCGCTTCTGGTACTCATAAACTGCAAAGCTATCATGTTTTAAATCGTAGGATATGATTGACATACTTTTGTGTTCGAGCTTTTCATCTTTCATGTAGTAAATAACTACTGTGAATATAGTTGATTGGTCGTTATTGAAGTGGAATGCTTGTATGGCATCCTGAAGAACATGTTTATAGTTTTCTGCGAAATCATATGAAATAACGAATTCACCAGACTTCAAATGTATCTTCAAATCCTTGAAGAATGACCATTGCTCTTTGACTAAAAAGTCATGGTTTCTCAAGTTTAGGAATCCTGTATAAATAATAAATAAATAAATAAATAAATAAATAAATAAATATTCTCGATCTAAAGAGTTGATTAAATTTTCTTTGATGAATGTGTTTTTCGGGCAATTGGTACATTCACCTAAGTGGCAAGAAGTTGTTGCATGAGGACACATAGCCAATTTAAGGCAATCGCGGTAATCGTGTAAATCTTCTACCGAATCATCTGTAAAATACTTTAAGTTGATTTCCTTCCACATCAGTTTAACATTTTCATGGTAAATTTGGGTTAATTTCGTGAAGCCAGATTGAAATGTTGCAAATAACTGTTTCAGGTTACAGATAACCATTCTCTTCTGTTATGTTATGAAGTTATGTTACATACCTTCGGAAAGGTTAATTTGTCTAGTTTCTCAGTACAAGTTTTATTTGTAAGGTTTTTCACACAAATAGGAAAAAATTCAAAATAGTGCATTTGTGAAAAATTGAAAAACCGTTGTCTTGAGTTACAAAACATTTTTTTTTGATAGATATCCCACTCCCATCCCACTTTGGGACCAAAAAGCTTTTAAAGGAAAAATCCTAAGCTTTCTTATGAAAAAAAAAAAATGCCCTTTTTGAAAAAAAAGGCAAAAAATGCTTTAATTTAGAAAAAAAAAAAAGTCTAAAAATTTTTTTTTTTAAAGTATTTTTTTCCGAAATATTGAAGAAATATCTATCTAAACTATTTGGGAGAAAATTTTCTGAGAAAAATAGGTAATAAGTTACATAGATGAGAAGAAACACCTGTTTGGCCAAAATGTCAAATTTTGATCCCCTCTAACTCAGAGAGATCTGGACCGATCTTATTGAAAAATTGTGTCTAAACTACTATCCAATAGGACTAACCTTGGTGCAAATTTCATCCCGATCGGAAGACATCGGTTTCAAAAGTTGGTGCACTTGACATGAAACCCCCCATATATAAAACAAGTAAGAAATTGTAGTTGGTCTAGACCAACTACACGATACCCTATACCATGGTTTGGAGCCCTATCTCCTCGATCCAACCAATATAATATAGAAAATAAGCATAAACCAAATTTGAGTGGCATTGTTATTAATTTTTTTTTTGTCTGCAGATACGAAAAAATTCATATCGGATGCTATATTTATATAGGGACTAAGTCGAAATATGGACCGGTCCTGACCGTATTTGTTAAAGTCACTTATATTTTGCAAAAATATATACAAACCAAATTTGAGAAAAATCTATGCAATATTTTTGTTTTTTGATAGATTTAAGTTTAGATCGGGAAGCAGCTCTCTATGGGGCCTATGACCAAGAATTGTCCTCTAGGCATTATTTTTGGACTACTGATTAACGGATATAATAAACACATACAAACCCAGTTTGACTGAGATCTATATGATAATTTGGACCTTATGGCAATTTATGTCGATTTCATAGGGGTCATTTGTATGGGGACTGGCTTTGAACGTGGACCGAATTTCACCAATTTCAACAGCGTTCATCCTATGGCCGGGGAAGCTTATATACTAAATTTCATCAAAATATATTCATATTTGCGACCTGTAGTTTGATTACAAGTTTTATATGGACACACAGACGGACAAGCGGACAGACGACGGACATCACTAGATCGACTCAGAAAGTGATACTGATCGGTATAGTAAAAGATGGGTCTATGTCAAATATTTTTGGTAGTTACAAACAGCAGCAGCAGTCATTATACCCAAACCACATAGTGGTATAGGGTATAAGTGGCAAAATCCTGCATTCGAAATTCGAGTGCAAATGCTAGGAAATAAATTTTTTTTTTCAAATTTTGTTTTTTTTAATGTATATATATATATATAAAAATTTATGATAATAAATAATAATTTTATATGATATGATAATAAATAATAAATTTGATGAATTATGAATTCACTAAAATTGATTAGCATACCTTTAGGCACTTATAAAATTATTTATTATTAATATTTTATTATTTTTTATTTTATTTAATATATTCTTAAAACATATTATAGATACATTTTAAAATCCTGCACTTCTCCTCCATATGAATTATTATTATTACAATTTTCACACTCCTCCGTGCCCGGATTATGCCTAAAGAGGGATGAAAATATTTTCCTTCAAATATTGATATATATTACTGGGGTCCCAGCGTCTGAAATTTTGTCAAAATTTCTGTGCCGGTGTAATAGACATTAAGTTATTGTCGCATTCCTTTATATCTTCATCAATAACAGAAGAAGTGGTTTGCGAGTTTCGTTTATATTTTTTATGTTTACGTTTTTATTTTGTCTAGTTATTTTATTATTGTATTTTATTAACAATTTTCAGTAAAGAAGACCCTGCTAAAGAAAATTACTACAGTAGTCTCTTTTTTAGTTTCTTTTATAATTTTTTGTTCATAAGTTATTTTACTTTAGCTTACGGCCACGATTAATTTCTCTTGCATTCCTTCTTTGATCTTAAAAACAAATTGATTACTTGGCAGTAATACCAAGGAACACTGTTTTATAGGCTAAAAAATGGCAACATTATTAAATGTCACAAGCGAATATGACCTAAGGACGTGCTGCGTGCAAAGAGATTGTTCGTTAGCACAAAAACAGGAACAAAATTTAATTATATATACTGTCGCAATCAATTTGCCAATTTATTTTTGTTTTAGTTAGTAAAGTTTTGAGTCATATGATGTGGGGTCAAAAATAAAGAATTGTTTACAATGTCGAATTGAATTTACCAATACAACAACACAAAATAGAAATACTGTATAAGTATTAAAAATGTGGTGGGTTTTCGATATTCCGAACAACGTTGTTTTTTTTTTATAGCTTAAGGGGATTTTAGATAAAAATTGTATTCATTGAAAAATCAACTGCCATTTGTACATAAACAGCTGAAAAAAGGATGAGTTATTGTTTTAAAATGATAAATTTAATATAAATAATAAATTAAGCCCATATTTAGTAATGCATTTGAAAGCTAAACAGAAACAAGATATCTGCTTGTATAGATTTAACAAGTTATTAATGAATGTCATAGTTAGTTTAAAATTCTAAACAAAGGTTTAAGATATTAATTAATAAATAACACAAAATTTAAATACAATCATATCACTCATATCAAGTAATTGGCGAAGATAAAATTTCAAGCAGTCTCCCAGTAGACAGTTGTAAAGATGAGTATAATGACAATTAACCCTATCACGACCGAACCTAAACTGCTGTAAACTTTTAATTTTTTTTTTGTGGATTCGTACTTAACGACCCAACATTTGTAAACAAAAGTATCGTCAAAAATATTTTTTTTCAATTTCTTCAAGGAAAAAATCCATGGGACATATATATCACATTGGTCGTCAACGGTCAAAATTAGTGAGCAACTAATTTACTCCGCTCAAAGTCAGCGATTTTTGTCAAGTCAGCGATTTTTGTTTTGGTTTTGTATTTGTTGTTAATTTTTAAATATAGATCACAGATAATCGATTACTACTTTTTTAGGTTGTACTAGAAATGGAAAGGAAAATAGGACAAATGCAATATGTTCCTTTTGTAAAAACCCTTTCCGCTTCACAAAGAACCGTAATTGCTTCAAAGATTACAATAGTTGATTTTGTATTTTTAAGATATTTAGAATTAACATTTTTCTAAGTTTTTTATTTATAGTTTTATTAATTGTTGATTTAATATTATAAATTTTTTTAATTTAATAAAAACTAGGAGATTGTAGCCCTCGAAATTCGAGTGCAAATTCTAGGAAATTTTATTTTTTCGCTAAATAAAGACCCTGAAAGTATGCTAATCAATTATAGTCAATTCAAAAATCAACAAAAAAAAAACACACTCAATTTTATTACAAACACGTTAACAAATTTTAAAAACACACACATAGCATTGTAGAATTTTATGTATGTGTTGGTAGGAAATATTTAAAAAACTGCAAATCTGCAAAACGGCTAAAAGAAATACCTTTCAAATAATATACGTTTGGTCAAAATTGGGATAAAACGGTAGAACAAAACATCAGTCACAAGAAATCGCCTAGCCTATTAATATTATAGATATAAAACTATAAAACATCTTTATTACCATTGACGACCAATTGGATAAACCGAATAATAAACCGATTGCAAATATTTTGGTGTTTCTAAAAACCATAAACACTGGTCCATGTTATGTCAAAATTTTAAGTTTTCGGTTCAATTACGTCCGAATTAATGACATCCAAATATGATTAAAGAAAAACATAAATTTGAGAATTTGGGGATACCGCCTTAGGTCCTGAGAATACAGGATATGATCTGAAAGATAAAACTATCCTCTGTCGACTCAAGTCAGCTTTAAAAAAATCGGTTGGGAAATGTGTAAAATATAAGAAAAAATAAAAATGGGACATAAAGGTCCCATTGGTCGTGAAAGGGTTAAAGTTATAAGAAAATAAATTAATATCATTTACGGCCTCCAACACTATTGAACCTGCCATTTTACAATTTAATTACAATTTCTATCTGTCATCAAGTTGGCACCACTGGTGTCACTCTCAGAACTCGTATAGTGTTTAAATTTCGCGATAATATTCCTACACGACCTACATAACTATGTCGGGGGAATGGCGATTTTTATATGTTCCTTACTGCGTTTTCCTTTACTAAATAGACTCAGAAAGTGATTCTGAGTCGATCTGTTTAATAAAACGTTCTTGGTATTTACAAACATCAGCACAAAGTCATTATACCCTGACCCCATAGTGGTATAGGGTATTAAAATAAATTTCTCATGGAATGAATGTACCTTCAATAGAAAAAGAAGTTCCGTTTACCAAAGTATCTATAATAGGGGAAGAGGTTGGGTTGTGGCCTTGGTTCGGTTGTGGCCACCCCAGCGTATATTTTGACCTAAAGCATATGTGTTTAAGCAGACGCGTCTGCTTTATGCTAGGAACAAATTTATTTTTCTGTGCTTGAAAAAGACCAATAATACAAATTTTGCCCCTTTTCAATAGAGTTAGAAATCGAAGTG
This sequence comes from Cordilura impudica, assembly GCA_963682025.1. Lineage (NCBI taxonomy): Eukaryota > Metazoa > Arthropoda > Insecta > Diptera > Scathophagidae > Cordilura > Cordilura impudica. Next base: position 266,354,629 of record OY821518.1, read on the forward strand.
AATCAATCAAAAATGTGAGTGCAATGCATTTTTATTCAGTAAATTTATTATACTTTGTGACTAAATATCGACTGCGACCAATATGTCGACACCAAAAAAAATTTTCACCACATCTCAAGATGGCTGCAAAATTGGGTTGTGGCCACTAAAATTGGTTGGGTTATGGCCACCTTTTTTTTTAATGGTGAAATATCGTCGTAGATGTCAAAATAACTACCCAGTAAGCAATATAACACATATAAGCAATAATAACTCCATCAATTGTTTCGGATGCGATCGGCCCGTTCATTTGAAGTGTGCTGGCACACGAGCTGCTTCAAACGCGAAAGTTGTGATTCGGAAGACGAATAATGCCATTTATTTGTCATTATTATTTTTTATTTAGTTTTAAGTTTTTCCTAATAATAATGCCAATGAGGGCTTTGAAAATAAATACTCTTTAAGTTCTTCGATATTCGTATTGGTTTTTCTTCATATTTTCCAAGGTTTCCAAGGGTGGCCACAAACCCAACCAAAAAAAATTTTGCCCCAAAAATGGCCACTTCACAAAATTTAGAAAAAAAAACTTCCGTTTGACGAAGTTGATTTAGTTCCTTCACCAGCAGTGAGCCACGGTCTCTAGCTTTCCATAGATACCCAGTTGTCCGAATAAATTGCACTGGGTGAAAAGTTATAAGCCGAAAACCTAACTATGGCCACAACCCAAACTCTTCCCCTACTAATAAGTAAAGCGAGATCTTGTGACCGATCATTTGTTCCACAGTTTTCTACGGATTTGGCCAAGCGCATCTTATTTGAAAGGTTATTCTTTTTAGCTGTCCACCAGATTTCAATTAAAAAATTTTTTTTTTTATTAAAATGCATTTGAAGCTGCTACTAACAAATACATCAAAAATGCTACGTGTATGTTTCAAAAGTTTGTTAATGTGTTTGTGAGTTTGTTTTCTTCATTCGCAATAATAATTGTGTTGAATTGAAAAATAATTTGAAATATAATTTTGGACATAAAGCAATAACATCGAAAAATAATTTTGGACATAAACCAATATCGCAATCGATATTTAAAAAGTGTTGAATTGTGAATTGGCTGAAATTAATGAGCATACCATTCGGGTCTTTATTAAATAAAAATATAAAATTTCCTAGAATATTCCAAAATTTCCAAATAATATTCCATGGATTTTGAAATTTGGTATTTATATATGTCTCTGAGAAAAGTAAGTACTTTAATATATGGTCATGATCGGTCCTTTTTTGACCTAGTCCCCATATAAATATATGGTATTTTTCATATTACGCGCCCCAAATTAATAACAATACCACCAAAATTTGCTTTATGCTTCTTTCCTATATCCAGTTGTTGTTTCGGAAAAGATAAATTCAAGACCCTATCTCGAAGTGGATGGTAGAGGTTATCGTATGGTCGATCTTGAGCGACTATAATTTCCTACTTGTATTTATATGGGGAAAATTAAGTACTCGCTTAGAAAAACCAAAATTTATGGTAAGTGCATACTTTTCGAGATAACTTAATATTAAACTCAATGCTAATGCGGCGAAATTCGAACTACTACTATCTCAGACTTACAATTGTTTCACTATATTTTGGCATTGTTATATTTTGCTAGGTGTTAGTGAGTGATTTAATATGTTTCAGTAAAATACTCTTATATTGAAAAATACTACACAATAAATACATGCTTATCACTTAATTAATTAATTGATATAAATGATTATGCTGCGAAAACAGCAGTTGTGACTTATACTTGAAACTAAAAACCTTCGCCCGACACAAAAATCACTTAAAAACAATCCATCTTCTTAATAAAGAAATATCTAACAACACTCATTTAAAATCAATTCTTCATTAGTTTAAGTATACAGCAATAACAACAACAAAAGCTACTACATAGTAAAATAACTACAAAAGTATTCATTAAGCGCGTGTTGCATAAAACCCACAGGCTAGTTAAATAATTTACTGTTTTGTTGATCAGTATTGAGGGCAGAGTTTCTCACTAATACTTAATCACTGGTTCCTAGCGAGATATGGCTTTTTCATTCAAAATTAAAACATCACTAATTCAAAATTAAAACGAAGTGTACGATTTCTGTAAAGCTTAAAAAACAACTGAATAAAACTAAACAGAAATTTGAAAAAGTTGTAGTATCTATAATATTAATAGGCTAGGCGATTTCTTGTGACCGATGTTTTGTTCTACGGCTTTATCCCGATTTTGACCAAACGTATATTAATTGAAAGGTATTTGTTTTTAGCCGTTTCGCAGATTTACAGATTTTAAAATTTTTTCCTCTATTTTGAGTAAATTGCATTTAAAGTTGCTACTAACACATACATAAAATTATACATATACTATTATGATTTCACTTCAATCTTTTATTTAATTATTTATTCAATAAATATATTCATATGTTGAACTTCATTTCACAAAATCATTATTCTCTATTTGTACTTCATATTCTTCTCCAATCTAAAGTTACCAGATTCCCATTATCGTAATTTAAGTGAAGCCAACACCTTCCCTTCTTAGTTAGTTCCTCGGAGGACTAAACCTTTGCACAGGTCGGCGTTCCCTGGTTGATCTTCGCAGTGTTGAAGTCCCAGGATCATCATGGTTACTTAAAACTTCTTTTCTTATTGGTACATCACCGTTGGACCCTTGAACCTCATTATTTTTAAAACCTTGAACCTCATTATTTTCGATTGGGTATTGTTCATCAGCTATAACGACTTCTGGGAAGCAATCAATTCCTATGCTTGGTTTACAAAAGCTTGATGGTAAATATTCGCAGTTTCTTAGACGCAACTGATTTGTGTGTGAACGGATCAGTCTGCAATTATCAAGAACCACATTATAAATTACGTTACCTTTTCGTTCAACTATTGTACCAGGTTTCCAGGCAAATTTGTTGTTGTGTATATATGTGCTGGCATATACTTTGTCCCCTGCAGTAAACTCTTTTTTAATAACGCCGTGTTTCTTATCATATTGTTGCTTCATATGTTTGACATGATCAGTTGTATTAATTGTAACCTGATGTGTTGGTGGTGGATGAAGGAGATCTAAATGTATGCGCATTTTTCTGTTGTATAAAAGTTCTGCGGGTGATTTATTGTTGATTCAGTAACGATTTGGTGTAGAACGATAACACTGCAGGAAAGTTTGCAAGTTGTCCTCTATATTACCCTCCTCTTTAAGCTTTCTCAATGCTCTTTTGAATGTGTCGACAAATCGCTCCGCTTGTCCATTTGACATAGGGTAATATGACTTCAAAAAAAATGTTGAATACCTCTATATTAGGTAAATTCTTGAAATTGTGAACTTTTAAACTGTGTTCCATTGTCGGAAACAATTGTGTTGGGCAGTCCATGTCTGGAGAATATCTCATTTAAAATATCAATTGTTTGTTGGGTAGTTATAGATCTTGTTGGAACAATTTCTGGCCATTTTGAGAGGGAGTCGACCACAACTAAGAAATAAAACCCTTCAATTTGTCCAGCGTAATCTATGTGAATGCGTTCCCATACGTTCCCCGGTGTTGGCCAAGGACTGAGTGCTGTTTTTGTTGGCATTTTTGCCACTGAGGCGCATTGATTACACTGTTGCACAAACATTTTTATGTCCTGATCAATACCAGGCCAAAACACATAGCTACGGGTGATAGATTTGGTGCGTTCGATTCCTGGATGCCCTTTATGAAGATCTTTTAAAAGACGGCTGCGGTATATTTTGGATACCACGATACGTTCTCCAACCATAACACAATCTTTGATGACAGTGATTGTATCTTTCCGTTGGAAATGTGATTTCAGCTCATCGTCATTGTCGATATTGCTTGGCCAACCCTTTTGTCTTATGGAGCGTAGAGTTGGGTCCTTGTCCGATTCTTCTTTTATCATCTTATGTGTTATAGGTAGTTTTGCAAGATTACTAACCAAAACTTGATTTACTGCGTTTTCGAGTTGTATTGAGGCGATTACAAAATCGTCAGAATCGGTGTTCTGCTTGTTAATAAGTCGTGATAGAACGACGTAGCCAAAACTGCTGGTTGATTCAAAGCAGATTTCAAAATCGTAGGCTAATAACTTTGCTGTCCACCTTTGAAGTCGGTTGGCTTGGTGCGAACTTATGCCTTTCTTTTTCCCAAAAATAGCTATCAGGGGTTTGTGGTCAGTTTTTAATTTGAACTTTCTGCCAAAAATCATTTTATGAAATTTTGTTGTTGCAAAAATGAGAGCCAAAGCTTCCTTTTCAATTTGGCTATATGATATTTCTGCTGCAGTCAGAGACCTGGAGGCATGTGAAATCGCTTTGATCGACCCATCTTCTAACTCGTGAAAGATATACGCTCCTAATCCGTAATTTGATGCATCTGCTGCAACTATAATATTTTTACTCGGATCATAATGAGTTAGCAATAAGTCAGACATTATTATGTCTTTTAATGTCATGAAACTACTACGACGCTTAGCATTCCATTGCCATTGTGTGTTTGCTTTTAATAGTTCATCTAGGGGGCCTCGGTGCTTGTGCATTTTATCGACGAATTTACCATAAAAGTTTACTGCACCAAGGAAAGAACGTAGTTCGGAAACATTATTTGGTTCCGGCATGTTGTAAATAGCTTCTGCCCGGATAGGATTTGGTTTAATGCCCTCTTTATTTATTTTGTAACCTAGATAATCTATTTCTTGAGTAGAGAAATTGCACTTTTCAAATTTCAATTTAAAACCGAATTCTTGAATGCGTTGTAAAATTTTAATCAGATTTGCACCATGCTCTTCTTGATTTTTTCCAGACACAAATATATCATCTATGTACGCTGCAGTGCCCTGCAAACCTGCAAGCATTGTGTCCATAATTTGTTGGAAAATTGTAGGAAATGTTTTAATGCCAAAAACCATTCGATTATATCGAAAAAGACCCATATGTGTATTTATGGTCAAGAGGTGTTTTGATTGTTCATTCACTTCTATTTGTAAAAATGCATCGGCCAAATCGATGTGGCTAAAAACTTTGGCATTAGCCATTTTTGAAAAAATGTCATTTGGAAGAGGTAAAGGATATTGATGCATTTCAAGAGCATCATTGAGGCCGGTTGAAAAATCTGCACATAAACGAATGCGTCCATCACTTTTCCTAATGACTACTACTGGTGCTGCCCATTCCGTATAGTTGACTGGAGAAATAATGTTGGCGTCTTTTAGTCTATGTAATTCGTCTTCTACCAGATGTCGAACTGCATATGCCACTGGTCGGGGAGGACGAAAAATAGATTGCTTATCTGGCTTCACCACCAGATTAGCTGTTGTTTTGCTACACAACCCCATTTTTCCATCAACGATGTCTGAAAAACTTTTTTTAAGATTTATTAGATTGCTGTTTTCTTTTTTATACTTTCCTGATTAAATTCAATGGAGTTACAAATGCTGTTGAAGGGCATGTCATTTAAATGTAGTGCGTTAATCCAATCATGGCCAAGGACGTTTAAATTTCTTATTGATGTGACATAACCTGTTGTGGTGATGTTTTTGTCAAGAAAAGTTACATTACAATCAAATTGACCAATCAGGGGTAAATTCCCCGTTGCACTGCGAGCGGTTTGTGTTACAGCTTGTAAATTTGATATGTGAAGTTCGTTGAAAATATTTTCTGTCACAATTGTTATGTCTGACGCAGCGTCAAGCTGAAGCTTTACATCTTTTTCATTGATTTTAACTGTCACATATTTTCTCAATGAACTATTTATAGTATTACATGTGAAAATACCCTTTGCCTCTGCTTTGGAGCTGTTTGTAGGTTTAAACTGATTTTTATTGTTTTTAGCTTTGAAGCAATAACCATCTTTGTGTCCTACCTTGTTACATTCTTGACACTTGTGATTTTTATGTGGGCAAAGACGGGCGTAGTGCATGCTTCCGCAAAACCAGCATGGCGAGTTCGGTTTGCTGCAGCCCTTGCTGTTGTTCTTGTCTACTTGCAACCGATGTACTTGACTATCACCATGCGGCTTTTCAATGAGAGCTGTATCAGCTTTTAGATTGATGATTCTTTGACACTCTTTTAATAAAATATCAAGGGTGATGGTGCTCGACTCACTATCTAATTTACTTAAAAGTTTTGTTCGCACATCAAAATCATCTGTTGACTTAAGACCCATTACGAATATTAGACACTTAAATTGGTCCACAGTAAGATCTGTTAGTTTAAAATGCTCACACTGTTTATTAACAACTCCCGTGTATGAAATAAAATCCATGAGTGGATCTTATGTTATTTGAAGACAATTGAAGCGAGTGTTAAAAATTGAGATTTGGCTTCCAAACAACTGTTTTAGTTTCTCTACTGCATCCTGGAAACTAAAATCTGTAGAGCGTTTCGGAAGAATGTTATTTATGTATTTTTCATGCACTATTGTATTCAACTTCCGTAACAAGAGTCTGACCTTTGCTACATCATCTAATTTGTTTGCATCTATTTCAAACAAATCCTCATACCTCAAGTACCATGAGTCAAAAGTGTGGTTAAGGTCGATATCATAGCAAAATTTGCATATATTGGATGCAAGTACTGCAAGAACAAACTCGTTGCCCGTATTTACTTTAAGTAAGGAATCGGCGGATGATGTTGAAGCTGCTGCCTCCCTGGAAAGTATTTTTGACATCAGTTGATGCAATGCCACACTATCTTGATGATTTTGTCTTTGCTGAGCTTGCATTTGCTCTAACAAAGCCTTGATGTTTTCATCCATGGTGCTTTTACTTTATACAATTTTAATTGTTTTTCGTTTTTAGATTAATTTTTTTACCCTCGTCGCCAATATTATGATTTCACTTCAATATTTTATTTAATTATTTATTCAATAAATATATACATATGTTGAACTTCATTTCACCATAATTGCAAAATCATTATTCTCTATTTGTACTTCATATTCTTCTCCAATCTAAAGTTACCAGATTCCCATTATCGTAATTTAAGTGATGCCAACATATACTATGCGTGTTTTATTAAATTTGACAATGTGTTTGTTAGTGAGTTTGTTATCTTCAAAATAATAATAATCCATAAAATTGTTGGTTTGTGAATTGACTAAGTTGAAAAATACAGCTGCCTCGAAATTGCACTCAAATTTCGAGCGCTGGAATCTGCTAGTACGCTCTTATTACTGTTGTACGATATTAAAAATTTCCCAATTGTGTTTTAGCGGCCGAAAAATCTCGATTTTAAAATATTGTCGTCTTCAGTTCGAATTAAAATTAGCCACTGGCAAATTTTGAAATGTTAATTAGTTTTACATATCAATGAATAAATTCACTATACGTCCCTGGTATTCTGGGTTATTGCGGAGCTCTGATGTAAACACTCATTGAAATAAATGTGTATTAATATATATCTAATAGCAAATGTAGACAGACATCAATCATTTTTTTTCTTTTTAAGAAAACAAAAAAATTAAAATAACGATAAACATGAAGAAACAGTAAAACAACCGAACAATAATAACGCAAAATTTCAGTAAAATATACTTAAAATAACAAACAGATACATCATATATCAAATTTTATAAGTCGCTGGTAATACTAGACTTGCACTCATGCCCGTAACTCGTAAAGTCATTTGTCTTCATCTATTTTATTTATAATTTACATTTTTCACTTAAGTGGGCTTAACCTTAACTGACTTGAATGATAACAAATGTTAAAGAAACCAGTAAAATGAATATTTTGTAAAGAAAACTCATTAAGTTTTTTTTTTTATTTATTTTTAGTACAACCAGCACCATTCATAATTTGCAAACAAAACTAAGCGTATATCATTGCACAACGGAACAGATAAAAATGTTATATATTATAATGAAATTTGTTAATTGCTGTTGAGTATATTAGATATTGTTTAATGTGTCCTAAAAACTGGTTTTTGCACAAAATAGACCTTGTAAATTATTTTGTAATTGAAGCGATTCTAGAAGAATGACGTATAGTTTAAAGAAATTGAACTTCAACATATACCATCGAGAGAAATGTTTTACAATTAACGATAGCAACTGTGTTACTTTTTATCTTCAATAAGAATGAGTTGAAAAGCTATATTTGGATCTATTGTTAATCTCGATTTGTTGTAACATTTCTAGTGCATAGAAAGCTATTTGTTTCCAATATTGCCGGTCTTTGCGTCAAATTGGTGCACTCTCTTGAACTCATGCCGGTCCTTTACTGTAAATATATTTATAACCTTTCCCACCCTGTGGTGATTCTATGCTGCTGTTTCTAACAAAAATACTAGAACCAGTATCATGAGATAGAGCCAGATTCTTTATAGAGCGTTAAATTGATGTACGTCTGTCCGTATGTACGTCCACGTAAAGTTTTTGTGTAAGTTATAATGGTAATGAATGTGAGACGTTTCGAGAAGCGTGTAATTCCTTGGGATTGGTAGTAAAAAAAATTTTGTGAGACCTTGCCATCCGAGAAGCTGCATTGTATGTTTTCCTTTCAAACTGTTTGTGTTACCTACCAAAATCACTTAAAGTCTGTAAAGCTTAAGGGTTTTGTCGATAGGTATTCCTCAAATATTCTGATCATACTCTCGATATTTCAATTTATGAGAACACTCTCACAACTATTAGGGACAAACTGATCGTAATGGTTGCAAGAAATTTAAGCCATTTCGGTATTACTATGCCTCATCGACTGTAAAATCCAGGTTATAGAGGGAAATGAATGACGATATTCAAACATCAAATACAAATATCGCGGATATGGAGACAAAATTAGTTCCGGAACAGATAGATATTTTTGATCAGCTACTGATAGATATTGAGAGGTACAAGGGAACCCTTCTGCATTTGGATGCTCCAGAGTGCACATCCAAAGCATTTTCTGTGACTTTTGGTTAGCTTCGAAATGTGAAGATAGCAGCAGGCAATTCTACTAGAGCCTCTTCGGACTGCTCATTCTGCTCTAAAAATACCACATAATTTAGCACAATTAGCACATTTTACTTAAAATCTGAGTAGAAAATGCAGAAGACCAGTTTTTTTTCGCAAAAGCTTTAACTTTTTGGCATGAAATGAGTCTAACATGTCACACTAGCATGCAATTGATGTACTAAATCACATTTTGAAAGATATTAGAAACTGTGATTCACTTTTTGGTGGAATTGTATATATTCTTGTTGGAAAGTTTCGGAACCATTGTCATTAGAAAGGCAAAGAACAGTTGACGAAATTAATGCTTGCGTGATATTCTCTCACTTATGGAACGAAAACTTAGCTCGTTCCCGTTTAACGAGTGAATGAGAATACAGAATTTGAAACCCATTTTACTGAAATTCTTTAAATTGAAAAAGATGTTGAATTTCGTTCCCAAAAGGACTATGTAATTTATTTTCATCGCAACAAAAACTAAAAGTGAAAACTTATCAAGCAATTAAGTTCCAAGTAAAAGCTCCGTGTATTATGTACTGGGATCTGGGATATTCTGCAAGAGGTTAGTTGTGAGTTAGTTGTCCTTAATTCAAGTTCAGCTGCCTCTTCAATTTGATTCGGCAGCACGGATAGAGGATTTTAATATCAGGATCCATCGTCCCGCTCAAAGATTCTGAGCCCCTCCGCGCTCAATCGTCAGCCAGCTCATTTCCTTTAACCCCACTATATCCTGGAACCCTGCCCCACGGTGTGTTTCCTAATTTGATCGAGAGACCTGATTCATTTTCGCACACAGTTCGATCCAGCGGTTCTCGATTTCATAGCTTAGAGAGCAGCAGGACTGTCCACAAAAATACTAAAGGTCATTGGATACATATCCCGCTCCTGAATTATCTTTGCTACTATGAGAATTGCGTAAATCTCGGCCTCAAAACGTTACATTTGTCAGGGATTCTCCGAGATATTTGAGTGCCAAGTTGCTCAGAGTAGACCCCTGGTCAATTCCATTTCCTATCTTCGAACCGTTAGTATACACTGAGATCGCAGTCCTATTTTTTTTAAGCCTATTTCCGCGAAGCCGGGTGGCTTGTCTGCAAATTCTAACTTTTGGGTCCAGGGATAAGCCGGATATGGCAAGTTTTTTTGCAGCGACAGAACAAAGTATCTGGTAGGAATCGAACCTACGAACCTCCCCAAAGTTTATCACCGGTGACATACAATCGGTTACCCGATCAATATGTGTTCCGCCCACTGTCCGTAGGATTATGCTGTGTCCCCAAGAGATTTGTTCTGGCTTATATTTTCTCCAGTTCCACCTGTAGTGTTCCCAATCTGCATGCTTTCACGAGTCTAGGAAGTCTGGCGCCTACGTTCACACCCTTCCACTACACCAGATTACCATATGTCCAAATAGGTCTATTTATCGCACAGTACACCCAGTGAATGATCTGCGGTTTAAGACCCCATCTTCTGTCACACGTCCTGCTGCAGTTGTAGAAGGCACATAACGCCTTCTTAGTCCATTCCTCTATGTTACTCGAGTGAGTTAAGAGTCCAGAATAACAACAAGAGTATTTGAATCAATAATAAACATGCGGAATAAAATTAGAAAGGCAGCTGCTTCGATGTGACAAACATTGTATTTATTTGCAATGCCCGGAACTAAAAGAGTGTTGTTTTTTTTTTTATAATGGTACGTGGCACCGTAACTTTTGATTGGATTGGAATTCTGATACGCGTTTTTTTTTTTTTTGTTTGGTAGGTGGGACCTTAGCATTTAGTATTTGCTATAAAAGGTAAATATCGACTGATAATAAAAAAAAACAAGTACAAAATTATATTCGGTCTCGACCGACTATACGATACCCTATACCATGCGTTTAGAGACCTTATCTCTCAGGCCAACTAACTGGATATAGAAAATAAGCATAAACCAAATTTGAGTGGAATTTTTATTAATTTTTTTGGCTGCAGATATGAAAAAGTTCATATCGGATGCTATATCTACATGGGGACTAGGACCAAAACAGGACCGATCCTGACCATGTTTGGTAAAGTCTCTTGTATATTGTAAAAATATATACAAACAAAATTTGAAAGGAATCCGTGCAATGTTTTTGTTTTTTGATAGATTTAAGTGAAGATCGGGAAGCAGCTCTATATGGGGCCAAAGGGATCATTTTTGGACTACTCATTAATGGATATAATGAACGCATAAAAACCCAATTTGAGTAAGATCTATATGACAATTTGGGTCTTATGACAATTTATGTCGATTTCATAGGGGTAATTTGTATGGGGGCTAGGTCTGAACATGGACCGATTCAATACCGTTCATCCCCGATTTCAATACCGTTCATCCCATGGCCGATAAAAGCTTATATACCAAATTTCATCAAAATATATTCATATTTGCGACCTGCAGTTTGATTACAAGGTTTACATGGACACACAGACGGACGGACGGACATTGTTAAATCAACTCAAAAAGTGATTCTGATTCGATCGGTATAATTAAAGATGGGTCTATGTCAAATATTTTTGGTTGTTACAAACAGCAGCACAAAGTCATTATACCCAAACCACATAGTGGTATAGGGTATAAAAAGAGTATAACTTATTGTTAGTGTACTGAAAAACTGCTTTAAATCAAACAATTTTAGTACATTTTTCTTCTAAATGGCCTTGATTTTCATCTTCTTGAAGTTGCTTAGCTTCCTCGTCTAATTCAATAGAGAAAGTTTTCCTTTTTTGTCGAAAGTTAGACATATATGGAGTTGAAGTGGACAACAAAGTAGTGATAAGGTCTTCATTAGTGCAACATCTGGACATTTTCCTTGCGTTGTGCTCGCGAAGGAATCTGTAGTCTTTGTTCCTTTTTTCTTGCGCTTCTTCAGATAGATCTCCTATTGGTAGCATATTGTTTTGAATTATTTGTTCCTAATGGTACAAAATTTTATGAACTGTGGATGGCATATATCTCCAAGAGTCTTTTTCATTATAAAGTATAGCTGTTTTATTGACGCACTCTCCAAATTTTTTTGCATTTATCTTTCTGCTGCATGTTAGAGCTTGCAATATGATTTTGAATTGTCTTATTAATTCATGATCTACAGCTGTGATATATGCTGCAGTTTCCGGATCGGAAAAAAATCTCCTTGCAGTATTTCCATCATTTGAGTTCCCTTCTCCTTGTTTTGGTCGGTCGATTTCGAGGCCTAGCTGTATATATTTTTCTTGAATTTGTTTTTTTTTTTTTGTTTTCTTTTTTCTTAATTTTCTTTGTTTTTTCTCACTATTGCGCCTAACGTACCAAATTGCAAGTCATAGCCCAATTTAAGAATATGCTCCATAAAACGTATTCTAGCATGAATAGGGGACATTCCAAATTCGTAGGCTTCATAAAACTATCGTCTTGTGGTGGGGGTTGGCTTAATTGACTTGATGTCTTTTGGCATATAATGCAGCTTGACGTTGACTTTGTTTCGGTTAAAGGTTGTGCAACTTTTTCATCAATAATTGTGAGACACATTTTAAAATTTACTTGAATGTCTTGGTCATCAAATTTATTTACAACTGGTTGAAGTTCTTTAATTTTATTTTTTTTTTTTGAACTTCTTAAGTAATGACATCTTTGGTTTCCTTGTTGGATGCAAATTTTATTGGTTCTTTGTTGAAGAAGGGATTTAATTTTTCCATACATCAATTGCTGTTGCTATACTAGTTGGCGGCTCTAAGCCATTTTAAATTTTTGTGAAGCGCAATGGAATGAAAGATACCATAAACAAATTAGGATCTGATGAGTTCTCGGCATTAAATTTCTTGTATTGTTTGTGACCAGAGCATCCATCACATCCCCATTTAGAAATTAAAGTAATGCTGCTATTTCAAATATTATATATATTAAATGAATTTATGAATAAACTTTGCATTCAAGATTTTTTTTTCAATATTTTTCTTCTCTCAAACCTCTATAACTAGAGTTTTAATTAACGTAGGCTGTTGACACTCAGTGGATCAAGCTCTTTCTTTTGAGCTATTAACTGCTTGTGTTTGAGGAAAGTTATGCGTGGAGAGTCAACTTTACTTTTACTGTACGTTAACTTATCTTGGCATATTTTGGCATTAATGTACGTTAACTTCTCTTGGCAAATTTGTTGGGTTTGAGGAAAGTTATGCGTGGACAATCAACTTTACTTTTACTGTACGTTAACTTCTCTTGGCAAATTTTGGCATTACTGTACGTTAACTACTCTTGGCAAATTCGTTGGGTTTGAGGAAAATTATGCGTGCACAATCAACTTTACTTTTGCTGTACGTTAACTTCTCTTGGCATATTTTGGCATTACTGTACGTTAACTTCTCTTGGCAAATTCGTTGGGTTTGAGGAAAGTTATGCGTGGACAATCAACTTTACTTTTACTGTACGTTAACTTCTCTTGGCAAATTTTGGCATTACTGTACGTTAACATCTCTTGGCAAATTTTGGTATTATATTATAAAAATTAATATAATTTAATATAATATAATGCTGCGGAGCAGCAGGGGTCCTCTAGTTTTATTTAAATGATAAGTATCAAGCGTATTTAGTAATCGTTCTGTAATATGTTCAATTTTATTTCTGCTAAACTTCGAGCGACAGTAATAGCAGATTGTAAATGTAAGCATTATTTTTTGGCAGAACCTAAACTTCGATATTCTTCCCAATGGTTAACTTCGGCAATTCCTTATATTGATTTTTGGTCAACTTCAAATCCCAAAATTGAGCGAACTGTCTGCAATTGGTGTAGGAATACTTTTCAAAATCCTCTTTCAACGCCTTGGGCTAGCTTCTACTATTTTTTCAATTATTTCAATTTTATTTTTCTTATTTTGTGTTGGTTGAATTTGGTGCAAAAATGAATTCATAATAATTTTTTGAGAAATTTCTTCATTGATATTCCTTGCGCCTTCGCGATCTTTCACTACATCCATCAATTGATTTTGCTGGTCGACCCTTTTTCCACTTTCGTTGGCAGCTGTAGATGAACTCTCAAAAATAAGTCCCTTTACTAACCAGTCTTAGTGACGTTTGTATATTATTGCCTTGCTATGAGAGCATTCAATGTACCATTTTTTCAAATTTGATGCAAAAGTTGTAATTTTTTTTTTGTGTATTTCAATTTCTTGCAGGTTACAATTCTTAAAGAAATAGTTGCTCAGTATGTGCAATATTATATTGTCTACATCTTTTTGTTGAAAATAAACATCAGTGAGTTCTCTATAACAGTACTTAGCCACTGTTCTAACTGTAATGAATAATAATTGTGGAAACATTATTGTATATAATCTTTCTTGCAATTATGTAAAATACAATTTTTTATCTTTTATTACCACTTTTTGAAGCGTCAAAAACCCACCATAACCCCTTTGAAATGGTGAAGCATACCTGCTCATATTTTAAACGGGTGTGTCGGAATAACTTTACCATTTATCTGTTATTTTAATTTTTTTCCCATTTTGTCAGGTATTTAAGCTATACAACTCAAGTTCCGACTATTAATATTTTTGAAAAATACATATATAAATGAACCTGTCAAAATAAAAAAGACTTTACCCATTAATGTAATTTAACAATTAAGCGCATTATGTCTCAACAATTGTTTTACAAGTCAACTCTACCATTTCCTTTTTCTGTCAGTATAAAAACAAATAAACTCACGCAAAAAAACACTGGTGCCACCAACTTTTGCATTCATATACGGACGGACGGACATCGTTAAATCGACTCAGAAAGTGATTTTGAGTCGATCTGTATAATAAAAAATGGATAAAGGTCCAACATTTTTGGCAGTTACAAACATCTGGGAAAACTCATTATACCCTAACCAGATAGTGGAAAATTTTTGTATTCATAAATTTTGCACAAAATATCTGACCTTGGGTCAGAAAAATTGTTCTGGTGCATAAGGGCGGAAACTAGTGGGTATACACTGATACATAGGAGTGTAGGGGAGGGTTCGCACAACAGAAGAGCGCAAGATGTTTTTGATGGTTTTTGATGGGCAGGAGTTACGCTCTATTAAGTAGGAAATTTTCGGAAAATTTTGACCTTTCTTAAAAAAATCCTTTTTAATTTTATTTTACTTTAAAATCTGTTAAAACGAAAAAGTTTTGTCACTTAAAAATTCAAAATTTAGAAAGAAATTTTTATTTTTAGCAAAATACTGGAAAAGCCCATTTTCGGAGACCCTGTCCGCTGTGATATTGTTGAAATAGCGTCGCAATTTTTGGCCATTTATGGTCCACAGTGCGTGGTAAAAAGAAGAAAGCACATTATTCTAAAAATCATAACTACTCTGTATTCCTAAACAGACCGCTTTCTGCCAATGAGCCTTTATAAGTGATTATAATAAACATTATAATAACTGTTATAATTATTTCTATATGAAATTTCTCTACTTAGGGCGAGCTTGAGGTTTCAACCTGCGCCTATCTCACATACTCTCGTACTTGCACTTTTTGGATGTGCTTTAACATACTTAACTAAAGTCATACCTATGAGCAGTATGGTTAAGAATCAGTTTTATTCAATGCAGTATTTTACTTCGTATCAGCCGTATAGTTATTTTAAAATTTTTAGATTATTTATCCATTTATACTTCTATTTTGCACTACTCTCAGTTTCGTAAGAGCTGCCATATGTGATGTATGGTTTGTACATTCTGCACATTGCACTTTTTCATATTAGAGTTTTAGGGTCATTTTTCAGGCAGATTGCAATTAATAACAAAGGGTGATTTTATAACTAATTGTTTTATCTTTATATGAGTATATGAGCAATTTAACTATTCCCCGCATAATCGTGTGTCAGATAACTGCCGAATACACTGATAGTGACAATCCAGTTATTAAAACTTGGAGTTCTACTCTTTGATCAATTCATCTTCTTTCATGGTATACCCACCCATTCTCTTAGATATTTGTTTCTGTCCAACAAAACCTTGGTGAGATTCATTCCGTTAGAACCCACATTCCATCATAATATACCCGAAACACAATATTTTTCTGATAATCAAATTGTAAGCACCAACCAATGTTAAATATATAAATATATTCTTAGTTGATCGAAAATATTTTAAATTCACAGACATACTTAATTACGAATATGCTCGTGAAATACACTAGCTGCTCTAAGAGCCTTTAGAGGAAAAAACTTCTTCTACTTGAATATATATTTTTTGAACAAAAAAAAAAAAAAAACGATTTTGTAAACTAGTGTTATTTTCCATAGCAAATTAATTATAGAAGACCATTACCAATATGTAGAAATATGTATGACTGAAATGGTTTTTTATACACTGTATTCGAACACTTTTCTTTGTAATTTTGTACAGGCATATAATTTGTGTTAATTCTAGTTTAAACAAACTAAATACCTGTTAAAAATTCATTATACAAAAGTCATTAATTTAATTTTAATTGTTGATTATAATCCGTTTGCATTTAACTTTTCTTGAATCATAACAGCTTTGTAGACTAAGTAAGGAAACTTGTTTAAAAAAAATCCACAGATACTCACATGATTTATAATCTACATTAATTTGTATTTCAATGTATTAATTACAAGTATCATGTAGTTAATTTATTATATCTTAAATATTGTTCAGTTTTAAATGGAAAAGTATTTTAATGACTTGGATATGCCATTTTTTAAAAAACCTTGGTTGAAAATGCATTAAGATTAATTTCGCTTAAATCAGATATAAGGCATTGCATGCCAAACCAAACACTTTGTGGAAAATAATTGACTTTAATGATTTCGATTTATTTTAATATTTTCCTAGGACTATATAAATATCAGCATTTGAAAACAGTTAAAAATATGAAAAACGAGCTGGCATGCCGCCAACACGTAAATAATATATTTAACAAAAAGCTACTTCCAGGTCTAGCCTGATTGATCCCAATATAGTATCTAATTAACAAAACTGGTTGAGGTTGGGACATAAAAAATAATCATAAATAATATCTGAGTGAGATTGTCAAGTGTTTGCTGTCATCAGATATGTTTATTAAGTAGTGGGTTTGATATTTATATCGAGAGAAGGCCGGATAATGATCTGATCATTAAGGTTAACTACGAACTACAAAGAACTACTAAGTGGCATAATAAAGAAATAAAAAAATTGGGAAATTGGTTGGTCTGCGACCTTCATAATTAAAGTTTTTAATCACATAACGCTTAGCAATTTTTTTCATATTGACAAATTCACTAATGGAAGCCAACGAAGCAATTTCGAATACTCGGAAATAAAATTTGATCCTGGAAGTTGCCACTTTTAAACTCGGTAATAGTTTACAAACAAGTACATTAAAGTGGGAATATTTGGGTTCTTCATCGTGTATGTTTTATGAAGATATAAAATCCAATTTCTAGTACAAATATTTAGTGTTATTTGCAAGTTTCTTACACAAATGACAATAGCTAACAGAAGGCTTCTTATGGAATTTTGATCCAAATTAGTCCTACTAAGATTATTTTTATGATGATGATATATACATTAGGGTGGGCCAATTTGTTATTCAAAAATTTGTCGATATTGTGCCATCGATGTTTCGATATGTTTTGGCATGAGGAAAAACAAGTTCCACTACGACATATCAGAAAAATCATTTTCGAAGCGTACAAATTTAAATATTGTGACTTTTTCTCAACTTTTATTTTTAAGGTTTTTTTAGTAGGTAGTAAACAAAAATCGGCTGATTTATTTATTTTTTTAAATATTACCTTTCCAAGGTGGAACTGTACGCTGAAAATGCTGGCGATATCAGTTTTTCCAAAAAAATATTTTTCTTAAGGGTTTGGACGAGTTTTGTCGATTTTTTTAATTTTTTTGGAGGGGTGAGGGACTTTTGGGGTGATAATTTTTTTTATAGCGGACGAGCCTATTTTCGGAGTTATCGACCGACAAAGCTTTGCTTTGATTTGTACATAACTTTGTTACTTATTATCGGACTTGCACAATATATGTATGATTGGAACGCCTATTATCTGATATTTCAAAAGTCGAAATCCATAAACCCGTTATGAACCTATTGATTTTCTGGTATTTTTTACAATTTTTTTCTTTTGGAAAACGTTGCATATCTCCAAAACTAACATATTTATTGTATGTAGTTACGCGGTAAAAGCAGTTACCATAAGCTTCATTTTGATGTACGTAATGTTTTTGTAGCGCCTTAAGTGCTGGAGATATTAGGGGATAAATCTTGGATTTTTTGTAAATTTTTAGAAGAATACAGGAACTATAACATTACTTATTATATTTTTTTCACCAGCGGCACTTTTGTACCAGCTAAAGGTGCTATTACAAGACGTGTTTTTTACATATGTACTGTCAAATTTTCCCACAACAAAAGTTGTACACATCGTGTGATACATATGAAACATTGTTTATGTACAATACATGAGGAAAGTCACATGTACATTTTTCAATTAGAACAGGTTCTATTTTTGAATGACAAATATATGAAAATACAACACTGCTTGTGGCGAAAGAAAAACAGAGTAAATTTTAAAGATTAATATTGAAAGAAAAATAAATTGTTTAGTATTATTTAACAATAAAAAAATATATAACCTTTTTTTTAACAATAAATTTTTTTAAATTCACAAATTAAATCAGCTGTTGTTTAAATTTAGAGGTTATGTCATACGGAAATGCATATGCACGTGTGATAGCAAAAATTATGAATCGTATGTAAAAGACAATTTTGACAGACATGAGGAATTTCATATGGATAAAAAAAGTGACAGTACATATGTAAAAAACATTTCGTGTAATAGCACCTTAAAGAGTAAATAACGTGGTTTGCCATATTTATCAAAATTAATAACGAAATATTGCCCATATATAAGAAATTTACAAACTTAAAATCAATTTACAGAAAATCCAACTTTACCCCCTTATATCTCCAGGACTTAAGAATCAGGCGAGTTTTTTTTTATTACCTACTAAAAAAACTTAAAAATAAAAGTTGAGAAAGTCAAAAGATTGAAACTTGGGCGCCTCGAAAATGATTTTTTTGTTATGTCGTAGTGGAACATTTTTTTCCTCATATAAAGATATATAAAAGATATATAAAAATTGATAGCACAATATGGATTGCTAAATCGACCCCCTTAATAAGCATATATAAAGTGAGTGACAATACAATGGAAACTTACAACAAAATATATTTGTGATGACTCGCACGAACAATATCAAAAAAGTGGTTCATAAAATTAAAAAGTCTGTTATTAAGTTAAAAATGTGTATGTTGCTATTTCAAAAATGTTCAAAAATGTTTTCTCCCGATTTTGACCAAACGTATCCTATTTGAAAAGTATTTCTTTTTAGCTGTCCACCAGACTTACAGATTTTAAAATTTGTACAATTTTTTGGAGTTATGCTCATATAAAGTTGCTACTAGCACGAACATAAAATTATACAATGCTATGTGTGTGTTTATTCAATTTTTTATTGTGTTTGCAAAAAAGAAAAATAATTAATTTGTCTTCTTCATTCACAACAACAATTGTGTCGAATTGAAAAATTATTTTGGACGTAAACCAAAAATGTGTCGAATTGTGATTTGTCTAATGTCTAAAATTCCTTAGCACACTTTTAGGGTCAATAATTTATTAAATAAAAAAATAAAATCTCCTCGAAATTGGACTCGAATTTCGAGGGCCGGGATCTGCAAGTATCATAATAATAGGTAAAGCAATTTCTTGTAACCGATGTAACTTTGTCAGTTTTAGATTCATTTTGGCCAAACGTACCACATTTGTAAGGTACTTCTTTTAAGCTAACCACCAGATTTATAGATTTACGATCTGGAACATTTTGCTTTGAGCAAAATTCACTTAAAATTGCTATAACTGATACATAAAACTATAAATTCCAAGTGTGTGTTTATTAAATTTGTTAATGTGATTGCAAAAATTGTATATGAAAAGTCCTGTGTTGAATTGAAACATAATTTTGGATATAAGCCAATAACGACAATAGCGCAATAGAATTCCATTATAATATTTGCGTAGCACACGCCCTGCATTCAACTGTGAATTGCCTAAAATGAGCATACAAGGCGGTTCCAATAGCTTTAGGCTCTTATTTCTGTGTGTTCAACAAATATTTATAACGAAATAAATTTAACGTATTAAATAGCTTAAAAAAACTTTAAATAAATAAATTGAATGAAAAAAATTAAATTTCCTAGAATATGCACTCGAATTTCGAGGGCTGGGCTGTTACCGCGAAAAAGCTTAACTTCATTTCTATGCTATTGAAATCTCTCTTATATTTATACGCTATACCACTACGTGGTCAGCGTATAATGACTGTGCTGATGTTTGTAAATACCAAAAATATTTGACATGGACTCATCTTTTATTATCATTGTTATTGGCTTAAAAATACTTTCCGAGTCGACTTAGCGATGTCCGTCCGTCCGTCTTTCCGTCTGTGTGCCCATGTAAAACTACAGGTCGCATTGATTACATTTATTATATAAGCCTCTATCAGCCATGGTATGAATTCTATTGAAATAGGTGAAAATCTGTTTATATTCAGACTTAGTCCTAGTCCTAGTCGAGTTAAATTGCCACAATATCCAAATTATCATATACTCATAGATCTCGGTAAAATTGGGTTTGTGTGCGATTGTTACATCCATTGATCGGTAATCCTGAAATAAACCCTATAGGAGTATTTTTAGTCATAAATATGGTAAGGATCGAGCCATTTTTGGACCTAGTCCCCACATAAATACATCCATTAAGAATTTTTTCATATCCGAACGCAAAAAAGAAATGAATATCAAGGCCACTCGAATTTGCTTATTTCCCATTACCTGCTTAGGAAAACCCTCCTAGTGTGTTAAATTTCATGAATTCATTTTTATTTTATTTTTATGTAAGAGACCTTCAATTTTCATATGAAACCGCTCGCAAGTCTCAAAAACATCGGAAAGTAATGTAACCATGCAATTATATAAAGCACACAATATGAAAACAAGACAGAGGGGGAACTTTGATTGCGTTTTACTAAAAAACCCTTTTTTTGACACTAGGTGGATTTTCTTATGCAGGGTCACATATATTTCCTATGGGATTAAAGTGTGGTGATTGGGCTGGCCATTCCAAAACCCTAACTGCATTAGATTGTAGCCTTTCGGTTACAACTTTGGAGGTGAGTTTTGCATTATTGTCATGTTGAAACTTCCAGCAAAATTCATTTAGAATTTCCTGTATCCAATTCTAGTCTGTCGGTCTAGGCTACAATACGATGCCATTAACCACGACTATCCAGACAGAGTCTTAGTTCCAACCGACAGTGTCAACTTGTCGCTTTTTGCGCTAAATTTAGCAACTCAAAAGCAAGTTTTTTCCACTTAGCTCCTTATGCAAAAAAGCGCAAATTGGCGCATTTCTTTTTAAGTGTTATTAGCGGATTTCAACTACAACAGTTCTTATGAATTAACGTTCGAATTGTTTCATCACGCACCTGATTCGCCATATTTAGCTCCTTCGGAGTGAAGTCGACTTTTTTATGAGGACTAGATATGAACATGTATCGAATTTTACCGATTTCAATACGGTATATGCTATAACCAACAAAAATTTATTTCAAAATTTCCATCCTGATTCGCCTGATTTAGCTCCCTCGGATTATTTTCTATATCCAAATCTGAAAGTATGGCGCGGTGGTAAAATATTTGACGGTGGAGTCTGCGGTTGATGGCTATTTTAAGGAGCTAGATAGTTCTTATTATAAACAGGGTTATTGAATGTCGCTGTGAAAGGAGCATCGAGCTAAAAGGAGATTATGTGTAAAAATTCTCAAAAATTTGTTGTGTTCTCTTTGTCAAGTCTGGTTGTTCTGAAACCACCCTAATACCCTTTAAAAGTAATATCATATACCAGCGTTTTCATTTCATTATAATTTAGCGATATCGCTAGGTCCAACTATCCATCTATATTATTTATAGAAAATATGCATAAACCATATTAAAGTGGCATTGTTATAAATTTGTTTCCGAATATATGAAAAATTTTATAGCGGATGATATTTTTATGTGACATCCGTCACCGGTATTGAAATTGGTGAGAATTCGTGCATATGCAGAACAATTCCCCGTACATATGACCCCTATGTAATCGACTTAAATTGCAATAATGTTCAGATTATCACAGTGATCGTTGTCATTAAACTCTTTCTTTTAATTCATGTTGTCTGTCTGTCTGTCTGTCTGTCGTGGGGCAACCCCTCATCACCCTTATCCAATTGATCTGAAACTTGGCTCATAGTCTTGTTGTGACTACAGATTAATTTTGGGGTAGTCATGTCCATACACTTGCTGTGAAAAAAAGATTAATTTTGACTTAGTCACGCACAGTCACGTATGGTCACGCACAGTCACTGAGAGATTTAAACCGAATTTCCCCTCATTCAATCTATCCGAAACTTGGTCGATATACTTGCTGTAAAGAAAGATTAACTTCGACAGAGTCACGCACAGTCACGCATAGTCACGCACAATCACGGGGGTATTAAAAACCCATTTGCTCTTATTCGATCGATCAACTTGGTCGATAGACTTGCTCTGAAAAAAGATTAACTCTGACATAGTCACACACAGTCACGGAGAGATTAAAACCTCGCATCCCCTCATCCGATCGTTCTGAAAATTTGACTTTTTGTGGTCAAAGTTTAATTTAAGATAGTCACTCACAGTCACGCATAGCCACGGAGAGATTCAAAACTCATAACCATAAGGAAAGATAGAGTTTTAATAAAAACTTTGTTTTTATGGGTTATATAATTTTTATATGTGATTATTATTGTATTCCAAAAATAAAGCTGCTGTTTTTTCAGGCCTAATATTCGTAGAAGTATAATTTGAATGACGTAAGCCAAGTTCAGCCGAACACACTTTCTCGACGGCTTTGGTGTGGGTTATCACAAAGTAGGTCTAGATTAGCCATTACTGCCTCACTTACATGTCATAATTTCATGTATATGGCTTTGAGCTGCTTCTTTATTCACCGTACGAAGTTTTTTCAATTTCCAAACTTAAAAGTATGGCTTGGTTGAAAAAGTTTTTACACAAACGATGCAGTAATCACTATTTAAGAAATGCTAGTATTCAGAGGGGATTCAAATTGAAGTGATTGCAATATATGACACTTTTCAGATAAAAAGTTTTCAGAAAAGATTCTTTGTATGGTTTAAATATAAACTAAATTTATCTGATATGCTATACAGTAACTAAATCAAATAGCTTAGAAGTTCGCAATATCATAACTCTACTGTAACCAGACAACAAAACTAAAATAAAAACTATGCTCGTAGTCACAATCACATTTTTTCCGTCATTAATAACTTTCTACAACTCACAATTTATAACAAGTACAAATGCTGTGTGGTACAGCTGCCATTTATTGTAACATTATAAACGACCTTTATCCATAGTCTCAATGGCGCTGTAAATTATGTTTTATTATGCAATAAAGTCACCCATAAAAATGTTGCTATAAATTAAATTAACTACTAAAAATTGTTGTTATTATTTTTTATATAACAGTTATATTTATTCAAAACTATTGATATGTAGGCAATATTGTTTTTAAGATATGGGAATTTTTAGGTTTGGCATAGTAAGTATTATTGATGAAACTACACAAATAATTTAAATATTTTTTTCTTAAATGACTTTGTTGAAAGAAGTTATGACAATTATATTAATTTTTTTCAAGAAACTTGAGTTTCATATACTGGGTGGCATTTCATGGTTGCATATCATTTACAAACTTATAAATAATAAAAATTTGCAGCTGCCCTCTACCAACATTGCAAGTTCTCGCAATATTAAAAATTTGCTGTTAAAAACAATGTTACTTAATTGAAGGTTTGAAGTAAAAACATTTAAATCTTCATTATGCATGTTGGTAATTCTATGTTGCGCAAAGTTATAATTATTTCAAAAATTTACATATTTTTTTTTATAAACATTACAAATACTGGTAAGTTGGAGATGAATAATTTGACAATAGCTTACTCAAAGCTTTGTGGTGCAAGAAAAACAGTAGCTTGTGTGTTAGGTACATTCACAGTTTTTCAAGATGAGACAAGTCCAAAGTTGTTCGAAGTATTTCGAATGCGATATTCTTCTGTTTCTCAGAAACAACCCTTGATACGATAAATGTATTAAAGCAATGTAGGCAATTCGAAATGGAAGACTACTATATGTCTGCTATAATTCTTCTCAGAAATAATAATAATGAAAAACGAAATATTCTCCTCCATGACAATGCAAGCTTTCTCTGCTGCAAGGATGGATAATCCGCCATACAGCCCTGATGTGGCACACAATGACTTCTTTTTCTTCAAAGACATACAAAGTACATTTCGCGGTTAAGTTGTAAGTTGTCGTTATTAAAGGAGAAAAATTTTCATATATAATTTTATATAGATATTGGATATAAAGAACTCGCATAAACCAAATTTTAATGGCAGTGTTATTCAATATGGGGTCTAGGTCGAGCAATGAATCGCACCTGACCATCTTTGGTATAGTCACTCATTTTCTAAAAAATAATCTGTGATTTATTTTTGTTTTTTGATTGATTTAAGTGAAGATCTTTGGCAGCATTATAAGGATTAATGGATGTAATGAATATACACCAACTAAATTTTACCGAAACCTATAATATAATTTGGAGCTTACGACAATTTAAGTCGATCTTATATGGGGACTAAATCTGATCATTTACCGATTCACAATAATTTCAATAGCTTACGTGCTATTGCCGATGAAGACTTAAAAACTAAATTTTATTTATTTATTTTTTATTTATTTATTTGCTTTCCTGTGCAACAAGAACAAATCTTATAATTACAGTACAGGAATAATAATGCTAAGGCATGCGAATTGTTAGTTATAATTTGGCTTTATAAAATACATACATTTTTAATACAGAAAATATTTAAGAAAAAATGGTAAACAATAACCAAGAAAATAATACAAGATTACAAAAAAGAAAAAAAGAAAATAAGTTTAAATGGCGCGTGGTAAATAAGAAGAAAGCATATATTTCAAAAATTCATAACTGCACTGTATTCTTAATCGGACCGGTTTCTGGCATTTCAGCCTTCATCAGCGATTTATTGGACATTGTGATAATTGTTATGTTTTAATTGAATAGATTGTTTCTATATGAAAATTTTTTCTACTTAGGGCGGCCGTGAGGTTTTGAACCATGAACCTTCACATACACTCGTACTTGCACTTTTTGGTCAGCGCTTTAACACACTCACCTAAAGTCAGGCCTATGAGCAGTGTGGTTAGATTCAGTTCGTACCATACAGCTTTACTTTGTATTAGTTTCAGAAGATACAACTCTGTCCAAACAAACAATCGTTATTTTTGAATTTTGAATATTTTTTGCATTTATACTTCTAATTTCCAATATTCTCAGTTTTCGTAAGAGTTGTCATATGTGATGTACGGTTTTTTTTTTGTACATACCTACATCTGCACTTTACACATATTTGAGATGACGCTTTGAAGCGAAGAAATTTTTTGTTTGTTAGATTTATCGTCATTTTTCAGACATATTGCAATTACTACTGTAATTAATATGCAATTTTAATTTTGTTTAAATGGTGCGTGGTAAAGAAGAAGAAAGCATATATTTCAAAAATTCATAACTGCACTGTATTCTTAATCGGACCGGTTTCTGGCATTTCAGCCTTCATCAGCGTTTTATTGAACATTGTGATAATTGTTATGTTTTAGTTGAATAGATTGTTTCTATATGAAAATTTTTTCTACTTAGGGCGGCCGTGAGGTTTTGAACCATGAACCTTTACATACACTCGTACTTGCACTTTTTGGTCAGCGCTTTAACACACTCACCTAAAGTCAGGCCTATGAGCAGTGTGGTTAGTTTCAGTTTTCGTACCATACAGCTTTACTTTGTATTAATTTCAGAAGATACAACTCTGTCCAAACAAACAATCTTATTTTTGAATTTTTGAATATTTTTTGCATTTATTAATTTATTTTGCATTTAATTAATTAATAAAATTGTTATGCAAAATATTCAAAAAGGAATTTTTTAAAATTTGAAGCGTTGCTGTTAAGTTGTTGAGATTGTGGAAGCATATTCCAAAGACGTATAGCGTTGACGTAGAAATGCCATTCAGATACCAAATAACGATGACGAGGTAGAATTAATTTTTTTCCTCGGTTGATCTGGCGAACCGGAGATTTTCATATAGGTAAAGTGGTTTTGCGGTGAAAATTACTTTATGAAGATACAAAAGAACTCTAATTTTCATCAATTTTTCAAATGATACGCCGAAAAGCTGATTCGTGAAGGCAGAAGTTCCGGCAGACCTTCTTAGTCTAAAAACATATCTAATTATGCTGTTATATAAAACATTAAGTTTGCCTTTACTAAATGAATCACAGCTTGCAAAAAGTTCACACTCGTATAAAATACCGGGAATTAAATACGTTTTGACTAGAACTATTCTTATATTTAAGGGAGTGAAAGATTGAGTGTGCCATAGAGTTCTGAGCTTCATGTAAGTTTGAACAACAGTGGTATTTATGTGGTTCGACCAAGTTAGAGTGTTATTGAAAGTTACTCCAAGATTTTTTCTTTTTGTAACAAAGTCAATTCTATCGCCGTTGATAAATATTTCATTCCCAAACTCTGGATTTACATTCCGTTTGCGTATCAGCAGACATTTTGACTTACTATGATTAATGCATAAACCATTTGCTGACGCCCATCTGTACAACTGACTAAGGTCATATTTAATTTTGTCTATATTTTCATCTATTGACTCGATTGGGGTGCGCAGAAATAGTTGAACATCGTCAGCGTACATGTGTATCTTCAACGAGAAAGATAATCTGGTAAATCATTGATATAGATTGAGAACAACAGTGGCCCTAATACAGATCCTTGCGGTACACCTTTTATAAGTTGTAAAGGTTCAGATGAGTTGCTATTTACGTATACAGATTGTGTGCGATTTCTGAGATAAGGGGAAATTAAAAGCGTTGATGTTGAGGAAAATTTAAAGAAACGTCTTAATTTCATACAGAGAGTTTGACGATGAACTTTGTCAAACGCCTTGGAATGATCTAGAAGTACAAGGAA
Source organism: Cordilura impudica (assembly GCA_963682025.1). Classification (NCBI taxonomy): domain Eukaryota; kingdom Metazoa; phylum Arthropoda; class Insecta; order Diptera; family Scathophagidae; genus Cordilura; species Cordilura impudica. The sequence continues at coordinate 266,381,786 of OY821518.1, forward strand.
GGTTATTTTGCTGTCGTCTATGTCACGTCTTATGTTTTCGCAAACGTCAGTTAAGGCTGTCACGCAACTATGATTTGCTCGAAAGCCGGATTGTTTGTGGGACATTAAGTTGTGTTGAGTTACATATTCATTCATTTGAAAAAAAATTATCTTTTCAAAAACTTTTGACAAATAACATAGAATGGCTATTGGTCGTTGCTCAGAATTTGATTTTGGGATAGGTATTATTTTAGCATGTTTCCATATGGTAGGGAAACTGCTTGAAGTTATAATGCAGTTGAAGAAAAATGTTATATAAGGCAGTAAAAGTGGAAGAAGTATTTTAATAAATTTCGGATTTACATTATCATATCCTACAGAGTTTGACTTTACCAGGGAAAAGCATTTTATAATATCAAGTTGATTAACGCATTTAAATTCAAAGGAATTTTCCTCGGCAAAATTTTGAGTATTTCGTATATTATTGTAAAATTCATGGTCAACTTCTACCGAAGGTAGATTCGTAAATTTTAAGTTCAATTCGTCAGCGTCTATCGAACAGCTATTATTATTGCATCTTCCAATGCCAATATCTCTAATTGTTTTTCACGTTTGTTTGGAGTCAATGGCAGAATTAAATATCATAGAAAAGAAATTGCACTTAGCAGTTTTGATTTTTCGATTAACATCTCTCCTAGCCGTATGATATTCGTTTTGCAGTTCAGGTGTTTTAAACCTTTTCCATCTGGAGTACGCAATATCCCTTCGATAGATCAAGTCTTTTATAGTAGTAGTTAACCAAGGTTTAATACTGACTGTTTTGGATTTAATTTTCAGAGGTACCGCTTCGTCGAAAAGTAGTAATAAATTGTTCTGTAGAAAGGATAATTGATCATCAATCAACAGGTGTAATACAGTAAATACAATCCCAGTCAAGTTGGTAAAAGTTTGAGTAAAGTAATGCGTAGTTTAGATTTTTGAAGTCACGGTATGAGTAAACCATATTAGCTTGTTGAATTTGATAGTTGTAAGTCACGATCAAATCGTGTTTTGAAAAGCATGGTGCTGAAATTTGATCACACAATAACACGTTAGACAAATCACTGACAAAGAAGATATCAAGCATACCATTGCTATTGGTGGTGTAGTGTGTAGGATTGTAACGATTTACAGGTTCAAGTCCATAAGTCATCATGCTGTCAGTAAGCGCTGATTCATTAATAATATTTGAATTAAAATCTCCAGCTATAAAAATATCATTATATCCATCTGTTAAGATCTCCAGTTTATCAAGAAACTTGGAGAACCTAATATTTTTATTTGTATACACACTCTGCAAGCATTTTCCTTCCGCTTGATTTGATCTCTACGAAAATAGATTCTACCTTATCTTGCTTCTCATATTTACAGCAAAAAGTACATACAAAAATTGCAACACCAACGCCCTTGGAAATATTCCCTCTATCTTCACACTCCCTATCAGATCTAAAAATTCTATACCCACGCAGACAAATGATATTATCCGAGGTGGATTTGACCAGCCAAGTTTTTGATACACAAACGATATCAATGTTAGAATTTTCAAAAGTGAGTTTAAATTCATCTATTTTATTATTTAAACTTTGAGCATTGATGTGACATAGAACTTGTTTCTCTAATGGTGTATTTGTCACATTTATGGATTTTCCGCAGAAACGGGTGATTCTCTTCGTACGCAGTCAATTTTTGTTGGAGTTCGAAACATTTTAGAGGGAAATCTATAGTAGTAGAGTATTTGAACGAATATTTTCAAACAAATATCCCCAATAACCATCCTCCTATTGCGTTATCTCGTTATCTCGACTCTGTATGATTTTTATGTTTTCTTGATAACACTCTGTGACAGAAGAATATTTCTGCTTGGTCTTGTCGAGTACAACAAGACTCTGTCCTTGAAATTTGCGAAAAACCTCTAAATCATGAGTTATGGGTAAAAAAAAACGGGGTTTCGACCCTTTTGCACATATAACCCAGTAACTTTGTTGAGTATCAACCGATTTAGACTTAGAACATGATATTCAAGTAATATTGAGACATCTGCACAAACAAATTTTATTGCTAAAATAACATTTTCGGTTAATCAACTCAAAAATGTTGGCAGGCATTTACTCCATTTTTGTTTTATTAAAAGTTTAAAAATTCAGATAATTTTTACCATATTTTTCAATCCAAATCTGAATTTAACTCATAAATAAACATAATTTTATAAGTCCATAAATTATACGGTTCCTAAATAAAAATGTGTAAAAACATCCTCTAAGTTGAAAAATAGAGAATAGTTAAAAAATGAGTTTGTTTCTTGTTTCTTGCTAAATAATGCAAAAGCATATTTTAAACAAATATATCATTTTATTTCAGATGCGATGGGAGTTATAGAAAAGAACTTATCTCTGAATTTAATTACTAATTCATTTTGCAAAAAAAAACCTAATTGTAACGTACTTAAGTAACTCTCTATCCGACACAATGTCATAGTCGTGTGTTCCTTATTATTTAAAATTATATTATTCTTAAAAAATAAATAGAAAAAATGTAATTACAAATTTTAATTTAAGTAAAGAACAATAACTAACTAAATGAGTTTGTTGAAGGAATACGAACAGACGCACAGTGGAGCCCGTAGAGCAAACGAGGTTGCAAAAATCAAAATTTTCGTGTGCGCCGACGAAGTTTTGAATAAACCCATGTTATAGGAAACTTTTCAACGATTTCAAATATGCTACTCTTAATAATATCACATTTTTAGTTTAGAAGATATAATCGTTCAAATTTGACCGACTTTCGGTTTTCAAAAAAACACACAATTTTTAGTCATTTTGTTGCGACTTCATGTGTAATATCACGAAAAATAGGTAACGAATCGCCTTATTTTTTGTTTGTATTGATTGATGTATTTATTAAATGTATAATGATAAAAAAAAAATTAACTGTTTGCTTTGTGTTTCTCCTGGTAAATCACTATTTAAAAACTCTCCGTTTTTTCACTATTTTTCAACTTTGACGGAAAATAAAAAAATCTATATTTTTCTATATTTGCCATATTTGCAAAACATGTTCTTTGATTATTTCTTTACATAATTCAAAAGGTTTTATCTGCCCTTACGTGCCCGTTTGGCCTCTAGAGGTAAAAAAGGTTAAAAAGACATGGTTGCAGAAATTGTATGGCGTGCATCCCTTACATGTTTTGAATGACAGTAGTTTGATCTAATAGTTTGAAAATTGCATTTTAAGTCGGTTGTCTACCTGTGAGTCTCTGCCAAAGTCTACTCCCAATATTCTGTTACAGACACAGGATGCACAAAAAACTACTCATTGAAATTCGCAGGTACGCACCTCACTTAAAAATTACTTTGGAGTACAAATGGTCAAGAACAATATTGACTTATGGTCCCTCCAGGTAGGCACAAATATTATTTAGACACGAGCATAATATCAAAATTGCATAATTCAGCCTAAATCCATATGTATGCAGGGAACAGGTAAATTTTTAGGCATGGTAGCATAAGCCTATATATTGCAAAATAAGCATAATGCCTGGATTAGTCTACCACTGAAAGTTGGCGCAACAAGTACTGAAACCATGGCGTTAAACAATTTAAAATTATTTGAACTGTTTAGAAGGTCAACCACACAAAAGTTTTTCACGGAAGCTGCTTTAGAAGAACTTGATAACTTATACGGAAATATTGAGAGAAGCGAAATTATAAAAAATAATTTTTATCTGATATATGAAAATATTAAGGCAAAATGGGTGAAATCTAATCCAACCATTCAGAACTTCAACTCCAAATACGATGACTGTCTTAATAAAGACACCATCCTGGATATATTGGCAGTAGATAAACCCACCACATCAACCAGAGGAGCAAAAGGAAGGCCAAAAAAAAAAAAGTATTGAATAGTGTTCAATTTTCACAAGAAAGAGGAAACTTGCCGATGCCACCAATGACTTGACCACGAAGCATTTATCGGACGCGCTGTCTATTAAATATGCAAAGGATAGTGAAAGAGTTAGGTCGCAGATTACAAAATCTGTTGCTGATGCAAGCTCACTGCGACTAAAAAGGATTAAGGAAAGCATTCCCACGGCCACAAACGCACACATTAAAAAGTATGAAGAAGCCTTGGCCTTGTTTATGGACTTACAACTTTCCAAAGAAAAATATGAGATACTACGGGCATCCTTGATGCGACACGGGGCTGACGTTTTACCAGGATACAAGCATATTACGCAAGCCAAAATAAATTCACGACCACTGCATACGGAGTTTACGGAAGTCTCTGTGAAAGCCAATCTGCAGGATCTCATGGGCCATAGAGCAAAACGGTTGTTGGAGAGTCTTCCTGAAAATGAGGTGAAAATTCTTCCTGAGAAACTGACATTGATCAGTAAATTTGGCTGCGATGGATCATCCGGACAAAGCGTTTATAAGCAAAGGATATCTTCCGATGACGCTACAATATCGGACGGAAATATGTTTATGGCATCTGTTGTTCCTTTGCGGCTAAAATCTGATGTTTCCCTACACTGGAAAAACCACGTCCGTCATCAGTGCATTATTGCCGACCAATAATGTTTCAGTTTGCAAGGGAATCGGCAGAACTCATAAGGACCACGGTGAAGGACATTGAAGAACAAATAAGCAAGATTAAGCTGCAAATTGGAGAAGGAAAATATATTGAATGCAATTACGGGTTCCACCTGACCATGGTTGACGGAAAAGTCGTAAACGAACTGACAGGAACAACCTCAACATTGTCATGCCCGATTTGCAAAAAGAATCAGAAGAACTTTGGTAATTTAAACGATTCTACAAACGAGGAGAATTACGAATATGGAATGTCACCATTGCACGCAAGGATAAGGTGTATGGAATTCTTGCTAAAACTGGCGTATACCCTACCACAAGAGGAGGAAAACTTCGATGAAAATACATCCATAAAGGATAAGGAAAAGATCAGAAAGAAGCAAATACAGGATGCTTTTTTTAAACAAGTTGGACTAAAAGTAGACTGTCCCAAGCACGAATACGGTAATTCAAACGATGGAAACACTTTTAGGAGATTTTCTGAAAATGATGAGGCAGTAACTAGAATCACTGGAATTGACAATCAAATCGTGATAAGATTGGAAATGATCTTGAATGTTTTAAACTGCAAAGAAAATGTCAATTCTACAAAATATGGAGAATATGCATCGAAAACTGCATCTCTTTTAGCAAAGATATAATTGAGTACCAGTCTTTGCCAATTGGAGAGCTTTCTGAAGAAGCACAGGAGTCTCTTAACAAATTTTATAAAAAATATAGATTGCAGAACACATTCAAAGCATCAAGGGTAAGTCAAAATGAGGACCCCTTCAACATGTTGACAGCATCTTCCGATCCACCTTTTTCTTCCCTGCGGCATGTGAAGTCACAAATAGAGTTATAAATAAAAATAGTTTAGAAATGATTAGTCTGTTAGACATACCTTCTCTTACGAATTGTGATGAATATTTTACAGAAAATTGAAAAAATAAATTTAAAAAAGAAGAAATTTTTTTTAATTTGTTGGGTAATAATTTAAAACATAAAACCCTAAAGAAAAAAATAAAAACAATCTAAAAATGTAAAAATAATTTTTTTTAGTTACCATAAAATTGATTTTTCTACAAATTTTAACTTTGATAACCCATAAAAAGCGTACCACCCCTTCCAAATGCTCATGTCATAGGCTGAACAGTTATCTATCATATGCTGTTTAAACTGTTCAATTATGTTATTCGGTTCAAAAGATATGATTTTTGCAACGAAAAAACTCAAATGGCGCCACCGTGATACGTCTCAATATTACTTAGATATTATGTTCAAATGTTCGAAATGTCCGTAACGCAAGAGTTTGGAGGTGTTTCGGAAATTTCAAGGTCAGGGTCTTGTTGTACTTGACAAGGCCAATCAGAAAAAAGGTATCGCATCTCAGGTATTTCTGTTTCATTCTTTTTTGTATCACTGTATAATATATCGAAAATTTTTAAATGAATACTGAAAGTGTTGTGCTATTAGGGATATTCCTTTGGGATATTTCGTTAAAAGATGGGCTAAGGAATTTTCAGATTCATAGCTACTAAGCAGCTTTATACAGCACTTGTAAGACCAATTTTGGAATATGCATCAATAATATGGAATCCAAATTATCAGGTTCACGCCACTGCAACTGAGTCTGTGCAGAGAAAGTTTTTGCTATTCTGTCTACGTGGTAGGTTGGAGTTATGATGACTTACCATCAAATACTAATAGACTAAAGCTTATCAGACATCCAATTCTTGAGAGTAGGAGGACCATGTTGGGTGTCACCTTGACGTTGACTCGGAGTCTCTTTTATCAAATTTAAATTTTAACATGCCTTGTAGATTCACAAGACATTTCAATCCGCTACATTTATACTATTGTAGAACTACTTATGCTAATTCTTATTCTTTCCGCAGAATTTATCATGATTATAATGTGTTACACAATCTTGTTGATTTTAATTATAATGTATTGAAAGTAAAGCGCGATATAACTCAATACCTCAATTTACTATATTTTTTATTATTTATGTTTTTTTAAGTTGTCTATTAGTAATATCAGCTGATGACAGTCTGTACCTGGGGCATGCCCCTCGGTCGGGTGGGGTGGCTAAGTGTGAGGCGGGGTTCAGTCGTATAAGAAAATAAAGTATTGCTCCTTTTAGAAGGTGGATTTGAATCAACACTACCTTGTTAGTTCAACGGTTAGAAAATGTTATCGATTAAATAGTAAATTCTTTAATGAATAAGTGCAGAGTAGAATTTATTTTAAAATTTTTCGCTGCAGATAAAAGCTCAACTTTAATCAGATTTCAATGTAAAAAAAAAGATACTTGACAACATCTTTGAATTTCCTGAAACCATTGAATCTGACATGAAATATGATAAATAGTATATCCAAATGATGATTGACACAGTAGTCGTAAATTCAAATATATCAGGGATATTATTTAAAATGTAAAGTAATTATTATCGAATAATATGATTGTGTCTACAAATAAAATTTTCACATACAAGTTTCAAATGAGTCACTACGTTAAGTTGTGAGATATAAAGATATCATCCAGTTTCATCTAGCAGAGCCCAGCCCTCGAAATTCGAGAGCAAATTCATGGAAATTTTATTTCTTCATTTAATAAATCATTTTATAAAAGCCTAAAGGTATGCTAATCAATTTTAGCCAAATTAAATATTTTTTTATAGAAACATTCAGTAAAATCAATGAATGTGTAGAATAGAGGATTTCTCACAGATTAAGAATCAATAAACGGTTTTAAATTCGGATAAAAATTATGGATGATAGAGCTCCGCAAAATTGGAATTTTTTTAGCTTTTAGAAAAAGGCACACAATTTTTTTGAAAAATATCCTCTTTCAAATCAAATTGTAGGAAAACTAGTTAATCGATTATAATACACATTTGATGTCGTTTGGAAGCTATTTCTATAAAACAGAAGAAAAACGATGCTATTGGGTTATTTACTTTTTCTACAGTCTCAGTTTTTCAAATATACTATATTTTCGTAGTTTTATCTAATTTGATAGAATACAACTAAAAATGTTTAAATATGTTAACTTAGATATTACCTAAAATAGTTCACTAATACGGTACTCAAACTATATACTTGCCAGTCTGCACGCAATATCCATAAAGTTGTTAAAACAAAGACTGGATAGATGGGTAGAATTGTTTTGCCATAACTCAGTGAAAAATTAATCGATTTTATAGTTATATAGCTTATATTAATAGGTTATAGAATGCCAATTACTACCTATTTTTTTTTGCAGATTTTTATATTATTTGTAACAATTTTTTTTCTTTGGTCCTTGAAAACATTAACTTTAATTTTTTTCATATTTTATTTTGATTTTGATAGTATGGCAAAGTATTTCTAAGAAGATTTTTAATGTTTTGTAATTTTTATGTATTGGTAATAATAAAAACTGCAAATTCTGGAAGGCAATGATCATCAAAATTTTGTTAATGAAATCAGCACAATAAAATATCCGCTTGCGCTACCTAAATTAATATAAGCGGCCAAAAATTTTCAGTTTTTAAATTCTTTTAATAAATTCAATATAATAAGAAATTTACACTTAAAAATAAAATAAAAAAATTAAAATAAAAAAAAAATTTGCTCGCGCTACCTGGATTATTTTTTAAAGGTCGGAAATTTACAAAAAAAATTAATTTAACATAATAAAAAATTTGCTTGATGATTATGCATCAAAAACTGACCAACTTTCGGCTCAAATGTACCCTGAGAAGAAACTTAATCATGGCTCATTGGCTCATGGTAAAAATTTAATTGAATATCAATGCTTACAAATTGGAGAGTTGTCAGAAGAAGCCCAAAAGTGCAAAAAAAGAGTACAAAAATTTAGATACACGATTAATTACAAGATTTCCAGCATTAGACAGAATGAGAAACTTTCAATATGTTGGCGGCTTCAGACCCACTAATTTTATCACAAAGACATGTAAGATCTCGAAAGGATTTGGAAAAACATAATTGTAGCTCCAATATGTTAAGTCTATTAGATATCGCTGGCAATGTTAATGACCAATTTAAAGAGAACTAACTAATAAATAAAATCGTCTCTGTAATGTTTATAAAAAATTTAATATTAATTTAACATGTTATATTAGAGTGGTATTTTTTTCTAGACTTTCGGATTTAAACAATATGTATTGTGAAGTGATAAGTCCTTTGAGTGTTTAATTAAAGAAATTTCATTGCGAAATTTGGATTTTTGAGAACTTTGGTTGTTTTTCTTTACAAAAAATTCAGGAAACTCGTTCTGAAAGTGGTCCGCTTTCATTAAAATTTTACAGTGTTTTTTGCACTATTTTTGTAAATTATTTAAATATAATAGAGAAATTGGCAAATTTGGCATCTTCTGTGGCATTTTAGCCAAATTTTTAAGAAAATTTTTAAGGTGACTAGGTCCAAACGTGGACCGATTTCAAAGATTTTCTATAGATCTCGTCACTGGCCTAATAAACCCTTATGATTTAAATTCCATCGCAATAAACTTTTGCTACATTCAGTGGAACTAAAACCAATTTTTAAGGAAAATTTATATGGGGACTAGGTCCAACCATGGGCCGATTCTAACAAATTTAAGTAGGGTTCGTCTTTGGGCCAAAAACACTTTAAGTTCCCAATTTCAGCACATTATCTTTATATTTTCAACATGTTATATTAGCACCAAAATAATATTGAACTTTGATAGGATATAGTGATAAGATATATTGGACCTAGCAAACTTCACCAGCGCTCATTTTAAAAGAAAAAAAACCATCATTCAAAATCGTTTCTAATTTTTAAAATATCTTTATTAGTTTAAAAGTTATGATTTTTGCAACGAAAAAAGTTAAAAGACCCCACTGTGCGCCGGTAAGCTAAGACGTTTTCAAAATTCTTCAAAATCTTCAATGCTATTTTTTTATATTCTTACGTTATAGTTTTTAAATCCACAATGCTGTGCAACTTATCACTACGTTTGTAAAGAATTAGTATATAAATTTGCGACCTTAAAATACAAGGCGTTTTCTTTAAAGCTACAGAATTATAAACTAAATTAAACAAGTAAGAAAATTATAGTCGGTCTAGCCCGACTATACGATACCATATATCATGGTTTAGAGACCCTACCTCTTCGGTCCAAGTAATTGGATATAGCAAATAAGCATAAACCAAATTTGAGTGGCATTTTTATTAATTTTTTTGGCTGCAGATATGAAAAAGTTCATATCGGATGATATGTCTATATGGGGACTAGGTCCAAAAAAGGACCGATCCTGACCATATTTGGTAAAGTCACTTACACTTTGAAAAAATATAGACAAACCAAATTTGAGAAAAATCTGTGGAAAATTTTTGTTTTTTGATAGATTTAAGTGAAGATCGGGAAGCAGCTCTATATGGGGCCTATGACTAAGAATTTCCCATAGGAATAATTTTTGGACTACTAATTAATGGATGTAATAAACACATACAAACCTAATTTGAATGAGATCTATATGATAATTTGGAACTTAAGGCAATTTATGTCGATTTCATAGGGGTCATTTGTATGGGTCTGAACATGGACCGACTGTCACAAATTTCAATAGCGTTTAACCCATGACCAATGAAAGCTTATATACCAAATTTCATCAAAATATGTTCATATTTGCGACCTGTAGTTTGATTACAAAGTTTGCATGGACACACAGACGCACGGTCGGACGGGCGGACATTGCTATTTCGACTCAAAAAGTGATTCTGAATCGATCGGTATAATTAAAGATGGGTCTAGGACGAATATTTTTGGTTGTTACAAATAGCAGCACAAGGTCATTATACCTAAACCACATAGTGGTATAGGGTATAACAATGAAAACAAGTAAGAAAATTATAGTCGGTCTAGACCGACTATACGATAGCCTATACCATGCGTTTAGAAACCCTATCTCTTAGGCCCAACTAACTGGACATAGAAAATAAGCAAAAACCAAATTTGAGTGGGATTTTTATTAATTTTTTTGGCTGCAGATATGAAAAAGTTCATATCGGATGCTATATCTATATGGGGACTAGGTCCAAAAATGGACCGATCCTGATCATGTTTGGTAAAGTCTCTTGTATTTTGCAAAAATATATATAAACAAAATTTGAGAAGAATCAGTGCAATATTTTTGTTTTTTAATAGATTTAAGTGAAAATCTGGAAGCAGCTCTATATGGGGCCACAGGGATAATTTTTGGAATACTCATTAATGGATGTAATGAACGCATATGAACCCAATTTGAGTAAGATCTATATGACAATTTGGATCTTATGACAATTTATGTCTATTTCATAGGGGTAATTTGTATGGGGGTTAGGTCTGAACATGGACCGATTCTTACCAATTTCAATAGCGTGCATCCCATGGCCGATGAAAGCTCACATACCAAATTTCATCAAAATATATTCATATTTGCGACCTGCAGTTTGATTACAAGGTTTACATGGACACACAGACGGACGGACGGACGGACGGACATTGTTAAATCAACTCAGAAAGTGATTCTGATTCGATCGGTATAATTAAAGATGGGTCTAGGTCAAATATTTTTGGTTGTTACAAACAGCAGCACAAAGTCATTATACCCAAACCACATAGTGGTATAGGGTATAAAAATTTAAGTTCGACAATAATTCCCAAGTAGTAGTAATTGGAGTCAATATGTGAAAATATATTTTATTAACATTATTTAATTCAAAATCAAAGGTTGGCATCACATGGTTAGATATTGTATTGTGTTATTTTGTGTTACCACAAAATCTAATAGTGAAAACTCCCTTTTATAATTAACAAAAAATTTATTCTCTATGGTTTCCATATATGGCAATATTTAAAAAAAAAAAAAAATTGAGAGAGCTTTTTTTAGGCCGCAATGAAGAACTATTTGGCCAGTTAAAAGAAACTATACAGCCATCTCCAATTAGCACGATTTAACGAGTAAAGCCACCCTACACAACCACTACCTTAGGGTGAGCTATTTAATTTGCAAAAACTTAAACTCAATTAAACAATAGGGTATAAATATTTTTAACATCAATGAAACTGGCTTTATTGGATAGCTAAATTTATGTTATAAATGTTTAAATATTATTTGGGCTATATGGCCATCACGGCTGGCGCGTTCATGGCGCAATCAGGAACTTCAATTTGACACACTTTTAGCGGCATTTGTGTCCGTAATCCGCAATAATTCGTCGAATGTTGATTTTCAGCTGTTCAATTATCTCTGGTGTATCGAGGTAGACGAGTGACTTTACATAATCAAAGATAATAATAGGGTACAATCAGACGAGCGATTAACAGGAGCATTACGTGAAATTATTCATTCATCAAAAGTTTCTTTGAAGAAGTTAGTTGCAGCGTACGCGTGGTATGTTTGCTCCATCCTGTAGGATCGATATGTCAGCAAGATTAATGCCACTTAATTGAGCTACGAAAAAACCATTTCTCTACTTTCGTTCAACGTTGGCAGCAATATTCTGCCCATTATTATTTCGAAAGACATATCGATCAATGATTCCGCCGCACAGTGGACCAAATTTTGAGAAGGCGGCCAAAAATCATTTTTTTTTTGTTACCGATTTTAAAGTTATGTTATTCATTTGAAAGTAAATACTAGTAAACCTCGGAAGCCAAAAAATTGCGACTCTATATCAACTATACCACAGCGAATAGGGTCTTCGAAAATGGGCTTTCTAAGTATTTTGCTAAAATTAAAAAATTTCTAAAAAGTTTTCATATAGAAACAATCTATTCAATTAAAAACATAACAATTATCACAATGTTCAATAAATCGCTGATGAAGGCTGAAATGCCAGAAACCGGTCCGATTAAGAATACAGTGCAGTTATGAATTATTGTAATACATATATGCTTTCGTCTTCTTTACCACGCACCATTTAAAAAAAAATTTCTTTGTAAATTTTTATTTTTGAATGACTGTAATTTTTTTGATTTAATATATTTTGAAGTGAAATAAATTTTGTATAATTTTGTGGCTTCCATAGTATTAATGTTAAAAATGTAAAATCACTGAGTCATTCCAAAATTAAAAAAAAAAAAAATATTTTAAAAAGGTCCAAATTTTCCGAAAATCTCCTACTTAATAGAGCATAACTCCTGACAGTCAAAAGCAGTCAGAAAAAATTTTGCACTCTTCTATAGTTCGAACCATCCCCTATACTCCTATATCCCATTATGCGCCCGCCAGTCTCCGCCCGTGTGCACCAGAACAATTTTTCTGACCCAAGGTTAGATATTTTCTGCAAAATTTATGAATACAAAAGTTAGGATATATTAAGTTTGAGGTGCTGTTTGTAACTGCCAAAAATATTGGACCTTTATCCATCTTTTATTATACGGATCGACTCAAAAATATTTTCTGAGTCGATTAAACGATGTCCGTCCGACCGTCTGAGTGTTATGAATACAAAAGTTGGTCGTACCGGTGCACCGCGGTGTATTTTTTTGCATGTCGGTAGAGTTGTCAGAAGTTGTTATATTTATAAAAAGGGTTGAGATATAATGCGCTTAATTGTTATAGGTACATTTACATAGGTATCTTTCAAAAGCATTAATAGTCTGAATTAGAGTTATATAGTTTAAATACCTGACAAAATGGGAAACAATTTAAATAACAGGGAAATGGTAAAAAAAGACTACTGCGGGTTAGGGTGTGGGTTTTTTATGCTTCTAAAAGTGGTAATAAAAGGTAAAAGATAATTTTTATTTTACATAATTGCAAGAAAGTGTATTTATAATAATGTTTCAACAATTATTATTCATTACAATTTGTGCAATGGCTAAGTACTGTTACAGAGATCTGGCAGATATTTATTTTCAACGAAATGATATAGACGAAGTAATTTTGCACATAGTGAGCAACGACTTCTTTAAGAATTGTAACCTAGAAGACATTGAAATACACGAAGGAAAAATTGTTAATTTTGCATCGAATTTGAAGAGACGGTACATTGAATGCTCTCATAGCAAGGCAAAGATGTACAAACGTTACCAAGACTGGTTAATAAAGGAACTTATTTTTGAGAGTGCATCTACAACTGCCAACGAAAGTGGAAAAAAGGGTCGACCAGCAAAACCAATTGACGGATGTAGTGAAAGATCTCGAAGGCGCAAGCTGGAGAATATCAATGAAGAAATTTCTCAAAGAATTATTAAGGATTCATTTTTGCGCCAAATTCAACCAACCCAAAATAAAACAAGTAAGAAAATTATAGTCGGTCTAGACCGACTATACGATACCCTATACCATGCGTTTAGAGACCCTATCTCTCAGGCCCAACTAACTGGATATAGAAAATAAGCATAAACCAAATTTGAGTGCGATTTTTATTAATTATTTCGGCTGCAGATATGAAAAAGCTCATATCGGATGCTATATCTATATGGGGCCAGGCCCAAAAATGGACCGATCCTGACCATGTTTGGTAAAGTCTCTTGTATTTTGCAAAAATATATACAAACAAAATTTGAGAAGAATCAGTGCAATATTTTTGTTTTTTTGATAGATTTAAGTGAAGATCGGGAAGCAGCTCTATATGGGGCCTATGACTAAGAGTTGACTAATAGGGACCATTTTTTGACTACTGATTAACGGATGTAATATATACATACAAACCCAATGTGACTTAGATTTGTATGACAATTTGGATCTTATGGCAATATAAGTTGATATCATAGGGGTCATTTGTATGGGGGCTAGGTCTGAACATGGACCGATTCTCACCAGTTTTAACAGCGTTCATTCCATGGCAGACAAAAGATTAAATACCAAATTTCATCAAAATATATTCATATTTGCGACCTGCAGTTTGATTACAAGCTTTACATGGACACACAGACGGACGGACGGACGGACATCGTTAAATCGAATCAGATAGTGATTCTGACTCGATCGGTATAATTAAAGATGGGTGTAGGTCAAATATTTTTGGTTGTTACAAACAGCAGCACAAAGTCATTATACCCAAACCACATAATGGTATAGGGTATAAAAAATAAAATTGAAATAATTGAAAAAATAGTAGAAGCGAGCCCCAGGCGCACAAAGAGGATTTTGAAAAGCATTCCTACTCCAATTGAAGATAACAAATTTACGCCGGAAGAAGCGTTCGCCCTATTTTTGGATTTGAAATTGACCAAAAATCAATATAACGAATTGCGAAAGCGAACCAATGAAAAGAATTGTGGGATTTTTCCAGAGCATCGAGATTTAGTTTCTGCCAAAAAAGAATACTTACCTTCACAATCTGCTATTAGTGTCACTTCAACATCAACAGAAATAAAATTGCAAGATCTCCTTGAACATACTGCAGAACGATTGCTAAATACGCTTCATACTGATCATTTAAAAAAAATTGGTAATGGCAGCATTACTTTAATTTCTAAATGGGGATGTGATGGAGCCTCTGGTCAGAAACAATAAAAGCAATTTAATGCCGAAAATTCATCAGATGCTAATTTATTTATGGTATCTTTCGTTCCATTGCGCTTAACAAAAAGGTATAGTGTCTTAGAGCCGTCAACTAGTAGAGCAACTGAAATTGATATATGGAAAAATTAAATTCCTTCTTCAACAAAGTATTGCAGACCAATAAAATTTGCATTCAAAAAGGAAACCAAAGATATCATAACTGAAGAAGTTAAAAAAATAAAAGATCAAATTAAGTAACTTCAACCAGTAATATTTAAATTTGATGACCAAGACTTTGAAGTACATTTTAAAATGTGTCTCACAATGATTGATGGAAAAGTTGCACAAGCTTTAACTGGAACAAAGTCAACGTCAAGCTGCATTATATGCCAAAAGACATCAAGTCAATTAAGCCAACCCCCCCACCAGAAGACGATAGTTTTAATGAAGCCTACGAATTTGGAATGTCCCCTCTTTATGCTAGAATACGTTTCATGGAGCATATTCATAAATTGGGTTATGATTTGGAATTTGGGCCGCGAAACAGTGAGAAAAAACAAGAAAATGAAGAAAAAAGAAAGCAAAAAAAAAAAAATCAACTTCAACAAAAATGTCTACAGCTAGGGCTCTAATCGACCAACCAAAACAAGGGGAAGGAAACACAAATGATGGAAATACTGCAAGGAGATTTTTTTCCTATCCGGAAACTGCAGCATCTATCACAGGTGTAGATCATGAATTAATAAGACGATTCAAAATCATATTACAAGTTCTAGCATGCAGCAGAAAGATAAATGCAAAAAAAATTGGAGAGTACGCCAATAAAACAGCTATACTTTATAATGAAAAATACTCTTGAAGATATATGCCATCAACAGTTCATAAAATTTTGTACCATGGGGAACAAATAATTCAAAACAATATGCTACCAATAGGAGATCTATCTGAAGAAGCGCAAGAAAAAAGGAGCAAGACTATTCTTTCGCGAGCACAACAAAAGGAAAATGTCCAGATGTTGAACTAATGAAGACCTTATCACTATTTTGTTGTGCACTTCAGATCCATATATATCCAACATTCATCAAAAATGGAAAACTACCTCTATTGAATTAGATGAAGAAGCTAAACAACTTCTAGAAGATGAAAATCATGGCTATTTAGAAGAAATTTTTACTAAAATTGGTTGATTTAAAGTACTTTTTCATTACACTAACCATAAGTTACACTTTTTTTTATATAGCTAAAAATTTTCTTGATTTAAAAATTTATATATTTTGTAAATTTACAATAAAAATTGCTATATTTCATAAATTTACCATAAAAATTTATATAGAAATATTTAAAAAGACAATATTTGAAACTTGAAACATTGAAACTTCTCTATCTTGAACCAATATAAGGTAACTTTTACGTTCGCTGCTTAATAAATAATATTTTAACTCGGGATCTTTTAAAAAAAAAAAAAAAAAACAACCTTTGGCCCTTGTGCACATTAGGACTAAAAAGTTTACGGGGGCCAAAGTTTGGCATTTTCTGAAAAAATTAACTTAAAAAATTTTTAAAAGGTATTAGTTGTAAAATTAACTGAAAAAATAAGAAATTATATTAAAAAAAAACCATTTTTAACCTTTTAACACTTCACTTTTGTACTAAAATTCAACTACAAATGAAAATGTATTTTAAACCCTCCGTAATTTTTTTTATTTTCGGTCGAGAATTACGTTTTATAGCAAAACTTAAAGGCTAAAGGCTACCAAACAAAAAAACCGTATATCAAAATTCCAATCCAATCAAAAGTTTTAGATTTTTGACCGCCTTCGCGTCAAATGGTCCACTGTGCGCCGCACAGTGGTACAAATTAACACTGTTCCATGCAAATTAGCCTACACCTCCCATAGTTCAACTGTGCTGGGGTTTTTTTAAATTTTCGTCTTGAATTTGACCATCGATCCTCCTCCGGGTTTTTTGGTTTCGGCTCAAATGTTTCTAGAATTTGTCTAAAAACTTGGGTTTTCCGAAAAAAAAAAACAATTTCTGATATAAATGTGATCTTACGCAGTGCAAGAATGTTTTTGTTTTTTGAAAAATTTTCAGCTGAGAATCTTCGTTGCGATAAATGCGCATCGCAAGGTCATATTTACGCCAAAAATATATATTTTCTTCGGTAAAAACCAAGTTTTTTAGACAAATTCCACAAATATGTTAGCCGAAATCAAAAACCCCAAAAGAGTGATCACCGGCCTATAAAGCGCACCAGACAGTAATTTTCTGTGGATGTAATCGTGTTTACATAAAAGCTTTTGTATTGAAAATCAAAATCAACATCAATTTGTGCTTCAACCCGGCCATTGACCAAATTGGTGGCACATACGAGAATGTTTAGCTCTAATTCTGTTACAAGTTAAAACTTTAAAGCATGTAAACCAAGATCCTTTCAATAAATCTTCCATAAAGTGGATGAACTCTTGCTTAGGACGGCGCTGAATTAATCGATGTGGTTCTTTTTCAATGCTTTGCTGTATAACGGCTACAGCTTATCAAAAACAACTATTACCAGCTCATAGTTATGGACCTAAAAAAACGCCATTTGTACTATTGGCAAGGTTCAGAAAATACACACATGAAACACACAATGTTCTGTTCAAAAGCAGCCAACACATATCTTTATTTTCATATCAATTATGTGCGTTTCTAAATTTTCTACGGTGCCCAACACAACCATGACTGTGTTCGTTTTAATATTTCGTTATTTATACGAACATTTTTGTATCACATACTTTTTGTTTCAATCACACATAAAGCACACATTTCTGAGTGTTGCTTTATTTGAAGTTCATGCTCTGGTACGTGTACTGAAAAAAAACCACAGAACATGTGCAATAAACAGGTTCGAGTTCAGTTATATTTTAAGTCGTGTTGTGGCTCGTGTAGTAAGAAAAAACAGAACATGTACAATAAACAGGTTCGAGATCAGTTATATTTTAAGTCGTGTTTAAAATATAACTGAACTCGAGTCGTGTTTAAAATATAACTGAACTCGAACCTGTTTATTGTACATGTTCTGTTTTTTCTTACTACACGAGCCACAACACGACTTAAAATATAACTGAACTCGAACCTGTTTATTGTACATGTTCTGTTTTTTCTTATTACACGAGCCACAACACGACTTAAAATATAACTGAACTCGAATCTGTTTATTGTACATGTTCTGTGTTTTTTTTTCAGTACACGTACCAGAACATGAACTTCAAATAAAGCAACACTCAAAAATGAGTGCTTTATGTGTGATTGAAACAAAAAGTACGTGATAGAAAAATGTTCGTGTAAATAACGAAATATTAAAACGAACACAGTCATGGTTGTGTTGGGCACCGAAGAAAATTTAAAAACAAACATAATTGATATGAAAATAAAAATATGTGTGTGTTGGTCTAAGTTATGTTTGTTTACATATATGTAAGAGTTTTTTATTCAGTGTGTGTTTTTTTCTGAACTCTGATTATTGGTCCTTATAACAACTCGAGTCGATATAGTGATGTCTATCTGTCCATCTGTCTGTTGAAATCACGCGCATTAACGAAATCAACAATTTGCTTGGATAAACTTAGGATGAAACTATTTTCCATTATTTAGAAGAGCTAAGCATTTAAAGTGAAGTAAATCGTACATCAAAGTACTAAGATATTGCCCAAAATATGACGACATCTCTAAAAAATTATAGATATTCAATATAATAATTTAGTATTAAGTTCATTTAATTTAATTTTAGGATTTTTTTTTTTCATTTAATAAACAATTTTATAAGAGCCTAAAGGTATGTTACTCAATTTTGGCAAATTTTAAATTCAACGCTTTTTAAATGAAATTAATTAAACTTCATTAAATATTTGTTAAATATTTGTTAAATATTTGTTGTACACATAGAAGATATATAAATGTGTTAATAACTAATTTTATAAGAGCCTAAATGTATGCTTGTGAATTTTGGCCAATTCACAGTTCAACCTAGGGCTTTTGATATTTATAATAAACGCAAACAGTATGTGTTTTATGTTTGTGTTAGTAGCAAATTTAAATGAGCATTACTCCAAAAAGATTTCCAGACAGTGCGAATCCGTAAATATGGTGGACATCTAAAAGAAATACCTTTCAATTTAGGTATGTTTGTTCAAAATCGGTTTGTAACTAAAATGTTGTTATCAATATTGCAATATGTCCAGATGTTAATGTAAACCCAAAACCCAGGTGGAGGGTATCAAATATTTAGCTTAGCCGAATTTATCATTCTTATATGTTAAAACTCATATTTGTTAATACTCGTATTTGCATCGATTGTCAGCGGAATTTTCCCTAAACAACCAAAATATTATTTGTAACAAAATTAGTTTTTATGACATCTTAAAAAAAAAGACGTGTATTTTTATCTAATCGAAATTTTACCCACTCTGTTATATTTAGTTTATATTAACGTCATTGTTTTATTTATATAACAATATGTTGCAATAAAATCATCATTTCTTTTTGGAAACATAAACTGAAAATTGTCAAAATATCCATATCATTATATTGTTTATATATTTATGTTCAATAATTAATGCAGAATCGTTAATTTGAAAACAACCACCACCTAATTAACGTATCATAAAATCTTAACAAATTCTCTTTTAAACCAGCACATAAATTTTAATCAAATACTAATAAAAATAATCAAGACTATTCATATTCAAACTTATTTTACTTCAAAGTGGTTGTAGTTTGTTTAAAAAAGGAAAAAATTTAACTTATAATAACAAATAAACATTAAGATAATATTGTTAAGTAGGCGCGTAACGTTATGTGTTTGTTTGAAGATTTTTTAACACTGATTGGCTGATTTGAAATCCAAAAAAAAAGTAGAAGCCATCAAATTATTAATTGCTAATTTATTATAATTTACGGAAAGATAACACAACAATAGAACCAAAAATAAAATATATATAAAACGAGGTGCTCGTTTTATTTTAATAAATATAAAATGAAAATAAATTTAAACCAAAGATTTTTATATTCTTTATTAATTTTTGTTTTTAATAAACATCCATGATCCACGTATTTTAACGCAACATTCAATACCATTTTGAAATGAAATAACAATTATTAAAAATTGTATTTTTTTATATTTAATAGAAATATAATTAATTAACAGTCATTTATAATCATTTTAATATCAAATATGCAAAAATGTTATGCGTTATTTCTTTCTTTTTTTTTATTTAATCATAATATAAAACATTGTTGTTTTTATTATTGTTTCATTTTAATTTATGGTTTATTAATATTCATTAACTTCTCGGTGAAAAAAAAATAATAATAAATATGGTTGGGCATTTACGACATTGACAAATTTTTTTAATACATTGTGGGCCAAATTGAAATTGTGAAAAAAAAGCACAATTTGCGTGGCCGGTGGTAGAAAATGTAGGATTGCCATTATCAATAATATTCGCAATACTTAGGCAATATAATTATATTCACTTATTTTACTTGAACAGTTTATTCGACTCTAGAGTTTGAAAACAGCATTAAGTTCCAATAATTTTCAACAGAATTTTTAATTAACTCATCTAATGAACCGCTGGAGGCCAATCGATTACAAGCCATAAATATCAGTCTGTAGTTTTTAAAGTTAAAAACTTTCCCCCTTTTACTGGGATATTATTTCGTAACATATTAATATTATTGGCAAGCCTATGTTTGTGTATATACTCCATTAATATATTTCCAAAAGTGATTAATTATCGTTTGTCAAAGGCTATTAATTAAATGTGTTTGTGTGCGTTTGTTTGAGACCCATGAATTGATCGCACATGAGCCTTATTCAAATGTCAAACTGTTTATTAATATTAACAATTTATTAAAAACTGAACAACAGCAATAATAAAATTGTGTCAATTGCAAGAAATCACTATGTACTCGTATATATATTATATACAAAGTAGACAACATACAATTAATCCGTGTTGCAGTGCTATACATTTTTAATTTACGTGTAATTAGGACAGATTTATACTCACGTTAACATTTTTAATTAATAATGGCTAATTTTAAGATGATAAAATAAATATTTAACTTGAAATATATAACGTGCACGTTATGGTCTCAGTAAAATTAAAGGGGTAAAATATAAACTGGTCAGTCCATTTTTTAGTAAGTTGACTTTTTATTGGATAAGAAAGTTATTCAAAATTTCGAATATACGAGGTTGATTAAAAAAGATGTCGATATTAATACGCAAAAGGATGATAATTTCAAATAAGGTGTACTACCAAACTTTTATAATGAAATTCTAAAATTTACCTTATTTCCTGCTAATATAAAAATTCGCACCGGTAGAGCTGCGAAATATGTTTTAAATTATATTCAGTTATATTGAAAGAAAATGCAGTTATTCAGTATATTTGATGATTTTCATAAAGATGATTTTTTTTTGCTAGATGGACCAAAAATAGGCGGCGTTGTGCTACTGGTGGTTAGAGACGATATTTCGGGACGTTCAGTGTATTTAAATTAAATTGATTAAATTGAAGATTGAATGCATTTGGTTAATCCATATTTTTTATTGTACCGTATATAGTTCCTACTAGTATCAATGATGTTTATAAAAAAAATATTTATATATTATTTATGTTGTTAATTTATGTTCAAATAACCAAGAGGTTATAATTTTTGGTGATTTTAATCCAAAAAAATTAACTTGGTTATTTAATATGAAAAATGATATTGATTAAGCTGTATTTAGTTTTTATACCATATACCACTTTGTGCTGCTGATTGTAACTACCAAACATATTTGACCTAGACCCACCTTTTGTTGTACTGATCGACTCAGAATCACCGTCCGTCTGTCCGTCCGTCCGTCTGTGTGTCTATGTAAACTTTGTAATAAATTTCAGGTCGCAAATATGAATATATTTTGATGAAATTTGGTATATAAGCGTTTAGGATAGGATGTACGCTATTGAAATTGGTGAAAATCGGTCCATGTTCAGACCTAGTCCTCTACAAATGAGCCCTATGAAATCGACATAAATTGCCATAAGATCCAAATTATCATATAGATCTCAGTCATAGTGAGTTTGTATATGTTTATTGTATCCAATAATCAGTAGTTCAAAAACAATCCCTATAGGACAATTCTTAGTCATAGGCCCCAGATAGAACTGCTTCCCGATCTTCACTTAAATCTATCAAAAATTAAAAATATTGCACAAATTTTTCTCAAATTTCGTTTGTATACATTTTTTCAAAATATATGTGACTAACAAATATGGTCAGGATCGGTCCATTTTTTGAAATACTCCCCATATAAATATAGCACCCGATATGAACTTTTTCATATCTGCAGATAAAAAAAAATTAATAACAATGCCACTCAAATTTGGTTAATGCTTACTTTCTATATCCAATAGTTGCACCGAAGTGATAAGGTCTCTAAACCATGGTATAGGGTATCGTATAGTAGGTCTAGACTAAAATTTTCTTACTTGTTTCTTTTCTCAAAGTTTCAATACAATTAAAAACTTTAAAAATGATATTGGTAGAAGTGCTAGTTTGTTTTTTGTATCAAATATATTAAGAACATGTTTCAGTTTATGTTTAAACCGCCTACCTAGCGGCAATGTGCATCACAAAGCAATAGTAATAAATTTTGAATTTCATATTTTCGAAAAAAAAGGCTTCTTGTGGCACCAAATATTTCTATTTCTTAATAGGTAATTATCCAGCAATAAATGTTTTTTTGCGTTTGTATAAAATTATTTGTGAATGAAAAAATAAAATTTCCTAGTATTTGCACTCCAATTTCGAGGACTGGGCTATGCTAGTATTATACAAAAGCTTTGTTTTTGACGTTTTTTAAATTTTAAGCTTTCTATTAAACCAATGGAGATTTTTCCCCCTGAGATGGTGTCATAGAATTCACCATCACGGAAACCGCATTATCAATTTTATCATATACAAATTTAAGTATTTCATCAGAATTATTGCAATAGAAAATTGTTGATCATGCGGTTTCGGAAAAAAATTATTAGGAAGCGCTAAAATAAACCAGATGTTTTTGCTGATGTGATACAACTACGATTCCAAATATTCAAAATATTTAATCGAAATACGAATTGATATCGAAAAAATAAAATTCAAAAATAAACAGAAATGTAAAAAATTTGAAATTGGGAAAAGGAGAACTGATGCTAAAATGGCAGGAAGTGATATTGAGTAAATCTAAGTTTATATTGGGAAAACAGACGCGATTATCATGACATCCCACGAACCTCTCACAATTAACTTCACAAATTCCATAAAAACATCGTGATTTATACAATAAGCCCTAAACTCAAATTTCCGTCATATCGGATGCCAAAAAGCAACATCTGTTTCATTTCTTTCTATTTTTTGATGTGTAAACATCTATACGCGCAGGGGGGTAAATTTCTATTTCACAATACAATCACAAAAACAGCGTAACATGTGAGCTTAAGACAAAATCGGTGTGACTTATGATTGTATTGGTGAAAAAAATATGATATGTAATAACCTGTTTGAAAAAATTAAAAAATGAAAAAATTAAAAATAAAAAATTAAAAATGAAACATAAAAAATAAAAATGAAAAATGAAAAGTAAAAAATGAAAAATGAAAAATTTTAAATAAAAAATGAAAAATAAGAAATGAAAAAAAAAATTAAAAATAAGAAATAAAAAATAAAAAATTAAAAATAAAAATGAAAAATGAAAAATAAAAAATGAAACATGAAAAATAAAAAATGAAAAATAAAGAATAAAAATGAAAAATGAACAATGAAAAATAAAACATGAAAAATAGAAAATGAAAAACGAAAAATAAAAAATTAAAATGGAAAATTAAAAAATTAAAAATAAAGAACGAAAAATGTAGAACGAAATGAAAAAATTAAAAAAAAAAATTAAAAATGGAAAATAAAAAATAAAAAACGAAAATTTATAAATAAATCGATTGTAATAATAAATAATAATAATAATTATTATAATAGCAGAGCCCTGCAGTTTATTGCTATAAGTGATACATAGATGATGCTTTCTGTTTGATTTTAGATGTTTACATGTGACCGGATTCCCATGATTTTTTTATATGCTCCACGTCACTATGCAATTTGTCATTCTACTTATAATCCATCGAAATAATTAATTACTTTCACGGAAATAATCCATTAACCCAGGTAAAATTACGATGACATTGTTTCTCATTATTTCCAATTGCACTTGTGGTTTCTAAACCGAATAGCCCATAAAATTCCTTATGAATAACAAAAAATTGTGAAAAATCAACGAAACAACATAAACATCTGCATACAGATCACAGATGAATACATATTTATACCCTATACCACTATGTGGTTTGGGTATAATGACTTTGTGCTGCTGTTTGTAACAACCAAAAATATTTGACCTAGACCCATCTTTAATTATACCGATCGAATCAGAATCACTTTCTGAGTTGATTTAACAATGTCCGTCCGTCCGTCCGTCCGTCCGTCCGTCCGTCCGTCCGTCCGTCTGTGTGTCCATGTAAAGCTTGTAATCAAACTGCAGGTCGCAAATATGAATATATTTTGATGAAATTTGGTACATAAGCTTTTATCGGCCATGGGATGAACGCTATTGAAATTGGTGAGAATCGGTCCATGTTCAGACCTAGCCCCCATACAAATTACCCATATGAAATCGACATAAATTGCCATAAGGTCCAAATTGTCATATAGATCTTACTCAAATTGGGTTTGTATGCGTTCATTACATCCACTAATGAGTAGTCCAAAAATGATCCCTTTGACCCCATATAGAGCTGCTTCCCGATCTTCAGTTAAATCTATTAAAAAACAAAAATATTGCACTGATTCTTCTCAAATTTTGTTTGTACAAATTTTTGCAAAATACAAGAGACTTTACCAAACATGATCAGGATCGGTCCATTTTTGGACCTAGCCCCTTTATAGATATAGCATCCGATATGAACTTTTTTATGTCTGCAGCCAAAAAAATTAATAAAAATCCCACTCAAATTTGGGTTTTGCTTATTTTCTATGTCCAGTTAGTTTGGCCTAAGTGATAGGGTTTCTAAACGCATGGTATAGGGTATCGTATAGTCGGTCTAGACCGACTATAATTTTCTTACTTGTTTTGTTTGCTTTTGTTTTTTTTTTTCTTGTTTTACCCTATACCACTATGTGGTTTGGGTATAATGACTTTGTACTGCTGTTTGTAACAACCAAAAATATTTGACCTAGACCCATCTTTAATTATACCGATCGAATCAGAATCACTTTCTGAGTTGATTTAACAATGTCCGTCCGTCCGTCCGTCCGTCCGTCCGTCTGTGTGTCCATGTAAACCTTGTCATCAAACTGCAGGTCGCAAATATGAATATATTTTGATGAAATTTGGTATATAAGCTTTTATCGGCCGTGGGATGAAAGCTGTTGAAATTGGTGAGAATCGGTCCATGTTCAGACCTAGCCCCTATACAAATTATCCCTATGAAATCGACATAAATTGCCATAAGATCCAAATTGTCATTTAGATCTTACTCAGATTGGGTTTGTATGCGTTCATTACATTCATTAATGACTAGTCCAAAAATGATCTCTTTGGCCCCATATAGAGTTGCTTCCCGATCTTCACTTAAATCTATTAAAAAACAAAAATATTGCACTGATTCTTCTCAAATTTTGTTTGTATATATTTTTGCAAAATACAAGAGACTTTACCAAACATGATCAGGATCGGTCCATTTTTCGACCTAGTCCCCATATAAATATAGCATCCGATATGAAGTTTTTCATATCTGCAGCCAAAAAAATTAATAAAACTCCCACTCAAATTTGGTTTATGATTATTTTCTATGTCCACTTAGTTGGGCCTATGAGATAGGGTGTCTAAACACATGGTATAGGGTGTCATATAGTCGGTATAGACCGATTATAATTTTTTTACTTGTTTTTTGGTTATAGATGAGATGGCTCTTAGTAAATGCATTCAAAGAAAAAATTCAAAAAAAAAAACCAGACATTTTTGTAAATTATCCAATTAACTTTTACTCGTCTTGTTGTGAGAAGCTCCCTGGTGACCTGTTTGAATTTCAAACTCCTTAATGTTGTACGGTTTGCAATATCCGAACCGTAAACGTGTTTCAAGAACAAAGTGGTTTTGAAGCGATACGAGTAATAGTTTACATTTTATTGGGGTCTAATAACGTTTAGTACAGGGGTTAGTGAAAAGGTCCCTAAAGGTACAACTGTTAGAAGAAATCGCAAATGAGTTTTGTTGAACTGTGGTTTTTTTGTAATTCGAAGGCTTCCAACAGCAGTTTGTATGCCAAAACAAAATTTGCTACATCTCGCCTACGTACGAAGAAAATGGAATGGAAAACAATAACTCTAAAAGAGTTCGATGCATTTTTGGCTATCGTTTTGTATGCTGGGCTGTCTAAGTCTAATAATGAGCCTGCTAGGAAACTGTGGATCCCAAGCCATGCTTCAGTATACGATCATATACAATATCATACGATCGATTTATGCTAATCAAAAAATTCATTCGCTTTGATAACGCAAATACGCGACTGAAGAAATTAATCAACAATAAAACTACTGCTATTAAAGTTGTTTGGCAAATGCTGCAGACCATTTTGGCGGCAGCTTACATCCCGCACGATTCGCCGACCGTGGACGAGCAATTATTCCCATATAGAGGCACCACCCTGTGTACACAATACATTCCGTCTAAGCCAGCCAAAAACGGAATAACGAAATGAATTTATCCCCTCAAAGGAATGATTTTCGTGTTCAAGAGCAGAATGTTGTATATAAATTTATTCTGACAACTTTTTCTCCACGATGGATGTGGCGCGTACATTGATGAAGCAGAAAACTGCATTTGTTAGACCAGTACGCTTAAATGAAATATTTATACCACGTGAGTTCCTGAAATGTCCTGCGCGTCCAGTTTGCAGCTCATTGTTTGGTTTCTACGAATGCGATGTATCACTGTTGCTCATATGTTCCGAAGAAGAAAAAAGCGGTCGTTTTGCTGTCTAAATGCACTATAGTTGAGATGCAGACACAACTGAAAAAAGGAAGGCCATGTTTATTATGGATTACAGTGCTAATAAGTCCGGCGTGGACACAATGGATCAGAAGCTGGGCATATATTCTTTCAAATGATGAACAAACCACTGACCACTTACAGTGTTCTACGATATGGCAGATACTGGTGCATTAGCTGCATTTACCATGCACTACTTAATATTGAAGATCGAGCCAGCAATGGACGTATAATGATCTAGGGGTAAAATGAAATTATTTTGATGCACAGAAAAGCAAAGAACCTATCTACTTTTTGTCCTTGTAGGTAGTAGCAAGACCAACACCAGGAGAGCACCTTCAAAAAAAATTAACTGATAATGAAATTATTTTGATGCACAGAAAAGCAAAGAAACTATCTATTTTTTGTCCTTGTAGGTTGTAGCAAGACCAACACCAGGAGCAGCACCTTCAAAAAAAATTAACTGATAATAGAAAGAAAGTGTTAACAATAAAAAAGAGGAATTGTGATTTGAATGTAAAACTAGAAGCTTGTGTTTTTATTTGTTCGACTTTCATTAAATAATTTAGTCTTACATGGCGACAGTGACAGTACCCTATGACGTGGTCCCATATAATAAACAAAAAGTGAAAAGATATAAATTAAAATAATTTATTTCTACACATCATTGCAGTACCTACCTTTTTATTACTTTATATAATCTACAATTAACAATCAAAATCACCAGAGCACACCCCATCAAGCAAAATACCATACATTTTGCTATTGGTTCCCGTGGAACTTTTCACTATTTTAAGGCCACTTGTAGACTCACTAATCGGAGGATTGAACATTATTATAAAAATCAAGCCCATATATGTGACAGCCTTTCTGTCTCCAACTATTGACAACTTTGGTAACAATATTGTGTTTAGAACATAAGTGGAGAGTATCAAAAGTTCACTATAGCTGTATTTGCCAGTCTTACTTGTTGGGAGATCTGGAATCACTTTTCCCATCGATTTTGAACTCCTTAACACGAATATGAATTTTAAAAGTTTTTCTATGGACCAGTTTTTGAGATAAAAATTTTTGAAATTTTATTTTCACATTTTTGGAGGTGCACCTACAAAATTGGGTATACCTTGGGTGTCCCTTGACCTATCTTCACAAATATTCACACAAATAGAAGATAATTAAACCCTCTACAAACCTTTTCTTAAAAGTTTTTAAAGTGGCTAAACAGTTTTGATACCAGCGATATATATATTTTAAAAAACGTCGTTTTTTCTGTAAAAATTGGCGTGAAAAATTTACATATTGTCGTAGGAAAAATAGAACAAAAAACGTCCACCCCAATTTGATATTTTTTGCAAATAGCTGACCCTTTTGCAAAGAAAACAAGCCCCCAATCATAAAAATCCATGGACAGTTTCAGACGTTATGATTTTTTTAGTAAAATACTAAAATTTCGCTTTTTAACGATTTCCATTTTTTTTTTTAGAATTTTGTTGCTTAAGGCGAAATAGGGAAGCATTTTTTGGGTAGTTTTCAAATCTAAATAAATTCTTACCACAAATATGAACACAAGGAGAAAATTTTCAGAGTTTTCAAATTCGCAATTGAAGAGCGAAACCATCAAATAAGAAGCATTAACATAGAGAATTGTCCTTTTTCGATAAAAAAAATCACTTCCACTCGATAGATGTGCCTTTATTGATAACAAATAACTGTCACTCGATATATAAATATATTTATCGACTCATCCTGCAAACTTTGACAAATACCGCGTGTAATATATTGCAGTGCTTTTTGTGATTGTTATTAAAATAAAAGCAGCATTTTTTTAATAAGTTTGTTTCTTAATTTAATTACTAGCGAAAGTTGGGAGAATGAGTAAAAGAAGTCATGTGTTCAAGTACTCAAATAATCCAAACGATTTCTGCAATGTTTGTTGTTGTTTTTAATCCGAAAAATATCTTTTTTCATATCTTTCTTTAACGCCAATATCAACTAGACATTCCAAGATATGTACATATTATACATATTTTTCTTTCATATCATTTAATTTTTTTGCAATAGACGGAAATTATCTTAGACATTCCATGATATGTGAAACATATCTTTCTTTAATTTCATTTCATTTTTTTTTCAACAGGCCAAAAAATTTGTTAAATATTTATAATGAGCTCAATTTACACAATATAAATAGCCCTTAACCAACTCATAACCTCTTGTCCTGTTATGGTCACTTAATATACAGACGACGTTGGACCTTACAACAAATGTACATTTAATCAATAACTCATTCTAATAAGTCATAAAACCTGCTGTGCTGAACACAATCATTCAATCAATTTAATCATAAATATGAATGTTTCATTTTCTTACCATCATTAAATCTTTTTAAATCATCATCATCATCATCATCATCATCAGCGTAGTCGATATAACTTTATTTTATACAGAACGTATAAAAGCTCATATCCTGCATAACAAACAAAGAGTCCAAGTTCTAACGTAAACAAATAATCATATCCATTGTGTCAAATTTGGCCGGATTATGGTTAATTTTCTTAATATTTCAATTAAATTGTCCATAATATACATATTTTTATCAATGGACACTTTGATACAAGCCTTACATTATAATCACCAAGGTACGGGAGATGAAAATTGTGAAACTATCAAATCGGAGATACATCTTATAAAAGAAGAATTTGATGAATTGGGTCGCATGCAACGTACCTGCAATGCTGATGTCATAGTCAACAAGTGTGAAGGGTTGTGCAATAGCCAGGTGCAGCCATCGGTAATAACACCAACGGGGTTTCTGAAAGTATGTCTGAGTGAATATTTTGCACAAATTTGGTAATAACTTTGAATTTTTTTCTTCGTATAGGAGTGCTATTGCTGTCGCGAAAGTTTTCTAAAGGAAAAAATCATTACTCTTTCACATTGCTATGATCCTGATGGAACACGTTTGAATTCACAAGATATGGCCACAATGGATATACGCTTGAGAGAGCCTACCGATTGCAAATGTTTTAAATGTGGTGATTTTACTAGATAAATATATTTCGTTGTAATTTACTAAATAGAGTGTTTCCCTACTGAATGAAAATGAGAATAAAAATTATACGCTGATATTATATTGTTTCATTCTATTTGGAATATATTCTTGGGAAGATTTATATCCAGCAAATTAAATTTTAAGTAGATTTGAAACAAATAAGTTTAAAATAAAACATAACGACTTCAAGAATGAAGATATTGTATACAAATTAAACAAAATATGTAAGGAAATTATATAAGGTCTAGATCGACTATAATCATTATAACCGTAGTATGATACCGCATACCGTGCGCTTAGATATCGTATCTCTTAGGTCTAACTAATTGGATATAGAAAATAAGCATAAACCAAATTTTAGTGGCATTGTTATTAATTTATTTGCCTATGAGTATGAAAAAATTCATATCGGATGCTGTATTTATATGGTGAGTAGGTGGAAAAATGACCCGGTCCTGACCATATTTGGTAAGGTCACTTATTTTTTGCAAAAATTTATAAAAACTAAATTTGAGAAAAATCTGTGCAATATATTTTTTGTTTTATAGATTTGAGCGAAGATCGGGAACCAGATTTATATAGGGGGCTATGACTAAGAATTGTCCTATAGGGGTTATTTTTGGACTACTGACTAATGGATGTAATAAATACGCACAAACCGAAAAGATCGGGATCTAAATGATAATTTCGGTCTTATTTTTGTAGCGCCCTGGTAGGTGGGTTCGATTCCTACCAGAGGTTTTGGTCTGTCGCTGCAAAAACTAGCAAAATCCGGCTTATCCATAGACCAACAAAACTAGAATCTGCAGACAAGCCACTCGGCTTCGCGGAACTAGTCTAAAAAAAAGCTAATTAAAAAAAAACAAACATCAGCACAAAATCATTATACCCTGACCACATAGTGGTATAGGGTATGAAAATATTTTTACTGCTGGAGACGATGAATCCACGCATTTTTTTATTGTAGGTTAACGTGTTGTGCAAATTTGAAACAAGTCAATGAGCAACATTAATATGATTAAAAACAAGAAGGGAATTTATGCTAAGTCTGGGGGATATTTGTATGGGGACTAGGTCTGAAAATGCATCGATTACATCAATTGCGATACTACAGAACAAAGCCTGATATACTGAATTTGATGAAAATATGTTTTAATTTTTGACCAGTAGTTTGAGTACAAAGTTATCATGGACATACCGACGCACTGTGTAAGATCATATGTTCCTAGATGTTAGAAAAATATCCTATTGTTACGAAAATAAATATAAAAACGTAATACAAAAATGTTGTTAATATGATGACGGCTATCAAACTGGTGTTATTGAAATGCATTTAAATGCAAGTTTGACAGCTGGCAAAAGTCATCAAATTAAAAGTGGTTAGAATTAAATCGTGTTCTTTTTTTCCAAAATTTTTTTTTTTTTTTTCTTTTATCTCAATAGTTCAACTATAAAATTTTGAATAAGTTATTCAAAAAATTTTAAGTGGAGTATTTAAATAATCTTGCTTCATAAAAAGCTAAAAAGTAAGTAAGTGTTAAAAAATCTTAAACTTTTCATAGACTAAAACTTTCATATTCTATCAGATTCTACTTTGCCACCACAAGGAGGATCATCGAAAAGATTCCCGAAACTGATTCCAAGAATAAAATCTTGCCCATATTTTGCGCAAAGGTATCGTTTTTTAATATGTCTGAAATATCGCGCCAGGAACTTTTTCATGTTTGGTTAAATAACATCAAATCAGAAAGGTTCGAAGCGATTTTAAAATTAGTTTTAAAAATTTTTGGAAGAGATTGGACTGTGAAAAGTTAAAAGCACGTTTACGAATGCTATGCTACGATTTTCAAGTGAGATGGGATAAATCTCGACGAGTTAAGCCCAGATTTATGTATGATAATGTTTTATGGCTTAAAACAACAATTCAAGCTGCAGAGTTCATTCTTGATGTTGCGCCATCAACTTCAAAAAAAAAGTCTCAATGTCGGAAGAGAAGAAAAAGAATTCTCAGAATGTTGTCTTAAAACAAAACAACGAAAATGTAAGGAGCTTATATCTACAGATCACTTGATAATGGCAACTGAACTGAAAATTCGATCTTGCGGGAAAAGGGACGCAGCCGATCTTGTGATGGAATTAGCAAACGCTTCGCCATCAAGAAGTACAATTATAAAAAAGGCCAGACTAAGTGTTGTGGAATCAAAGCGGCTTTCAGCGGATAAAGCACTGGCCATGATAATAGACGCAAATTTATCAACGCACCAATATCTGGAAATACGGCAGCACACAAAGCATTGCAGTCCTAAATTATATCCGTGTTATGACCTTGTAAAGCAGTCAAAACTGTTGTGTTATCCAAATAATATTATTGTGACGGAAACATGTGCTGAAATTAATTTGCAGTCGTTAATAGATCACACAGTAAAACGATTGATAAGTGCACTAGAAGAGGTTTTCAAGTCGTTATCTGATCTTAAAGATGAAGTATGCATAATAATAAAATGGGGATGCGATGGTGCTGAACAGAATCGGTATAAGCAAAAATTTACGGATGAAAATTTGTCAGATGAAAGTTTATTTTCTATATCTATGGTACCTCTTCAACTTTTTTCAATGATTAGAGAGGAAAAGAGAATTTTGTGGCAAAACCCTGCTCCATCCTCGACCATATATTGTCGGCCTATCAAATTTATTTTTACAAAAGAAACGCGTGAGGTAATTATAAAGGAAGTGAATCACATTTAGGATCAAATTTCAGTTTTGATTCCTACTATCATCAAAACTGACAATTTTAATTTCAAAGTTAGAGCTTCTCTCGTTTCATGTATGATTGACGGAAAAGTCTGCAACGCGCTATCATCGTACACGTCATCGCAAGTATGCTATTTGTGTGGTGCTACACCAAAAGCCATGAACAATTTAAGTGCCTTATCAGAGCGGAAAATCGACGAAAATATGCTTGCTTTAGGCCTTTCGCCTCTACATGCGTATATAAGATTTATGGAATGCTTGCTGCACATCTCGTACAGAATCGAAATTAAAAAATGGTATGTGTCAGGTGAGGACAATAAAGCTAAAGTAGCTGAAAAAAAGAAATGGGTCTTTTAGTGGATATGCCGAAGCAAAAAACCGGCAACACTAATGATGGCAATACTGCCAGAAGATTTTTTAAAGACGCAGAAAAAACATCGAATATAACAGGCATAAATATCGATCTTATAAAGAGGTTTCGCACAATACTTATTTGTATAGGAAGTGGTTACCCCATTAATATACATGCATTTCAGCGCTACACGACAGAAACTATAGAACTTTATTTGTCGGAATATTCATGGTTCAACATGCCAGTTACTGTGCACAAAATTTTGTACCATGGAAAAGACATAATCACTTCCTGCATTCTCCCCATTGGCAATTTTTCCGAAGAAGCGCAAGAGTCTAGAAATAAAGATTCAAGAAATTACCGCGAATTGTTTTCCAGAAAAACATCAAGAGTGGACACGAATACAGATTTATTGCACAGACTGCTTATTTCATCGGACCCATACAATGCTAGTTTGCGTTTAACTCCAAAAACCCAGCATGGAGCTTTATCTGCAGAAGTGCTTACGTTATTGTTGGACCATCAAGAATTTGAAGAAAGCTCTGATTCAGATTAAATTTATTAAATGCAATTTTTGCAAGTAAATACAATTTTTGCATACATATTATATAATAAGTACAATATAATACAATATTGAATACAATAAGTGAATACAACCCTGAAAACAACAACAAAAAAAAATTTTATTTATTTTCTTATATATTTTTCTAGTAAACAAATAGTTACTTTAATAACTTTTAGGAAACTCTACCTATAGTTTATCAAAAAGCCTTTTTTTGGCCTAATTCTAGAAAAAAAAATGTGGGGCAAATATGGGAGGGGGGAGTAGTTTTTGTCCAATGTTCCTCATTTTAGATCTGAGCCTCCACATTAAAAATAAAAGCTTATATTCCAAATTTCAAGTCTTTATCTCTTAAACTTTGGCTGCAATTGGATTAAGTCCCCCTATATTGGCAAAATCTTACACTGTGCGACGGGAAGACAGACAGACATCACTTAATCGACTAAGAAAATGATTTGAATCGACCGGTGTAATAATAGATTATATAATAAAACTAATAATAAATCTAATTATAAGGTGTACATGGACAAACAGACATACAGACCAGCGGACGAAATCGATGATTCTGTGTAGATCGGTAAAGTATGGATCTATGTCACATGTTTTTTTGCAGTTACATAGTGGTATGCGGTAATGCATCATATTGCATGTTGCGATGCACCTGCACTTATATCACATAAATCTGATGAGTCATTATTTACTTTTACATAGAAATGACGTGCACTTAAATAAGACTTCAATAAAAATCGGATCTGCGCTTTTAAAGGTGATGGTGAGCATGCTTAATTAACATCTTGTCAACATCTAGAGGCCAACTCACTTCTCAATGATATGGCATTATGGCTTCTGTAGACGTCGTTCTACGAGTGCTCGATCCACGGTTGATTTGTATATTTCGCAGGCATTAGACAACGTGTGGTATGGTGCACTAATATCAAAGCTTATTGCATTTGGTCGGTATTACCTTCTCTCTGTTTATATCGAGTTGGGGTCTCATCCAATGAGTTTCAGCTAAAGTAATGGTTGTTTTTTTTTTGCTGCTGTAGCAAGTTGGAGTTTGTTTATTATAAATGAAGTTTTAATTCTAGAACAGAGGTTTGCAGCTATGTTTGATGGCCAAACTCTAGTGATATACGTCGAAAATTTTGCGAGTATCTCAGTTATTTGGGTAAATCACTAAATGTATATTCTCTAGCTTAATTCAGGGGCACCCCGAGGTTCTGTTCTTTGTCCCTCTCATTTCCTTGTATTTCTTAGTCAACTCTTTAATCATATCTTCTGTTTCGCAGATGTCTGCAACATTTGACATTCATGTTCCTTCCATTGTAGGCAAAGCCTTTTTTAGGATAGGGGCAAAAGGCAGACAATGAATAACACACTGAACCAAGAGCTGGTAATAATCTCAGAGTGGGGTAAAACGAATAAGGTTGAAGACTCAATGTTGTTTGGCGACCCCCAGGATCTTTTTTTTTGTCTGGGCGGTGAGAAATCTTGCATATGATCACCGAATTTCCATGTCCGGGGTATATCGTATTCCAACTAAAACCCACCTCACTTTTTGTCCTTTGGCCCTGCGGGACCAAATATTAAGGTATTACGTTGCAGAGCAGGATAGCCTTAGCTAATCACCACCACTGCTTCCCTCGTCACCCTTCTTCATAACTCCTTTTTCCTCAGGGCATTGCGGAACTCCTCTGCCATTCGCAGTGTCTCGTGTATTATGCTAACGAATTTGCTGATCTCAACCAAGTTTCTATCCAACTGTAGCATCACGTTCACCATGTTCTCGACAATCAAGCTCTTTCCTTTGTAGAGTTCCAGTTGTGCTCGTTGGTCGTCAAACCGTGGGCACACGAATACTACGCGTTCCGCATTTTCGCCGCGGTTGGGATATAGTGGGCCTATCTTTGATCTCTCCGTGGCGATTTATCCACTGATCGATGATTGGGATCGGTCTAAAGTTCCACCGAACTTTCAGTGAATTTTTCAATCTACTTTTCCATTTTCCCATTGACTTATCTATTTCAGCCATTCGTATGGTCTGTCCCGGGACGGGCGGAGTTTCTCTCTTTGCGTCGTATACCTCCGATAGTTTCTTTGCTGCTACAATGCTAGCAGCTTTAAAATTTACGTGCGATATCCTGAACATGCTCTTAAGTTGCTTCTCCTGATGTTGGACACCATTTCCTTCTTGGCCGTCTTGTTGAGAGCTCTCTCCCATACTGGTTATCCCTTATTATTCACCGGAGAGAGTAGAAGTCTGCGACTCTGACGAGGTCCTTTTACTTTTGGCATCATTCTGGAGAAAGCATTTGCAACACCAGTTGACTTTCTGCACGCATAGTCCATATGCCTTTTATAGTTGAGGTAGTCGTCGATCATAATTCGTAGGTACTTAATAGACACCGACGAGATTATTTCGATACTGCCGGCTTGAATCTAGTTCCAGGTTCATTGACTTTACCCAAATTTTTAGCGTCCAACAGGGCTTTGGATTCAACAATGTCATCTATGTAGAATGGTGGTATATGTATTAAGGAATCGGGTACTCTTGTTGTCCTGGGCATGAGAATTCAATGTGATGGCCATTAGAACGAACAGAGTTTTTCAAGTGTCGAAATTAGTATTCAAGTGTCTTGGTTTTCTGAAAGTTTGCAAAAATGGCTTCACTCATTCGATCTCCTTAAAATATATACCACTTACATTCGACCGAAAATGGAGCACATATGGGCAGGAGTTTCAAAGTTTATTTTGGAGCTAGTTTACTGTGTCCAAAGAGGGCATTGATGCCTATAATTGGCTGTAGGGTATCCAACAACACAGTTCTATAGATAATACCATGGGAAGTGTTCTTCTGAGATTAGAGAACTCATTCCAAGTGCCCAAATTTCAGTTCGTTTTACTTGCTTGTCTAGTAGATCGAAAAATTTTCATCTTTTCTATCTTTCTTCACCATTCTGTAATATAATTCAGAACTCTTCAGAACATTATAATACTGGACAATGCTTTTTCACATTTTACAATTGCATTTTGCATCGAAAATTCGAGTTTATCATCTATATGAAAACTTTTTTCC
The DNA here is from genome assembly GCA_963682025.1 of Cordilura impudica. Classification (NCBI taxonomy): domain Eukaryota; kingdom Metazoa; phylum Arthropoda; class Insecta; order Diptera; family Scathophagidae; genus Cordilura; species Cordilura impudica. The sequence goes on from OY821518.1 coordinate 266,418,749, forward strand.
TTAGGTGGCATTGTTGCAAGTGCTGGAGATAAAGCTTGAGCTAGCCCTAGCAGGCAATACAAATGCCATGAAGCGGCATGTTTCATTATTGTGACAAGACAAAAACACATCTATAATATTAATAGGCTAGGCGATTTCTTGTGACCGATGTTTTGTTCTACCGTTTTATCCCGATTTTGACCAAGCGTATATTATTTGAAAGGAATTTATTTTTAGCCATTTTGCAGATATACAGATTTTTAATTTTTTCCATTATTTTGAGTAAATTTCATTTAAAGTTGCTACTAACACATACATAAAATTATACATATGCTATGTGTTTTATTACATTTTTTAATGAATTTGTTATCCTCATTCACAATAATAGTAAATCATAAAAGTCTTGGTTTGTGAATTGCCTAAGTGGAAAAACAAAGCTGCCTAGAAATTGAACTCGAATTTAGAGCGCTGGAATCTGCTAGTTTTATTTAGTAGCAAATACATTAACATTTCATGATGAAAAATAAGAAGTACCCAAAAATAAATTAACTTTATTACGGTTGTGGTCCTATAGTGTCTAAGGTTGGAAAGGAGCGTAAAAGTTTGTTCGAACCGAAATTTAACTTTGCATATATGCAATACTTCAATGAAACGGATACAATTTCACGCCAAATACGGTGTGCAGTAATTGCTAAAGCATTATTTGCAATTGGTTTTATAGACGAAGAGGTCAGTTGCATTTTGCTAAGCCTTTAATCTGGGTAAAAGAACCAAACTGTCATGGTAAAACCAGTTGCTACGAATGCATTATTTATACTATTGGAATATGTAAGAAGAATTTGAAGACCATGGCATATATTGCAGTTTTTACTGTCTCACTTCCAGTGCCACGCAGTGACGGTGTCGAACCACCTAAACCTCCGACGCCTGAGATGAAAATTTTTCGACACTTTAGCAATTTTGAGCCACTAGATGATTTTTTTTTCGGGTTAGTTTGGCTTCCAATCGGTGACCAAGATATAGCCGTGAGAAAAAATAGATGTTCTTAGGAAAACTCAAGTTTTAGCCAAAATATACGTGAGGCAGCTAAACTAGCAAACGCAAATGAGGTTTTGTTTCAATAAGTACTTTGCAAAACCGCCACCAAAAGGAGTTTGCACTCGATGACTTCACAAATGTTGCACTGTGTTAGTAACAGTACTATTTTGATAATTATATAATTAACTGTACAGTTTCTAATTGTATGTGGTTGAAAAGTATTTTGTAAATGTAAAACAAATGCGTCTACTTTATCTCTGTCTGTTTATCCGTCTGAAGAACCGTCCGCATGTGTTTGTTATTGGTATATTTAGCCTCGTGGGTCGTATTAAATACCTGGTTGCTTTGCAAGAGAAAATTCATCGTTTCTTGCAGTTCGAAGATTTTTAAAAAAAGTTGTTAATTTTTCAGATCACGTAGTCGTATTTTTAGGTTCTAGTTGCTATATCAAATTTTTGCTTATCAATAAGATTCCAACTATGCTGCCATATTTTACTGTCATAAAAATAAGTAAGAAAACTATAGTCGAACCAGTTCGACCAGCAGAAAGTAATTCTGAGTAGATCGTTATAATAAAAAGTAGGTCTAGTTTACCCCAAAATCATTATACTCTGATCACACAATGGTATTGGGTATAAAAACACACTAAAGCACTAATAGAATAATATGAAGAACCTTTAAATGGCTCGCTGGAGCAATTTTGATCTATTGCGTCATTAAAATCAAAAACTATTTATTTTAAGCACAATGTTGCGTTTTTAAATAGCACCTTTTAGTTGAAAAGTGCAGCATTAGCATTGTTGCCGCAACAATATTTTCTAAAGAAATAATTTCATTTAAGTAGAATTTATGTTATTTAATATACTTCAAAAGCATGCACTTAAAATAAATTGCTAACAAAATATGAAACATATAATGAAAAATTTATACCAGCCAGCAACATTATAAGTAGAAACAGCATTGCAACAAGTTCGTTCAACTATTAATTGTGGCATGTTATGAATGGCGTCACATGAATGCATTCAATTACATGTTCAGTTTTTGCAAAGTGAACAAGAACAACAACAACAAAAATAAATAAACATTACCATCGGCCTTCTTAGTCAGTGTTGCTGCTAATATATTATTGTTGATGTTGATGTTGTTTTTGTTGCAGCTACTGCTTTAAGCAAAATGTATATAATTTAAGAGTTTTTTTTTTGTTTGTTTGGCTCATGTCGACATAACGAACTACAACACTGTATTTATTTAAACTGCAACGTGCTGCTGCAGCAGAATTTAATTTTTTTACCTATGGTTGTTAATTTGTCAGTTGCGGTACATTAAATACAGTTTAATAATCATGCAAACAAACTAAAAGTAAATTAGTTTTTTTGAATACCTCTGCCTACGTACATACACTAAGAACGATAGTTATAATGAATTTGTTATTTGAAACATATAAAGATTGAAAACTCTCAAATATATCGAGATATAGATTGTAGAGGAAAATTGTTTTTCTATACATACATATTAGGTTGGCCCTTCATTATATGGAGGGGGTAAAAAAGTGTTCGAATTTATAGTCCAATCCCTAGAAATATGCGAATGGCAAAAAACTGAGAATACAAAGTTTTGGGTGAATCAAAAATAATTCAGAGGTGCCTCAACACGACTGAAAATTTCAAGTGTATTTATTTGGTAATATTATGACTTTTTTTTTCAGATTTTACGAAAATTTCGTTCTATAGTTTAATTTATACCCTATACCACTATGTGGTTTGGGTATAATGACTTTGTGCTGCTGTTTGTAACAACCAAAAATATTTGACCTACACCCATCTTTAATTATACCGATCGAATCAGAATCACTATCTGATTCGATTTAACGATGTCCGTCCGTCCGTCCGTCCGTCCGTCCGTCTGTGTGTCCATGTAAAGCTTGTAATCAAACTGCAGGTCGCAATTAGGAATATATTTCGATGAAATTTGGTATTTGATCTTCTATCGGCCATGGGATGAATGCTATTGAAATTGGTGAGAATCCGTCCATGTTCAGACCTAGCCCCCATACAAATGACCCCTATGAAATCAACATATGTATATTGCCATAAGAACCAAATTATCATACAAATCTTAGTCAAATTGGGTTTGTATGTATATATTACATCCATTAATCAGTAGTCCCAAAATGATCCCTATTGGACAACTCTTAGTCATAGTCCCCATATAGAGCTGCTTCCCGATCTTCACTTAAATCTATCAAAAAAGAAAAATATTGCACTGATTCTTCTCAAATTTTGTTTGTATATATTTTTGCAAAATGCCAGAGACCTTACGAAACATGGTCAGGATCGGTCCATTTTTCGGCCTAGTCCCCATATAGATATAACATCCGATATGAAATTTTTCATATCTGCAGCCAAAAAAATTAAGAAAAATCCCACTCAAATTTGGTTTATGCTTATTTTCTATATCCAGTTAGTTGGGTCTGAGAGATAGGGTCTCTAAACGCATGGTATAGGGTATCATATAGTCGGTCTAGACCGACTATAATTTTCTTACTTGTTTTTTATTTAAGAAGTAACAAATGCCGCAGACCACTTTTGTGCCAAAAACTCTAGGTCATGATATGTGATGAAAATTTTTTCAACATTAACAAATTGATTAAAGCCATAAATTTTTTTTGGTCTCTATACCTATAATTACTCAGATGTGAAGTATTGTTTTATTACCACGTTGTTAACCTATTGCGAAATGAGACCAAAGATGGAAAATTTTTTTGATAAAATTTTAAAAACTCCTTTTTTAGTTTTAAAAAATTTTCTTAAACCAAATTTTAAAAAATGGATGTGGCACTTTAAAGTTTTGTTAAATATATGCTAGATATTAACTTTGTGAATTGTTAAGTAAATTCCTCTCCTAGGATTTTTTTTACAAAGAATTCTTTTTTTTTACGGATTTCGAGAAAAATTAGTTTTTTGTGAAATATTCAGTAAATGTTTTCTTTCTAAATACTTTGTATACAAAAATTATCAGTTTTCTACTTTCAAATGTTATATTTTATCTTAATAGCCTAGAGTTTTTGAAAAAATTAATATGACCCCATTAACCCAATTGGACTTGGGGTCGCATATGACCCCAAGCTAATGAAAGACAATTTATTCAAAAAATTCAAATATTTTGTAAGTGCTGCTGTATTTTTTCTACGCTTAAAATTTGGAATAAATCGAACAACGTTAACCCATTCCTTGCCGAGGCCAAGCTATGAATTTTGGCATATTTAAAAAAAATTAATTGTTCTAGTTAACTAGATGAAACCCTTACTATGGGTTGGGAAATAAAATTGTGCTATATTTTACGAAAACTTACCCTTATGTGCTCCTAGGGTTAAAGTGATCCAAAATTCAGAAGTACTTGCAAAATATTTGAATTTTTTGACTTAATCGTCCTATGCTAGCTTGAGGTCATTTGTGGCGCCTAGTTTAAGCTTTAGCCACCTAACGCCGGTCACAGTGACTCCACCATTTTTTATTTGTCAAATATTCCTGTTATTACGCAACACTGCATTTCAGTGCGTTTTACGCAATTGGGCAATTTACACAGATTACAGAATTTTAGTACCGATATATTTTTTGTAGTTTTATAGAGTTATAATGTGTTCGTATGATTAAAACATCGCTAGATGGTTGCAAGAGTTGGACTCGGAGTCGGAGGATGACGCTGCTATAGACCATGTAATTAATTTTGTGCCAAATCCGAAAAAATCCGTCCTTATTCTGTCCAGCATGCATTATACGTCAATCATTGATCTTAATACAAAAAAAAGGAAATGATGATAGTTTATAATACAGAGATATCCAATGTCGATCTTCTATAAGCAAGATGAACCAAACACAGCAAAAGTTGCCTCCATTTAATTTTATGAAGAAATTAGCTGAAGATCTCGTAAAACCATACTTACAACGCCGTGCATACCAGATTGGATTGCTCAGAGAACTTCAATGCGCTATTCGCCATGTGTTGAAAATGGATCAAGTGCCAGTATATCGCTGACCGACAACTTAGAAAGATTTGAAAAACGTAAAACCTGTTCATTATGTGATCCAAAAAAAGAACACAAAACATTCCACATGTATTTTGAATGCAAATATCCAATTTGAGGTGAATGTTCCCGAAAAATGCCGCCAAAAAGTGTGATTATTGCCAGGTTGCAATTTAATCGTTCCATAAACAATTTAATACGGAAGTCCATGTTTTTAAGTTATATAAAAAGAAAATTATTTCAAGTTCAGATATTCTTATTTAGATCTCATATTATAAAATTATCGACGTTTTCTTACAAAATCCATATATCAATAAATCAAAAATGTTATAGAAATAATAAACTAGTGTTAAGTTAATTTTTTGTTATCATTAATTAAATTAAAGGTATAAAAGAGTTATGCGATGGCGTTTTTTGCCTGTTTATTATTATGTTTAGAAATTAAGTAAGAGGTCACCATGACCGACGTTAGGTGGTAGAGTGACTTAAAAATACGTTAGGTGGCTGGGTTAAATGGGCTAATGACGTCAAATCATAAAATCAATAATCATCACATCATAAAAATCGCTAAAATATGGCACAATTTATTTCGCAACCCATAGTAAGGGTTTCATCTATTTTACTAGAACAATTATTTATTTAAAAATGCCAAAATTCAAAGTTTGGCCTCGGATAGGAATGGGTTAACGTTGATCGATTTATTCCAAATTGTTAGCACGGAAGACCTGTACACTTGGTAATTATATTTTAAGCATCGCATCTAAAAATTCAGCAGCACTTACAAAATATTAAATTTTTTTAATAAATTGTCTTTCATTAGTTCAGGGTCATATGCGACCCCAAGTCTAAAAAGAGTTAATGCGGTCATATTATTTTTTTCAGAAACCTTAGGCTATTAAGATAAAATACAACATTTAAAAGAAGAATACTGATAAATTTTAGGTACAAAGTATTTAGAAAGAATACATTTACTCACAAAAAAATAATTTTTCTGGAAATCCTCAAAATCATTTTTGTAAAAATAAATCCTGGAAGAGGAATTAACTTAAAAATTCACAAAGTTAATCTCTAGCATATATTTTACAAAACCTTATAGTGTCACATCCATTTTTTGAAATTTTGTTAAAGAAAATTTTTTTTAAGTTAAAAAAGAAGTTTTAAAAATTTTATCAAAAATATTTTCCATCTTTGGTCTCATTTCGCAATAGGTTTACAACGTGGTAATAAAACAATACTTCATATCTGAGTACTTATAGGTATAGAGACAAAAAAAAAAATGTGGATTTAAACAATTTGTTAAAGTTGAAAAATGTTGATCACTTATTATGACCCAGAGGTTTTTGGCAAAAAAGAGGTCCGGAGCATTTGTTATTAATTGGCGAGGTTTTCTTAGATATTGAACTTATATAGCTTTTTGAAAATATAATTTAGTACTGATATCGACTCATATTGCAACTTGTCGAAAAAATTAAACTATAGAACAAAATTTTCGTAAAATCTTAAAAAACTCATATTTTCCCCATATAAACACACTTGAAATTTTCAGTCGCGTTGAGGCACCTCTAATTTTGTTTTTTTGATTCACCCAAAACTTTGTATATCTCAGTATTTTTGAATTCGCATATTTCTAGGGAGTGGGATCGAGAGTTTGAACACATTTTTTTGTTAAGGGCCACCCTAACCCTAATACATAATAAAGTTGGAAAATTCTTGCACTTTCACATATTTTTCACATTTTATACAAATTTCCGTACAAAATTAATTCTAATATTTATTAGAAACAAATTTTAAAACAAAATTATATGAAAGTGTTCATTTATTTGTCGTGCATAGTGTTTTTACAATAAGCAGGTTGAATTTCCACAAGTCACAAAATTATATGAAATTTCCCCAAAACAACAACTGCAACAACATATATTATCATGTATAAAAATACATTGTATTACCCAATTGTTGGCTTATTGTTGTTGTTTGATATGCACTTAGTAATTTATTAAAACGTGTTTCAAACACTTTTTAAGTCATTTAATAATAAAGTTAATCGAAAATCGTGCATGCGAAATTGCATACAATATTATAATATTGTTGAAGTTGTTAAATTGAAAAAAACAAAATCATTACATTGTAATTATCGGCACACAGTGGTGACAGTTGGTATTTTTATCTTATTATGAATGTTTATTTGAAACGCGAAATGTGTCAATCAATTGTTATGCTACTTTCCGCGTTTGGGTCCTTAAAAGTTGAAATGCAATAAATATATTAATATAATTTCTTGTGGGTATTTAGAAGTTGTAGTTCTGCTTTCTAGCTTTATATATGGGGGATTTCATGTCAAGTGCACCAACTTTTGAAACTGATGTCTTCCGATCGGGATGAAATTTGCACCAAGATTAGTCCTATTGGATAGTAGTTTAGACACAATTTTTCAAAAAGATCGGTCCAGATCTCTCTGAGTTAGAGGGGATCAAAATTTGACATTTTGGCCAAACAGGTGTTTTTGCTCATCCCTGTAACTTATTACCTATTGTTCCTAGAAAATTTTATCCCAAAGAGTTTAGATAGCTATTTCTTCAGTATTTCGGAAAAAAAATACTTAAAAAAAAAAAAAAAATTTTTAGACTTTTTTTTTTTGCTAAATTAAAGCATTTTTTTGCCTTTATTTTCAAAAAGGGCTTTTTTTTATTTTTTCATAAGAAAGCTTAGGATTTTTCCTTTAAGAGCTTTTTGGTCGCTTAGTGGGATGGGAGTGGGATATCTATCAAAAAAAATGTTTTATAACTCAAGACAACGGTTTTTCAATTTTTCACAAATGCACTATTTTGAATTTTTTCCGATTTGTGTCTAAAACCTTACAAATAAAACTTATACTGAGAAACTAGACAAACTAAACTTTCCGAAGGTATATAACATACCTAACTAAAATTTTATACCCTTGATACTGTAATACTCAGAATATGTTAACCTCAGGAAAAAATCGCTTTTTTTCTATAGAAATGTTGAAAAATTATTATTTTTTATATATTTTTAATAATAATTAAATTAATGTATAATAATAATAATATTAAAAAGATAAATAGTTTATTAAAATTTAATCTTAATTGCATTAGATCCATTTATATCATAACTATTTTTATACTTAATTTATTGTAGCTGATGAAGTATTTAAGTCTTGTAAATTTTTAAATACCCAGTCTTTCATCCAGCTTTTTTTGTCGCCTTTATTTACTGCGTTTTTTTGTCAATCCTTTCTTGGCGTTACTAGGTTCAGCTGTTGATTTCGCTGCTGGTTTATTTGTTGTCTTTGGAAAGAAATCGCATTGAATACAGGCTGAAAACTTTTTCAACTTGAGTCTTCCATCGACAAGCGGTATAAAAGCATGGTATTGAGCGGTGCCATCGATTGTTACCGCAGCATCGAATCTGCTCTTCAGTGTTTTCAATGTTTCCAGATGATCCTCTTTGCTACTAAAAACTATTTTAGTTTCTTTACAATAACTCTTTGCCCAATGGAATAAAGCAGTCGCATCTAAGATGCGATCTTGATGAGAGCACTGGAGGCTATACTTTGCTGCATTTCTTTTAAGGTTTGCTCCAATATCATCACATGCTCTTTTACCATGAGCAGTAGGATGAAAATGCCACTCAGCTGGCATTCCAAAATCTTTTTCGTGGGCCATAAAATTTGCCAAGCTACTTTTGTTATTAAAATGTTAACGAGCTCCGTCCAAAACGTAGTATACCTTCTTTACTGTAAATTTAGATTTTAGAAATTTTAGTATTCTCTTCTGGTACTCATAAACTGCAACGGTATCATGTTTTAAATCGTCGGATATGATTGCCATACTTTTGTGTTCCAGTTTTTCATCTTTCATGTAGTAAATAACTACTGTGAATATAGTTACTTGGTCGTTATTGAAGTGGAATGCTTGTATGGCATCCTGAAGAACATATTTATAGTTTTCTGCAAAATCATATAAAATAACGAATTCACCAGACTTCAAATGTATCTTCAAAGCCTTGAAATATGACCATTGCTCTTTGACTAAAAAGTCATGGTTTCTCAAGTTTAGCAATCCTGTACACATTTCTTCCACAAAATCATCCACATCTTAAATGATTGTTTTCAATGTGCATCTGTCAGCCTGAATCCAAGAATCAAATTTGACCTCCTCTATATATTCTCGATCTAAAGAGTTGATTAAATTTTCTTTGATGAATGTGGTTTTCGAGCAATTGGTACATTCACCTAAGTGGCAAGAAGTTGTTGCATTAGGACACAGTCAATTTAAGACAATCGCGGTAATCGTGTAAATCTTCTGCCGAATCATCTGTTAAATAATTTAAGTTGATTTCCTTCAACATCAGTTTAACATTTTCATGGTAAATTCAAACGCATACTGTGTGAGTTCCGCTGCTTTCTGCCAAAATGCAATGTTTTGCCCTCATTTGGGTTAATTTCGTGACGCCAATTCTAACATCCTCGTGTTCAGATTGAAATGTTGCAAATAACTCTTTCAGGTTACAGATAACCATTCTCTTCTGTTATGTCATGAAGGTATGTTACATACCTTCGGAAAGTTTAGTTTGTCTAGTTTCTCAGTATAAGTTTTATTTGTAAGGTTTTAGACACAAATCGGAAAAAATTCAAAATAGTGCATTTGTGAAAAATTGAAAAACCGTTGTCTTGAGTTACAAAACATTTTTTTTGATAGATATCCCACTCCCATCCCACTAAGCGACCAAAAAGCTCTTAAAGGAAAAATTATAAGCTTTCTTATAAAAAAATAAAAAAAAAAATGCCCTTTTTGAAAAAAAGGCAAAAAATGCTTTAATTTAGCAAAAAAAGAAGTCTACAATTTTTTTTTTTTTAAGTATTTTTCCGAAATACTGAAGAAATAGCCATCTAAACTCTTTGGGAGAAAATTTTCTAGGAACAATAGGTAATAAGTTACATGGATGAGAAAAAACACCTGTTTGGCCAAAATGTCAAATTTTGATCCCCTCTAACTCAGAGAGATCTGGACTGATCTTTTTGAAAAATTGTTTCTAAACTACTATCCAATAGGACTAATCTTGGTGAAAATTTCATCCCGATCGGAAGACATCGGTTTCAAAAGTTGGTGCACTTGACATGAAATCCCCCATATATCTATAAATCAATATGTGAGGGAATATTTTTTCATCCCTTTTTAAGCATAATGCGGGCACGGATGAGTGTGAAGATTGACGTAGTTATAGTTCATATGAAGGCGAAGTGCAGAATTTTAAAATTTATGTATAATATGTGTTAAAAATATATTAAATAAAACAAAATATTAATAAATAATTTAATAAGAGCCTAAAGGTATGCATTATTATATTGTAACTTTATATCATTATAATTGCATATCACACGCCCTGTGTTGAATTGTGAGCTGCCTAAAATTGAATGGCATGCTCCTTTAAAATTATATATTATCATAAATTTTAATTAAGATATATAGATTTAAGGAAACATTGAAAGAAAAATAAAATTTCCTTGAACTTGCACCCGAATTTCGAGTGTTAGGTTATGCTAGTATATAATAATATCCCAAAAGGAACAAGTACACTTCGCTTTGTTAAGAAAGAATTAAGCTTCTTCAAATATTTGTTTGTATATTGCTGAAACCGGTAAGAGATGTTTAAGATCCAGGACACAATTAAATAATAAATGTGGTCAGGGTGCTGTCAAAAATATTTGACTTAGAACCATTTTTTTATAATACCGTCCGTCCGTCTGTCTGTCCATCGATCTGTGTGTGCACGGAAACTTTTAGTCAAACTATAGGTCGCATATATGAATTTATTTTGATGAAATTTAGTTTATAGGCTTTCATTAGCCATACGATGGATGGTTCTTAAATTGGTAAAAATCGGTACGCGTTCATACCTAGCCTCCATACAAATGGCCCCTATGAGATCGACTTAAATTGCCATAAGACCCAAATTATCGTATAGATCTTGGCCAAATTTGGATTGTTTGTTTTTATTACACCCATCAATCAGTAGATGAACAATAAACCGGATATTTCTTAGTCATAGCCGCCTTTATAAAGCTGCTTCCCGATCTCCGCTTAAAGCGCCCCGGTAGGTGAGTAGGTAACGTGCTCGCCTATTACGCGGGGGTCGTGGCTTCGATTCCCACCAGAGGCTTTAGTCTGTCGCTGCAAAAAAAAACTAGCCAAAATTAGAATCTGCAGACAAGCCACTCGGCTTCGCGGAACTAGGCTTAAAAAAAAAATCAATCAAAAAACAAAATTGTTGCACAAATTTCTCTTGTATACTTTTTGCAGAAAATAAGTGACTTTACCAAATATGATCAGGATCGGTAAATGTTTCGACGTAGTCCCCATGTAAATATTGAGTATATAAGTTGTAGCTCCTATTTCTCTTAAATAGAGCTGCGAATAAAAAGAACTACAATAAACTTTATTCGTTTGATAAGGATAATGGAATCAAAATTTTGCTTTTTATAACTGAATATTCATTTGTTACTGCGGAATATCGGTTGTCGCTACACAATGCCATTGATGCAACTGAATTTTGATTACAGCGATCGAATTAATGAGAATTCGAAAAAGCTGTTGTGAAATAATAAGAAGCTAAAGAAGCACATACAAAAAAAGGGATTCGTTGCCAACCGAATTTTGATAGTCCCATGCACTACCACATTATCCTATTGTGACTACTAAATAATATTTTTGAAATAACCGTGTATTGTAAGTAAATTCGATTGTATTAATTGTTGAATTTAGGTCATACAATGGAATTTAGATTTTATTTATTGACAGTTCCAACCATTTATTGAGGTGCCCCAAATCTGCAATAATTATAACTGCATTTTAAAATTATTTTAGATATTATGTATTTAGTTTTCAGCTATAAATTATAAAGAACTAAAGTAAAAATATCTTAAATATTGATCCGAATAACTACTTGCTGGACTTTTGGTACCAGTAGATGATATATAAGAACCCTTTTGTTCCTGTTTTTAGGTTTATATCGGGTGGTTAATGAAAATTTCCGAGTTGACAATGCAATTTCTTAGCCGAAACAGGTGATAGCTTGATGAAATTTTCCAAGACTAACTCTTTGTTTTGAAGTTGCTGTATGCAAAATGGTTATTAAAGCTGCAATTTCTTGCAGAATCGGCAGCCATTAATATTTAGAATTATTCTTTCTTGCTATATCTATATTTTGTGCTGATAATTTTCCTATCGCCAAAAAACGGGACGGAAATGAAGAAATTATGGTTGTCATTCTGGGCTAGTATCATAATGGATTTTATAATTTTTATTTTCGTTTTGCATGTTTTCAGTTCGTTGTTTTCTTTATTTAGAACTTTTAAATTTTCAAATTGAATTTTTATTTTATACCCTCCACACATCAGTGGCAGAGGGTATATATAGGTTTATCATTCCGTTTGTAACGCATGAAAAACTAATTTCCGACCCCATAAAGTATAAATATTCCTGATCCTTATCACAGCTCGAGTCGATATAGCGATGTCCGTCTGTCTGTTGAAATCACGCTCATTCACAAAAAAAAACAAGTAAGAAAATTATAGTCGGTCTAGACCGACTATATGATACCCTATACCATGGTTTAGAGACCCTATCTTTCGGTCCAACTACTTCGATATAGAAAATAAGCATAAACCAAATTTGAGTGGGATTTTTATTAATTTTTTTGGCTGCAGATATGAAAAAGTTCATATCGGATGCTATATCTACAAAGGCACTAGGTCCAAAAATGGACCGATCCTGATCATGTTTGGTAAAGTCTCTTGTATTTTGCAAAAATATGTACAAACAAAATTTGAGAAGAATCAGTGCAATATTTTTGTTTTTTAATAGATTTAAGTGAAGATCGGGAAGCAGCTCTATATGGGGTCAAAGGGATCATTTTTGGACTACTCATTAGTGGATGTAATGAACGCATATAAACCCAATTTGAGTAAGATCTATATGACAATTTGGATCTTATGGCAATTTAGGTCGATTTCATATGGGTAATTTGTATGGGGGCTAGGTCTGAACATGGACCGATTCTCACCAATTTCAATAGCGTTCATCCCATGGCCGACAAAAGCTTATATACCAAATTTCATCAAAATATATTCATATTTGCGACCTGCAGTTTGATTACAAGCTTTACATGGACACACAGACGGACGGACGGACGGACGGACATTGTTAAATCAACTCAGAAAGTGATTCTGATTCGATCGGTATAATTAAAGATGGGTCTAGGTCAAATATTTTTGGTTGTTACAAACAGCAGCACAAAGTCATTATACCCAAACCACATAGTGGTATAGGGTATAAAAACATTTTTCTGGGTAAGGTTATAATGATATCATTTGCCATAATTACCACCAGGTAGGCATTGAAAGTGGGCTAAATCGGGCATCATTATGCTTAGATACAATCAAAAATATTTAGGTACCCCTAAAAAAAACATAAAACCCAGTTGTTTGTTGTAATATTTTAGTGGTTGAACATAATAGTTGTACAAAAATATTCACATTTCAAAAAGCCACAAAAAAGCCACAAAAAGTGGAAAATGTAATATGGAAAATAAAAATGGAAAACGCAAAATTTAAAAAAAAAAATTAAAAATGAAAAACGGAACATGGAAAATGGAAAAATAAAAATGAAAAAAGGAAAACGGAAAATTAAAAAAGAAAAATTAAAAATGAAGAGCGGAAAATGAAAAATGAAAAATGGAAAATGGAAAATGAAAAATGGAAAATCGAAAATGAAAAATTAAAAATAGAAAATGAAAATCGGAAAATAGAATAAGAAAAATGGGGAATGGAAAAAGGAAAATGAAAAACAGAAAATGGAAAATGAAAAACGGAAAATGGAAAATAGAAAATTAAAAATGGAGAATGGAAAATTAAAAATTAAAAATGGAAAATGGAAAATGAAAAATAAACAAGTAAGAAAATTATAGTCGGTCTAGACCGACTATACGATACCCTATACCATGCGTTTAGAGACCCTATCTCTTAGACCCAACTAACTGGATATAGAAAATAAGCATAAACCAAATTTGAGTGGGATTTTTATTATATGCTATATCTATATGGGGACTAGGCCCAAAAATGGAGCGATCCTGGCCATGTTTGGTAAAGACTCTTGTATTTTGCAAAAATATATATAAACAAAATTTGAGAAGAATCAGTGCAATATTTTTGTTTATTGATAGATTTAAGTGAAGATCGGGAAGCAGCTCTATATGGGGCCTATGACTAAGAGTTGTCCCATAGGGATCATTTTTGGACTACTCATTAATGGATGTAATAAACTCATATAAACCCAATTTGACTAAGATTTATATGATAATTTGGATCTTATGGCAATTTATGTCGATTTCATAGGGGTCATTTGTATGGGGGCTAGGTCTGAACATAGACCGATTCTCACCAATTTCAATAGCGTTCATCCTATGGCCCAAAAAAGCCTATGTACCAAATTTCATAAAATATATTCATATTTGCGACCTGCAGTTTGATTACAAACTTTACATGGACACACAGACGGACGGACGGACATCGTTAAATCGAATCAGTTAGTGATTCTGATTCGATCGGTATAATAAAAGATGGGTCTAGGTCAAATATTTTTGGTAGTTACAAACACAGCACAAAGTCATTATACCCAAACCACATAGTGGTATAGGGTATAAAAAGGGAAAATCGAAAATGAAGAATGAAAAATAGATAATGAGAAAAATTAAAAATGGTGAATGGAAATTGGAATACGAAAAATAGAAAATGGAAAATGAAAAACGGAAAATGGAAAATGAAAAATGAAAAACGAAAAATGGAACATGAAAAATGGAAAATGAAAAAGTAAAAATTAAAAAATAAATATTAAAAGTTTTAATATCTATATTTAGTTTCTTAACTGTTATTATTATTCTGTAGTTCTTTTTTTGTATTAAATGTATCCTTAAATTAATATATTACTGGCTAATTGAGATAAAAATATTTCAAAATTCGCTTATTTTAAATATTAATATTTTCAAAACATTCTAAGAGGGATCAAACGCCGGCTGTGTTAAATAATGAGTTTCGCTAGTGTTCTATGAAGGACTTAGGGAACTTATAGGATTTCTACTCTAATAATCAAATAATTATTAATTCTTTCTATAGAACACATAATCATTATTTTTAATAAAAAGAAATTAAAATAGAAACTGACCAAAAATAAAAAAAAAACAATTAACTTTAAATTTAACTGTTATTCGGAATTAATGTCTCGGTATCTGCAATATTGGCTGTAATATTTAGTTTAAGACGCAGGCGGAGGGTGTAAAAATTTCGGCACAGCCAAATCTAACACCCTCCCTTTTATTTTTGTTTTATATTAAATTTGTCAAAATTGAAAACTAAGTTTAAATATCCTGTTATATTTTTTGGTAATTACAACAGAATTTTATTCATGTTCTAAACTTTAAGCAAAAAAAATTATAGTTATATGTTTTTGTAAACGAAATCTAGATCCTAATTACTTTGCCAATGTTTAAGAATTAGTCGTATTATAGGTAGGTTTAATTTATTTCCCTCAATTGAAAAAATATAATAATTTTATAAAAACTTTCTATGAGAATTATATTTTTATCAAGGTTCAGAAAATACACACATGAAACACACAATGTTCTGTTCAAAAGCAGCCAACACATATCTTTATTTTCATATCAATTATGTGCGTTTCTAAATTTTCTACGGTGCCCAACACAACCATAACTGTGTTCGTTTTAATATTTCGTTATTTACACGAACATTTTTGTATCACATACTTTTTGTTTCAATCACACATAAAGCACACATTTTTGAGTGTTGCTTTATTTGAAGTTCATGTTCTGGTACGTGTACTGAAAAAAAACCATAGAACATGTACAATAAACAGGTTCGAGTTCAGTTATATTTTAAGTCGTGTTGTGGCTCGTGTAGTGAGAAAAAACAGAACATGTTTATTGTACAATAAACAGGTTCGAGTTCTGTTATATTTTAAGTCGTGTTGTGGCTCGTGTAGTGAGAAAAAACAGAACATGTTTATTGTACATGTTCTGTTTTTTCTCACTACACGAGCCACAACACGACTTAAAATATAACTGAACTCGAACCTGTTTATTGTACATGTTCTGTGGTTTTTTTCAGTACACGTACCAGAACACGAACTTCAAATAAAGCAACATTCAAAAATGTGTTCTTTATGTGTGATTGAAACAAAAAGTATGTGATACAAAAATGTTCGTGTAAATAACGAAATATTAAAACGAACACAGTCATGGTTGTGTTGGGCACCGAAGAAAATTTAAAAACAAACATAATTGATATGAAAATAAAAATATGTGTGTGTTGGGCTAAGTTATGTTTGTTTACATATATGTACGAGTTTTTTATTCAGTGTGTGTTTTTTTCTAAACTCTGATTTTTATACCCTATACCACTATGTGGTTTGTGCTGCTGTTTATAACAGCCAAAAATATTTGACCTAGACTCATCTTTTATTATATCGATTCACTCAGAATCACTTTCTGAGTCTATTTAGCGATCTCCGTCCGTCCGTCCGTCTGTCCGTCTGTGTGTCCATGTTAACCTTGTAATCAAACTACAGGTCGCAAATATCATTATAATTTAATGAAATTTGGTATGTAAGCTTTCGTGGGCTATGGGATGAACGCTGTTGCAATTGGTGAAATTCGGTCCATGTTCATGCCAAGTCCCCATACTAATGACCCCTACGAAATAGCCCTAGCGATATAGCTCTCGGTGAAATTGGGCTTGTATGTATTTATTACATCCATTTATCATTTGTCCAAAAATAAACCCTATATGACAATTCTTTGTCATAGCCCCCTTATAAAGCTGTTTGCGATTTTTACTTAAATCTATCATAAAACAAAAATATTGAACAGATTTTTCTCAAATTTGGTTTGTATAAATTTTTTCTTAATATAAGTGACTCTACCAAATATGGTCAGGATCGGTCCATTTTTAGACCTAGTCCCCATATAAATATGGCATCCAATATGAAATTTTTCATATCTGCAGCCAAAAAAAAATAATAACAATGCCCCTCAAATTTGGTTTATGCCTATTTTCTACATCCAATTAGTTGGACTTTTAGTTAACTTTGTCAGTTTAAATCCTATTTTGACCAAACATTCCATATTTGAAAGTTATTGATTTTTAGTCTGGAACATTTTTTTTATTATTTTTTTTTTTTTTTTTAAGATTTTAGTTGTTCGACCTTTCAAATGTTGATAAATAAAAATACTCGAGCTCGAGGTCCGTTTTAATTATGAAAATATTTTAATTTATTTTCCAATATTTCGACATTCTTCGAATGTCATCATCGGGGAATATCTAAAAAACAATTTAAGAAAACATATCTTTCGTAACATTTATATAAATACATAATAAGTACCAAACAGAGCAAATGTAATTAAAAATATAGTAAGTCTAAACACAGTAAGTATATACAATAATAACAAAATAGACTACATCAAAAAACCACTAGATCATCTTAAATAATACTTATAAATATGCACACACAAACTTACATTTAATGTTTACATAAAAACTATTAATATTGTTGACATCTCGTCCTCTATTATTGCACTGAATGTACTTATAACTATTTATTGCATTAAACCCTTTCTTTTGTTTATTAAATGACGGTAGCTCTGAGCACAATTCTCCACATCAGCATAAAGCGGCGTCTATAGTTATTCTCAGTTTGTAATACGCTCACATTATCAAAATCTGGTGTATGTTTATTTTGAACACAGTGGTTTGTCAACGCCGTTTTTTGTGTATTAATATCTCTTGATTTTTGATCTGATTTGTGTCCTGATATACGTGTTTTTAATTTGTTTTTCGTCGTCCCAACATACACTTTTTCACATTTTTCCTTATCATTACCATCACAGGGTATTTTGTATACTACATTCGATCTTTCCATTATTTTAATTTTGTCTTTCGTCTTACTGTATATCTTAGCCAGGTTGTTGTCAGTTTTATGGGCAATTTTATAGTTTTCACCGTCAAACAGTTTAGATTTTTCAAATCTTTCCGATATTTCAGGTACGTATGTGAGGGATTTGTATATTTTGGTGTCTGTAGTGGTTATAGCGAATATTCCTTTATTATTTTCATAGTCAGAAATCAATTTATTAATAAGTTTAATCGGAAAATTATTGTCAAGTAGGATATTTCTTATTTTTAATTTATTCTTGTAGTGAAATGCCAAGTCACTCAAATTAAGTACTCTTCTTATAAAATTGTTGGCAGTGTTCATAATAATTCTTTTTGGGTGCTTCGAAAAGAAATTTATTATTCGGCCTGAAGCCGTTGGTTTTTGGTACCAGTCAACCTTCAAAGTGTTGTTTTGCTCCCTCATAACCAGTGTGTCTAGGTATGGTAGTCTATAATTACACTCTCTTTCGTATGTAAACTTAATGCTATGATGAAAACTGTTTAAGCCTGTCAATACCCCCTCAATTGCACTTTCCCGAACTATACTAAAAAGATCATCCACGTATTTCGTCAAAATTCTTGGCTTTTCAGTTAAACTTCCAACAACCGTATCTAAAAGTCTCTCCATAACCAAATCGGCCACAATTGGTGATGCAGGTGACCCCATAGGTATTATTATTATTTTATTTTTTTTTTTTTTTTTGAGCAATGCTCATTTAAAGTTGCTGCTAATTCATACATAAAATTCTAGAATGCTGTGTGTGTGTTTCTTAAATTTTTTTTAAAAAATTTTATACGAAAAGCCCTGTGTCGAATTGAAAAATTATTTTGGACCATAAACCAATAACGATAATAACGCAATCGAATTTCATTATAATAATTGCATATCACCTGTAGGTGGCTTACAAGGTGGTTCAAATACCTTTAGGCTCCTATTTCTGTGTATTGAACAAATATTTATAATAATATAATAAATTTAATAAAATAATTTAAAAAAATTTTAAAAAATAAATTGAATCAAAAACTAAAATTTTCTTGAATTTGCACACAAAATTCGAGGGCTAGGCTCTGCAAGTTACAAAAAAAATGCTTACTGGCTACGGAATATAGTGGTTACGGAACTCTAACCAATCCTTTTTCTGTTTATTACTTTCATTGAGCTCGTCTTGTGTAAGTTTGCAACATGGCCTGAAATTATTATTATAAAAACAATTTGCGTCAACATAAACATAATTATTTAATACACAGCGCTAAAAGAAAAACAAGTAAGAAAATTATAGTCGGTCTAGACCGACTATACGATTCCCTATACCATGCGTTTAGAGACCCTATCTCTCAGGCCCAACTAACTGGATATAAAATAATAAGCATAAACCAAATTTGAGTGGGATTTTTATTAATTTTTTTGGCTGCAGATATGAAAAAGTTCATACCGGATGCTATATCTATATGTGGACTAGGCCCAAAAATGGACCGATCCTGGCCATATTTGGTAAGGTCTCTTGAATTTTGCAAAAATATATACAAACAAAATTTGAGAAGAATGAGTGCAATATTTTTGTTTTTTGATAGATTTAAGTGAAGATCGGGAAGCAGCTCTATATGGGGCCTATGACTAACAGTTGTCCGATAGAGATCATTTTTGGACTGCTGATTAATTGATGTAATATATACATACAAACCCAATTTGACTAAGATTTGTATGAAAATTTGGATCTTATGGCAATATATGTTGATTTCATACGGGTCATTTGTATGGGGGCTAGGTCTGAACATGGACCGATTCCCACCAATTTCAATAGCGTTCATCCCATGGCCGATAAAATATCAAATACCAAATTTCATCAAAATATATTCATATTTGCGACCTGCAGTTTGATTACAAGCTTTACATGGACACACAGACGCACGGACGGACGGACATCGTTAAATCGAATCAGATAGTGATTCTGATTCGATCGGTATAATTAAAGATGGGTGTAGGTCAAATATTTTTGGTTGTTACAAACAGCAGCACAAAGTCATTATACCCAAACCACATAGTGGTATAGGGTATAATTATAATTTTTAAACTACAACCAGGTATACATTTAACAAGTAAGAAAATTATAGTCGGTCTAGACCGACTATACGATACCCTATACCATGCGTTTAGAGACCCTATCTCTTAGGCCCAACTAACTGGACATAGAAAAAAAGCAAAAACCAAATTTGAGTGGGATTTTTATTAATTTTTTTGGCTGCAGATATGAAAAAGTTCATATCGGATGCTATATCTATATAGGGACTTGGTCCAAAAATGGACCGATCCTGATCATGTTTGGTAAAGTCTCTTGAATTTTGCAAAAATATATACAAACAAAATTTGAGAAGAATCAGTGCAATATTTTTGTTTTTTAATAGATTTAACTGAAAATCGGGAAGCAGCTCTATATGGGGTCAAAGGGATCATTTTTGGACTACTCATTAATGGATGTAATGAACGCATACAAACCCAATTTGAGTTAGATCTATATGACAATTTGGATCTTATGGCAATTTATGTCGATTTCATATGGGTAATTTGTATGGGGGCTAGGTCTGAACATGGACCGATTCTCACCAATTTCAATAGCGTTCATCCCATGGCCGATAAAAGCTTATATACCAAATTTCACCAAAATACATTCATATTTGCGACCTGCAGTTTGATTACAAGCTTTACATGGACACACAGACGAACGGACGGACGGACGGACGGACGGACGGACGGACGGACGGACGGACGGACATTGTTAAATCAACTCAGAAAGTGATTCTGATTCGATCGGTATAATTAAAGATGGGTCTAGGTCAAATATTTTTGGTTGTTACAAACAGCAGCACAAAGTCATTATACCCAAACCACATAGTGGTATAGGGTATAATTAAGTATCTGTTGTTGCAACTTACAAAATTTCTCATTTGATGTTTGACCATTATTATAGCAATTTAATATATAATAGCAGCGTATAAAAAAATGTATAAAAAAATATTATATTAAAATGGAATATTGTTAAAAAAAAATACATAAACATAATATTAAATGCAATAATAGCTTCATGTAGAAATAATAAAAATGATTATTTTATTAACAACCAAATTAAATTAACATCGAAATTGGCAGTTGCAGCCACTGATTATTTTAATTTCCGTCAATAAAAATTAATTGTAAACGACACGCATTCTGTTGTTTCGCTGCTTTTGCGCTCCGTTGCCTTGTTGTAGTTATAAGTCGGTTTGTGTATTTCACTAAAAAAATATAATTAATATTGAAAAGCAGCAGCTTTTGTTTAATGTGTGCAATGATCATTTCTACCGAACATACCATAAAGTAAATTAATTTTGATGAAATAAGTGCATTTTATTGAAAAATAATAATCTTGTACTTGTACATGCAATGCAATAGTTTTCAAATATTGCAGATATTAAATGGTTAATAAAATGGAATTTATTGAAACATAGTTGCATGACATTGGTCATACCTTGGCTTGTTATAGAACTCAAACAATTTTTGGAAGATAGTTCATGGGAAGTCCATTTTAATAGGTGCTTACGTCAAAACAAAATAACCATGATGCTTCTAGCAATTTTATCTTTTTTCGACATATAAATTCCTTTTAATTTCCTTAACTCAATAATAGTTCGTTCTATTTTTTTTTTATAACATTTTATTTAAGTTTGTTTTAAAATTATTCGATTACTTAATATTCATAATATTAATTTATATAATATCCATTTTAATTTGATACAATGTTCATTTGTGTACTTCTCCAGCAAAACAAATCCAGTATGAAGATAATAATTTTAATTAAATTAATTTTAATTAAAAGTACTTGAAGACTAAATTTTAAAATTTGTAATAAAACAGCTGATTGTTTGAGGTAACAAAATAAAACCAAGTAAGAAAACAAGTAAGAAAATTATAGTCGGTCTAGACCGACTATACGATACCCTATACCATGCATTTAGAGACCCTATCTCTCAGGCCCAACTAACTGGATATAGAAAATAAGCATAAACCAAATTTGAGTGGGGTTTTTTATTAATTTTTTCGGCTGCAGATATGAAAAAGTTAATATCGGATGCTATATCTATATGGGGACTAGGCCCGAAAATAGACCAATCCTGACCATGTTTGGTAAAGTCTCTTGTATTTTGCAAAAATATATACAAACAAAATTTGAGAATAATCAGTGCAATATTTTTGTTTTTTGATAGATTTAAGTGAAGATCGGGAAGTATCTCTCTATGGCGCCTATGACTAAGAGTTGTCCAATAGGGATCATTTTTGGGCTACTTATTAATGGATTTAATATATACGCACAAACCCAATTTGACTAAGATTTGTATGATAATTTGGATCTTATGGCAATATATGTTGATTTCATAGGGGTCATTTGTATGGAGGCTAGGTCTGAACATGGACCGATTCCCACCAATTTCAATAGCGTTCATTCCACGGCCGATAAAAGATCAAATACCAAATTTCATCAAAATATATTCATATTTGCGACCTGCAGTTTGATTACAAGCTTTACATGGACACACAGACGGACGGACGGACGGACGGACATCATTAAATAGAATCAGATAGTGATTCTGATTCGAACGGTATAATTAAAGATGGGTGTAGGTCAAATATTTTTGGTTGTTACAAACAGCAGCACAAAGTCATTATACCCAAACCACATAGTGGTGTAGGGTATAAAAATATGGTTTTGCGAAAGAAACTGACTTTACCAAATATGGTAACGATCGGTCCATTTAACGACCTAGTCCTCATACTATAAATACAGCATTCGCTATGACTATTTTCAAATCAGCGAGAAAAAAAATAATAGAAATTTCACTCAGATTTGGTTTATGCTTATTTATAAATCCTAAGACCAATTCTCCAAACGCATGGTATAGGGTATCGCATGGACGGTCCAGACCGACTATAATTTTTTTACTTGTTTTCTTTTTCTTTTGCTTTTGCTTCGGAATTAACTTCGAAAATGTTGTTAAATTTAATTTTTTAAGTCAGCATTCGACTACTCAGACAAAAAGATCAATAAGAAATTCCTTTCAGTTTCGAAATACATCTAGCGCTGTAACTTTTTACAGAGTGGTTTAGCGTTTTCGGATACGGGGCGCTGTCTGTGATCTTCCGGGTGCTGGGAAACATCGAACAGTCCGAAATGATCTGAACATTTCTCGGTTACAAGAAAGTATTGAGGAAAACTCAGAAACTTCCGCCGGGCGATATTCTCAACGGTTGGTCAGGTCTAGTCGTCTTTTGTTAAGAATTTTACTTAAGATACACTTTATTTAAAATAAAATTGGTTCATGGATTAAAAAATAATCATCCACAAATACAGATTCTATATAGTCACCGTTTTCAGAAATTCTACAGAGAAAATAGTGTGCTTATTCAAAAACTCATAATATGTGATTTGGCTCATTTTCCCCTGGTAACGTGAATAAACAAAATTTCAGAATATGGGGCACCCAAAATGCAAGAACAATTGTTGAACATCAAATGCATTGACAGTATGGTGTGAAATTACTTCAGAAAGGATCATTGTACCATATTTTTTTTCAAATACGACGAACAAGTTGCGGTTAATGTGAATGGCACTCAATACTGGGCAATGATTGTAAATTTTTAAAGGCCAGAGATAGAGAACAATCCAGATTTGTAGTTTTAACAAGATAGAGCCACGGCTTATAGAGATCGACACATCATGGTTCTGCTGCGCGAAATTTTTTGTGATATAATAATATCGAGGTTTTCTGATTTTAAATAGCCACTGCTTTAACCTGCTCACGATTTTTTCTTTGGCGCTTCTTAACCAAGAACCATTCAACGGCTTAAGAAAAGAAATAATGGCACTGGGACCAGAAATTCTAAAAAAAAAAGTTATGAAAACAAGTCTGGAAGGAGCACGTCACCATTTGGGAAATATCATCTTCAAAATACAAAAAACATATGTATAAATACCCTTGTTAAATAAAACCAAAAAAACAAGAGTCTAAAATTCGGCTGTGCCGAGTCCATGGTACCCTCCACAAAAATATTATAACCAATGTTCTTAACACTTAAATACAAAAAAGGCTAGATTTCAAATTATAATTAGCAAAGATTTTATGTATTTTCGTGCTTTTTTAATTAGAAAAAGTCATTAAAAGCAGTGCCCATAGATATGCACAAACAATTTCATTTCTGTTTATTTGTTTATTAGCGGTACACACACATTTTTTATACATATCCATATGTACATATTCTGTTACCTATACATATTTCGCTATTTTAAGTTTTTATATGAAATTTTATCGGAGTATATTTACATTTTCGTGATCCGAATTCAATACGTAATTGCTGCAGATTATGAAGAAAACTTTAAGCATAAATCGCATGACTCACTCGACCTATTTCGGACAGGAAAATGTTTTCAACAGACAGACAGACAGATAGACAGACATCTCCTTTTATAAGGATCAAAAATATGTCCGTAGAGTGGGCCTTCATTATATGGAGGGGAACAGAAGCGTTCGAATTTATAGTCCCACCCCTAGATATATGCGAACGGCAAAAAACTGAGAAATACAGAGTTTTGTGTTAATCAAAAAAAAAAAACAAGTAAGAAAATTATAGTCGGTCTAGACCGAATATACGATACCGTATACCATGCGTTTAGAGACCCTATCTCTTAGGCCCAACTAACTGGACATAGAAAATAAGCAAAAACCAAATTTGAGTGGGATTTTTATTAATTTTTTTGGCTGCAGATATGAAAAAGTTCATATCGGATGCTATATCTATATAGGGACTTGGTCCAAAAATGGACCGATCCTGATCATGTTTGGTAAAGTCTCTTGTATTTTGCAAAAATATATACAAACAAAATTTGAGAAGAATCAGTGCAATATTTATACCCTATACCACTATGTGGTTTGGGTATAATGACTTTGTGCTGCTGTTTGTAACAACCAAAAACATTTGACCTAGACCCATCTTTAATTATACCGATCGAATCAGAATCACTTTCTGAGTTGTTTTAACAATGTCCGTCCGTCCGTCCGTCTGTGTGTCCATGTAAAGCTTGTAATCAAACTGCAGGTCGCAAATATGAATGTATTTTGATGAAATTTGGTATTTTATCTTTTATCGGCCATGGGATGAACGCTATTGAAACTGGTGAGAATCGGTCCATGTTCAGATCTAGCCCCCATACAAATGACCCCTATGAATTCGACATAAATTGCCATAAGATCCAAATTGTCATATAGATCTCACTCAAATTGGATTTGTATGCGTTTGTTACATCCATTAATGAGCAGTCTAAAAATGATACCTGGGACAACTCTAAGTCATAGGCCCCATATAGAGCTGCTTCCCGATCTTCACTTAAATCTATCAAAAAACAAAAATATTGCACTGATTCCTCTCAAATTTTGTTTGTATATATTTTTGCAAAATACAAGAGACTTTACCAAACATGAACAGGATCGGTCCATTTTTGGACCTAGTCCCCATATAGATATAGCATCCGATATGAACTTTTTCATATCTGAAGCCAAAAAAATTAATAAAAATCCCACTCAAATTTGGTTTTTGTTTATTTTCTATGCCCAGTTAGTTGAGCCTAAGAGATAGGGTTTCTAAACGCATGGTATAGGGTATCGTATAGTCGGTCTAGACCGACTATAATTTTACTTGTTTTGTTTTTTAATAGATTTAAGTGAAGATCGGGAAGCAGCTCTATATGGGGTCAAAGGGATCATTTTTGGACTACTCATTAATGGATGTAATGAACGCATACAAACCCAATTTGAGTAAGATCTATATGACAATTTGGATCTTATGGCAAGTTATGTCGATTTCATATGGGTAATTTGTATGGGGGCTAGGTCTGAACATGGACCGATTCTCACCAATTTCAACAGCGTTCATCCCATGGCCGATAAAAGGTTACGTACCAAATTTCATCAAAATACATTCATATTTGCGACCTGCAGTTTGATTACAAGCTTTACATGGACACACAGACGGACGGACGGACGGACATTGTTAAATCAACTCAGAAAGTGATTCTGATTCGATCGGTATAATTAAAGATGGGTCTAGGTCAAATATTTTTGGTTGTTACAAACAGCAGCACAAAGTCATTATACCCAAACCACATAGTGGTATAGGGTATAAAAAATTTAAAGGTGCCTCAACGTAACTGAAAATTCTAAATGTGGGGAAAACATGACTTTTTAACAGGTTTTACGAAAATTCCGTCCTATAGTTTAACTTTTTAAAACAAGTTATTGCGTGAATCGATATTACTACTAAATTATCTTTTCAAAAAGCTATATAACTTCAAAATCGAATAAAAACTCGCCAAGAAATAACAAATGCCCCAGACCACTTTTGTGCCAAAACACTCTAGATCATGAAATGTGATGAAAATTTTTTCAATTTTAACAAATTGATTAAAGCCAGAATTTTTTTTTTTGGTCTCTATACGTCTAAGTACTCAGATATGAAGTATTGTTTTATTAACACGTTGTTAACCTATTGCGAAATGAGACCAAAAATGGAAAATTTTTTTGATAAAATTTGGAAAACTCTTTCTTTAACTTACAAAAAATTTTCTTAAACCAAATTTCAAAAAATGGATCTGGGCCTTTTAGGTTTTGTTATATATATGCTAGAGATTAACTGAGTGTATTTTTAACTAAATTCCTCTGCCAGAATTTTTTTATCAAATTTTTTTTTTGCGGATTTCGAGAAAAATGTGATTTTTGTGAAATATTCAGTATATGTACTCCTTCTAAATACTTTGCATCACAAATTTATCAGTTTTCTACTTTTAAGCGTTACATTTTATTTTGATATTTTATCCTAATTATACCCTATACCACCTATACCACTATGTGGTTTGGGTATAATGACTTTGCGCTGCTGTTTGTAACAACCAAAAATATTTGACCTAGACCCATCTTTTATTATACCGATCGAATAAGAATACTTTTTGAATCGATTTAACTATGTCCGTCTGTCCGTCCGTCCGTCTGTGTGTCCATGTAAAGTTTGTAATCAAACTGCAGATCGCAAATATGAATATATTTTGACGAAATTTGGTATATAAGCTTCTACTAGCCATAGGATGAGCGTTATTGAAATTGGTAAGAATCGGTCCATGTTCAGACCTAGCCCCCATACAAATGACCCCTATGAAATCAACGTAAATTGCCATAAGATCCAAATTATCATATAAATCTTAGTCAAATTGGGTTTGTATGTATTTATTACATCCATTAATCAGTAGTCCAAAAATGATACTTATTGCATAACTCTTAGTCAAAGGCCCCATATAGAGCTGCTTCCCGATCTTCACTTAAATCTATCAAAAAACAAAAATATTGCACTGATTCTTTTCAAATTTTGTTTTTATATATTTTTGCAAAATACAAGAGACTTTATCATACGTGGTCAGGATCGGTCCATTTTTGGGCCTAGTTCCCATATAGATACAGCATCCGATATGAACTTTTTCATATCTGCAGCCAAAAAAATTAATAAAAATCCCACTCAAATTTGGTTTATGCTTATTTTTTTATATCCAGTTAGTTGGGCCTGAGAGATAGGGTCTCTAAACGCATGGTATAGGGTATCGTATAGTCTGTCTAGACCGACTATAATTTTCCTACTTGTTTTTTTTTTTTTGATTGACCCAAAACTTTGTATTTCTCAGTTTTTATACCCTATACCACAATGTGGTTTGGGTATAATGACTTTGTGCTGCTGTTTGTAACAAACAAAAATATTTGACCTACAGCCATCCTTAATTATACCGATCGAATCAGAATCACTATCTGATTCGATTTAACGATGTCCGTCCGTCCGTCCGTCCGTCCGTCCGTCTGTGTGTCCATGTAAAGCTTGTAATCAAACTGCAGGTCGCAAATATGAATGTATTTTGATGAAATTTTGTATTTAATCTTCTATCGGCCATGGGATGAACGCTATTGAAATAGGTGAGAATCGGTCCATGTTCAGACCTATCCCCCATACAAATGACCCCTATGAAATCAACATATATTGCCATAAGATCCAAATTATCATACAAATCTTAGTCAAATTGGGTTTGTATGTATATATTACATCCATTAATTAGCAGTCTAAAAATGATCCTTATTTGACAACTCTTACTCATAGGCCCCATATAGAGCGGCTTCCCGATCTTCACTGAAATCTATCAAAAAACAATAATATTGCACTGATTCTTCTCAAATTTTGTTTGTATATATTTTTGCAAAATACAAGAGACCTTGCCAAACATGGTCAGGATCGGTCCATTTTTGGGCCTAGTCTCCATATAGATATAGCATCCGATATGAACTTTTTCATATCTGCAGCCAAAAAAAATTTATAAAAATCCCTCTTAAATTTGGTTTATGCTTATTTTTTATTTTTTGGGCCTGAGAGATAGGGTCTCTAAACACATGGTATAGGGTATCGTATAGTCGGTCTAGACCGACTATATTTTCTTACTGGTTTACTATTCGCATATTTCCAGGGGGTGGGACTGATAGTTTGAAAACTTTTTTTTTATTAGCAGCCGCCCTAATGAACAGTATATGGAATCTCCGCAATTTATTTCGATGAGTTACAAATTCATTGACAAACTGATATATACGCTCTACACAGTGGGAAATGGTAAATGACATTTAGATCACTCTGTAGTGACAACAAGACTATTGGCCAAGTTTCGGATCAATTAGATTAGGCGGAATGGGGTTGTACCACGACAGACAGACAGACAGACAGAGAGTATGAGTTAAAAGAAAGAGTTTAAAAAGAAATGAGTGTAAAGAGATATATGAAGAAATCTTCAAAAACAGAAATCCCGCCTTTTGTTTAACCTTCTTGCTTCTCAACACCGTTCGCCTACAACCAAAAAAAGACATCGAAAAACAAGTAAGAAAATTATAGTCGGTCTAGACCGACTATACGATACCCTATACCATGCGTTTAGAAACCCTATCTCTTAGGCTCAACTAACTGGGCATAGAAAATAAACAAAAACCAAATTTGAGTGGGATTTTTATTAATTTTTTTGGCTTCAGATATGAAAAAGTTCATATCGGATGCTATATCTATATGGGGACTAGGTCCAAAAATGGACCGATCCTGTTCATGTTTGGTAAAGTCTCTTGTATTTTGCAAAAATATATACAAACAAAATTTGAGAAGAATCAGTGCAATATTTTTGTTTTTTAATAGATTTAAGTGAAGATCGGGAAGCAGCTCTATATGGGGCCAAAGGGATCATTTTTGGACTACGCATTAATAGATGTAATGAATGCATACAAACCCAATTTGAGTAAGATCTATATGACAATTTGGATCTTATGGCAATTTATGTCGATTTCATAGGGGTAATTTGTATGGGGGCTAGGTCTGAACATGGACCGATTCTCTCCAGTTTCAATAGCGTTCATCCCATGGCCGATAGAAGCTTGCACACCAAATTTCGTCAAAATATATTCATATTTGCGACCTGCAGTTTGATTAAAAGGTTTACATGGACACACAGACGGACGGACGGACGGACGGACGGACGGACATTGTTAAATCAACTCAAAAAGTGATTCTGATTCGATCGGTATAATTAAAGATGGGTATAGGTCAAATATTTTTGGTTGTTACAAACAGCAGCACAAAGTCATTATACCCAAACCACATAGTGGTATAGGGTATAACAAAGTCGTAAAAAATCATCATGTAAATCATGCCTATGATGGAAGACTTTGATGGCTTTATTTTCGGCATATTTCCTCGAAAAAAATCTCGTAAAACTATACGTGTTAAACTGTAAAATATACTCACAGTTAAATTTCGAACAATTAATGGACAAATTTGATTTAAATTATTGTTTTGAATGTTAAAATTTTATTAATTCACGTTAGAATTTCCTGAATTTCAAGTTAAAATTTCCTAGTAATCAGCTACAAAATATGAAAGTAAACGAGAGGTAATTGTTTTATAATTTTTAGTTTCTGGTAGAGTTTGACACGTGCTTGTGTTCAGCGCCTTGCGTATAAGCTAAACAGCTATATAAATCTAAATATATTTCGAAATTTTTATACCAGTATGAGGAGAAGGTATACAGAGTTTGTGCTGAAGTTTGTAACTACTAAAAATATTTGATCATCTGTTGTTCAATTTAGCCGATGTACATCTATCTGTCTGTATCTATGTGCGCCCATGTAATCAGGTCGCAGATATAAATATATTTTGATGAAATATAGTATATAAGCTTCTGTCGGTATAAAAATAAAAGTGTCCGTCTGTATGTCTGACCGTCTGTCTGTCCGTTGAAAACATTATCCTGTCCACCACAATACGTCGAGTGGGTCGTACTAGCCTTAAAATGTTCGCCATAATCTGCAGCAGTATAGTATTGAATTTGGAGCCTCTAGCTCAAATAGATCAGGACTGACATAAGAAAATATAAAGCTGCTCGCATAAAATTGCATATAAAAACCTAAAAATTGTGAAAAATATATATACGTAACAGAACATGTGCATATAGAGTACATATTATGTACATACGCTTTTTTATATGCTTTTGTTTTAAATGTGAACAACAAGCAAGTAACAATTTACACGCATCGCTGATAAACAAACAAATTTATTCTGCGTGTTTGGATATATTTATGCTCATTACATATATTAATTGCTTTCACGTAAACAAGTACAAAAACATCTATAATTTTAGCTAATTATCTTATTAATTTTAAACATCATTATAAAAAATTAAGCCATTATAATTTGAAATTTAGCCTTTTTTTAACCCTCAACACCAATGGACACCGAAACAAATTCCGGAGACCCCAAGACCATATATTTTCTTAATTCCTATAACAAGGCAAGTTTATTTAGCGACGACCACCCGTCCGTCTATTTGTGGAACTTACTATCGTACTTTAAATAACTAAGCTAGGCTCTTCGTTTTTGCATATAATTGTTTATTTATATCCGAAAGGAGTTGCTACTTAGAATCATCAAAATCGCTCGAAAGGGTCACAAGATATGAATGAAAATGTGAAAAAGCCGTTTAAATAATAAAAATTTTCAATGTGTTTGTTGTTTTTCGTAAGATAGTGTATGTGTATCATTGTACTACTCGTGTCACACTAGCCACATTTTTTCTGTCATTATCGCGATATAAGAAACAAAATCACCAATTTGAAAGAAAAAATATAATTCCTAAAAAGTACCTTATTTTAATAATAGGAAAACTTTTTTAAAAAGGACCTTTATTAAAAAAGTACATTATGTTAAATAGTACACTTTTTAGAAATTATCTCTTTTCTAAAAAAGTGACTTTTTTTTATATATTACCCTTTTTTAAGAAAGTACACTATTTTAATAAGATCAGTTTTTTAAAAAAGTACCACTTAAAAAAATACCCTTTTCAAAATAATAACTTTTAAAAAAAGTACCGGTTTGTTAACAAAGGACCGTTTTATTAAAAAAGCTCCCTTTTTCTAAAACTACCCTTTTTTTACAAGTACCCTTTTAAGGAAGTTCCCTTTTTTAAAAAGCCCTTCTAAAAAAATAATATTGTATGAACATTTCTAGCGAAGAACTATTTGAAATTTGTATGGCTCGAAACATTCGTAAAGGGATCACACTCTCGGTATTATAACACCGGCTGAGTTAAATGATGAATTCCATTGGTATTCTATGAAAGAAGGAACTTAGAGGATTTCCCGTCTAGTAAGGGAAACATTATGCATTTTTTTAGATAGTAATCAATTCTTTCTGTAGAATTAGTATGCGAATTTATAGTGTTAATACTGGCAACAGTTTTAGAGTGGTAGCCGTACCCAACTTTGGTTGTAATATTGAGTTTAAGCCGAAGGTAGAAGGTATAAAAGATTTGGCGTAGCCGAATTTATTACTCCTTCTTGTTAGCCATAGTTCCCAAATAAAGCTGTTTCCCGATATTCACCCACAAAAAAACAAAAGTATTTGGTTTATAAATGTTTTTGGAGGAAATGTTTTTGATGGCTTTATTTAATATGGCCATAATCTCTCCATATTTTTACCTGATCCACATAGCAATATAGAATTCGCCATTCACAAAATATTAAGAATCCCAGCCAAATTTGGTTCATTAATTTCTCTATTCAATTGTAACCTCAATAAAATCGGATCTAAGACCACATTTCTAAACTCAAGGTATAGGGTATCATATCATATAGTATTTTTCTATATATATACCCCATACCCTGTACCATGCGTTTCGATATTTGGTCTTGGGTCCAACTAATTAGATATAGCAAATAAGCATAAACCAAATTTGAGTGGAAATTCTATAAATTTTTTGCTTTCGGATATGGGGACTCGGACGAAAAATGGACCGATCCTGAGCATATTCGGTAAGGTCAGTAATTTTTTGCGAACAAAATTTGATAAAAGTCTGTGCAATAGTTTTGTTTTTGATAGATTTAAATGAAGATCGGAGAGCAGTTCTATATAGGGGCTATGGCAAAGAAAATGGATGTATATGTACATACACAAACCCAACTTGACCGAGATCTATATGATAGTTTGGATATTACGGCAATTTAATTCGATCTCATAAGGGTCCTTTGAATGGGGACGAGGTCTGAAATTTCATCAAAATATATTCATATTTGGGACAGACGGACTTAGCGAAATCGGCTCAGAAAGTGATTGACACACATCAGTCATTATAGTAAACGATGGATTTAGGTCAAGTATTTTTGGTAGTTACAAACATCAGCACAAAGTCATTATTGCCTACCCAAATAGTGGTTTAGGTATAAAAGCAGTATATTATTTTTTGATTTAGAACTCCTAACTGTAACTTAACGACTATGGGGAAGATGGACTAAACAATATAAGAAATAATGAATATTCAACAAATACACATATGACTATAAAAAAAAAAGTTTTACTAGATTTATTTAAAGATCGGTGGAAGAAATATAATGGCAAGATGTGTGATCTGTTGATATTGACGTGATCATAGCACAAATCGCTTGGCAATGTCATAAAAACACTTAAATGTTTTCCCTCTGCATCACAGTGTAAAACCATCATTTAAAGTATTTTCATAAATTATGGCTAAAACAATGAACAAGCCTTGTCATTAAATAAAATTTAAATAGTATAAAATTAACCCTGTTATTCTTTGCCATAATAAAATGTACAAGTTTTTTTAATTGAAAACAATTTGTATAATTATCAAACAATTAAAGTCATGTAAATATATTTAAGCACAACATGTTTTACATTACTGAGGCTGAATATTTAAAAGTATAAAAACAACTTGAAAATATGTAGGAAGTTTCATCAAGGAATATCTTAAATAATAAATGATCATCAGGCGCAAAGAAGATTTATGCAACGTTGATAAAAACAATTTAAAATTATTGATAAGTATGTAAAAACAAAAACATAATAAAGGGGAACGAACATCAACAGCAAAATACTGATTATTGAAATTAAAAAAACAAAAGAATTATTATACAAAATTATAATTCCATGTTCACAAGAACATTTGCTCGCACTGTAATTTACTGAGAGCTTCGTTTATTATATTTTAAAATGTAGCCAACCTTATAATTTATTGACACGCTCGTTTAGTTGTAGTCAAGTACATGTTTTAAATGAGTGGACGCAATGAAGAATGTGAAGTAGGACTTAAGGGGCGCAACAAGTTCAACACAACATTAAAATCACCTGAACACTGTCAGTAGACCGTCAATAATGTTGGAACATGATTATGATAATAAAGAAAAACATTGAACACTTGTTCAGAAAAAACACGTTTTATTAAAATACATAAAACAAGAGAAATATTGAGACTGTTGATGGAAAACTCCATATAATAAGGAATTTGCTATGTAACTCACTTTAACGGTTGAGTAACTAGTTATTATCTTTGCAAAACGTTCCGTTTTGCATTGCTTCTAACTCATTTTTATCTAAGATCGCTTAATCGAAAAACTTAAAATGACAAATATTTAGCAAATAATAATTCAAATGAATACACCCAACCCAGAATGGAATTTAGACCAAAAATCTGCAATGCATACTTAAGAAGTGAGTAGAGTTGAATCCTGATTTACAATTTATTGTACCTCATATGCACTCTAAAGTTTAAGGTGCTCATCATACTCATATTTAACGCCAAGCTATGTACATATATAGACGATGCAAAATAGTATGATTCGAATACGAACATTGAAATATTCATTATGCGGTTGTGCGAGTGCTCTGTTGGATAAGTGTTGTAAATATACGTGTATAAAATATACGTATTTGTACATGGAAGAGTTGAATGAGTTGAATCAACTGTAAGTGATATAAGTATAAAATTATATATCAAACTAATTTGATTATAAATCAAACAGATTAAGGATGTTATGAGTATGATATCAACGTCGAGTTCTTATTTATTGCAACATATAGTTATAAGTCAACAGTATTGTGAGTATGAGTACATCAGAGTAGTTGAATTTCAATGATCTATATCCACTTATACTTCGATTTTCAAGAGAGACTATGGCTGGCGAAAAAACAATTCATTGCTGATCTCACATTTAAAGTATTTAATGTGTCACTTGAAGAGCTTAGCATTTAATTTTTTATTAATTACAAGGACTCATAAAATTTGAAAAATCTTCGACTTAAATTGCCATAAGATCCAAATTATCATATAAATTTTAGTCAAATTGGGTTTGTATGTATTTATTACATCCATTAATCAGTAGTCCAAAAATTATGTCTGTGGGACAACACTTAGTCATAGGCCCCATATAGAGCTGCTTCCCGATCTTCACTTAAATCTAAATATATTTTTGCAAAATTCAAGAGACCTTACCAAACATGGCCAGGATCAGTCCATTTTTGGGCCTAGTCCACATATAAATATAGCATCCGATATGAACTTTTTCATATCTGCAGCCAAAAAAATTAATAAAAATCCCACTCAAATTTGGTTTATGCTTATTTTCTATATCCAGTTAGTTGGGCCTAAGAGGCTATTGTAATTGGTGAGAATCGGTCCATGTTAAGACCTAGGCCCCTTACAAATGACCCCTATGAAATCGACATAAATTGCCATAAGTTCCAAATTATCACATAGATCTCAGTCAAATTGGGTTTGTATGTGTTTATTACATCCATTAATCAGTAGTTCAAAATTACTCCCTATAGGAAAATTCTTAGTCATAGGCCCCATATAGAGCTGCTTCCCGATCTTCACTTAAATCTATCAAAAAACAAAAATATTGCACAGATTTTTCTCAAATTTGGTTTGTTTATATTTTTTACTTGTTTTTATTTCTTATTTTTCATTTTTCATTTTTTATTCAAAATTTTTCATTTTGCGTTTTTTAATATTAATTTTTCGATATTCGTTTTTTATTTTTTGATTTTTCATTTTTTACTTTTCATTTTTATTTTTATTTTTAATTTTTTATTTTTAATTTTTTCATGTTTTTAATTTTTTCAAACAGGTTATAACATATCATAATTTTTTCACCAATACAATTATAAGTGACACCGGTTTTGTCTCACGTCTTACATGTTACGCTGCTTTTGTGAATGTGTTGTGAAATAGAAATTTACCCCCCTGCGCGTATAGATGTTTACACATCAAAAAAATTTTAAGGGCATATAACACACTTTTTAAATTTTTGATTTTTTTCAGATACAGGCATATTCTTTGTGATCAAACAATCCGTTAAAATGAATTATTTTTTCCAAACAAAAAAAAGCGGTTCATCAGTTCTGATTCAGTACACTCTGTTCATGTAAAAAATGTTGATCTAAATAATTTTGCAACGGCACATATCTTCAAATTAAAAGGATTTTCTAAATACGGCTAATTCCATAGTAACAGACATGACAATTAGTGATATTTTTAACCCAATATTATACAGTTGTTTATAGTTCATATACGAGCTAGTTTATTAATAAAGCATATGAAAACCTGAATTCGAAAATAAACTATGGTATGGTATGTGGTATGTGACAGACATGTCACTGCTTTTATTTTCCTTTCTTAGTGGAAAAATAGGGGCTATAAAAATCTTAAAAAATACACCTAACAAACTACTGTCATATTTTCATTCCCTGTTTTTCGAAATGTAAGTAAACTATAGTCGGTCTAGACCGACTATACGATACCCTATACCATGGCTTAGAGACCCTATCTCTTCGGTCCAATTAAGTGGATATAGAAAACAAGCATAAACCAAACTTGTGTAGCATTGCTCTTTTTTTTTGGCTGCAGATATGAAAAAGACCACATTTGGTAAAGTCATTTATATTTTGAAAAAATATATACAAACCAAATTTGAGAAAAATCTGGAATCAGCTTTATATGGGGGCTATGACAAGGAATTGCCATATGGGATTTATTATTGGACATCTGATAAATGGATGTACTAAACACACACAAACCAAATCGAGATCTATATGATAATTTGGATCTTATAGCAATTTAAGTCGATTTCATGGGGGTTATTTGTATGGGGACTAGGCCTGAACATAGACAGAATTTCACCAATTTTAACAGCATTTATCCTATGGCCGATAGAAGCTTATATACTACATTACATTAAAATATATTCACATTTGTGACCAGTAGGTTGAATACAAGGGTTACATGGAGACACAGACGGATGGACGCTAAATCGACTCAGAAAGTGATTCTGAGTCAATCGGTATAATAAAAGATGCGTCTAGGTCAAATATTTTTGGTAGTTACAAACAGCAGCCCAAAGTCATTATACCCAAACCACATAGTGGTAGAGGGTATAAAAATTATTTGAATTAAAATTTTAAGATTGGACCTAAGATTGACCTTTGCATGGAGTTACCCTTATATGGTATTTAATGTCTTTGAATTCTCTAGCAGGACAGTTTCTACAAACTAGATTTATCGTAAACTGCCGCACATCGCCATCTCATTTACCAATTGATTTTGGAGCTATTTGGGAAGGATTTCGGTCAAAAAAATTAAATTCAAAATTCCACAATTTAAACCTATCCAACGTATCTTTGGTACCGTGAAATATAGCAAGCGATATTCCACTATCATGGACAGGAACACCTAACTTAACTGCCTTAAATTCGATTTTGAGCACTATAACCTGCAGTTATTTCTTTTCAATCTTCTTTCCAGCGAAGCTGCAAATCTTTGTTTTTCAATGTTTTAGTCTGTTCTTGTATTTTTAGTTTAGCAGATCTCATCACAGCTTTATATATGCCGGCTTGTGTTGAGGTGGTAATGGCCATTCCAGGTCTAGCCAACTGTTAGCAAATCATATCTGCTATTTTGTTGCTCAGATTAACATTGTTAACTAAAGTTACAGCTGGATTTAACGACAATTTAAATTGCTTTTATTTTGCTAGGGGTGTGTAGTTATCGAAATCTATATAAATCAGAATCATCAGAATTTATATTTTGGATGGGTTCTTGTCCAGAAAGAGATTCTCCTTCACTGCATACATCAAAATTTCATTATACCCTATAACACTATGTGGCTTGGGTATAATGACTTTGTGCTGCTGTTTGTAACTACCAAAAATATTTGACCTAGACCCATCTTTTATTATACCGATCAGCTCAGAATTACTTTTTGCGTCGTTTTAGCGATGTCCGTCCGTCCTTCCGTCCGTCCGTCCGTCTGTGTGTCCATGTAAACCTTGTAATCATACTACAGGTCGCAGCTATGAATATATTTTGATGAAATTTGGCACATAAGCTTTTATTGGTCGTAGGATGAACGCTATTGAAACTGGTGAAAATCGGTATATGTTCAGACCTGGTCCCCATACAAATGATCCATATGAAATCGACATAAATTGCCATAAGATCCGAACTATCACATAGATCTTAGTCAAATTGGGTTTGTATGTGTTTATTGTACCCTTTAATCAGTTGTACAAAAAAATCCCTAGAGGACAATTCTTAGTCATAGGCCCCATATAGAGCTGGTTCCCGTTCCTCACTTAAATCTATCAAAAAACAAAAATATTGCAAGATTTTTCTCAAATTTGGTTTGTGTATATTTTTTAAAAATATAAGTGACTTTACCAAATATGGCCAGGGTCGGTCCATTTTTTTACCTTTTTTTTTAATTCCTTTATTTATAACCTTTTTTATTGCAATAGTAAAAAAAAAAAGTTAAATAATACGTTCAACTTGGTTCCATGTCATTCCGATATCTTCATAATCGTTTTTTATGTTTCTTATCCACGTAATGCATGGTCGACCAGGACCTCGTTGACCTTGCGGGTTCC
The DNA here is from genome assembly GCA_963682025.1 of Cordilura impudica. Taxonomy (NCBI): domain Eukaryota; kingdom Metazoa; phylum Arthropoda; class Insecta; order Diptera; family Scathophagidae; genus Cordilura; species Cordilura impudica. The sequence continues at coordinate 266,457,161 of OY821518.1, forward strand.
ACTCCATCACTGCGCGTGATATTTCATGTGGAGGCTTTCTAAGTGTATGCCCAATCCACTTCCATTTACGTTTTTTTATTTCATTCTCGATCGAGTTGAGGTTTGCCAATTTAAGAAGCTGTTCGTTTGTGACCCAGTATGGCCAGAAAATTTTGTAGGATTTGGCGTAGGCAGCGGTTTGTAAATGATTGTAGCTTTCTCAAGCTTTCCTGAGTTAGTCTCCAGGTAGTACAGCCATAGAGTAGTACACTTGTAACACTACTGTTGAAAATACGAAGTTTTGTTTTTCTAGTGATATTGCTTGATCTCCAAATTTTGTAAAGCGATTGGAAGGCTGATCGAGCTTTATTGATCCGGTCATTTATATCTTTATCCGACCCACCATCTACAGTTAATGTACTACCAAGTTAATGTACTACCAAATGAAATAATTTGGCCTGCATGTCGCTGTGTCGGTGTGCAAGTAGGCAGATTGTCATCAGCATAATCAATGTCGTTCAGACGTTCTAATAAGTTCCATTGGATACCAAATGGAGAATCCGAGTTTGTCTGTTCCTTAACACAATCGTAAAGTATAAGAAAAAGCGTTGGAGACAGGGCACAGCCTTGTCTTCGAGAAAGGTTGGCTTTCCTTTCCATTGAAGCGAACAGCGCATACGTCATCGGTATATAGCTCGCGTATTAAGTTTACAATTTTTTCTGGAAATCCTCTACAGTTGAGTGAGGCCCAGAGAGCTTCTCTTGACACAGTGTCAAACGCACGTTCGAAGTCCACGAAAAGTAGGTACAGAGGGCTGTTGAATTCAACGGATTGTTCTATTAGAATTCTTAGGGTCGTCACATGGTCTGCACACGAGCGATTTGTCCTGAAGCCTGCTTGTTCTTTGCGTAAGATTATCTCAACATAGGGTGTGATGCGTTGGAGAATTATAAGGGCAAGTACTTTGTTGATGGTGTTGAGGAGTGTAATACCTCGCCAATTTTTACAGAGGCTAATGTCACCTTTCTTGGGTATTTTTACTATGGTCCCTTTCTTCTATTCATTGGGTATGTTGTTGGTTTCCCAAATATGACGTAGCATTGGTTTAAGCTCATCGGCTAATGGTTCTGCAGCGTACTTAAAAAGCTCAGCAGGTAAATTATCTGGTCCAGGTGACTTGTTGTTTTTTAGCTGTCGCAACGTGTTTTTAACTTCTTCGAGAGTAGGAGGCGAGGTTGAGATGGTTCTACTTGGATTACGTCTGCGTGTTACCCATGGGCAGGAACTTTCCTCGAAGTTGCTTGTGTTATTTCGTGAAGAGCTGAAGAAATCGCGTCATTACGTAATTGATCTTCGGTTGACGTTAGTTCGCTTCCGTCGAGGTCTTTAATAACCGCGGTTTTCCTGATATTGCAGCCTCGGAGTTGGTTGACTGCATGATAGACTCCACGCATATTTCCAGTATTGCTGGCTTTTTCAGCATCTTGCGCGATGCTGGTTAAGTATAATTTATGGTCTGTACGTACCATACTTTTAACGGTTTTGGCCGACTGTCGGTAATCGGCCCGAGTGGAAGTTTTCGAGGTATCAGACTTTGCGTTTAGATTGGACCTCCTCAAACGTTTGCGGTTGCAGATTTCATTCCATGTATTTTCGCTAATCCAAGGTTTACGAATATTTGGCTTATTCCCTAGCACTGACTTTGCACTATGGTTGCAAGCTATTGTAATATCAGTCCATGAATGGACATTGGAACCAGAGTTGTGTAGTTGTTGCTGAAGGGCGTTTTTATAGCGAACGGCAGTTTCGGGCGCTGGAGGTTGTATTTATCTGCGGGAAGCTCTTTCTTTATAGATGCTGGCCGGAGTCTAAAAGCTCCAAGAAGTAGTACGTGGTCGCTGTCAACATCGGCGGATCTTCTTCCCTTCACATCAAGTAAACACCCAAGGTACTGCTTGTTTATTATAATATGATCTATTTGGTTTCGTGTTATACCATCTGGTGATTCCCATGTGTATTTGTGGATGTTTTTGTGCGGGAATTTCGTGCCACCTATAAATAGGCGGTGGCCTGCGCAAAGATCGACCAACCTTTCACCATTGTTGTTTCTAGCATTACCAAGACCGTGATTGCCCATGATGGATTGTATGTTAGAGTTATCATTTCCAACCTTTGCGTTTAGATCGCCGATTATAATTTTGATATCGCCTTTAGGTATGTTGCTGAGTACCGTATTAAGTTGGTGGTAAAACGAGTCTTTAGTATCATCATCAGCAAGTTCGGTTGGAGCATAATACTGAATTACAGACATTTTTCGGAACTTAGTGTTGAATCTCGCTGTTATGATTCTTTTCGATATGGGTTTATATTCCGGGTAGGTATTTTTTGCCTTGTTTGACATTACTATGCGAACACCGTTGACCTTAAGGTGATCATTGCCAGAGTATATAAAGAAATGCCCTGTTTGTAGGTGTTGTTCACCACTATTGAGCCATCTTGCCTCACTTATACCCAGTAACGTCGATGTTATAGGATGACATTTCATTGCAGACTTGTAAAAGTCTGGATGGTTCTGAAAGAGTTCGAACATTCCATGTTCCAATCATAATCCTTTGTTTGAAGCCGAGAGTCGTCGTTATAGAGGGAGTTGTTGTTGTTGAATTTGTTAGCGTGTCAGTAATAAGGTTTTTTTTACGAGAATGGGTTATTAGCCCATAGGCTAACCTATTTAATGGCAAGGGACCAGGTTATTTTTTTTTAAGGAACCGCCCATATCCAATTTTTGGTCCGCGGGGAATGACAAGCCATGCCCAAAGGTTAAGTACCAAAGGCGGTTACAACTGCAAGCGTAATAAGTACGATTACAGTAATAACTGACGTGTGCACTAGACCTCCCCCTATCCGCCACCTGGGGACGCGTCCGATGGAAGTTTCGCTAGTCCACATATAAATATAGCACCCGATATGAAATTTTTCATATCTGCAGCCAAAAAAATTAATAACAATGGCACTCAAATTTGTTTATGCTTATTTTCTATATCCAATTAGTTTGACCGAGAGATACTCTAAACCGTGGTATAGGGTATCTTACTTGTTTTATTTAAAGTTTTATCCATAAATTCAAAATTTCTTCACATATTTTAGTATACCTTTTACATTTTATATTTACCCTTTCCTTCTTTTGCTAAGAAGTAAAACCTTCGAATAACGTCTTTCTGCTTTGGCATTTGTTAAAAGTACAATAATGATAATTCGATGTATTTTAACAAACTTCTGGTACAGACAATGAAATTTTTTTCAACAGCGATTTTACTTTTTTTTTTTTTAATTTAATTTTAGTTATAAAAATACATATGAGTAATAATCAATAACAATGAACATTCAATAAATCACAAACGCAAATATATAAAAGGTATAAAAACGATATACATTTATATACCTTCCTAAATATTAAAGTAAAAATTTCACTCTGGTTATGAATTCTATTTCCCGGTATTGAAACAAAGAGTAACTAAAATCTGAAAAATTATTTTAAATAGTGGCATCAAAAATCCTATATTACATATTTTTCCATCGACCATTGAGCCTTGCCAGGCAAATTTTGATAATTGCAAAAAATGCCAAATCTTTATTATTAAAAATGTAGAATTAATGTAATAGCTTTTTACTTACAGGTGCTCTCAGATCAAAGCGATCCAACTTACCTGAAAAAGAAAAAAAAAATAAATTTAATTAAGCAAAAAAATAAAAAAAGACAAAAATACAATGAAAAATGGATAATGAAAAATTTAATGTTGTGCGTTATTCAAAATTTTGGAGGTCCGTATCTCGGGAAATATGGGCCCCCAAAATAAAAATTTCTCCTAACTAACCCCGAAAACCCCTAACACCTGCAAAAAAATTTTGAAAAAGAATCGTGGTGTCACCCCTAATCTATATTAGTGCATAAAATTTCAAAACTGGTACTTTCACTTTATCGGAAATTCAATTTCAATTTCAATTTCAAAGTATCATCTTTATTTCATTTAATTTTATATATACATATTTACAGAGTTTGAGATATTATTCAATATATTACAACAAATGAGATCAGTAAATTCTTTTTAATGTTTTATATAGTGTATATTTGATATATTAAAGGAAATTAGGGAAAACCTTTATCTGATTCTAAATCTAATTCTAAAACTATAAAATTTCAAACACTATTAGAAAAGCAGTATATATAAACGGTTTACTTTGTAAACAATTTTATACATATAGTTTTCAGTTTGGTGATTTTTACTACATATTTATAATGAGAATTCTCTACATGCTCTTATCAGAGGGTAAGTAGAATGCGTGTTAGAGTGAAAATAGTTTTGGCTAGACCTATAAATGAATTCATGAATTTTTTCGAATCCACTTCTAATATGTAGAAAATCTGTAGAATACCTCCAACGCAGGTCATTAGTTATTTTAAGTGATTTATTTTGGATTATTTGCAATTTTTTGATATGTGTTCTGGCGGCCTTGTACCATATAGGGCAAGCAAAAGTTAATGTAGGTCTTATTACAGTTTTAAGTTCAGGGACGAACGATAGTTTATTAATGGCCAAAGTGCTTTTAAAACGTTTGAACCTTTCTTGGCGGTTTCATCAATGTGTTTTTTGAACTTCAATTTTTTATCCAACTGGACACCTAGGTATTTAACATCGTTAACGATGGGAATTTCGACATTGTCTAATTTCAAATTCCGATTTGGTAATCGTTTTGGGGACTTGTTGAACGGAAAGATAATAGCTTGGGTCTTAGCAGGGTTTATTTTTATTTTCCATTTATGAAAATATTTGTAGCAACTTATTAACCCCTTTTCCACTTTCTTGAGTAGAGCTGAGGTGATTTTACCTGAAGTTATCAGCGCTGTGTCATCTGCATAGTATGCCGTGCCTACATATGGAGGAGAAGAAAAGTCAGATGTGTATAAAGAGTAGAGCAATGGCGAAAGTGCCGAACCTTGCGGTAGGCCTGCGGTTGTGGTTGTTGGTGTTGTTGTTCTCTCATCAAGAAATTCTATTATTATTTTGCATAAATATTTTGGCATGTTAGAATTCAGTATTTTATAGATAAGGCCATTGTGCCAGACAGTATCAAATGCCTTTTCGACATCTAAGAGAATAACCCCAGTAGAATGTTCCTTGCGCTTATTTTCCAATACGATATTAACAATTCTGTTAACTTGCTGAATGCAGCTGTGTTCTTTCTTGAACCCAAATTGTTTATCGGAAATAAAATACGAATTTATCCATCAATTTTCATGAAATAAAATTTATTTTATTTCTATTACATGCAGCTTTAATATTGACTACTACCACTGGTAAGTATATGTTGCTTTCCATTATTTATGCATTTTTTGAATTAAAAAATTTTGTAATTAAAAAAAAAGACAATTTGTTTTTCCACTTGTTCCTTAATAATTCTAAAACTACTGGATACATCAAAAAATGATATAAAGAAAACTCAAAGCTGGCTTAATTTAAAGTTTTTTTTACTCCAGTATAACGAAATCGAATACGGCATTCCAAAATTACGAAAAGATGTATGAGGCAACCTCTTCAAAAATCTCAAATTTTAGAAATAAAATTGTCAAAAAAAAAACCTAAAACATAATGATGATATAATAAAGTGGTTATCAAAGGAATGTTTACTTATTGCATAGTGTAGTTAGTGTTAACGCAACATATGATGCTTTCGTTTTAATTATGGATTGCTACAGAAGGAAAAAAATACTTTCAGAAAAGGAATACCTGGCGATTTTATAACAAAATTTTTTGAATTTTGCGATGAATTTTGCGATACAGAATATGCTAATTGTAGTGATTTAGAAAAAGATTTTGAAGTAAAAGATCACAATGACTCAGATAGGGATTCAGATTCGGACGACGAAGTTCCGATAACAGGAAGGTCATTGGACTATTTTCTATTAGTAGAAGAAACAATATGTAATAACTCCGCGAATTTATCAAGTATAAAAGTAAGAGAAAGAGTAGTCCGTGGAAAAATGGACACATGTTTAACACAGAATAGCGCAGAACTTTAGCTAGATAAGCAGCTATAAATATTGTACGCAAGGACCTACGTGCCATAGTAAGAGTATTATTGATATCTTGAGTTATTTTTAAATGATGAAATTATAAAGGAAATTTCTGCCATGAGTTTATGTGAGATTCGAACTTCTGGTCTCAAAAACAAAAAATTTAATCAACAATAAGTTTAAGCCAATTGACTTTCCTCTAATTACGAATGGTGATAGTGTTGCGGTGGTAAAATGGAAAGACACTAAAGGTTTAATAGTTGCTTAAAATGTGTGCGGCAAAGTTCCCGTGGGTGATGTCGATAGATGGAACAAAAAAACTCTGTGAAAATACATGCAGTGATTCGACATTACAACGCTTTTAATGTTGGCGTTGATATATGTGACCAAATGTTGAAATATTATAGAATTAAAACAAGTAAGAAAATTATAGTCGGTCTAGACAGACTATACGATACCCTATACCATACGTTTAGAGACCCTATCTCTCAAGCCCAACTAACTGGAAATAGAAAATAAGCATAAACCAAATTTGAGTGGGAGTTTTATTAATTTTTTTGGCTGCAGATATGAAAAAGTTCATATTGGATGCTATATCTATATGGGGAGTAGGTCCAAAAATGGACCGATCCTGACCATGTTTGGTAAGGTCTCTTGTATTTTTCAAAAATATATACAAACAAAATTTGAGAAAAATCAGTGCAATATTTTTGTTTTTTGATAGAATTAAGTGAAGATCGGAAAGCAGCTCTGTATGGGGCCTATGACTAAGAGTTGTCCCATAGGGATCATTTTTGGACTACTGATTAAAGGATGTAATAAACACATACAAACCCAATTTGACGATTTCATAGAGGGCATTTGTATGGGGACTAGGTCTGAACATTGACCGATTTCCACCAATTTCAACAGTGTTCAGTCTATAGCTAAGATAAAAGCTTATATCCCAATTTTCATCAAAATATATTCATATTTGCGACCTGCACTTTTATTACAAGCTTTACATGGACACGCAGACGGACGGACGGACATCGTTAAATCGAATCAGATAGTGATTCTGATTCGATCGGTATAATAAAAGATTGGTCTAGGTCAAATATTTTTGGTAGTTACAAACAGCAGCACAAAGTCATTATACCCAAACCACATAGTGGTATAGGGTATAAAAATGGACTATTAAAGCTTTGCTTCATTTTCTTAATCTCGCAATTTAAAATTCGTGGATGAACTACAGAATGGATGCAAAATTAATTGATCTGCCAAAGCCAAAAAATAAATCTCCTTTAACGTTCGAAATGGAGCCCCCGAACTAGTTGAAAAATTTCAACTGCCAGAAAGTTTTCACGGGACCAAATACCGACTACATGATGCTCCGGCTGGCATCAGATTTGACCGCTATGATATTCGCCTGCATTTTCTGACGATCTGCCAAGACTATATCGTAAGAATTGTGGCAGTCGCACTAAAGAACGACACAAAAAATGTCGAGTCAGTCTTTGTCTTGCAAAAAACAAAGACTGTTTCAAATGTTCTCATTTAAAAGAATGCGGATGAAAAATAAATTTAGTTTTAGTTGGAAAGAAGAATTTATGATATGTTCTCATATCTCAAACAATTATCTTATTATTTTTTAAGTATTGAAATGCAACGAAGTTCTTTAATATGAGCAGGGATATATTCTTTTTGTTTTCTTATTATTTTTTTGTTATTTAGTTATACTAGAAATTTAAATAAACGCAATGAAGCAATAAAATATGTCCTTAATGCATCAGAATTATTTTTCAGTTTATGACCTAGCCCACACAATCGTGTTATGTCCTTTTCAAAAAACTGATCTTATAAGAAATTAAGAAACGTATTTTTAAGTAAACCTTGCTAAAAAAATTTATATATCGCACCTGTACCTCTAAAGTGAGTCAACTCAAAATTTTTAAATTTTCACTTGTTGCAAGAAAACGAAACACAGTGATCATATCCATCCACTGTAAAAATCCTACATCGATTTTTCTAGTCTTTCGCAAAAAAAACAAAAAAAACAGTTGTAGCTCTCCTTGTGTTATAAGAGTAGGTTCTTCAGAATCTACTAAAAAGATATATTTTAAGTTGCACCCAAAAAAATTTTTATTTTTAATGATCACTGAAAAAATCACAAAAACAACTACTGTTGTGTACTTATAATCCACAATTCTTAACAATGAAACAACAATTTTTATAGTAAATATAAAAAAGATAACGCTTTTTGCCTCTACTGAAAATTTGTAAATTTTGAGTTGACTCACTTTAGAGGTACAGGTGCGATATATGCTATTGCATTGAATACAATCGTTTAACAACTCAGGTCTGAAAGAGATAAATATAAAGAGAAATCAAATTTATATGCAAGCCAATCACTGTTGCATTTTAGTAACTTCAATTTTGATCTTTTACACTTCCTCCACTTTTCCAGTATTTCGTTTTACTTAGAAACGGTTTTAATTTTTAAAATCAATAGTTTGATTGGATCCATTTTTTCCGAGTACTAACGTTGATAACACATGAACTCACACTAAGACCCAAGAGTTTATCTATTACAGTACTCTAGATATATGGCATTAAATATTTACTTTGTATGGTGGTGCCACGCCCATTGGCGTGGTGCATAGTTTCAGAACTCTTGCTGTCATAGTAATCCAGATATTACATGTTAAATCTTTGTACGATATCTACCTCGCCCACTTGTCCAATCACGGTCACTACGGCTGCTAATATTAATAATTCTGATTACTCACATTAGTAACATGTTTATGTTAATGTTTTAAAACTCTTGCTATCACGATAGACAAGATATATGATGTTATTCAATTTATGTGGGAGGGGCCACGCCCACTTGAAATACAAAAAGCCGTAAACCTAATCTGGACTATTACCCTTCTAATGGGTCAAATCAGTTGGGTAGTTTCAGAGTCTATAAAACACAAATATACATACATTTTATTTTATATAATGGGGGTTTCATGTCAAGTGCACCAACTTTTGAAACCAATGTCTTCCGATCGGGATGAAATTTGCACCAAGGTTAGTCCTATTGGATAGTAGTTTAGACACAATTTTTCAATAAGATCGGTCCAGATCTCTCTGAGTTAGAGGGGATCAAAATTTGACATTTTGGCCAAACAGGTGTTTTTTCTCTTCCATGTAACTTATTTCCTATTGTTCTTAGAAAATTTTCTCCCAAATAGTTTAGATAGCTATTTCTTCAATGTTTCGGAAAAAAATACTTAAAAAAAAAAATGTTAGACTTTTTTTTTGCTAATTTAAAGCATTTTTTGCCTTTTTTTCAAAAAGGGCATTTTTTTTTCATAAGAAAGCTTAGGATTTTTCCTTTAAGAGCTTTTTGGTCGCTAAATGGGATGGGAGTGGGATATCTATCAAAATAAATGTTTTGCAACTCAAGACAACGGTTTTTCAATTTTTCACAAATGCACTATTTTGAATTTTTTCCTATTTGTGTGTAAAACCTTACAAATAAAACTTATACTGAGAAACTAGACAAATTAACCTTTCCGAAGGTATGTAACATACCTTCATAACATAACAGAAGAGAATGGTTCTCTGTAACCTTGAAGAATTATTTGCAATATTTCAATCTGAACACGAGGATGTTAAAATTGGCTTCACGAAATTTACCCAAATGAGGCCAAAACTTTGCATTTTGGCAGAAAGCAGCGGAACTCACGCAGTATGCGTTTGCATTTACCATGAAAATGTTAAACTGATGTTGGAGGAAATCAACTTAAAGTATTTAACAGATGATTCGGAAGCAGATTTACACGATTACCGCGATTGCCTTAAATTGACTATGTGTCCTAATGCAACAACTTCTTGCCACTTAGGTGAATGTACCAATTGCCCGAAAACCACGTTCATCAAAGAAAATTTAATCAACTCTTTAGATCGAGAATATATAGAGGAGGTCAAATTTGATTCTTGGATTCAGACTGACAGATGCACATTGAAAACAATCATTTTAAATGTGGATGATTTTGTGGAAGAAATGTGTACAGGATTCCTAAACTTGAGAAACCATGACTTTTTAGTCAAAGAGCAATGGTCATTCTTCAAGGATTTGAAGATACATTTGAAGTCTGCTGAATTCGTTATTTCATATGATTTCGCAGAAAACTATAAATATGTTATTCAGGATGCCACACAAGCATTGCACTTCAATAACGACCAAGCAACTATATTCACAGTAGTTATTTACTACATGAAAGATGAAAAACTGGAACACACAAGTATGGCAATCATATCCGACGATTTAAATCATGATACCGTTGCAGTTTATGAGTACCAGAAGATAATACTACTACGTTTCGGACCGAGCTCGTCAACATTTTAAAAACAAAAGTAACTTGGCAAATCTTATGGCCCATGAAAAAGATTTTGGAATGCCAGCTAAGTGGCATTTTCATCCTACTGCTCATGGTAAAGGAGCATGTGATGGTATTGGAGCAAACCTTAAAAGAAATGCAGCGAAGTATAGCCTCCAGTGCTCTCATCAAGATCGCATCTTAGATGCGACTGCTTTATTCCATTTGGCAAAGAGTTATTGTAAAGAAACTAAAATAGTTTTTAGTAGCAAAGAGGATCATCAGGAAACATTGAAAACACTGAAGAGCAGATTCGATGCTGCGGTAACAATCGATGGCACCGCTCAATACCATGCTTTTATACCGCTTGTCGATGGAAGACTCAAATTGAAAAAGTTTTCTGTCTCTATTCAATGCGATTTCTTTCCAAAGACAACAAATAAACCAGCAGCGAAATCAACAGCTGAACCTAGTAACGCCAAGAAAGGATTGACAAAAAACCCCGTAAATAAAGGCAACAAAAAAGCTAGATGAAAGACTGGGTATTTAAAAATTTACAAGACTTAAATACTTCATCAGCTACAATAAATTAAGTATAAAAATAGTTATGATATAAATGGATCTAATGCAATTAAGATTAAATTTTAATAAATTATTTATCTTTTTATTTTTAATATTATTATTATTATACATTAATTTAATTATTATTAAAAATAAATAAAAAATAATAATTTTTCAACATTTCTATAGAAAAAAAGCTATTTTTTTTTTGCTGAGGTTAACATATTCTGGGTATTACAGTATCGAGGGTACAAAATTTTAGTTAGGTGTGTTATATACCTTCGGAAAGTTTAGTTTGTCTAGTTTCTCAGTATAAGTTTTATTTGTAAGGTTTTACACACAAATAGGAAGAAATTCGAAATAGTGCATTTGTGAAAAATTGAAAAACCGTTGTCTTGAGTTACAAAACATTTATTTTGATAGCTATCCCACTCCCATCCCACTAAGCGACTAAAAAGCTCTTAAAGGAAAAATCCTAAGCTTTCTTATAAAAAAAATGCCCTTTTTGAACAAAAAGGCAAAAAATGCTTTAATTTAGCAAAAAAAAAAAAAGTCTAAAAATTTTTTTTTTTAATGTATTTTTTTTCAGAAATATTGAATAAATAGCTATCTAAACTATTTGGGAGAAAATTTTCTAAGAACAATAGGTAATAAGTTACATGGATGAGAAAAAACACCTGTTTGGCCAAAATGTTAAATTTTGATCCCCTCTAACTCAGAGAGATCTTTACCGATCTTATTGAAATATTGTGTCTAAACTACTATCCAATAGGACTAACCTTGGTGCAAATTTCATCCCGATCGGAAGACATCGGTTTCAAAAGTTGGTGCACTTCACATGAAATCCCCTATATATATTAACAGCTATGTAATGCATTGCCACAACGTGCATAAAGCTGGCATAAGTTCGTTAAATCCAGGGACCGTAGTAATTATTCATTTTTTCATAAAAGTCAGTTGTTTTTATTTTTTCAAGCAAAAATAACAGTTATTTTTTGATTTTTATTTTTTGGAGCAAAAATAGCAATTATTTTTTAATTTTAATTTTTTCTAACAAAAATAACAGTTGTGTTTTGTTTTTAATTTTTTTCAAGCAAAAATAAAATTTACTTTTTTATTTATTTATTTATTTATTTTTTTTTTTCGAGAAAAAAGTAAAAGTTAATATTGTTGTGGTTTCTACAGTATGATTTACATACTTTAACAAAAACACTATAGGATATAAACAAAATTGAAACAATAGTGAAGATGAACTAGAGGTATTTTTAGTAGATGAAAGTAGAGTTCAAAGCTCATGTTCTTTACAAAAAGTGGTTTGTGGGAAATGGCGTCACAATAATTATGAAATTGGTAACTGTACAGAAAAACGAATGGATGTCGATGAGGATTTGATGGAATACTGGAACAGTAAAAAATATGTATTTCTCATCAAAAAATAACTGTTATTTTTGTTTGAAAAAATTCAAATTAAGAAATAACAGTTACTTCTGCTCGAAAAAATAAAAATCAAAAAAAAGTTATGTTTGCTTGAAAAAAAAAATCAAAAAATTAAATTAAAATTTACATATTAATTACAGTATTAATTGCAATATGTCTGAAAAATGACGTCAAATCTAACAAAAAATAACTGTTATATTTGCTCGAAAAAATAGAAATCAAAAAATAACTGTTATCTTTTGCTCGAAAAAATAGAAATCGAAATATAACTGTTATTTTTGTTAGAAATATAAAAATAAAAAAAAAATAACAGTTTTTTGCTCGAAAAATAAAAATTAAAATTTTTAAAATCAATATACGAGTATTTTATCATAGACTAGTTCATAAGGATGAATATGGTATACTTGAATCAGTTTTCTGTCATGTACAGTGCGGCTAAAGTTACTATATGATGTAAAACAATTGTAACTTCTTTGCTTGCGAGTATTTAACTTTTTTTTTTCCTATTTCAGAAATTAAACTTGGGAGAATATTTAAAAATGGAACGCTATACAATTGCGCAAAGAACTAAGATTGTTTTTCTATTCATTGAAAATCATCGTTCGATAATTAATACTCAACGTGCATACAGAAGATTTTATGGTGTAAGAACTGCTCCAACGGGTCCAACCATTCGTTCGTTGGTGAATAATTTTGCTGAATATGGGACTGTCGGAGATTCAAGACGTACGGGCAGACCTCGAACTGGCAGATCGGCCGAAAATATTGATGCTGTGCGACAGAGCGTCGAAGAAAATCCGCAGACATCAACGAGAAGACGATCTTCCCAGTTGCAGCTTTCTGACCGCACTCTTCGGCGAATTTTAAAACACGATTTGCACCTCTTCCCTTACAAAATCCAAGTAGTCCAAAAACTAAATCCTGAGGACTTCGTATTGCGCTTGGAATATGCTAGAGCAGTTTTAAATCTCATCATATAGTAACTTTAGCCACACCCTGTACTTCTATATGCTTTTTCTATTTTAAAATTTTAAAATAACTGTTATTTTTGATCCCTGGTTAAATCGAAACGAATTCATGAAATAGCTACATGCTAAGTTAATACTTCCTAGGTGAAATAAACGCTTGGAATCTAGAAACTAAACTACTCAAAAGGGAAAAATATACAAAATTTATCATAAGAAAATAGTGTGGGTACCAGAAGTAAACTAAATAAAATAAAAATCTTTGCATGTATTATTATCAAAGCTGAAAGCATTGACTACATTGAGGATATTGATCGACTAACGAATAATAATATACCGAGAGAAAATATATTCATTATGCCTACAGAATTTATTGCCAACCGAATTTCGATGCTGTCATAACCAAATTTTAATTTGATTTTGATCACAATTCTGTAGTCTTAATAATAAATATTTTATTATAATCGGAGTTGGTTAACTGTTATAAAATTGCTGTAGATACAACCAAAAATACAGTTTTTAAACTTTAGAATCATTCGGTTCGCGAATTTTTTTCAGTGCGTATTAATGCAGAAGACTTACATTTGGAGTTATCAAAATGTCCAAGATAGAGAACAACTGGCATCAGCTTAGCACAAACTTAGACTGAAAAAAATGCATTCGCAATAAAAACCCATCCTACTTAATTGAGTCAAAAATTAAGCAGCATTTTTGTTGAATATATTATTGTTTTAGAATAATTATTATAGAATTTGTAGGGTGTTGCAAAAAATGTACAATCTAAAAACTAATCTAAAACAAAAACACTCAAAGTTGATAAAAAAAAAAAATTATTAAATTGATGCCATATTAAAAAACATGTGTATCATCTTAACCTGGCATGTAGAAAGAGCACTTTAGTCATATGTCTCATAGGGCACCAATAATCATACACACTCTTGTACCAAACAAATACAGACACTTTTCCTCTGGCTATAGACCACCAAACACACATACATGCAAAGTAAAGTAAAACTTTAAGTACATTCATGGATATGAGTAAGTATAAAAATGGTTAGTGTACACTTGCTGGGATTGTGTTATGCCATGATAACATTTTCAACTCCTAAGGGTCAGAGTGTGAACATACAGTTTATCATATTAAGTATGTTAAGCTTCTATAATACACACATACAAACAACAACGTGTATTTGTTTATATCCGTCTCCGTTTAGGTTAAAGATGTACGTACATATATATTTGGCTTTGCACATGTTTGTATTACTCCCGGTTGGTCAGAATAATAAACTTTGGTTAAGGATATAAAGAAAATAAATAAACAAATGTGTTTGTGTAAAAAATTTTATATTTACACAAGTGATAAAAAAACAACATCAAAAGAGGATAAAAATACACAAAAATAATATTTTTATAATGGACTCTTTGATACACATGTATGTTTATGATTATGCTGGCAAGATTTTTTTTTTGCGAAAGATTTTTATATTTTTTAAATCATGCCACAAATCCAACTTTATATAAAGTTTTGTAAATATGCAATTATTTTTAGTAAAATCCCTAAGGATATTGCTTTAGTACTATTTATTGTGTATGAGTTGCCGTAATAAAAGTAGAGTTATTTTCGGCTGTATGGAATTGTACTATAATTAAATTCCCAAGGGAATATTATTATATTGCTCTTATTTTACAATTGCTCTAAATAAAAAAAAAAACTAGATAATAAATTTTGGTTTATAAAAAGCAATCAATATAGGATTTGCTCTCCACAGATTAGCATTTGAAATCTTTCTTAATGTAATTATATGTCAAACCTTTTGTATGGAACACTTGGAAGTAAAAAGTATTTCACATTTAAAAATTGTCAAAAACTTGAAAAGCCGGTCGAAATTATTACATTTAAATCGAACTTTATAAATAACTAGCTGAACCCTGTGTACGTCGCTACCCCTCTGGTATGTATTTCTATTCATGCCAGTACCATATTTACTAAATATGACCGCTGTAGGTCAAAAAATTCCCGAGATATGACGATTTAAATTTTGGGTTATATGGGCGTGGGCCCCTTTGTCCCATCAAAAATTTATATAGCCTATTATTTCTTCCAGAGTCACAGTAACACGCTGGAAGATCGGTTCAGGGGTTTGGCCTCCTATAAAGCACAAAGAAACACACATTCATTAAATATATATGTATATAGATTGAAAGCAGATTAATAATAACTTAAGTTAAAATGGGGCGAAAAAAGGGGATTTGGTAATAAAAAAATGTATGGCTACCTTACCTGTAGATAAAAAGTATATAAAACTTTAGGTAAATACATATTACAAAAAAAGTATTTTGTATATCAAACATTGTTAGTGGTATAAGTAAGTATCTGAATTAAAAAAGGGGGCGGTGAAGTAGGCGTGGTTCATAGTTATCTGGCGACGTTAACAGTATTAAGAGCAATATACTACCAAATAAAAAAAAATCCGTTGGAAGGAACAAATTTGTACAGAGAAGAAAAAGTTTAAAACTTTCAAACAAAATTTGGCGTGAAAAGGGGCGTGAAAGGGGGCGTGGCGTAAGAAATGTTTATTTCTACCTCGCCTGGAGTATAATGTGTATACAATTTGAAGTAAATCTGTTAAAAACTATATGGGAGCAATTACATAATTTTAAAAAAGTGGGCGCAAAAGTGGGCGTGGTCGAAAAAAAAAGTAATCTATTATTCATGCCAGAGTCCCAGTTAAATGCTGTGAAAATTTCAGGAAGATCGGTCCAGAGGTTTGGTCTCCTATAAGGTACAAACAAAGAAATAAACAAATAAACAAACACACATTCCATTTTATATATATAGATAGATTATGGACAGATTTAGTAGTCATTGGCTCGTATTTAATTAATTTGGCTTTTTTTTGAACTATTTTATTATTTATTTAAAGTAAAAACATTTGATCTTGAGCCTGAATAATTTTAAACTCAATCAGTAAAATGATAAAGATCGCAAATAAGATTTTTAATATTTATAAAAAATAATAAAATTAAAAATTCGGAGGGCACGCCGTTAACGCTAAATGTAAGATTAGCAAAAACAAATTGTTTTCCTTGTCTTTTCAAGACAAAAACAAATATGTATATGTAGGATTTGATAATGATATAGCAAATCCAAATGGTTAGTTTTATAAAAATTAAGTTTATTAACCGAAATTATTAAAATATTTACAAAATTTGAAATATTGAGACAAAATTGACTTCATTGAAAATAATAAAACGAATATTTTTTAAAAGAATTAAATTGAAAATTAAAAAATATCTAATGAAATATTTACATCGGATAGTTTGATTAAAGTAATAATAACAATGTAAAGTAGAAATGAGTATAGTATATAATGTCATTCCCACACTCGGCCATCCTACACAATATCCGACCCGGATGTTTTATTCATCATGCCACTCTACTCCAAGGTT
This sequence comes from Cordilura impudica, assembly GCA_963682025.1. Lineage (NCBI taxonomy): Eukaryota > Metazoa > Arthropoda > Insecta > Diptera > Scathophagidae > Cordilura > Cordilura impudica. The sequence continues at coordinate 266,473,973 of OY821518.1, forward strand.
TCATGTGTTCTGCACTTGTTGATGTCGTACCTGGTCCTTCATGATCACCAATTTTCTTAACGTCATATCGATTGTTCCCTTTACACTTAATAACTTCATACGGTCCATGGTTTTTTGGTCGAAGTTTCATACCACTGCCAAATTGTGTACGCGCAATGGACACCAGGTCACCAACTTGATACTGCACTGCTGCCTTCCGTTTCATATTAAAAGTTGCTTTATTTTTTTTTGTATAATTGTTATTTGTTGTTTCGCGTCTTAGTTCTTCTCGCTCTCGATGAAATTGAGTTGCGACTTCGCCTTCAATGACTTCGGCAATGTTCATATCTTCCTTTGTATTCATGGTAACACCAATCACTAACTCGATTGGAGATGTATCTATCGAACGGTGAGTTGTTTTGTTAAGATACTGCTGTACTAGACTAACATGTTGATACCATTTTTCGGGCTCATCTACGGATAATTTAGAAAGAACAGAAACAATAGTTCTGTGGACTCGTTCGACTTGACCATTACCTCTTGGAACGCCCGTTGTTATTAATACCAAATCAATGTTTTCCGTTCTGCAATGCTCTTGAAATACTTCCGCTGTAAAAGCAGTGCCTCTGTCTGAAATTATACGCCTCGGATTTCCAAAAATAGATGTAATTATCTTTAATTTGGCAATTGTTTCCACAGAAGTGGTGGATTTAGTCGGAAAAATCCATACAAATTTGGTAAAAAAATCCACAATCGTCAATAAGTGTTTATATTTTTTGTTTGTTGATGGCATGGGTCCTAAGTGATCCATATGCCAAGTGTCTAACGGTACATCTCCTTTTGGTATTGGATGTAAAAAACCTTCTTGCTTACCTGCTTTCTTCTCAGCTAAGATACATGGAACACGGTTTTGCACAACACTGTCAATTACAGCTTTCAGCTTCGAAATATAAAACTCTTTCTTTATAATATCTTCCATTTTTTTCTGCTTGAAGTGACCTTGGTCATGAGCCTTTCTAACAATACCATATTTCATTGCTTCTGGTACAACAATTACAACATTTCCGTTGTAATTCTTGCACAAGAGTCCGTTCTGCATCATGTAGTTGTCGTAGGCGCGTTCATTTATTATTTTGATAACTGCTTTTATGTGTTCATCGTTTGACTGTGCTGTTTTAATACAGCTTATCAAACTCGCCTCTTGAATCAAAAATATTCTACTTAAAGCGTCTGCATGCTTCATTTTGTCACCTGCGCGGTACACAACCTCACAATCGTATTCTTGTAACATTAGTGCCCATCGATATATTTTCGGCACATCTTTCTTTCTCATTGTCGCTTCGAATGCCTTGCAATCCGAAATAATTTCAAATCGATGTGCGAGTAAATATACTCGAAATTTCTGAACAGCTTTGATGACACCTAATACTTCTAGTTCGTAGCTGTGATACTTCTGTTCGGCTTCTGATGTCTTGATACTAAGATAACGAACTGGATGTAGCTTCCCACCGTCATAGTCGGGTTGCATAAGTATTGCTGCAAATGCCCATTTAGATGCGTCAGTATGTAGTTCAGTTTCAGCACCTTGCCGAAAGATTGTTAGCACTGGCCTCTCTGAAATAATCTTTTTTAGAAGTTCAAAAGAATGACGCTGGTCCTCGCCAAATTGAAAATGTACGTTCTTTCGAAGAAGGTCACTTAATGGTCTTGCAATCAAGGCAAAGTCTTGAATAAACTTACGAAAATATCCGGCCAAACCAAGGAATTGCTGTACCTGCTTTTCTGTTTTTGTCTTTTGTTTTCAGCGGTGATGGTTTTATTCGACTGTTTTCTACCTCATATTCCAAAAATTCAATCTTCCTTTGCAGCAAGTGACACTTCTTCCACTTGATATTCAAATTGTATTCTTCTGCAATGCTTAGCACAATTTTCAATCGCTGAACTGCTTCTTGTTCATTTTCTGCTAAAATAATTAAATCGTTCATATATATCAATACAATGCCTTTTAACATGAGCGACTTGAATATTGTATTGATGAATCGTTGAAAGACTGCTGGACTAGTACATAACCCAAACGGAACCTCAAGAAATTCATACTGACCTACTGGTGTGACGAATGATGTGTACTTTCGGCTTTCTTCTTCAACTTGTACGTGAAAAAATCCGTTAGCCAAATCGAGTGTGCTGAAAACTTTACTATTCTGCAACATATCAATCTAGTCCTCTATAACCGGCATCGGGTATTTGTCTTTGATTATCTTCTGATTAAGCTGTCGATAGTCAACACACAACCGTTTCGTTGCGTCTTTTTTCTTTACAAGCACAATTGGACTAGCATATTCTGAGATACTCGGTCGAATAATTTCATCTGCTAACCAAGCATGAATCTGCTTTTCTACTTCTGCTTTTTCAACTTGAGGTAATCGCCGACTTTTTCTTCAAAATTTTTGACACGTTCCAAAAAGGAGAAGAACCTTTTTCCAACGTAGATAGCATGGAATTCCATGATTTATTTCTTTATTATTATTTCATTGATATCTTCAGTAATAATGTAGTTTAAACGTTTTAGTTGTAAGAAGTCTGTGTAGTTTCTGTAGCGCTTCCAATTACGCCGAAAAAAATTCCTCATTTGTATCAGATGTGTTATTCTAGTTGGAAATATTTGTTGCCTAGTTACGAACTCTACTTTAGGTACGCCGTGGGTTAATGCACCTTGAATGGTGGCATTTAATGAATATATTAACGAATCTATCTGCTCCGTTTCTGTTATTGTATCGATATCCGGCATTATAAGACCTCTATTTATACAGCGTTCAAAAAGTGGCCAGTTTGCTTTTTTAAAATCGTAAACAATATTATGCATAACATTGTAGTTCGCATTAACAGTTAGTTTGATTAGCAAGTGGTCAGAGGATAGATCATTGACTACCGATGCTGGTGACATATTGTGGCTTATGTTCGTTAGGAATAAATCCAAAGTTGAATATTGTCTCCTGGGGTTTGACGGTATATATGTGTGATCATTAGGATATATTATTTGTAAAAATTCGGCATCTAGTTGTTCATATAGCAAGTTACCCCAACGATTTGCTCTTTGACAACCCCATAAGTTATGACGACAATTAAAATCACCACCGATAACATATTTATTGTTGGAACGAGTTCATTTACGTAGATCAGAACTGAAATGTTGTGTTTTGTGATTGTCTTGCCCTGGATTACCTCCAGCAAAATAGCATGAATAAATATTAATATATTCGTTGTTAATTAAGGATAGTTTAATTCCTATATTTTCAATAATATTTGTATTTAGTATTGGTAAAAGAATGTGCGGTATATTTTTTCTAATGAGTATAGCGACGCCTCCTCCTCCTCTATTTTCACGATCACATCTGTAGCAGTAATATTCATCATGTCGAATTGAAATATTTTTATTTAGCCATGTCTCTGACAGTAGGCAAACATGAAATTGTTATTTATTAGAAAATTAAAAAGCTCGTCTTTTTTGCGACGTATGCTTCTGGCATTCCATGATATTATATTAATATTTGCCATTACTATATAAATTTATATGCAAGGCTTCTTATCACCTCGAATTGGTCTGCACGAGTCTTACAGTTTTTCAGACTGCTTATTAACTCCATGGTAAAGTTTTTTATTTCTTGTATCGAAAATAAATTATTATTGTTGTTGCTGAAATTCTGTTGGGTGTTCCAATTATTGCCATTTTCAGAAGTACTCTGATTTAGAGTGTTTGGGAAACTTACGTTATATTGAACAGGGTTACTGTGATAGGCTTTCCTACTAGCAGAAGCATTATTTATACGAATATTATGTGTTCTTGGAAGAGTACGCTGTCTTATTTGTAAGTAATTTGCTCTGCTGGGACAATCAGGAGACATGGCTTTGTGATTGCCGTTACAGTTTGCACATTTCTCAAAAGTTGCATTACATTCCGCTAACTTGTGGTTACCAGCACATTTGACACAAAATGTTTTCACTTTGCAACGGCTGGATCCATGGCCAAACATTTGGCAATTGTAACACTGCGTAATTTTCGATCTGTTGGGTGCTTGAAATTCCCACCCAACTTTAACATACTCGAATACCGAATGATCTTTTCTCAATTCTTTAATAGTAATTGACTTTCTTTGGAAATAAACAACATATATTATTTGTTCATTATTATTTTGCTTTACCCTAGATACTAGTTTTACATCTAAACATAACAACCCCTTCTTTATAAGAGTGTTTTTAATTTCTGACGGATCTTGTTTATCAAGTCCCAATAATATTGCTTTGTATGGTTCCTCATTTTTAGTGTCATATGTGAAATACTCAAACTTATTACAAAGACCTTTATAGCAAAATCATTTTTGTTATTACAAAAAAGTTTCAATCCTAATGAAATTCTCCGAATTGAATATTCGCTAATTTTAAGATTTTTTACATAATTCATGAATATTTTCAATTTTACATTTGATAATAGTAATTGGTGGAATGTAGATTTTCGCGCTTTTTTTCCAAAATAACTTCGTCTTGGTACTTGTCTTCAAGTGTTTGAAGTGGATGAAAATAATTTTGGTTTTCAACTCCTTTAGTTGAATTGTCGACCTTTGTTCTTTTATTATTCATTGTTTTTAAGTTATACCTTGATGAGGCTGTAACATACATAGTTCTCATGTGTACGTTTTATTTTTTGTTTGTATTTTTTTTTTTTAAGTTAGAAAGTAGTACTTGACTAACGGTTGTAATATTTTTGTTTGTTTGTTTGGTTTGTTGTTAAACTTGCGATAGAATAACTCAATAGTTAGAGACGTCTGATCACATTAAAGAGCAGTAAACAACTGACAAGAAATCCATTCTTTTAAAATATGTAAAAAAATTTGATTGCCAAAATATAGAGACGTGAAAGAATTAACGGTATTTTTAGATATAAAATATTAAATTTTTAGGATCAGCTCCGAAACATCATTTAGAAGATTTTTCTCACTAAACGGTTTGAGATAATTTATAAAGTTTTTAATTTTTGAATAAAGCCGTTATTTGCAGAAAGTTAAAAAATTTTGTTTGAAAAAAATCAAAATTTTAAAATTGAAATTTAAATATCTTTTAAACGGTAGGCGATAACAAAATAGTTTTTTGTTCAGTGGTTCACATAAAAGTAACAAATTAAAAAATCGGTTATATTAAAATATATATGCATTCCAAAAGCCTTTTCTGTGTCAAGGTGGCCAAATTCTTCTCCCTGTAACGTACCCTATGTTGCAACAAGGTGTCTCTATATTTAATATTTTAAATTCTGTCCTTAACTGCAATCACAACAAACATAGTGTACCAATCACACAAATTGTTTAAAAGTTATATAATTATTACAACATTTCTGGTTTAAAACCATTGTAAGCCAGTAGTAATATGCATAGTCTTAATATGAAATTATTTGAAATAAACTATTGGATTGTGGGGTATTAAATAACAAAATTCCTACCATCATATCGTAAAAGTACGTATATGTCTTAAATACAAATCAATGTTAACCACATTAAATGACCGCACAATTTACATGAAATCTTACTAACATCCTGAGTGGTATTTGGAATATGTATGTTTTTACCATTAAAAGCACACACATACATGTTCATATATTGGCCCTAGGGTTTTGTGTAGCATTGTTGTCGGGTTTTTCTACACATTAGAAATTCTGCAAACTCCAAAATATTTTCGAATCATTTCCATTGAAACTAAAGTAAACTACTGATGTTAATTTTATATTTTAGTCATTCGGATGAGATGTACCTTTTTATATAAAAACAGTTATACGAGGATAAAAACCTTTAGGGACTTTAGGGCATATGTGTTTATTTTGAAATGTGTTTTTATAGTAAGTTTGTATGTATATCTGTCTGTCTGCCTGCATAGGATGTTTTAACTTTATAACAGACTTTTATCATAGTATTCATATTTTTGACCTTTGTCTATAATTATGTTCTTGTTTGCCTCGGAGTGTATGCTGTCAGTTTTTAGGGTATTGGATTTAAAACTTATTTATTTTTTGTTGTTGATGCTGCTGTATTAACATGGGTTCAAAAGTGTTGTGTTGCCACTTCATTTTGTGGTTTCTTCTTAGTATATTTGGTTTTAACTTTTTTTTTTGCATGATATATAAATATGTTTGTACTTTTGAGGTTTTCATTAAAACGTCCAAATATACATGTACATATATGTATGTTTTCCACAAGTACACATATAAACATTCGTGTTTGTGGTATTGTTTATTTAAAACATTTTGTTTAATGTTCATAAAAGTTTGTTACATGTGTATTTTACAATTGAGGCCAAGTTAATTGATATTTTGTACGAATGGGGAATTTGTAGCAATTTATTTGTTTAAAAATCTAATGGAAACACTCTACTAACATTGGCATTTTTTTTCTTATATATGCCAAATTTGTGGTTAAGAAAAATAAAAAGGTAAATTTTTTACGAATAACAAATTACAAACCACATCAATTATTCATGTTTCAAAATAACAATATTGTGATGTGTTAATAAATTTATGTACAAATTGTCAATGAAAAAAGTTTCGGTGGCTGAAAAAAACATAACTCTTCTTTTTTTATAACATCACTGCAAGAACAATGAATCTTAAGTTAAACATTTTATTTAAAAACAAGAAAAAAGTAAAGATTATCGCTCTATATCATCATCGCTTCATAAATTCAACTTTCAGTTTTAAATACAAATGTAACTGGAATTGTGATGTAAAAAAAAATTATCCTAGAAATTACTCATAGACCTATAAGACATGAAAGCTGCAAAAAATTTGCAAATTCATACACTACATGATCGGTTCAATAAAGAAGTGTAATTCAAAATAATGTACCTTTACTAGCTCAAATAATATTCAAATCAAAGTTAATTAAACGAGTCATTATTAGATGGAATGCAATAAAAAAACTGATTTTCTGGTACATTTTTGCAGGTTTTTAATTCATAAAATATTCAGCCCAATTCTAATCAAAAATTCCGCATAAAATTTCTCACTTTTACTTTTTCTCCGATTATGAATAAAAATTCCTTCGGTTAACGTTTTTATCCCATTTTTATCAGCCCTTTGAAGGGCATAAAATTTCTCAAGAAACTTGAACAGGTTTTTTCCCTACAAAATTTCATTTGCAAAACAGACGGGTTGACATAAAAATTTAAGAAGTATTTTGACAAAACACAATTCGATAAAAAAAAATATATATGTATATATATTTTATTGTTCTAGTAGAGCGGAGACTACAAATAAAGCCCAACTACAACTTTTGTTAACTTTAATGAAAGCCAATTCAGGCATTGATTGCGGTTTCCATACAGCACCAATTTCCTCCACAATTTCTCGTACCATTGCTATATCTACTATTAATTTTTTATTATACCCTATACCACTATGTGGTTTGGGTATAATGACTTTGTGCTGCTGTTTGTAACTGCCAAAAATATTTGACCTAGACCCATCTATAATTATACCGATCGAATCAGAATCACTATCTGATTCGATTTAACGATGTCCGTCCGTCCGTCCGTCCGTCCGTCCGTCTGTGTGTCCATGTAAAGCTTGTAATCAAACTGCAGGTCGCAAATATGAATATATTTTGATGAAGTTTGGTATATAAGCTTTTATCGGCCGTGGGATGAACGCTATTTAAACTGGTGAGAATCGGTCCATGTTCAGACCTAGCCCCCATACAAATGACCCCTATGAAATCAACATATATTGCCATAAGATCCAAATTATCATACAAATCTTAGTCAAATTGGGTTTGTATGTATATATTACATTCATTAATCAGTGGTCCAAAAATGATCCCTATATCTATCAAAAAACAAAAATATTGCACTGATTCTTCTCAAATTTTGTTTGTATATATTTTTGCAAAATACAAGAGACCTTACCAAACATGGTCAGGATCGGTCCATTTTTGGGCCTAGTCCCCATATAGATATATCATCCGATACGAACTTTTTCATGTCTGCAGCAGAAAAAATTAATAAAAATCCCACTCAAATTTGACTTATGCTTATTTTCTATATCGAGTTAGTTGGGCCTGAGAGAAAGGGTCTCTAAACGCATGGTATTGGGTATCGTATAGTCGTACTTGTTTTTTTTTATTATTATTATTTATTTACTATCAATAAGTCATTGAGTTTCTTATTTCTAAAACAATTTTGAGTTATTATCGTTAAGATATTACAGCAAATAATTACATAATTAATTAATATAAGTTAGCATTTCTTAAACATATTATTCTAGTAAATAGGAAAAAGATAGTATGAAAAACCTACATATAATAAATATCACAAAAAAAAAAGTAAAATAAAAAGGGAGGTTTGAAAGGTTTTTATTAAACAAAAGAACTAATTGAGTCTATACCAGAGTGTATAGAGTCAATTAGTCCATGCTATGTAAACCACTCAAATGGGCAAAATTTGACCTTCTGCATCTATAATTGAATGCCAGTGTCATATTCTTAATTAACGTTTCGATAGTTTTTTGTCCTGTCATTCTATGCAATTCTATAGTGGGAAATCGTCTTGGTAAGTTAACTATTATCTTCAAATTTTTATTTTGAATTATTTGAATACGTTTCTTGTGGGTTTTCTCGCAATCTTTCCAAACACAGCCATATGTAAGAATAGGTCTGATACATAACTTGTATAAAAGAAGCTTGTTTTTAATACTCAATTTCGATTTTCTATTAAGAAGAGGATACAGAGTTCGACCACAACGAACTCCTCGTAAAGAAACATTTATTAAATGTTCCTTGAAAGTCAGTTTTTCATCTAGTGTTATGCCAAGATATTTAATTGATTTTAAGAAAGCAATTTCCGTTCCCTCTAGAAACAATTTAAGGGAGGGATTTCTCTTGGGAGATTTATTAAGTGGAAACATTATCGCCTGAGATTTCTCTTCGTTAATTTAAATTTTCTACTTGGTGAAGTATTTGGATGTGGAGACAAGGGCCTTTTGCATACGCTTTACAATAGCATTTAAAACCTTTCCGTGTGAAATGAACGCGCTGTCGTCGGCATAAAAAGCCACGTCATTACCTGCCGATAATTTGAAGTCAGAAATGTAAATATTATAGAGCAGTGGAGATAACACGGAACCCTGTGGCACCCCTGCTGGTATATATTTATCAGTTGAACGAGCCCCGGCCACTTCGACTACAAATGATCTATCAGAGAGAAAGCTTTTAATTAATTTTATTAGGTACAATGTGCAGTGAAATTTATGAAGCTTGTATATAAACCCATTATGCCAAATTGAGTCAAAAGCTTTTTCTATGTCGAGGAAGAGTACTCATGCGGAGTAACGTCTATTCTTATTGGCTTTTACCATGTTCACTACACGTTTTAACTGGTGGGTAGTAGAATGTTGAGCTCTAAATCCATATTGGCAGCTATGGAGGAGATTATTTTTATCGACGAAATTGCTCAGTCTTTTCAATATAATTTTTTCAAAAATTTTATCCAGAGAGCTCAGTAAACTGATTGGCCTGTAGCTCGATGGTATATTTGGGTCCTTACCACTTTTAGCAATGGGAATAACTTTCGCCTTTTTAAATCCTGTTGGGAAATGGCCATTCTGAATACAAAAATTATAAAATTTAACCAAGAATTCGTAAGCTGCACTTGGAAGTTTCTTCAGGACCAAGTTGGTTATTTTATTCAAACCAAGGGACTTTGAGTTTTTGAGATTTTTAATAAAGAATATAACTTCATCAGAACAGGTAAAAGTGTTTATATTGTCATAAGACGAGTCGTCAACTTCTATTGATCTATCTATAGAACTATTAAAGTGGGTAGTGGTATTGTGAGCTCTAGCGAACTGATCGGCAATAGTGTTGGCAATTTCGACGCTGTCAGTGACTATACGGTTATTAACAACCAGTTTCTTAATTGAACTGGACTTACCTCTAATATGTTTTGTAATCTTCCAGAAATTCTTACCTCCAAAAGGCAATTTGGACAGAAATGATCCCCACGCTTCATTTCTAGCAATATTAATGTGGTAGGCAATCATTTTATTCAGTTCTCTGACTATTGCCCGAAACAATGTCTTTCTGGTGACGTCATTACACCGCTGACACTTTCGTCTATACATATTTCGCACAGAAATCATTCGCTTACAATCGGGAGATACCTGGAAATTTATATTTTCACAAGTTTGGTAAGGTATTGATGAACAACAAGCAAAGGTAATCAGGTCAGTAAATTATTGAATTGATTGGTCAACATTGAAATGGATAGCTGATTGATTGTTTAGAATGGCCGAATGATTAATTTTAGAATCGACTATACTCTTAAATTGTTCCCAATTGGCATTAAAATAATCAGGGAATAGTTTCACATGATCACGGGCAGGTTCGTTAAGGTAAAAGGTAGTTGGCACGTGATCAGAGTACAATTTGTTGGGATGAGTCTCTAATTGTGAAAACGGAAGTGTAGAGTTAGAAAGCAGAAGTTCAATTGTCTATGGACGTCTATATATTATATTCTGAGGAAAACGATTGGGGTGGTATGGAAAATATGAATAGTAGTTTGACAAATTTTGATGGTTATAAAGAAGTTTACCAGCTCTGTCAGATGCTGGACAATTCTAACTGGTGTGATGAGAGTTAAAGTCTCCAAGAATAAAGAAATCACAATTGGCAGAAGTTAAAAGATTGAGATCTGAGACAAAATCATCAGTATAACGTGGACAGTAGGCACCTATAAACATTACTTTTCGATTGCAGATTTCCATAGATATGCATATGTTTTCAAATATTTTATTATCAAATGATATTTCCCACTTATGCGCTAATGTTGACCTTACGGCTATTGCTACACCACCCCCATGAGAGGTTCTATCATTTCTGTACACAATATAAACAGGTAACTTGAACTTATGGTTTGTTTTTAAAAAAGTTTCATTAAGAAGCAGAATATCAATATTTTTTTTCTCTTAAAAATAAATGAAGTTGAATTGATTGATTAAAGCTTGTAATACCTTGGCAGTTCCAGTGCATTACATGAAGGCAGTTATTTCTGTTGTTAGATGCCATATTTAAGCAATTGCATTATTACGTTAAGCTGTTCCATTTTTAAGTACACTTCTGTAGGTCAGACACACCATTCGTAAATATGTTGAACAATTCATCGATACTAAATAAGTCATCTCGTATGTTGGTTGGTCGAGAAGCTGTTCTTACTGGACAAAAACTGGACTGTTTCCAATCGGCACAGAATTTGAAGAATTAACCCATTGAGTCGTGTTGTTTGGAGCTGGCTCAAAAAATTCGTGGAAATGCTGGTTTCGTGTAGGCTGAATCCTCTTGTTGATATTATCACGCATGACAAGGTATTCTTTACGGCTGGGACACCGAGGGTCATTTGCTCTATGATTTGCGTTTTTTAGATTTTTCTTGGTACAACTGAAGTACTTGTAAGCTACAGGGTTTCCCTCTGGTATCTTGTTTATTTGATAAAAACTGATAAATCATGATCACCACCACATGCAATACAGATATTATTGAGATAACAGTTTTTGGAACCATGGCCGTACATTGCGCACTTGGTGCATTGAGTAGGGCCTTTTTTACTTTTTAGGGGGTATCTCCAGTAGACCACAATACTGCGAAGTCGTCTAATTTTTAATATCTGTGTCTTTGAGTTTTGAGTTCGGTCAAACCCTAACATATACAATGCATCATCTGCAGAAGAACGAACTGTTTTTATTTCCTTAACAATAGTTGCAGTGACATTGTATTCTAATTTAAGCTCTTCCTCTAATGATTTTGGGTCAGTTTGGGGTAGGCATATAGGAATAGCTTAAACAATTTAGTTTCTTTACTTTCGTGGGTATAGAATCTGAAATTAGCTGCGGTGAGTTTTTTCTTTGCGACATCATAATTTGCCAAAGAAGAAGATACTATTTTCGAGCCGACTGACATTCTTTTGAACTTGTAATATATCCCAATTAAGTTATATACTGGAGTAAAACCATGAATAGAATCAACGACAATTGGGGGTATTACAATTTTGTAATCCCTAATATCTTGTTGCTCACCTTCACTGAAAGTATCTTCTTCATCATCTAAATTTTGTAAGATTTTAAATCGATTTTCATTTGCACAGAATTTCTTTTTTGGGGCACTTCCCCAACATTTCTTTCATTTGAAAGCATTCATTAATAGTTTGTTTTTTTTTAGTTCTTTTTGTTGTTTACTTTAGTAAAGTAGTAAGTAAATGCAATTTACTATGATAGTATGTTGTTGTTTCTAACTGTAACTTTTGTTTTTAAATTGCTGTAGCAATACTAAGCAAGTAACAATAAATACGTCTGTTCGCGATCAATGACTGCATGAGACTGAATTTTTTTATTTAATTTTTCCTTCCTTAAAAAAAAAACAAAAAAAAATAGAAAATTAATTGTCAACTAGCAGATTCCAGCGCTCGAAATTCGAGTGCAATTTCTAGGCGGTTTTATTTCTCAACTTAGCCAATTCACAAACCAAAACTTTTATGGTTTATTATTATTGTAAATGAAGATAACAAACTCATTAACAAAGACATTAACAAATTTAATAAAACACACATAGCATATGTATAATTTTATGTATGTGTTAGTAGCAACTTTAAATGCAATTTACTCTAAATAAAGGAAACAAGTAAGAAAATATGATACGATACCTTATTCCATGGCTTAGAGACCCTTTTGGTCCAACTAATTCGATATAGAAAATAAGAATAAACCAAATTTGTTATTAATTTTTTTGGCTGCAGATATAAAAAAGTTCATATCGAATGCTATATTTATATGGGGCTAGGTCGAAAAATTAACCGATCCTGACCATAAAGTCACTTATATTTAAAAAAAAAAAATATATACGAACTAAATTTAAGAAAAATCTGAGCAGTATTTTGTTCTTTGATAGATTCAACTGAAGATCAGGAACCAGCTCTACATGGGGCCTATGACTAAGGATTTTCCTATAGGGATTATTTTTGAACTACTGAAAAATGAATGTAATAAATACACACAAACCCAATTTGACCCAAACTACATTGTGGTATGGGGTATAAAAATTTAAAAATCTGTAAATCTGCAAAACGGCTAAAAAGAAATACCTTTCAAATAATATACGTTTGACCAATATCGGAATAAAATGGTAGAACAAAACATCGGTCACAAGAAATCGTCTAGCCTATTAATATTTTAGATAAGCAGAACAACTGACTTCGAAACTCGGTGATGTCACTTACTAATATTTTTGTTCACGTGGAAATTATAATTGGAGGATTTTTTCCTCGAGAATGTATTTTCCGTGAGAAAGAAATTCCTTGAGAATATTCATAATTGGGCGGTTAGAGTTCGTAAACTCGTCCAGGCTTAAAAATAAGTTATTCAGGGAAGAATGTGTCTTTCAGCGATTAAACACTGTCATAATACGAAAAAAAAAAAAAAAAAAACTAATTTTAGTTTTGTATGCCCTCCACAAACTGATTTACAGGGGAGAGGGTATATCAGTTTGTTATTCCGTTTGTAACGCATCGAAAAGTGAATTTACGAACACATAAAGTGCACATATCCCCGATCCTTACTATAACTCGAGTCGATATACTGATTCCCATCTGTCCGTCCGTCAGTTTGTCCATCTGTGCGTCTGTCGGTTCTTCTATGCGTCTGTCTCTCCGTCTGTGGGTCTGACTGTTGGAAATTTGGATAATATTGTTTGCCACTATTTCGAGAAGGTTGATATATATGAAATCGGGTAAATCGGGTATCATTGGACCATTGTATACGGAGACATAATAATGCTAACAATGTAGTGTGTTTGTGTTCATAAAATAATATTAATGCATCCCCATACCATTATTGAGCCACCACCGTGTGTCATAGTTTGCGTTACTCCATTCGGGGTAGTTGTGTTCGTATGTTTAGACCAGTACCACGCTCGACCATCGGACTCAAATCGCTTAACTTTATGCCGTTTACTTTTCTGACAAAAAAATGTCGCATTTTATTCGCATTTTTTTCGAAACGTGTATTTTTTATATATTCTAAATTAAGAATATATCTTATACATCAATCGGAAGGTCTCCAAGTGCTGTGTTCATAAAATGCAAAAAGTTTTAACTACTATCATCTTTGAAGTCATGGGGTGAAAATATTCAAAAAAGGGGAAGAATGTGGCTACAATTTTTTGCGATTTAGGATCGCTCGACCTTGAAACCTTTCGATTGATGTGTAAAATAAGGTTGCTCTTAATTTAGAATATATAAAAAATACACTTTTCGAAAAAAGTGTAAATGAAATGCGACACTTTTTGTCAGAAAAGAAAACGGCATAAGTGTATCAAATTTTGCACTTTGTCAAATACTTTGTCTACATTTGTTATAAAAAGTATAATAACAGCATAATTGTTTAAACGTAAATCCAGGTGGATTCTGGATCCAAAGATTCTGCGTTATTGGTTTTTAGTTGATATAAGCTTTATTGCCTTTAACAAATTTTATGCATTAATTAAAAAAAAAAATTTTTCATTAAATATTGCTTAAGTAAGTAACTTGTCGGATATACTTTGCGATTCAGAATTTCTGTGAGACGACTTGGCATCGACATAACCAACACAAACTAATCTTCTTCACTTAGTTTACCCCACTTATACAAAATTACGTTTTTTAACATTTCTTTTGATGTCGACGGATTCTGCGCCACAGTAAATAATAAAAATGCTCTATTGGATTAAGATCGGTCACAGCTTGACATTGTACGGCACATGTTTTGGATCACTATCGTGTAGTATTTTCGGCATGAAAGAAAAAAGTTAGTTTGGCAAAAAAAGAGGAACTACACTAGATAAATTTAAATCTTCTACAAACGGCTAAACACGGTGGAGGGGCGTTATTTTCGGTGGTATTACAGGCAACGGGGTTAGTGAACTTACATCTATTCAGTTTATAATGGATCAAATTGAATACATTAACATTTAAAAATAAATTTCTAAACAAAACGCAAATGAACTAGGCCTTGGAGAAGATTTTTAATTGCAAAAGGAAAATGATCCAACACATAGGCGCACTAAAAATTAATCAAAATAACCATTCCAATTACCCGCTCTTAATCCATTGGAGTATTTTTCTGAATTACTAGAGCGCAGAATCCGTCTTCTTTTATGAGAGTGATAAACTAAGTAAATAGGACACTTTAAGGTTGGCTAAGTCAAAATGTACGAAACCTTTTATTATGAATTTTTACATTTTGAAGTATAAACATCTATACGCGCAGGGGGTAAATTTCTATTTCACCATACAATCACAAAAACATGTGAACCGTAACACAAAATCGTTGTGAAAAAAGAAAAATAAAAAATTCAAAATAAAAAACAAAAATTAAATATAAAAAATTAAAAATAAGAACTGAAAAATAAAAAAAGAAAACATAAAAAATTAAAAATGAAAAATTAAAACTGAAAATTAAAAGTTAAAAATAAAAATGAAACATTAAAAATAAAAAATGAAAAATAAAAAAAAAAATTTTAAATGTGCAAAATGAAAAAATATAAAACGAAAAAGGAAAACTAAAAATTGAAAAATAAAAGAAAAAATGAAACATTAAAAATGAAAAGTAAAAAATGAAAAATAAAAAATTAAAAATAAAAATGTATATAAAAAATTAAAACTTAAATGAAAAACAAAAAAAAATATGAAAAAAAATATGAAAAAAAAAACATTGAAAAATAAGAAATGAAAAATTAATAAAAAAAAAGTGAAAAATAAAAAGTAATAAATAAAAAATGAACAAGTAAGAAAATTATAGTCGGTCTAGACCGACTATACGATACCCTATACCATGCGTTTAGAAACCCTATCTCTTAGGCCCAACTAACTGGACATTGAAAAAAAGCAAAAACCAAATTTGAGTGGGATTTTTATTAATTTTTTTGGCTGCAGATATGAAAAAGTTCATATCGGATGCTATATCTATAAAGGGACTAGGTCCAAAAATGGACCGATCCTGATCATGTTTGGTAAAGTCTCTTGTATTTTGCAAAAATATGTACAAACAAAATTTGAGAAGAATCAGTGCAATATTTTTGTTTTTTAATAGATTTAAGTGAAGATCGGGAAGCAGCTCTATATGGGGTCAAAGGGATCATTTTTGGACTACTCATTAGTGGATGTAATGAACGCATACAAACCCAATTTGAGTAAGATCTATATGACAATTTGGATCTTATGGCAATTTATGTCGATTTCATATGGGTAATTTGTATGGGGGCTAGGTCTGAACATGGACCGATTCTCACCAATTTCAATAGCGTTCATCCCATGGCCGACAAAAGCTTATATACCAAATTTCATCAAAATATATTCATATTTGCGACCTGCAGTTTGATTACAAGCTTTACATGGACACACAGACGGACGGACGGACGGACGGACGGACGGACGGACGGACGGACGGACGGACGGACGGACGGACGGACGGACGGACATTGTTAAATCAACTCAGAAAGTGATTCTGATTCGATCGGTATAATTAAAGATGGGTCTAGGTCAAATATTTTTGGTTGTTACAAACAGCAGCACAAAGTCATTATACCCAAACCACATAGTGGTATAGGGTATAAAAATAAAAAACAAAAAAATGAAAAATAAAAAATTAAAAATGAAAAATAGAAAATGAAAAATTAAAAATGGAAAATTAAAAATAAAATTTTAAAAATGAAAAGTAAAAATAACAAGTAAGAAAATTATAGTCGGTCTAGACCGACTATACGATACCCTATACCATGCGTTTAGTGACCCTATCTCTCAGGCCCAACTAACTGGCTATAGAAAATAAGCATAAACCAAATTTGGGTGGGATTTTTATTAATTTTTTCGGCTGCAGATATGAAAAAGTTCATATCGGATGCTATATATATATGGGGACTAGGCCCAAAAATGGACCGATCCTGACCATGTTTGGTAAAGTGTCTTGTATTTTGCAAAAATATATACAAACTAAATTTGAGAAGAATCAGTGCAATATTTTCGTTTTTGATAGATTTAAGTGAAGATCGGGAAGCAGCTCTATATGGGGCCTATGACTAAGAGTTGTCCAATAGGGATCATTTTTGGACTACTAATTAATGGATGTAATATAGACATACAAACCCAATTTGACTAAGATTTGTATGATAATTTGGATCTTATGGCAATATATGTTGATTTCGTGGGGGTCATTTGTATGGGGGCTAGGTCTGAACATGGACCGATTGTCACCAGTTTTAACGGCGTTCATTCAATGGCCGATAGAAGATCAAATACCAAATTTCGTCAAAATGTATTCATATTTGCGACCTGCAGTTTGATTACAAGCTTTACATGGACACACAGACGGACGGACGGACATCGTTAAATCGAATCAGATAGTGATTCTGATTCGATCGGTATAATTAAAGATGGGTGTAGGTCAAGTATTTTTGTTTGTTACAAACAGCAGCACAAAGTCATTATACCCAAACCACATAGTGGTATAGGGTATAAAAAGTGAAAAATTAAAACTGAAATATAGGAAACTAAAATGAAAAATGAAAAATAAAAAATGAAAAATAGAAAATTAAATATCAAATATGAAAAACGAAAATTGAAAAATAAAACATGAAAAATAAAAAACGAAAAATTAAAACTGAAAAATAAAAATTGAAAAATGAGAAATGAAAATAAAAAATGAAAAATAAGAAATGAAATATTAAAAAGGAAAAATGTAAAATTAAAATTGAAAAATGAAAAATAAAAATGAAAAATTTAAATAAAAAAATTTAAATAAAAAATTAAAAATGAAAAATGAGAATTTAGAAACGAAAAGTGAAAAAAGAAAAATAAAAAATGAAAAAAAAAATTAAAAAATTAAAAATACAAAATTAAAAGTTAAAAATAAAAAATGAAAATTTAAAAATTAAAAATGAAAAACCAAAAATGAAAAAATTTTAAATTAACCGGTTAAAATAATAAATAATAATAAATATGCTATAAGTAACGCATAGATGACGCTTTCTGTTTGATTTTAAAGCAGTGCCATAAGAAAATCTTTAATTACTAGATGTGTAGACATCTCCCCGTTGATCAGGCTCACATGATTTTTTATTTTTTATTTTTGAAAAGACAATAAACTTTAATTAAATATGAAAAAAAAACTAATAAGTAACTTAATTATTTGTTAGAATAAGAATAATAATTCAGCGTAGTAAGTTTTTCTGAGTATTTCCTTAGTAAAACAGTTTTAATTATAGGTGTACCGACATATTATCTGACGGCTGCCCTAATTAGAGAAATTTCATATGGAAATAATCTAATCAATTAAAACATAACAATTATTGCAATGATTAATACAACTACTGATTGAGGCCGAAATGCTAGAATCTGGTCCAATAAAGAATACAGAGTAGTTATGCATTTTAGAATCATATTCTTTCTTCTTCTCTACGACACACCATTAAACAGAAAATGATTATATTTAAAGGAGAGTTATACATTTGAGCATTATACACTTTCTCAAAAAAATTACTTTAAATTCTCATATAAGCTTTTAATTATTTGTTATTTCATTATTGTGCGATTCACGTTCTCACAATATATTTCGCTATTAGCAGCATAAAGTTCTTCCAAAATTAGTCAAGTGGTTTTAAATATTTCAGCTTTTCATGGATGGATTAGATATTTAATTAATGAATTGTAATTTTTCGTCTATCGCACCGTCGATTATTCCACGTAAACATTTTGTGTTTTAAAAAGAAATTTATATACAACTACAGCTATTAAAATATTAAAAACTTGGCGTAGTCATTTATTTACTATCATGCGTATTGCTATTGAAATGTTAAATGAGTAAATGGTACCCATTGTTAAAGCGATTCCATTAAAGTAGAGTAATGATTCAAATTTTAATCATCTAAAGATTTTATAAACTGATTTTTTAACTGCAAGGATCTTTCACACCAATGTTTCTAAGCCAGTCAGAATGGAGGAAAAAGATATAAATATAAGATGAAAACAATTTTACTTGTGATATTACAGGTTTTGCGTTTTGATTATTCTATAAATATATGACGGTCTGCTGTTCTTTTGAAACCAAATATTGTCAGTATCGATATCTTCGAGAATGGGTCACAAATAATCAACTATAATTGCACAGTAGCTTTCATCGTTTACTATAATGATCCTATTTGACAAAATTGTTCGCATATTGCCTGAAAGGCGCTTCTTTTTTTTTACAGAATTGTTTAACGTAATTCAGTTGAATATCCCGCACTTTTGAAATAAGTTTTAATAGTTTTCAACGTTGTGCAAGCGCATTTCGACTCATTTCGCAAGTTGCATATATACTAGCCTCCTGCCATAACAAAGCTGACAGTGGTGTTGCCATACTCCAACTAGTTAAAAAATTCAAAATGCACACTAGAGGGACTGCCCTGTATTTATCAAGAAAACGACTGAACATATTTATTCATAATTTCTCGAGAACTGTAAAAAGTATTTCGGGAAGATATGAGTCCCAAAAAATTTTTACGAAATTTTGCATACTTAAGCCAGAAAGTCCGCTTGTTTTGCGCTCTATATTCCCACATTTATCTAATTTCTACCCCCATATTATTTTAGCTATTCAGTTTCATCGATAAAATTCCTGAGTGTTTTCCAGCCTACATCTCTAGGATACGTCAGGCTGGTTATAACGTCGTTGGTTAGATGTCTAACCCTTGTTCTCGCAAATGCTGAACACTTACAAATGATGTATTGCAGGTTTTCTTCCTGCTCTTCGCAAGCTTTATATATGCCCGATTCTGTTCTATCTATACCAATTAGGTAAGCCCTCAGTCCAGAGGACACCAATTATCCTAAAAATTTCCCTTCTACTAAGATTCAGGTCTTCCCTAGTTTTCGAAGTGTTAGGAGTGCCCCATCATATTTTCGTGACCTCACCCACGTAATCATCCTCCCAAATTGATAAATGCGAACTAGCCGCCCAGCTTCAGTTTGAGAGACTTGAAATGTATTGGCTTTTCCAAGTTGACTATATCCTTGGCAAATCCCTTCCTGGCGAGTTCGCCAGCAATCTCACTTCTCCTTATAGCACAGTATCCTGGGATCCATATAATGTCAAGTCTGGCCTGGTAGCCACTGAACTTTCGGTAAATATTTTAACGTTTCCAGGATTAGGAATCTTCCGTATATTAATATTTCTAATAAAATTCGTTTTCGCGACCAATTCCGTCCGTATAGTAGTTTCGCCATAAAAGGCTTTGGAAAATATTTCTTTTCATCCAGCTTTCTTTGTCTGGTATTCGTATGCTGCAGAGTGCTTTCATCCTATCATAACTAATAGTGATATGGTCGGTGATATATTGCCTTGTTAGCCTTAATCATAGCACGGCAAGAGCTGCCTCATATTCAATTATAATCTCGATTAGGTGTATATATAGAGTGCTCTCCCTCATAGATGTAGTTCGTATTTGACCACTGATTCCTATGTAGCAGCTGTGCTGTATCTCCTGAAGTGATTTAATAGAGCATTTCATTTTCATTGATGTCCATGTGACTATAGATACGCAAGTTAGAATTGGCTTAACGACGCTTGTGTCTATCCAATGTGTCATCCTCAGCTTTAGTCCCCATTTTGAACCTATAGCTCTCCCAGAAGTGGTACTTCACTAGCAATGGTACCTCCGAATGAGCTTTGTGTTAAGAATCACTACAAGGAATTTTACCGTTTGTGTAATTCCAATAATTTCATCAAAATCGACTATTCTCGTCTTCTTAGTAAAAAGGCACACAATTTTTTCCGGGTTCACATT
The DNA here is from genome assembly GCA_963682025.1 of Cordilura impudica. NCBI lineage: Eukaryota > Metazoa > Arthropoda > Insecta > Diptera > Scathophagidae > Cordilura > Cordilura impudica. The sequence goes on from OY821518.1 coordinate 266,494,825, forward strand.
AAGTCCTCTCGGTGGTGCACAGCGGCATGCTATTTCGACTGCATACGATGCCCTCTTATATAAATTTCTGGGGTCTTTCCCCCCCCCTTACATTATTGCTATGTCCTCCGCGTAGCAGACACGTTGGGAACCCTTATTGGGTAGAATCCTTAACAGACTGTTTATAGTGGCCCCTCAAGGAAGAGGAGTATAATTTCCCGTTGAGGTATCCCACTAATGCCACCAACCTCGCAACTTCCTCCTATTCTCTACCATGTGACCGATGCAGCCTTTAATTTCTCGCTATATGTCGGACTGAACTAGAGATTAGATTAGCGTATTGGTCGATACATTGTTAAAAGCTCTTTCTATCTCTTTCTATATACTATATACTTTCTATATATTAACTGATTTGCAATTTGATACTTAACCATATTATCGATTACTACCTGATTCCAGCACTCGAAATTCGAATGCAATTTCTGGGTAACTTTCTTTTTCAACTTAGCCAATTCACAAACCAACCCTATTTTGCTTTATTGTTATTGTGAATGAAGTAAACAAACTCATTAGCAAATTCAATAAACACACACATAGCATATGTATGTGGGATCGTACAGAGAAGGGTTAAGAAGATAGGTAAGGGTTAAAGGGAGATGAGTGCAGAATAGCAGACCAACAAAGTGAAATAGATACAGACGGACGCTGACATAGTTGGACAGGCATATTATTTAAATTTCTATATTAGTCATTTAGTACTTAGAATTAATTTACTTGTTAATGTATTTTATATTTAAATCTAGTATTCATATATGGTATTGTATTCAACTGCGAAAGAAATGTAAAACAAAAATCAGTCAGAAAATAATCATTCAACATGTATAATTTTATGTATGTGTTAGTAGCAACTTGAAATGCAATTTACTCAAAATAAAGAAAAAAATTAAAAATCTGTAAATCTGGTGAACAGCTAAAAAGAAATACCTTTCAAATAGTATACGTTTGGTCAAAATCAGTATAAAATGGTAGAACAAAACATCGGTAACCAGAAATCGCCTAGCCTATTAATAGTATAGATCTGCTCCATGGTTTTCAGTAGGAAAGATATAAGACTTATCAGTCGACTGGCCGTGGGTTTGCGTGTTAAGAATTAGTTTCTATTACATCTTCTTCTAAATGACTCTAATTGCAACAACTAACAATTATCCCTACAATGTCCATATAATGTCACTTAAACACTTAAATGTAAATTATCAATTTCCGTTTGTCAAAGTAATCAATTTATTGTATTCGCTTGCTGTTAAACTGACAATTTTATATAATAAAACAACAGCAAAAACAAGATCATTAATTATATTAAGTGCAGAAATAAAGTAACATGTAATTACCATGCGCTGTTTTGCAGCTTGTTTTTTAAACAACAAAAACAACAACAACAACAAATGCATTTAATTTGTCTTCTTGCATACATACATACATATGAATACAAAAAAAACTATATGTTTTCGCTTCACATGACAGTGTTAAAGTAGCAAACGCGTAGCAAAAATGTTAACAAAAATATATAAAAAGGAACAGCAGCAACAAAAAGCAAAAAAAACATGTTTGTTGTTTATGCATAACACTGTCTCCCATGCTGTCATACTAGTGGTACTGTCAATTTACTAGTTGCAACTTCCGGACAACTGGTGACGTTTATCATAATTGTAATTCATTTGCATAAAAATTTCACATGTATGCATGTATAACAAAATATGTTTGCACCGGGGAGGACAAACGCTACAGTAGTTTGTGGCACATAGCAGCTCCAAAAAGAGTACTTTTTTCAGACCATTATTGATTTATTACGAGTCATATGCAAAAGAAGCAAATATGATTAATTTTTACAATGTTATCCCCTTAGAAGACGAAACGTAATTAGTGGCATATTTTTGGCAGCTCCCGGTTGAAATTTTGTATGTTGCTAATGTTCAGAACCCCAAAGGAGGCGAAATTTTCAAAAACGTTCGTGGAATGTCAACTAATATGCAATTACTCCAAAAGAAGCAAGCCAAAGGGCTCTAGAAATACATTCTTCTCTTAAGCCGACACAAAGTGTGCATATATTTTTAGCCCGATTTGCATTCTCTCACTACGCTAAGAAAGCTCTTGAGTGGAACAAGAACCATAACTTTGTTCTTGCACCAAGGGAGGCAAATCTTAAGACAGTAGGGAGCTATTGGGTTTTTGTTAAAAATGGTGTTAAAGATCCTCCCTAGGGAGGGTTCTGAGACCTAAAATTTGCGCGACAATGGAATCTATCAAGATTAGAGACAAAGTCCGTGTTAAATACCAAAAATCAGAAAAAAGATTGTTTTTCAATGAAACGGTAAATAGCTTATTAGAAATCAGTGGACGAGAACACAAATGTTCAATTCACAAAAATCTAAGTCCATCTATGTGCTTGGATTATAACTGCTATAAGGAAAAATATTTTCTACAATTTCATGAGAGTTGGCCTCAGTTTTGTTGAAAAACTGATTTCTACTTTTTTTGTTTACTTTTATTATATATTATTATATTATATCTTATTTCATTTTCTATTTTATTTTAATTTAGTTTGTTTTATTTTATTTTACTTTACTTTATTTTATTTTATATTATTTGCTTGATTACCTTTAATTTTCTTATTATTTTATAATTTTATTGTCTTATATTTTATTATATTTTATTTAATTTTTTTATATTATTTTAATTTTCTTTATTTTATTTTATTATTTTCCTGT